>OU342950.1:52211247-53472043 GCA_910592335.1 Adalia bipunctata | reverse complement strand
ATAATAAGGTAATTCATAATTCGTAGGCGTGGTGGTCACATCAGTATTTGTATTTTCACAGAATGAGTATTATATCAACTTCAATGAATATTAAGTTGCTATATGACGATGTTTCAGAACATTAGTGATCACATCAAATACAGGGTGTCCCACGGTCGAGTGCCTATTAGACGTTTCTGGAGAACTGGACATATTTGAAATTGGGATTATGATATTGTTGGAAATTCTCTACAGACCTAAAATATTTTTGGAGCCTGAGAACTTCCGGTTATACCAGGAGTGAAAATAAATTTGTTCCAAATTTTTTTTTCCAATTTTTTCGTTTCTGTTATGATTGAGTATTCAATGCTGAATACATTTCTGTTCAAACCATTGTATTCATTTGAATGGTTTTCGAAATATCGAAAAAAAAAACTGAAAAAATTCCGAATATTAGTATTATGTTCATTATTCTCGTTCTGAACATCCCGAGTGTAAACCGTTCTCACAACGTCAAAGTAGAAGAATGTGGAGAGGTCATGCATCTTTTGAATTTCATAAATATCATCACAGAGTGTTTCAAATTTAGTATCGAAAAATGGGATGGAAAATTGGTCAAACCTTCTGTTTTTCAAATTAGAACCCTATTTTTTTATGATTGCGTTGGATTCTGCGAAGATAAATAATGATAGCACTCCCAGATGCTCTTGCTCCTAAATTCAGTTATTCCAGAGTTATTTGTGCTTTTTTGGATTCATGTTGTACGTAGAGGCAAATTCATCGAATCTGAAAAGATTCGATGAATATTCTTATGAAACCATAGCAACAACTAATAATTAGACCTGCAACCTGTGAATTATAAATGGGATCTATATTAGCTTCTATGGTCACAGAATATTCTCATGCCAACAGATTCGATGGCTATTCTTATGAAATAAAAAGGATTGATTCTTTGTTTATTTTGTGGAAGTTTAATTGAACCATAATAATAAACAGTAAAAAACACTGTGAAAAAATACACATTTAATTTTGTCAATCCACTATAAAATACTGATTTAAACAATTTGAACCGGTTTCGGCTTACGCCATCATCAGCAATTAAATAAATAAAATAAAATATCAAAATATGACAGAGTAAACAATGCACCTACAGGTAAGCTGACATGCGTAAAAGATGGGAAAATTCCCTCTACAAATTTAAAAGTGGTGAACTGGACAATTCTAATTGACTATTCAATGTGTCTAAAGAAGTATTTCTTGAACATTTATTAATCTCCAAACACTCCAGCAAATCCATCTTCTTCCCTTTGTTACATACATGTAAGATTTTGAAATCTTCACCTGAAATTTCATGTCCAGGCTGTCTTATATGATCCAGTATTGGGGAATTATTATCGGAGGAAAGATGTTCTCTGAATCTGATTTCAAATCACCGGCCTGTCTGACCGATATATGCTGCCGGACACTCACTACAATTTATCTGGTATATCCCTGACTTTTTCATTGGCTCTATTTTGGGTTTAGCGTTGAACAATAATTTACTGATGTTCTGTGAACTTGAGAACGATGTTTCCAAATTGAATTTCGAAAAATAATTCTGAATTTTTGTTGACATTTTTCCGGTATAGGTTAAATTAACGAATTTATTTTTCTGTTTTACACATGATGGATATAATAGGAAATTCAATTGTTTGTTTTGTTTTTTAGCAATTAGTTTATTAATTAGTGGAATAGGGATTTTGTTGTTCATCCCTATTTGTTTTATCAAATTAATTTCGGTGTCCAGATCTTTTTTGGACAGGGGTAACGAGAAGGCTCTATGAATCATTGACCGGAACGCTGCTAACTTATGAGAGAGTGGGTTGAAGGAATCCATGGGGATGGTACAATCTGTTACTGTCCCCTTTCTGTAAACATTGAAACTAAATGTATTATCTTCCGTCCTTCTAATCGATAGATCTAGGAAGTTCAACGTGTTATTTAATTCTACTTCGACTGTGAACTTAACTTTATTATGTAATGAATTGAGGAAATTCAAAAAATTATCTATTTGCCTTACTGAACCGTTGAAACCCACAAGGACATCGTCCACATATCTAAACCAAAAGATAATATGTTTATTAGCCAAGGAAGTATTGAGAATGTAATTATTTTCCAAATTATCCATGAATATGTCCGCCAACAATGGGCTAAGAGGAGAACCCATTGGTAAGCCCGAGTTCTGAACAAAAAACTTTGAATTCAGTCTGAAGTAGTTTTGTGACAGACATACTTCGAAGAGGTTATATACTTCATCCAACATATGCGGATTCACTCTTGGGTTTATTTCGACGTAGTGGACTGTATGAACTTATTTTCCTGCGCTGATTAATTTAAAAGAAACACGTGTGTACTAACACTAACAGTTTATTTCAAGAAGAATTAAGCACACAACCAATTTAGGTTATGTTTACACCAGTTTAGTGTAGTATAGAACTATAAACGTAAATGCCTGCAAATCGCAGAACATCTAATAATCTAACTGCAACTCACAGTAGATTGACGACTTGACGAGTATAATTTGTATATATCTACTCTTTAGTAGATTGAAGAAGAGAGAGTTATTTTAAATATTTGAAATAGGCACATCAACATCTGACTAATACATAGAACTTTAACATGGAAAAGAAGAAGAGATCAAAGCACATGAACATGAAATTAAGAAAGATATTAAGCGTTAAATTATACAGAATGTACCATCTTTATGGAAAATATACCTACATGAAAGAGAATACAATTAAGAAATGAAATTAATGAATTACTGATGATGATTATCGAGGCTGGCGCCATCTATCGGACTACTTTCCAAATACTAGATATAAATACAGGAATCTAAATTTCTCCATGCCGCCCCACTTGACAGGCTGTAAGGCTTCAACCCAAAAAACAAAATTAAAAAATGGCTCTCAAACATGATATACAAGTTCAAATATTTAAGAATTTAAAATTGAAAATTTTCATATTACACAAAGAAAAACAATGCAAATACATAATAAAGAAAATCAGTCTTTTGTCATATTTGACAACGGGCACAGTTTAATCACTGGGCGTTTTATAACATCCTTAATAGTTTTCACACTCACTACACAGGTGATTCCATCACTACCGGGATCCCATTTGGCTGGACAATGATTCCAACAGGAACTTCATTGAGGCCTGTAAAGTCCATCCTTTTTATTGTCTCGTGGCCAAGTTTCCAACATCTCTGTTGAAGCTGATGGAGTAGTTGGTACCTCGACATGCAATTCAGCTGAATAGATTTGACATCAGGATGTGGTACACTTTGACAAGGGCGGCCAATGTGAAAATAATCTGGAGTCAAAGGGGTTAAATCGTTGGGATCTGACGAAAGGGGACCCAAAGGTCGAGAATTGAGGAAGGATTCGATTTGAGTCAACGTGCTGAATTCCTCAAAGGTTAAATCGGTTTCGCCAATGACTTTTGACAAAAGTTCTTTAAAGGATTTCACCTTAGCTGATGTTGAGAAGAAAACTAATTCAACTAATCCAAGATGGGTTGTCTCGACACTCAAACATACGATCAGTCAGATATAAGCCTTATAAGCTTTGCATATTTTTGGTATTTTGTCCTTTGTATTGAATGGACCAGCATAATTGAGACCAGTTGATAATAGAGAAAATGAGATATTGACTATGCAATCAGGCGGATCACCCATAATTACAGAAGTCGACTTTGGTGTAAACTTAAAGCGTTTTAAACAAATTTGACCAATCTTTTTCGCATTTAATGTAATTTTTAATGGCCAATACAATTGCAAAATATTACTCAAGAGGATTTGTTGGCCTGTGTGTAGCAGTTTAATATGCTCTAAATGAAGTATCAAGCTGGTAAAAGGATGTTGATAATCCAATATGACGGGTTGTCTATGAATCACAACCTCAGAATCAGACAATGAATGACATTTGAGAATTGTGAATAAATATTTGGTGGCAGACTTTATCAGTCGGGCCAAAATGGTTTTAAGCCATTCTAAGCATAGCATAAATGAAGGTTTCAGTAGAGGAACCTCTTTCCTTAAATATAGAGATATTTTCATCTCACCTTTATCATTAATCGATCTCAAATAAATGACGCTACTATATGATCGATTGCTTGCATCTGAGAAACTAAAAAATTGTGCACTCAAAGGATCCACGAACAGCAAGAATCGAGGAAGTGAACTCCACTTCATCAAATATTGTTGAAAGGCTAAAACTTTCTTTTTTGAATGATCAAGTATTTCCCAATCCCAATCCAATTGAGGAGTCCATAACTTTAGGATGAGCCTTCTACGAACAATGAAAGCAGGATATAATAGACCTGGATCGAAAACCTTAAAATTCTCTGATATATTATGAAGATGAGGACATCGACAAGCAACAATGAGGTTGGATAACTGACAATTACTTCCAGAATACCATTGTATATGTACACTCTTTTTCCATTTAAAACGAATAGTGAAAAAACATGAAGGATTTGACCGAGCCTTGAAACGATTCAAGAATTCCACAATATTGGGTCTCCATTTACTCAAGATGAAGCTCTTAGATGTCAACACTTTTCTATGTTCATCACAAATCTGACTAGTATTTGATTTACTACTGAATCCAGTAATCAACTCATTGAAATATTCTAAAATAATGTTTGAAATCGTAGGATATTGATATTCTGAAGCCAACTGTTGAAAACAAATAATGATTTGATAACCTGCACTAGTAAGACAATGTGTACTAGTATTGAAGCTGTACATTTGAACATTCTTACCCCGATCAAATCGCCAAAGGATTCTTCGTGAAGTTTGATCATTAGGATTAACTAATTTCTGTCGATACAATTTTGGAATATCTGAAGAGACAGCAAGAGAGAAATGACGGAATCTTATTAGCATCTGAAACAAACAATGAATAATTTTGGGCCTAACTACCTGAAGGTCATTCAATGAATAGCCCGAACTTGAAGATGATGAACTATTAAAACCCACTGTGATCCTATTATCATCTCGAAGAACCTCATGATGACTTAGAGAATATATTTTATTATGTGACAATTCTCTCAGTAAACCTATATGCCCTAAATTAGGGTACTCTTTAAGTAACCCTTTGATTGCTATTGTTTTGAACTTGTGCAACTTCTCAATATCATTACAAATATGAATCTTCAACCCAAAACGACCGGTATTATCTTGAACTAAATCATTATCATAGTTCAAATCGTTACTATCATTTGATTTCGATGACTCAATGGTCAAATCTACAACATTGTGCTTATTCAAATTTGAAATGCTCTCTACTATTCTTGGCAAATAGAGAACTGGCAATTGAATTGGAGAACTAGGTTCAAAATTTTCGTTGCTATACTCGAATTCACCAGTCTCACTAAGGATGGTTTTTGTCTTACATGAGGCTGTCATCATTATATCAAAAAATAATTCTCTTTCGTTGAATTGAATATCGAACTGATCATCCTCGCATGTTTCCTCGATAGTTGATTGAATCTGGTCAAATTCATTATCAAGCAACAACAATTCCTTTCTGAATCTTTCTAAACGAATTTTTTCCACTTCACTTAAAGATCGATCACTATAAAATTTTTCAAATAATGGTTCCAATTTGCATGAAAGAACTGTGAACCTGCGCTTTATACTATCACGTCTTGTGATAAGCCATTCAATTTCAAATTCATCCATATCAATGACCAGTCAATGACTGAATGCAACTACTTAACAATTACCAAATTTTAAAATTTATTCAGAGAAAAAATGATTAAAATTGTTGACTCAAATACTATAAGGAAGGAATTTAAAGGATACTTATCAGACATTTTCCATTGGCACTTGATTTCCTCTTAATCGTCTTTGAGTCTTCGAAGATGTATTCAACCTTCGATTATCTTTGGCACACCTCGATCTCCAACGTTTGGCTCTCCTCAAACGGGAAGCAGATAAAGGTAACCTCGGTTTCTTGAAATAAACTTCAATTTCTTCTTTGAATGTGAACTTTCCTCTGGCACTTTCTTGGTTTCCAACGGCTGGAATTCCCTCGCACTCACGAACAGAAAAGATTTACCAAATTAACACACTCAAATTAACCAGAATTTGGCACGTAGGACCATGGGTTTATTTCGACGTAGTGGACTGTATGAACTTATTTTCCTGCGCTGATTAATTTGAAAGAAACACGTGTGTACTAACACTAACAGTTTATTTCAAGAAGAATTAAGCACACAACCAATTTAGGTTATGTTTACACCAGTTTAGTGTAGTATAGAACTATAAACGTAAATGCCTGCAAATCGCAGAACATCTAATAATCTAACTGCAACTCACAGTAGATTGACGACTTGACGAGTATAATTTGTATATATCTACTCTTTAGTAGATTGAAGAAGAGAGAGTTATTTTAAATATTTGAAATAGGCACATCAACATCTGACTAATACATAGAACTTTAACATGGAAAAGAAGAAGAGATCAAAGCACATGAACATGAAATTAAGAAAGATATTAAGCGTTAAATTATACAGAATGTACCATCTTTATGGAAAATATACCTACATGAAAGAGAATACAATTAAGAAATGAAATTAATGAATTACTGATGATGATTATCGAGGCTGGCGCCATCTATCGGACTACTTTCCAAATACTAGATATAAATACAGGAATCTAAATTTCTCCAACTCTATTAATGCAAAGGATATTTTTGATAAGGGGAAGGCACTCACTTGCTGGAATGTTCGGGAACATATTCTTAACATCGAACGAAACCAGCCTGAAGTTATTTCCAGGTGAGATGGAAGTCAATTTTTCTACCAATTCCAATGAATTCAAGATGGAATGCTTAGGGCGAAACTTTGTCAGTTCAAGAAATTTTGTGTTCAAAAATTTTGCCAATCCACCTGAGGGGGAGTTCACGTACGATACCACTGGACGGCAAGGATGGTTTTCTTTATGCAGTTTGACAAGTCCATACATCCATACATTCTTATGAAACTATAGTAACCATTGAAGTAAAATTGAGAAGTAAGGTTAAGGCCTAAAATTAGACCTGCCACTTGTGAATTATTAATGGGATAATTTATCTTCTATGGTCACAGAATATTCTCATGCGAAAGATAAGATGACTTTGACTCTACGTACAACATGAACCCAGAAAAGCTCAAATATCTCGGGAAATACTGAATTTAGGAGCAAGAACGTCTGATAGTGATATCGCTATTTTTCTTTGCAGAATCCAACGCAATCATAAAAAAATAGGGTTCTAATTTGAAAAACAGAAAATATGGCCAATTTTCGATCACAGTTTTCAACACAAAATTTGAAACACCCTGTGATGATATTCATGAAATTCAAAAGGTGTATGACCTTTCTACATTCTTCTTCTTTGACTTTAGGAGAACGGTTTACACTCAGGATGTTGAGAATAAGAATTATGAACATAACATTGACTATGAATATTTGAAAATTTTTCAGGTTTTTTTTTCGATATTTTGAAAACTATTCGAATGAATACAATGATTTCAACAGAAATGTATTCAGCATGAAATACTCAATCATATCAGAAACGAAAAAATTGAAAAAATTTTTTTACAAAGGACCCCGCACTTTTACTACGGGAAATGGCGTTCCGTCAAATTTTCTAAAATTTTGTTATAATGTAGTACTCGACATACTGATCAAAAGTGTCCATGGCCCCAACTCAATCCTATGACTAGTTTTTGAGATACAGGGCGTTGAAGTTGAGAATAACCCACTTTTACTACGCCCTTATCTCGGAACAGAATAGAATGAACTTCAATTTTTCTCAAGAAACATTTCATTACATTCCCAAGAAGCAAGCATATAGAGAAATATGACCGAAAATCTTTACGAATACAGGGTTATCCATAATTGAATGCATGCCCGATTTTGAAAGTATAAAATATGTCAGTTCCAGAGCGAGAACGTTCGCAAAATGAACGATTACACTAGATATGTTGTTGTTACATCGAAAAGGTCTTAAATACCAAGAATTTATACTGGGTGATCCATTATTATAGAAACTATTCTCAAGGAAGGTTTAATGGACACCCTGTATTTATGGGTTGATTCAAGGTGTTTGTTTAATGTTTTTAGAACATATCACCACGGACTTCAAAGAATACAGGGTGATTCAGTCATGAAATGAACTTTGAACCTCACGAAAATACCCAAAAAGCACCATTTTTTTTCATCACCCTCTATCTCAAGATTAAATCCGAGGAGGTGGGAGTTTTCTCTCATCACTGTACTTGATATGAAAACATCAATACGACTGACAGTTTTTATCCCCTTCCCATGACCAGATTTTTTTGTATGTAATATGAAAATTATTTATTTATGTTATTCTATTCTTATTCCAGCTAAAAATCTGGTCATAGGAAGTGGATAAAAACTCTCAGCCATATTGATGTTTGTATATCAAGTACAGTGGTGAGAGAAAACTCCCACCTCCTCGGATTTAATCTTGAGATAGAGGGTGATGAAAAAAAGAGGTGGTTTTTGGGTATTTTCGTGAGGTTCAAAGTTCATTTCATGACTGAATCACCCTGTATTCTTTGAAGTCCGTGGTGATATGTTCTAAAAACATTAAACAAACACCTTGAATCAACCCATAAATACAGGGTGTCCATTAAACCTTCCTTGAGAATAGTTTCTATAATAATGGATCACCCAGTATAAATTCTGGGTATTTCAGACTTTTTCGATGTAACAACAACATATCTAGTGTAATAGTTCATTTTGCGAACGTTCTCGCTCTGGAACTGACATATTTTATACTTTCAAAATCGGGCATGCATTCAATTATGGATAACCCTGTATTCGTAACGATTTTCGGTCACATTCCTCTATATGCTTGCTCCTTGGGGATGTAATGAAATGTTTCTTGAGAAAAATTGAAGTTCATTCGATTCTGTTCCGAGATACGGGCGTAGTAAAAGTCGGTAATTCTCAACTTCAACGCCCTGTATCTCAAAAACTAGTCATAGGATTGAGTTGGGGCCATGAACACTTTTGATCAGTATGTCGAGTACTACATTATAACAAAATCTTAGAAAATTTGACGGAACGCCATTTCCCGTAGTAAAAGTGCGGGGTCCTTTATTTCCACTCCTGGTATAACTGGAAGTGCCCAAGCACCAAACATATTTTAGGTCTGTAGAGAATTTCCAACAATATCATAATACCAATTTTTGGATTTCAAATATGTCCAGTTCTCCAGAAACGTTTAATAGGCACTCGACTGTGGGACACCCTGTATAATACGATTACTGAATATTTTTATGAATAAATTCAGAGATTTTACAAAGAATTGACAACAGTGGCGTGTCTCTCAGTTACTCAGGGCTTTGTCACTCCATCACAAACTTCAACCAATCATATTAAAAATTGAGCCACTGACGTCACAGCAGAGGGACGTCTGAATTCACACGTGTTGAAATCACATTTTCAATATCGAATAATTAATCAGTGCTTTAAAATTCAGAGTGAATAAATGGTTACAAATGTGTTATAAACTGCCCTTCATTACGTCATGGGAAGAAAAGTGCATATTTTGAGTTTCTGGAAATCCCCATTCTTCTAAGTTTCCGTGTTCCCACTCGCAGAAAAATTTGATAATTATTTCCCAAATATATTTCTCAGGGAAAACTCATATCTTTGTGATTTTTTATTCGAATACACTTTCAAGTGATACTGAAATGATTTTGTGAGGACTTTGTGAGATAGATGAAGTTGCGTTTTATTTTTTTATGTTTCTGGTTGGGCGATCTGGACAAAATTCAACATGTCGCTTGAAAGATTCCTTCTTCATCTAAATGCAATATCATCCTTTGTTTTGAAGTTAACGAAATTTCGAAGCTGGATAAGATTGCATAGGTTCGTCGTGAAAATATTTCACCCATACTTCAAAATTTAAAGTTGACTATGAAATCGGGCCTGAATGCAAGCAATATTTGCGGGAGCTGAGATCGACGTTTTGTGCACTGCGATTATAATTCCATATCGAAACATTGTGTTATTCAGTTTACTTATACCAACCGATTTTGACTCAGACTTATATTTCAATATAATGCTTCAACACCCTTTTTAATTCGAAATAAAAAATTCGACTGTATAATACTGCCTTCGAATTCTTCAACTCCCAAGTAATAAATCATTCTTGTTCCAGTCTCCTCATTTGAGAAGGGTCCACAAATCATTAGCTCGGATTCAACGATATGATGATTCAAGATGAACATGGGTCGAACCCCTATTAGAGGGATCAGAATATACGGGTTCTACTTGGCCACGCCATCCTAAGGAATTGAATTAGGCGAGCCTTACAAATACTCCAATATGTTCGTGGAAGGATATTTGACCCTCATTCCTTACAAATCGTGAAAGATGACCCACAGATATGTCTGCCAAGTTGGGATCTCGGAGATTTCTGATGAAGCCTTTGCGCAAATTTGATAGAGAAAACCAATTTTGACAACCTAGACTCACATTGGATTGAGATCAATAAAATAACTTGGAGGTCAATATGTTATATTTGCCGAAGTTTCAATTTAAATACGGGCATGAAAAACAGAAAAAAAACACATGTAATAAAAATTGTTTAATAAACATCGAAAATCTATGAAAGAAGATTAGGAAACTATATAAATATGATAAACGATCTTAATATTCATCATTTCTGTAAATAAATGTATTCTTGGGTTTTTTGCATGAAACGCGCACTTGTCAAGATACATATTCCCTTTTTTGCGATAAGATTCGTTGAAACAATCGTAAATTCTAAATGATTCTGGATGCAGCCCTAGAATTCGAATTGTTTCTAATATCAATGAAAACCATGCACCCATGTTGTCAGTTCGATTTTTTTGAATAATGATAATTGTGCTTTATATTTCAGAAAGCCATCGACCGAAGTCATTTAGCCTGAATTTTTAATGAAAATCAACACATTGATACATCTGATCAAATTCATATTATCATTTCTTCAAAACTTCCTCAATTCTGGCAAATATTGGTCGAAGCATTCCTCCATTGAAATGACCATTTCATTTTGTGTTACATATTGCTGTGAGTACTATCATTGTTTTATCAATGTTACTGCTCTATTTGGGAACAGATATTAACTGATCGCAGATGATGATTGGAACCAATTTCAGGTGATAATTGATATTGAACAATCCAATGAATAAAAATGCACTTACTCACCCTAATGTGATGAAGCAGGAATCTAGGCGGTTCTCACACAGAAGTAGGGTTTTTCAGGACAGGGATAAAAGAATATACCTTCCTTTTATGTCTAGTGTTCAATATCACACTGGTTTGCTTCTGCACTAACAAAGAGATGAAAATGGAGCAAATTCAAACGCAATTTATTATTTGAGTCAAAAGATTATTCTGGTTTTCAGAGGTTTTTCCCAGCGTTATATCAAAAAAATGGCACGTAATAATAGGGATCTGTCACGTTTTCACGACAGCCAAAAAACTTATATACGCCAGTGGCGGGGACAACAACGCCGAATTGAGTTGTCCACTTCACGATGTGACTGTTGTTCTGTTGAATTTATGACATGAATTGAAATTTCTAGCATTTCAATCTTGTTTTACTTGTCAGTTTGATCTACGCCCGAGAGACCCTAGATAATTGATGAAAAGATCTAAGTACACGTTAAACGATAAAACTGATGAAACGGCACTATATGATGCACATATCCTGAAATAATAGCATATTATTGCATAAGGAGGATGAGTGTCACTTTTCATGGCGAGCTTAAGGGTAAGTGAAAGCGAACCATGAAAAGTGACACTTCTCCTCCTTATGAGATAATATACTTACTAGTTACTATACCAACTATTACCAACTTCCCAGTCATATGATAGTAACAATAGGTACCACATAAAAGACCACTTCGACTTTGTTGAACAGCTGGCAGATTATAGAATTCCACAAGATCACGTGATGGCTAGTTTGGATGTGGTTTCCCTTTTCACAAATGTCACCGTAGAACTACATCACGAAACGTTGGAGCAATTTTGAGGTTTTCTCTCCCATACCGTTGAATGATTTTCTCTTGTTGTTCGAGTTGATTTATTACACCACTTACTGTCAATTCCAAGGTAAGTTCTACAGTCAAATGGTACACCTGTGGGTGCAGGCATCGCACCTATTATTGCACAGATTGTTGTAGATGACCTATTAGATGACACACTACCCAAACTGGTTTTTGACATTCCATTTGTGAAAAAAATTGTCGATGACCTGTTGTATGTCACAATTCCAAGAGATTCCATACAGGATATCATTCAGGTGTTCAATTCATATGATGATAACCTTAAATTTACCTTTGAAGTAGAAGAAGATTTGACTGTACCCTACTTGGATTTGAAATTGAGAAGAACTGAATAGGGAAAAATAATCTGTAGCTGGTTTAGGAAAGAAATTAGTTCGGGAAGATACCTCAATTTTCATACTCACATCACGAGTTAAGACATAAAATCAATTTGATCATCGGTTTGAGGAACCGTCTAAAATAAAAAGAATGGTTCACCCAACATCATATATGGAGAACCTTGAAGAATTGAAACAACTCCTGTTGGAGAATAGTTACCCCCTGAAATTGATAAATAAATTACTCTTGGGAAACCCAGCTGACAATGTTTCACAACTATATAGCAGTGATGTACGATCGGAAAGGGAGAATATAGATTTGATTAATTATTCCTTTTTTTCATTACCCTATATCCCAACTCTCACTGGCAATCTGATATAGATTTGACAATATTAAAGTATTAACAAGGGTGGATAATAGTTTGCATTCTATTCTATGATGTATAGCAGATTGAAGAATCAATGTAAATTGATGGACAGGATTAATGTGGTCTATAACATCAAATGTGGTATGTGTGAGGGAGAATACATAGGGCAAACAGGTAGAAGACTGAAGACGAGAGTAGACGAACATAAGAAGGATTGTGACATGATGAAGCCTTCATGCGGGTTATCTAAACATACAGTTGAAACTGGACACAAATTTAATTTCGAAAATTGCAGTATAGGGGAAAGGCAGGCAAGATGGCATAGTAGGGCCAAATGGCATACCATATGTAGGTACTGAAGAATCTACTGCGAGTGGAATCGTAGAACTCGGTACAAATGTGCGAATTAGTTAGCAACAATGTACGAACGTTGTTTCAAGGTATCCGTTACGGTAGTTGATGACTTAGTCGTGAAAAAGTGGTGTGAGCGTGTACAACTTCGACGTAAGCTCTCTTTTCTCGCCTTTATAACTGTAAGTATAGATTATTCCACTACATTTTTTATATCCGAATAGAATTGTACCTTTATCGTTATCCTTTTTATGTATTTACCTTGACAAAAAGATGTCACAAAAATGTTGATTTACCTATTCGTTTTTTGGACAGGTGCTTAGGGCAAGTTGGCATGGTATGCCGTCTTGCCCGGATTCATTTTGCCGTTCCCTATACAGTCAGCGCGACAGATCGCTCTTTAGGAAACGGAATGCACAATGGAACACTCCGTTTCCTAACAGATATGAGCGATGTGCTCACTGTCCTGTTAGTCTTTTGGGTGCCGATGGGACAAATTGCAAATTATTAATAAAGTTTTCATACTTTCTGTATAGCTTAATTAGGTAGAGTCTACTACATTTTTCCGCTGTGAACATTTTTGTAGCCGCGGATTTTTTTCAGCAAACCTCTCGTAAGTCGACCATTGCACAAACATGGCGGATATTTGTTTACATTCGAGTGTCGTGCTATTTGACATTTGACTCGATTTTGAGCTTTATACACTATGACATGACAACAAATCAATGAAAGTCCGCCATTAGTTGTCGAAAACCATATATCTAATAATTCCTATATGGGTAATAAGCCAATCAAAACTGAAGCTGGGCTTTGGTAACAATCGAGATCTGCGCTTGTGCGGCAATATTTAGAATAAAAATATTTTTCTAATTCTATCTCTCTCTGGCACATCATATTATGTCGTGAAACGTATGTCATTCTTAACTTCATGTAAATAGTTTCGATCGTAACCTCACAATTTAATGTGAAATGTTTCAATCGCTTTATTCCGTTTTCTTCAAGTCTTTAATATCATTGTGAACTCCTATTCATATATGTACTAAAATTGAACTGAAAGTATTTAAGTGACATATTTTCATTCTGGATATCTATTTTCTTGTTGTCTTTCAGAATAAACATAACCTCTAAATTTCTCGCAATTTTTGAATTTCCAGTTGACACAAGCGTACAACTCAAGCCTTAACAAAGATTTGGCTTCACTTTGTGAATGTGAAAATCAGGGGTATAATCCATATTGGTATTAGCAGATATATGTCGAAAACAGTCCGTCCCTTAGACCATAGGTCCGTCCAATCAAAACGTGAACGTCTATTGTCGCCACTGTCCTGTATAAAGCCACTGTAGTAGACTCTACCTAACAAAGCTATACAAAAAGTAAGTAAATTTATTAATAATTTGCAATTTGTCCCATCGGCACCCAGAAGACTAACAGGGCAGTGAGCACATCGCGCATATCTGCTAGGAAACGGAGTGTTCCATTGTGAATTCCGTTTCCTATACGGTGAGAGCGACCTGTCGCGCTGACTGTATGGGGAACGGAAAAATGCTGCCCGGATAATGGTACTTTTTATTAACAATAAAATATTGTTGCAGATGGTCTACAATTATCGAAGGAAAACCAACAGAGGAGAGTGGGATGAGAATAATATGTTAAGAGAATTAATTTTATGTTTTGTTCAGTTCTTGTTTCGTTTGATATAAGATTATGAAATATTTTTCAGTGATTTCCTGAATCTGTGCGAATTTTTTTTATGTTTTGTTCCTGTTTATATGAATATAAATTTCCATTTCTTGTATTATCTGTTATTTATTGAAATTTTGTTTTTTTTTCACTACAAAATATCATATTATATGATATGCCATCTTGCTCGACACTGTAAGGCAAAGTAGTTTTTCGGATGTTACAGATTATCGCGATTTTTTTTTGTCTATTTTTTTATTCATATCTTTCTCCAAAAATAAACTAACTTGATTGACTAGAGATTCAACTAATGCTGTACTCTATATTTTTTTCTCCATAAGAGATATCGATTTTCAAAAGATTGTATGCCATCTTGCCTGCCTCTCCCCTAATAAGATCATACGCTAACAGGGAAAAACGATGTTTTCGTGAAAGCTTTGAATTCAATACAATGACAAAAATGTTAATATTGTAAATGATGCGGGTGACGTGGGTCCTATTTACTTTAACTTGCTAAAACTGATTGAAAATGAAATAAACAAAATATCGAACAAATTCAGGTAGAATCAGGAACTGTCAAGGCCAATTCTCACTTTCGTGCAAGCCACGCGCTCGGCACAGGCAAGGCACCGAATCAGCAAAATATCTTTTTCATTGATCATATGGTTTTTGTGTGGTTAAATTCACATTCTTCCGGCAACGTCTCGGCAAGCGACGGCCTTTGCCCGCCCCATATGATCAATGAAAAAGATATTTTGTCGATTCGGTGCCTTGCCTGTACCGAGCGCGTGACTTGCCGAAAGTGAGAATTGGCCTTTATTTGTATGGTCATGTGTGCGATGTTTTATCTCTTTTGACGTTGGAATCATGTTGTTGTTCAGTCAGTAGCGGATTAACCGGGACGCTTAGTACGCTGCAGCGTAAAGCCCCGAGGTCCATAGGGGCCCCGGCGGTCGAATTGAATTTTTTTTCTAGAATGGAAATTCAGTCTGTAAGTGTGAAAAAAAATAGTCAGACTGTAGGTACTATATTTTATAAGAAGGTCAGACGCAACTTGCGAATTATGAATTATTACATTCACACGAGACGCAATTGAATAACAAGAGCCTCAGAGCAAAACTCAGATGTTGAATAAAACACACCATCCGAGATTCAGCGCACTGTCCCTAATTATCTTGTCTGCCTGCAATAAATTCCGTCAAGGGTGGCGGCCGAATTCCAATATTTACAATTATATCATAATTCAATAAATTTGGCGGCATTTCCTCTAAAATCTAGGAATGTGCTACAGAACGGCCGACCAGATGTTGATTCGTTTAGGGTTGTAAAGTGAAAAATACTTGTACTGAAGTTCTTAGGTCTGCATATTTTTTTCTCACATTCATTTCACAAGATTCGAAAAGTGTTGACAGCGACAGGCGAGTTTCGTGTGAAGTGTAAGATTCGAATATTGTGAAAATCTGAGAAGTGTTGGTGAACTGAACTATTTCTGTTTGTGTTTGGACTTTTAAATCCTTGTACTCTCATCGAACGAAATAATTGATATAGAAGGGAGGTAAGCAGTGCAGTGCAAGTGCAGTTTCATATGCTAGAAATAACATTCTTCCAATTTTTCGGCAAATCGGCATAAACATAATTCGAGCGATAATGAGGCAGACCAGTCAAATTCATTTTCGATATACATAAGGCATACGACATAATATTGGTTCAATACCTACCGGGAAACGGAAATACAAAATACGATTCACAGAAATTATTTGATTCAACCTGTACCTACGTTTTTGTACGACGAAATGACGAACGAAACAAATAATTTCATTTCAAAAATCTGGATGTATATTTAGATATTTATCAATTTAATTGTTGCAATTTTTTTTGACTTCCAATCATCTCCGAAAGACTCATTCACTATGTTCAATAATATGTTCATATTTCACCATTCTTCTGTTGTATCAATTAGATAATAATTCTTCATACATTAGCTCATCGGTTCGGATTTCATACTTCGATAGGGCGAAGTCAATGAATTTCTGTGTTAGTCCTTAAAGAATTTGAAATAAAATTTAACATTTTCTTATCATTACAGTTGCTAGTTGCATATGTAATATTGAGGTGACACCATGTCTAACAGATGTTATATGAGCGGCTACCGAAATCGAAAGCTCAAGGAAAGTAAAGAGCAGAGTAAAGCTAAGCATCCATAATCCACAGAATTTTTTGCTCATTTTCCAAACTGTCATGGATAAAAAATAAATATAAAACTGTTATGACAGAAAATGAAAATAGACTACAGTTTTTAGAAATACTTTCTACTGAAAGTGATATAACGAGCAGTCTCGATTATGATTCTGCAATAAAATGATATGCTGATATTAAAATAAGAATGAATCAATTTTTTAAGCGAAATTTTATGTTGTAGGTAACTGATTTACAGCTTTACGATACTTGTATCTTTTGTGATGATTTTATTTATTCCTTAATCTCGATGCCGCAATAAAAAATTTGCAGATATGATATTCTAGAGATATTTTGTATCTGAAGTTTGGTAATATTTTTTCCCTTTTTCAAGATTTTTATTCATCTTTTATATTTTGTTTTGATAAACATACCTTGTTTTTTATTGAATAACTTTATGTTTTGTTTCTGAAGAAGTGAGTTTTAATGAAAAAAAAATTTTGAAAAAAATTGAAAATGTTTCAGAGGGGGCCCCAAAAGTTTTGAAGCGTAGGGCCCCTGAAGTCGTAAATCCGCCACTGTGTTCAGTTGTACTGTGTGTGCGTTTTATAACCAAAGTAAGCTATGACAGATTGATTGTCTGATATTTTATTACGACTGAATTGTTCCTGACGTTTTCGAAGAGTTTTTTAATTATTGTGGATTTTGTTAAGAATATTAATAAATATCATCATTGTGTCATTTCGGATCCATCTGCGTATGGAGCGAGGTCCTCACATTGAGTAAGTTCTGACGGTGTTGTGTACAGGATGTTTTTGTAGGAAATTTTTTATATCCTTTCGGACCTCTGAAGAAGCTTCACAGTGGAAGCGGAAGCGGAAGGTTTTTCAATAAAGAGCACCACGAAATCTTAAAAAAGACCTGTTTGACTCCAATACAACCCGATATCCAATCCTGATTTACTATTATTTTTTATACTTACTATGTATTATTTTTGGAAACACCACTCGTCCTACGGACTCGTGATGATTCCAAGCAAATCATTTTCGTTTGAAAATAAATCGATAGACTTATCACGGAAATTCAATCTCTTGTTTATAATTGTCTCTTGGTCTGTCCTATATATTTTTATTACTCGTGAAATTGTAATTTTTCCATGTATCTTCAACACTTGTTCCATTTCTGAAAATGCTCAGCCTGAGCTGTCTTAACTTTTACTTTGATAATACATGCTAGCATTATGTTTCGTTTATACAGGGTGGTACAGATCGTAACCAAAGAAATTTCAACCACGTATTCCACATCAAAAATAAGCCCTAGTTTGTCATATAAACATATGTCGAGAAATGTTTCCTCTCCGAGATACGAGGTGTTGAAATTATAGAAAAAAATGTTTTTTATTAATAACTTTCACACTGCTCGAATTATTTTTATGAAATTTGGGACATAGGTTTTGAGCGTCAAGGAGCACTTTTTGCATAATATTATTTCTTTTATATTTTACCAGTGGCGTCCGTACTGCAGTGAGACTGAATATTTTCAGTTAAAAAAAGGATACGCCACTGGTTTTTCCGACAATAATTATTCACTATTTAAATCCTTATTTAGTTAGGAGCAAATTTGGTCTCATGACTTCTTGCTGTACGAGGCACCGTTTCCGGTTAAAAAAATAAAACACATTCTCATGCATGAAGAAATCGCCAAAATTTGATATAGCAATAAAAAGCTCACTACAGTTTTGTAGCAATTTTCGAATGCCAGGTTTTCACCAAGAGGACTAAACAATAACAAAACACGAACTCGGTCCGTTTGTGACAGTCCGCGAACTGTTTGCGAACTGTTTGCGAACTGTTCTAGAACTTGTGGATCGTTTTCCGGACTCGTGAGTCCGCGAATTGCGTTTTTACGGACACAGAGTCCCATCGAATGTCGGTAACTTCAAAGGATTTGGGAGTTCTAGGACAGTTGTCAGCTTGGTGTAAACGCCCAGTTTGTTTTTATTTTCGTTGTTGCGATCTAGTGGTAGTTTGCAGCATTGGAGCGCGCCGCCACATTTTCACAACTACATGTCCAGTGTCTATGTAAACTGAACGAAACTTAAACAAAACACGAACAGCTTTCATCGATTTATGTCCGTGACTGGTGGTCCGTTGGGAACCCAACAGTCTTCGAACATTTTCGGAACAAAACTGTTCGAAATTTCTGTTCAAACAGACAGTTCATGTTTTGTTTTAACCTGTCCGCTTGGTGGAAACCCGGCATAAGATCAGATGAATTTTGGCGATTCATTCATGCATGAGAATGTGTTTCATTTTTTCAACCGGAAACGGTACCTCGTACAGCAAAAAGTGAAGAGATCGAATTTGCTCTAAACTAAATAAGGATTTAAATAGTGAATAGTTATTGTCGGAAAAATCAGTGGCGTATCATTTTTTCAACTGAAAATATTCAGTCTCGCTGCAGTACGGACGCCACTGGTAGAATAGAAAAGAAATGATATTATGCAAATAGTGCTTCTTGACGCTCAAAACCTATGTCTCCAATTTCATAAAAATATTTCCAGCACTGTGAAAGTTATTAATAAAAAACATTTTTATTTCTATAATTTCAACACCCCGTATCTCAGAGAGGAAACATTTCTCGACATATGTTTATATTACAAACTAGGGCTTATTTTTGATGTATAACACGTTGGTTACGATCTGGACCACTCTGTATTCATATATCCTTGTTTATGAATATCTCTTAGTGTGTCCTATATATTTTCATTATTCGCGGAATTGTAAAATTCTCATGTATACTCATTACTAGTTTTTTTCTTGTTTTTAGTGCACTAAATATGGCATTATTCAGGTCGAAAAGTCAGCATATTAACGTTGTTTAATACAAAAATATAAGTTTCAAATATCACTGAGGTCTCAAATTCTCTCATTGAAAATTATAACATTACAGATTTCGCAATTGAAATTTTGAATTACAATATTTATGTTTCTGAAATATTCGTCACGTGGGCCACGCTAGCAAGACCGAATATGCGAAAAGATCAGCATCATCCACCCCATCTCCCCATACTGTATTTCATCCACTTCAGAACGAATGAGTGAGGATGAGGAGTTCTGCACCTGAAACTTTCTGTGATATTTTTTATTACCTCCGTCATATCCCAAATGGACATTTCATCTCAGTTTTTCGAACTTTCATCCTCTGGGATAGAATTGGAATGAATTTCTAATTTGTGGTTGTATCACACCCAGAGGAATGATGCCTACTGCGGATTTGTTTCTTGAAATTACATCATCGCGAGATCGCAGAAAGTTTCTTGAGTCCGAGAGATGTACCTTATAATTTTCCGACAAGATTAATTTTTCACGAATAGTGTACATCATTCACAAATTCACTCATCTTTTAAGTTATGTTTTTTATTCGATTCTGTGAAGGTGGCTTCCAACGGCCGGGAACCCTGACGATCGCTGACCGCCACAAGGGAATTTCCTTCGTGCATGTCTGTGGTCTCAAGAAATGTCTTGATGATTGCTCGATTATTATCATTATTTATTAGGGATAAGAGTCGAGATATAATCTATAGGACTATGATACACATATAGACGAATAACAGATACAGATACAGTTCAATAGTGCAACTTTGATTTGGCATAGATGCGCAGAATACCTGGTGTAACGACTCCGTACAAAAAATCGTGACCAAAATTATTAGATCAAAACGTCACTCTAGATTTCAGTACTCGTCCCAATTCCGAGATAATCCGCAATATTTCTCGGTCGTGGCGCTATTTTTTGTATGACATAGGTATGACAGCTGCTTTTATTGAGTGCTTGCATGAATTTCAGATTGAGAGCTCAAGTGAATCTCAAGCATATGTATTGGATCAATCAGGTAGAAGAACTCATCCTTATCTTGCCTCTACAGGGTCCTCCAATAGTGCCTTCTTCTTCCATAGCTGCCGAACCAGACATCTCAGAGATTTCGTTGGAAAGTAGACCACTTATACCTTCATTTCTGCATCTAGGAGAAAATTTTTTGATATACAGGGTGTCCCAGATGAATTTTATTCAACAAATGGATGATTTTTTCAATGGATGACCCCATATATTTTCAATGACCTTCATTACCTCATTCATGACGCAAAATCTCAGGGACATTTTTCGAACAGAGAGAGAGAGAGAGACATTTATTAATGAATTGCAAGTTACATATTGCGTTCACAGGTCAGTAATATTCAAAAATACACAAGTAAATGCGAACAGTTATAAAACATCATTCTGAGTAAGAAAGGGTAAAAAATATAAAAAAATAATAACTATGTATGTGATTTAAAAATACGTAAAAATTCATCCGAGATCAGCATCACAGATACTCATGTGAGTGAACTCATCAGCCGAGTACAGAGTCTTTGACAGCAAAAAATCACGGACTCTCTCCCGAAACTTCTTAATCGGAAGATTCTTCACCCCATCCGGAAGTTTGTTATATAATGAAGCAGCGTAGAAGTCCGGGCCACGCTGGGATCGGCTCAGTCTAACGTAGTCTTTCCTGATGTTTGATTTTTTTCTGGTGTCATGGTCGTGAATATCTGACTGGACTGAGTAGTCCTTGGCATGCCCGTGGATGAAGACCAGGCTTTCCAGAATGAAAAGTGACGGAAAGGTGAGCAATCGCAGATCTTCAAACATGTGCTTACAACAATCGCGGTACTCCAGCCCGCCCAAAATTCTGACCGCACGTCTCTGAAGTCCGAATATATTCCCGGCATGGGCGCAGTTACCCCATACTAGGACTCCGTATTTGAGGTGGGTCTCAACCAAGGCGAAATACGCAGACCTCAACACTTCCACAGACAGCGAACATGAGAGAACTCTCAGGGCAAATATGTTGCTACTCAGCCTCGAGGAAAGGCGATCAACGTGATCAGTCCATGTAAGGGAAGCATCTAGATAGACACCCAGGAATCTGACAGACTCGTTAGTGTTAGACAGACCATCCATATTTCTCAGGCCGAAAGTGAGCTCTTGAGTCTTCTCCTCATTCACGCAGAGGCCGTTTGACACGAACCAATCGGTAGCTCTCGATCGTGCCTTCCCCGACAGGTCCACAAGGGAGTGCAAATCGGAAGACCTAGCAGTCAGGGTGGTGTCATCAACGAACATGATAGATTGTGTGTCGGCCATGTAGTCGGGGAAGTCATTGATATCGACAATAAAAAGAATAGGCCCCAATGTCGAACCCTGTACCACACCTGTCTTGGTGGGCATCATACTTGACAGAACGCCGTCCATGCTGACCACCTGAAATCTTTCACTCAGAAAAGAGCGTATCAAATCCAAGGCTATCCTATCGAATCCGTACATTTGCAATTTGTACAATAGCTTATCACTAGGCACGCAGTCGAAGGCCTTCGTTAGGTCTATAAATGATGCCTGATAGAATTTTTTCTCTTCGTAACAGTCTAAAGCGCCCCTGGTCAGCTGGAGTATAGCATCCGTGGTGCTTCTACCTCTTCTGAAACCAAACTGGTTTTCAGCTAGTAGATTATTACCCTCCAAAAAATCTATGATCTGGTTCGATTTGACCCTCTCGAGGATCTTGGAAAATATCGGCACCAACGAAATTGGGCGGTAGTTGTTCGGGTCATCTTTATCGCCTTTTTTATGGATGGGTATAACCTTAGAGATTTTTAGACAGCTCGGGAATCTACCAGAAGTAAGGCATCGATTTACGAGCTTTGTTAGTGGTGAAATTAAAGAATTTATGTTTTTCTTAACGACTTCGGTTGAGCTGCTATTTTTCATATGCGCAACAATATCTCTTATTGTATTATGACCGATTTCCTTAAAAGAGAACCAGGTGTTGGGTGGAATCGGCTTTTTGAAGGTTTCGTGGAAAGGTAAATTCGACTCAGGCAAATTTGCTGAGACAGTTCAGATCTTATTCGAAGAAAACTGCAAAAAGGTGAGGGAAAAGCAGTTCAGTAAAAATCTTCTGACGATTTCCAAAAGCGATAGTCAAGGCAAATCCTTCAATTGAAAAACTTTTGGTTCGAATTCATGTTACTATCGCTTCTGGAAATCGTCAGAAGATTTCTACTGAACTGCTTTTCCCTTACCCTTTTGCAGTTTTCTTCAAATAAGATCTGAACTGTTGGAAAAATGTCCCCGAGATTTTGCGTCAGAAAAGAGGTATTGAAGGTCATTGAAAATGTGTGAAAATATATGGGGTGATCCATTAAAAAAATCATCCATTTGTTGAATAACATTTATCGGTGACACCCTGTATATCAGAAAATAATTTCCTGAGATGCAGAATAGGAGGTACAAGAGGTCTACTTTCCAACGAAATCTCTGAGATGTCTGGTTCGGCAGCTATGGAAGAAGAACGCACTTTTGCAGGACCCTGTATATGTATATCGATTTCTTCCGATATGTGGTTGGCAATGCATATTGTTGATGATTATTAAACCACATGTTAGTGATAAAAAGTATATCTCTACTATCTAGATGCTTTGTCTTAGGAATTTGATTGGTTATTTATGACGGATCTTGTCAAAGGCATTATTATAATCTATAAAGCACAAATAGAGCTCTGCGTAAACTTCCAGACATTTCTGGACCTGCACATTAAATGAGGGTTCCAAATCCCTTTCTCAAGGAGTGTCGATTATGTTGCTGTCGAGATTCTGGTATACAGGGTCTTTCACGAGGAACCTCACCCATATTTATACGGGAAACTACTGAACGTATTTTCATGAAATTCAGCACGTATAAGTATTTCACGATGCTGATGAAATCTAAAATATTTTCAAGGCATGAGCACCTCTGGTTTTTCCGGAAATGACGTCAACTTCCGTTTTTCAAATTAGAACACCATTTTTTTATTGCAGAAATAGATTCCTCAGAAAATTTCAAGTTATTTTGATGTAACATTCTTCAGTTTTGGTTGGAAAATTCTCTCTGAGCGGGTAAATTCGAAAAAAAAATCGAAAATAGAGCTCCGCTGAAACAAGAATAACTTCGAGGTTTTTGGATGGAAAATTTTCATTTTTGGGATTTTTCAAGATGTAAGATTGATGTATCCACTTTGAAAATCGAAATCGCGATTCATGATACAGGGGGTGAAAAAATCGCTTTCAAAGTTAGGGATGACAAAATCGTGAAAAATCAATTTTTTCGAATTAGAACCCCATTTTTTATGGCAGATATTGAATCTACGTTAAAAAATAATGTGAGTGTATGCATCACACCCTTGCCCTAAAGTGGATTTTAACTCAGAAAATATCCATTTGATACATCAATCTTATATCTTGAAAAATCCCAAAAAGGAAAATTTTCCATCCAAAAACCTCGAAATTATTCTTGTTTCAGCGGAGCTCTATTTTCGATTTTTTTTTCGAATTTTCCCGCTCAGAGAGAATTTTCCAACCAAAACTGAAAAATGTTACATCAAAATAACTTGAAATTTTCTAAGGAATCTATTTCTGCAATAAAAAAATGGTGTTCTAATTTAATAAACGGAAGTTGACGTCATTTCCGGAAAAACCGGAGGTGCTCAATGCTCATGCCTTGAAAATATTTAAAATTTCATCAGCATCGTGAAATACTTATAAGTGCTGAATTTCATGAAAATACGTTCAGTAGTTTCACGTATAAATATGGGTGAGTTTCCTCGTGAAAGACCCTGTATATGATTATGAATAGTTGGGCAGTGTAAAAGTGTCTAAAAGCAGACTGAAAGTACGTCGCTTCATGCCCTAGCGACTTTTTAGGTAAACAGATGAAAGTAAAAAAATTTGCTAGTTCCATATCATGAGTTGCATTAAAGATGATGTTAAAATAAACAATAAAGAAATATCCTACGCCCAAAACGAACCAGTTCTTCTGTACGGCTAATTCTCACCTGTCTGGACACTCCAAAATCCCTTGACTTCATAAGGAATGTTGAAGACGTTACTGCGGATCGCTGATTTTCCTACCATATTTTCCTCACTCAACTTCGAGATACTATACGAAGTTACGGTCTACTTCATGCATGGCTTTCAAAACATTATTCCACTATTTTCTTTCAGTTGAAAAACCCACTCTTCCATATAGGTCAATGTAAAAATTACCCGAAACAGCTGACGATCGTTGCTCATTCCCAGCTGTTACTTCGATATATCCTCTCCAACAGTCGGAGAAAGTTCTGCAGTTCGATAACTGCCAACACTGCCAACTTTATCGAGGGGTTATATTTCCATCTGTTTCGTGACACGTTTCAGTATCAGAATCGAGCAGAAATGATTTATCTCGGCCTTATTTCGAAAGATCTTCGGACGTGGACGATGGAACCAATTCTTGTTACGGAGTTAACATTCTGAAAGTTGATCTTCTCCACGTACGGATCCTTGGACTTTCAAGTTAGGAGTACCTGAAAATAACAATACAATGTGGAAATGATTGCTTTGGATTATGATTCTTGGATTTAATAAATGACACGTTAGAAATGTTATAAGCTTTGAATTTATGTCATATCAGATTTGAAGAACCTAAACTTCACATACATGTAGGATTTCATTCTGATTAAATGTAAATATACATAGTTGTTAAATTTCTCTGTTATTGATTTACCAAATTTCACTTTTGATATTACGAAATTGGAGTCTAGAGGACTCAATTCTTCATTTAAAATTGGTGCTGATCTGTCCCTCAAGGATACATTGTTTACTCCTGAATTCTGGCCTGAAGGAGTAACTATCAAACGATTTTTTTTTCGGCGTCCACCCCAAGGAAACTTGCGCAGCGGAAGCTTTCATAACTAATGTAGATAGTGGGACTAAGTCAATGACTGCTTGAGTGTATTCCATCTCAACATTCAATGTTTGACGAATAAAATAACAATTTTTGAATCGTTTTTAAACACTTTTAGTAACCTAGATATTATTTGTTTAACTGAGCATTGGTTCACACACAAACATGATTTTAACTTGTTTAATATTAATGGCTATATCAGAGTAGCTGAATTCTGCAGAACTTTTCATAAAAATGGTGGCAGTGCTATTTTTGTTAAAACTGCACTTGAACGTTACTGTAAAAGGGTCTCCTTAGTGTCTGAGCTAAATTGTGAATTTTCATTCGAGTGTTCTGCCGTTTCAATAGCGGACAATGTTTGCGTTATTTGTATTTACCGTTCTGATGCGGCCCAGACTGATATTATAAGAAGGCGTGTATTCAACGAGGAAGCATTCAGTGAGTTTAATTTTTTATTGAGAAGATCCTTGCACGTAGACCTGGATGCTTCTGAAATTGTGGATGTCGATAAGGTCTTCGACGACTTTTATCAGCAGTTTATGTGGTGCTTTGAGGTTGCTTTTCCTGTCAGATCCAAATATGTGCGGTGCTGTGGTACGGGAAGGGTGCATGTGTCTGATGAGGTGAGATATCTACTGGGCAGGTTGGAGTTGCTCGGTTGGCTGTCGGGCGGGTTTCCGGGATTCTCGACTTCGATTGTTGAAGAAAGAAAGATGTTGAAGGCGCAGATTAGGTCACTCCAAGAGAGGTCCCAACGAGAACATAATTATAATGTGATACAGAATAGTGCTAATAAGATGAAGACTGTATGGAGTATTATAAGAAAGGTTCAGAATAAGGAAAGGAAAAAGGATTCAATCAGGTTGTCTGTGAATGGAGAGGTGTTGGATGATGCTGCTGAGATCTGCGATGTATTCGGGAAATTTTTCACTGTTGACTTCTATGAGAGAATAAATAGCTCTTTTCGGATGTCTCTCAATCATTGTACGACGAAAAGATGTCAGCCTCGTGATTCCATGGTTTTTCGAGAGGTAACTACGTTAGAAGTTATCGAGGTCATGAATTCAATGAAAAATAAGTCTTCTGCTGGAATTGACGAAGTCCCTATAATTGTACTTAAGAATTGCAAGGATATTGTAGCTGATTACTTAGCTAATTTGGTGAACATATCTGTCTGTGTAGGTGTATTTCCGGAGGTGTTGAAAGTATCGCGGACCCTTCCAATTTATAAAAAGGGCGACCCTTTAGTCCCAGATAATTATCGTCCTGTGTCCGTTCTGAGTGTTTTTTCTAAAATTATCGAGAAAATGATGTACCATCGATTGATAAATTATCTTGAGGAATTCAATTTACTGTCCAGTTCACAGCACGGTTTCCGCCCGGGGCGCTCGACGAATACTTTGATGACTGAACTGGTCCAGGGCATATCTTCGCGAATGGATCAGGGTGAGTACGTGGTTGTTATCTGTTTCGATTTGAGAAGAGCATTTGATTGTCTAAAACCTGAATTTATGTCTGAAAAGTTGGAAAGGATTGGAGTTAGAGGAGTTTTGAATAGTTGGCTGACGTCATTTCTGACTGATAGAAAAATGGTTGTGAAATTGGATGCAGTCTCTTCCGATTTGTTGGATGTTCATCTTGGTTCACCACAGGGTAGCGTGCTTGGTCCTCTGTTGTTTGATGTTTTTGTGGATGATCTTGGCGAATTTCTGATGAAATTCTTGTCGGGGATTCTCCTTTTTATGTATGCTGATGACGTGAACGTTCTGATTAGTGACCGGTGCCCGGAAGAACTTAGGAGAAAATGTGACCTGGTTTTGGAAAAGTTCAGTAGTTGGTGTGAGCGAAATCATCTGCTGATTAATTACGAGAAAACGATCGCTGTTGAGTTTCATGTTCCTCAGAGGCTGAGAAGTGGTATCGGGTTGATCTTTAATGACGTTCCAGTGAAGTTTTTATCAGAGGTGAATATTCTTGGCACAGTAGTTGATGAACATCTCAGATGGGATTCTGAGGTTGATAAAATTTGTAAGCGTCTTCATAAAACATATTACACTATATCTCACATTAAAAAATTGGTGGGCAATGACAGCGCATTGGCGTTCTACTATTCGAATGTTTTCTCTATACTGAGATATAATATTGTGGTTTGGGGCCAATCTGTCGAGTGGGAGAGAGTTTTCATCTTGCAGAAGCGCATTATAAGACTATTATTTGATCTGCCCTTTAGAGTATCATGTAGGGATTATTTTAAACACCATCACATTTTAACTGTTCCGTCTATTTATATTTTTAATATTTTAATCTATACACACAAGCGAAGCTCTCGAATTCTTAGACGTGAAGAGGTACATTCTTATGAGACCAGGAATAAATATCGTTTATGTGAGGAAAGATCAGTTCACGCTTTTCATAAAAAGTCTCCGAATATTTCGGGTTGCAAACTATTCAATATGCTGCCGTCTCATTTAGCGCATATGACCTATAAACATTTTTGTAAAGCACTGAAGGAGATTTTTGTCGAAAATTGTTTTTATTCCCTTGATGAATTCTGTAATTTTTTAAAAACTTTTTAATATGTTGTGTGGATTATTCTGTGCCTACTATATATTTCAATGTATCTCAAAAATTGTATGGACGTATTCTGGTTTAATGGAATAAATGAACTATTATTATTATTATTTATTATTCCTGAATTTCGTGTATGGGACGCTTTATATTGTGTATAAGTGTGACACTTTGCATTTGATGACTTCCATGTGTGAGCTTTCGAAACCTGAATGTGAAACCTTTATCTTATAGTTCAAAAGAAGTGCAATATGGGATCCAGCAGTTGTACCATTTCGTAGATGAATGGACCAATTAGCTCAAGTGTTGTTACCTTTTCATCCTTAGGTAGCTTTTTTCAAATGCAAATTGAGGGCGAGAATTAACGCATAATTTCGGAGTGAAGTTGATTGTCATTTGGGTACGGAGTTAATTGTTGGTCAGGGGAGTCGGTAGAGAGTTATGAAGGAGGTTATTATTGTCATTAGAGACGAAATTCGATCTTCAAGACGGTACCTTATCGGCGTTACAAGATCAATTCATTCGTTCGGCGTAAAGACGTTTTCTATCTCACGAAGTTCAGTCAATGCGGATAAAGGCCAATTCTCACTTTCGTGCAAGCCACGCGCTCGGCAGAGGCAAGGCACCGAATCGGCAAAATATCTTTTTCATTGATCATATGTTTTTTGTGTGGTTAAATTCACATTATGCCGGCAACGAAACAACTTTCTTATTCTTAATACGAAAGGTACCTTTTTTTGGTCCTATGTTATGCAAAAAAAATCAGACCTTCGAAAATATATACATATGTCGATAAATTATTTTTTCGAATTTTTTTGTATGGGGATATGTGGAAAATTAAATTTTTAATATGGCAATTTCACTAAAATGCTGATTCTGCCTCAAATATGGAAATAATGTATCTACATTCAAAAGAGGTCTAAAAATGGAATAAAACTAAATGAATAATTATTGACAAACTTCAAAACCTTCCCAGAATCATTCTTCCTGAGCATCAACATAAAAATGATAAAAACAGTGCTGTAATGAACTCATTACAGCATTGTTTTCAGTTATATTTTTCGTTTCGTGATTGGCAGCACTGTCTTCCGATCCTATGAATTTTCAACACACGTCAATTTGGAAATGTCAATTTCGTAACAGTCACCAACTGCCAAGAACAATACAAAAGTCACTAAGATGTATAATCTGAATTTTTCATTGAATTTCAACGAAATTTTACTGAATTAGAGAGAATATCGTCTAATACTCGTTGCAGAATGCGTTCGAAAACTTTCGCATTCGTATTGTAATAGGAAACCATTCTGCAACTAGTTTTAGAATATATTATTCTTTCGGCTTTCCAAAAAAATATATTTTATTATGTTATTATTTGAATAAAATTTTCAGTTGCGATATCATTTTTCGTGTCTGCTGGATGCGGGAGTTGAGATAATCCTAAGATTACTTCTGAGAAAATGTAAGGTATTCAATTGTCTACATTATTGTGGAAAAAAATACAGGTTGTTCCATTTGAAAAAAATCGAGATATAATAAGTTCATCATATTTGGACCTCAATAACGGACACCCTGTACATGACAGGATGATGGTTTAGGAACCGTGTTAAGGCTTCAATTAAAAAAATGTCGGATCAAATTCATGTTACTATTGCTTCTGGAAATCGCCAGAAGACTTTTACTGAACTGCTTTTCCCACACTTTGTTCCAGTTTTCTTCGAATAAGATCTGTACCGTTGGAAAAATGTCCCTTATATTTCGAGTCATGAAAGAGGGAATGGAGGTCATTGAAAATATTATGTAAAAATATAAGGGGTGATCCATTGAAAAAATCATCCATTTGTTGAATAACATTTATCGGGGACACCCTGTATATTAGAAAATAATTTTCTGAGATGTAGAAATGAAGGAACAAGAGGTCTACTTTCCAACGAAATCACTGAGATGTCTGGTTCGGCAGCTATGGAAGATTTTCGCAGTATTGCAGGACCCTGTATACCTTGTTAAAAACAAACTCAGCGGATCGAAAATCATAACTATATAAATAGTAATTACAAAATCCATATTTTATAATGCTTATGAATTGATTTTCATATGATCACAATAATTTTCAATCTTTTCATTCTTCAGGAAAAAGTGAATAGAATCTCCTTCAATTCGAATCTAAAACGGAGCATTCTCATTTGTCAGTTTTCCACGAAGCACTTCAAAAGGTTGTTAAGAACTAAGTTTGTCACTAAGCCGAAGCCGTCCTGTTCTGTGTCGCAGTTGTAATAAAAAAGTGGTTCAGAACAATCCGAAGACGATGTTTCAAAAAGTTCGAAACAAGTCTTATACCTAGAAATACAGGAATTCCTCGTAATTTAATTAAACAAGGACGATCAGGGAGAATAGGATAGAGCCCAGCAAACTTTTTGGAAGCTCCTGCGTAAGAGAGTTGTTTATTTTTACGCTCTCCGATCCGTATAGGAAAAAGGATGAGAGAAAAAAAGAAGAGACCCTCGTCCGGAATAATTAGTTTCCCGGAGTGGACATCATGACTTTTCCAGTTCAATCGGCGATTTGGCTCGAGGCTGCTTTCTAGCGCTTGTTGTTCTCCAAGACAATATGATTCCATTTACCACTTCCGAAGTTAAACGGAATAGCCCGAAACTATCAGAATGTTTCACCTAGTCTCAGGGAAGTGGGATGTTTACCACTTACCACATATTGTTCATCAACTCCATTGTCATTACTGAATCTCAGTTTGTGGAGGTGAACAAATTGTGCAAACATTGTGGTGAACACAACCTGATTCTTTATTCAATAATTTGTATCATCCTTCTCCAATTTTGTACCACATCAACACCATATGAATAATGTTAATGATAAACTGACTGAAAATTCTGATTTGATATCATGTGGATTTTACAAAGTGGGGTAAGATTTGGAATAAATCTAGGAAGTTAGCGATTCAAAAGGAACATCTCCTTCATTGATGGTGCTATCAGGTGCACTAAAAACGCCAGGACTTTAACATACAGGGTGTATTTTAAGGAGTGGCTTCTCTTTTGACAGGTGATAGAAGTCATCAAAGAAAGTCATTACAGCGAGAATTTCTTATATAGAATGTTAAAAATTCATAAAAAAGCGGCATATGTCAAAATGATCTATTCTACGCACAAGAATTTTTTGCAAATTTGTTAGATATGAAGACAAAAAACAAGAGATGTTCAGTTTCGGACTGAGGAATTTTCAGATTCACCTAGAAACTAGAAAATATTCTAGTTTTATTTTCTCGAAACAGAGGCATATTTCGTTTAAAAATGTTTTGGTAAAATTACTTATTTCGATGAGTTCTTCCATCTGTCAAACTCAAAAGGAAAGAATCACCTCAAAATACACCCTATATAATTTACCTACCTTTTTTCTTATTACAAAAAACTTGAAAGTGTGTAAAGAAACTACTTTTTATTTTTGAATTTCGAATTGAAAAATTACATTTCTGTACCGCCAATGCATTTTTGCACGTATTGAACAAACTATAGATTATCAGATCGCGCATGTTTTCAATCAGATGAGATAATTGACCTGTTATTAGACGGTTATATTCATTCTTTCTGCGTTGTCTGGTAGATGAGATAAGTCATCAGAGTTAAGTTCATGATATTTTCTGGTATTAAATTTTGAGATTCAATTAATATTTCATTATTTTCTATTAGTTTAGTGAAAACTCAATTGAAAATTGAGGTGAATAAAGTTTATAGTTTGAAAAATATTTTTTTTTTTTTAAATCTCCACTGCCCGGCAACATAAGCTTATAATTCAGATACAATTTTATGCTAATTCATAACGTTATGATTTGACGCTTGTGATTTACACCTTTTCTTGTTAACTTGGATGGTGAAATGAACAAAATACCGATATACTGAATAGTATAACACTTATGTATACAAACATAACAGCTGGTAATACTAATTTACTTACTACTCACCTTTTCAAATTTTCTTCACGACAACAAAACAAAACACGCCTGCCACACGTTAAGCGTTTGCGCAACTGACTCGATGGTGTGAGTGCGATAGTTAGTAGACCGAATGAAACAGAAGATGGTCGAATGTTCCGTTTATTACTTATAGTCTTGGAGAAATGAAGGTATTCCCTATCAGGATACTATTTCATATTTGGTGACTTTCCTCTACTCATAAGAAGAAAACAAAATTCTTCCATGAATTACCTTAATTTTGATATAATCTCCTATACCATACACACAAAAAATTTTGAAGTGAATATATGCATCGATAACAATATCAAGAATTCAGTTAGGTCATCAATCTGAAATTCTGTTGAATTTTCAGACGCACTGTAGTTAGCTATGCAATTAAGAAAAACTTTTCTCCACGACTGCCACAGAATACAGCTCTTCCAACATCGAATTTGACCATAGAGTGTCAGTATTCCATCACTTGATATGTAATATTCATTCTACAACATTTTTCGATTTCAAGTAAATAACCAGTTATGACCGCGGTTTTTGTTCAGTTTGGTCCTTGGTTTTCGCCCTTTATATAGTCCATCCAAGAATGATTGACATCTCGGGGGGCTTTGGAAAATCGAAATTATCTTGGTAATGCCCATTCAGTAATATTTCAAGTTGCAGAATTCAGGTTGGTGTTGGAAATAACACTGACATTTTGTTCTGTCATTAATGTTTCGAAAATATTCGGCCAATATTTGAGCAAGTGTGCAAGTGAAATAAATATCTTTGAAATGAGGCTCTTGAGGAGTGTACAGCTAATAAGTGAAAAGCCTGCACAGAGCATGTAGAAAAAGGAATGAGCGAAGCTTTGTCAAAATATATGGGATGTTATGATATAGTTGACAAAACCTTTCATTATGAACATGACGAGATCTGCCCAGATGAGGAAATAATAACAGTTGTGGTTGTTAAAAGTGTTGAAACAGAATATAATAGGAATATTTACATTTTTATATTTCATATTTTACACCTTCATTGTTCACAAATATTGAAAGTTACAATGTCATGACAAATTTCTTCATATATTGAATAGATCCATTGGTTAAGTTTTGTTTCTGTCTTGATATCTATTACAAATTTCCCAATCCATTCACTTAGCAGTAACACGCTTCAAATTATCAACTAGATTTTTTCGGTTTAGCGAATATTCATATTGAACATTGAAAAGGACCGTGCTATTTAATCACCCACGATATTTTTCGTTATCGAACCAGAATTACCAGGTTCGTATGCTCATATTATTGATCGGGAGATCAAAAATGTATCAAAACAAGATGAAAATAATATACTGCTGGTATACAGATTCACACGCTGGTAATCGTATGTGAAAATAGGGAACATATTCATGTTCAAAGTGCCTTACTTTGAAAAAATGTTATTCAATTTTTAGGTTCATTTCTATCTCTCATTGTTATGATGAAAGCACAGAAAAATTTTAGTTACTTTTTTGTAACTAGAAATAAAGCTGCGACTAGACTTTCAAGGCCTGCTCTGATGTCAATCATTCTTGGATGGACTATAGATTACCACCAATAACCAACTCGAGCTTGAGTATAATCCTTGTTTTTTAAGCATTTCGACTGAATTTCATTCTCGCATAGTGTGTGAGAATATTCATTCCGTAACACTTTTGAAAACATAGAGAATAAATCTATTGCCTCAATTACACTCAGCCACTTCCACTGCTACTCGCGCTGCCAGAAATATTTCCCGGAAAACTTCTGTGGCAGTATGGAAAGGCAGTGACTATTTACACTCAGCTCAAATATTTCTCTCGCGATCAAGTTTTGGCAATGGCGGACGACGAAATTGCAGCCTCAGCGATCTGTCTGTTTCATTTAAATAAATATGTGAGTGTCTTGAAAACATATTAAACTCCAAAAGAAAGTTCGTTGTCGTAGAAGATGGTGGATGATATCAATACCTCGTGCACTTTGTGCTTAAGTTCTTGGTTTTTATCAGAAGAATCCGATATCACTCTTTCGATCTCAAGGTGTTCTAGAAATGATATTATTTTTTCGTTGCTCCACTCCGTCGACAATTTTCGCAACAAATAACAACGTACGCAACGTTCGCACGACAGTACCTGGGCTGAATGTGATCACTCGCTGCCACTTGCGCTGCCGGTCCTTTGACTGCCGCACGAAAAACCGCTAATTTAGGGAGTGGCCGGCAACGCGAGTAGCAGCGCGAGTGGCAGTAGAAGTGGGGTGATTACATTCTCATCCTGCTCATTTCCCTGCTCACTTCCCTGCTCCCTGCCGTGGAAGTGGGCTGAGTGTAATTGACGGGTATGTGTCAGCCGCTCTGATTGTCATATTTATTGCGGTTTTCGAAACGTCATAATTCATCTTAATATTCTTTTTTTCTTTTATTTCAACATTCGTGGGGAAAGTATAGTCTGTTACTCGGTTAGAATGAAAATCCGATACTCGTGATTCCTCAGGCTCGCCTCCGGCTCGCCCACGGAATGATTCACTCGTATCGGATTTTCATTCTGCCCTTGTTACAGAATATACTATTCCATGAATAGGCACAAAAAATATTATTGAAGAATTACCCCGCTGCAGCTTCGAATTATTCCCCCGGTGTGACTCACCTATCCTAACTAATCACTGACAGCAGATGACGAAATACAATTAATTGTTCTTTTGCAGTAAATAATCTATACATATGAAGGAGAATAGTCATACAATATATTCATTAGAAATTAATAATAGAAGTACCTACTTTCCACGATTACAATTCCTCTCGAAAATTAGATCAGAACGTCGTGAAACGAACAATCAGCTCCCTGGTCTAAACTAAAGACACGAATACCTTTAAATTACGGGAGCATGTTGGCAAGGCAAATACGAGATGGTGCTCTGTATTCAAATTTTGAACTGACTGAACTGAGTTGCAGAATATCAATGCGCAGAATTCCCCCGTGCGCGGAATTCCCCCGTCCTCCCCTACCGGAAAAAGTGATGGTCCTAATAATACTTTTCTGTAACATGAACATATGATGACATATTTTTATCGACGAGTAGTGAGTTAGATACAGATAGAATAGTATGTATTACTTGAAATACATAAAATACGATATTTTTGATTACTTTTTTCTGGTAGCTTTAATATTTGGAATAGCAGTAGCCTGTCGACGAGATGAGCTTGTCCGAATGAAAGTTCAGGATGACGAAGATTTCGGTTCAAAAATACTGGTAAAGATACCAGAAACAAAAACAAATAAACCTAGATCATTTATCATTAACGAAACCTATTCAAATATTTATATGAAGTACGTATCATTTATGCGTAGTTTTTTTGGAAATCCTAGATTTTTTTCAAATTCAACAAGGAAAAAAGATGCAAATTGTTGCAAGTTATTTACAGTTGCCAAATCTGACAGAATATACAGGACATTGTTTCCGAAGATCATCGGTAACACATTTGGTAGATGCTGGAGCTGATATCCTTTCTTTAAAGCGCCACGGAAGATGGAAATCTTTTCATGTGGGGGAAGAATGTATTGACGAATCACTTAATAATAAAGTAGAAGTGGCTAATAAAATATTCAACACCCCTACCCCGACTTCAAATGAAAATGATCGAAACGAGATAAACCACACAACTATAGCCATGCAGCTTCAACGTCTATAAATACTCGTTGCCCTCCAGTACGATTTACAATAAATGTAAATAACGGGTGTTTTTTTTCGAGGTATAGAACTTCAAGTTGGAATTACCGTTCAAGATGGCGACCGATTTAACAGCTGTCAAGTGATTTATTCTTAGTTTGGTTTGGCAATTCATCATGAATAGACTCACGCCTGAACAACGCTTGCAAGTAGTGCAATTTCATTTCGAAAATAATGGTTCTGTGCGGAATACGTATCGCGCACTACGTCCATTTTATCGTCGACAAAATCGTCCATCATAGCAGTTAATTCGATTAAAACCAACCATGGAACGTTTTCGCACCACGTTTACTCTTATTGATAACTCGCATCCCCAGAGACGCTTTATGGGCTGGTGGAATCATTGGTCCGTACTTCTTCAAAAACGATTATGGCCAGAACGTTACAGTCAATGGTGATCGGTATAGAGCCATGATTACTAACTTTTCCATTTCTGAATTGAACAACCATGATGTCCAGGAGCTGTGGTTTCAACAAGAGGGCGCAACATGTCACACAGCTCGTGCCACAATCGATTTATTGAAACACACGTTTGGTGACCGCCTAATTTCACGTTTTGGACCTGTGAATTGGCCTCCAAATCTTGTGATTTAACACCGCAAGACTACTTTCTGTGGGGCTATGTGAAGTCATTGGTTTATGCGGATAAGCCACAAACGCTTGACCATTTGGAAGACAACATTCGCCGTGTTATTGCCGATATACGGCCACAAATGTTGGAAAAAGTCATCGAAAATTGGACGTCCAGATTGGACTACATCCGAGCCAGCCGTGGCGGTCATATGCTAGAAATCACATTTAAAATGTATTGCCATAAGATTATCTTTCGAATAAATTAAATTTATGTCATTCGAATAATCCATCGTTGTTTTATTGCAATTTAAAGTTCTATACCTCTAAAAAAAACACCCTTTATAACAATTGTTAGGGCGAGTTTCAGTTAACCAACTGAAGTGTGGTTCAATTATTTAAGTTTTATTTTGAAATATAATTTTTTGAGTGAGAAAGAGATAGAGCTAGTGGACTGTATAATATATATGAAATTAATTGAAACCCAATACAAATGAAAGGATAAATGCACTCAAAAATAACAGATGAAATATATGTAGTTACCTATATATCAGCAAACAGGATCCTGTCGATGACTCCTATTCCTCTATAAAGATTGCTCGAGCTCGACAATAGAATATGGAATGAAGCTGACGTGAAAATCCGTTGCTAAAAATGTCAAATTGTGCACACTTATCCTTGCGGTATTATAAAATAACCACGCCACTGGTAACAGTCTTTTTGTTCGAAATAATTCGCACAAATGAAAGTTTTAAAAGAATGTAATTCGATTGAATCGAAATCACTAAAAATTGCGAATCACAGGAAACTAAACTTTTCCGAATTCAAGAAAAGGAAGCAGAGAATTATAACTTTTGGAAACAGAATTATTCACGATTAAAGTCAATCAATGAACTGAATTAAATATACGGAAACGAAACAAATACGACATATGTGCTCCACAGCTGACGCGAATTCTTTTCGCATCTAAACAATGACAAATCCATATGGGGATTCCAAGCATGGACAAATTAATTTAATGATTCGAATTTTGAAAATTCTGAACATTTTATTTTAACCGTTCACTGGCGTGAACAACAATCAATCTGTGTTCAAGAATATAATTATAAATTAGATGTTTCTTTTATTTCTTTTATAACAACTTTTATCGATATAAAAATTAAATCCATATTTCGTTTCATATTATTTTAATAATCCAATTGTAACATTACCGCACGCTACAGCAGTGCGGTGAGAATATTACCGTACTTTTATTTTCTAATTGCTTAGCAATTGCCCACTGTTCTGGAATGTTGAGCCTTGCGCATAGAAAACACGTCGAAATAGTGTCACTTTTCCCGCGATCGGAGAAAAAAAAATTTCCTAATTCTGTCTCTCTCTGACACATCGTATTATGTCGTGAAACGTCTTCCGAAATATACATGACCTCAACATTTGTCGCAATTTTTGAATTTCCAGTTGCCGCAAGCGTACAACTCAATCCTTACCAAATATTGGGCTTCACGTTGCGACTGTGAAAAGCAAGGATATAATCCATATTGGTGTTATTAGGTATATGCCTTGATCAGTCGTCTGGCGACTTTCCATGATCAGGAAGTTTCCTGGCGACCACTGACGCGCACGAAGGTAATCAAGAAATTTCGTGGTCGTCGAAAGCTGCCTTTCAAATTGAGCATTTTGGGTAATGTCAACTTGAAACATGGCAAATACGAATTACGGAAGAAGCTAACAACTGTCAAGCATCTATTCGCCTCTTTCCCACTTTTTCGACCGTACTTCGTTGTCATTTAGTAAGGGTCTTTATGATCTTTGATTTTGAACATTATTGGTTTCACGAAAAAAAAATTTTGGAGCTGCGATCAATACGCATCGAATTTCGGCCAGTCTGAACAGAATAAATCCACAGAAACAATTTTTCTGAACAAAATTGAAACTATGAAATATTACAAGAGCATTTCACAGATAACAGGAATTACGGAAAAATTGTATTATCTCACAACCTCACAATCAGATTCATAACTTCGCCCTCGGGATAACAAGAAGTGAAAGCGTTTATGGAAAAACGTAGGGAAGTCACGTACTTCAAGTCTCTTCGAATTGCTATTGTCATAGGAATGGCACCGTTATTCTGCCCAGTGAAATTCCTTTTTATGGAAATGGACGTAGCCGGACATTTTAGATTCTAACCTACGATCGACGCAGGAATATTTCAATAAATTTTCCGCTTTTGTGTTCTGAACCCTGATCGCATTCCTAACGAACAAGGAGTATTTATTGCTTTTTCTTCTTCCCTTGCTCTTCGGTTAGTATAAAATTTGGCTTGTATTATACTCGCATCTGAAGTGTTACACCAAGAAAGAAAAATTTCTTGAACCTGATTGTTGCCAACAGAATGACTACAGTTACAGCCACAGGATCTACTCGAAGATTTGCCCGAACACAAATTAATGAAAGGGTAATTCTACCCAAAATAACACGTGAAATATAACCTTACAGTAATCAGTAAAAGTAAAAAGGTGAAATTGAACTTGAAATTGACACCAATTTGGCTTCAACACTGATAACTATTATGGGGCGAACATCAGAAGCACTAACGCCCATTTGCACCGACTTTTTTTAAGGGTCAGTTAGGCTAATGGTCCTTTAAAACACACTCAAGTGGCCAATGTGTGTTGCACCGACTTTAAGAGACTGTTGAAACACCCTTTAAATCAACCTGACCTAACTGACCAAATTCCGTCCCTTAAAGCACCTTTAGCTACTCTTTTACCTCAAATATTGAAGAACATAAACAATCCAGTCAGCTGATTCAGATATGCACATGTTCTAATCAGAAACAAGATGAAACTTTTTGATGATATACTGGTGGAGGATTATTTTGAGGACGATTTAGAGGTCCTTGAATCTGTTGAAATGAGTTTTCCAAGACGTAATTTCATCAGACCCAATTACTATGAGGAGATGTTCATTACTGTATAGGCTAACAAAGCCTACAGTAATGAACAAATGAACCTTTTTACTGAGATCGACGAGTTTAAGATTTAAAATTGTTGATATTTTCTGGTAGTGTAATAGGTGTATTTCCAAAAGTAATTAGAAACATAATGAAAATTTTCGAAATCAAAGTAGCAATGTAATGGAGATGTTAGCTAACACTTATGATAGTCAACTGGGTTTCCAAGACAGTATTCCTCATTGTCGGAATTCTTTGATCAATTTATTTTCATCTTCGTATTATTTCAGATGGAGATAATACAGAAATTTATAAAAACCGAAAGTCCATCTTTTCCTTGAATGTTTAGATTCAAAACTCAAATTTATTGATGTATCTCAAACCAACGCCGTTTTTACCCGCCTCTTTGCTCAAGAACGTTTGGCGGTAAAAATAACATAGTTAACACGAAACTAGATCGATGCGATGTTGCCATAGTTCAAATTTATTAAAGGTCAATTAGTTAAGGTTGAGGAGAAATGATTTGGTGCGAATCATTTGAAACTTAAGTTCCAATTAAAGTTAAGGTACCTACCATTCGTAATGCGACCCTTAAAAAAAAGTCGGTGCAAACAGGCGTTAGTCTTATTGCCCCCTATTAAAGATTCAACAGAAAGTTCTGAGGAAGATATATGTGTGATTCTTGATCTTATGTCGAAAAAATTGGTTTGCAAATACACTGCGCAAAAAAATTTACGCACATTATGTAAATCTCAAATTTATTCTACAACAGAATTATGCATGCATATGTTATCCATTTTCAACGTTTTTCTTCAATACAGATGTTTTCTCCCAGCAGGAATACAAAAAAATGATATTATCAGATTTTGAATGTATTGGCTCCATTCTAAAATCAGTTGTTCTTGATCAATTCTATTGATCAATAGTTTTTCTTTCGTTTGATTTTCTACACTCGATCGGTATGCAACGCGAAACACGCAATTTGACCCAAGAGGAATGTGCCCAAGCGGTAGTTTTGCGAGAAGAAGGGTGGACATACACAAGAATTGCAGAAAGGTTTGGAGTTTCCCATACAAGTGTGTCCAGAATGTTGCAGCGATTCAGGGAGATAGGTATGAATGTCCGAAGACCAGGACAGGGTAGACCACGGGTAACAACTGCCATTCAAGAACGTTACTTGAGAGTTTCTTCGTTGAGGCGAGCGGTTGCAAACCGTTGTCTTCAAAATCCTTCAAAATCAGCCTGAGCAATCTCATGAGGTGCAAATTAGCACTCAGACAATAAGAGATCGCCTCAGACAATAAGAGATCGCCTCAGAGAATATGATTTAAAGGATCCCCCACACCAACGCGGGACAGCGGGAGCGGGAGTGGTAGCGGGAACGACGCGGGATCAAAACATGTGGCGGGATATAGAAGTACTCGCACTCAGGCGTAGTGAGTACTTCTATATCCCGCCACATGTTTTGATCCCGCGTCGTTCCCGCTACCGCTCCCGCTCCCGCAGTACCGCGTTGGTGTGGGGGATCCTTAAAGGATCCCCCACACCAACGCGGTACTGCGGGAGCGGGAGCGGTGGCGGGAACGACGCGGTGTATTGCGGGAAGCGGGAAGTTTTTGTACTCACACCAAAGCGGTAAAGTACGCGGTAAAGTTCGCGGTAACGTGAAAATTTCTGGGAGTTTTCTGGTCGAAAAAAATGGATTTCTCATCCGATGAAGAAGCCCTTCTACCGATTGCTGTAGCAGAAAATGAACGATAAGCGTTAGTTATAATAATAAACTTAAATTATTATAATTTTTTTCAAATTTTATAAGTCACCTAATAGAACAAATCGTTTATGGTTATTTTTAATGAAGTTCAGATAAATCATTAAGCTTTTTCACGAACTACGTTTTTTGAAGAAGCAATCTGAGCAAATTTCAATAAATTTGTTTACTTAGAACTTTCTTTCAATTCGGTGCCTATTTTGTCCCATAATTTATCTCTTTTTCGAAGATTTTTGTATTCGGGATTTCCCAAATCATATGAAATTGGATGGGCTTTCACAATTTAAATTAATCTTTCAGTGAACGACATTGTACGTGCTGGAACGTATATGAATTTACACTGCGGGAAGAGCGGGAACGCGGTAAAAACACTGCATGCAGCGTTACGAATATAGAACGCTGCAGTCCCGCGTTCGTAGGCCCCGCCCTACGCGTGAGTGCGAGTATTTCCATATCCCGCCACATGTTTTGATCCCGCGTCGTTCCCGCTACCGCTCCCGCTCCCGCAGTACCGCGTTGGTGTGGGGGATCCTTAAGGCTTCGTGTCGCGGCAAGAGGCCCAGCTGTTACCCCAGCCCATCGAAGGGCGCGTTTGGATTTTGCGAGAGAGCATATCCATTGGGAAGAGGCCGATTGGGAAAGAGTTCTCTTCACAGATGAGTCTAGATTCTGCCTCTACCATTGTGATCGAGGTTCCCTTGTATACAGACGTCCACATGAAAGATATGCTCAGTGCAATTTCCTGAATACTACTGGTTTCGGGGGAGGATCGATTATGGTATGGGGTGGAATATCTTTGACTGCTCGCACAGACATAGTGGTCGTTGATAATGGAGCTATGCTGATTAGTATATAAGGAACATTCTGGAAGAACACGTAGTGCCATTTGCCTCATACATTGCTGAAAATTTCATTTTTATGGACGATAATGCCAGACCCCATCGTGCGCGCATCGTTCAGGAGTACCTTGAAGAGGTTGAAGTCTCTCGAATGGAATGGTCAGCAAGAAGTCCAGATCTCAATCCGATGGAGCAGGTTTGGGACAACCTCAATAGAAGGCTGAGAAGTTCAGAAAATCATCCAGCTACTCTTTATGACTTAGGAATCCAAATCGGAGAAATCTGGGAAGGATTAGATCAGAACATTTCAAGATCACTCAATTTGAGTATGAACTGCCGTTGCCGAGCTGTAATTAACGCAAGGGGTGGAAATACCTAGCATTAAATCATCAGCATTTCAATATTTTGAAAATTGTTCATTTCTCTTCTTTCACATAAGATTCGGTGAAATCTTGAATTTTTCTTCCATTCAATGTGTCTTGTTTCGTTCAAAACCTTCCCGAGAGAACATAAAAAATAAGTTATAAAGGCAATGTAGAGTTGACTTTCATTAAAATTGAGATTTTCAAAATGTGCGTTAATTTTTTTGGCGCAGTGTATATTGGGTCAACTTAATTGTAACATTCTTGAATTGAGAAATCTAAATTCAAATTCCCTCTAATATCGATCTAATCTCCGATGGTACCTTCGGAACCCAGAAGTAGGGATTCAGGATTCAGAATTGAGTGAGAACCCGGACAACAAAGCGGCTTTTTATTATTTCACCTAGTATTTCCCAAAATAATGATTTCTAAACTCAACAGCCTCAGTAAACAGGTAGAAAATTATATAGCTCGGTGAACACGTAGATAGGCTTACGTCCAATTCCCTCCACGAAGAAATAAGCCTTAACTCTTCTGAGTTTCCATTCGAATACGAATTGGTTTCGAATATATCGATTTCTTCTGATCGAATCAGTGGTTTGGTCTAATACCATCTACAAGGGAGTCTATCTCAAGTCATAAAGGAACCTTGAGAAAGTTGTCCATTCAAACAACTTGTTCACTTGTATAGCCTACAATAACGCTCATTCGCGGCGTTCAAACAAAATTTCCCTCATTTTTGAGGACCACTCTAGTAGTAGTAGTAACAGTTCTTTATTGTCTGATACAATTGGCCATCGACCAAGGGTCCTTCAGCCTTTTTATTAACATTTTTAATATATAATAGATACTTATCATAGAGTGCTACAATTATTATTTAATTCATATTTAGTATATTCAACAGAGTCTGTGTAGGATGTTTTTTTTAGATTGATTTATTCCATCATCATGGTATTGTCCAATTATATCAAGCTGTTCCATCAGTTTGGAATGAAATTTCTTGTTGAGTCTCTGGACCCTTTCACTTATCAGCTCAATTCCTGTATTTTCATATGGAAGTTGATTGATGCGGACCACTCTAAAATTCTCTGAATGAAGAATTTACCGAAGTTCCACAAAACTATCCCCATAACATTATTTCTCCAGAAATTAATCGTACATGTCCTAGTAGATATCCTCTCGTTTGAGTACAAGATAAAACTTACACTCACACTTACAATATTTGGCAGTCTTTAAAAAATGGTTCGTATTAGGATCGCTGATTTTTCAAACTTCGTTATCTTGCGATCTTCCTATAGATAATTTCTGGTGAAATGAGATATTTTGAGGGGTTCCACATCCACTTCAAAATATTGACCTTCAGAAACACCCAGTATATAAATAACCAGTTGAAAACAAAATCCATTATACATTTCCTCATTGGTCTGAGAACAAAATAGTTCATGTCTAAATGGACATGATTGATCTAATTGTTCGTAAGGGACTAAATCTCGAAGCACCGAAGTACTTAACAGCTATTTCATAGGTTAAAACCAGAATTCAATTGCTGGCTTCTGAGCGTTGTGAAATTTAACGGCCGTAAAACCGAACTGCATGGTCCGAGCTATCCTCCAATTTCAGATAACGGCCTCCCAATCCGTGTTTGTATGCTTGTCGAGAACCCCAACTATCCCAAGAGGTAGATGATAAAAATGAACCCTTGAATGCTTCGAGAATACCGCAATTTTCCGTGGATATTGAATGTAAATAAATGTTAAGGGGCCAAAACTTTTTATTGTCACAATTTTAGTACAAACTTTCTTATCCTATGTCCAGCTGGACCAGAGGATGACATGAGGTAATATACAGGGTGTCAAACAGGTCCACTGGGAGATAGAACACATCAAGACGACTCCATATATGATCCGAAGGGTCAAAATTCGTCGTTTCCGATGGGTAGGGGAGACCGGGGTTCGACGTTCCGATTTTGGAGTCGGAGGCAATATAAATGTAATAGAAATGTTTAAAATCAACGATTCCTATATAAAATGGTGCATAATTTATCCTTGTTTCAAATTGTAAACTTAAGTTCTTTGAAATAAGCATATATTATTGCTCAGGATATATTTTCTGTAAAAAGTCGACAAGGAACAACTCGCCCCACAAAGGGGATGGTTGTTCCTCAGCTGAGGTAAGTTGTTCCGCTTATCAACTCCAGTCCCTAATAATGTAGTATTAGTTGGAAAGGTATCATATAAAATGAATTAGGTATATGTAATTGAATATTTATTAGAGTTTTATTTAGAAAAGTACAAAATCTTAATGTTTTTTACAAACTTTTCAACAAAATTACAAAATGTAATGAACATAACTGCAAACATAAGATAATAACAAGCATTAATTACCAGTTGATGGTGTAGTACAACCTAATTAATAGATTTAAGAATAATAAACATTTTTAATATTAATCAATCAAAAACAAAATTATTTCTTTTAATGAAAACACAAAAAATAACAAATTTAAACATTTCGAGTTATAGTTTCTTAATTCAGTCTTATAGTAATGACTTTACTGCGATCAATAATCTAAACTTATAACCTACTCTGTAAAAACAGATTCATTTCAGTAACTAAAAAAAAAAATTATTCAGAGTCGTCGTCAGAATTACAATTTCGACAAACATAAGAATGAACATCTTCAGATTTCAGGCATTTTGAATGAGCCCAATTCTTACACATGACGCATTCAATCCATTGTTCACCTGGTCATGAGTTGGAATATAAATCGCAACATATTAGACAATACCATTCCATGGTCTCTCCTTCACTATCACTTCCATGATTATCTTCTTGCAGTAGTTTCCTTTTCACATTTTCTTTACCATTTGCGGATTTACTTGCCACTTTATAATTTCGCTTGTTTTTACCAGTTACTTTATTCTTTCTGACTCTTTTTTCAACTTCCTTCGTCTTTTTTTACTATTGCTCTTTACTTTTCTTGCTTTTTCTTCAGCCAAAGCATTCTTACCGTCTTACGTTTACGACCGTCTTTAATAACGGCATCAGCAGCCCGCTGCAAAAGCTCAATTAAAACCTTGCCCCGTTCGGTTTTTCGTTTATAGTTTCTCATCCTAAAACAAAGTTTTAATTTTATTATTTACGTGTTCGTTACGGGGCAGGTTGTTCCGCGGAACAACTAGCCCTAGCCCCCCACCAGAGGAACTTGGAACCCCAAATTCCATTTTCTAAAGTAACATCCAATTATGATAGAATACGTTTGAAAAAGCCAAAAACGATATGAAAAAGTTAATCACTGTAGTTTGCTCGACAGATAATAGCAAGTAACACACAAATAGCTAGAAAATTGATTGAAATAGACCAAAAACTATGATGACGAAAAAATTTACTTCCGTGATGTTTGAGTGTCACCAATCGACTACCACGCTAACACGCGGGCAGACCGTCACTAAAATGACTGACGCAATTGCGCGATGATATGACGTTTCGCGATGCACTTCACACTTATTGATATCTATTTGATTGATTCGGTCTTCACTTGATGGAAATTCATTTTAAATAAATAATAATAAACAATAATAAACTGCTAATTTCCACAAAAGTTTGTGGAAATTAGCAGTTTATTATTGTTTATTATTATTTATTGATATCTCTTTTCTTCGCGGAGCTATTTCAATCGGAACAACCTGCCCCCTGCACTTTGAACCCCGGCCTCCCCTACATCAAATAATTCTTGAAGGGAACCGAATAGAATAATTTTCTGAAGGTAAGCCGCTTGAGGTTCCTTCTGCTTCTTTAATATCATTGGTTCCAAAAACAGGATCCGAGAAATGTGTTTCTATTTGTGAGAGACAAATATTTTCCGATCCTGTTTTTCGATGCACTGAAATAAATATCGGCATCGACGAAGCTTCAGCCACTGATGATATCAAGGTGACTTTGAATCCTCTTTCTCTCAATGGAGTTTAGTCAATTTTTCTCAAGTTTAACCTATCGTGGTGTGAAAAAAGGATGGTTACTTCAGTGCCAAATTAAGAAGAAGCGTAAACAGTAAAATTCACAATATTTCTAGCGAAATGAATTCCTATTACAATGGATCGAGAGCTATTTTCAAATTTTTTTAGCAGCAATGTCCTTCATAGTACCTCAAATAAATCGATCATTCGTTAGGAGGTGTAGAGCATGTATTGGAGCTAATGGTGGCTACCTTTCGCGAAATCTATTTGATAAACGATATTTCGAAATTGTTATTCTTCTCATTTACTTTCCTCGTTGAATTCAATAGCTATAAAATCGATCTTTTTCAGTTGATGTATATATGGTCCACTGAGTGCCAAATTGAGAAAATACATTTCGGTTTTATTAGGATTCCGAAATAATGTAATTCACTATATTTCCAGCATTCAATACTGAATACCAGAATGAGTCTAGAGTTTTTTCTTCATTATATAAAAGTGCTCATATTTACTTCAGCACTTCAAGTTCACTCAAAAATATTGATGATGTAGCTGTGAGGTTTAATAATGAAAGGAAAGGACAGAAATTCATAATTATAACTGTAAAACATGACGAACTATTAAAATTCATTATTGAAACACACATTATAAAAAGAAATCCTTCATTGTCTAACGGGAGAAAACCCAATTACAAGACAATATGTTGTCTTACGAATTTCTCAACAAAATTATAGAGATTAACAAAAAATAATGAAAAATAAAAACCTAGCTACTCATCACAATTCTGAGAAATTCTTCCACTAAATCATAAAGATTCACAAAAATAATGAGAGGTACATAAATTCATAGCTGCACGACATAATTTGAAACTTAGACTTTTACTAAATTATAAAGTTCGACAAAAATAATGGGAAGTACACAAATACGTTACACAACACAATTTTGAAATCAAGTTGATTTTACTTTATACTTAAGCTGACCAAAGCGGTCCGCATAATTGTCAGTAAGAGAGCACATTTCATTATATTTTTTACATATAGTATGGAATATATGAATGATGTCCATTTGAAAGAATATCATGATAATTCTTATTGAATTATCGTAATTAATATCATAAGGGCATCCAATTTTTCCGAAAAAAATCTAAAAAACACGTTGCTAAGTAATATTTCAACAAAAAGCATGAGTGCTGGTGGTAACAAAAATCCAAGTCGAAGACGAGGATTTTTGCACCTCCACGAATGCTTCTTGTTGAAAAAATATAACTTCGCATTGTGTTTTTTCGATTTTTTTCACAGGAAAAAATTAGATTCCCGAATGGTATTTGACAAGGCTATTTCATGAGTAACAGATTATTCTGGATGCATTATGTATGTATTATTAATTTTCGTTAACAACAACTGTCAAGTTTTGCCGCGGGTAAACCCAAAAAAACTGCTGACAGCTGCTGCCATACAGTTTTTCCTTCTAGAAACTATTTGTGTTTCAAAATTGCGAGTTTCTGATTGGTGGAAATTAAGACGAGGGAAATAGTCGTGATAAAGCAATCTGTGCAATTCTCCATTTATTCAAACATTAGGGATGTGTATTTAGCTCGCAGAAACAATTGAACCATCTTGAGATGTTCTCTCTCCGACCAAACATTTTTCAACAATTGATTCAGTTGTATAAATGGCTGTTGTATTTTTCTTTTCACTGCCTAATTGATAGATGGTGCATTTTTGAATGAAAACAACCCCAAACAGGAATAATAGACTCCTTCAGATAAAGATCAATAAAATGAGCAGAAGTTGATGAAGCCATCTTCAGTCAGTTCAATTAGAAATAGACTTATTTTCCGCTCGACACAATTTAAGGAAGAACCGTTAACTTAATTCTGAGTATCTCAGATCTCACTCAACTTTGGGAGATCAAACATAACAAGCTAATTAATCTTCGAAGGTCTGCAAGTTATGAAAGTTGTCACAGAGTTAATCATAAAGTTGTCAGTGCTCATTTTCCCGCAGAATTTTCCACAATCGGTCCGTACAATAGAATGAATTTGAATAGATGCTTAATTTAACCAGGAAATTGATTGTGTCTCACAGAAACAAATCTCTTCAAGGAAATGAGAATTTCAATATAGAATATGGAATGCTATAATAGTAAATCATTCATCAAATTGTTTGTAAATCATTTTCCATACAAAGGAAAATTGTTTAGGGAAAAATGCGAAACTTTTCTGTTTATGGAGAAGCAGAATATGAAAATGCTAAACAGCAATTACATTAAACCAGCTATGGAAACTCTGTGTTCAATACTGTGGAACAAAAAAATTATTCAAGTTCCTGTGTGGTATACTGATGGGAATGACAGAAAAACAATCGTCTCTGATATGATGGCTCACCAGTTCTGAGGTTCTATAAATGGAAGATGATATACAGAGTGTAACAGCCAAATGGAATAAATTCGATAACGAATAAATGAGGGGGTGTTGTGAAAAACGCTCGGACACATCGATTTGTAATTCCAAATGCGCATATTTTTCAAGAAAATAAAATTATATAGGGTGTTCCATGCGACCGTGGCCAATAGCAACTTTCTTATTTCAAATATATATTTTTTATATTAATATATTTAAATATATATTATTTATTTTTTGGAGTCTTCAGAAAATTCTAGACATAATTCATGTACAATGTCCTATACTTATCTGCAACTTTTTCGGAAATATTAAGTGTTTTCAGATTTTTTACGAAAATTAACATTTTAAATGAATAGTATATTCTAGTTGCAGAATGGGCTCCTATTCCAATACGAATGCGAAATGAGTGTTGGAATTGCATTCTGCAACGAGTATAATAATAATAATAATAATAATTCCTTTATTGCGAAACGATCATCAAGGACACAGCAAACGTCATATGCACTAAATAAACAATAACTCTATTACATTCAAAAATTAAATGAGTAATAGCATTTAAACTTTAGGTAATTAATGACTGCGATCCTGAACCTCCTCAAGTTAGCTATATCTCTCAGCTCCCGTGGTAACGAGTTATAGGCTTTAATTGCCTGGTAGTATGGGCCTCTTTCATAAAACGTTGAACTGTGTTGGGGTACGGATAGCTGATTTCGCTGCCTAGTGCTGATACTCATATTAGCAGAATACAGCTCAACATTTCTGGGGAACAAGTGAGGATACTTCTTAACAAAACCGACAAGTCCCAAGAAGTATAGGGATGGAACCGTTAAGATGTCCAGCTCAGAAAAATGTGGCCTACAGGATGCCCTACGATCCAATTTCAACAAACATCTGATTATTTTTTTCTGTGATATGAACACACTTTGTGAGGTTGGGGAGGAACCCCAGAATATAATCCCATAAGAAATTATGGATTGCACGTGCGCATAGTAATAAGTTTTTAAGCATCCAATAGATACTTGATCACGTAAATATCTAATTACTCCACAGATGGAGCCGAGTCTACTGTTTAGATTGTTCACGTGGGTCTCCCAGCCAAGTCTAGAATCCAACGTGACACCCAAGAACTTTATGTGATTTGATGTTGGGATAGATCTGCTTTGGAGTCTCACATAGAGAGATTCGTCATTTCTGTTCCTCTTGTCAAACACAATGAGGCCAGTTTTTCCAACATTCAACCCGAGCATGTTTGTAGCACACCACAAACTCATGTTGCGTGACACAGTTGATGCCCCAGTTGAAAGTTCCAAGTTGTTAGTTCCTGTAATAATGACGGATGTATCATCTGCAAACTGATATATGTTACCAGGGCTCAAAGCTTGAGGGAGATCATTCACATACAATAGGAAAAGTATGGGCCCCAGAATTGATCCCTGAGGTACACCCTGCTTGATATCTGATTTTCTTGATAGATATTGATTCTGTTCATTAATGATTGCAACATATTGTGCCCGTTTTGACAAGTATGATCCAATAAGCCGATGGGCCACCCCCCTAATACCATAATCTTCTAGCTTGCCCATCAATCTATCATGGTTCACCGTGTCAAACGCTTTTGAAAGGTCATAGTATAAACCGACCGGTGAACTTTTCCTATCTAGACTTTCTGTAATGAGTTTGATTGCATTGAAAATAGCTAGTTCTGTGGACATACCCTGCCTAAAGCCAAACTGTTGAGGACTCAGAATGTTGTTCCTATCTAAGAATGATATCAGCCTATTATATATCACCCGTTCAAAAATCTTAGAAGTCGAGGGGAGAAGAGATATCGGCCGGTAGTTATTTATATCGCCTCTAGAGCCTTTTTTGTACACAGGCACCACCTTGGCAATTTTTAGATCGTCAGGGAATTTGCTTGATGTAAAACTTTCATTTATTATATTTACCAAAGGATCACATATATACTTAGAAATTTTTCTCAGAATAGCAGATGGCACACCATCTATACCGCAAGAGTATTTTGGGTGCATTTCATTAATTATGTTAGAAATTTCTGTTGGACTGACTGGTTTTAAATATATTGTGTGGTTGGTACGCGAAACGTTGTCGTAAGACACATTTTGGATAGGCCTATACTGAGTGTAGAATTCGTTAAAAGTATTGGCAACTTCTATAGGGTGTGTGACAGACTGTCCCTTACCGTCATTAAGTATTATGGTGTTATCTTTTTTTCTTGCGTTGTTTTTAGCTTGATTGAATATACTCCATATAGTTTTAGATTTATTGTGTGTGGTTGAAATTTTACTGTCATTTTGTGCTTTCTTGTAATCTGATAGAAATCTTCTATATGCCTTTCTTTCCCGCTTGTATCTAATTAATATATTTTCACATTTTGTATCCTTATAGAGTTTGTGCAAGTCACCTATATATTGCGAGTAATTCTTTATTTCAGAAGTAACCCAGCCCGTTTCAAAACTTCTCACTTTGAAATTTCTTTCAGGAAATGCGATATCAAAGAAATGAAAAAGTATGTCATGAAAATTTCTATACTTATCATTAACATCTATTGATTCGTATACTGTGCTCCAAGTTTCTTTAGATAATGAATCTTGAAAACAATCGATACTGCTTTGGCTAAAAAATCGCCTTTTCACATAATAGTTCCTGGGTGAAACGTTACATTCCAAATCGAATACCTGACTATAGTGATCAGAAATAGTTGACTGGTATACAAAACTACTAACGGACAAATCGGGAAAATTGCTGTATACACCATCAAGTTGTGTACCCTCTGAAGCCCTGCCCGGTCTCGTGATATCAAAGATATGGGGGGTCAGACAATATGAAGAGAATACCTGTGTCAATGTCAGTGAGTTGACATCACCACTCTTGAGGTCAACATTAAAGTCTCCGCACACTATCATATACTTCGCACGGTCACTGAGGAAGTCCAGGATCTCAGACATCCCCTCAATAAATGATTCCAGATTACCAGATGGTGACCTGTAAACACAGACTAAAATACACACAGAATCTAGGATATTGAATTTGCAAGAATTATACTCAAAGTGTTTCTCAAGTTGGTTTTCAGGACTGGCAACAGTTTTCATTTGACAACCATGTCTACCATATATGGCTGTTCCACCACCTCGACTTCCTTCTCTACAGTAGCTACTGATATAAGAGTAGCCATTCAAGCTTATTTGCTCGATTTCCTCTCTCCTGCACCAGTGCTCTGATATGCAGAAGACATCCGGGTTTTTTTCTGTCAGTAGGACTTCAATCTCTGGAACCTTACATCTTAGACTTCTAACATTTAGATGCATTAGTCTAAACTTTTGAATACTGTTGTGTTTTGTATCTGGGTGTTCTTTCTTGAAGTTTTCATTGCATTGGTTTGTTGTTTCTTCTATGTTATTGATTTGATATTGTTTTAAGGCAATATTTCGATAGTTCTTGGATGTAAATCTAAAAAATCTACTCCATTGTTTTGTTGTTTGTACTTGTTGAAGCTGAACCTCTTTATTCCAACTCCACTAGGCCAGAAATCACATTCATATAGATCCTCTTTAAATTTGTAAGGCGCTGAGACTACAAAGCGCTTGAGCCCTTTTGGATTACCAGGAACTTCCCATACGCTAATTTCTACCTCAGAGAAATTTGGCTTAGATGTTATATATTCGTGGATATTGTTGTCAGTTACATTATTCTGGACTCTATTTAAGAATATCCATACCTTTTTTTGAACACCTTGGAAAGTGGCATTCGATCAGACGATAGTTTCTCTATTTCAGTCAAATTTCGTGAAATACTGTTTAAATCCAATGAAAAATTCAGAGTATACATCCTAGTGTTTTTTGTATTGTATCTTGGCAGTTGGTGACTGTGACGAAATTGACATTTCCAAATTGACGTGTGTTGGAAATTGATACGATCGGCAGTCGTTGTTGACAACCACGAAACGAAAAATATAACTAAAAACAATGCTGTAATGAGTTCATTACAGCACTGTTTTTAGTACTGTAATGAACTCATTACGGTACTGATATAGAGAAAATTATTTTATTTCACAAATTCGATACATTACACTCAATACTTATTTCCCATTTACCTCTTGATATGAAGAAAGTAAGCAAAAACCATCTGTTTTGTGTATGTTGTGTTGCCTATTGGGTGATATTATTTAATTCATTTTCACTCTTATGGCCGTATGGAAAGAAATCGTTCTTGAAAAGAACATATGTTCAAACCATAAAGGATCGAAAAAACAATCGATTTTAGACCGCTGTAAAGTGTGCCTCGCTATTTTGACTCTTTGATATTTTCGATATTTTGAACCCCCCTTTGGGATATTTTCCGCTCTTAAGATATATTTCCATCTTATAAAACGCCGTTTATATATTTGCGAATATATATTTCGCAAAGTGATTGTGCCAGAACTTTCGTCAACATCCGAAGATCATTCGCCTTCGTCGCCTCCAGGAGCAGCTTAGAGGGCCCTCTACGACACCAGGAAACACGATCAGGGTAAGGACGTTTTCTTTTCGGCCATCCATTTTTCCTTCAGTCTATTATATTTATTTGTCATCGCCTAGACTGCACAACATCGCTTATAACTCGCCTATGTTTAGTATTTAGTCTAATTCTCTCTCCACTTGTTATCCAAGGAGGGTAGAGTGAATATCGCTATTTTCACTTTTTTTTTATTATTTTCTTTGCCCTCAAACGCCACACACCATCACTGAGAAGAAATTAAAAAAAACAAAAACAGATTTGTTTATTCTCATAGCCTTAGTAACACGCCCCCCCCAAACCATATAATCACAGGAAAGACATTCTGAAAGTCTGAAGGCTTAGGATAGTATTGAAATTCAATTTTCCCCATATGGGAAATCTGCCCCCCCCCAAACTGAAATCCTGGATACGCCACTGGTTTCAGCAAGATGGAGCACCGCCTCATTACCAAATCAATGTCCGGCAGTACGTGAACCAAATTTTTCCAAATCGATGGATAGGGAGGCGCGGATCGATAGAATGGCCAGTACGATCTCCTGATTTGACACCATTAGACTTCTTTTTGTGGGGATATGTCAAAAGTATTGTACACGAAACGAAACCTTTAAACTTAGACGACCTCAAAAACCGAATTACGCTTGCGATTAGATCAGTCACGCCTGAAATGTTGAGTAACGTTAGAAGACAATTCTACACCAGATTAGCATGTTGCCAAGACGTTCGCGGCGAGCATTTTGAACATTTCCTACATTGACTTTAATGTTTTTTTTTTTTTTTTTTAATTAAGAAATTATTAATATTACTTATTAGGTTTTAAGTGTAATGTACGGAATTTGTGAAATAAAATAATTTTTATTCAAAACGTTGATTTTTGCAATAAATCTTAAAACACGTAATACTTCCGAAATAGTTAAAGATAGCTATAGGACATCGTGCATGAATTGTGTCTAGAATTCCCTGAAGAATCCAAAAATAAATAATATACAGGGGTTTGCATTTGAAATAAGAAAGTTGCTATTGGCCACGGTCATATGGAACACCCTATATAATATTATTTTCTTGAAAAATATACGCATTTAAAATTACAAATCGACGTGTCCGAGCGTTTTTCCCAACACGCCCTCATTTATTCGTTATCGAATTTATTCCATTTGGCTCTTACACTCTGTATGACATTAACGTCGATGCGCTATTGATAGAATGAAAAACTTGTTCAAATGGGGTGTTATATGCTCTCTAAATGGAACAGAGAATGGAAAGCTCATGCAGGTGTTCTGCAATTTTTGAATGAACCTTGTCAAAAGACAGTCAGCGCGCTTTCGTACACCACGTCTCCATAAAAGAGAAGAGAAAGAATCAGGGAATTACATATTTGGTCCTACTGGGTAAAGATTTCTTCAAGTGATTCAACTTTTCCAGGCGAAAAATTTCAATTTATTCTTTATATCCTCTCGGAAAGACAGGGCTGAATCTGAGACCATCCCCAAATTCCTTGCTTCCGAGACAACCGGTAGAGGGGTGTCATCTATTCGGACGCTGAAGGTCTGCCTAAAGAAAACTAAGCGATTTTTATCGCTGCAGAAAAAAATTACACAAGATTTCGAAGACTTCAAGGCAGCTGCCCCTTCCCCCATGGAGCTTAAAAATCCCATGAAATAATAGCAAAATATACGAAAATCAGTTCATTATTTCTATTCTGATTTTTTTTTGCCCCCCTTCCCCCTAGCTCAAAGGCTGGGGACTCCCTTGGTACCAAAGCCCGGCTTCAATTTTCATTGGCTCATTACCCATGTTGAAATAATTAGATGTATGCTTCTATAACCATATAGATTAGTCTATAGCGAAATCTTATTTATGTGGATTTAGAAATAATCTCACGTTACCAAAACACTCACAAAGAGGGATGGAATTCCCCAAACGAATTGAATAGCCTCATTTTAGAACCCGATAACCGTCAGACCTCAAGCGAGCTTTGTCGATTTCCATAAATGAGCCTGATTCAAAATTAAATCGACGTCAGGGCGAGAAATGGCGGTTTTGATAAGACCCCAACGAATTTTCCGGTTGAATGGTGATGCTTTCTATTTCCACCACTCCTTAACCGAAACCGATAGGGAAATATCTCCATAGTCAACTCTTCTGATCGGTGTTTGACGAGTGTAATTGAACCAGAAATTAAACATGAATTTTTATACAGAGTTTCCCATTACTACAATGAAAAAAAATTCCATTACTTACGATAGTTACGGGCAAATTTGTTTTTTTTTTCGAACTGGCGTCAGGACTAGGTTCTACCTCTGAACATTGACAAAGCTGTGTACTCCATATTGATAAAAATAACACACGCCTGTCATCTTCTTCATCCATCGTCCAAGTTGGCCCAATGTCTGTTCTCCATCGCAACTCGTCTCGTGTTGGTGATTATCCATCCATCGTTTTCGAGGTCTTCCTGGGCTTCGTTTTCCAAGCGGTGACCTATCCCTAGCAATTTTCATGATTCGGTCCTCTGCCATTCGGCTGATACGATTGTTCCACTGCACTTTCCTGTTCAGTACCCAATCGTTGCCTCCATTATCTGACGAGTCTTTGATGTTTCTGGTCTTGTTTCTACCGCATATGTTAGGATGGGTCTTAAAGTGTTCTTGTAGATACGGCTTTTCGTATCAATTCCGAGATATTCGCTGCGGAATATAGTGTCGTTGATCTGAGAGGGTGTTCTCATTGCCTCAGCAACTTGGGTTCTTACTTCTGGTTCTATGGTTCTATGTCACCGAAACTAGACATCTCCAAGCCCAAATAATTGAACTCCATCTATTGTATGACGGTCCCATGCACAACTAATTTACATCTAAAAGGTGATTCAGATGTGGTCATGCATTTAGTCTTCAATGTAGATATTATCATCCCAAGAGATCGAGCAGCTGTGTTGAACACATGTTAAAGCTTTTGCAAGTCATCTTCACTTTCTGCTACGAGGACTGCATCATCCGCATAGCATACAACTCTCATTTCCTTATTTCCCATCATATACCCTCTCTGTCTACATACTTGTTTTAAAATTTTATCCATGATAATATTGAATAGCAGAGGGCTCAATGAGTCGCCTTGTCTTAATTTATTTAAATTTTTTAATCTAATTTAATTCAATTTAATTTATCTTGTGCCTTTTCCTAATGCTATGGGTTCTGTAAGCTCGTTATCTATCTTTACCTGAATATTGTTGTTATGATAAATATCCTCTATTGTTTTGACTACGTTGCTCGGGATTTGTCTGTTGTAGGACATCACTTAATCGAGTCCTGTCAAACGCCTTCTCCAAGTCTATAAAACAGAAGAACGCCGGTTTATACTCTATAGATTTTTCTGTTATCTGTCTTACTACAAATGTTGCATCTGGCATAATCGTCCAGACCTGAATCCTTGTTGTTCGTCAAATAGTGTTATTCGTTCGTTGATGAGATTTGTTATAATTTTGGTGAACAATTTCAGGGTAGTGTGCAGCAAGTTTATTCCCCTATAGTTTCCGGGCTGTTTTCCATCTCCCTTTTTGAAAAGTTAAACCATTGTGCTGGTTCTCCACTCATCAGGTATTTTCTGTTGTTCGAAGATTCTTCGTGTATAAAGCGTCAATTCCTGAATCAGTCTCTCTCCGCCGTACTTTAGGAGTTCATTTGCAATGCCGTCTTGACCAGGGCTCTTCCTGTTTCTCAGCCCGCTGAGCGCCTTTCTCACGTCAGCTTCAGTGATGGAAATATTATTTATCAAAACAGGAAATTCACGTCCGTTAGGACCGTCCACTAGGGACATACAATAAATGAGAGAAATGGACTAGCAAAGATCTAATTCGAGAAGTAAATCGCCGGAACGTGCTGCTACCGCAGAAGGAAAATTACAGACCGGTTTCTGGCTTGTTTGCCGTCATCAGTGTCACATATCCCCTCTTACGGTAGCAACCCAATCAAACGGCAGAGCTTATATTTACTCTCTAGCAGGAACTCCTGAGTACAATGTAATACTACAGTGTCCCACCTAGCAGGTAAATGTCTACGTTTCATCCCATTTATCATATTATTTATCACAATATTCCGGACGGTTTGTGTTGTATCAAGTTGGTCATCTTTATATATAGTTCTTTAAGGTATGTGGTCCTTTTTCCTTTCCGTTTTGATTAACTGGTATTAATTCAGTCGTTTCCTTCTTCTGGCTCCTGATAAACCTCCACATCTGTTTTTGAAGACCGTGAAAATCCCTTTCTAATTGTTTCGAGAACCTCTCCCAATGTATATCCTTCATTTTTCTGACCAAAATACCGGTGTCATTCCTGATGTTCTTGTATGTATAAAACTCGGCAGATCTAGTTGTTAAATACTTAATGTATGCTTGCTTCTTCCTTCTACATTGTGCTTTAATCTCTTCGCGAAACCATAGGGTTCGATTCTTTATGATGACTTGTTTTTTGCATGTTGTGGTCCCCAATGCCTCCATAGCTGCATTTTGATTGTTTGCTTTCAGTTTGGCCCAGGCAGGGTTCAATTCTTCATATTCGTCAGCTGGATTCAGTGCAATTTTTTCTTCTAGACGTCCTCTGTACAGTTCTTGAGTTGTCGGTTTCCCGATAGTGTCTATTTTCTCTCCTGTCGTTATGTGATGTTGACCTTTTTTCTTATAGTGGCACTTGACCTTCAATTTACCAAGCAGTAGACCATGGTCGCTTCCAACGTCGGCCGAATTAAGTGTTTTCACGTCTAAGATTTCAGACGCCTGTCATATAACACCATATAAGCTGAAATCGGCCACCTATAAGTTTCAATTAATTCTGTTCTACCGGGTCCCATTTCTGTCCTCGGAAAGCAAAACAGATAGATGATTTTCCTTCTCGTTGAGGCTTTCAAGGATTCTTATGTCATCACATACCGATTTCTCTACGGAACCTATATAAGCCCAATTATGGAGTATGATGGACTGGTTTGGTGACCGTCGACCAGGTTCGATAACAAAACCAAAACTAAAAATTCATATTCCATGTGGCGGCATGAATCCCCCGGCGTGCAGAAGTCTGCTAACCGCGCTTCACACGCCGCCCGCGCTTGAGCACGTGCTCGGCAGGGGGCACCTCTTCCTAGGCGGGCAGGTTACTGCGGTACCATATTCTTTATGGACCGACCACGTCTACTACCCAGTACCCTCGCTCGCCTCGAGCAGGGCAGCTGTAACATCTACGTCATTGGCAGGCCTCGCTTACATTAGCCAATCTGATGAGTCCATCGTAAGCGAGGCTGGGACGAAACGTAGCCCCATCCCGATTCACAATTGGTAGCAACACGCTATAAATTGGTGACCCCGACGTGATCGGGCATGGGGAAATAACATCTAAACTTTCGTCCCCACATACGATGTCTGGATCAACCTTCGAGGCAACTTCTCAGGTCTCCAGGCATCGTCCACTATATCATGACCAGTTGTCCTGTTCACTGGGGGAGAGTCATGTGGCGGCATGAATCCCCCGGCGTGCAGAAGTCTGCTAACCGCGCTTCACACGCCGCCTGCGCTTGAGCACGTGCTCGGCAGGGGGCACTTCTCCCTAGGCGGGTAGGTTACTGCGGTACCATATTCTTCATAGACCGACCACGTCTACTACCCAGTACCCTCGCTCGCCTCGAGCAGGGCAGCTGTAACATCTACGTCATTGGCAGGCCTCGCCAATCTGATGAGTCCATCGTAAGCGAGGCTGGGACAAAACGTAGCCCCATCCCGATACACCATTGGTAGCAACACGCTATAACGTGTACCCTTTAAAATTTATGGTTTTTGAGTAGATCTTCAAACTTTGAACTGATAGTTGGAATGTTCGAAGCCAATTAATGTAAAATAATTATTTTGAGAATTCTTTAAATATCCATAGGATACAAAAATTGGTACATTATATCAAAATACTGTATTATTGGGTAATAATAATAATAATAATAATATACTTTATTGTTCCCTCGGAATAATATTCCATGAACATAGTATTCAGAAAAATTAACAAAGAGTAACTAATCACCAAATTACAAGGCTTTAGTATACCTAACCCACAGAAGTGAAATAAACATAAGTACTGAAGGATAATAACCTAAACAAAAATAATACTTAATCAGTCCAGAGGCAAAAATCTGAAAATTAAATACATCTACTCGCTAAGAATGAAAGATCTCGTCCTCAGCACATTGCATACAACCGAAACAAAATCACGGACTTCCCTTATTGTCACTTTCTGCAAAAACAGTGCAATTTCATAGACACTACTAAATCGGTAGACTGGATTGAGAGGTCTAAGCGGAGGACAATCACATATCAGATGAATCAGAGTCTGCTGGCAGGACAGATTGCACACAAGACAAGTATCCTCAAAGTTAACATTGTAATATACATCTTTCCTGAAAATTCTTAGATTCTTCCTTGAACCCAATCTCACCTGAGCAAGAACTCTTACAAAATCAAAAGGCAGTTTGAAACTGAGATACTCAACTGCCAAGTCCCCATAACTGAACAGATTGGCGAAAAGAGGATATGTAGAATCCCTAGCGCGACCTAAATCCTGCTGGGAACAGAGTGATCTAAATGTCGACTTGAATTCCTTTCTCCGCCTGATCAACTCTGTCAAGGGAGAATTGCAGATATTCACAGGAAAATTAACAGAACCCAGGAAATCATTTACCTGCGCACACCAGTTGTATCTGCCATCCACCCCGTCATTCTGCGACAACTGAAGCATCCTCAGAAAACACAGCTTTGGTAGTCTGTCGCAACTCATCTTATTTAATTTGATGAGGAATTCTAGAACCTGATCAAAAATAGTGCAATGAACCATTCTAACTCCCACCTCCAAGCGTACTAGATAATCCGGAACGTTAGAGGGCAACTGCAGGACCCGCTTGTAATACTGCACCTGAGCCCTCTCCAAGTCATCAGCATATCTCAAACTCCACACAGGTGCAACATGCAACAAAGTGCTGCGAATGAGAGAATCAAAGAGTCTGATCTTCAAATTCCACTCATTATGCCCAGTGCCAATCAGAATCGAGAAAGCAGAGCTGTAGGCCTGTCTTGCCTTTCTTACAGAGAACTCTGTCATCACACGAAACATAGAGGAAGACACAAATGGAACACCTAGATATTTATATTCATTCACCACCTCCAATACCTGAGATTTAAATTGGAAATTACTACAGGAAGAGGATAATCGTCCCCCTCTGTTGAAACACATTACTTTAGTTTTCTCTGTATTAATAAAAAGTCTCATTTCATCCACATATTGTTCTAGCACTACCAAATTTCTGCGCAGACCAGCCTCAGAGTCGGATAGTATCACCAAGTCATCAGCATATAGAAGCATCAGAACATCATTAATCCCATCAATGTTGATACCATGTGCACCTTTAGCCCTAAAATATTTTTCAATTTCGGATATGAAAAATAAAAACAACAGCGCACTCAGCGTCTCTCCCTGCATCACACCCTCAGTTAAATCAAACCCCTCAGTAAAATCATTATCAACTCTGACTTTGAAGGAAGTACAGCTGTACAGGCTCATCATAATATTTATTATATTAACCGATACACCTAAATTGTACAACACCTGCCACAATATACACCGATCGATCGAATCAAAAGCCTGTTTGAAGTCAACAAACACTGCATATATTTTGCGTTTCTTTAGACGAAGATGAAGTTGAATAACCGATGCTAAAGTGAATACACCATCGATGCAACCACGCTCCTTCCTGAACCCATTCTGACTTTCAGGAAGTATCTTATTCTGATCACACCATTTCTCAAGTCTGCCCAGAATCAGTCTAGTGAAGAGCTTTGCAGCGCAGTTAACCAGCGCTATAGCTCTGTAGTTGCTGGGATCTTGTACTTCCCCTCTTTTATGAACCATGCTTAGTATTATGCTGCTCCAGTCCTTAGGGATATGTCTTTTATCTAAAATATTATTGAACAGAGACAGCATATAGAGTAACCAGTTCTGTGGCAGGGAACTGTAAAATTCATAGGGAATTCCATCAGTCCCAGGTGATTTTTTAAATTTTGTTGATTTTAAAACCGTTGTCAGCTCTTCCATTGTGAAACTGCTATCCAATAAAGGATCGTGGGTACCATAATAGTTAACATCCACAGTAACAATCAAATCAGATCCCATCCGAGCCCGGCGAGCAAAGTGTTCTTCCCACCCACAAATATCTATCTTATTGGTTCTTCGAAGCCTTCGATAGTTGTTCAATATCCCCCAGTACTCCCTTGCTGAAGTAGAATTACAAAGCCTCTCAACTTTACCCAACCTATACTGTTCCTTCTTGCCCCTCACCAAAACTTTGTAAGCCAATTTCGCACTTGTATATTCAGCCCTGCAATAATCGTTAAATCCAGATTCCCTACAATTTAGCAGTGTTCGTCTAACCAACTTTTTCATTGCTTTACATTCGTCATCAAACCAATCATTTTTATGCGTATATGAGGATTTTGGTCTGATGTAAGTGATCATATTTGAGGACCCTGCCCCCTCCTTAATGGCATCGATTAAATTTCTATAAGATTCATCAATGTCAGCAATGTACTGAGCCCTTGATGACAACTGCATGTGATCAGCATAAACCATCCGAGACTCTTCCGCCCAACGATATAATTTCAAACGCCCCTTACCACGGAATAAGTTGCGATCAACCTCAGAATTCGCCCGCCAGCTGAGCTCCACACAAATAGGGAAATGATCAGAGGAAAACTCTTCAGAAAGCACGACAAAATCATCAATGCAATGCACCTGGTCATTATTTACCCAAACTAGATCTATAGTACTCTTTCCATTTGTATTGCAAAATGTAAAATTCGCAGGGTTATCGGACTGAGATCTTCCATTCAGAGCTACAAAACCATTATCGTCCATGAAATTTATCAAATGACGACCCCTAACATTGCAAATAATGTCTGAACTTAATCTATCTGAAAACAATCTACTATTAACAAACATTTCTTCCGGCATACACTCACCCGATCCAATACGACAATTAAAGTCCCCACCCAAAACAAATAGAGTGTCCGGATATGCAATCAATAATTGATTTAAACTAATATGAAATAACTGCAAAATTTCATTCAAATCATGCTTAAAACTAAAATATACTGAACAGACAATAAACCTAATATTTCCCGAAAATACAAGTACAGAAATCCACCATAATGTTTTGTCCAAAAGTTTATATTTTAAATTATTCTTAATGTACATTACCAATCCTCCACTGGCACGGCCTGTTGATTTTTCACCTACAGCAAAACTATGTATGGCAGAGTACGAGTCCATAAAATCACCGAGATTGCAAACTGGGTAACTACGACACCATGTTTCACTTAAACAAATTATCTGCTGAGGAAACACTGATGAAGTAGAAGTAGCAGATATAAAGTTCTTATACCCATGAGTGTTCCAAAACAAAATCTGTATTCCCCTACCGATTTCCGAGGCGAAAGGTATCAGGGCCTCCCTCAGAGTTTGATCTCTTCGTGGTGAAGCCTTGCTCAGGGGAAGAATCCAACTCCCTCTGTCTCTTCTTGTCTGCCGCACTGTTCTGACTACATTGATCATATATTTTCTTCAGTTCGTCCTCGTCAGTGTTCACTGGTTTACCATCCATATATAAGCGTAGACCCCTTACAAAAGCTTTGCGTCCGCTGGCTCGAATTACATCACGGCACTCAAGCAATCTCTTCTGAGCAGAACGATCCTCAGGAGAAAGGTCCTCAGTACAGAATATACTGGTATTTTTTAATTTGTTTGTGTTTCTTAGAATTTCAATCTTCAGCTTGAATGAGCGCAACCTGACTATCACATGACCACCCTCTTTCCGACCAAACTTATAGCAGTCCAGAATATCATCTCTAGAAACACAAACCTTTAACACATTTGTCATTAATTCAGTAACTGCCAGTTCTATATTAGAATCTTCAGCTTGTAGACCATGCAATATTATGTTATTCTTCCGTGAATTTCTTTTTAAGGATGATATCTCCTGAGAAAGCTGATGATTTTACTTTTTCAATATCGAGATTTCTTCATCATAGTTCTTTTTCAAGTTCTCGAGTTTTCCGTCTATTAGGGACATTTCCATCTTTATCTCTGATTTGAGTTCCTCAACCTTAGTGTTTACTATTGCAGTCTGCCTTTCAATGAGGGAGTTCAGAAAGCTTTTCTGGGCTTCGCTGAAATCAGCCATATTTTACAACTGGAATCCGCGCTGTGTATGGTAACCTTTATACAATTATAACCAGACAAGCAGGTCGATTCTGTTAGCATCTTGTTATAACATTGCTAAATCTACAACATTGTTATAATTATAAAATATAACCAAACTTTGCTGTGATGGCAATATCTTTTCTATAACCATATTACTATTTCCAAACAGAATAGACCTGAAGGAGTTCTCGTTATTATCTAAACCATATGATGACAAGGAGATCTTGAGGAATTGTTTACAATTCCAGTGCACAAAACAATAATGTAATTTGTTTCGGTCTAATATTGCCAAATTAGATATGTATTGTCTTTATCTCCGTCAATAAATTGTCTTTTTCAGCGTTCGACACAACACTTTCAGAATTTATTGTGACTGAATTCCACAATTATATCGTATTTTTTCACGGATCGAAATAACTCGTGTTGTCTCAGACTAAAGCCCACCACACAAGATTATTGGGTGCTGTTACAGGAGAATTGTGTTATAGAAACTGACAAATTCAATTCAATATAATGAGATTTATATTTCATTCTTCCATATTCATCTCTTTTTCTCCCATAATAAAATACCTCAAGTAACACAATCTGAATCCTTTGATCAGAAATATTTATTGTCAGTTCGAGTGTGTTAAAAAAATAGGTACTGATGAAAAGTTAAAAAAAAACTTTCATTAGGTAGGAATTTGCTGTATTCATCCCAATTATATTTTTTATTTCGAATTCAATAAATAGAAATTTTGATAAACAGATAGTTTAAATTTTCGTGAAGAAATACTGATTATTATAAGAGAAAATTGAAATATTTTATTAAATATATGTATTTTGTTGGAAAACTTCTGTTGAATTTCTTCAAATTAAGTTTGTGATAATTTAAAATTCAATTATTCCTCTTGACAACCCAAAAATATTTCACAGAAAGACGTTCTTCATTAATTTATCCTAAATTATTTATAACTCAGAAGAATTTCTTCGATAGCTCAAGGATTCACCATAGTTCTAACTTCTATACTAGTACCTAATTTTATTTTATCACATTGTCGGTTATAGAGTTTTATCCTCTGTTACCGTGGCCGAAGCCATCTTAATCACGACTCTAACGTGGCCGTACATTCATTCACTATCTTTCTAAGGCCTCGTGGGTATAGTTCAAATTAACCATCATCACACTGTAAATGTGCTTGTCATTTCAGTTTATGTTTATAACAGTGACAATTTTGAAATCTTCACATCTATCAGAACTAATACTATTCCTCAATATAATAGTAGTCATATTTCAAACTTTGAAAGAACTAGATGAAATGATGATGAAAAAATTATCAATTATTTGGGGGGAATGTTTTGATCAAAATTTGTTGGAAATGCGATAGTTTTGAATGAATGATTTTCTGAATTTACTAATGAGGATTTTCGATTTCTTCATAAATAATGATTCAACAATCAACAATTTTACATGGTTTTGATATATCAAACAATTCATATTTTAGGTCTTTATCCAAAAATTATCTTCGAATGTACGATTTTTTTGACTACTCCATTTGAATCAAAATCAGCTCTTCATAAAAAAATCGAAATGCTTAATTGTTTCAGAATGATCGGTTCTTTCAAAAAAATAAACCGTTTATAGTTTTCGAGCAGAGCTTTGACGGTGAGGGCCACCATTTTACTGTTGGGTCGAAAAATTAACAGTGCTGTGCCTAAGGTGGCGTAAGGACACAGTACCAAAGCCTACACAGAACAAAACTGCTTACTCCGAACTCGGCACAAGTTACAAGCTTCGATGCTTGTAGTTTCAGGTGGGTCTCCCCAGGAGCAATCAGGATAAACAATATCAATAAGTAGTCTCTTCGTGGATATTTGTATCCGCTATGTTTTAACTCTGATATCAGAAAAAAATTGAATTTGATCAACATTTCACCAGAATGAAGTTCATTTGAAACAATTGTCCCGAAGATATGGGTGGAAGAGTGTTTTTTTATGTATTAACGACTCCCTGTGTTATTCAAACGATGCCGAATTTCAAAAAATGTTAAAAAAATGTACCGTCCTGTATAACATTGATTGAAAAAAGGAAATACTATCGAATTTCTCCGGAACGAATAACCGAAATATTCTCTGCCTTGTCATTCCCGTCATCAATTTATTTCGGAGATTTAATGCCATGATCTTAATCCACTTAGCGCATCAGAACCGCTCAGAACTTTTCGAGTTCGACTCAATTTTGGTACGTCATCCTCCCACCGTAATATATGTCGCAAAGTTCGAAAAGTCTGCCTTATCTGCAAATTCACGTGAGTATCCAACAAACATTCAGTTCACCTGAATATCTGATAACTATGGGTCGATAAGCTAGCACGCACACCCAAATATCTAACTTTCAAATTACTTTCCACTTGGAGTTGGGGAATCCGCGGCAGTCATCGGCGGCACTATGTGCTCCGAGCCTAACAAAGTTCGATTCCATCAGCGACACGACGGTGCTGTTCGAGATTTTCCCAGTAAATGAGATTATGTATTCAGATAAGCGGTATTTGCGAGTGTGTCTATGGGATGCGAAATTATTTTCCCCTTTTCCAGTAATGATCTTCCGGCTAGGATTTTCAGTTTAATCTTTCGGAACACCCTAAACTTCCTTGGATGCTACGTTGGAAGAATCCTTAGGAACTGCAGAGCTCAAAGGATATTGTCCAGCATCATTGAAATTTTGGTTGTCGTATAATTCTATACCGTATAAATTGAAAACGAGGCTTCAATATTCTCGAACATCTACTGTCAGTAACTCAGTGTAGTACCCACATATCAAAAGATAAGTCAGATATGATAATGAAGTATTTGCAGATTTTGAAACTACTAATGCTTTTCGGCTCATTTCGCGAAAAAAAATTAAAAATCGGATCTGGCCGAAAGATCCTTCCAATCACAGAGCAGAGTTCGAACTTCGCGAAAGGAATTTTTTTAGCAGGTGAACTATTTTTGTTCAACTGCCTCTAACTCGTTTTTTCTGCTCTCTCTTGACGTAGATACAATTTCAAGATACATCCATCCAAATGAAGAAAGAACCCCGCACTTTTTATGTGTGAAGTGGCGATCGGTCGAATTTTCTGAAAGTTTCGTATGTTATTGTACCCGACTCAGTGACCAAAAGTGTCAATGGGTCCAACCCAATCCTATGGATAGTTTTCAGAATACGGGGTGTTAAAGTTGAAAATTGTCCAGAATTTCGAATTTAGTTTTTAATCATTAAGAGTTAGATTGGATTTCTGTTGCATACACACGTTTACTACATGTTCTAGTAATGTGGATACGTATAATTATATTTATATTTACAGGGTGATTCACGAATATATGACGTTAGTTTTTTGCCGAAATTCGTTTTTTCAACATAAAATCAATCATTTAAAAAAAAACTGATGAAGTAAGTTATTCTCCACTTTAATGCCATGTATCTCGAAAACTGGTCATAGTATCGGATTTAGAATTCATACCTCTGGAGATGTTGTGCGAATCAATATATAGTGGGAAAATAGTTGCTTTTGATCGAGGAAATTTTCAAATACAGGGTGTTCATATTTTTTGGACTTTTCCCAAAATAGAATACCTTCCCATGAATAAACCACAATGAATATTTCGGAGATTAGAGACACACATATGTTTGTGGTATTACTTTTTCCAGAAACCAATTCAAAAAGACAGGGTTTCGAATTAATCCTCAAAAAAATTATTATGTCTAATGGTTCTCTCTGATGTGAAACACCCTGTTTGAAAAATAAGCACTGTGCAATATTTTGTCGTCATAATACTAAATCGAAAAGATAATTCCAAAAATATGCCTTCCTGACGTCACAGTGAAAAAAGTGAATTTTGGCAAAAAACCGTCATATATTCTTGAATCACCCTGTAAATATAAATATTTTTAATCATACGTATCTACCAATTTCATTACTAGAACGTGTAGTTCTTCTTGTGTATGCAACAGAAATCCAATCTAACTCTTAATAATTGGAAAATGAATCCGAAAATCTGGGTGTCAATGAATTACTTCTTTTATATGAAATATAATGTTTTTTATTTTGATAATACACTGACAAGACTATTTTTAAAATCTCTTTCTGTCAACACCTTGTCAAATATAAAATACTATAACAATGTGAATCTAACAATCTTCTGTAACATTCTCCCCCCCGGAGCTAACTTCTTGATTAGCACGAATATTGAGCCAGGGGGGTTTTCTTGCAGGTCGCTTGTAGATTGCGTGTGCTGCCTGGCCCTGAATAGCAGCAACTTTACCGTCTGGGCCCGGATATACTTTCTTCACTTTACCCATTGACCAAAGTCCTCTTGGAAAATCTTTTTCATTTTTTATGACTAATTCTCCTTCTTTGAGATCGGGATTATCTTCATTCCATTCAGTGCGATTCACCAGGCTTGGGAGATAATCGCGTAGCCAACGTTTCCACAACATGTCCGCTAAGTATGGAGAAATTCTCCATTGTCTTTTCAATGGAAGATCTTTTTCGTTGAAAATTCCGGGTGTTATTATGGCGACTGATTTACTAATAAATAGGTCGTTCAGGCATATACCGACTACATCCTGTGGATCTGTGGATACGTGTGTAAAGGGCCTACTATTTATTATATACCCTGCTTCGCAGAACAAAGTTTGAAGAACTTCTTCAGCTGGGTGCCGATCTTTCATTATAGCCGTTAGAGCCCTCTTGAAACAACCTGGTTTAGGTAGGCATTCAATCTCATTTTTTTGCGTCAATGAAGTTTCATCATTTTGATCATATTGATTTTGCACTTTATTTGTCCACTCTCGAACATAAGATGTACGAGTTTGTACTGATTTCCTTCTTTCAACCTCCTCTTCAGAAGAACATTCTACAAAACTCGACTCAACTTTTTTCAGAAATTCTTGATATTTGGAAAGTGAATTTTCTTTATGTTTCAAACGCGCTTCACCTATCTTCAAAAGCTTCTGTTTTCTGTCGAGTTCTCTCTGTTTCGCTTCAATTTCCTCAATAGGTTGTGCTGTTCTTTTCATATCTTCAACTTCACATTCTAATTCGACAATTTCTTCCTGATTCGAAAAAAGGTTTTCTTGAAGTGAATCTATTTCATTCTGTTTTTCTAACAGTTTCGATCCCAGTTCGTATTTCTTTTGGGAATGACTAATTCGAGATTTTGTTTTTCCACTTCTTACTGACATGGATTGACTTTTCTTTTCTGCCTCATCATTTGAAACATGGAATTCTTCCATGAAAGATTTGAGGAACATAATGGATAAATCACTTGCACTGGCACTATTTGGATATTTGTATTCGAAAAAGTCACACAATCGTTGTAAACTGAAAAAGCTGAGTGATTTACTCAATAATTCACAGTGCTGATTACATTCTTTGGAGTTTTTTCGGAATTCAAATCCAGAAAACGATGATATATGTCTTCTTGCGGATCTGCCTTTGACTTCTTCTCCATATAAAGCAAAATGAATATCGTTTAGTAAATTTTTCTCACCAGCGGTTCTCAATTTTGCCCACAACTTTGGTATATCTCGAAGTACCAATTTTGGTGAAGACATGTTAATTTTTGTGTGAATTCTGACTGTACACCCTAGTGCTGGAACTATCCGGTTCGAAGGACCACACTTTGTCAATGAATTACTTCTTTTATATGAAATATAATGTTTTTTATTTTGATAATACACTGACAAGACTATTTTTAAAATCTCTTTCTGTCAACTCCTTGTCAAATATAAAATACTATAACAATGTGAATCTAACAATCTTCTGTAACACTGGGCAATTTTCAACTTTAACACCCCGTATTTAGGAAACTAGCCATAGGATTGGGTTGGACCCATTGAGACTTTTGGTCACTGAGTCGGGTACAACAACATAACAAACTCTCAGAAAATTCGACCTGTCGCCACTTTACATACAAAAAGTGCGGGGTCCATTTATTCTCAAGTCAAGAAGTCCTGCATCATGTATATAACCATATTCATACACTTATTCAGAAATTAGAGGAGGGGCGGAAGATCATCCGACCTCGCATGCACCTTGACCTAAAGATCTAGTGTGCATCCCTACGCTGTCAGGCAATAGTGTCTCAAGGAACTATATCACCCTTCTGGGAAATGCATCCATTACTTGTTTCGGCATAAAAAATCAAGAGCCAAGGAGTTGCAGCCTTTTCCGATGAACATCAGCTCCTTACACTTACGGGGAGACAAAGTTTTTGCTGGGATTTTTATCTGTGCTGCTGTATCATACTTGGTAGTGTATTGTGTGTATTGAGATATGTAATTGAGATCACTTTTGCAGTTTCGGAATCACTTCGAGGCACTTTGAGCTGGACTGGTCTTAGCACTACCAGTCCCTGATTTCTATGGCGCTCATTTTTTGCATTCGCAAATCATGCAGACAGAACAAAAAATCTTTTTCATAATCGGAATTCTGGGCGTTCGCCTAAACTGGCCCTAACCTAACCACGGCACCGTCTCATGCATTTTGTCGCATTATTTACCTGAAATATTGATGAATTCGAAATTTCTTTGTCATCCGGAAATAGTAGAAGTAAGTCGAATCTGTTGCTTCAGTTCTCTCAAAAATTCTATAGAGCTTGAATTTTTATAATTGTAGGTTGTAGGACATTTGAGATTTCGAGTACATAGACTTTCAACGAAATGGCGAATGCGCAGACATCGAAAACACGCCACTAGTAGGAAACATCAATTCAGCGATAATAGCACAGAATACCTAACTACACAGAAGCGTCACTTTATTTGATGACGCTTGTGCATAGAACTTATAGTACATGGAATGCATAGAACTTACAGTACATGGAATGCTATCACCAGGTCAAAAAGTGGGTGAACATCTCAAGTTGGAGGAATCTCTAAATTTCCATGTTCCCATGGATACGACCTGTCACACCGAACAGAAACACAGAAATGTTTGCCGAAATGCCAAGTGAATCGGATTTTGACGATTAAATTCATAGTATTTCTGTGTTTCTGTTCTGTATGACAAGTCGTAACCATGGCAATATGGTAATTTCAGTATTCCTTCAACTGGAGATGTTTATCCACTTTTTTAAGCTGAGCAGCAAGGCTAATGGCATTCCATGTACTATAAGTTCTATGATGGAATGCTATTACCAGATCAAAAAGTGGGTAAACATCTCAAGTTGGAGGAATCTCTAAATTTCCATGTTCCCATGGATACGACCTGTCACACCGAACAGAAACACAGAAATGTTTGCCGAAATGCCAAGTGAATCGGATTTTGACGATTAAATTCATAGTATTTCTGTGTTTCTATTCTGTATGACAAGTCGTAACTATGGCAACATGGAAATTTCAGTATTCCTCCAACTGGAGATGTTTATCCACTTTTTAAGCTGAGCAGCAAGGCTAATGGCATTCCATGTACTATAAGTTCTACGCGCTTGTGCTATGCTAGGTAGTACATATGTCAACGTTAAATTCAAACTTCCCGTTGGACCGCTGGAGTTGGTTTTTTTTGGTTTGATTCTGCTTGTGATAAATCAAAAACTAAAAATCCTTTGGTATGTGAACCAATGATCATTCAAATCGAATTTGCCGCTGAGAATTGACCTATGTACTACCTTACAGAGAACGTAAGGCTCTATCGCTCTATAAAGGGGAGTATACTAGAAACCGCCATGTTGGGTCCAACCATAGACTCGAAAACTACAGATCCATTCGATTGAAATGAAATAGTAATAGAATTAACGAGTTATTGCTGCGGCATCTTATAGTCAAATTTATAATAATTTATTGTTTATGTTGGTGTATCACCCCGATAGATGACGATGAAAATATTGCGAGTCCTGTAATTTTCGTGTCTATGGTTGGACCCAATCAACCATAGTGCTCTAATAATAGTAAGGCTCTATAAAAAGGAGTATACCAGAAACCACCATTTTGGGTCCTATCATAGACTCGAAAATGACAGATCTCTTCGAATGAAATGAAATATGTAAAGGAATGAAATGATATCTGTAATCAGAAGAAATGGAATGTAATCGAATGAGCATATTTTCGGAATGAGAGATCTTGTGATGACTTTTTTCGGCATGCTCACATGAAGAACATTGGAAATAGGTTAGGTTAGGTTAGGTTAGAATAATGCCGCGGTATCTAATAGTCCAATTCATAATAATTTATTGTGTGTATGTTGGTGTACCACCCCGATAGATGGTGATGAAAATGTTGCAAGTCCTGTAATTTTCGAGTCTATGGTTGGACCCCATCAACTATAGAGCCAGGTCTATCTAGCATACCTATCTTTATAGTGCTCTAATAATAGTATATTGTTCAATGAGCGGTAATGTAACTCATAACACACGCAGATGAATTTTGAAGCCCGAGCCGTCAGGCGAGGGATGTAATTCATCATGTGTGTTATGACCATTACCGCGAATGGAACACTATACTCCATCTTCGATTTCTTCAGTAAAATTCGAATTAATCTGCATTTTCAAAATTGACAACAGTTGTCAAAAGCGATTTCTGTGGTCGAAAATCGAATCGATATCGAATCCCGTAGAAAACGTCAAAAATTCACGTTTTTCAAATGCAATTTTTGGATATGCAGACCTAAGAAAATGTAGAAATGGATGGCGACAACGTTACCTTGATGTCTGAAATAGAGTTTCCCATTCACCCGACTTTTTTATTCATTTTGTGAGCTACATTTTTCCTATTTGTATTAGAGTGGGTTATAGGCGTGGGTTATTATTACCTCACACTATTGGTTTATAGAGACTATGACAGATCAAATTTAGTTGAATATATTATTCTATGGGAGTAGATAAAGAGAATTTACTCCCATATCACAAACAGTATCTGGCTTATTGAATACGGGATAATGAAAATATGCTCGAGCTCCCGCATCATCTGTTGTATTTGTTTGGTAGATTATTCTGACCAGTCTGTAGGGTTCATGAGCCTATCCCTAAAGATATTATCGATTTATCCTATCCGCTTGTTAGAAGCATTTCCTGCGGAACTCTAAATCTATCAGAAGAAGTTAAGGTATAGGGTGAATTTTCCGAAAAACATTTCTCCGCCCGCATTCGCACTGTCACCGAAATAAATACTCCCAGGATCCGGCCTCCTCCCTCTACGACTTTCTGACTCCTAAATCAATTGTACTGAATAAATTTTGCGCTTTCAGCGTAGGAGTCGGCGGTCTGGAGTGTATATGAGTGTCTCTCGCAGCAGGTCGTCCCCTACTTTTGGCGGCAGCGTCTAGGCTGCGCCACTACGTTCCATTGATCCCATTTAAGAGTGTAGAGTGCTTTCCAGTAGAGGCGATAGCGGAATAACACGGTCCTTGAATGAATTGCGAAGTGTCTTTGAGATATCTGGAATACAGATTGAAAAGCCGTCTAATAAATGCAGTAGTATAAGGTTGAAAACTGCATCGAGATTTCTGTGATAAAGGATCTATCGTATTTCAATTGACAGATATAACTTTATTTTATGTCTAATATGACATATATATATAATATGGATATATATATATTCTTTCGAAAGAGAGTAATACATACTTTTTTCTTAAATTAAACAAAATTATAGCATAAGGCAAGTGTGAAGAAATGGCGGCAAGGAACAGATAAAAAATCTGTTTCCCGCTCCGAATCTAAGTGTTAGCAGAGGGAATGTAAACGGGTACCATACATATTCTGCGTATGATACACGAGAACACATAAAACCCTCTGAAAAAACTCTGTCTCCCCTTGTATGTGTAGTGATACTGAATTTGTTGAAAAATATCCCTGTTACAGAGCTTCTTCTTCTTGTACTTGAAATCTAGCCTTTTCATCTAACTGGATGCAAGTATCTCGACATTATATCTGTAACAAGAACAAAGAAGGAACACTGAGAAAGGAGAAGTAACAAAATACTTCACCTTTTGAAAAAATCTAATACAACAGCTGATTACAGCGTTCTCAGTCACAGCGATTCATCAAATTTTCTGTGAGATAGAAGGGTATCATGGTTCCTTGGTATTTAGGTGAAACTCAATTTCAATTAGGATGAGTAACTGTCAATATTTGAAGTTGATCTTAAAAATGATCTCCCCCCTTACTTGATACGAAGAACTTCCATGCTCATTAATGAAAATATTTTGCAGTTACCTCGTCCAGCATTTATCGTTGACCTGCAATTTATTCAGATATGCACTGGGTGTGTCTTTGACTTGTACATTTTTTCAACTGTAGATTCCTCCAATCAATCCGAACACTTTTGTCCATAACATTTTTCAGAATTCTGGTCCGTTTGAAAAATACAGAGAGTGGAAAGCCCATGAAAAAATTTCACTGATCTGTCCATATCTTGCTAACTGATATTCCAAACGAACTGGATTTTGATATAGTGTTTATTCATGGTGAATATTGCTCCATCAAAACTAATCCAATATTTTTCTGGTATCGAATTTACAGCGTAGCCGACATAAGTTCTCGAAAAAATATTATAAGTCTAATTGAAAACCGTGTTGAAATCGATCATATTCTTATCTGAATCGATAATTTTGAAAAATAAATATATTCCCATGTTTTCGGGCAATTTTGAATACATGATAATTCATTATGAAATCCGAGACACAACTACCCAACTTTTTCTTATTTTTTTTCAGTGGAAATGTGGATTATCCTCAACAATTGATTCATTTAATCTCCGATGTTATAGAGTTGTCAGACGTTAAAATTCTGAATTAAGACAGATTGTGTCTGAGATATTTTTGAAAACACATGAACCAACCTTATTTTCAGGAAAAAGGAGGAAAGTAATTTGTCTTTCAATTACAGAAATAATCGGAAAAACAAAGTGTCTCTATAGGAAATATCGGGATTTTAACATTCTAATTCCAGAAAGGTTAGCTCACTCAAGTATGTATATCCAATGTAATAATGACTCATTCATTCAGTCATTCGAGTAATATGAACTTGAGGCATTTATCTAAGTAAATCGTAACAAGGACATGTTTGCCTAATTTTCATCAAAATGGTCTTATGTTTTCATCAGGGGCTAGATAAGAAAATTTGGATTGGAATGAGATGGAATGGAAGATGAACTAGAGCGCAAAAGCTCCTGAATTTGTATTATGTAGTGCATTTAGAGTTATTTCAATGGACGCGTTAAACCACATCTGAATTTAATGTCGAACTAAATAATTATCAATTTCGCAAATCAGTGTGAATAATTTTCTTAACCTGTTGATATAACTCGCGAACTCGCCTATTCACACACACTAGTACCAGTCAGTGTGGAATGTATCCGCATATACAGGGTCTTTCACGAGGAACCTCACCCATATTTATACGGGAAACTACTGGACGTATTTTCATGAAATTCAGCACTTATAAGTATTTCACGATGCTGATGAAATCTAAAATATTTTCAAGGCATGAGCACCTCCGGTTTTTCCGGAAATGATGTCAACTTCCGTTTTTCAAATTAGAACACCATTTGTTTATTGCAGAAATAGATTCCTTAGAAAATTTCAAGTTATTTTGATGTAACATTTTTCAGTTTTGGTTGGAAAATTCTCTCTGAGCGGGAAAATTCGAAAAAAAAAATCGAAAATAGAGCTCCGCTGAAACAAGAATTACTTCGAGGTTTTCGAATGCAAAATTTTCATTTTTGGGATTTTTCAAGATGTAAGATTGATGTATCCACTTCAAAAATCGAAATCGCGATTCATGATACAGGGGGTGAAAAAATCGCTTTCAAAGTTAGGGATGACAAAATCGTGAAAAATCAATTTTTTCAAATTAGAACCCCATTTTTTTATGGCAGATATTGTATCTACGTTAAAAAATAATGTGAGTGTATGCATCACACCCTTGCCCTAAAATGGATATTTTCTGAGTTATTCACAAAAAACTGTTTTTCGTCTTGAATTTTCATTATTTCTTTTTCCTTCACGCCAAAAAGATGAAATTTTCAGGAACTGTTATTTGAACCATGCTGTAGATTTTTCACCCCTTCTTGAAACCGACTTCAAGTTACTATTAGGAGAAACATGGCAAACTCTCGCAGTTATAACTAGAGAAGATGCTCAAAGTTTTGACCGTTAATTTCTAGACATTTATTTATACGTCTCAGGAATGCTTCGTGCGTTGCTCTTCTTATTTCATCGGGAAGAAGAGATCTGCAGAAGTGTTTAAGAACCAAATTGAGTTTCAAAACTATGAATCTAAAAATCTAAGAAACCTGAACGCATTTCTGACTCGTTCTATGCAGTTCTCTTTATCAGTCAGGGGAGTTGAGTAGACAATATTTTTTATCCTACCCCAAACATAATAGTCTAAAGGAGTTAAATCGGGAGAACGTGGTGGCCAAAGATGTAGACCATTGTTCGCCAACCATCGATCTTCAAATAGCCTGTAGAGGATATTTGACACATTGAGTGAATTGTGTGGAGGCGCGCCATCTTGTTGATACCATAAGTCATTATGGTTCTGTACTAGCGGCTCAATTATTTGAGTCAATATGTCAGAAAATCTATCTCCTTAGGGAGAACATTCTTTAAATAATGCAAACATGTGTAGTGTTCTATCTTACGAGTTAAAGTCCCATCATAATTGTGAACATCGAGAATTGCATTATTTTTGATGGCGCAGAAAACATTGAAACTCCAGGTCTCTTGAAAGTTCCATTGTCTGAAGTGGTGGTTGTTCTCTTCATCCCAATAATGATTGTTATGCCTATTGAAAGAACCATTCTTTGTGAATTTAGATTCATCTGTCCAAATTATACAGTCCAAAAAGTTTTCATTCTCTTGAAATCGAATCATCATAGCTTCGCAAAACTCTGTTCTCCTGACGAAATCAGTTTCCTTCAAATGCTGTACCCTATTGAATTTATATGGGTGCATTTTATGTTTTTTTAATATTCTCCAAACACTCGATTGAGATAATCCCAGATCAATCTCGGTATCTTTGAGAGAATGTTGAGGATTCACACGAAAATATGCAAGAAATGTAATTTCGTTGTTCTCATCTTCTACTACACTTTTTTCTCTGTGTATAGTTTTCTTAACGAAAGATCCGACATTTCTCAAGTTTGTCATGGTTCTGTTAATGGTATCTCTCGTTGGTCTGGGTCGGTCAGGAAACCTCTCAATGAACAGTCGAATCGTTCTATCTACAACTTTATTACATTCTCCATGAAGTAGAATGAGATTTAAATAATCTTCATTGGTAAAATTAGGCATGGTGATCGATTTTATAACTTAATACGAATTATCACCAAATTAATAGTAAACACAAAATGCTACTGAATAAAGAGGAATTTGGCAGATGTAATTAATGATATCTATCATTGAAAAAAAGAATGTAAAACATGGTAAGTTTTTGCATATGGTTCATAAGGAATTATTTATTTATCACTGGAGAGAAAACCGATGGCCAATTAGTTGAAATAAAGAGGTTTCCGATACAAATTCGAATCCAAATTCGCCATCTATTTAGGAACAACCTGTAACTTTTTCTCTTGCATATTAGGGTAGTAAAATCTAAAACATGGTGTAAGTAACAGTTCCTGAAAATTTCATCTTTTTGGCGTGAAGGGAAAAGAAATAGCTGAAAATTCAAGACGAAAAACGGTTTTTTGTGAATAACTCAGAAAATATCCACTTTAGGGCAAGGGTTTGATGCATACACTCACATTATTTTTTAACGTAGATTCAATATCTGCCATAAAAAAATGGGGTTCTAATTTGAAAAAATTGATTTTTCACGATTTTGTCATCCCTAACTTCGAAAGCGATTTTTTCACCCCCTGTATCATGAATCGCGATTTCGATTCTTGAAGTGGATACATCAATCTTACATCTTGAAGAATCTCAAAAATGAAAATTTTCCATCCAAAAACCTCGAAGTTATTCTTGTTTCAGCGGAGCTCTATTTTCGATTTTTTTTCGAATTTTCCCGCTCAGAGAGAATTTTCCAACCAAAACTGAAAAATGTTATATCAAAATAACTTGAAATTTTCTAAGGAATCTATTTCTGCAATAAAAAAATGGTGTTCTAATTTGAAAAACGGAAGTTGACGTCATTTCCGGAAAAACCGGTGGTGCTCATGCCTTGAAAATATTTTAGATTTCATCAGCATCGTGAAATACTTATAAGTGCTGAATTTCATGAAAATACGTTCAGTAGTTTCCCGTATAAATATGGGTGAGGTTCCTCGTGAAAGACCCTGTATTCATGAGCATGTCTCCGATATTCCCGACGTATCATGTGAAATTCAAATCTTTGCTTTCTGAGGAGAAAAAGATCGAATGGCAAAACTACCGAAAGTTTCAATACATGAACAAATTCTGTGTCAACTTGACACCGTGAAGATTCGATGAAAATTTATTCCTACATTATGTAAAGGAGCATTTTATGCAGTCGGGTCTCGTGCGACAAAAGCTGTTCTATGTGGTTGGAACCTCTCTGGATTAGTCAAAAAGATATCTAAATATTGTTTGACGCCTGTAGATGTATTCAACCTCAATTTCTCACTCTCTCCTTCAGTTTACTTTATATGGTACAAGTACCTAAGCTGTTGCTAAATTGTACATCTCTGCATGTTGGTTCTATCACCGTGTAACTACGAAACTAGTTTCACGTCGATGCACTTTGCACAATCTGCAACTCCACCAAATGGCAACTATATTTGGGATAATTAGTGTGAAGTGAGCATAGGCATGATATCGGAATCCAGATGATTCAGTTCAAAACATTAATATCGAACTCGCTCCAGTGATTCATTCGATGATGGCGTAAATTGGAAAACCAACATCCACCAATGGAAAATGTGCGAACCGAACTAACGATGCAGTTTAAAATTTCTAGTCTTCATTTTCGATAACCGATTTCAAGGTAGAAATTGGCATTCAATTCTGACTGAATATGTAAATGAGTTTCTTTTACATAAATAACTTTGCACTGCATTAACACTCAAGCAACAGCAAATCTTGAAATAATGTATACAGGGTGTTTCATTAGACGTATTCGAAGAAGGAATTTTGATAAGAATTCAAGATTCTGTAAGTTTTTTTTAGAGTACCTACATGAACTTGAATTGTAAAATATTTTCGAGCGGAATCTACTTCCGGTTCTACCGGGAACGAATTTGAAATTCGATATTTCAAATCCTCATAATTTATACAAGAAGCAGTATCAGCAAGGTTTCTCTCGTTGCACCGTGGCGAAAGAAAAATTCTTACAATGAGGCATTTTGGAGATATTAACACTATTGTGATATTAACGCCATTGTGAGTGAGGCAAGTCAGCGGAGAGGACTTCTGATCAACATTTCCAAAACTAAGTGGATGGCAGTGGGAAGAATAAATGTCGAACCCTTCCAACTCAACATCAATGGAATGATCATAGATCGTGTGACACACTTCAGGTATCTTGGTAGCTGGCTAAACGGTGAGACAAACTCCGACCAGGAGATTATGGCTCGTGTTGAGATATCCCGCAGAGCATTCATGTCATGGAAACCCGTTCTTTGTAACAGAACCTTGTCCATGCATCTGCGAAGGAGAATATTGGCATGTTATATATGGTCTGTTCTCCTCTATGGTTGTGAAACATGGACCCTGAAGCTCAGAGCGCTCAGAAAACTGGAGGCTTTCGAGATGTGGTGCTACCGCCGGATGCTGAAGATATCTTGGACGTCGCATACTTCTAATGACGAGGTACTGAAGATGATGGACACGGAGAGACAATTGGTCGATATAGTAAAGATCAGAAAAACCGAATATTTCGGTCATATAATCAGAGGACCAAAATATCATTTACTTCGTCTCATAATCCAGGGAAAAGTAGAGGGAAGAAGATGGATAGGACGGAAAAAACTGTCATGGCTTCGCAATATAAGGCAGTGGACCGGCCTGGGCGTCGAAGATCTGTTCCGGGCGGCCGCGGATCGTGATGGATTCCATGAGTTGACCAACATGATGATAGCCAACGTCTGAAATCGGGCACGGCACTAAAAGAAGAAGAACACTATTTTGTGACACTCCTACTTCTGGTTCTACCGGAAACGGATGTGAACTTCGTTATTTCAAATGCAACCCCCTGTATATTTATACATATTTGAATATTGAATTCTTCGTTTAATTCTGCACTGATTCGATGTTTTATATGCGCAACCACTACAAGCAATTGTGAAGTTATAGCCTGATTGTCAAATTTGTTGACAGAAAGAGTGTCACAAATGACTATTAATATCTCCGAAATGCCTCATTGTGAGAATTTTTTGCGCCACGGTGGAACAGGGAAGTATGATGATACTGCTTCTTGTAGGTATAAATTATGAGGATTTGAAATAACGAAGTTCACATTCGTTCCCGGTAGAATCGGAAGTAGATTCCGCTCGAAAATATTTTACAATTCAAGTTCATGTACTCTAAAACAAAAATACAAAATCTCGAATTCGTATCAAAATTCCTTCCTCGAATACTTCTTTTGAAACACTAAAAAAAATCACCCTGTATAAAGATGTGTCGCTTTCGCTGGAGTATCGTTAAAACAAGTTGAAAATGGAATTACGGATAGCGGTGAGACTTTGACTTTTACGTATATTGTAACCTTTTTTGATTTTCCATTTTTTGGAATTAGGGACTCTTGAAAAATTATAGCCAATTGAAAAAAATTGGACCTAATACGGGCCTGATACGATTCTCTGATATGAATGCAAATACCTGGAAATTCATATTCCTCGATGGAAATAGAGTTAATACCTACATCAGGAAATTCCGCAGTAGGTAGTAACCTTATTGAAATAAAAATGTAAAAACAACGATATTTCTTGACAAAAAGTTAGAAACTAGTAACTTGGTGATAGACAGTCGAACTTCGATAAATCGACTTTTCGATAACTCGAATCAAATTGGTTGGCAATAGCGCCAAGATTGAAAATTAGTGCAATTTTTATTCGATAAGTCGAACTTCTATAACTCGATTATCTTGATACCTCGAACGAAATATTTGGCGGCACATTCGATAAGTCGAATTTTTTGGAGGAATCCATCGTTTACGTGTGATTTTAACGAATCGTTTCATAGCTTAACCGCATGTCGTGAACTCATTTCAGTTCTTAAGTTGTAAATTGTGAGGTTTCACGACAATATCGCTAAAAATATGTCGTCAAAACGTAGGTACTTTGAAAACTTAGACTTTGAAATGAAGTGGAAAGTGGTGCATGAAAGAAAGATGTAGCTTCAAAGTATGGCGTCCCAGCCAACACTGTATCTACTATTTGAAAAAAGGATAATTGTCAGTGCATTATCATTGTTTACCGGGTAGGTTAGCCTAACATTCCTGGATGAGGCGCTAGCCGAGACTAAGCAACACATAGTCCAGGAATGTGGCTTTTCCTACGAGGTAAATATACTTTTTTTCCGCAAATCGTTTGAAATTCGACAGAATTCAATCAATTTTGAGATAATCGCAAATAAATAAATGGAGCTTTGGAATACGAAATGAAATTGGTTGCAGTACAATGGAAACGTAAAAATGTTGAATTGTCAGACTTGAGGAATATTAATTTGAGTGCTGGAGCTTTCGAAAAAAAAGCATTGTAAAATGATAAGTGATGATGAATTTCCTATTTCTGGGACTCCTCCAGAGCTGGTTGAGGCAGTGAATACTGCTTCATTAGTATTATTTCCAAAGAAATCAAGAGAAAATTTGGAATATGCATATGTACCTAGAACTAGTGATGTAACGAATGTCATTTTTTGAACATTCGCGAATGCGAATGCGAATGCAAATGGCTGCTACTGACATTCGCGAATGCGATTGCGAATGCGAATGTAGAATTTGGCGCGCGTTCCGTTTGTATTTTGTTCCGAGAATTGGCGAGTTGATATGAACTCATCCGACTGAAGTCTCATTCCGCTCGCGCCGGTCTTTTCGTAAACAAAACAAGTGAAATTTGAGGTTAGAGTTTGAATAGTTATTTATTTATCAACATGAATAAATCAACTGTTAGTGAAATATGGACTTTTTTTTCTCATATTCAAATTCGCAAAACATTCGCAGTAATTTTGCGGATGCGAATGCGAATACGAATATCCAAACATATGCGAATATCCGCGAATACGAATGCGAATGCGAATATTCGTTACAACTCTACCTAGAACACAGGGAATTGTGAGGAAATATCATTTCCCTACAGTAAGGAAATAAATATTTTCTACAACCGGGACTAACTAACTACATTCCCGCATTGTTTTCGATTCGGAAAGTGTCACTTTCCCGCACTAGTGCGGGAAAGTTACTTTTCCGCACTAGTGCGGGAAACTAAATATGTGTTGAATTTGGGTATAATAATACCTTTAACATGAAATCTCTCAATCTACTTATATATTTAGTTAAATATTTCAAATTATGCAGTTTCATCCATGTCAAACTAATTATCAATGCAGATTTCCGTTTGAAACTTATTGCATTTTCAAAGAGAACTTGACATCCTTCAAAAATTATGACTGGCATACATGGATCTGTGTATTTATTTCTATGTCACGGTCTATGATTTTCCGCATAGAATCCCAAACTCCTTAATTAATGTCTCAAAACGAATTTTCGAGTTGTGTAGAAGTTTTTTTTTCATTTCATGATACGGTTGTAGAAAATATATTGTTCCTATCTTGAGCGGAAAGTACTTTCCCGTACTCGATTGCTTGCCCGAACGACGCGGAGCGGAAATCTAGTGCGGGAAAGTACAACTTTCCGCCCTTGATAGGAAAATAACTATTTCCTAACAGTTGGGAAATCTTGTCTTTTTCTATGAGAAATGTCGGAAATGTCAAAATTTCCATGCGATTTGCGGAAAATGTGTTTTTTTCAATAACTCGAAATCTTGATAACTCGATTTTTTTTTCTGGCAGATCATGATTCGAGTTATCGAAGTTCGACTGTAACTTGTTGATATTTTCCTCGAAATCCCAGAAATTTATCATAAAGAATGGTTTTCAAGCAATTTATAATATCAAGCTATATCAACCTATTTTGTATTCAAAACAATTATCTCCTATGAAACCCTTATTACTTTTTACAAAAGTAACAAAAGTTTGTAGTTACATAAGGTCTGTCATAGAATATGGTATTCCGGCTAATTTCCCTTTATCTAAAATAAGCATATGGTTCAGATAACCTCCTTGCGAATTGCAATGGGCTATCGCTATAGAGTATACCTACCAACTCTTAGAAGAATCTAAGCTGCCTTCTCTCCGAGAACGCGCCAAATTTTTCTGTAGTACCTACATGCAGTACCGGGTTTTTCACTATAAATTGACCCCCCTCTAAATTTGTTACAAAAACAGAAACATAAAAATACGTCATACAAAACTTGTACGAAATCAAATAAATTTTTCGAAAATGATTACGTCAGTTGGGATATATACAGTGTGAACAACATATTGAATGCAATTACATTTCTGAAATAGGATACCCTGTATATTCTTCCATATTTTAATTGTTAATTTTCTCCTGATATCGAATAAATATGCGTATGTGAGTCTGCCTCTTTTATTTCCAGAGTATCAAAGTTTTGAAATGAAACTACGGAATAAAAAAATACATATATGACAAATCATTCCGAAATTTCTTATGTTCGAACATTTTACTTGAAAGCATTTTTTTTCGAAGAATACCTGACAGTTTTCAATAAAAAATGAAAAAAATAAGAAACTATGGTAGTAGGTATAGAATGAATAATATCAAATAAAGAAATTGGTTCTTCAAATTTGAATCCCTGTGGTACTCACAATAAGAGGGAAAGACCGAACATCTGTTCGAGATTAGGGGTAAAAGAGCTTGCCATATATAGAAAAGTAAGCAGGGTGTTCCATTTGAAAAAAAATGAAGTTGCAATCAATATGTTGCCCACTCTGTATATATTTTATTCTGTGAAATCATTTTAAAAAACATTAGTCGATTACCTACGTGAAACTGAAAAAAAAACAATTTTTTGTACTGCTTTTAGTAACAAAGTTAGAGAGGATTCAAATTATGGTGAAAAACGCGGTATATCGTCGAGTCAGAATATTCGTTAAATTATGGTAAAACGAATATCAAACCGTAGATTTGAAAAAAAAAAACGTTAATTGAGGAATGCCTAGGAAATGTGTATAAATCAACCATTGGAGAAATGGATATTACCATTGATTTTGTATATATAAACTCAATGATATTACGAATAATTACAATTTATACAATTTAACAAATTTATACATTAAACACTAAAATAGGTTAGATGGCAAAAAATTGTAACAAAGCCGATTCTCTCATTACTAACTTCGAAGAACGAGATTATTTTGTAGATATTTTTACTGACGGAAGCAAACACTTCGAGTCCAGATCTGTTCGATGTAGGTATACTGGTCTCTGAATAACTGAAAATGGACCTTTCCAATAGCTTGTTCAAAGAATGCTCAATATTTACCGCTGAATGCCTATCTATTGATGAGGCAGTCAAAATAACGTTTTTCTACAACCGGGCCTAACTAACTACTTTCCCGCATTGTTTTCGATTCGGAAAGTGTCACTTTCCCTCACTAGTGCGGGAAAGTTACTTTTCCGCACTAGTGCGGGAAAGTAAATATGTGTTGAATTTGGGTATAATCACCTTTAACATGAAATCTCTTAATCTACTTACTTATATGTTTAGTTAAATATTTCAAATTATGCAGTTTCATCCATGGCAAACTAATTCTTAATGCAGATTTCCGTTCGAAAATTATTGCATTTTCGAAGAGAACTTGACATCCTTCAAAAATTATGATTGGCATACATGGATCTGTGTATTTATTTCTATGTCAAGGTCTATGATTTTCCGCATAGAATCCCAAACTCCTTAATTAATGTGTCAAAACGAATATTCGAGTTGTGTAGAAGTTTTTTTTTTCATTTTATAATACGGTTGTAGAAAAAATATTGTTCCTATCTTGAGCGGAAAGTACTTTCCCGCACTCGATTGCTTGCCCGAATTCCGCTCCGCGTCGTTCGGGCAACGGCAATCTAATGCGGGAAAGTACAACTTTCCGCCCTTGATAGGAAAATAACTATTTCATACCTGAATAAGTTTGGCAGAAATCAAGTTGGAAAACTTGTGGTTATTAGGTATCAACCGCTGCAGAAGTAACCACTACAATCTAGCTTCGGCACTAGCTCGAATTGGAATGATAGAAAACTCATCTTCTTCATGTGGTTATAGATTAGGATCTATGACAACAATGGAATTTTAGAACAGATAATGAGTGCAAATGGCAAGAAAGTGAAAGAATATGCCGAAAAGAACGATGCGATAATAATGGCACCGGATATAACGACCTATTTAGCTAGTGGCAATGGAACCCCTGATGTGCTAGACATAGTGATGAAGAATAGAGAGAGAGAGAGATTTATTGGTGATTAATACAGATGTTACATTGCTTTTACAGGTCATAAAAGTAATTCTGAAAAATAAAACAGGAAATGCTAAAAATTCACTCCTGGAAAAAAGAAATCATACGAAGTCCCTGTCATCCAGAGTCACACTATAAAATTCGTCAATAGAATAAAATATATTAACTGCCAACATCGCCTTCACTTTAACCTTAAACTTAGCGATCGGAAGATTCTTCACCCCACCAGGAAGTTTGTTGTACAGAGACACCGCACAAAATCTCGGACCGCGTTGGGATTTACTTAATCTTAGGAAGTCTTTCCTAATAAGCGACCTTTTCCTCGTGTCATATTTATGCATATCTGACTGTAGAAGATATATGTCTTTAGTTTTATGGGTGTAGATTAAATTTTCTAATATAAAAAGGGACGGGAAAGTAAGTATACCCAGATCTTTGAAGGTATTTCTACAGCAATCGCGGTAGTTCAACCCCCCCACGATCCTGACCGCACGTCTCTGCAGTCGGAAACCGTACCTCAAGTGGGTCTCTACCAGAGCAAAGTAGACAGTGAGCAATACGTCACTGGATAGGGAAAATGACAGCGTTCTCAAGGCAAAAATATTCTGGCTGAGCACGATCAGGAGGTTATCCACATGTGACCTCCAAGTTAGTGCAGAGTCCACATGAACACCGAGAAATCTGACCGAGTCGATGGCATTAAATTCGTCCCACTTTGGTCTCAAAGAGAGAACCAAATTATGTGTTTTGCTCTCATTTACGCTCAGACCATTCGAAATGAACCATTCGAGAAGTCTCAACCATGCTGAACGTGACTGCTCCAATGATGATCGTGAATCTGAGGACCTAACAGCAACTGTAGTATCGTCAACAAACAATGTGGTTTCTGTTTCCCGCAGATAATCTGGTAAATCATTTATAAAGATGATAAATAAAACTGGCCCCAAAATAGATCCCTGAACAACTCCCATAGTGATAGGGGTTGTGTTTGAGTACGTCCCACCGGAGCAGACCACCTGATACCTATCGCTCAAGAAGGACTCGACCGCACCCAGAGCAGCCTCATCAAAACCATATTTTTGTAACTTAAAAAGGAGCTTCACGTGCGCTACACAGTCGAATGCTTTTGTCAAATCCACAAACGTAGCAAGACGGTAGGTACTCCTTATTTTCGAAGCTCTCAAGAGTGGAATTGACAAAGTCGGTAATAGCTTCAATCGTGTTTCGGTTCTTACGAAAACCAAACTGTCGGTCGGTGAGTAGGTTGTTGTTCTCAAAGAAGCTAATAATCTGTGCATACATTGCTTTCTCCAATATTTTCGAAAAAGTAGGCACAAGTGAAATCGGACGATAGTTGTTAATGTCGTCTTGGTCTCCCTTTTTAAAGACGGGGATCACTTTTGAAATTTTCAGGCATTTTGGGAACTTGCCAGCGTTCAAGCACTTGTTTATCAATTTGGTTAGGGGAGAAATAAGGTGGATTTATACAGCAACTAAAATAAAATAAGAAATAAAATAAAATTAAATAAGAAATAAGAGCAGACAACATAGGTTTATAGAGATCACTGGAATAAAATAAGAATGAACCAATCAAATCGCAGATTTTTTGACAAAGACTTCCGCCTTTTATTCAAGGCGATAATCGCAGTACTTGTCATCAATAACAACATCGCTCCCATCATGATTTCCTGGTCATCCATATAATTATCAACAATGATTTAAAAAAATATTCATTGAGTTTTAGGTTAGAAAACTAGAACTTGTCAAAAGTGTCAATACGGAAAAGATTGGGGAGTGGATTTGGGTCATGCGCACTATCATTTTCCAAATAAAATAAGCGAAAAAGATAAAAGTTGACCATCTCTTATTTTTATTCTTATTCCTTATTTTAGCTTATTTCCTGTATAAACGCTGTCATTGAAATGCATCAAGTGAACATTCTTATTTTATTTTATTTAAGTCCTTATTTTATTTTAGTTGCTGTATAAATCCACCTATAATGGAATTGATATTCTTTTTCACAACTTTGATGGAAAGGCCATAAAAGTATGTTGAATTACTGTGTTTCATTTCGCGTACTATATCTCTTACAGTATTCTGACTAATCTCCTGAAAACTGAATGTTGTATCCGCTGGTAATGTTTTTGTGAAGGTTTGATTCAGGGGCACGTTTGACTGTTTGAGCGAGGTAAACTATTGGCGGTCTTTTGTGCAATGGTTGAAAAATGCCTACCGAAATCACTCGCGTCAATATTCGACGATTGTTCGACACAGTTGCCGCTGATATGGTTATTAACTATACGCCAGGCTTCGTTAGATTTATTTTCAGATGTTACAATTCTATTGTTAAAGTTTTGCTGTCTTTATAGCTTTTTTATACTTTAGTCGTGTTTTATTCCTTAACTCGCGCAGATCAGATGTTTCATGATACCGATATAAAGAATTCACAAGGAGCAAGTTTTCCCTCATGCACTTGAGGTCCTGAGAGAACTTGTAAAAAGCTTCAACGATGTTCTGATGGAATATATCAAAGCGCAGCTCAACATCTAAAGTATCATCATCAACAAAATTCCAGTCAATTTGCTCCAGGCTATTATGCAATTGAAAAAATCCCTGAGCAGTTAAAGGTCGAAATTTCTTGTAGATATACGTTATGAATTTATTTGGAATGACAACATTCAGTACTTGATCAGAAAACGCTGTCGGTATAACATTACTGTACTCACTCTGGGCGTCAAAATTCGTGAATATGTTATCTAAACAATTACTGTTCCTGGTGGGCTGAAAAATGTTCTGTTTAAAACCAAAAGATGACAGGAGATTACAAAAAGTGTTCTTTTCCTGATCCGAAACGCAATTTGTAAAAGTATCAAATTTAACATTAAAATCACCGCACGACAAAACTTTATCATGACAGACATTTATCAAATTAAGCAACAATTCAAAATCAGCAATAAATAAATTAAAATCTCTGGAAGGAGAGGAATAAACACATAAAACTACAACATCTACCTTGTTGTTTCTCAGCTTCACAGCGGATAGTTCGCAATGAAGCTCCGGTGACAAACTGCGTATTTTCTCTATCATTCGAATCGAGTAAAAAGCAAGATTTTGTTTTTGAACTGATAGAGGAATAGGGGAGGGTACTTCTGAGTTCTGATCACAATCCGATAGAGTTCATTTCTAGATCCATGTCCTAAAATGACTCAAACTCATGAGCATACCGATGCAGACATCAAGCATGAAAATAAAATCCAAGAAAATATCACGACTATTCCACAAATTAACACTCCTGATGAATTTGATGAATCAGTCATAGCATTGGAAAGCGCGATTATGAAATCCTGTGAAGAGAGAACGGCTAGAAAAACTGAACCTTCTCCCAAGCATCCATATGGCAATACTCCAGAGGAGGTGAAAGCACTAATGAGAGTTAACCGATGACTAAGAAAGAACTATACTGCCGTGTTAATTGAAAAGGGCGTATCTGCAAAAACAGCCATTTTAAGTTATTTGCTTCTAGAAAGTCTTCTCAATGAGTTCTATCATCTTTTAAATTCTAGAGGCGCACTCATCATCTAAAGGGATGTACAGGGTGGGCAAAATTCGTTGTTGACTGAGGGGATCTCGAGAACTGCAGCAGCTAGAAGAAAATGGGGAACACATTCTCGAGCTCTTTGTTCCTGAATAATCCAAATCTGAAAACAGATCTGACCTATCATTCATAGATTTTGAGTTATGAGCGAAAATTGAGAAATTGTCATTCTCAATAATGCTGAATAACTCGCTCGTTTGAACTCCTATTAGAAATCTGGTGTAACATTCTACAGGCACTTTTTTTAAAGTAATTCAAATATAATATGATTGATTTTTTTCATCCATCTGTTTTCGAAAAATGAGAAGAATTTTTGATTTCTCAAATGTGAACTATTGTCGAAAGTTATTTTATCTTGCTGCGAATTTTTTGCTGATTTCGAAAATGTTTCATATATCACAATTCACATTAATATCACCTGAGAAAAAAATTATAATACTTTTTCTGCTTTTCGATCCACTGTTGAATAATAAGCAGGCTGGCGTTGCCATAGAGACCGTTGAATATGCATTCTCTTTCGTGAACTCTATGCTCCTATGATTGAAATCATCAGTTGCTGAAATAATATTTCTATAGTTAATGTGTCAGCGATAATTCTCAAGATTAGAAACAGTCTATCTATTAAATTCATTACCCAAAATGGCTAGAAATATTCCAAATCATGAAAAATTCGATATGTAAACAATGATCTACGTTAATCTTCGGTAATCGACCGAATACATACCTCCAAATAGCCCTTAAAATCGAAAAATATGCATCTTAAAGAATTTCGTCAGACCTCGGACATATCGAACGTCAACGCGATAATTCAAATTCTCTGGCCAGGTCTATGACGCCAAAAATTTTGTGATTTCAGCGAAATTCGTGGTTTTCGGAAATTTTTCTAAAATACTGCCCGATATTGCAGGAAAAATCTAAAAGCATCACCGTGGAGCTCCGTTCTTCCCCTTTCCGACGCCCCCTTCCCCGTGGCGAACGGGGGTCACTCGATTGAAAAATAATGGATACTATTGATTAAAAATCTTTATCGTTATGTAAATAATTCATATGAAGTCATGTCGCGCGGTCGAGGTTTAAGTTGCTCCCAGTGCAATACTAAAATCGACAGATATGATGACTCCATATCTTGTAGAACTTGTGAAAACTATTATCATATTAAATGCGTTAATCTATCCGTGGAAACTTTCAATAAAATCCGAGAAGATTCCGCAACTGGGTGGTTTTGTGGAGGTTGCCGTGAACCCGATATCGACATTGTGGGTTGCACCCCTCCTGGTGGTATTTGTATATCTAAGGAAGATTTTTGCAACCTCAGGGAACATATAGTGAGTGATATTACCAAACTGTTCCGTACTGAAATTGATGATCTCAAGAAAGTGATTCTGTTGCAAAGTCAACAAATACACGAACTCACTAAAGAAATAGGCATATTGGCTGATAAAAAAGTTGTCAATACTCCAGCTGATTCTAACACTTCTGATATTCCATCGACCCGAAATGCCACGTCTGAATCATCCATACCTACGAGCGAACTACATCTGGGGATTCCCCACGATCGACATGTTTCCCTCATTCCGAGCGTGGGTGCACCATCTGCATCTACGAGCGAATTACAACTGGAGATTCCCCACGTTAAACATGATTCCTTTCAGAGTGTGGTAAAACCATCAGAATGGACTGAAGCCTCAAGTAGAAGAAAAATCAGAAAAATGAAGAATAAGGCAATTTCCGCCGGCGATAATACAAATGCGCCCAATCAAGTACTTTCTAAGAAGCCGAAACAGTTCTCGAGGCCAATTGTGGGCACTTTGAAGTCAGATGTTCTGAATGCTGTACCCAAGAAGCATTTGTCTCAAATTCATGTCTCCCGTCTGGGTCCGGAAACTACCCTGGATGAACTTCGTAATTTTTTGAGCCCTCATATGGCCGACTTCTCGTGCACAAAATTAAATTCGAAGCAGCCTAGTATATATTCGTCTTTTAAGATTGAACTTCCAACGGAATTGATGGATATTGTGATGAACCCGGACTTATGGCCTGAAGGAGTTGCTGTTAACAGGTTTTTTCAGAAACGCCGAGTGCCAAAAAGCGATCTATGAAAAATATCGATCCAGTTAAGTCACCCTTGCCTAAAGAACCGAAACAGGAAATACCAGGCCTTTATGAAACCAACTTATTCCGAGTAATGCATGTTAATGTCCAATCCCTATGCAACAAAATGGACAATTTGGAGTTACTCCTTACGGAAGAGCGACCTTCAATAGTTAGTCTTGTCGAGCATTGGTGCAGTGCCGAAAAATTAAGTTCCTATTGTATCTATGGTTATGTGCAAGCGGCGTCCTACTGTCGCATCAATTATGGTCATGGAGGTACTCTACTGCTTGCAAGAGCTGACCTAATGGTAAGTGATGTTGGCATCTCGAAAATGTCTGTGGAAAAGCAAATTGAATTCTGCGGTGTGAAAGTGAACCTTTATGGCAGGAAATGCTGTTTCATTAGTGCATATAGAGTACCAGATAGTGACTTTGACCTTTTTCTTGAGAGATTATCCTTTGTGTTACAGCACTGTTTCAAGTTAGCTGAATTAGTATTTCTCTGTGGTGATCTCAACATCAATTATTTGATGTCAACTTGTCCACGTAAGCAACTTCTTGACGATTTACTACAATGCTTTGATTTGAGGGTTACTTCCTCAGATCCTACTAGAGTCTATATTAATGTCAATAATGTAAAATCTGTATCTAAAATTGACTATATTCTCACTAATGCATCCTCATGCTCCTGTAACTCTAGAATTTTTGAAGGCTATTTAGGGGATCACAGGGTTATTGCCTTGGATTATGCGACAAAATTAACTGCCATTGAAAACTTAGCTCATGAGCGAATATTTGTCAGAAATGTATCACCTCGTTCATTAAATAATCTTGCTCTTTTCATGGAAACTGTATCCTTCGATAGTGTACTTTTGAGTCCTGACATTGATGTGTGCTTCAGAGCTTTTTTTGAAATTGTTAAATATTGTTTAGACTTGAGTTGCCCCATGATTCAGTCTAGATCGCCAAATGAATTAAATAAAAACTGGATAAATGATGAGATTAAAAAACATAGTGTGAATCTGAAAAATTTAAATTGGCTAAACAAGAATCTGAGATCGAGGGAATCATTTGAAATTTACAAGCAAGCTAAGGCTGATTTCAGGGAATTGTTGAGGAAAACAAAATGTGAATTCTATCAAAATGCTATCAATTCATCCACGAATAAAATTAAAACTGTTTGGAACTTAGTCAACAGGGAATTATGTAGAGGGAGAGCCTCAAGTAGTTCGGTACGTTTGAATGTGGATGGGGTACTTTATACTGAGCCTGCAGCTGTTGCTAATGTGTTTGCGGATTATTTCAGTTCCATTGCGCGGGTCAGTATATCGGATCACTTTGGTAGTACTGTATCGATGACTTGCACCACATCTGCACTTTCTGTCAACACATTTTTCTTTCATCCAGTCCTGAGAGAAGAGGTGATTCAAATTGTGAGTGCATTGAAAAATAAGAAAAGTTCAGGAATTGACCAGGTGTCGGTTGGCATATTGAAGGCAGTGTCTGATATCATTGCAGAACCTCTGGCTGATCTCATTAACCTGTCGGTCAACACAGGCAGGTTTCCTTCTATGTTGAAGGTTGCTTCGGTGGTTCCTGTTCTGAAGAAAAATGATCCCAGCAGTATAGCCAATTATCGTCCCATCTCACTTTTGAGTGTGTTCTCGAAGGTTTTCGAAAAAATTGTGTATGGTCGTATGATTTCATTTTTGAAGCGTTTTGATGTGATAAGCGACTGCCAGCATGGCTTTAGAGAGGGTAGATCCACGGAGACTGCAGCATTTTCCTTCACTGATTATGTGTATAGAAGCCTTGATAAAGGTCTTCATGTTGCGGGCCTTTTCTTCGACCTCTCTCGTGCTTTCGATGTTCTTCCACGGAAATTCATCGAGAGCAAGCTATATAATATTGGGTTTCGCGGTATTTTTCTCCAGTGGATTTCAAGCTACATCACCGATCGCTGGATGACGGTAAGGGTGGATGAGTGTTGGTCAGAGAAATTTAGTGTCGATCTGGGGGTGCCTCAGGGCTCGGTCCTTGGTCCGCTACTGTTTCTACTTTTTATTAATGATTTACCTGAACACATAACTTCGGAATTGATGATTATTTTTGCCGATGATAAATCAGTGGTGGTCTCGGCTCGGAGCCTTGGGGAACTCTCTGATCTCTGTAATACACTGATTCTCAATTTCGAGAGTTGGTGTCGATCAAATGCACTCATTCTCAATGCAGACAAAACCGAATGTATCTATTTCAGTATCAGAAATGTCAATGATAATCGATTGATTGTTCGATGCCTGGGTCGGAATATTGTTTCGAAAGATGCTATTAAGTTCCTGGGCGTTCATCTTGATAGTTCTTTGAGGTGGAACTTCCATGTGGATGCTGTTTGCAAGAAAATGTGCCGTTCCTGCTTTGCGATTGGTAGAATAAAGAATTCATTGCCATTGCAATCGGTTATAGCTGTTTACTACAGTTTGGTGTATAGTCATATGAACTATAATGTTCTGTTGTGGGGTAACTCTGTTGATTCCAAAAGAGTGTTTATCGTTCAAAAGAGAATTATCCGTCAGATTTTCAACCTACATCCACGAGATTCTTGTAGGCCTTTCTTTCGTCAATATGAGATCTTGACACTTCCTTGTTTATATATTTATAGATGTTTAGCATATATTAAGGATCACGAGCACTTGATGGTAAAATTGTCCAGTTTTCACGATTACTCCACCAGAAATAATGCAATTCTGTACATTCCATCCCATGTAACAGCAAAATATGAAACTTCTCCAATATATCAGGCCATAACATTGTACAACCATCTGCCTAACGCTGTTAAGTTGCTCGATAAAGTGAAATTCAAGAAGACCATCAAATTTAATTTAAACAAAAAATGTTACTATAGTGTTAAGGAGTTTCTGAATGACAAGAATGTCTTTGTAGAATAAGTTTCAGAATATTTTTTTTTTCTCATTTGACCTGTCCTATGCATATGTAATGTCTTAAGGGATCAATAAATATATTTATTATTTATTATTATTATTTAAATCTGTATCGTAATGGATATCATTACGAAACGGATTATGGACATATAATTGTACAGGGTGGGGCAGAAGAACCTATCCGATTTCAAATCCCTTTTTCTCAGAAGAGAGAGCAGGTAGAGTAGTGGGGTAAAAACCGTTAGAAAGCTGGTTTTATGCCATTTGTCAGTAGTCAACATGCCTTGGTCTGGTGAACATCGTGCTTTTGTTATTGAGCGGTTTATCGAATGCGGCGGTTCGATAATTGCTACACAACGTGCTTTTCGAATCCATTTCGGACTCGGGCGTCATGATCCTGTTCCACATCACGCTACGATTAAAGTGTGGGTGTCAAATTTTAGACAGACGAGTTCAGCATTGAAAAAGAAGTCGCCTGGACGTCCCAGGACAGCAACAGGACCTGAAAACGTGGCCAATGTGAGAGCCGCGATTGAACGTTCCCCGCGTCGTTCGGCGCGAAAACATTCGCTCGCTTTGGGGATTTCCAACCGCAGTATTCGGCGAATTTTGCACCGGGACCTCAAAATGCATCCCTACAAAATGGTTGTTGCACAGAAATTAAGTGAAAGGGATTTTGAAACCCGTACGAACCTGTGTCGCGATCTCCGAGAACTGCCAAACGACGATGTTGTGCTCTTCACGGACGAAGCCCATTTTCACCTTTGTGGCGCCGTAAACAGGCAGAATTTGGGGTTACCTCAAATCGAAGGTTTACCAGCATCGACCAAGGACCCTTCTTGCTTTACGAAGGGAAATTGCTCGGGCAATTGAAGAAATTCCTGTGGAAATGACGGTGAAAGTCATGGAAAGCTACCGCGAGCGCCTAAATAAGTGTATCCGCTTCCAAGGACGACATTTGAGTGATGTGCTTTTCAAAACTTAAATTTAAAAATGGCATAAAATTTGCGATATGTTAATAAAAAAAATTTTTTGACAAGCTGAGTGGTTTTAATTTTATAACGTTTTGAAATCGGATAGGTTTTTCTGCCCCACCCTGTATTATTATAGTACGAGTGTAGAAAAATATTATTAACGGTTTAAAATTCGACAGAAATAGACATCTGGACGAAATCATGTATTCCCCGTTTGAATGGAACGAGCGCTCGATTACTAGGATTGATATAAGGTGGAGCATGGCAACATTCTGTGAGATCAAGACGGCATCTAACCTACCTTCACGTTTGAACATAATGACTGTGTATATTATATGCACAATAATTATTACGATACTTGGATGTTTGTGTAATAACCCTGAACTCTGCTATACATATTAATGTCAATTTCGAGAACTCAATAGAGGCCACATGTTTACACACATATGTTGTACCTATACATTATTCGAATCAAAATTAATTCGTGCTTATGCTTAAGTGCATCTAATTAAATACAGTTATTACATCGAAAAATAAACATAGTGCATTTAGACAAAATAAAATTTCGGCAAATCTCTCAGATGCCAAGAAAACTTGCAGAAATGCTCAGTAGTGTCCTGCAAGGGAATATTTCAAAGTTGGGAAGATATATTTTCCCAAACTCATATTTAATTAATCAGAACAGATCAAGAACCACACACCCCAAAAGCATTTAGATTGAACGAAGTGAACCACTACGCCGCTCAAATTTCCTGTTAAATAATGTGGCGCGAGATCTGGAAATGAGGGCTTTCAGCCGCTGAGTTGTATCCATTACGCTGTAGCGATCTTTTATTGCCGACCCAGAGGAGAATATTTAAATATGCAGCTATTTAATCTTCTGGAGTGTTTCAATTCGTCTTGAAAATTAATTCATTTACTTACGCTCACTCTATTCACAAGTCGTCTTAGTAAAACGGAATTAGTAACAACATGCTTCCGCTCTCAACTTTGAATAAACTTTATTTTTAGTATTATTCGATTTGAGATTCAAACTTTCGTAATAGGAATTTGTGGAGTGAAACATTTCCCTGAGTGTTTACGAATAAATGGAAAACAACTTTTCGAATGGAGAGGAGATCTGGATTTGCTTTTTCAAGTCTATATTCGAAAGGCAGTTTTATCTATTAGGAAATATTCAAAAATACTGAATTCCATTCTTCATCAACAAGGTTAATATAAAAAATACAAAAACAAGCGTCAAATCCAACTGTCTAATCCATAAATAACGCCATGAATTTGTGGGAAATCCAATTGGAATTGTTATCTGTTCTTCCAATTCAAACTGTTGGCATGATGATAATCATGAATCTCATCTCCAGGATGTGAACAAGCTGAATATGGTAAGGACGCAATTTATTTCTTCTCAACACTCTATAGACTAACTCGTCTTGTACTTATTTCAGGATCTGCCTTTGAGAATGAATAGGTATTCACCTATCCAAACGTCAGATGACTGGAAGTTCTACGGTGAGAAAATCGTCTTTGATATTCTCTAGCCGCAGATTTGCCAGTTCCACTACAGAATCCATAAACAAACATCGTGTTCGCATAATCAGAATTCAAATATCTTGGTGACATTCATATTCAATCAAGGAGAAATGTATTTCTCTATTTCAGTATCACAATGACATCATTACAGTACTGATCGTAATGACTTTATTACAGTACTGAAAACAGTACTGTAATGAACTCATTACAGTACTGAAAACAGTACTGTAATGAACTCATTACAGCATTTTTTTCCGTTTTGTGGTTGTCAGCACTGGCTTCCGATCCTATCCAATTTCATTTAGAACTGGATGGACCGTGTTGGAAAAGTGGAAAAATTTGTACTGACTAAGTTTGAGTCACAGATTACGAGAATGATAACGAGAAGTCCTTTTAGTTTTTGCAAAAAAATCCCAAAGTTTCCGTTTGGAAGGTGAGGTTATATGTAGTTTTATAGCGAGTTCTTTTTATTTTTTCAATCAATAATCGTTGCAAATGTTTTATTCATCAATTTCCGAGCCATACTGCGTAACATTGAATAAGTTATATGTCCTAATTCATAAATACGTTATTAAAAATAAGCTTACAAAACAGAAATTCAAATAACCGAATTTTCTACAGGCCACTTCAGAACTTCTTTGTTTTCCTGTTCATACATGGGTTAGGATTTTTGAGGTGATAATTTATTCGCCATTTTTCTTGATTCGGGAGGTGTTTGATCGATTTCTTCAAACATAATTTCAATGCGTAATTATAAATGATTCCAAAATTCGAAACGTACGATTCAAATGCCGTTATCTGTCTATTTTGGTAACAGTCACACCAATTGCCAAGATACAATACAGAAATCACTAAAATGTATAGGTACTCCATTCACTTTCATTTAATCACATAGGAGGTCATGGTTTCGTTTTCAGGAATTGGTGCACCTGATGAAAAATCTGTGCGCGTACAGAGAATATTGTTAATGACAAAACGACGATGCCAGTTTTTCTGTTTACATCAAAGTAAAAGTATCAAAGATTCTCCACATTTTGTTAGTCCAAATCGATCGGCGATTTTGGGGCGAAATATCGGTAGGAAATCGCCTATTTTTCCGTTCTTCGTCGTCCAGAAGAAGTTTCCCGTCGATATGAGAAATTTCGTGCAACTTTCACGACTTTTGGCGTGAGTACGAACGGCAAATTTGAATTGGACCAAGAATCGATTTATAAGCATAAATAAAGCGAAAGTAAGTACTAATCGACCTTTTTAAACACTTGATAACGAAGTTTTTTTAGGTATCAGGCCGTTTAGAAAGATTTCAAATGAAATTCCGGTCCCCCAGAAGTTTGGTTAGTTTCGGTATCGTTTTTGGTGCTCGAAATTCATTTGGAATGTGTCACTGGAGCTTTCATTCCTATCAATGCTTTGCCGAAAGTAGAAGTAGGTTATATTGAACCAGAATAAATCGGTTTTTTCCATATTCCAGGAGTTTGTGTCTTATTTTAGAACAGGTGAATGATAAATGTGAAGCATATGTTTGACCTATTCCATTTTATTTGTACAAACCTACTGTGGTAGTAATGTATAAATATTTTTTAAACTAATAAAGTACTATACAGTCAGAATATTTTACCCCTTGTTCATAAGATCAGATAAATGAAATGTTTATCTATAAAGCTTTCAGGAATTGACATTCTTGCTTATTAATTTATAACCAAAACTCAGTTACTACTGCATTGAAATTATTAGTTTCTCTGTAAACAGATTCGTTAATTTATTTATTATGTTTATTTTCTTTGTGATGAATGAATAAAACTGTTATTTATTTTAAATAAAGAAATATTAGAAATAGAAATGTTATGCACCCTCACAATCATATCACATACAATATCATGATGAAAACAAAGCACATCGATAAATCTTTACAATCATAAATCCAAAAACTCCTTTACATGTAGAATATTATTCAAAATTTTCTGTTGTGTTCTCCAAAATGAAATATACATTCTGAGAAATACGCTAAGAATGTAGAAAGGGCAACATAGTGTTCACTTGGAACATAAAAATATTTTGAAAAACGTCATAACTTCGATACAGAGTGGAATGTGTCAAATTTCCAAGGCCAGAGTTGTTTATACGTGTTGGTATAGGAGCCCATTCTGCAATAGTTTTAGACTATGGTATTACACTACAATGAGAACATTCAATGAACATGATGTTCCGAATTGAGAAGAAAGTAATAATTTTCGATGCATTTACTACGGCTTTAGGATTTGTTAGATCATTTTGATAAGTGCGACAAAAATTTGAATGAATTAATTCTTTTTCTGCGTTTATGCATTTCGAATAAATGTAATAACAATTACAGAGTACGGCAATGGAAATATGATAATCGGTATGCATAAGCCACCACATGCTATAAAATGTTACTAATTCTGAAAGAATCATTCAATTGTGATTCACAGTAGTTACCAGAAAAAAAAAGTCAAATGATATTTCGATCAGAATGAATAAATAATCCTTTATATTGGCAAGGAGAGATAGCAGACATTTCTTATGTGGCCATTTCGTGATGCTAATGATATCCTATACGCATATATATGAGTGCCCCTGGCTCAGTGGTGGAGCGTTGGAATTCGGACTCAAAAGTCCGAAGTTCAATCCCGAGCTAGGTCTAGTCTCGGTAGGGGCCACCATTCTCACTGTTGGGTCAAAAATTAACAGTGCTGTGCCTAAGGTGGCGTAAGGACACAGTAACAAAGCCTACACAGAACACAACTGCTTACTCCGAACTCGGCACAAGTTACAAGCTTCGAAGCTTGTAATTTCAGAGGGGTTTCCACAAGAGACCTAGGAGTAATCAGGATAAACAATAAACAATAAATTATATCATATATAAATAATGACCATCAACAACCAATTGTTATTTTTCGAACATTTTATCACAAAGTTCATGATGTGTCCTTTCGTTTTTGTTGATTTTTGCTGTGTTCGTTCTGTTTCCATTTGTTTTTGAGCGTTTCTGTTCAATTTTGTTTTCATACGTTTTTGTGTTTTATCGGTATGCGTCATTTGTTATCTGATTCTGTTGGTTTCTTTTCAATTCATTCCTGTTCGTTAATTTCCGTGTCTCTTCATTTCTGTATGTTTTTGATTGTTTTCATTCGTTTTTTATTGATTTCGATTCGTGTTTGTATTTCATTCGTTTCTTTTCACTCCGTTTGTTTTCTCATCTCTTTATGTCTGTCAAATTACGTTGAAAACAAAAAGAAAGTTTGTATCAGAAATGATGGAAAAAAATTCGGAGAATGCCTTGCTATTGAGAAAAGCTCATAACGAAATAAATTCAATACTCTTTCTACAACCTTTCCGGAATTAGTATTCGCAAACTGGCGAATGCGCCAGTCCTAAATCCATAAAATCATCCCACCATACTTGCTGGCTTGTACGGGATGTCCCATTCGTTTTGTCCTATCCCCTTATACAGGAACTCACACATGTAATAGAAAAAAGTTTCAGATAAAAGTTGTTCGTGTTAATGTAATCTTTGATTGTATAATAATTTCAAAATGGCGTCGAGCTTATACACAAAGTGGTGGCATAAAGAAATACTTTTTCAAATGGAACACCCTATATATAATTATATTTTTGAATAGAGCTCAAAAACACGATTTCAGTCATATATACCGTTAATAGTCTATTATGTTCCGTTACGGATTTATGGCTAGTTTTCAGTGAAAAGGGGTCCAACTTTGGACTGCAATGAAAAATTCTCTGTGGAATGGATTTGAATGAAACTTGCACTGGGAGTTTTTCAATTTAGTTGTCTTTCATATTTGATCACAAACAATTTGATAGACAGCGATCAAAATCAATGCGATTGTCTTTCTTCAACCTCCAAATTTCTCGAATTTTTCAAATGGAACACCCTGTATTGAGTTACATCATTTGAAAAATCTCTTCAAGACGAATGTAAATACAGGGTGTCTCAAGTTCGAGTGCCTATTAGACGTTTCTGGAGAACTAGACATATTTGAAATCTGAAAATTAGGATTATGATATTGTTCGAAATTCTCTACAGAGCTAAAATATTTTCGAAGCCCAAAAACTTCCGTTTATACAGGGAGTGAAAATAAATTCGACGAAAAAATTTTTTTTCAAGTTTTCCATTCCTAGTATGATCAAGTATTCAATAGTGAATACATTTCTGTTGAAACCATTGTATTAAATCGAATAGTTTTCAAAATATCAAAAAAAATCTGGAAAAAAAGTCAATATGTTCAGTCAGTAATATGTTCATTATTCTTATTTTGAATATTCTGAGCGTGAACCGTTTTCACAACATCGAAGAGGAAAGATGTGAAAAGGTCATGCATCTTTTGGATTTCAAAAATATCATCACAGGGTGTTTCAAATTTTGTGTTGAAAATTGTGATCTTAAATTGGCCATAACTTCTGTTTTTCAAATAAGAACCCTATTTTTTTATAATTGTGTTGGATTCTGCGGTCAAAAATAATGATAGTTTTCTCACATGATTATGCTCCTAAATTCAATAATTTCTGAGTTATTTGAGATTTTCTAGATTTATGGTGTACGTAGAGTCAAATTGATTGCATCGAAAAAAAATTCAATGAATATTCTTTCGAAACCATGGGAACACTCTGTACCCATAGAAGATAAATTATCTGTTAATAATTCACAAGTGTCAGGTGTTATTGTTATTCGTTATCTTCATTTCTCGATTTAACAAAATGAACCGTTATTCTAATTACAAAATTCTGGATCTATTTTATATACATGGTGAATGTGACAGAATAATTGGTAGAACCTGCCGGGCCTTCAACGAGAAGTATCCCCATTTACCTTCCATAACGGAGAAGATCTTTAGAAAATATGTTTCAAACTTTCAAAGTTTCGGATGTGTAAGAGCCCCTAAAGAATACAAAAGAAGGGTAGTTGATGATGAGGAAAATGAAATTAGTGTTTTGACTTATTTCGAAGCGAATGAAAATGCATCTTTTCGAAGTGCAGCTCATGAAATCGATTTAGACAGAAATTCAGTGCACCGGATTTTAAAAAAACACAACATGCATGACTACAAATATGAGAAAGTTCATACATTAGAACCAGGTGACTACATAAAAAGGTTAAATTTTTGTGGAGGAATATTAGAAAAACTTGAAAATGATGAAAATTTTTTGAAAAAGATCATTTGGACGGACGAAGCAAAATTCAATAATGACTATTTAATAGAAAGAATTGCCACATTTGGAGAATTAAAAATCCTCATAGAAAAAGACAAAGAAACCCCCAGAACAAATTTAGTTTTAATGTGTTTGCTCTTTTGATGAACAATAAAGTGCGGTACTACATTTATGAAGAAAATTTAAATACAGAAAAATTTTTGGAAATCCTGAGAAATTTTGTATCTGAGTTTTTGGATGAACTGCCGTTGAGTATGTCGACTACCGCATATTATCAATTGGATGGGGCTCCGGCACATAGTTCGCACGAGGTGTCTGATTAACTGAATGCGATGTTTGGTAATCGGTGGATCGGACGCCGTTCTTCACTGTTTTGGCCCCCACGATCTCCCGATCTCACTCCCTTAGATTTTTATTTATGGGGTAGAATAAAAAACATAGTCTATGAATCTCCTATTGAAAGCAAAGAAGATTTGAAACGGCGTGTGGAGGATGCTTTCCACACACTAAAGGGGGAGGAAATTGAGCGAGTGACTAACCGAGGTGTTTCAAGACGTATTCGAAAGTGTGTGGAACAAAATGGTTACCATATTGAAACTCTTACCTGATCATTTATTTTGTTAATTTGAGTTTTGAAACGTATTTTTATTTTTATTATCATAATTTATTTATAATCATAATTCGGTGTACTGAGAGAGCGAATCTATTTAATGTGTTTCCTATTGAAGAGATGAATTCTCATTCGCTTCGAAATAAGTCGAAATACTAATTTCATCAACTGCCCTTTTTTTGTATTCTTTAGGGGCTCTTACATTCCAAAATTTGGAAAGTTTGAAACATCTTTTCAGAAATTGTAAAAAAAATGGGGATACTTCTCATTGGATACTCAACATTTTGTGTCATCCACCATGGATTTGAAATAAACAATATCATTAAGTGCATTTGAATGTGTATTGCGTAAACACTTGAAAAAATGCAATGAGAAATAAATCTTAAATCTCATTATTAGAATAGCAACGATTCATTTTGTGAAATCAAAAAATTTCATAACGACTAACAATAAGACATGTCTGAGTCTGACACTTGTGAATTATGAATGGGATGATTTATCTTCTATGCTCACAGAATATCCTTATGAATCAGATTCGAAGAATTTGACTCTACGTACTACATAAATCCAGAAAATCTCAAATAACTCAGAAATTATTGAATTTAGGAGCATAATCATGTGAGAAAACTATCATTATTTTTGACCGCAGAATCCAACACAATTATAAAACAAGCTATAATAAAAAAATCATTTTTTAATACAAGCTTTTGTAATAACAACACTCATCCGCTATTTCGAAGTCGCCATCTTGAATTCCTCAATTTTGTAGAATCGTAATTTCCGACCCAGAAAACCCCCAGATACCAATTTTGAATAGAATCGTATCAAAATTACGAAACTCGTCCGCCATATTGTAGCCGCCATCTTGAATTTTTCAATTTTGACAAGAGAATCATCATTGTCAAACCCAAAAACCCCCAGATACTAATTTTGAATGGAATCGGATGATAATTACAAGACTCATCTGCCATTTTGGAGCCGCCATTTTGTTTTTTTCTATAAAAAATATTTCATGATGCATTGTCACCAGAATTATGTACATTTGCTAAATTTCGAATCAATCGGACGATTAGAAGTGTGTCATATTTGACTTGCAAGATTTTATTACAGACAGACAGACAGACAGACACCGGGACAGGTGAAACTAAATAAAAGCTTGTAAAAATAGGGTTCTAATTTGAAAAACAGAAGTTATGGCCAATTTAAGATCACAATTTTCAACACAAAATTTGAAACACCCTGTGATGATATTTTTGAAATCCAAAAGATGCATGACCTTTTCACATCCTTCCTCTTCGATGTTGTAAAAACGGTTTACGCTCAGGATATTTAAAATAAGAATAATGAACATATTACTGACTGAAGATATTGACTTTTTTTTCCAGTTTTTTTTAGATATTTTGAAAACTATTCGATTTAATACAATGGTTTTAACAGAAATGTATTCACTATTGAATACTCGATCATACCAGGAATGGAAAACTTGAAAAAAAATTTTTTCGTCGAATTTATTTTCACTCCCTGTATAACCAGAAGTTTTTGGGCTTCGAAAATATTTTAGCTTTGTAGAACACTTCGAACAATATCATAATCCCAATTTTCAGATTTCAAATATGTCTAGTTCTCCAGAAATGTCTAATAGGCACTCGAACTTGAGACACCCTGTATGTAGAGTAGCATAGGCCTAAAATCTATCTGCAAAAAGTTGAAGACGATTTATTAATGAAATTAAAAAAAAATCGAATATTCATTTGAGTATATCGTTGTCATGGGTACGACATTTGTTCCGGTTATCTATTATTGACAGTATCTTTATTTGATTGAAACAAGAATTATGTTTACTGAAGAAGATAAAATAAAACTTCTTGAGTGCTATCTGGCTAACGGCAAGAGTGCTGCGTTAGCTGCTCGTAGTTTCAGGGCTCAATTTCCAGAAAAACAGTTCCCTGGAAGAAAAGATTTTGAAAGAATCTACAATAAGTTTAAATCTCGACGCCATTTTGAAATTATTATAGGTACAATAAAAGATTACATCAACACGAACAACTTTTATCTGAAACTTTTTTCTATCACATGTGTGAGTTCCTATATAAGGGGATAGGACAAAACGAATGGGACATCCCGTACATGCCAGCAAGTATGGTGGGATGATTTTATGGATTTAGGACTGGCGCATTCGCCAGTTTGCGAATACTAATTCCGGAAAGGTTGTAGAAAGAGTATTGAATTTATTTCGTCATGAGCTTTTCTCAATAGCAAGGCATTCTCCGAATATTTTTCCATCATTTCTGATACAAACTTTCTTTTTGTTCTCAACGTAATTTGACAGACATAAAGAGATGAGAAAACAAACGGAGTGAAAAGAAACGAATGAAATACAAACAAGAATCGAAATCAATAAAAAACGAATGAAAACAATCAAAAACATACAGAAATGAAGAGACACGGAAATTAACCAACAGGAATGAATTGAAAAGAAACCAACAGAATCAGATAATAAATGACGCATACCGATAAGACACAAAAACGTATAAAAACAAAATTGAACAGAAACGCTCAAAAACAAATGGAAACAGAACGAACACAGCAAAAATCAACAAAAACGAAAGGACACATCATGAACTTTGCGATAAAATGTTCAAAAAATAACAATTGGTTGTTGATGGTCATTATTTATGTTTAAGGTCATTATCCATTCATATTCCACCAAAAGTAGGTATTCGATAAAAGAGAATGTAGCTCCCTACCTATGTTTCCATACCTTTCCATACCTTGGAGGGCTAGGAAACTGATTCAAATAGAGAGGCTCATCTGATACCAGTCTGATTTTTCAAATGAGAATGTCCAGTTTTCATATAAAACTCATATTCTCTGTGGAATTATGATCACTAAATACCCCTCCTGACATGATTTATCTGTGTTTCTTATTGATGTACGTCACTTTTCTCGGCCGATTTCGTGGATATAATAGTTCAAACTATACTCCATTCACTTTTATAAAGTATCGCGGTTGGCCATGATTTAGGTTTATCAAGTTTTTTCCCCTAGAACAGACGCAGTTTGGCACTCGTGAAAATTAAGCGACATTGCCAGGTCTACTTTCTATTTACTCTTTTTCAACTTTGTAAATGGAGTTAGTTCTTCGAAGATTTAACTGTGGCGCAGGTTTCGTAGAACTACTACATTTTCATACTGGAGTATTTCAGGTTGTGCAAAAATGTAGTTAAATGTCTTCTGAATTAACATAATATTTTCTCAAATTCATTAATTTCCCAAAGGAACATTTTGATAAATACGTAATTACTACGATTTTTTAGCAGAAACGGCAACCTTGTGGGCGTATCTGACAGTGCAATGACCATAACCTAACATTTTCAAAATATATACGGTGAAATGTGTCAAAATTCCATGGCAAACCGCGATACTTTATAAAAGTGAATGGAGTATAGAGATCATATCTTGAAAACGGTTCGGAAAAGTCTTTCGCAAATTTACTGATACTTTAAACTCTACAGGTGGTCAGAAAGACACTGCCATATTCTGAAAATGAGCTTGAAAATGTCAATAACTCCATTTATTCTAATGGCCTGAAGTTTTGTCTATTTTTTGTCTATCGAATATCCTAGTCCCTAGTGGGACATCTTCATTTTCATTGACATATGTTGTGCCTGAAATGAATGGCTTTCGTAATATTGTTCTGTACGGAGGCTGGCAGAATACATTCCTCGCATAATATTTTGTTTTTTAAACAAATGAGATTACTCAACTCTTCCTTATAGTTTCTAATTTCATCAATTCAGGATGAATCAAACTAAAAGAAATCATCTTAAGGTCGCCGTTTGAAGCGCGTAGGAAATCTCATCCGATAGAGGCGCCACCGTGAATTTTATGGAATATCTCCATATAGAACTCATATTATCTCTATGAGTTGTATGAATATCTCTCTAATTATGAATGAAATGTACTATGGCGCTCTCTATCCGGAACTCGCTGAACTATGAAATTAGTGAAAATGTGGGTAAAGCAGGAACTTTTTCTCGCTAAAGTTTGAATTTGGCCATTCTCTGCCGATTCCGTATTTCGAGTTGTTTTTCTGAATGAAATTATCTGTAGATTCACTTTTAATCGGAAGTTGAACTATTTTCATGGGTCTTTCGTTTGAAATAAAACAGAAGCATGAGTTGGCTTATTTTCTTCTATTTTTGAAAGAAAAAAAAGAACTGTTGAAATGAAATAAATCTCAATCATCTCATTAAGAACTCCAATCCTTTCTGAGTTTACCCAGAAAGTCTCAGTTCTCAAAGTGAAACCATTTTCAAATGCAACTTGAAATAAAAACACAATACATTGAACGCCCACCTTAATATTTGGATATGAACTGCATGAACACGCTCCACGATTCTCGAAAAGCATGAAATTTCTAGCTTCATGCAGGTTACTTTTCTTAGTTTCAGTTATAATGTGAAGTTGAAATGGCTACTTGAGTAATTCTTCATTCGCTTGTATGCGTGGAACATAATGCTAGGCTCTGCAGAAAACATGAAATGCGAATAATTTGAAGAACTTTTGATTTTAGGCACATTACTTCTTCACAAAAAATAAAAACTAGCACCTAGCGTATCCATCAGACAAAAGCATTCATGTATTGCCATTATAATGAATGGACTCACATTTTTAAGGTAATTCTCTTAAACTCGCAGTATCTTTCGAACAAAAACATCTCAGGAAAATTTTTTTTTTCACCAACCTTACTCCATTAACCTAGGTCTAGGTCAAAGGTTTCTAACATCCTCTATAATATTTCAGAGAGCTTTTGAGTAGACGATGCCAAATTGTTGATTTTCTTTTCGAACAATGGTATAACGCTTCCTCTCGATGCGAGGTAGCCGGTGCGCAAAACCGTTGTTCTATGTCCCAAACGTCAGTCCCACGAACGACGCATGCTTATATCGATAATCGGCGTGATGGACTACGATTCATTTATTTACAGAGAATAATTCGAACAAACACCCAAAACAATGTGATGTAAATGGCGTAAAATGGTCAAATTATTTTGAGAGTTATGTTATAAAAAGAGAAAGTGATTGTTTTAGATATTTTGTTGAGACCTCGTGATGAAGAAGAGTTTTAGTGAATTTATGTAGTAATAACCGTGTTGTGTCGAGTTTTTAAAATTCCAAGGATTTTGTTCATATAGAAACATCGCAACAGATTACTTTCTGCTAAGCATCATTTTATCCTTCATTAATTTCAAATCAATATGTGATTTGTATCGATATTATTTATCAATATCCGAATTTTGTATTTTATTGACAACTTTTTTTTATATAGACCGGTAACAATCAATTTTCAATGGAAACTAAATGTGTAATTTCATTTCAATTTAAATCTACCACCTTTGTGGGATTTTATTATACTATATCTCTACATCAAACGTTTTTCCATCATAAAGATTTTAGTCCTGACAAAGTTGATAAACATTCTGACAACATTGTTACCTCGTATATGATCAGAGAGTTCATAAATTTCAGCCTTTCGGTGATATTAGAGATCCAGGGAAGCATCCAGATTATTCTTCTGTTTTTTTATTTATTTTTTGTCGAATTTCGGGGAAAATTAGGAACGATGCGTTTTATTGAAAAAACATAGGAGTGCTTTTATTTTTTAAATGATTGATGATTCCGCAAATATGAACCGTTCATCTTCTTGGAGTGGTTTTATAGTATTTATTGCGTGGATTTATGAGTCGGCTAAACTGTAACTTCCATACCAAGAGAAATTTTGAAGAAGTTTTGATTGAGAAATGTGCAGAATAAACAAGCAACCAAAATTCAGTTCATTCGAAATAACAGTTTCGAAGATGTGAACAGAAAAGTGTTTTTTTTCCATGGATATTCGACACTCTGTATCTTTCAAACGAAACCGAATTTTGGGAAACGGTATGAATGGTTTCGTTAGGTGAGAGGAATCTACAGGGTCTTTCACGAGGAACCTCACCCATATTTATACGGGAAACTACTGAACGTATTTTCATGAAATTCAGCACTTATAAGTATTTCACGATGCTGATGAAATCTTAAATATTTTCAAGGCATGAGCACCTCCGGTTTTTCCGGAAATGACGTCAACTTCCGTTTTTCAAATTAGAACACCATTTTTTTATTGCAGAAATAGATTCCTTAGAAAATTTCAAGTTATTTAGATGTAACATTTTCCAGTTTTGGTTGGAAAATTCTCTCTCAGCGGGAAAATTCGAAAAAAAAATCGGAAATAGAGCTCCGCTGAAACAAGAATAACTTCGAGGTTTTTGGATGGAAAATTTTCATTTTTGGGATTTTTCAAGATGTAAGATTGATGTATCCACTTTAGAAATCGAATTCGCGATTCATGATACAGGGGGTGAAAAAATCGCTTTCAAAGTTAGGGATGACAAAATCGTGAAAAATCAATTTTGTCAAATCAGAACCCCATTTTTTTATGGCAGATATTGAATATACGTTAAAAAATAATGTGAGTGTATGCATCACACCCTTGCCCTAAAGTGGATATTAACTCAGAAAATATCCATTTTACGGCAAGGGTGTGATGCATACACTCACATTATTTTTTAACGTAGATTCAATATCTGCCATAAAAAATGGGGTTCTAATTCGAAAAAATTGATTTTTCACGATTTTGTCATCCCTAACTTTGAAAGCGATTTTTTCACCCCCTGTATCATGAATCGCGATTTCGATTTCTAAAGTGGATACATCAATCTTACATCTTGAAAAATCCCAAAAATGAAAATTTTCCATCCAAAAACCTCTAAGTTATTCTTGTTTCAGCGGAGCTCTATTTTCGATTTTTTTTCGAATTTTCCCGCTCAGGGAGAATTTTCCAACCAAAACTGAAAAATGTTACATCAAAATAACTTGAAATTTTCTAAGGAATCTATTTCTGCAATAAGAAATGGTGTTCTAATTTGAAAAACGGAAGTTGACATCATTTCCGGAAAAACCGGAGGTGCTCATGCCTTGAAAATATTTTAGATTTCATCAGCATCGTGAAATACTCATAAGTGCTGAATTTCATGAAAATACGTTCAGTAGTTTCCCGTATAAATATGGGTGAGGTTCCTCGTGAAAGACCCTGTATATGTACAAGTCAAAGACTCACCCTGTTTATCATATACGGATTCCATCCAGTTGGATTTTCGCGTCCTAATGGAGAATGACGTATTCGAGCTCCATGCAAAATTTCATCTGAATCACGTTACCAGATTTGGAATCTCGAGGATTTATTTGATAAATAATGTCATTTTTTTTTATTCTGGTTCTTGTGTGTAAATCTATCTACAGAGTGGATCCATTTTTGATATTGATGAACAAACGATCGAAAGCTCGGGTGTTTAGCGGTAGCGGTACAGTGATTTAGTAAATTCAATGATATCTGAAAAAAATTGTAGGAATATCATTTTATGCTGAATGGATGAAAGGTATGTACATCTTTTCACGACGTGAATGCAAGCATGAATAATCGGACATGAGGGAACAGCGATAGCCAGAAAGCGCAAATTGATCTCATATTCTCTAGCAAGGCTCTCACTTTCCTCTCTTAATGTGTACCTCACATCAAACGAAAAAGTTCATCAGTCGTCAATCGCTCCACCCATATCGAAAAAATGAAGCCTATCAATTTCATCATCGCAGAATCAAATAACCTCCTTCATCACTCTCTTCTCGGCTGAGGAGATGATAAATGATATTTCCGGTTTATCACGTCGACAGAACAAAGGAGGAAGGAGGAATACATGAATCTTTCATTTCCGCTTGTATAGTTCAGACAAAACTAATCCAATCTACAGGACGGGCCCCGTCGGTGTAATTTGAAGAGATAAAGGTGATTTCTCAGTTTCACTCCCGCATCAACTGGATTGAACCATTTTTTAAGAGGAATTCACACCAAAATATAAATCCAGGCATGAAAATACTTCTTATTTCATGGCACAGCAGAGTGAATAATTCATGAAAGAAATAGATTTTGTATGATTGTTTATATCCGAAAGAATAACTCGTCTCGTAGAAAAGAGCAAACTGACCTTGGACACTGAATCGGTTGGAACCAACTGGAGATGATGAATTTTTTTCTATGCTATGTGATAAGGTTGTTTCTAATAGGAATGATACAGTTCGAAACGATTATACTGCCAACCCTGTGTATTATTTTTTTGACATTTCTTATGTTATTTCTGTTCATCACGTTAGGCCTTTCAATCTTGGAAAGATACAAGCTTCAACATCGTCCAAAGATTTTTCTCGAACGACTGGAATATGAACAATTTTATCGAAAAATGTCATTCAGTGATGAAGCTCATTTATGTTAAAAGTTCATATAGAAATTCAGAATTTCAGAATTTGGAGTTATGAAAATCTAAAAATGATGATTCTCCAAGGTTTTGTGATTTAACCCATATGTTGAGTCACGAGCTTTTGACTTAATGCTGATAATTCAACAATTAAACATCGATAGTGATCTGTCATTTCAGTTCAATAAACAAGCAATAAATCACTAGATCCCAAAATAGCCAACCCTAGGAAATTTGACAGTTACGAACAAATGGGAGCTTTATCTAAATGAGGGTAGGATTATGTTTAGGTATGGAACCGCATGCACTTTCAAACTCTCTTTGAAGGCGGCTTTCTTGAAAAGCGGCATTCACGAAAAGGAGCCTCTTCGTATAGATTCTGGAACTGGGCCTTACTTATCCGTATTGAGAATATTTGGCATAACAGAGGTATCGACCGGATTGTCCGAGGGATCAAAATCATATTAAAATACTCCCAGTATACCTGATAAAACACTGAGAGCGAATTTCATTTCAAATCTCCGTATAATTTTCGGTGGATTGAAGAAAAACTGACCTTGAATTTCACAAACACCAGCATCAAAATGGGATCCTCGCGTGATTCTATGGAAAATGCAAGATCGTACAGAACTACTTTCATTACTCGCCCGTTCTCAAACACCACCAAAAATCGACTTCCGTTCGGAAATAAGCGATATTTCCCAAGAGAGTTAGGTGGAGCATAAATCGTGCAACATTTTCACTGGATTCCGTCCAGGAGCTGGAACGTTGTAACTGAGTAATGCAATTCCCAAATTCTGCTCGTTTGTGTCGTACGTTTTTCACATAGGTGCCATATATTATTTATCGTGTATTCGCAAAAGACGCTTCTTGGCCCGTTTTTGATGTCTCCATGTTATTCCGTACACTCGGAAAAATATGTTATTGCATGTTTAGAATTAAAATATATGGTAATTACAAAAATGATCGAAATCTTGAGAGTTTTCCTTATGCTAAAAATTACTTTTTTCCGACTGTTTATATAGGGTGAGTCTGTGAATTGTGGTTTTTTTCTTTTGATTCCAATTATAAATTTTTTTTTTCAACTCAGGATTCGATTGACAAAAACAATGTTTTGGAAATTCATGGAAACGATAAACATTCAATAGAGCGTACTTCAATGAGAGCGCAAGATTTCAGTCGATAACACATGATTTTCTGTACAAAGTATCGAAATATTTATTATCATATCATATCATTTATGGATTTAGAAAATGTGCATTTGGGAATTTTGTATGGAACAAAATATCTTGTAAATGACCGCGAAGGAATGCTGGAATATGCGTACCCATTTAACGAAATTGCCATTAACGTTAATTGAATACATGAGGTGGTATTTTATTGATGAAGCGATGTCTGAAAGCTTGAGTTAAATAGCAGAGCGTGGAGGCCACTTCTCAATTTGTAGAAGATCATCAATGTTCCACGGGCGGTATGACATGTGGCACCGTCCTGCTGAAACCACATGTCACCAAGAAACTGTGTCATCATAGCACGATAACGTTCGACATTCTCCTCGGCATTCTCCTTTAATGCATTATATACCTTCTTAATTTTTGACAATCAGGACTACCGTGTAATGTTTACCAACTCCCATCAGTAAAATTTCGATCTGTCACGTAATGATCATGTGACATTAAGACAGTCAAACATGGCGTGAAAATCAAATGTTGCGCTCTTATTTAAAACCCATTATTTTTGAAGTAAACGATCAATAGGAAAATAAAAGTGTTTTTAAACTTTTTTAGGCCTGTTAGATGAAAAATTCGTGAAAACTAATATTTTTTTGAGTTTTCAACGGCATTTTCAATGTGAGAGAGCTCAGTTTCACAATGTTAATTTTTCAATGGTAACTCAATAATTAACAGTATATTCATTGTATAATTATTTCCTTCACTTCGAAATTGATTCAAATACTCTTCATCAAATTGATTCCTGCATCTTCAATGAATTGATTATTTCAACTGGTTCTTTGGAAGGTGATGATAATTGCAAAGAAAGATTTGATTACGACATGAATATTATTGAAAACTATACTGCTCCACAAGAGTTAGGGATATCGTATTCAATCGTTTCGTATGTAATCTTCGAGAAGATTTAAATCTCAATAACAACTTGAATCGATCCAATAAAAATCAGTATGAGACATTTCGTCAATCTGGTCGCCTTTTTTCTGAAGTTTGGTTCTTTGCATATGCTTCATGAATGTTCTTATTTTGAAATGAAATCAGTTCATCCACGGCTTCGATTTGAAAAGAGTTTTCTGAAAATGCCAATACGTAAATTAACAAACGCTGAGGCTTATAGGGCTTTCGGAATGCTACAGGGTGGCCTAACTCAGGTTGTTGTAGCGGAATGGCTCCAAGTCAGCCAAAGTTTGATAAAAAGGGAAAGGGGAAAAGGGGAAAGGGAGACAGGTTTCGTGTTGGAAAGACCAAGGCTTGGTGGGCGACAAAAAACAAGACCTGCTCAGGATCGTTTCATCACCGTTTCGGCGAGAAGAAACTCCACATCTACGTGTAGAATGCTACGGAATTTTTTCAAAATGCAGATGGGGTCGAAGTTTCCATCGAAACCATCAGACGACGTTTGAGAGAGGTGAATCTAGGTTCTAGACGTCAATCAAGAGGAGTTCTATTAACACGTGACCCTAAGCTCGAAGACTGGAATGGGCAAGGCAACATATCAATTGGAACGATCAATGACGTAATGACGTAGTGTCCTTCTCAATGATGAATCCTTTTATGGACGATTTTCAGATTCCCGAAGAATAAGGATATGGAAAATCCCAGCATACCCCGTAATCGTCGCTATGTCCAAGAAGTCCATCAATTCCGAGGGGGTAGTGTTATGGTATGGGCCGGGATATGTTTCAACCGGCGCACAGATGTACACATTTGGCCTGGGAATATGAATGCCTTACACTATAGGGAGCATGTCATTGACAACGTTGTGCCAAATTTTCACGCTGCTATAGGTAAAACTTTTCAATTTCTAGACGATAACGCTAGACCGCATCGTGCAGCCATAGTTGAGAATGCGCGCGAGGAGCTTGGTATTCCACATTTACCAATAACTCCGCACTCACCAGATTTGAATTGCATAGAACATGCATGGGATATGCTCCAAAGAAGATTAGATAATTATCAACCTATCCCAGAATCCTTAAATGATCTGAGAGAGCTTCTACCTCGTTCATGGAACCAAATTCCTCGAGAAATGTTCAACAACCTCGTGTGTAGTATGCAAAGAAGATGTCAAGCTGTTATTGATGCCCGTGGATTCCATACATTGTATTGATAGTCTTAAAATGCTTGAATTATCTGGGAATAAATTTTCGTTATTCTACTCGATTTTTCTCAACCACCATGTATATGCTGCATGCCTACAGGCTAAAATTAATTTGCTACTTGAAATCATATTAATATCAATTATTTCGGAACTGACATCAAAAACTGACACGACCCCTTTGTTGTTATATATATATATATATATTCTTTTGAAAGAGAGAGTTACATACTGTTTTCTTAAATCAAACAATACATGGCATGTGTGAAGAAATGGCTACAAGGACCAGATTATATAAATGAATAAAATCTGTTTCCCGCTCCAAATCTAAGTGTTAGCAGAGGGAATGTAAACGGGGTACCATACAATTCTGAGTATGATACACGAGAACAGATAAAAACCTCTGAAAAAACTCTGTCTCCCCGTGTATGTGTGGTGATACTGAATTTGTTCAAAAAAAAATATGCTGCTATCCATGTTACAGAGCTCCTTGTGCTTGAAAATTGCCTTTTCATTGAACTGGATGCAAATGTCTTGAAATTATATCTGTAACAGGAAAAAAACAAGAAAAACGAGAAAGAAGCAGTAAAAAAAATTACTTCACCCGCTAAAAAACCTTTTCACAAAGTCCTAACTCTCTTATGGATCGGGAGGATCTTTCGATCAGGTCCGATCTTCCAAGTGATGATTCTTCTGTTCTTCAGGTGTTCGAGGAACGCTACAACAGGACCCTTATGTTGGGGGATCATCTCCCATAGTTTAGAATGGTTGTTTTTAGCGAAAAATCAGCAAAAAAGTAAGAGCAAATTCAAAAAACTTCTGACACTTCATTGTCATTTCTGACAATCATGATAACACAAAATAACTACTCTCTATTTCTGAATTTTCAATTTTTTCTAAATACGACAACGGAAAAGAAGAAAAAGTTTTTTTGATCTTAATAATCTACAGTTTCAAAAATTGTGCGACTAATTATGCAATTTCTTTTTCAGCTACTGTCTAATTCTTTCTTCACAGCTGTAAACATTTGTTTTCAATTAGTTTCTTGATCTAGAAATCGATCTCGAAATTGAATCTTCGACAAAAAGTCTTTCACGGTTTCAGTATCGAAACCCTCGTTAACCCTATCACTTCTGCAGATCATTATTAGATGAGTATAATTAACGTCATAACCACTAATGAAGACGCGTACAATATTCAAGCCTGGCGATCAAGCTTATTTCGAGTGGGCACTTAAACAAAGCTCCCTGCTATTATCAACTATTATCCTTGACGGTATTTTGTGCTCATTGGTTATTCAACCCGAGACGATCGTTATGTCGATAATTCACTGGTGGTTTGGGACCTGCCTCCAGATCAGTCGTAAAATTTCCATGGAAAATTCATGGACAGAATCAAAGACTCTTCTTGAACTTTTTGTTCTAACTAAAAGTGGAATGAGGCTTTACTTGCAACAAACAACTGCTGCAGGATGTCCAAGAAATATGATCTCTATAGGGACATTTTGATTTCATATATTTATCTGAAATAACTTTTTTCTTTATCCAATTTATTTTTGGAGAATTCAGAAATAATAAGAATATTACTATAAAGAAATTAAGGTTGATTTCGTCCCACTCAGGGTGGCCCACCCCAGACGCGGTTCTCATTTTGAGGCAGTAAATGAGGACATTTTGAAATTTTTTTTTCGTGAAATGTAAAGGGCAATCGGATGTACAATTTGAAATTGTTTTCACATATACAGGGTGTTCGATAATAAAGATATAGACCATAGTTACACTTTTTTCAAAATAATACCCTATACATGAATTCAAAAATTGAATGGCAAGCTCAAATAATGATGAGTTTATAGAGAACATTTTATGACTTAGAAGAACCATTGTAGAGAAAATTAAGAAAAATCGAAAAAAAGGCGTATTATTAATTTGCAATTAATGAATAAACCCTTCAAGCCAACGAGACAGGCAATGTTTTTTCGTGTAGACATTTTAGCTACCCTTATGCAGAAGAAAAAAATTCAACTCTGAAATATACTGAGTGATGGCACACCCAAATGAACGTAAAAATTAATATCGAAACAATCTTCATTGGGTTTCCCTATATAATAATAATAATAATAAGCTTTATTGATCCCTTATGACATAAAAAAATATGTATGAGACAAGTCAACAGAAATACAAAATTAACTATAACTACAAATTATACTACCTCAACCAGAAAGCGGTCATCAGCCAAATATTCTCCAACACTGTAGTAACAATTCTTCAGTTACTCATTTTTAATTATTTTTTTGAATTTTGCTTTACCCAACAATTTAATAGCTGGTGGTACATGATTATAGAGAATAACTGCCTGATAAGTACAAGACGATTCAAATTTAGAAGTTGTATGAGGAGGAATGCACAAAGTATTCGCATTTCTGGTTGAATAATTATGAAAATCGGACAACTTCACCATGATATTTTCGTTATCTGTTAAGTAAACATCTATAAATGTACAAACTTGAAAGTGTAAAAAGTTTATATTTCCTAAAGGTAGGTCTGCAAGATTCACGACTCACGAGAATCCAAATTAAAAATTAAACGTATTACTCTTTTTTGAGCAATGAACACTCTGTTAGAGTCAATAGAATTACCCCATAATAAAACGTTATAGTTCAGAAAACTATAGACTAAACTAAAGTAAATGGTTATAACAGATTGGAATGGAAGAGAGTTTTTAACCCTACTAATGGCATAATAAGAATTTCCCAACTTTTTACAAACTGCCATAACCTGCTGATCCCATCTCAAGGAACAATCTAAGTAAATTCCCAAAAATTTTACATATTCACAGGAGGTTACCTGCTTGCCCAGACAATTTACCACTAAACGCTCATCACCAGGGTTTTTTATACGAAAATAAATGCACTCAGTTTTTTCAATATTCAATATGAGAGCATTGGAGCGACACCAACTCTCAAAACCACCGATCAGCTGACTACATAGGGACAAGAGTGCCGGGAGGCTCTGCGCTGAAACCGCCATCGATGTGTCATCAGCAAATATGATCAAATTCATTGAATTATTGCAAACAATATCATCAGGTAGATCATTAATATACAGAAGAAACAATAGCGGTCCCAGAACAGAGCCCTGCGGCACCCCCAGTTCCATATTATATTCACGTGAAACTAATTTTCCAATTTTAACCGACGATGTACGTTCCGAAATGAAATCATCGAGCCAGCTTAAAAAAACACCGCGGAATCCCAGATTATAAAACTTACTTAGCATAAAGTTACGGGTAAGTACATCAAAAGCACGTGATAAGTCGAAAAATAGAGCAGCAACAACATGACCGTCGTCTAATTTTCTGTATACGAAATTTACAAAAGAAAGGGCAGCCGTTTCAGTGGATCTACCCTCCCGGAAGCCGTGTTGACAGTTGGTAATAATTTTGAAACGTGTTAAGTACGATATCATTCGACTATATATAATTTTTTCAAAAATTTTTGAAAAGACGCTCAAGATCGAAATTGGGCGGTAATTTGCAATATTACAAGGATCGCCCTTTTTAAAAACCGGGATAATGGAAGCGGATTTCAACATTGAAGGAAATTTCCCTGCGTTTACAGATAAATTTATCATATGTGCAATATGATCCGCAACAATGTTTACTGTAGCTTTCAAAATACGAACTGATATATTGTCCACACCTGTACATTTTTTATTTTTAAAGGACATTACAGTATTAATTATGTCTTCTCCAATGACAGGAAAGAAGAAAAATGTGTTCAGCGATAACTTTGAGGTAGTACAAGTTAGTGAAATCGAGCCACCAAAATGATTTACAAGACTATCCCTTGCAACAGAGCTAAAATATTCAGCAAACTCATTTGCAACTTTAACAGGATCGGAACATACTCCGTCTGCTTGGTTAAGCTTGATATTCGGACGAGAATTAATTTTTCTACCAGTCTCCCTATTTACAATACTCCAAACAGTTTTATTTTTGTTTGGAGAATTTTCTATTAAACGCTGGTAAAAGTTGAATTTTGTTTGTTTCAACAAATTTTTGAAATTAATTTTGGCCTTCTTATATATTTCATGGGAGTTATGACTATTCAAACTTTTATTAACCCATGCCAATTTTTTTAATTCAGTGCTAGCATCTCTTATTTCATTATTAATCCATAGCTTATTGTTATAACGCTTATAAAATCTCATTGGACATGTTCTCTCAATACAATAACTTATAATATTCATAAATTCAGAAAAACAGTTATCAATATCCGAAAGTAAATACAGGGTGGGGCAGAAAAACCTATCCGATTTCAAAACGTTATAAAATTAAAACCACTCAGCTTGTCAAAAAATTTTTTTTATTAACATATGGCAAATTTTATGCCATTTTTAAATTTAAGTTTTGAAAAGCACATCACTCAAATGTCGTCCTTGGGAGCGGATACACTTATTTAGGCGCTCGCGGTAGCTTTCCATGACTTTCACCGTCATTTCCACAGGAATTTCTTCAATTGCCCGAGCAATTTCCCTTCGTAAAGCAAGAAGGGTCCTTGGTCGATGCTGGTAAACCTTCGATTTGAGGTAACCCCAAATTCTGCCTGTTTACGGCGCCACAAAGGTGAAAATGGGCTTCGTCCGTGAAGAGCACAACATCGTCGTTTGGCAGTTCTCGGAGATCGCGACACAGGTTCGTACGGGTTTCAAAATCCCTTTCACTTAATTTCTGTGCAACAACCATTTTGTAGGGATGCATTTTGAGGTCCCGGTGCAAAATTCGCCGAATACTGCGGTTGGAAATCCCCAAAGCGAGCGAATGTTTTCGCGCCGAACGACGCGGGGAACGTTCAATCGCGGCTCTCACATTGGCCACGTTTTCAGGTCCTGTTGCTGTCCTGGGACGTCCAGGCGACTTCTTTTTCAATGCTGAACTCGTCTGTCTAAAATTTGACACCCACACTTTAATCGTAGCGTGATGTGGAACAGGATCATGACGCCCGAGTCCGAAATGAATTCGAAAAGCACGTTGTGTAGCAATTATCGAACCGCCGCATTCGATAAACCGCTCAATAACAAAAGCACGATGTTCACCAGACCAAGGCATGTTGACTACTGACAAATGGCATAAAACCAGCTTTCTAACGGTTTTTACCCCACTACTCTACCTGCTCTCTCTTCTGAGAAAAAGGGATTTGAAATCGGATAGGTTCTTCTGCCCCACCCTGTACAAACTGTCAAAACTCACATAGGACAATTACCAAGTCAATTAAAGACTGGGAGGATACATTTCTGACCAATTTACGTTCACAATCATATTTTGCAACATTTATTACTTCCCCCAGGTGCTCCAATAGAAGAACCCTGTGGTCACCAAAATGACCATCGAAAACCTTAGATTTAAATTTAATATTGGTGTTCGTCAGGATGTAATCAACCTTAGAAGTTGATGTCAAATTGTTTACATTTGTGAAAACTCGGGTGGGCTCAAGAGAGGTAACCCTTAAATCAAAACAGTACAACAGATCGTCCAAAAGTTGCTTACGTTTACATGTTAGGTTCAAATAATTTACATTTAGATCTCCACAAAGAAATATAACATCTGCAAGTTTGATACAGTGTTGTAAAATAAAGGTCAACCTATCAAGAAATAGGATGAAATCACCATCCGGAACCCTGTACGCACTTATAACACAATAGCTAAAGCTACGAAGAGTCACTTTAACACCACAAAACTCAAACTGTTTTTCCAATGAGAACTTGGAAATTTCAACGTCTTTCACTTGTAGGCCTGTTCTTGCATATATCACAACACCTCCATGAACATAGGTTTTTCGACAGAAAGACGCCACCTGAATATAGCCATCAATGGCCATACACTGTAGTTTTTCAGTGTTGCACCAATGTTCCACAACGCTAGCAATAAGAGGGCATTCCTCTTCAATTAAAAATTCCAAATTGTTCATCTTGTTTGGTAAAGATTGAACATTTACATGTAAAATTTTAAAGTTTTCTGGAACTATATTCATCGGTCGGAATTTTTCTTTCGGCTCTGGAAAAAATAATGTATGCTCGCATTGATAGGCCAATTAGCAGCATCCTTAACTTTGTCAAATTCGCCTTGCGGTATTAAAACTTTGAAGGAGGAATACGTATCAGGATAACTTGACTGAAGAGGTTCACATTTCACATAAGTGAACCTACGAGCAAGAAATCCATGAAGATCTTCAGCAGTAGTAGCTGGGTTTAGTCTGGAGACATGAAGGGCCTTGAATTTTTCAATACCCTGTATCGTACCTGATTCTGCACAGTTTCCGACAACGAAGGCTGGTCGATTTTCCGTTTTATATTCTCGGGAAGGCGCAGGTTTCCATTCACTATCACCAACTGTATCTGAGTTTCTGTTGACGAGCTTGTTATTGTGCATCGCTGTTTCAACATTCTTCAGTGCTTCATTAACCTCACTTAATGTTATCTTATTATTGGTTTGTTGCTTATATTTAATTTGGGGAACATCCGTATTCGGCGATCTCGATGCGGAATCAGATTGAATATCAATCACTTTTGTAACAGGCACAGGATGACCAGTTGAAGTACTCGCTACGTTAGCGTAAGATACAACCTTTCCAATGCCGTCTGTGTTTATCTTACGCCTATCAGGTTTGATAATTTTTTCTTTCTGAGTATGAGTCGTATTTTTATCACAACGGCTACATACTCGATTTTCATTTTCCAATTTAGAAATTTTATATTTCAACAACTGAGAATTTTCTTCCAACAGGCGATTTTTATCCTCAAGTTCGTGTATTATTTTCAATAATAAGACACGATCCGATGAGTCTTGCGTGATATGTACATCGGTTTGCAAATTGACGTCTTTCAGGAGTTTCAGGGATTCTTCATCTTCGTTCTTCATATCGAATAAAGTTGAAATCTCCATATCACAACAGTTTTTAACTTTTGAAGCACAAGTACGGTGATACATTTTGGGACAATTTGTGCATTTCAGCCACAGAAATATAATAAATACTAGAATGCTATTAGGTACGTCCGAGATTCAGTAAAATGACCCCACATAGCGAATAAACACCTACTACTTGTACATGCGCAGCTCGTCTTTTCTTGCCACGTCGTTGCCAAGCATTATGGTTTCAGATGAAGTTCGGAATAAATCTTATTGTGAAACCAGTGAATTCGGCAACACCGCTACGCGACGAAAACAAACACATCTTCACATCAGAAAAAGAGCAGTGTCGTATTTTAGGATTTGTTGATTCCCTTTGTTGTGTGCTTTCCTGTTTATTAATTCGTATAAATTCGCTTGCCTTTTCTGCTCCGTTTTCGGTGTTTCCTCGTTGTTTTCTTGAACATTGTGTAGTACTGATACTCCTTTAGTTTAGTTTTCTACTTGTGTTTTACTAGTTAATTTTGATAGTCGAGTGCTGTGACAAATTATAGACAAAATGAAGTGCATGGTTCTTTTTTGCGCAAATAAAGGAGAAACCCTTTTTATGAAAGTAAGTTTAGTTTAAGTAAGATACTAGAGCTATTTTATTATTATTGCAAATGTTGATATCGACAACTTATTCATACCACATTCACGAAGTCAAAAATTTTAAGTCCTACCCTGATGACACGTTCACATATTGCGCAAACTCTGTAGTAGGTCAATTTTCCCTATGAGGTGCCAGGAATTGTGAACTGATTGGCGTTCTAGTATTTATTATATTTCTGTGATTTCAGCCGACTTTTAACTATGGGATTTTTACATCCACTGCATACACGTAGTTCGACACTCATAATTCTTTAAGGGTGCAACGTTTCGAAATTGAATCGGCAATACAGCTCGATCAATCCGGGGTTTTATGCCCGGAGTCGGTGGCTGACTACTGTGAAACAATATTCGAAAACTAGGTAATCCGATAACACTTGATTGTATCACAACGATTAGAAAATCAGAGCGACACATACATACGTCTGCACGGAATGGCATATGGACGACTATACTCCATTCACTTTTATAAAGTATCGCGGTTGGCCATGATTTAGGTTTATCAAGTTTTTTCCCCTAGAACAGACGCAGGTTGGCAGTTGTGAAAATTAAGCGACATAATAATAATAATAATAATAAAATCCGCACGGGGGTACTACTTTGTAGTATACGGGTGTGACAATCCCGCGGACCCCGGTCACTCTCAACCGATGTCGGACACATATACGCTAAGCCTCGGAACACAGTCGCTGCCTGGGGATCGTCAGGGCGCGTCTGGAGTTGGTGCTGGACGTGACAGCATGCGGGACACCAACGGCAGGATGCTGAGAAGGCAGGCGCCTGCCATCCAAGAAGCTATGCCTTCAGACGAGGAGGACATCGACGAGGAGAGAGTTCAGGTTGTCGGTCGCATAGGGATGCAACGTTCGAAAGAGCAGCCCGTAGTCGGAACCGGCAGCCGAAACAGGACGGCACAAAGGGGACGCCACAAGTGGACGCCCGAGCAGCATAACCTGCTGTCTGCGCTATACAGAAGATCAAGACCCGAAAGACGAGGATACATGAATAGGCTGCATGGTCTGTGGTGCGAAAATTATCCAGACCTTGACTTCATGACGCAGCAAAACCTTAGAGATCAGATCAGTCATCTCAAAAGAAGAGGAATCATATGGCGGTCTCAAGAGCAAGAAAGGACGGAACAACAAGCTGAGGAGCAGGTGACAGATGCTTCGAGCCAACATCAGCAACTGACGATTGACACAACTGAAGAACAAGCTGTAGCCCTGGTGAGAAATATCGCGGGCCGAACTGGGACTGGTATACGCCTCAACAGGCCAATAAGAGAACATGTGAGAGATGTTCCCGAAATAGAAATCGGTGACAGATGCTCCAAACCAACAACATCAAGCAATAGCCCTGGGGACAAGGCCAAGAACGGAACAAGTGAGAGATGTTCCAGAAATAGAACACGGTGAAGAGCAGGTGACAGATGCTCCAAACCAACAACACCAAGAAATAGCCCTGGGGACAAGGCCAAGAGCAGAACATGTGAGAGATGCTTCAGAAATAGAACACGGTAAAGAGCAGGTGACAGATGCTCCAAACCAACAACATCGAGCAATAACCCCGGGAGCAAGGCCAAGAGCGGGACAAGTGAGAGATGTTCCAGAAATAGAACACGGTGAAGAGCAGGTGACAGATGCTCCAAACCAACAACACCAAGGAATAGCACTGGGGGCAAGGCCAAGAGCGGAACAAGTGAGAGATGTTCCAGAAATAGAACACGCTGAAGAGCAGGTGACAGATGCTCCAGACCAACAGCAACAAGTGCCAAGAACGGTGAAAGATGTTCCGAAGTTGATCGTCAATACAAGGGAAGCATTCGAGGCTGCCGTTAGAAACCCACTTGTCAAGGCCACCCGAATAAAAACAAGACATAAGGCTGAAGATCTAGCCGTATTGGATAAAATAACTCAAGATCATCTTAACGAGACCTGTTCACTAGAAGATGTGGTGGCTGCAGTGAGAGCGGCCTCTTCACTTCTATGTCCACCGAAAAGTACAGCTACGAATAATGATAAGCATAGGTTAAGACTCAGTCGGCTCGACATCAAAATAAAATCAATGAGGCAGCAGGCATCTTGGTACCAATGTATCATAGATGTTCTGAAAGGCAAAATTAAATCGAGCAAGAAAATGAAGGACATGATCGAGGAGCTTCGTTCCATACATCGTACCGTAGACTTGCCCACAATCCATCTACTGAAGCAGAAAGCTGTAGATAGAATAAGATCACTTGCTGCAGCGCGAAAGAAAATGATAAAAAGGCAAAAATGGATTGAAGATAACAACACCTTCACCGCAGAACCATCGAAATTATTTCAGTCCCCACAACAAAAGGCACAGAACCCACCATCACCTCAAGAGGTCGAAGAATTTTGGAAAAGCCTGTATGAGCAACAAGCAGAAATCAGGGATACTCCAGCACTCCTCAGATTCCAGCAAATGTGCGATCAAAACCAACAGCAGAACGATGAACCTTCTGAAATATCAACCGAAGATATAAGACAAGCCCTCAAGAACAAGCGTGATTTCACAGCACCTGGACTGGACGGTATTCAAAACTACTGGTGGAAGCAATTTCCAGCTACACACCAACACCTGGCAAGATTATTCAGCGGGATGCTGACTCGCCGTGAGCCTATTCCGTCATGGCTGGTGGAGGGTAGAACAGTGCTGATACCAAAATCAGGTGATTTAGGGCAACCCAAGAACTACCGCCCAATCACTTGCCTCAATACACTGTATAAGATCCTCACAAGTGTAATTCAAGATCAAATACTGAGGGTTATTGGACCAGTGTGGAACAGTATCTACGAACAGAGGGGAGCAAAGAAAGGAGTGCAAGGATGCAAGGACAACCTGCTCATAGACAAGAGCGTATGTCTAGACGCCAGACACTACAAGCGCGACCTACACACATCATGGTTGGACTACGCGAAAGCATATGACACCACGCCGCACGAACTGATAGTACGGTTATTAAAAATGCTGAAAGTGTACCCTAACATCATCCACGCGATAGAAAACATCATAGCGCTGTGGAAAACGAAGTTTGCCATCCGAGCAGAGGGTCGAACCGTTTATACGGGATGGGTGAGATACAGAAGAGGAGTTTTCCAGGGAGATTCGCTGAGCCCGTTATTATTCTGCATAACTCTAATACCACTAACAATTGAGTTAAGGGAGAGCAAGATAGGATACAAGGCCGGACCACCAGGCAGAAGGAACCACCTGATCTCGCATCTCTTGTACATGGACGACTTGAAGCTCTACGCTCCCTCCGAGTCCGCACTACGGCAACTGCTGAATATCGTTTCAGACTACACCTCAGCAATGGGAATGTCGTTCGGTTTGGACAAGTGTGCTGTTTTTCATCTGCGCAGGGGAAAAGCTGAAGACGCAGGAGAAGATATTCGACTGGAAGATGGAATGACTTTTCGACACCTCGAAGACGGAGAAACTTACAAGTTTCTTGGGATGAAACAGAGGGGTGTACTGGAGACAACCCAGATAAAGGATGCCTTAACAGCCAGCTACAAAAAAAAGCTGAGGGACATTTGGAAATCGCAGCTGTCAGGAAAGAACAAAGTATCTGCTACAAATATGCTAGCCATCCCGATTCTCACCTACTCTTTCGGCGTGGTGAACTGGACGGTGAACGAACTCCTAGATCTTGATAGGTCAACAAGGAAAACGATGAACATGAATCGTAGCCTTCATCCCAACAGTTCAATACAGAGGATATACCTTCCCAGAAGCCAGGGGGGTAGAGGATTGCAATGTTTGGAATATCAACACTATCAACAAACATTGGAAATGGTAGTAAGGATTCTGAGAAGTGAAGATCCGCTCCTGAAATTCGTTGCTCAGCATGAAATTGCGAACCATGGAGCCTTCCTTTTCCGAGCTGCACAAAGAGCCGTGGAGAAGCTCAGCATAACCGGCGTATCGATCAATCCCGAGCTCGCTGTAACACCGATCACTCAGGCGGAACAAAGAAGCCTAGCGAGACTGATCCGAAAGTCTCAGGCGGATAAATTACTCGAACATCATATGAGTAAGAACTTGCACTCCATATATTTCAGGAGTTTAAAAGACCAGGACCTGTCTGAGGAATTGTCTTTCGCCTTTCTAAAGTCCGCTAGCCTCAAGTCAGAGACGGAGGGATTTGTGATGGCATGTCAGGATGGAGTACTAAATACGAGATGGTATAAAAAGAACATCATGAAAATGGATACCCCAACAACTTGCAGAGCTTGCCATAGGCAACAGGAAACGATTATGCACATCCTTTCCGCCTGCAGAGTCCATGCTCCATCAGGATATGTAGAGAGACACAACGCGGCTCTACGAATTCTATACTTCCATCTGAGAGCCGCGTATGAGATAGACAAGGAACCGGTGCTACCATATGTGCCTCTGGAGATTGAAGCGGTGGTCCAGAACGAAAGAGCTCGCATATGCTGGAACTATCCTGTCTCAACAACACGACAGATCAATGCTATTAAACCAGACATACTTCTTCTGGACAAGGAGCTGAAGGAGTTATTTGTCGTGGAATTCTCCTCCCCTGCTGAAAATAATGTTGTGATGAAAGAAGAACAGAAGAGGCAAAAGTACAAAGATCTTATGTTCGAGCTTGGAACTTTATACCCAGGTCATAAAGTTAGGATGGTCGTACTAATCATAGGATGTCTCGGTGGAATGAGAGCCAACTACGTGGATGAATTGAAGATTATTCCGGCCTGTAGATCACTGGCCGAGGTATTGGCGCACAGAATGCAGAAAGCAGTGTTGCTCGGGTCACTTCATATCATCAGGTCCCATGAACTCTAGAAGCCACTTGCAGCTCATCTCTTTTGTTAAGGGACGCTACAAGGGCAGGATGAAGAACTCCTCCATTTAAGTGTGAGGGGTTTTTAGTGAGTAACCAAACAAGATCTTGGATTCTCACACTACCGAGAGTGCGGACCCTCTCGGTGCCCATAAAGGGTTTTCCCCTCACACCGACGTTAAAAAAAAAAAAAAAAAAAAAAAAAATAATAATAACTCAGGAGAAAAACTTGAGACGGCGACTGCTCGAATCTGAAGATAGCCTGATGAAATTAGTGACAACAGAAGATAAGGGATACACACCTCTGAACCTACAACACAGAGAACTGACGTTCGATATCACTACCAGAAGCGAAGAGAGAAGTCTATGGCGAGAACAAGCATTGCATGGCAGATTTCCCAAACACCTTGAGGGGGAAAATGTCGATAAATTAGCTTCTTTGTCGTGGTTGAATGCAGGACACTTGTATCCTGAAACTGAGGGATTTCTGACGGCTATCCAAGATCGAGTTATAAGAACTCGCAACTACGAGAAACACTGTTTAAAGCTTAACGTGGAGGACAAATGCAGGAAGTGCGGCGCAGTAGGCGAATCTATTGAACATGTAATCGCCGGCTGCCGAGTTCTTGCCGACAACGCATATCTGGGCCGACACAACCAAGTGGCAAAAATTGTTCACCAGCAGTTAGCTCTTCGGCATGGTTTTTTGGATACTTGTCCACCATATTATAAGTATCAACCTGCAGCAGTGTTGGAAACGGACGCAGCGGTTCTCTATTGGGACAGACCCATAACAACGGATAGAACAGTGGACTACAATAGACCGGACCTTGTGTTCATTGAGAAGGATCAGAAGTATGGGGTGATAATTGATGTGGCAGTACCATTGACTCATAACATCGGAAAAACGGAGTCCGAGAAAATAACGAAATACGAGAACTTGGCAATAGAACTGAAGAATATGTGGCAATTGTCGAAAGTCACTATTATACCGTTGGTGATTTCGGCTGAGGGAGTCATGTCAAAATCATTCAAGAGGAATCTTCAAAAGATCGAATTATCCCAGAGGATCGCGGGATATGCACAACAGGCTGTAGCATTGCAAACCTGTCACATCGTGCGGAAATTCCTGAACTAGTGGGAGGAACTGAAATGTTTTTTCACTGGTTCATAGAAGAAATACCAGCTCAAGCTGAGACCGGGAGACCGATAATGAAGGATAATAATAGTCTTTATTTCCAATAATATCAGTAACAGCCACAGCAATACAGTTATTAAATGAAATAACGTCAATATTGTATTTACAATCTACACTTAAAAAACTCCTCCAGATTATATGGTTCTATTTCAACAAACAATTGTTTAACCTTAGCCTTGAATTGTCTGAAATTATTTAAGATCTTAATATAATTAGGTAAGTGATTAAAAACTCTGATACAATTGTAGGCTGGGTGTTTCTCACTTAAAGTCAATCTGTGAATAGGATAATTTATATTTAAAGTTCTTGTATAATGCCGATGATTGGTATTATCTTTCATAAACTTTTCTTTGTTTTTATGTAAGAACATCAAACACTCAAATAGATAAAGCCCATAAACTGTAAACATATGATTTTGTTTAAATATACTTCTACAGGATTCCTTGTATTTCATGTTGAAAATTACCCTACATATTCTTTTCTGAATTAAGAACATTTCTTCCAAATTTTGTGGGGTGCCCCAGAAGATTATTCCATATCTTAGTAATGATTCGAAATTTGCATGGTATATTATTTTGACTGATTTCATGTTCAGGTATTTTTTTGTAACTCTGATAGCAAAGCTTACTTTATTTACTTTCTGACTAAGATATTCAATGTGCTTTCTGAAATTTAAAAAAGAATCAAGATACACCCCTAAAAATTTTGTATTTTCTGTGATACAGAAGGTATCATCATTTACTTTGATTTCTTTTGGTTTTATTTTATTACATCTGGCTGTACTAAATACGACTAGTTTTGTTTTTTCCGTGTTTAAAAGCAATTGATTTGAATCGAACCAGTTTTTAGCTCTAGTGAAAAAACTAGAACCTGCCTTGACTAGATCCTTTTCTTCTTTCGCTCCTATTAGCAGGTTAGTGTCATCTACAAAGTTCACCAGCCATTCATTTTCATTCTCCACAACATCCTCCAAATCATTCAGAAACACCAAGCATAATAGAGGTTCCAATACGCTTCCCTGTACAATCCCTACTTTGTTTGTTAAGACTGATGATACTATAGTTTTACCTCCCTTGATTATTTTCACTTTATGTTTCCTGTCACCCAAGTATGATCCTATCCAATCAAGCGCTCTACCTCTTATTCCATGATTTTGTAGTTTCCACAATAATTGTTCTTGATTTATAGAGTCGTAAGCTTTAGACAGGTCTAAAAATATTGCTAAAGCTAACTTGTTTTCTTCAATTAGATCCACTATCGCCTTTGTGAAATCGAATATAGCTGTTTGAACTGATCTACCTCTCAAATATCCATGCTGTGTTTTTGAAAAGAAATTGCACTCATTAAGGAAGGTGACGACTCTCGTGCTCATTGCAAGTTCAAACAATTTCGAGAAACTTGGTAATATGCTTATAGGCCTGTAGTTTCCTAGTTCTTTTGGATCTCCCCTTTTTAATACTGGCTTAAGAGGGGTTTATAGTGCCCAGCTTTCTTAGCGTCCGTCAAAGTCTGCCTTCTTCTCACCCCTCACCTCCCCTAAGAAATCGTCGATTTTCAGTACGTCCGAAGATATCTCAGACATTCCTCGTATTTACCGCCCTTGTCTTCCACATGCGAGATTTCTGTTACGTACAGCCTTTACCTAGGGGAGGGCGGAAGTTGTCGAATGCCCTCGTATATTCACGAATGAAGTGAAATTATTTACGAAACTGCTGACAACACTGTAAATTCATAGGACGTAGACGTTTTGCCAGATGGAAATAAATAGTTGGGATGGGCCCCCAATAAATTCGTACACCCTTCATGGTTGTACGAATTTATTGCGAATTTCTGTTTTGGTTGTAAGTTAGATTCGGAAAAAATCATCCACATCTGCAGTAAAAAAAAATTGATCGAGACTCAAAACCTAAACTAATTTTTTTTTAAGAATTTAAATTTGTTTTTTGTATGAGATGCTGTATCAGAGGAATTGTATATACATACTCTATTTTTTATGATTGCGTTTAATCGTGCGAAAATGATAGTTCTCTAAGTTTTTTTCATTTTTTTTATTGGAGTAAAATCATAATTTTTCTTTGCAGAATCCAACGCAATCATAAAGAATATGGTTCTAATTTGAAAAATATAAGTTATGGCCAATTTTCGATCATAGTTTTCGACACAAAATTTGAAACACCCTGTGATGATTATTCTGAACTTCACAAGATGCATGGCCTTTCCACATTCTTCTACTCTGATGTTATGAGGACTGTTTACGTTGAGGATATTGAGAATAAGAAAAATGAACATTATACTGACTACGAGTATTTGAGTATTTTACTTTTATTCCGGTTTTTTCTCGATATTTTGAAAACTATGGTTTTAACAGAAATGTACTTATTCAGAATTGAATACTAAACAAAGGAAAAAATTGAAAAAAAATCTTTTCAACAAATCTATTTTTTTCACTTGTTGTATAACCAAGAGCGCTCATGCTCCAAAAATATTTTAGCTCAGTAGAAAATTGGGAACAATATGATCTCAATTCTCAGATTTCTAATATGTCCAGTTCTCCAGGAAGGTCTAATAGGCACTCGAACTGGATTATAGTCATATATTTTTTTGATATATGTAATTCATTTGAAATAGCTTTTTTTGATGTTAGTGACTATAATAGATATCAAGAATTTCGGAAAGTTTTTGAAATTGAATGAGTTTTTTCATGAACTCAGATCATCGATCAGAAAAATTCATTTTATAAAATTGAAACGATAAGGTAATTCAAGAAGGAGGAAGGATTGTATGAAATTCTAGAAGATCTCGAGAATTTTCTGATCCCATCATAGCTTGTCATGTAAAAAAAATTTATGTAGGATAAACATCACATAACAAATGTGCGCAAAGATTTTTGCGTTTATCACTAAATTTCCTACTCATCTTCGAAGTAATTGAAACAAATAACAGAACACCTCCAATCACAAGAAAAAAAAATCAAGTGAAAATTCACGACCCTCGTCTCTCGTCACAAGATCTAAAAACGTAGGGACCGAACGAATTTGCTTTCGGCTTGCCTGTCCAACAGAAGTAATAAAGAACATGTTTTTACACTTTTACTTTTCACTGATAACAGACGCCTTACAATAAAACAATAAATATTTGCCACTGGAATTTACCGAAAACCCCAAAGTACAACCTAAAATGTGCAGTATTGCCAGATAGATGGAACGATCAGTAGAAAATGGAAATAGCCAAGTTCGTCGATTAGGTGGCAGCACTTTGTGATCGTTTGATTTTAATTTTACTGAAATCGGTTTTTGAGCGATTGGAGAAAACTTTTTGTGTTAAATTTTTCGTGGGAATTCATAAAAAAAAATGGTCTAGGTTGGAAAGTTAGAATTATGCATATAAAGTCACTAAGAAGGAAAAAAAAAATTTTATTTTTTTTTTCACTCGACGAAAAAAAAAATTATGAACTTTCCAACTTGAAGAACTCTTCAAATTGAATAACAGTGAAAACCCCATATAAATCGGTAGTCTCTATCGTGAGTAATCCCGAATCGCGTTTTGAACTGAACGTCAGAACGGTATAGGCCCCTCTCAATTATAGCTATCTTCAGCTGCTCAGGAAATACACCCTGTTGAAAAGACAGATTGATGAGGTATGACAACTGGCTGTTTATGTAAGGTATCGACATCTTAACAATGTTTATTGGTATCTCATCAACCCCACTCGTACACTTGTTTTTCAGTAGTTTTCCAAGTTCCACTATTTCATCCTGGGTGGTTGGTCTTAAGTACATTGATTTGTCCTGGTTTCTTCTTCCATAATTGGTTTTTTCCTCTAATGTCTCGGTTGGTTGATTGTTGAAATGCTTGTTGAATTTTTCTGCTATTTCTTCAGGTTCTCCTTCAATATAGCATTCCTCGTGATGCATCTGATTACCTCTTATTTCCTTACATATTTTCCACATTGTTTTACTCTTGTTATCGGAGTTTTCTATACGGCTTTCAAATATTTCTGATTTTCTCTTGATGATAAGGCTGTCATATTCTTTTTTGGTGTCATTGTACATTTTTCTATAGAGTGGATTATGTGTACTCACTACCAATAAAGTGTCCAACTTCTTCTTACAACTCAGGATTTCTTCGTTATGTGGTATTTGTGTACTGTTTTTTTGAATGAAATGCTTAATAGGAAAGCAATCATCGAATATTGCCTGAAACCTTGTTAAGAAGGCAGACCACTTCACATCAACGTCATTCCCATCATTGTAGACGATAGACCAGTCCTGACTTTGTATCCTCTCAATAAAACCTGATTTAGATTTTTCAGTAAAACTTCTACATTCTTTCTTACTTAATGTAGGAGGGTCCAAATTATCAATAGATATCATTTGCGCATTATGATCAGAAATATGCAAGTTAATGGTTTCAGCTTCCCATGTTACCATATTGGTGAAGATGTTGTCAATGCATGATCTTGATTGGTTTGATATTCTAGTATGCTCATTGATTGCCTGAACCAAATTGAAAGAATTCATTAGAGTTGTTAATTTTGCTTTGGATATGTTTTCTTCTTTCATTTCGATGTTAAAATCACCCGCTATTATTATTGTCTTATTGTCTTCAAATATTTTCAACAGCAATTCTTCTATTTTATCAAAAAATACATCCAACGAGCCAGCTGGGGGTCTGTAGAGAGAAACAACTATAATTTTTTTGGAACCTATCAAACATTCAACAGCTGCACATTCAAAGTTGCCTTGTGTTGACAGCTTACTGATTTTCTTTATTGGTTTTGTCTTTGTTTTTATGTGGGCAAAGATTGCCGCTCCTCCAAATCCATTAGGCCTACAATACTTAGCTACAAGTTTGAAGTTTTTAACCGAAATGGTTTCTAATTGGTCAGCTGTCTGCCAGTGCTCAGTTAAACATAATATTTTACAATTTTTGTTGATTATACCTGTCTCTAGTCTATCTGTTGCATTGCGAATTGACTGTACATTCTGGTGCAATAAGCATACTTTGTTTGTGATTCGATGTGTTTTTAACATTGGAAATGTTTATGTTCGTATATTGCAGGTAAATTACGAGTTTTTGTTCAAGGTCAAAAGACAAAAGTGTCGCCAGTAGACCAAAAAAGCATTCGAAAGTTATCGCGTGATTCATTAACGTAGGTGTGTTGGGCCAGCATATGCCAGCATACGAGAATCGGCGAACTGCGCCGAGGTGGGACTCAGGTGGGAGGTCCGCCAAATTCGCCGCAACGTTGCCGGATTGGGCACTTAGTCCGGTATTTGAAGGATAGATCATTGTTTTATTTCCTTCATTAGCACTTCGAGTGTTTATATTGTTGTTTAATCAAGTGAGATCTGGGCCGCGGTGAGCGGCCCGTCAAATTCGTCGCAGGCAATTATTCCGGTATTTGAAGGATAGATCATTGTTTTATTTCCTTCATTAGAACTTCGAGTGTTTATATTGTTGTTTAATCAAGTGAGATCTGGGCCGCGGTGAGCGGCCCGTCAAATTCGCCGCAACGTTGCCAGATTGGGCAATTATTTCGTTATTTGATCCACTGAAGAAACGGATTTGCACAGTCTGGCAACAAAATCCGCTTATGACACTGTTCGCCCATGCTCAAATCGGCCTCTAACGCCCGTTTGCACCGCTTACCCTTAAAAGTTCCTCGTTGCTAGGTACCACTTAGACTTAAGTTCCACTCAAAAATATTTCCATTTGCACCGGTACCACTTAACAGAAATTTAGCTAAGGATCACTGCCATTTGGCAACGCTGTAAGATTATTCAAATATTGATACATTCGACCTACTTGAGAATTGAAAAGAAGAAATTCTATGCCGGTTTCTATGATCTATGACTAACCTATAACATAACAAATAACAGACAACGTACAAACATCGTACAGATAATTTGTGTTTTTCGGTTTTTCCTTGTGAAGTGTGAATTCAAAATGGATAGTGTTGAAAAGAAATCAACAAGAGCTCCAAATTTCTCTTCTAATGAGAAAAATAAACTTTTAAATTTGGTGAATAGTTTCAAGGGCACCATTGAAAATAAAAAACGAATGCAGTTACTTGGCGTGAAAAGACGGAAGCGTGGCAAGAAATTACGAATTTATTCAATTCACAATCCCCTGATGGACATCATAGGGGCAAAGAATCTCTAAAAAAATTTTATGAGAATATAAAAAAGGACACGAGGAAGCACATCGCGGCAGAAAGAAGAGAGGTATATCTGACCGGTGGTGGAACAGCTCAGGTGCCCCCTCAAGACCCAAATCTGGATCTTGCTCTGTGGCTTATGAATAAAAAAGGCGTTGAAGGATTTAAGAACATATTCGATTCTGACAGCATGGTATTTGAAAACCCCTCAGCATCTCGAACGATGAATGAAGAAGAGGTATGTGCTACAATTACATCCCATGAAAAGGAATCTTTAAAGGGAGTGAAGATCACTGAAGAAGTGGATACGCCTGCTGTAAGCATTAATTATTTTGTGATTGCTGTTTATTCCAATTTAAACTTCATTAATTTCATTTTGTGTTATTTATAGATAAGAATAATCGAGGCAACTCCTCAATGTACTGGAAATTCCTCATTCTTATCAAGAAGGTGACCAGCCATGACAAAAACTTCTGGTCAACTTTCAGAGGAATACTTAAAAGTAGCTCAAATAAAATTAGAGTATTTTGAGGAGGAAAAAAAATTCCAAATAGCCCGGAATGAAAATGCTGCTATTGAAAAGGACATTCTGAATGTACAGAAGCAAATTGCAGATGAGGAACTGCGAAACCTAAAGGAAAAAAATGAGAGAGGAAAACAAAGGGAATTGGAAGAAGATACTTTCAGAAGAGCAAAAAATAATGCAGAATTGGAATTGCTAAAAATCAAATTGTTGCATGCTAAAAACGAATTAATTGTAGTGAAATCATAATAGTTGCATTAAATATTTATTCTGAAATAGGTTGATTTTATTTACACAGCCTTTTGAACAATTTTTAAATGTTGATTTCAAATATGAATATGTATATAAAATACAGTGGGATATAATAAAGCTCAACAAAAAAGAAATATTCTTATACCTATAAAGTAATTGTTATATGAGTTCAAACTAATGACAACAAATACTTTCATAAATTTAAAATTATTGAATTATTATTTCCTTTTTGTTCTAAAGCAGGGAGATATTTACTTTATATTTCATTAGAATCAGTACTCAATTCCCCAAGAGCATAGTACTGATTTGCAATAAATTCATTATGTCAAATGTTATTGATACATTGTTCTTATGAAATGAGACAAAAATTGTAGAAATTTTTAACATTGGAAATGTTTATGTTCGTATATTACAGGCAAGTTGCGAGTTTTCGTTCAAGGTCAAAAGACAAAAGTGTCGCGAGTAGACCAAAACAGCATTCGAAAGTTATCGAGTGATTTATTAAGATAGGTGTGTTGGGCGATTGGGCCAGCATACGAGAATCGGCGACCTGTGAGAGGAGGGCATAAATGCAGGACGTACCTCGCTTCGGGCATGCTCGTTACCATAGTTCGTACGTGTTCGGAACGCCTACCGAACCGAGCGGGAAATTTTAAATTCCTGAACACCAGAGTGAATCAGCTAAGTGCTCGACTTCTTCAGATGGGATGGGAATGTTGGCAAAGATAATGTATGTGCTTACACAGCACTGCTTGTATATGCAATAATTGTTGAAACTACATTCGGAATTATGAAAGCATATATTACAAAAGTGGCAGTGAATGCTACAGCAAATATTATCCGATTTTTTTTTCACCACATATTCATGAAAGGGGTTTTTAGTGGATGTGAATTTCCAGTAATCAGTCTCAATATTTTCAACTGAATACTTGGTATTTAATGCTGATTTATGATTCGCATGTATTATGGTTGTATGACTTGTATTCTTACCGTTGACAAATTTGATTGATCTGTCTACAGATTTATCGCGCAGAAATTTCAGTAAAACATAGTGTTTCATCAAGACGTTTGATTTTATTCAAATTGTTGCGCCAGGCACGATCCAAGTGCCAGGAACAAAATAAAAATGAACGACCACAGGTTATGCCAAAGAAGCAGAAGAAGAAGTTATAGTTCTAGAGAAACGAGTCGTGGTAAACAGCTTAACATACAGTGGAAATCATCATTAAAAAAAATGCACGTCTGTTATAAGTTGGGATTTTCAAAGCATCATGAATTTAAATTTCCCGCTTAGTCGACTCGGTAGGCGTTCCGAACACGTACGAACTATGGTAGCGAGCATGCCCGAAGCGAGGTACGTCCTGCATTTATACCCTCCTCCTGTGAGCCGCAGTGGAAGGTAGGTCAAATTCGCCGCAACGTTGCCTGATTGGGCAATTATTCTTGTATTTGAAGGATAGATCATTGTTTTATTTCCTTCATTAGCACTTCGAATGTTTATATTGTTGTTTCATCAAGTGAGATCTGGCGGTGAGCGGTCCGTCAAATTTGCCGCAACGTTGCCAGATTGGGCAATTATTTCGGTATTTGAAGAATAGGTCAATAGTTGATCCGAGTACATATAAGATTCATGAATTTTAGTAGAAACAGAATCCTTCCATCTACATGAAAAACCAGATTTGCTAAAATCTGAATTCACTTCGAAAATATTGGACGGAGAGGACTCAGCTTCATCTGATGATATTTCCTCCGAGTAGGGGAGGACGGGGGAATTCCGCGCACGGGGGAATTCTGTGCATATTCTGCAACTCAGTTCAGTTAAATTTCATAGGAAGGTTTTTGTGAGCATTTTCCCTTATTTGCGAGGAATTCCCCCGTCCCCCCTTATATAAGATTCATGAATTTTAGTAAAAACATAATCCTTTTATCTCAAGCCAATTTCGAGAATACTCAGATTTGGTGAAATAAAAATTCTCTTCGAAAATATTGGTCGGGGTGGACTCAGCTTCTCCTGATGATGTTTTCTCCGAGTACATATAGGTATATCTCAAACCAATTTCATGAAAACCCAGATTTGGTAAAATAAAAATTCGCTTAGAAAATATTGGACAGGATGGACTCAGCTTCATCCGATGAGAGTTGATCTAAGTACATATAAGATTCATAAATTTTAGTAAAAACTGAATCCTTCTATCTAAAGCCAATTTTGTGAAAACCCAGATTTGCTAAAATCAAAATTCACTTCGAAAATATTGGACAGGAATGACAGGATGGACCCAGCTTCATCCAATTTTTTATATCTTTATTTTTTATTATTATATCTTAAGACTCGTCTTAAGAATACTTACTTTAGAAAAAACATTTTTGTTTTAAAATACGGTGACAAGATTTCCTCTTATATGTTTATGTTAGGAATTAGGAATTTTGATTGTTTCTTGCAATTATTATTATTATTTATTTATTGTTTGCCGCTTCGACAACAAGGCCATTAGCGGTTTCAGTTTGATATGTTTACAAAATGTTTAGTATCGTTCATAATATTATACATGTCATGGTATTGTGTCATAGATGTAATCATATTTTAAATTTGATGCTTTTAATGCATGCTTTTGTATTGGTGCGGGACGGTGAACTGATGTTGAGGTTGAGGGCTTCTCCCATTTTGTTGCTAACGTTGTGTACTTTTCTTTGGGCTTCGAATAGTTGGCATTCTATGATTATATGACGTGTGGTGAGTTGGGAGTTGCACATTTGGCACCGTGGAGGAGATTATTATTATTGAAAATACTATTTTATTTTAAATTCAAATGCAAATAAATGTTGGTAATATTCACATGTGGTGTTATCATTTCCAATGTCTCTGATGGTTGCAAGGATTGCGAAATCTGTAAATTTTTTCTTTTGCTTTTGAGTTTATAAAAAATCCTTACTATTTTGAAACAATTCTGTATGCCTGGAGAAGTTGAATCTTTTGATGCCAACTCCTGATGGCCAGAAATTTGAATCATACATTTCTTCCTTCTTTTCAAGAGGTGCTGACACTACAAATCTTTTCAACATTTTTTCATCTGAAGGAATTTCTTTCACCATTGTTTCACATTTTTCAAAGCCGTTTTTCTTTGATATATATTCCTGAATCATTGTGTTTGTTGTACTTCTTCTGACCCGGTATATATACAGCCATACTTTTCTTTCATGTCCAGAAAAACCACTATCTTCTTTCCCCGTTCCTATATTTTTCAGTTGCGGTTTATTTCTTGTTCTTCTATTTCTAGCTTCAATAAAACCATCTTCAGCTTGCTCCTTTTCCTCAGAATTATTTACTGTTGAAATACTCTTACTTCTCAACGTCATTTTATGTTGGTTAGTTTGTTTATTTTGTTTGTTTATTTTTGGTACTGCGTCATTTCGGTTTGACGTTTCTCTTGTTACAGGATTTTGCGCTATCTCTTGTACTGGCCACCTGACGGTCACTAGATGAGCTTGCTATGTTTGCATATGAAGGAATCCCTAAGGAATCATTTTGCTCCCTCTGTCTTGATGAGTCGTTCTTATCGTATTTGTTTGATTTGTTTACATTTGTTTTTTCATATAATGTACTCATTTTGCTCAAATTTTCTATTTTCTCTGAGAGAAGATCGTTATTCTGTCTCAAAATGTAGTTCTTGTCTTTTGCTTCATTTAGAAGCTCTTGGAGGTACCTTATTTGAATTAGCAGGTTTTCCATTTTAACTTCGTGCATCTCTTTAGCCAAATCTTCTTGCTGGTTGATTGGTTCACAACATACCACTTTGTTTCCACTGAGAAATCTCACTTTTGCATCCTTTTCAGCACACGAAATGTGAAAAATCGCAAAGCACTTAACACAAACTTTCAACTTGTGCGTTTTGGTAGAGCAGCATTTCATAAATTGCTGTTTATTCTCGTTTTTCTCGGAAGCATCCGAATACTCGTCTTCTTCGTCGGCCATCTTTATCCCATTGCCAGGTCTACTTTCTATTTACTCTTTTTCAACTTTGTAAATGGAGTTAGTTCTTCGAAGATTTAACTGTGGCGCAGGTTTCGTAGAACTACATACTACATTTTCATGCTGGAGAATTTCAGGTTGTGCAAAAATGTATTTAAATGTCTTCTGAATTCACATAATATTTTCTCAAATTCATTAATTTCCCAAAGTAAATGAACATTTTGATAAATACGTAATTACTACGATTTTTTAGCAGAAACGGCAACGTTGCTCGTTCAACTGACAGAAGAATGACCATAACCCAACATTTTCAAAACATACACGGTGAAATGTGTCAAAATTTCATGGCAAACCGCGATACTTTATAAAAGTGAATGGAGTATATATACCAAAACTTAATAGTTTTCCAGTAATTTTCGATTTTTAATTCAACTAGTTAACCTACTATTATGACTAGCGAAATTCATAGAAATACTTGGAAATATTGGTGGGGAAATGCTTACAATATTATTTGAGATCTGAAAAACTCATATGAAGAACTCAATAATGGTGTTGCGGTAACGCAAGATTTATTATTTCTTTATAAATGATTATCTACTGTTTTTCTGAATATCATTTTTTTTCAATTACATATTTTCAAATAAATTTCGCCTAGAAGGTATTAAGTGTCATTATCATTCAATCTTTTCCGGTACATGCCCTTAAATATTTCTTTATTCCGATCGTTTTGAAGTTAAGCCATACGTTCAAAGAATCATGTAACAAACGATTCATTTAAAAAAATATTTGCTCTGGCGATTAACCTGTGCTCCAGTCCAACATTTTTCCTATTCTTCACATTTGATTTATAAAGGAATAATAAATCTTGCGTGACCGCAACCCCATTATTGAGAACTTCATATAAGTTTTTCAGATTTCAAATAATATTGTAAGCATTTCCCCACAAATAATTCCAAGTATTTCTATGAATATCGCTTATCATAATAGAAGGTTAAGAAATAATAAATCTTGCGTGACCGCAACCCCATTATTGAGAACTTCATATAAGTTTTTCAGATTTCAAATAATATTGTAAGCATTTCCCCACAAATAATTCCAAGTATTTCTATGAATATCGCTTATCATAATAGAAGGTTAACTAGTTGAATTAAAAATCGAAAATTAGTGGAAAATTATTAGTTAGGTATAGGGAAAACCAATGAAGATAGTTTCGATATTAGTTTTTACGTTCAAAAAGGTTCAGAAATACTGGGTGTGTCATCTGAAATAGGAAAATTTTTGACCATTATTTGTAGTTAATGTTTGAATATTAATTAGGATCACTCAGTATATTCCAGAGTTGAATTGTTTTCTTCTGCATAAGGGTAGCCAATATGTCTAAACGAAAAAACATTGTCTATCTCGTTGGCTTGAAGAATTTATTCATTAATTGCAAATTAAAAATACTCCTTTTTTTCGATTTTTCGCCATTTTCTCTTGAATGTTTCTCCTAAGGCATAAAATGGTCTCTATAAACCCATCATAATTTGAGCTTGCCATTTAATTTTTGAATTCATATATAGGGTATTACATTGAAAAAAGGAACTATGGTCTATATCTTTGTTATCGAACACCCTGTATATGTGAAAATGATTTTAAATTGTGTCCTTTACATTTCACGAAAGAAAATTTTTAAGGATGTCTCCATTTACTGCCTCAAAATGAGAACCCCGTCTGGGGTGGGCTACCCTGTATACAGGGTGAGTCTTTGACTTGTACATATATTTCAAATGTAGATTTCTAAGGCTTAAAGAAACCTTCTTTTTCATTTTTCCGAATTCGGCCCTAAAATATATAGTTATTTGAAAAAGAATGGGCTAATTACGTCCCGGCTATGATCCTCTGCAAACACATAACAGCTAATACATTCAAGAAATACTCAAGTACTAACCTTTTTGGAAAAAAATGTTACAAACAGTTAGTTTCATCCGATTATATCTGCAACACAGAAACCATATTTCGTTCACCAAAACAAGTTCCTTCGATTTTCCTGCAGATTAGTTTGTAAACACTAATGACTTCACAGATATTTTCTTCCAAGATAAAGAAAAACAATTTTCGAAATTTGTTTATTATTCTTAGCATCAAACTTTGAAAAACAAATAGTTGTCAATATATCAGTGTGGTTTTCCATTATTTCCATTCGAAAATCTTTGAATAATATTTTACAAGCTTTTTATTACAAGCTTTTATTTAGTTTCACCTGTCCCGGTGTCTGTCTGTCTGTTATCAAATCTTGCAAGTTGAATATGACACACTTCTAATCGTCCGATTGATTTGAAATTTGGCAGGCGTACATAATTCTGGTGACAATGCATTATGGAATATTTTTCATAGAAAAAAACAAAATGGCGGCTCCTAAATGGCGGATGAGTTTTGTAATTATCATCCGATTCCATTCAAAATTAGTATCTGGGGGTTTTTGAGTTCGACAATGATGATTCTTCTGTCAAAATTGAAAAATTCAAGATGGCGGCTACAATATGGCGGACGAGTTTTGTAATTAGGATCCGATTCTATTCAAAATTGGTATCTGGGGGTTTTCTGGGTCGGAAAATACGATTCTTCAAAATTGAGGAATTCAAGATGGCGGCTTCAAAATGGCGGATGAGTGTTGTTATTATAAAAGCTTGTTTTAAAAAAAGATTTTTTTATTAAAGCTTGTTTCCATATATTGTTTCATCAAATCCTTCAGCCGGTAGCATACATGTCTAATGACAATAAACCCTACTAAGGGCACAAGGCAAATACTTTGGAAAAGCCATTCTGAGCCATAACTCAAGAGATAAACTTTGTGGCGTAACCCGCGTAACATGATCATATTCAATTACATAATGGTTTTCCGAGACTTTAGAGGTCGGAAAGCTGTTTCCTCATTTACTGTTTAGAGATTTAAGAGAATGGCGTTTCCAGTTCATGTCCAACTATCCTTTATTCATAACATTCAACATTTGGGCTGGATTAATTGTATGTTTGAAAACGATCTTATACATGTTTCCAATTTACTCAACTATATGCACGAGTTCTTGGCATTACCTAAATAATATCTTTTCGTGTGCATTGTAAATTCCTAGAGTAGGTATGTTCACGTAAATAAGGGATTCGATTCACGAGTTATGCAATAAGTCGAGAAGACGAACACGAAGCCTGTTAGATATATTTATTGATAAATTAATTTACTTGTGTTTGTCAAACTTCAATCTGACAACACACACACACAGGTTCTAAAAAGAAAATTCGAATTCATATAATGCTAACTCGATTTGAAACAGCGGCAATTCGTTAGTAGGAATATGATTGCGATTATTCAAAAATTAATTTCACTAAGACGTGGGCGGAGTTTAATACTCGAATATAATGACTATTATTCACTTCGTATCATATGCCTTTTTGATGGGAAAAAAATATTTTCTTGATTCTTTCTGGGCGAATATCCTTCAACAACCCAAAAAAATCAATAAATATACTCCATTCACAATTATAAAATCACAACTCTGGCCTTGGAAATTTGACACATTCCACTCTGTATCGAAGTTATGACGTTTTTCAAAATATTTTTATGTTCCAAGTCAACACTATGTTGCCCTTTCTACATTCTTAGCGTATTTCTCAGAATGTGAATGGTTTGGAAAATATGTGATGGACGAAAATAATTAACGTTTATATGAATTGATAGAAAGGATTCCTTTTCTAGTTATTTGCATGAAAAGTACAAGAGATCACTGTTGAAATATATAATTTTTCGCCATGGAAGAAAATTGCATTGCTTCCACATAATTTTCATATGCATGCTTGTGAAGATTCGATGTTTATTATCCTCTTGAACTGAAAGTTCAAGACTTGACGACATCGATTGTTGATTCTAATCAAGAATTCATTAAAAAAAATCAACCCAAAGATGAATTGATGGGTAATTACAAGATCAAGAATAATGGAACATCATATCCCTCTACTGGAATCCGAATATGTGATATGATTGTGAGGGTGCATAACATTTCTATTTCTAATATTTCTTTATGTCAAATAAATAACAGTTTCATTCATTCATCACAAAGAAAATAAACATAATAACTAAATTAACGAATTTGTTTACAGAGAAACTAATAATTTCAATGCAATATAAATTAATAAGCCTGAAAGCTTTATAGATATACATTTCATTTATTTGATCTTATGAACAAGGAGTAAAATATTCTGGCTGTATAGTAATTTGTTAGTTCAAAAAAGATTCATACATTACTACCACAGTAGGTTTGTACAAATGAAATGGAATAGGTCAAACATATGCTTCACATTTATCATTCACCTGTTTTAAAATAAGACGCAAACTCCTGGAATATGCAATATAGCCTATTTCTACTTTCGGCAAAGGATTGATAGGAATGAAAGCTCCAGTGACACATATTTCAATTCATCGGAATCTGAATCGTTTAGTGCAATATAGTTATATTTCTTCTTTTTTTTCAGCTTCTTCGACGTGTTTTTTTCTGAAACGTGAAAACGATCAACAATAATCATTAAGAGACCAATGATGGCCATCCAGAACCCGGTTACTTACGAAAATCGTGCAATTTCATTCTGCAAGTTCTTTCCGCATAATTCCTCAAAAATCCTACCTGAACCATATTTTCCAGTCGCTTTCGTTAGAAGATCGTATAAGGATTTTCCATTTACACATCCCAAATAAATTTTGAGCACCAAAAACGATACCGAAACTAACCAAACTTCTGGGGGACCGGAATTTCGTTTGAAATCTTTCCAAACGGCCAGATACCTAAAAAAAACTTCGTTATCAAGTGTAAAAAAGGCGATTAATACTTACTTTTGCTTTTTTTATGCTTATTAATCGATTTTTGGTCCAATTCAAATTTGCCGTTCGTACTCACGCCAAAAGTCGTGAAAGGAAAAAATGAAATCGACGGGAAACCTCTTCTGGACGACGAAGAACGGAAAAATAGGCGATTCCTTATCGATATTTTGCCCCAAAATCGCCGATCGATTCGAACTAACAAAATGTGGAATATCTTTGATACTTTTACTTTGATGTAAACAAAGCAACTGACAACAACGTTTTGTCATTAACAATATTCTCTGTACGCGCACAGATTTTTCATCAGGTGCACCAATTCCTGAAAACGAAACCATGGCCAGAGTTGTGATTTTATAATTGTGAATGGAGTATATATAATCTTTGACAAGTACATTTTTCTAACCTAATGTAATGTAATAATATAAGATACTTTTACAAAGGCATAACGAGGCAAAACAGGACCGAGACCCCTGTTCATCTTAAAGGAGCAATTCAACACACACCGTCTCCCCCAACTCATAAATACACACATACACCACAGGTAGTGCGCTGGATTTTATTTTTGTTGGTTAAAATCCCTTTTTTTTTCAAATTTTTTTTCCCATGTCAAGCACTATTTTGCTATTCGTCCAGAACTGGAATTCAGACGACCGGCACCCAATAAATACCCGGAGCATGAGCAGTTCGAGACAATTGGGTGTCGGTCGTCTGAATTTCAATTCTGGAGGAAAAGCAAAATTCTGCTTGGCATGCAAAAAAACCTGAAATAGAGGCATTGGAAAATCCATGCATCAGTAAGTTACTAAACAAATACCTAACGAACCAACAACAAATGTTCTCTCCAATATCCATAATAAGCGTCGCATGGAATCTTTACTTTCCTTCAAGAATAAAGACCTCAAGAATGAGGTCCTCAAACATCGCTCAAGGCCCTTGATGACTTGAAAGAGGCAATCACGGAGGAAATCATCAAAATTGAAACCAATATGCTGAATAGATTAATGAAAAACTTCCGCAAAAGACTTCACATGTGCGTCGCTCACAGAGGCCGTCATTTGGATCATATTATTTTCAAGACATAAATGAAAAAAAACAGGATTATGTAGACATTCGGAATGAAAAAGATAGTTTCCAATATCTGTTTTCGTATTTTTTCAACAACTCCTACAAATGTGGGAGAACTAGTTGCAGCATCCTGTATAAGTCAAGAAATTCATTGGGTTTGAAAGTCTAGTGAAATGATATCCCATTAAACTTTTGTGAGAACTCAGTTCGCAAAATCAGATGAATAATTGAGTTTGCACTACTGTACCTATGACCAACTTTTCATTCCATTGCAAAATATGCATTCTTCTCATACCTGCATGGTTTCGCTCATTAGTGAATAATTTACAATCGGACACGTTTTTGATGTTTCGGATTTCTGGAGGGTGCTTCAAAATCCACTCCAAACTTCCACTTCGGAAAAGTTCATTCGGATGTGGATAACCAACGAATGGTGAAACGATCCAATTCCAACTCCAATCGTTAAATCGGCCCTCATGTTTCGGCCATTCGGGGCTTTGAGACGGGGACTTCAAAGGGATAGTTTCGATCCGAAAAACCGCAAGAATCAAAGCTTCATGAACACCATTCGATGCACAAACGCGAAAATATTGCAAAGAGAGCATAATGAAAAAGTTCGAATGAATTGAAAGGGGGAAATTTTCGAAACCTAGGATGCAAATCGCAAAAAAAACATTTAGTACAAGGTCGTTCAAGACGAGCCAACTCGATATGTAGGTGTATGTGAAAAACTAGTGGTACCTATCAGGTAGGTAACTGATTTTTAGATGAGCACAATCATTTCAAATGAGATTTCTGATACGTATTTACCTACTCCGACAAGCAAATACAGGGTTGGGATGAAGAATGGAACCAAGTAAATATCAGTGGAAGGTTATCATCATATCATCCATTTTATTCAGATGAATAAAAACAATATTGGGTAATAGGAAAACTTTATTAACCTTTTGTTATTCACAGGGCCAACGTTTCGAGGATGGATTAAAGGTTTTCGTTAATATAAATGAAATCAAAGAAGAGAAAGACAATTTTCAAACACAACTACGAATCAAGTCATATGAATTCCATCAATTATTGACATATTATTACCTATAGTTTTGATGTAACAGTAAACAGGGTGTCCCAGAAGTCACGCACCCCATTGGGGGGATCGAAAGTGAAAAATATTCTAAGCCCAAAAATCCATGTTTGAAAATTTTTGATAACGTAGTTAATTAGTGATTAATTAATGAAAGTTATCAATCCAGGGTGCCCTAAAGAAGAATAAGTAGGCAGTGGGGACGCGAGAGTGAGACGCCAGTCTCGGTTTACTGCGTGAAAAGCCGGCAGCAGCTCTGGCGTTTTACTCTCGCGTCCTCACTGCCTACTTATTCTTCTATAGGGCGCTCCTGATTGGTCACTTCCATTAATTTCAAACATGGATTTTTGGGCTCAAAATATTTTTCACTTTCGATCCCCTCAATGGGGTGTGCGACTTCTGGGAAATGAATTAAAACCCAGCCCCAACAACATCCCATCCTTTGGAAGTAATGTCTTCCTTTAACACCGCATTTCTACTCTGAATTTCTGAGAATCAATTCAAGACTTCAAGGGACAAATCACTGGATATCTACTGCAGTTTTAGAGCCATCACCTGAACCTGAAGGCAACCCCTGAATCGACAAATCAATGAGATGTAGAGCATTGATACAATATTTGGTTTTTTCCTGATATGTAGGAGAATTCACCACACTATCTGGACCCTAACTCCATTTGTTTTCATACTGCTTGAATTTTGTTTTTTAAGTAATCCAACCGAAAAGTTCTTCGTCCAATTTCAGTTTATGAATAAAATTTTAGAAGGTTCGTCCTTTGATTATTTGCATCAAATTTTTTGTTTTATATCGACATCGAAATATTCAAACTAACATCTAAAATATATTTATATTGACAAAATGTGTGAATCTGTAATCTGTGAGCACCAATAAATTTATTCACAACCGATATAATTTTACCTAGAACACCACTATTGCATAATATTGAAATTGACCACTGCTGTATTGGATTCCGATTCATATTGGGAATAACTTCGTAACCAGTGACGTTACAAAGTTCTCGTTTTTTGTCTCAGAGCGACTAAAGGGTTTTCCAATATGAGATGTTATTTTGACAGAAGTTGATTTCCAACCAAGCTCGATAGTGCTCTGATGAATATTTTATGTTCGGTTACCATGACAATTATGCATTAATAAGAAATCATGCATTAAAATAGGTCATTAATGGATGATTTCGAGAGCGTTAAAATGAGCTTTCATTCTATGGTCGACGGAAAAAAAATTTTTGTAAACTCGGCTTTCGAGCCAAAACTGCATAGTCAAGGATCTTCGTATATTTGTTTTTCGAAAACGGTTCATTTTGTCGACAATAAACAGGAGTAACTTTTTTAGCTTAATGTTCAAGCTATACAAATTTGTTTTTTTCTACTCCATATCATACAGGGTGTTGAAAATGTAATAATGTGAATATTAAAATGTACAACCTAGTCCTCCCCTAGTAAAGTAAGAGAGCTAATTTAAATTTGAGGGCATTTTTTCAATAGGTCCTTACTACTGTTCATCATACCAAAATTTCTTTAAATTATATTAACTAGTTTGAAATTTATTCCAGTAAAATGGATTTCCAGGTACGTCATTTAGGAAGCCGTATCTCCTTAGGGAGAGCCGCTAGAAAAAAAAATGATGGGAACTTGTCATCCCATTTCATGTTTCATCTGAATCCGAGAGATTTCACACATTTTCCCGGACAACCTGTATTTTCAAGCATAACATCCTGGTTTATGTGAAAAATTCATTCGTTATATTTTTTAACGATAATATTTTTTATCTTTGTTTTCCGACCTACAAGTATTTTAATGGTCCTATTAGCCTCGAACTTGAAACACCCTGATAGTATCAAAATGTTCGAATGTTTTTCAGTCTTCAGCACGAAATTTGAGGAAGAAATCTATGAGGAATTTCAATATTGTATGGCCACAAACTAAGTCATAATTTAGAGGCCGACATTTTTGAGTTCATTCAAAGATTTTGACACTCCACAGAAAGGTTTGCCAATTTGGCTATTCTGAAATCCTATTTCGAAAATTCGAAGATGAAAATAGCTATGTTAAGAGCACCAAAACGTCAACGGAATCGTGGAATCCTTGTTTTGCCGTATTCCGTTTCTAGTCGAAGAGATGTGTTTTTTTTTTGAGGAACACACTTATCAAGCTCAGAATGCAATTTTGCACTACAGAGCGGGTAACATTCATTGGAACGACTTCACATTCCACTACAAGAGTTTCACTCAGTCAGAAACAACGAAATTTGCTGCAGGGTTATTTCCGATTCAGAATAAATTGCCGAACAGGTTGAGGGAAAATCTCATTTTTCTTCGAGTTTGTGGATGGGTGGAATTCGAGGAAATTATGCACTTGAAGGTTGTAGATCCATATATTATTGACGAGTTGATGCGTCGAAAATTCCCTACAGATAAACTTCGTGTAACATTCCTGTTGACAGACGAATTTTCGTCAATTCCATCCTCTATCACCGGGGATCTATAATAGGTACATGAACCTATCTCTAATTGTTGTAAAACTCGTTGTCCTTGGTTTGTTCGCTTACTCCTCCGGAACTAAAGGATATGTTCTAATGGGGTTTTACTCATCGATATCAGAATATCCCCAGAAGGTATAAGTGTATGGTAATCTATTATTTCATTCAGCAACGACTAAGGTGTTTCAGTTTTCTTTGGAGAAACCAAAATAGCCTCATGGAAAAAAATTATCTCGATCTTGAAAATATCTCGGGCTTGAAAATGCCTACAGAAAAGTTCACGAAACGTTAACGGAGGAAGGTAACTTCATTTTGCTCTGATTCTCATTGAATGACTTTGTAATAATTCGAAATATATTGGTTGGCCTTTGTAGACTTCTGAATTGATATCCATGTGTTCGAAAATTTATTGAAGTGTTTATCGGTATGGTACAGGATGTGTGGCGAGACGGTAACGATTGAAATTTTTATTTTCGGCACAAGTTTCTCGTGGGCCTCTGAAGATATCAGAAAATCGTTCCACGAAATCGGTTGCATTAAATGCGTATGACGGCAGAAAAACTCGAGGCTAAAATCGTGGGAGTTGCAACGTGGCAGTACCCGAATCTTTCATGGGAAACTACGTCATCCTTTCAGAACCCACCCACCGCAGGTGGAAAGAAGAAAAATCTTTAATTTGATTGGTTTGTAAAAACGAAGAAAAAAGATCTTTAATTTGATTGGTTTGTAAAGACGAAGAAAGAAAATCTTTAATTCGATTGGTTTTAGGAGGAAACGAAGAACGGAAATCTTCAATTTGCTCTGGAGACGAAAAAAGGCAGTAACTGGGGAAGCCATAAACGGGAAGGTTGCCATGGTACTTGGAGGTACGGTTCGGAAATAGGAGAAACTGGGGAAGCCATGGTACTCGGAGGTACGGTTCGGAAATAGGAGAAACTGGGGAAGCCTTAAACGGGAAGGTTCCCAGTTGTCCCGAGAACGGTGATAGGGTAACTCACATGTTTTGGTTTTATTTTGAATGAAATAGTCTCAAGCGGAGACAGAAAAGTGCTAAATTGAAAGTAAAAAAAAAGGTCCCGTCGGTAGAATGGGAGTGAGATTAATCTGCGAATAGCGAGTTGGTGACGTGGTTTTGTGTTTCTTTTGTTTTTCAGGAAATTTTCATCATTCCTAAATTATCTGCATGAGGAAAAGGTCGAGCATTTTTGTTTATGCTTAGCTTGTTCGACTATTGGTAGAAAGCAGCAGGCAAGGCCAGATATCTTTTAGAGTCCAGAGTCCCGAAATCTTCCACAAGTCTTTCTGAATTGTATTATTTTTAAAATAGATCTCTCTTTAGTATTTGAAAGTTTGAGTTTTATTATTTTGAGATCACCCCATGTTTACGATTTTTGGTTATTTTAACAAATCCTCAAGTTTTTGATAATTCGATTTTACTTTTATAATTGGAATTTGTACTGATGATTTGATTTGGTTTCAATGATTTGATTTTGTTCAACGAATTGAAGTTGATGTGAAAAGTTGATTTGGTTTGATTGATTTCATGTGATTCGAGAAATTGACCGAATATTTTGATAATTAAGTTGTTGACGTGATTAAATTATGAATTATTTGTGTGATAGTAATTTACGTAACAAGTCCGGAAAATAGGGTTTTTTTTGGACGAATAGACAAAATTCTTGGACGAGCCGGAAGCGAGTCCTGGAAGTCGGTGAGTCCAAAAAAACTATTTTTGGACGTGTTGCGTACAATATTTTTTCGGAAATCGTGTAGAATAACAAATCAATGAGACGATACATTTCTTCATTATACATTTTGATTCTTATTCGAATTAATCAGTCATCCGTTATTTCATTGCTATTGTGATGATCATGACAATGACAACAACATCAACGTGATTTTTTCCGGCCTAGTCCGGAAAATACGTATACTTTCCGGACAAGGCCGGGAAATGCAACTTTCTCAAAGGAAAAGCGTCCGGGATGAACCCACTTCCCGGACGCTTTTCCTTTGAGAAAGTTGCCGAAAAAATTATTCATTTCACTTTGATCCTAATATACGTCTTAAATTTGAATTCGAAAGTTTTATTTACCATCCCTCTCCCTGGAATTCTATATGACACTAAGTCTCGACCCTAGTGCGTTTGGGCTGATCCCACACTTTCTCCCTTTATGGAGAAAGATCCTCAAAATCTATATATATAAAACAAAGTTGTTGGTTACACCATTTATAACTCGAGATCGGATGGACTGTTTGTTATGAACCTTCATTTATGGATTCGTCTAAGGCCTAGTTATTATAAAAAACATTAAAACTCTGAAAAATTTGGTGAAAAATTTGCTCATGTAGGAAATGTTTTTCCTCCTTTCCAATAAGGGCACTAGGTGTCGCTACGGTTAATGGCTCTCATCAAGACACTGTAGCGTACAGTGACTAGATATCTAGTTTAAAATAACATCTTTTCTTTTTCTTTGAGTAATAACACCTCTGATTGGTGGAAAGCCGCTCTTTCGTCGAATCACAAAGGGGTTGCTTTTTACAGCTTGATATGGAAATTATTTCAAATACGAAAAGTTACCGATAAGTTTGCATCCATTTTGTAAATAGGTACGGTAGCTCTTGGTGTAAACTATTGGATACATTTTCTATAATAATATATATTTGCGGATTGAGTTTCGGGAAAGAGATTTTTAAAGAAAAAAAATACTATTTCCGCCATGAAAAATTACTTTCAAGCAAAGACTTTACTGTTTCTATTCATTACTCAGGAATGGATTGCCATCGGATCAGCATTAAATGGGTCAATGTCCAATTACTGATTTAGTATAGGTAGTGCAAAAGATCATAGAACGCGATGATCACTTTTCAACCGTCTGAGGCCCGATTACAACGTAGACAAAACTGTAGATTAAATCCAAAACCTCGATTAATGTCTTTCGAGGTTTAAGATTTAATCTTCAGTTTTGTTTTACGGTGCGATCGGCCCTGATTATGCCATTCAATATACACTAAGGCTCAGAGCAGGAGCTATTGGAGCACCACGTTTTCTCTCTCGAAAGTTTTGTGCTTAATGGAGAATCAAAAGCGAATTCTAACGGCACTTCAATATCAATTGTCACGGAACCATATCTAATGGCGACACAATAAATATATGGTCGAATAACGCAAAAAGAAAGGAAACTCTGCATAAGATGAAGCCACCTAGGACCTAGAAGCATAGATAACTGGAAGAAAGCCTCCATACGCTCGACAGATCATTTTGGACTTCCTATGATGGCGGTGGTTAGAGTTTCGTGTGACCCCAGCTAAAGGAGCGCTGCGATCGTTGTAGGAGCTCTACAGTCATTGTTATTGATACATTTATGTTTCTTTTTGATGGAAAATTATCTTAAATATTTTCGCGGGATCAGTATGAGTTTTTGGAAAAAATTGGATGAATGTTTTCAATCGGGATATTGGGCAGCATAAGTTCAACTTCCTACAAAGACAGGTTCTGTGGCACTGCCTCAACATGAAAATCATATCAACCATTCCCTTTTTTCCAAAAATTCATACTGATTTACTGTATTCGAAATAATTTTTGATCAGTAGCAATAACTTGATGAATATTTTTTTGAAAAGCCGATGGAAACTGATATAATTGGTTGAATACAAGATCAATTATGAATATAAGGGGTCCCAAAATAGACCCAACATCCCAAAGTTCCGACCTGATACCCCGTAACCCAAAGGTAAATTTTCTATTTTTTTAGAAAGCATGCAAGCCAATCGCTGAAACTGCCTCTAAAACCAACATTTTCAAGTTTTTTCAATGCGGCATCTATACCCATTATATCGAAAGCCAGAGATTGTTCAAAAAACAAGGCTGCAACAAACTTTATCTGGTCCAAACCACAATAAACACTCCATCAAATCGCAAATTGCGGTCTCCGTCGACTTTGATTTCGGATCTGATTGGATCTGATATACTTAGCTCCCTTGGTATATGATCTCTGAGTCTTGAGTGTGGAAAACACTGTTCTTACACTGTGTTAAAATCCTCATGTTATTTTGTATTTCAAAGCAGTTTTTTATTTTTCTGGTTAGGTGTTGTATATTCGTTAGGCAGCGATAACGAATTGGACCTGTATCTTTGATTGCATTGAGTCTTATAAGAATGTGATATCGTATCTCCATTTGCTGAAAACAGGAGCATTGTTTAGCATTGTTCTGGGATAAGAATTCTCCAAGAGCAACTTGTTCAACTTCTTCATGTTGTCACTGACAAACATTGGATCACATATCTTGTATATTCGGTTTTTTGTTTTTTTATAAAATTCATTTTATGTTCATTTGATGGTCGGATAGGTAATGAATGAACCTTCCAGATGCCGTTCCTTTCCTATACCAATTTAATTTTACCACTCGACACACTTCTGTGTCCAAGAATGTCACTGAGTTATTGTCATCTTCCATTTCTACTGTAAACGTCAGGTGTTGATTGTAGTCGTTGAATACTCTCAAAATTGTTTGTATTCCTGACGATGGAACTCCAAGGATTGAATCATCTACTAACTTTTTTATGAAAGTAAATTTTGGTATGCAGGTGTTCAGTAAATGGTCCATAACGTATTGTGATAATATGGGAGTCTAGACTCTAGAGCCCATAGTACAACCAAAAGTCTGAATGTAAAATTTACTGTCAAATATAAAATAGCCCGAAGGAAAGTTACCATCTCCATGAACATTTCTAGTGGTATTTTGCAGTGAGCTCTAATTCTGTTCCAACTCATATTCAGAACTCCAAGTACCAGGTGTTTTGAAATGTTTCCAAACAAATTTATGACATCTAAGGAGATGATGATATGTTTGTTTGTTACTGCTTCATGTTCATGTAACCTTACATTCGGTATGTACTGAATTTGAGGAAGTTTTCAGAATTGTAATCTGTTCTGTTGATCTTAGCTGTCCTGAGGAAGACACCAATGTAGTTTTGAAATCTTGGCTATGAATAAACAGTAGAGAATTCATTGTGTATGGTCGAAATTCCTTAGTTCATCCTTGTGTATTTATATACAGGGTGAGTCTTTGACTTGTACATATATTTTAACTGTAGATTCCTCTCATCAAACGAAACACTTTTTTCCTAAACTATTTTTCAAAATTCGGTTTGGTTTCGAAGATACAGGGTGTCGAAAATCCATGAAAAAAACACTTTTCTGTTGATATCTTCGGAACCGTTATTTCGAATGAACTGGTTGAGTTTTTACTCCATTCATGGTGCATATTCCTCAATCAAAACCTATTTAATATCTCTCCTAGTATAAAAGTTACAGGGTAGTCGACTCATCAATACACGCTAAAACACCATAAAATCACTTTGAAAAGATAAACGGTTCATATTTTCGAAAGAATCAATCATTTAAGAAACTAAAAGTATTCCTATTTTTTTTTTCAATAAAACGCGTCGTTTCCGAGTTATTTCCAATTTTACTCGGAGAAATTTGACGAAAAAATCATTAATTTCAAGAATAATCTGAATGCGTCTCTGAATTAAATATCATCGAATATTATTCCTTCTGTGGTCTAAACGAGTTCACAATGTTGTCACAATATTTATCAACTTTGTCGAGATATTTTAATAATAAAATCCCACAAATGTGGGAGATAAAATTGAAATTAATGAAAACTGAAATGATACCTTATAATCATCTGTGTCGATGTTTTCATCTAAACAATATCCTCCTGGAATTTTATGAACTCGACACGGTTAAGATTATAATAATTCACTTCACATAATGAATCACATTAGAACAATTATTCACTGAATGTATTCAGAACTTCACATAATGTTTACAGTTTGTTCAGAGACTCTGGTTTTGTTATTGTTTATAGTTGGCCAGATTCCTAACCAATCTTTCGGTTTTCGCTCGACGCATGCGTGGTAAAATTGGCGGCAAACTCGATTTATGATGGAAACGGCAAAATTCATAGATATTTATACCACGGTACACAAGTGTATCGTGATTTATTCTATGGTTCGTAACAAATCCTTAACCTCAATGAAAATATCAGAAAGCTGACAACATCTTCTTGAAATTTCAGTGCGAACATTCACACAATGGATACAAAATAGATTAGGTAAGGTTGTTTAATTCTGATGTTCTGAATTAAAAGTCTTTTTTCATTATATTGTTTGGGAATTTCGTGGAAAATATGAACAAGTTAATAGTGTTCACAAACTAATCTGCACAAAAATCGAAGAAGGAACTTATTTTGGTGTGAGAAATGTGGGTTTTCAGTTGCAGATATAATCCTTCTAAACTAAGAGTTTTTGTTGAAATCATCGTGTTTGCAACATTTTTATTCCAATAAGGTTAGTACTTGAGTATTCCCTAAATGTATAAACTCAATTTCTATCGAGAAATATGAACTTTGCATCAATTCAAGAGAATTTTATCAGGAACGTAATGAGCCCAATTTTTTTTTAAATGGCTATATCTTTTTAACAGAGTCGAATTCGGAAAAATGGAAAATGAAAAAAAGGTTTCTTTTGACCTCAAGAATCCTCAGTTAAAATATATGTACAAGTCAAAGACTCACCCTGTATAATACAAGTTTGCCAGTCTTGAAATCAGCTCAAGCACTTCCTCTCCATCGGTCGTACATGTTCTTGAACCCATTGTGGCTACATTCACTACATCATCCGGGTCGAAAATTCTGTTTGACAGGAAGTTCATCCGGTAGGAGGTTTTAAACGATTCCTTGGCAAGTTTGAAATTATGTACGCGAAGATTATTCGTGTTCAAAGGGAATAAATGCTCAATGGCTACACCGAAGAATCCATCCTTCGCCTTGAACGTCACTATATACAGGGTGTTTCACCATAAACTGGACAAACATATATAGCCGTGTAAACGACATCGGGGAAGTCATTTTTGCCTTATGACATATACCCCGTTTTCGACGCATAATCGAGATACAGGGTGCTTAATGTCAACTTTGAGCCATATTCTGTGAACTGTGGTAAGTTATGCGTGATATTTGAAATAACGGTTCCTGATCACATCTTAGTATTTTTGAGAGCTCAATTGAATTGTAGTGTAGAACTTCGCAAAAAAAAATTCAAAATGGCGGAAAACCTGCAAAGTCGGAATTTTTTTTTCTCGGTTGCCAATTTGGAAAGCAAAATCTCAACGTACTCGATTTTCTAAGATTTTCCGTGAAAAAAATTTTCCAAATTTCGAACTCAACTTTTTTTTACATGTCTTCAGTGAAAAAAAAAATTCTTCCAAAATTTTTGGAATTTTTCATGGTTGAACTATCTTCAATTCTGAATACTTGGGTGAAAACAGAATGAAAAAATGTCAATTGGTTTTCTTTTTGTAGCCCTCCGAAGATTACGCTCGGTGTACTTTCTTAATTTTTATTTGAGAAACTGGAGGCCGTACGGAGGTCAAAATTGTGCTGATGGGCTACCAGAATGATCTGGATCAAAATATGAAATTATAAACCAAAAAAATTTTTTTTCAAAAAATTTTGGTAGGAATCGAACTCTACGAGTATGAATTGGATTAATTTTAATCCTTTAAATCTCCGTTACCAAAGCAACACTAGTTAATCGAGAGTGTAGAGTTCGAACCTTACCAAAGTTTTTTGGAAAAAATAAAAAAAAAATAATTTTTTTTTTCCAATTTTTTTTTATTTTTTCGAAAAAAATTTTTTTTTGTTATAATTTCATATTTCTATCTGGGTCATTCTGGCAGCCTAGCAGCACAATTCTTACCCACGTACGGCCTTCAGTTTTTCGAATAAAAATTAAGAAAGTACACCTAGCGTAATCTTCGGAAGGCTACAAAAAGAAAACCAATTGATATTTTTTCATTCTGTTTCCACCCAAGTATTCAGAATTAAAGATAGTTCAACCATGGAAAATTCCAAAAATTTTGGAAGAAATTTTTTTTTCACTGAAGACATGTAAAAAAAAAGTTGAGTTCGAAATTTGAAAAAATTTTTTCACGGAAAATCTTAGAAAATCGAGTACGTTGAGATTATGCTTTCCAAATTGGCAACCGAGAAAAAAAAATTCCGACTTTGTAGGTTTTCCGCCATTTTGAATTTTTTTTTGCAAAATTCTACACCACAATTCAATTGAGCTCTCAAAAATACTAAGATGTGATCAGGAACCGTTTTTTCAAATATCACGCATAACTTACCACAGTTCACAGAATATTGCTCAAAGTTGCCATTAAGCACCCTGTATCTCGATTATGCGTCGAAAACGGGGTATATGTCATAAGGCAAAAATGACTTTCTCGGTGTCAACTTCACGGCTATATATGTTTGTCCAGTTTATGGTGAAACACCCTGTATTTAGCGAATATTTTGAATAGTACTCTGTGGCCAAGTTCGGAGGTTGAATTGATGAATTCTACTTTATATTTTGAGAATATTATTATTGAGAATATCAAGATGGCAGCGAATGAAGGTTCGTCTTCATCTGCCTCCGTCAAAAATGAATGCAAACATTGTAAAAAGACAGTAATTAATTACATGAAATGTATTGAGATATTCCATCCAAAGTGCATGGTACAAGCTAGCATGGCGAAAAGTGTAGGGTGTAAACATGAAATCTACAAAGAAAACAACATCGAGGGAGGTGCAGTTTCAAGCATGTCAAGTGAATCTGTGGGCATTGCACCAGCTGCAAACACCCTTTTGAGACAGTTAGTTCGAGAACTGGAATCTAAAAATGAGATTCTAAATGAAAACTGTAAGTTACTACAAGAAAAATCGAATTCCTTCACGATAAATTAAATGGACCTGAAAAACTAGGCAATGACGATAATCACAAAAACAACGAAAGTATCTGTGAAGGTTATCCTAATACCAATAATACCGATAGTCCAAAAAGAAAAAAATGGATAACCATAGAACAGAAACCTTTTCATCGCCCGAACGCAGTTATGCCAACGTCATCAAGAATTCCAGTTCTGTCAATGCGAACAATTCTGGCTCTGACAATTCCAGTGTTGCCAACGTCAACACCAACGTCAAAGGTGTTGCCAATGTTACCGGCGATTCCAGTTCAGCAAAAGTAAACAAAAACACCAACGGCAAATGAGGAAATGTCAGTAAACCCACTGCACAGGGCGCTAAAGAGAACAGAATCCAGCTGGATAGTCAGCATCAAGAAGAAGGAAAAAAAGAAAATTTCAATAGAGAAGACAGGAAAAGAAGATTTATTGTTGGAAAAAATGAAGAAAATACTACTATTAGCACAGTGCCTAAACTTGTCTCGTTGCACGTAACCAGGCTTAAGCCGAAGAGTGATCCTAATGAGCTCAAACAAATGTTGCTACCAGACTTTCCAGTAGTAGTCTGTGAAGAACATGTCTCAAGACATCCAGATTTGTATGCCTCAATGAAGGTGACAATCAAGAAAGAAAGAGGAAAGCGTGGAGGTGCAATGTGTGGCCTAGCGGAGCCCTAGTGTCTCAGTTTTTATGGAAACGAAGGATGGCACCACAAAACCAGGTGGATCCGCAAGGCTTAATAAGAAAACTAGTAAGTTTCCGTACAAAAATCAGTGATTTCTACGACAATATATCCAGCCAAAATGCTGACCTAATCGCCATAACTGAAACATGGTTCAATGAATCCTTTTACAGTTCACCGCTGTGATAGAAAGTACAATGAGTTAGATGTAGTGAGAGGGGGTGGGGTGATGTTCTTGGTGAAAAAGGAGTATTCGGCAGTACTTATTGCCAAGAGCTCGAGTCCACTTCTTGACTGGATTTGTATAAGTGTTAAAGTAAAAAAAAGTTAGCATTGTTTGGTTTTGTGTCTACATTCCTCCAAACTCAAGCATAAATTGTTATAATATTTTTGTGGAGTCGGTGATAAATATGGAATGCCTGGATAACTATGACTATGTGTATTTAATGGGAGATTTCAATCTGCCTGAGATAGAGAGCGCATCATTTGATCTCGATAACGGCTCATCCAAAGCGAAAATAATAGGGCATCTGATGTCTCATTATGATCTCTTTTCGATAAACAACATCGGAACATAAATAATATAGCTCTGGATCTGGTGCTGACCAACATGGCGGAAGCTACGGTGGATGTGAGTGAACTGAGCCTAACCGATGTCGCAGATAAAAATCATCCACCTTTAGACATAACTTTTTCATTTGAAAGTTCGCATGTAGGTGTAAACAATAGTGAAATTGGAAACCCGGCCTATAATTTTAAAAAAGGCGATTTCATTCAGATGTATCATTTGCTTGGCCAGTGTGAGTGGGGTGGCATGCTTGAGTTGAATGACGCAGATGAGGCAGTAGATATGTTCTATAATGCCCTCAACAATATTTTTGAAAAATGCTTGCCACAGCAACCTAAAGAGAGAGATATCCATTATGGTACAGTGAACAGTTGAAATTTGAAATAAGGGAGAAAAATAAATATTCAAAAAGATCGAAATGCTTGGGGATTCACCAAAATGAATGCAGAGAAAAATATAGGTTTCTTAGGAAATCTGTAAAAGCCCACATAACAACTTGTGAGAATGAACATTTGGAAAACATAGAAAACAACCTTCATGGCAATCCGAAGGAATTTTGGTCATATACAGGGTGATTTTTTTAAGTGTTTCATTAGAAGTTTTCGAGGAAGGAATTGCAATACAAATTCAAAATTTTGTATTTTTGTTTTAGAGTACATGAACTCAATTTGTGAAATATTTTCAAGCGGAATCTACTTCCGGTTCTACCGGAAACGGATGTGAACTTCGTTGTTTCAAATGGAACACCCTATATATTTATACATATTTGAATTCTTCGTTTAATTCTGCAATGATTTGATGTATGATATGCGCAACCACATCAAGCGATTGTTGTGTTATTGCCTGATTCTCAATTTTTTTGACAGAAAGATTGTCACGAATTAGTGTTTATATCTTCAAAATCCCTCATTGTAAGAATTTTTTTTTGGAGCAGTGAGACAAATGAAAGTACGCTGATACGGCTTCTTGTATAAATTATGAGGAAATTTTATACAGGGTGCCTGAAACAGGGCTTCAAAGTGAGCCTCAATAAAACTACGAAATCTCATTTTTTTCAAATGGGAACCATATAATTTTATAATTCCGATCGATTGCTCGCCAAAAACTAGTTAGAGTGTGCCAAACATTTCATGTTTTCAAAATAAGTAGTTTCGCCGTTATCGAATAAAATTCGAATTTCACGACTAAAGCCAGGTTTCTTCGTCTGAACATCAGGTTTATCAAGATAATTTTCAAGTAGGCTATGTCGATAGTAATAATATGTCAGTTTTAAACTAAAATTTCTCTATTTAGTCATCATTCATTATCTGCTCTGTTTATTTGTCGCATTAGCCGCAAATGAAGAACAGACTTTTGTTATATCATTCTAGTGTACCTTTTCATTATTGCTTGTTTTGCACAATGCTTGATCAATAAAAATAAGTAAGAATGACTATTCCTAACATAGCCTACTTTGAAATAGACGAGCATTCCACTGAATTTGACTGATGGGACAACCCTGGATTTATTCATGAAATTCTGTCGAATTGAGTGGTATGCTCGTCTATTTCAAAGTAGGCTATGTTAGGCATTGTCATTCTTACTTATGTTTATTGATCAAGCACTATACAAAACAAGCAAAAACAATAATAAGGTACACTAGAATGATATATCAAAAGTCTCTTCTCTATTTGCTGCGAATGTTACAAATAAACAGAGCAGAAGATAATGAATGATGACTAAATACAGAAATTTTAGTTTTAAACTCACATATTCATACTATTGACATAGCCTACTTGAAAATTATCTTGATAAACCTGATATTTAGGCAAAAAACCTGGCTTTAGTCGTGAAATTCGAATTTTATTCGACAACGGCGTAACTACTTATTTTGAAAACATGAAATGTTTGGCACACTCTAACAAGTTTTTGGCGAGCAATCGATCGGAATTATAAAATTATATGGTTCCCATTTGAAGAAAATGAGATTTCGTAGTTTTATTGAGGCTCACTTTGAAGCCCTGTTTCAGGCACTCTGTATGAAATTTCCTCATAATTTATACAAGAAGCCGTATCAGCGTACTTTCATTTGTCTCACTGCTCCAAAAAAAAATTCTTACAATGAGGGATTTTGAAGATATAAACACTAATTTCTGACAATCTTTCTGTCAAAAAATTTGAGAATCAGGCAATAACTCAACAATCGCTTGATGTGGTTGCGCATATCATACATCAAATCATTGCAGAATTAAACGAAGAATTCAAATATGTATAAATATATAGGGTGTTCCATTTGAAATAACGAAGTTCACATCCGTTTCCGGGAGAACCGGAAGTAGATTCCGCTTGAAAATATATTACAAATTGAGTTCATGTACTCTAAAACAAAAATACAAAATTTTGAATTTGTATCGCAATTCCTTCCTCGAAAACTTCTAATGAAACACTTAAAAAATTCACCCTGTATAAGGGAGAAAAATAAAAATGAGGGTATATCACAGAGTTACAGGTACAAAAATGAATGTTTCGAGGATGACAAGTCCATAGCGGATGCCTTTGTAAGTTTCTTCAAGTCAGTGTACAATTTCAACACCGAAGTATCGGATATGGAATATGTCACAGATCCTCATCTGGAGAACCTAAGTATTTTCAACATAGAAGAACATGATGTACTGAAAGCGATAAGGTCTTTGGAACCAAAAGCGTCATTAGGGGTGGACGGCATCCCACCATACTTCCTAAAGGGATATGCAGAACTATTAGTGGAACCACTCTGTTATATTTTCGATATAGCAATTAAAACTCATACATTTCCGAAACTTTTCAAAAAAGGACGAATTACGCCCATCCATAAATCAGGAAACCCCAGAGAGATTACCAACCATAGGCCCGTCACAATCCTTCCGGCTCCCTCAAAGGTATTGGAGGAAGTAATCTACAACAGACTCTATATACATGTAAAACACCTTGTTGCACCAGAGCAACACGGTTTTGTTAAGCATAAATGAACAGTCACTAATCTTATGATCTTTAGCCGAGATATATAGCATCTGCTATAGACCAATGCAAGCAGGTAGATGCCGTCTATACTGATTTGGCCAAGGCTTTTTATAACGTCAACCACAAAACACTGCTCAGTAAACTGCAGAAATTTTCAATCAATGAAAAGCTGATATCATTTATAGAATCATATCTATCTGACAGATCCCAATTTGTCCAATTTAATAAACATCGATCAGGGACATTTACTGCACTATCGGGAGTCCCCCAAGGATCTATTTTAGGCCTTTTACTTTCCATTCTATTTGTGAATGACATTGGGGATTTTATAACGAGATCCAATTTCTTACTGTATGCTGATGATTTGAAGCTGTATAGAGTGATCAACAACGAGGATGACAGAGTTTTGCTATAACAAGACCTTGATGGACTCATTCTGTTCTGTGAGTCAAATGATCTCTTACTGAATCAGAATAAATGCAAATTTCAGTCGTTCACTCGTAAAATCAATCCCATTGATACAGAGTACTGGTTGAATGAAACCAGACTGGAGAAGGTACAGGAATTTAAAGATCTAGGTGTAGTTTTTGAAAGGAAGTTTTGTTTCACCTCCCACATTAGGAGCATTGTGAAGGAAAGCCACAGAAATTTGGGTTTTGTGCTTAGAAACTCATATCATTTCAGCTGCAAAACCGGAATACTTCTATACAACGCTTTTGTAAGACCTAAGTTGGAATATGGCCCAGTCATATGGAATCCCCACACAGTTGTATACTCCGAGATGGTAGAAAAAGCACAAAGGAGGTTCTTGAGAAGCCTTTACTACAGGAAACATAGAGAGTCTCCTTTTATGATCTCGTACAAGGCTCAACTGCTCGAATTTGAGCAAAAAACACTGGAGTCTCGAAGAGATATGAGTGGTGTGATGTTTGTGTCAGACATAATTAATGATAAACTGAATATACACTGTACCTGGTTTACTTAGTGCAATAAACATTTGTGTACCTGAAGTAAAATTACGTAGGAGAAACCATGATATTTTTTATATTGACGTCACGTCTTGCTCACCTTTTGAAAAATGCCAAAGAACTGTAAATGAATATGTAAAACAATGTGATATAGATATTTTTATTTCAAGTAGGCTGTTTGCCAGTTATAGGTTAATATGTTTGTTGGGATTTTCAGCCTTGTTATGAGTTCCTGTTTTATTTTTTGACTCAACTGTGATTTTGGTAACTTGTGTGTATTACTTTTTCTGTTTTTCTTTTTATGTGCAATGTACTTACTGTATATGAACTGTCTGTCTGTAATTGGGCTTAGGCCTGTTGATTTGTCAGTATAAATAAATGAATAAATGAATAATGGAATACCAGTACAAGGATCTTTATATTAGTTATGCCCTAATTACAATTTATTCACATTCATATAATAGTTTATGGCAGATGTGAATTCTTTTGTATTGTAATTTTCTAGTATCTTTCCATGAAAATAAAGAACAGTAAAAATAATCATCTATTATTATAATTTTTATTGAATTCCTCGTGAAGTGTCGATACAATAAAAAGAGAAAACGCCAATTTATACACCTCAATTTTAGAAACTCGACACGACTTTGTTAAAAATACATAAATTCACTGAACGCCTTCGAGATCGCAGAAGAACACCTATATTGATCAGTTTCAGATTTCATAACAACAAAGCTCTAGAAAAAATTATTATTTCAATATATCATAAATATGAGACTGCTTTTTGAATACAATAAATCAAATTTCTATATAGTCCTAGTATTATGGCTCTCCTTGATTAATCAGCATAAACATACTACCATCATTTCTTATAAGATCCCTACGAAACCGAAACGAACCGCTAGTCAAATTATGAAAACTCAAAATTAACTAGCTTCATTTCGTGGGATTTCATATTTGTGTGAATCATAAGAAAAATCAAGGAAATTCGATTCAAGGATAAAAACTAACCTGGAAACTCGTTGTTGATGGGGTCCGAGATCTGAAATCAATAAAAATTCCAATTAAAACCAGAATGTCGACTTGCAAGCCATTTCAAACAATTACAAAATTATTGAAGAAAAATAAAAACCCGACTGAGAGGAAAAAAAAAATTACACTTAAACAATGTAGGTAATTCTGTTTTGGTGATGCGTGAACGTGCAATACCTGAGGAGTTAATAGTTCATACGCAAATATAAATATGTCATTAGTCCACACTTATATCTCCTTTTTTTAATTACCACAAAATGTTTCGTGCTTTTTATTCATCCCCGCCTGGAATTCATTAAAGCATTCATAATGTATTCATATTGAAGTAGCTATACATTATTGTTTGGGGGCAACTCCACGCACTCTGCTGAAATATTCCTGCAGCAGATATATACATATATATATATATATATATACATAGACGTCTGGGGACCCAAATTGTATAATAAGCTACCGCAAGAGATCAAAGCCTTAACTGTGGGATCGTTTACTAGATTGGTAAAGAGGTTCCTCATCAACCAGGGTTTTTATACTGTAGAAGAGTATCTCGCCATGAATGTCAGAATGGATTATTTTCATGTGCCTGACTAGATTTGTTTGTTTCGTGTGATTTTTGTATATCAGTGTTTGATTAATATCTGCTACATTTTTTTTTGTTGCTTTTGAGTGTTTGAACTATATTCTTCACCATAACTTACCTGACGAATTCTGCAATCTTGATTGTATGAATTAAAATCTGTATCTTGTATTTTGTACTCGTTTGTACCCTACATTATACTGAAATATACTATACTACTATACTATGAAATGTTCAATTAGTTTGCGATAAAAACATTGCGTTACTGATTCTATACATTACTCGAACAAATGTTTCCGCAGTTGAGTTTTTTGTTATTTTTCAATGATGTGTTCAATGTTCATTACAATCTTGAACTTTAAAAAAGTTTACCAATGAACGAGCTGATCAGTGGTTTCAAGTATAGAATGGGGTCTACAGAGTATAGAAAGGCAACGAAATAGGAGTTTCATATAATAAAAAATGGTAGAACTAGATTTTGAGTCAATTTTTCATGGTTCAACTTTCTCTCATTCTGAATTCTGAGGTGTAAACAGAATGAAATAATATCCATTGTTTCTTTTGTAGCCTTCCAAAGATGACGGTCGGAAAACTTTCATAATTCTTATTTGAAAAACTGGAGGCCATACGATGGCCAAAATTATGCTAATGGGCTGCCAGAATTAATTTATAACCCAAAAAATTTTTTTTAAAAAACTAGGATTCGATCTCTCTACGAGTATGAATTGGGTTTATTTCAATCTTATAAATTTCCGTTAACAAAGCGACGCTAGTTAATCGAAAGTGGAGAGTTCGATTCCTACCAAAGCCTGCACATGAGAAATGCCATTTTTATAGAGACCGAGGTCTTCCTGCCCATTTTTATAGATTCAAAATATTTAATTGTTTACACAAATACAGAAAAATATTCCAAATCATTTCCCAACGCACGTGATTTTCGTGAACAACACCTCTAAAGCTGTTGCCAGTGAATCACTTCTCATAGCCACTTGTTGGTATACATAGCAACTTTTATAGCAACTTACACAAATTGTGAATACCATTTTCGCGCTTAGCAACTGAACCTGAACAAAACGACAAGTCACAGTTGCTATCTATAACAACTTTGCTACGTGAATAGCCCTGATGCAGAGATAAAAAATTTCGATCTGAATTACACTGTTTTCAATAATGATTTAGAAGGAATTCGAACAATTTTCATCCATTCTCCTATTAATATATCGTCAACTTTTCGACTAAAACGTCATCATATACAGGGTGTTTCTGAATTAATGCAAAAGATTGCAAAGGGTGATTCCTTGTTAAAAAAGAAAGGTAGATTGTTATATAAATGTTGGGTCAAAAGTCAAACGTTAGGGAGATATCGCAATTCAGAAACACCCTGTAAATGTATTAATGAATTAAAGAGAGATTGAATGAAAATTGTCCAAATTCCTGTTCAATAATTTCACTGTTGAAAACATGGGCGTCACTCAACAACTTTAACAATAGATAAATTCATTTGCTGTCCTTGAAAAGTTCAATGATTATAGAAAATGCATGAGACTCGAAAATAGTTGATGACTAGCGTCTGCCTGTTGAATGACAACCATAAGAAAAATACTCAAAATTATTCATTAAACCTGTCATTTACAAGACATAACTTGAGTCATCTTCTTGAGTTGTTTCCTTTGTGAATCGTTCGGCATATACAGTATTAATATTCTCCATTAAATTCATAAACGATCAAAGCATTCAAAGTATCTACACCTTTTCCAATTGTAATTCAGAAAACGTAAAATGTAATTCAGAAAAGCAAATTTAATTTCAGAAAATGGAAATTGTAATGCAGAATAGTATATGATATGTATCAACTTACTATTCTGAATTACAATTTCCATTTTCTGAAATTCAATTTGCTTTTCTGAATTACATTTTACGTTTTCTGAATTACAATTGGAAAAGGTGTAGTTGTGAAAAATAAAATTTGTTTGAATATCACCGTTTCAAACTGTTATTTCTTCCTCAATGTAGGAAAGATCAATTTTCTTGCACTCTATGGTTGAGGAAATTTAACATGTTCTTCTGTGATCGATTAGTTTTGATTCACGTTGACGTATATAGAATAGTGGTTTTTTCGCACACATAAAAAATACCGTCAGACCTGTTGATTCTACCAATCAAATTCGATTTCAAAGTCGAAAGCAATGTATAGTTTATATAAGATAGGTGTCTTATGATTTTTACTGGTGTTTTGCACATGGATTTTTTAATTTTTTCAATACGTTCATTCAGTATGTTGACTTCGATCCTGTAGAAAATTCCTCGTTATTTTGATGCACCGCATTTTGGTGTGAACACATGTACAAAATATAAGTTATATTGAAATTGCTCGTTATTAGACAACGTTTTTTACACATTTGTGAACTCTATTTCATTAGAGTCCTCTCAACATGGATTGACAACCATATCATGTCGAATGATATGATGTCCGCACCATGTGTTCATTGTAACTTGAAAGTCACACTAGTGCTGGTTCTGGGCACTATTCTCCCAGAATGTATATCGGTAAAACAAAATTGGAAACAGAAACTGCAAAGCGTTTTCAATTGAATGTCTTCAACCCTAAAGTCGATGGCCAGTAAATAAACTTGAACCTCGAGAGCCCTGAATCTTAATCATACTCGATAAAATCCCTTTATTCTACTTTATACAAGCGTTTCAAGTATAGTCGTTTCCTAGAACAAGAATGGAGAGGATATACAAGAGTTATGGACTATTTATTCAGTAGGTCCTGATATTATCCGAACAAACAAGGAAATTTTCATCAGACTCATTTGTTACGCGTTGAAAATAGGACAAGCGTTTATTTATGTGAAATTGACTGGAATTTTTTCACTTTCACTTTCTTGATTAGAATTAGCAGAGAACGGAAATAATTTTTTAATTGTCAGACATTATTCTAGATGTATAAGGAATGTATGAACAGGAACACAAAAGATCTTATTCAAAAAGGCCAGCTTTTTTTTTATTCAGGTGCTTCTCAAAGAGGCATGAACAAAGAGATGGACATTTGTTTAGTTTTCGAGATGTTGAAGTTTGAATTCCTTCAAGGTATTTCCATCGAAGAAACTCCATTTTCTAGGCGCATGTGTTTGATTTCATTTGTCAGAGTAATGATAATAGAATAAAGATGCTTAGAAACCCTGGTGACGCTATTGCCGCAATGGAAAATTGTGCGACACCTTTGATTTGACTGAAGTTATCAAAGATGCATAGAAACCCTGGTGTTACGACTCCTAACTACAAATCGTGATCGAAAATTGTAGATCAAAAACGGCACTCTAGAATGTAGAATGGGCCCTACTTCGGGAAGAATCCGCAATATTTCGCTGTCGTGGCGCTACTGCGGCAATAGAAAATAGCGCGACCCCTTTAGGGAGAAATGAGAAGTAGAACCCCATCACAGATTTTCGATCAACAAGAAAGTCTTAAACAAAATCTGATCCGGTATTATTGATATCAGAAATGACAATGAAGTGTCAGAAGTTTTTTGAATTTGCGCTTACTTTTTTGCTGATTTTTCGCTAAAAACAACCACTCCAATCTATGGGAGATGATCCCCCAACATAAGGGGCCTGTAGCGTTCCTCGAACACCTGAAGAACAGAAGAATCATCACTTGGAAGATCGGACCTGATCGAAAGATCCTCCCGATCCACAAGAGAGTTAGGACTTTGTGAAAAGGTTTTTTAGCAGGTGAAGTAATTTTTTTTACTGCTTCTTTCTCGTTTTTCCTTCTTTTTTTCCTGTTACAGATATAATTTCAAGACATTTGCATCCAGTTCAATGAAAAGGCAATTTTCAAGCACAAGGAGCTCTGTAACATGGATAGCAGCATATTTTTTTTGAACAAATTCAGTATCACCACACATACACGGGGAGACAGAGTTTTTTCAGAGGTTTTTATCTGTTCTCGTGTATCATACTCAGAATTGTATGGTACCCCGTTTACATTCCCTCTGCTAACACTTAGATTTGGAGCGGGAAACAGATTTTATTCATTTATATAATCTGGTCCTTGTAGCCATTTCTTCACACGTGCCATATGCCATGTAATGTTTGGTTTAAGAAAACAGTTTGTAATACTCTCTTTCAAAAGAATATATATATATATATATATATATATATTGATATCGATCACGAAAATCAGTGCCAACACCAGGTATTCTATAAGTTATTCAAAATTTCTCGAATAAAATATAAAATTCAATATGTATACTCCATTCACAATTATAAAATCACCACTCTGGCCTTGGAAATTTGACACATTCCACTCTGTATCGAAGTTATGACGTTTTTCAAAATATTTTTATGTTCCAAGCAAGTCAACACTATGTTGCCCTTTCTACATTCTTAGCGTATTTCTCAGAATGTGAATGAATTGGAAAAGATGTGATGGACGAAAATAATTAACGTTTATATGAATTGATAGAAAGGATTCCTTTTCTATAGTTATTTGCATGAAAAGTACAAGAGATCACTGTTGAAATATATTATTTTTCGCCATGGAAAAAATTGCATTGCTTCCACATAATTTTCATATGCATGCTTGTGAAGATTTAATGTTTATTATCCTCTTGAACTGAAAGTTCAAAACTTGACGACATTTTGTTTATTTGATCTCATGAACAAGGAGTAGAAGTAGAATATTCTGATTGTATAGTAATTTATTAGATTAAAAAATATTCATACATTACTACCACAGTAGGTTTGTACAAATAAAATGGAATAGGTCAAACATATGCTTCACATTTATAATTCACCTGTTCTAAAATAAGACACAAACCACTGGAATATGGAAAAAACTGGTGTATTCTGGTTCAATATAGCCTATTTCTACTTTCGGCAAAGGAATGAAAGCTCCAGTGACATTTCAATTCATCGGAATCTGAATTCATCTACTGTGGAATGCAATATAGTCATATTTCTTCTTTTTTTTAGCTTTTTCGACGTGTTTTTTTTCTGAAACGTGAAAACGATCAACAATAATCATTAAGAGACCGATGATGGCCATCCAGAACCCGTTTTTTTTTTTTTTTTTTTTTTTTAATGTTGTCATTTTCACGAAAAGGAATATCCTGTAATGTTCAGAGAACATCGTGAGAACCAAGGGCAAGCAGGTAGGAATTGGTGTTCTTCTTGAATTTCTGGAGGTTATATGCCTCGGGGAACACCTCCCTAGGCAATGTGTTCCAAAGCCTCGCTGTTCGTTGGATGAACGAGTCTTTGAAGAGAGATGTTCTGCAGGTCTCCAAAGTTACCACGAAGGGGTGTGAAGACTTAACTTGACGGGTTAGTCTGGAAGAGACTGCCAGAGGGGGAACGATTGCTGATAATTCAGAAGAGCATCGCCCATGGAAATATCTATAAAATAGAGACAGATCGCCCACTTTTCTACGGTGTTCCAGAGGAGTGAGCGAGCTTGTAAGCGATGCATCACCCACGAGACGAATTGCCCTTTTTTGTACGGAATCCAAGAGTTTTAGGGTGTGTTTAGGTGCAGCACTCCAAACATGGGAACAGTATTCCAGGACAGGTCGAATCTGTGCCTTATAGATCATAAGCAGCTGACCTGGGGTGAAATAGCTCCTGGCACGAAACAGAAAACCAAGTTTTTGGGATGCACTTTTAGCAATGGATCTCACGTGATTCTCCCAGGAAAGGTTACTGCCGACAGTAATGCCAAGCATCGAAATGGATGACTTCAATGGTATGGTCACTCCCGACAATTTTATGCTGGGCACAGTAAGATCGGCTTTTCTAGAGAAAAGACATGCTTGTGTTTTGTTTGCGTTGAATTCTACCAAGTTATTAGATCCCCATTCAAGAATTGTTGCCAAGTCCATATTTATGTTGTTAACATTTCTTCCTCCTTCGTTTTTGATTTGGCGGGCTGGTATTGGAGCCCTAGAAGAAAAGGCGGTATGGAGGGTACTATCATCCGCGAAGCTGTGCACTGGACACGAAGTTGCTTCCAGCAAATCGTTGATGTGAAGCAGAAACAGCGTTGGAGCCAGAACTGATCCCTGCGGAACACCAGCATTTATGGGTAGAGAGTCAGACGAAACTCCATCGACCACTACATGGAGAGATCTGTTTGAGAGAAAACTAGCTAGCAGAGAACATAGCTTTGGGGGCACGCCATAAGATGGAAGCTTGGCGAGGAGTCCCTGATGCCAGACTCGATCGAATGCCTTGGAGATATCCAGTGCTACGGCTAGGGTTTCACCATATTTCTCGGTAGATAGCTGCCATATATGTGAGACGTAAGCGAGCAAGTCACCAGTGGATCTCTGATGACGGAAACCATATTGTCTATCGTTGATAATTCCTGAGTGTTCCAGATGTTTCATGAGCTCGAAGTTTATGGCTTTTTCCATGACCTTTGAAATAATAGATAACAGAGCGATAGGTCTGTAGTTGCTAGGTAGGGTCTTTTTGCCTTTTTTAGGTACTGGTTGTACTCTTGCGGTTTTCCAGTTGGATGGAAAAACACTCAATTTGTAAGAGTGGTTGAACAATTTGCAGAGGACAGGTGTTAGTTCGGGGGCACATTTTTTGAGAACAATCGGTGGGATTCCGTCGGATCCACTGGTTTTGTTGGTGTTGAGACCCAACAGAATCTTTCTGATGGTACGTGGGCGAAAGGTTATCTCGGGCATATGGCTGTCAATAGATGTAATATTCGGGGGTTGTTTTCCCGATGAATCTAGAGTGGAATTTTCAGCGAACAAATGCGCGAAGATGTTGGCTTTTTCCAGGGCAGTCGTTGCTAGTGTTCCATCTTCCTTGGTTAGAGGGGGAAACGAGCTGGAAGTGAAGTTTCTTCCTACAGCTTTGGCGAAGGACCAAAATGAACGGGATCCGTTAGGGCATTCAACAAGTCTAGATCTTATTTTGGCATTATGAGCATCTTTTGAAGATTTGATTGTCTCATTGCATATGCCTCTAGCCTCCACATATTCTGCTCTAGTCTCAGGGCCTGGATTTTTTTGCCATCGATGGAATGCTGCCTGTTTGGAAGCGACAGCTTTAGAGCAGTTCTTGTTAAACCAGGTCTTATCGGATAATGTTCTCCTTGCAGTGTTCGGTATGTAAGTTTGCATCCCCAACATAATTATTTCAGAAATTGTCTCGGCACATTCTGTTGGATCTACTGAGGAGAAACAAGCTCTCTTCCATGGGAACGCTGAGAAAAACATACGAAGCCCTTCCCAGTCGGCCGATTTGTAATGCCACATGAGACGGGGTGGTATTGTGCGGCTTGATGGTACATGAAAAGAGCAAGTTGTGGAGATTAGGGTGTGGTCCGAGTTTCCAAGTGGGGCGCAAACTTCTATTCTATATGGATCAGGATTGGTGGTGAGAAAGAGATCCAGTATATTGGCAGAGTGGTTGTTGACATCTGGGATGCGGGTTGGTAGCTCGACCAGTTGTTCTAGGCCATGAGTGATGGCGAAGGCCTCAGCTTGACGACCTGGATCATCTGTTTTGTTGGAGAATTTGAGCCAGGCTGCGTTGTGAACATTGAAGTCTCCCATGATTATGACTTCAGCTGCTGGGTGGTTCTCCTGGATAAAATCCAGTTTGAGTGATAAAAACTCAAAAAGGCTCTTATATGACGGTTCATTTGGCGACAGGTAAAGGCAGCAGAGGAACTTGGTCAGTTTGGTATTGGCTAGCTGGAACCACATCACATCGAAATCTTTCGGTTCCAAACTCTCTACACGCTGGCATGAATGATTAGCCTTGGCATAGAGGCAGACTCCACCTTTGAACCTGAATCGAGAATGGAGTTCGTAACCAGGACAGAGCATATGGACATTGTTGGTGGACGAGTTCACTTGTGTTTCTGTCAGCGCCAGAATATCTGGTTGTTCCGTCTGTAGGTGATGGTGGACGTCATTGATGTTCTTGTTGAGTCCGCGGATGTTACAAAAGTTAATCTTCAGAGATGAGTCCCCTCGAGTACCTCTCGCCCGGAAATCCGAATGGAGAGGTATTTTGCTTCCGGAATGTTTTACTCTAGGAGACTTCATCATCTTTATGCATAAAATGTGGTGGAGAGGTGGGAAGAGGGGAAAAGGGGAGACCGGAAAGTATCGACCGAACACTGAAACATGGAGTGATCCATTTCACAGCACACAAAGTCGATATGGTGGTATTTCACCGGGCGATGAGACCATCTACCACCTATGGTTATCCTTTTAGTCGCCTTTTACGACAGGCAGGATTTACCCTGGGGTTATTCTAGAGCCGCCCCCATAGGCCCAACGAAAATCGTGCAATTTCATTCTGCAAGTTCTTTCCTCATAATTCCTCGAAAATCCTACCTGAACCATATTTTCCGGTCGCTTTCGTTAGAAGATCGTATAAGGAAGCCTTTTTTGTCCATTCACACATTCCAAATAAATTTCGAGAACCAAAAACGATACCGAAACTAACCAAACTTCCGGGGGGACCGGAATTTCGTTTGAAATCTTTCTAAACGGCCAGATACCTAAAAAAAAACTTCGTTATCAAGTGTAAAAAGGTCGATTAGTACTTACTTTCGCTTTATTTATGCATATAAATCGATTTTTGGTACAATTCAAATTTGCCGTTCGTACTCACGCCAAAACTCGTGAAAGGAAAAAATGACACTTGCACGAAACTTCTTCTGGACGACGAAGAACGGAAAAATAGGCGAGGTCGAATAAACGAAGCTTTTCAGATGAGTTACAAGGTGCCTCGCAGTTTTTTTACCGAAATTATATCTGCTTTGATAAAAGAAGCCTGGATGAGTAGATATAATGTGAGTTGATTATATTCAAAAACCAGGAAGCCTCCAGATTATTCTCAAAATGTATGATTCTTTTTGAAATTCTCTCGAATAATCGAATATAGCTGGGGCTAACTCGAAAACGGTACATTTTATTCGACTATTTGCCTCGTCTTAATTTCCACCAATCGGAAACGCGCAATTTCGAATCACAAATGGTTTCTGGATGGAAAAACTGTATGGCAGCAGCTGTCAGCAGTTTCGGGTTTACACGCGGCAAAACTTGACAGTTGTTGTTAACGAAAATTAATACATAATGCATCCAGAATAATCTGTTACTCATGAAATACTCTTGTCAAATACCATTCGGGCATCTAATTCCTCTTGTGAAGAAAATCGAAAAAACACAATGCAAAGTGAAATTTTCTTAACGAAAAGCATTCGTGCAGGTGCAAAAGTCCTTGTCTTCAACTCAGATTTTTGTCGCCACCAGCACTCATGCTTCTTGTTAAAATATTACTTAGCAACGTATTTTTTCGATTTTTTTCGAAAAAATTGGATGCCCTTATGATATTACTTACGAAAAACCTATGAATACTTTTATTTTCCAAATGATTGTTTTTTTGGAAAATATGAACCGTTTATCATTGACTGCAATGCAGAAGTTTCATTTTCTGAAATGGCAATTAATATATTCGTCGCTTCATAACATAGAAATATTGAGTGTGCTTTTGCTTTTCTCTCCTCAGTAACCATCAGCGACCTTAGCAACCTCACAGAACAAAGTAGATCACTTCGTTAATTCAATTCTGTGACAAACGTCATAATAATCCAAAAAATGGATAGTTCGGGAGAAGAAAGAGAAAAATTTAGCCGCAAGTGTCAAAGAATCTCTCCTACTCACTAAAAAGGCTTATGAAAATTTGTATGCGGCCTATAACAAGTGGTGTGAAACAAAGAAAATTGCAAAAACGTGAGAAGACTGTGACAGTTGAGTCCAATAAGGTGGTGTCCTATATAGTAGTCAATTATGGACGCTAAACGAATTCATGAATCAGGATTTAATATCGGGTTATATCGGAGTCTGAATAGGTCTTTTAAGATTTCGTGGTGCTCTTTATTGATTGAAAACCTAAGCTTTCGCTTCCACTGTGAAGCTTCTTCAGAGGTTCAATGTGAGAATAATAATCAAACCTCGCTCGATACGATAACTCTACATTGAAAAAAACGGTTCTCAAGATACCGATGGACAAAAAAGTGGTTTGTTCATGAATTTTCAGACGGAGCCGAGTTTTGAGAAATGGTACAGAAGAAGAGTTTCGTTTGATGAGAAGAATCTTCATCCGAAATATTCGTGAAGGGTGTTTCAATGAGAACTCAAGATTTCAGTGTTAATGGTTTTAAGTAGCAATGTATTCAAGAAAAGATATATTTGGGCCGCCACAGTTCTGTTGGAATATGCGTACCCTTCTGATAAAATTTTTAATAACGTTGTGGATCAAATGTGGTGGTTTTTCATTGATACAACGTCTACTTTCGGCTTTCAGTGCTTCGATGTGTACAGGATTTTTGGCATCAACCTGTGACTTCAAATGACCCCACAGTCAGAAGTCTAAAGGAGTTAAATCTCAAGAGCGTGGATGCCAATTCTGGTCACCAAATCGGGAATTGACAAGACCAGGAGCAAACTCGTGCAAGAGCGTCAATGTTTCATGGGCGGTATGACATGTCACTAAATGTGGCACCGTCCTGCTGAAACTGAATTTCTTGATGATCAATGGCTTCCAAATGAGGCACAAGAAACTGTTTCATCATAGCGCGATAATCGTTACTTCATCAATTTCTTCATGTATGACAATGTATTAAATTGAAATATTTTGGTTGACCAGTGTAGACTTCTGAAATTTATATGCATGGGTACGAAAATTATTTTACCGCTATTGGTACAGGAATGTGCGGCGAGATTACGATTGAAATTATTGATTTTTGGCTCAAGTTTCTCGTGGAACTCTGAAGATATCAGAAAATCGTTCCACGAACTCGGTTGCCTTAAGGCTTAAATGCGTACGACGGCAGAAAAAACTCGAGGCTAAAATAGTGGGATTTGCAACTTGGCAGTACCCGAAATTTTCATGTCATCCTTTCAGAACCCACCCACGGGAGGTGGGAAGAAAAAAATCTTTAATTTGATTGGTTTTTAAACATCGTCGAAGGAAAACCTTTAATTCGATTGGTTTTTAGAGAAAACGAAGAAGGAATCTTTAATTTACTCTTGAGACAAAAAAGGCAGTAACTGGAAAAACCTTAAACGGGAAGGTTGTCAGGGTACTCGGGAATACGGTTTGGAAACTAAGGGTTGTACGGTTTTAGGGTAGTGTTCAGAATTAGGGTCTCAAAGCGGAGACGAAAATAGTTAAGGTTGAATCTGAAGTTGAGGAGTAACTGCTGAAGTCTTAAACGGGAAGATTCTCAGTTGACTCGTTTGATACGTTTTGATACGGTTTTGAGGAAGGTTTAAGAAGTGATTCAGTTTCGGGAGTTGTCTCGAGAACGGTGATAGGATAACTCACATACTTTGGTTTTATTTTTGAAAGGATTGTTTCAAGCGGAGACAGAAAAGTGTTAAGTCAAAGGTAAAAGATCTTTGAAATTACTTAAAATAATTTAGATTGTGTATCGTCGGTAGAACGGGAGTGAGATTAATCTGCGAATAGCGAGTAGGTGACGTGCTTTTGTTTCTTTTGTTTTTCAGGTAATTTTCGTCATCCTTAGCATTTTCGGCACGGGAAGAAGGTCAGGTATTTTTGTTTATGCTTAGGTAATTTGAGTATTGGTAGAAATCTGCATGCAAGGCCAGATATCTTTTAGAGTCCAGAGTCCCGAAATCTACCACAAGTCTTTCTGAATTGTATTATTTTTGAGATCCCTCTTAAGTATTTGAATATTTGAGTTGTACTATTTTGAGATCATCCCATGCTTACGATCCTGAGTTTTTTCAACAAACCTTAAGTTTTTGATAACTTGATGATTTTATTTAGTTCCAATGATTTGATTCTGTTTTACGATTTGAAGTTGATGTAATAAGTTGATTTGGTTTGATTAATTTCATTTGATTTGAGACATCGACAGAATATTTCGGTAATTTAGCTTGTTGGAATATAAATAACGAGTGTAAAATTGTTGATTTGGCTTTGGTCCTAATATACGTCTCAAATTGAAATTCAAAAGTTCCATTTGCCATCCCTCTCCCTGGAATTCTATTAGACACTAACTCCCGACCCTATTGCGTCGGGCCGTACCCACACTTTCTCCCTTCGCGAAGAAAGATCTTCAAAATTTAAAATAACATCATTTTTTTTTTAATAATAACACCCCTAATTGGTGGAAAGCCGCTCTTTCTTCGAATTACAAAAGGGGGTGCTTTTTTTACAACAATCAGTACGCGTCCTACTACCGTGTAATGCTTCATGATCACTAACTCTCAACTTCCGATCTGTCACGTCATAATCGTGTGATATTAGAATTTCAAACATGGTGCGCAATTCAAATCTTATCGAAATACCCTCAATAAGCCGAAGACTCACCCCGTATAGTCTACCATTCTGCTTTGAAAAATTTTTTCTTCATCATTGAAAAAGACACTGAGGATGGAAATTAGTATTGGATGAAGGGATCGTCGGAGTGAAATCATCCTTCGCATTATGGTGAACATTTTCCCACTCCCATAATTTGATGAATATATGATATATTGTTGTGCACTATGAAATAAGACCAATAATATTAATAGTTCATCCAGATGAAAATACTGTTCAGGAAATTGAAACCCTCGATATAAATAAACGCGCCGTTCAGCTTACGACTGAGCAGATATGATATTTTCTTAACTGCCCTTTCTTACTATGAAGCTTCCGATGGTTTTTCCCCCTCACATTCTAGATATTAAAATACACACGGAACATTGATTTCTCGACTCTGGAATCCATAGAAATCCAAATTTACTGATATTATAACTGCTACACAAAAAAGAAGAGGCATTCAAACTGATTGAAATGTATCCAAACTGAGACTTTCTGCTTCATTATCATGAAACGATGTAGCCATCTTGAAAGGCATAGATGAGTTACAGAAAATTAATAAAGAAACATCAGCTTCAACGAGGATATCAACAAAGACTTTGTGAGAGAAAGTTGTGAATATCAATATCTAGAGTTGTTTTGTTCCAACCTCATAGCATGCAAATATCATTGCTCTAAGTTCAGATTACTGTCGGGTGTGTTTATAACCGCAAGCTGCTCCGATTTAAACTAATTATTTAACATCTTAAGCATGTTCTTTGTGTATTCAATGAGGCGCACGTCCCTTATCACGCAAACTTGTCCAAAGCAGGATTAATAATGTTTCTAGATTGTCCCTCGTTTGATAGACGTGCTAAATATGTATACAGGATATTCTGAGAAATTTCTCATGATCTAGCGGAGGCTCACGCATCGTTTACAAGAAGGATTTCAGTGTTTATGTTTCAATGAGATGTGCATAACTATCAGCTCATTAAAATAGTATATCCATAACTAAATTAGAAAGAGTATTCACTGAAAATTTGTGACAGACTAGTGCTATACGAGATCAGCATTGAGCCCGGAACTAGCGAGATAATTAACTTGAAAAATTCTTCGTCAAAGGTAAATGACATTGATGTTTTCCAGTAATTCATATTTTCCGTATCCTCTCATTATTTTTTCAATTACATGAAAAGTGTTCGGATTCACGGTAAAACAAGTTTTATCAGGTTAAATCATTTGTGGTCCATGTGTGTCAGAAACACACATCTCTTCAGTCTTTATTACGTTTTCAATGAAATCAAACGGTTCAACTCCTCTAGGAGTCGAATTTTCGTTGCAAAATTAGATGAGCAGCTGAAAATGCTACTAGAGTTCTTACAAACACGTTATTATGACTCTATTTTGACCAATGTTCGGCCTGATCTTTCGACTGTTTTTGGTGGCTGACTCCCACATCGGTGAAAATGTAATGGTTATTCTCACCTTTGGGCTTTGATTGTTCTGAACTGAATCATTTAGACAGAGAGTACAAACAGCTTTTCAGAAGACTTCTCAATGGGATCGATCTAACATCTATACGTATATACAGGGTGGCCATTTGAAAACGAAACAGACGAGATTACAGACGAAATAAATTTTTTCGATAGAAATGCTCGGACATGTCGATTTCTGTTTCGAGGGGGACAACTTAAGATGTAGGTTACGGACGCATAGCGCTTCAACCCTTGGTACTACAACCCTCACCCCCAATTTTTGAATAGGGAAGATGGGGTGAGTGATACCTCATTTGAAAGGTATTTTTATACTGATTTCAGCACAGTAATTGTTTTTTCATTTTATGCATTAGTTCTCGAAATATTCTTAACTAAGTATTTGAGAATGAAGTGGTGTTTTCATGGCACTTGTAGTGTTTTTTTGTGAAAAATCGACATTTTGATTAAAGATTTCTATGTCAGTGGATTGGAGGAAGGAAGCCACAGTCATGGTTGTTTTGAAGCTCAAAATGTCGATTTTTCACAAAAAAACACTACAAGTGCCATGAAAACACCACTTCATTCTCAAATACTTAGTTAAGAATATTTCGAGAACTAATGCATAAAATGAAAAAACAATTACTGTGCTGAAATCAGTATAAAAATACCTTTCAAATGAGGTATCACTCACCCCATCTTCCCTATTCAAAAATTGGGGGTGAGGGTTGTAGTAGCAAGGGTTGAAGCGCTATGCGTCCGTAACCTACATCTTAAGTTGTCCCCCTCGAAACAGAAATCGACCTATCCGAGCATTTCTATCGAAAAAATTTATTCCGTCTGTAATCTCGTCTGTTTCGTTTTCAAATGGCCACCCTGTATAGTGTATATATAGATTGTGCAATGGAGCGTTGGTTTCTTCTCAGTACTACCCAAGCGAGTTTATTTGTTCAAGCTCTTTTTGGTTGTGAAATTCGGAGTAGTGGCTTGAGTTTCTAGTTTTTCTGATATTGTGTTTTGTGATATCCAGTGTGCTAAGAAAAATCGGTGAGGGGATTGTTTTGTGTATTTGTTAAATAGACTGTGAGGAAAAATATTTGTACAGTTAATCATTTTTGAAATTATGTTATACAACTATTTTCGACTAATTCTTCAGAATTTTTTCAAAATGGCAGCCTCATCTTTCATTTTATTACGCGTGTTATTTTGTTTGATTCCTGTCCACATCCTCAAGGGGATATGACAACGGAGCTGTTCGACAAGTTATTTCAGCAACAATTGTTCTTCAATATTCCCGCAAACTCGACGTTTTTATCGATAATGCACCTTATTCTGTATCACAAATAAAATACCAAATACCTCAACAAAAAGTCATTCTATTTGCCGGCATCATGTGTGAGACAACCACGGTTTTTTCGCTGGCCGGCAAAACTGCAAAATAACCGTTCGTGTGCAGGAAGGCTTAAGATGATAACTCCTATTCACACAAAATGACGTTATTCCTGTCAGAGTTAATCGAAAATACATAACAAAAATGTTGACCCTTGAACGATTTCGTAAAATATTATCTATCAACGAGCAGTCCTCCAGCCAATTTCATTTTGCTACGAGTTCATGTCATAATAGGAACCCTACAACTGACGAGATCAAGCCGTATCAGCGAGGAACAGCCAGCGCACTTGCTTCCTCGACCCAAGAATGGTTTTTCATCCGTCAAACATGTGATTCTACTTTTTACCCATTTTCATTCAGGAGATATTAGATATTTCCACAATTGAATGATAAAGGACCCCGCACTTTTTATATGTAAAGTGGCGACCGGTCAAATTTTCTGAAAGTTTGGTATGTTGTTGTACCCGACTCAGTGACCAAAAGTGTCAATGGGTCTAACCCAATCCTATGGCTAGTTTTCCAAATACGGGGTGTTAAAGTTGAAAATTGCCCAAATTTTCGGATTTATTCTTTGATTATTAAGAGTTAGATTGGATTTCTGTTGCATACACACGTTTACTGCAGGTTCTAGTAATGGAATTAGTGGATACGTATGATTAAAAATATTCATATTTACAGGGTGATTCACGAATATATGACGGTAGTTTTTTGCCAAAATTCACTTTTTGTACTGTGACGTCAGGAAGGCTTAATTTTGAAATGTTCTTTTCGATTTAGTATTATGACGACCAAATATTGCACAGTGCATATTTTTTATACAGGGTGTTTCATAGAGAGAATCACTAGACATAATAATTTTTTTTAGAATTAATTCGAAACCCTGTATTTTGAATTGATTTTTGGGAAAAGTAGTACCACAAACATATGTGTTTCTCTAATCTCCAAAATATTCATGGTGGTTTATTCATAGGAAGGTATTCCATTTTGGGAAAAGTTCGAAAAACATGAACACCCTGTATTCGAAAATTTCCTCGGTCAAATGCAACTATTTTCTCACTATATATTGATTTTCTACAAAATCTTCAGAGGTATGAGTTCTGAATCCGATACTATGACCAGTTTTCGAGATACAGGGCGTTGAAGTGGAGAATAAATGATTTCATCAGTTTTTTTCCAATTGAAAAGGCGGATCGATTTCATATTGTGCCCATGAGTTCAATATGAGTACAGATAAGATGCGCATGGAAAGGTTCAGCTTAAATATTTACTGTTACAGGGTGATTCACGAATAAATCACAATAGCATAAGTATTTTTGGTTGCCTGTATGGCTCACCCTGTATGAAAAGTAATCATAATGAAGTATTTCAGATGAAAATTTCGAACAACTAGGTATTAACTTCATGGAATAATTTCTCTGCGACGAAACTGTAGAACTATCGAGTGTTTGCAAAAGCTATTGTGATTTATTCGTGAATCACCCTGTAACAGTAAATATTTTAGATGAACCTTTCCATGCGCATCTTATCTGTACTCATATTGAACTCATGGGCACAATATGAAATCGATCCGCCTTTTCAATTGGAAAAAAACTGATGAAATCATTTATTCTCCACTTCAACGCCCTGTATCTCGAAAACTAGTCATGGTATCGGATCCAGAATTCATACCTCTGGAGATGTTGTAGAAATCAATATATAGTGAGAAAATAGTTTTATTTGATCGAGGAAATTTTCGAATACAGGATGTTAAGATTTTTCGAACTTTTCCCAAAATGGAATACCTTCCTATGAATAAACCATCATGAATATTTTGGAGATTAGAGAAACACATATGTTTGTGGTATTACTTTTCCCAAAAATCAATTCAAAAATACAGCGTTTCGAATTGATTCTAAAAAAAATATTATGTCTAGTGGTTCTCTTTATGTAACACCCTTTATAAAAAATATGCACTGTGCAATATTTGGTCGTCATAATACTAAATCGAAAAGAACATTTCAAAAATATGCCTTCCTGACGTCACAGTAGAAAAAGTGAATTTTGGCAAAAAACTACCGTCATATATTCGTGAATCACCCTGTAAATATAATCCCACCAAAAACATTCTGTAAAAAACTGGCCAAGTCTCGATGGAGCTACTTCTTTATCACTAGAAAGTAATGAAATCTAGACATAGTCGTGCCAAGTCTAAGACTCCTTACTGCGATTCCTTTATCATTATACAGGGTGTAACTGAATAAGTGTGAAACATTTAAGGAGGTGATTCCTCATCGAAAAAAAGATAGGATCTTTCATATAAAGAAACTTCATTGGAGCATCCCTTGTTAAGATACAGCCCTTTAAAGGGGGTACATAAAATTTGTATAACAATTTTTTTCACAAGCACTGAAAAAGTTACAATATTGATATTAACCTGACGTTTTGTACTACCAAAAAGACAATTAGCCAGGTACTAACTACAAAATAACAATAAATCCAGTTCGCATTTATGACGATGTATCTCTGTAGTTGTTCGTAAAATAATGTTTTGCTGCTTACTGGTTTATTTTGGGCAAAAAACCCAAGAGACATTTTTTGTTTAAAATGAAACGGGCTATCGGAAATAAATTTTTAAATGGTAAACAAATAATAAGACAAAAAGTTACATTGGAAATAAATTTTAGGGGTTGCATTTTTCACCCCTTACAACCATGGGGTAAACCAAATAAATTACTGGCTAAGTGTCTTTTTGGTAGTACAAAACGTCAGGTTAATTTCAATATTGTAACTTTTTCAGTGCTTGTGAAAAAAATTGTTATACAAATTTTATGTACCCCCTTTAAGGGGCTGTATCTTAACAAGGGATGCTCCAATGAAGTTTCTTTATATGAAAGATCCTATCTTTTTTTCGATGAGGAATCACCTCCTTAAATGTTTTACACTTATTCAGTTACACCCTGTATTATAGTTAATGTTGTGTGACTTGGCCGTTGAACATTCTTTATACGTTAGTGGGTACAAGTCAATTTTGTTTACAGGTAATGTTATATCTGTTGTAACTACCCATGTTTGTTAAGCGAGGTAATAGCCCATACTGGTAGTGGACACATGCATTCAGCATTGACAATGCTGACTTCTGCTCTCTTCTTTTTGGAGCGTCAAATCAACCACCGATCTAACATAAAATAGACGGAATTGTATCAATGATTAGAAGTCCGTCTGTACTGGAAAAAATTTTTATACTGTTTGTTTCAGTCTCGCCTACACATAAGTATTATTGGAATACGCAGCTTTATCAAGCCTACAATTGACTGGTTATTCAATCAACGTTTTCCAAGTGGCAATTTTCCATCGTCAATGGGTAGCGGTTCTGGCGGCAGATTGGTGCAATGGTGTCATGGAGCACCCGGATTTGTACCCTTGTGTACCCTTCAACGGCCAAGTCACACAACATTAACTATAATGATAAAGAAATCGCAGTAAGGAGTCTTAGACTTGGCACGACTTTGTCTAGATTTCATTACTTTTTAGTGATAAAGAAGCAGCTCCATCGAGACTTGGCCAGTTTTTTACAGAATGTTTTTGGTGGGATTTCACTTCTTTTTGTAGAAACGTGGGCATATTAATTTATTTCATTAGATTTTCCTATTTGACAAATTTTTATTCTTTAAAGGAGTGGTTTTTTCATTATTAGAAATCTTTCTTTTCTTGTTTTTTCGGTTCTGATTCTTGTACAGAAGAAACAGTTTTTCTTATTGCCCATTCGCGTTCTCTATTTATTCTTTTAGATGGCTTAAACGTTTTAATTTCTGAAAGATCGGCGCGGTATTTGCGCCTAAGCCGGTTGTATTCGGTGATCGCTGAAGCTTGAGCTTTTATATTCTTAAAGTCTACATTTATGAAGATTGGTTACTCGTGAAAGCGCCACGTAAGCTATTATTTTGGTGCGGTAGTGCGGTTTCATCCTCAACACTTCAACCTGTCATATCTTTCGATGTACTCGTTGTAATTGTATGATGTTAAGTACTATTTCGTTCTAAATCAAATACTGGGGATAAATAACGTATTAGGTTGGATGAGGATCAATTCATAAAAACACACTCCCGAATAGTGCATAATTTTGGAAAACATCTGATTACCATAAACAGGTAATATCAAGTCAATCTTAAGAGATAGATATATGCTACCGCGGACATTTTTGTAGAACTATTCAAGAGGTACATTTCCGTCATACATTGTATCCACGTAAGTCTTACGGTTTTTGCAGCGCACGTGAAAATAGCTGATTATGGCTGATTTTGGTACTTATTTTTTCGTAATTATTGAAATTATAGTAGGTATCCTTAATTTTTTCGGGTTAAAAGTATAGCCTGTACTCATGGATAATGTAGCTTTCTAAGGGTGAAAGTATTTCTGAAATCGGTCCAGTAGTTTTTGAGTCACGTTGTATCAAACATACAAACGTTAACTTTTAATTATTACCTGATTATTATACTCAGCCTATTCAATCTATACAAACTATTATAAACAAAACGTTAACTCTTTATTACCTGAGGGTTCTTCATCAGATACTTCAGACCTTCGATTTTCGACATCAATTGAAGAGGCGAACAAAATTGAATATTATTTGTAGAGGCGGTACGTCGATCTTTAATAGTTTGGTAGGACTCTTGTGTTTTCAAATAAGGGTCAACAGGTAGGTAATCCAAATCTTCGATTATCCCAGTTTTTATAGTTTTCCCTTTATGTGACCATTAAACCCTAACTCTGTACCAAATTTCAGCTCATGGGAAGTACTAGTTCTATTTTGATGATCATGACCATGAGTGTATAAGTGAGTGTCGAAAATGCGAAATTTTGCCTTCGCTTAACTTCGGAACTAGATGACCTACACATTTGAAATTTTGGATTTTAAGTACGTGATTATAGCTCACTGGATGACGAAAATTTCAGCGTTCTGGTCTTATCCAGAGGTTCTCAAATAGGAGCCTGAAAATGCGGCGAAATGGTTCCAGTAAAGTATGGTACGGCAGTGTTTGCTTCGCGCTCGACTTGGCGGGGGCACTGCCGTGCCCCCAGATTATTTTTAATCATACGGATCGTCGGATCCACTCATTCCATCACTAGAACATCTAGTAAACGTGTATATGCAACAGAAATCCAATCTTACTCTTAATAATCAAAGAATAAATCCGAAAATTTGGGCAATTTTCAACTTTAACACCCCGTATTTGGAAAACTAGCCATAGGATTGGGTTATACCCATTGACATTTTTGGTCACTGAGTCGGGTACAACAACATACCAAACTTTCAGAAAAATTGACCTGTCGCCACTTGACCTATAAAAAGTGCGGTGTCCTTTCTGAACGCAGTTTATACTCGAACCAGGACTATATCATTTCGTAACGATGTCTGTATTTTCTGAATTTTGAGCCGGAATTGATCACAATCGACATGTTCGACTCACTCATCACAAATCCGTGGTCAAATTCAATTCTGTCCGTTTGGACCTGAATGGCTGAATACGATAACTCTCGCTCTCGAACAGTCCCTCAACTCATAAGAAGCTCTTTGTTTTGCTGACTTTGACACGAGTGCCTCGACAATGGCTTATTCGATGTGGGATCTTTGACGTCGAGCATTCGATGGTCTTACCATTGATAAATTTGGATTTCAGGGTGTGATTTCAAACCGACCTCGCGGATCGGACTATGTGCTTCAAAATTCACAACCTCTTCAAAGTGAACTGTAAACGTGGGAGTACCTCAGGGTTCCGTTCTAACACCACTTTGTTGTTCATTAAAGCTAAGCGTCCACATGTCGGCAACGGACGCATCGGACGGATCGGATTTACGGAATTCCTTTGCAGAAATGCCGCCGCTCCGATGCGTCCAGTGCGTATCTGTGGACGGGCTTGTACGAGTTTCTATACAAAGAATATCGAAATCCGTTTGATCCGATCCGTCCGATGCGTCCGTTGCCGACATGTGGACGCTTAGCTTAACGATCCACTCTCAAACTTGAGGTAGTTGATAGCTGAAAAGTAGGTGGAAGAATAACCCCGTTTGATGATGACATCTAGGAAGCCGTTAGTGGTCGTACTTTCGAGTAACTAGCTACAAGGAATCTGTGGGTCACTGGTTAGTGCCCGGTTGTGACAACTGTTACATTCATCCGGACCTCAATCCCTGCCGCTCCGGAGATCTCGATTTTAGCCGTCCACTTGACCGTCCTGAGTCCTGACTCATTGATACCCAGGCGGACTGTTTGAGAACTTTTCAGTTCTACACACGCTCATATATCCACGGGGCGTTGTGACATAAGCCATTTTTTCGCGTCAATCACGGTTTAAAACTATTTCAAAAACATTTCATTTTCAATCAGCTGATTCCAAAAATCAAACTTCAGTTCGAACTATTCCACTACCTGCTTTCAAACCGCTGCAAATTATTTCGAACCATTTGGTGCGTGACGTCACCAGTTCGACGCTTAAACACGAATATTTCAAAACGGACGAAATAATTTTAAAATATTGTCACGCGGAAATATGGCTATAGTATAGACACTAACTTAGTGTCTATACTGTGGTTGTGATCACTGAGGATGAGATTCTTGGGGGAGAGTTTGCGCCGATAAGGTGGTTGACGCAATGCTTCACTGTGGTGTGGTTCAACAGTTTGGGGGTTTTTTGTTTCTGTGCAGTCACTCTAGAGAAATTGCTGTTAGGTTTGTGATTGATAGTTTCTGTGCTCGCCTCCACAGATTGCTGATGTACCGTGGTCATTGGAACTGTCAATTGTCTTTATAGTTTACGTCAGTATATATATATAATGTCAAATTTTATTATTTTAATCTGCACGCCACGTTTTAAGTAGACTTTAGACTGGAACTGTTGTAGAATTGTACTCTTGGATAGATATAATTGTGAAATACGTTTGTTTACGTATTATTGGCTCAACAGCCGAAAGCGCTCTGCTATCTAATAAATAAATAATATTACACGAAAAACAACTCTATTTCTCTACCGTTATATTTGTTTCACTCTGAACGATTCCCCTGTAAAAGAAGAAGAATTTAAAAAAAATTTCTTATCATCTTACGTGAATTCAACCCTTAAAAAAATAACTGTAATTTCCGGCACATTCACTATTTTTGCTCGGTCCATTCCTCTATGTCTATTGCCAACTTATTTTATTTTGAAAAATTGCATTGTTTTCGATGGCAACCTTTGAATATAGAATAAATATAAAGTGAAGAACCTAGACATATAGAATGGTCTGAGAAAATTGGTTAATGTATCGGAAGTTATTATTATTTTTTTAAGGGTTGAGTTTACGTAAAATGATGAAATTTTGTTTAAACATATTTCTTCTTTCACTGGATAATCGTTTAGAGTGAGAAAAATATAAGGGTGCCATTTGAAAACAATTTCTGGGGGTAGTTTTTTCAGGGGTGTTAATTAGAAACAGAATTTCAACGTCGGATTTTGGTAGAGTTTTTGATGATATTTGAAAAACTCTTTGTTTGAGCTTTCTACCTTATTGATTATTGATTTATAATTTTTTTATTATTGTTGCACATTGTGAGAGTTTTGAAGAAATTTGTGAAATGTGTGTATTGGGGGCAAATGAAAAACTCATTTCATTTTCCATTTTCACGATATTTTGGAATGAATTAAAACAACTGAACGTTTTTATTTCTGGATTCAAAATGAGTTTAACTATATTGGATTATTGATGTTAAAAGAACAATATAATTAACACATATTTCGTTCGATTATGTGAGAAGTTGAAATACATCAGTTCTTCCTCCCAAATACATTTGTTCTTCGATTTTTCTCAACTCTAGTTTGGAAACATCAATGGTGTGTTCATTTATTCATTTATTTATTATCTACTTAGCATACCTATGGAAGTTTTACAATACGATAGGAAGAAACTATAAGTGAGGAAAAGTGAATGTGTTTATATATTTCCCATAAATATCTGATAAACAAACGTATTCGATTCAAATGAATCAGTGATAATATTGAGCCTATACATTATTTACATCAATGTATTTATAACATCAATATGGCTCATACGCCTGCTATTCACAGTCACAAATTGAAGACAAATCTTTGGTGAGAATTGGATTGAACATTGAACGCATGCGTCAACTGGAAATTCAAAAAGCGCGAGAAACGTAGAGGTTATGCATACTCCGAGTAACAACAAGAAAGTAGATATCGAGGATGAAAATATGTCACTTAAATATTTTCATTCTGAATATGTTATAGAAAAAAATTAGACATTTTACTGATAATTTCCTGAAATATAAATTATTCAAAATGAATGAATAAAAAAGTATGAGATATTTTTGGATTATCGAGAAAAATATGAATGAATTATTGACGTTCACAACCTCAGCTCGATGAAAGTCAAAAAAGAGAGTATTCTGGAGAAACGAATAATGCTCGCAGACATAATCGGAAAAATATCGTTTTTGTTTCAATGAGAATAAAATAAGAGTATTTTCCAGATGAAACCAGTCAGTTTCAATCAAGAAATAACAAATTTGAGATGTTCATCCACACCAAAAAGTCATGACATGCGTGCCTGTCATGACTCTGTTTTTCTGATGGCTCTATCTTTCTCGGGAAATTAAAGAAAAGGGTTTTTTTGACATAAAGAATTCACATTTGAAAAAATGTACAAGTTGAAAATTCCGCTGAATCAGGTTCCTACCCGTTTGAATGCATTTAATGTAGAAATGAATATCACAAGCTAGATCCTGTACCCATACTTTTAGGTAATATAAATGCCAGAAATATTTTCAGTGTGAACAACAATAAACCAAAATTCGAACTTTCCCAATGAATATCTACTAAATTCTACACTCGTGATAAATCAATAATTATACGATAGAAACGGAGCAATTCATACATTCAAATCAAATTCTAAATATACTTCTGAACGATGCACTCTATACGCCTATAATTCCACCCTGTTTGAGATAATACTTCATTAAAATGCATTCTACGATATTGGAGTATTATACAATCTGTCATCGCCGCTATTGCGATAAATTAATTCATTTATCATTCTGTTATCTGAATATCAGCCAAAAACTGATTACTATGCAAATATTCACTGGGACGTTTCATGGTGTGGGCGGATAAACTATGGCAACCAATTTAGTGTCAACAAATTTAATGAAAAATTAAAAGGATGCAGAACGAAATCTGGGAGCTTAGCGATATAGCAATACTTCGCAAAAATATAGCTTCGTTTTGAAGCACTCCTGTTTATTGAATTCCGAATCTAATTTATGATGAAAGTTACGTAGTTGAAAAACAGATTCTGTTTGGTACCTAGTGATGAAAAATGGTTTAGCGTATTGTCATCGTCAAGCTTTGCATTCGTCTCTCTTGAGGAGTCAACATCTCATTTAACCGGTTCGGATTCGTTATTTTATTCACTTATATTTCGTATGGCCAAACGAGTATGGATGGCGAAAAACACATTTCCTTCAATAATAGGTTTTCAGAAAATTAACAACAAATAGTATTTATCAGAAAAAAATCAAAACCAGCCGAAAATTCAAGTGAAAAGAGATAAACAAGATTTGTAACCATCAGTAGATTATTGTTTCAGCAATAAAAAATGCACAATGAACTGCTTCATACTTATTTCGGAAAATAATAATTCTCACTGCAAATTCTGAGATATAAATGTGACTTGAAACTTGAATATTATAATGTATTTCAGGCGAGGACAAACAAATCGTTGAAATATGTTGCATGTTGCTGATTAAATTTGAAGAACGAATCTCTTCTGCCAGTTTTGTTGGTCCCTGCCCATAGGCGTATCTAGCCTCAGTTTTCAGGGGGGCCGCGGCCCCTGGTATATTTGTACGTAGTTTTTGTTTTACCTATTATGTATCGACCTGAAGCATTACTCAATGAGTCAATGAAAAATAATATTCTACGGGTTATAGATTTTGCTTACCGCTTTCGATTTGAATTTGCTGGAGTAGGGTTTTTCGTTTATTTTTTCAATATTTGTATTTTGTCCCGTTTTGTCGTGAACTTGACATTGTGATGAGAATTTCGTTGCATGGACATTTTAAGAAAGAAGCTGTCTCCGAAAAGAATAGGACGAATGAAATAATTTTTTTTCACAGGGAATTGGACAGATTTTTATTCGTGAGTGCACTCATTGCTGACGTTTCGGAACGATTTGTTCCTTTTTCAAGGCTGTAATAGAGAGTATTATTAGGAACACTGATGGTTTCATTCACATTACAGAAAGCAGCTACCCCGTTATAGTAAATTTGAATAGTTCATGTATAGATTAAAAACGCTTTTAATCGAATTATTCAAATTTACTATAACGAGGTAATTACTTTTTGTAATGTGAATGAAACCATCAGTGTTCCTATAATGATACTCCCTATCATAGCCTTGAAAAAGGAACAAATCGTTCCGAAACGTCGGCAATGTTACAAGTGCATTCAAGAATAAAAATGTGTCCGATTCCCTGTGAAAAAATTTTATTTCATTTATCAACATGGACACGAACTCTTATGAATAGGACGAATATTTTTACCCGACTACGCGAGAACGATCTCTTGGTGTTTCGGTTACTTTGTTGCATATATGATTTTAGTCCATTTGCAGCCTCCGTGCTCGAAAAAGGTGCTGCTTATCTGGGATTGTAGAGTAGCGTAATATTTTGGACTTGTGTGCTTCATTGTGGATCGTGAATTCTATTTCTGTGTTTGGTTATTTTGGCATTTCATAGTGGTAAGTTACTGGTGCCACTGGTGGAGCCTAATCGTTTAGTTTGGAGTTATATCTGGAAAGTCTTAAGGTTCCTGTTGTTTCCTGTTTTTCGAGGTAAGGATTTCTGAAGTATTCCTGATACAGATTGAAGAACTATGCGGTAGCTTCTGGTAGATAATAATCCCTGTTAGGTCGTGAACGTTGCGTTGCCTACGTGACTTGCTTCGGCGTTATTCGACCCGAGACCTAGCGCACTCAGGTGACGATTTGCGGAAGCATTTTCTCGCGATTGCGTGCGATAGATTCAACATGTCGTCATTCATTGTTGTTTACACATCGTGCACCAGAGAGTTGGTTAAAAGCAAGCTAATTTAATAGTGCCTTCTAAAACGAATAAAATTTGTGTTGAATACTTTCGTTTCGAAAGAATAAAGTCGTCTGATCGTGTCACCATCATATTTGTGCTATCCTCTAAGTAATAAGTTCGCCTGTGGTTAAGCAACTTGGAACTTGAGTCACTAGGGAATTGGTCGCTACTAACGACGTCCATCTAAAGGAAAGGTATTTCCCTGTTTCCATTCCTTATACCCCCCTTCAGCTGCCAACTTAGTAGTTGACCACCTACGATTGCCGTCAACTTATATTTCTGAGGTAAGTGCCTTTATTTAATCGGTTGCTTAATTATTGGACGCATTTCTTCTGAAGTCGATTTGCAGCAATTGACTTACTGCAATCGTCTAATCCCTATAGAATTTTGGAGATATTTTTTGAAGAATACTGCTATCAAACCTTCTGCACAATCTTCAAAACCCAAAATAAATTAAACATTACGAACTTACAAGGAAATCACTCGAATGCAAAACCCTTGAAGTAGCTACTCTTCGAGTGACCCGAGTGTTATTGTACCGGGAAAAGCTTTGTTCGGTAGGACAGTGAAAACTGAATTTAATATTCGAAGAAGATCAAAAACTGTGGGATAAACCCGTTCTCCATCAAAAATGATTATCCTTTGAGGTAACAATGTAAAAACATCCCGTTTGCTTGTCCTCTATCGTACAGAGCTCTTCCTTATTCTCATATGGAAGTATCGCCAATTCATGGCAAGCATTAAAGATTCGAAATTGCCTAGTTGCTCTAGTTGATATTCATCTTCCGAAGATAAAATTCAATTGAAAACTCTCAGCTTGAATGCACTTTCAGTTCGAATATTTCTGATTGATTATAACCTGATAACCTTTCCATCTGGACGTGCGGAACAATCAGGCAATGAAGAATATCGCAAAATTTCCAGCTGGATGAATAAGCGTACGCCGGATTATTCTCTGCCCGCGTAGAATATGATTCTGGAGCAATGGATAAACCTCGCATGAAAACTTTATTGAATGAAATAAATCCTTGTCATGGATTTGGATCCACAGTAAATATTTCCTTCGCTACATTCAGATATTTGACTCATTTTTCATATGTCGATTTCATACGTCAGATTTGATTAGTATTCTCATGTTGATATAAACAAGCATGTGCGTGGACATCAAGCTCGAATAGATAATGAACAATATATTCCAATAAGCGTCCCTTTCGCTAGAATCTAATTTCTCGACAACCCATAACGACGTTGCCACGTTGTGTTTGGTAGCTTCTATGATATCAGGTCTCATCTATGGCAACGATTTTATATTTCAACTTCGATTGATTGAGCATTTCATAATCCTTGTTGTAAATTAGTCTTGATTTTTCCGGTAATAACTAATTCGCAGCTTCGGCTGCATTTTCTATAATAATATTCGGTAAATCGTATTCATTTCTATTATTCATTCAAGTCTACACCAAGGAAACAGTAATGACATTCACTTAATATTATGATGACAGCAATACGCAACGAACTTCAAAATATCAGCAAATGCTATGTTTACTACTAGAAGTTATGGGAAGAAAATCATTGGGACAATGAGGTAATTTTAAACTCGATTTTTCTGGTAATAAAATTATGTTTTCGTGAAACATAATATTTTGTATTCACCACGAGCGTTATTAGATTTATAAATAAGTATTATCATTACGAATTCTCGAATCTTCCACTCACTAATTGTGAGTTTCACAAAGCGTAACCACCGCTGATCGGAGATTGATCTAGAACTAGTGATTGCGCTTTGTGAAACCCACTGTTGATCTATAAACTGCCGAATTCACACATACATGAACACTGCCATAACTTTGCCTTTTACAATAGGGTTTTTGAGGTGATTAAACAATCACCTGTTTGCCCCTTCTTCGTTAACCCCCTCAAAAAAATGGCATCGAAACCACTACCACATGAACCAATATTTCTACCAGTTTAATTCAGTTATTTCATTCTCATTAAGGAATGTCTATCCTAGTTTCACTAATAACGAGTTATTCTGAATTAGGTTCAGTATAATCATACTAGGTACGATCCTAACTAATTCTAAGACAACAGCTTGACCTAAAAAAGGTTCAATATGGTGAGTCTCAAGAGTCTAATTTTTGCGTGTTACCGTGTTACAAACGGTTATAAACGGTTACGAGATTTTTATCTTTTTCGTATTTTTTCATGAGCGGTAATAGAGGGGAAGGTGTTATAACGTAATAAGGCTACGTCAAAATACCTTTCCCTTTATTACCGTTCACGAAAAAATACAAAAAATATCAGAAACTGGTAACCGATTGTAACACGGTAACACGCAAAAATTGGACTAAGGAGGTTGATCGATAGAATGTGAGTTTTTAATTTTGTTCTTGAAAACCAACAAGCATTTCTTCGAAGGTGATACAAATATTCCTCATGGAATTGATTCCTGATTCCTGCATATTTAATGAATTGATCATTTCAACTTGTTCTTTGAAATGTCTTATTCTATACTTGTTTCAACATATTTCGTAAACGGACATCATAAACAGACATCACCTCTGTTGTTATAACCAATTATAATTACGAAGTCTACAGTAGTTCTTCTGCATACGGTGACGCCTCGATATCCATAAGCTTGGAATATCGGCAACTGTGACAGGCGAGAAAATATTCCATTTCTAAGATATACAGTATTTATTGAGTATTTATTACGTGAAATATTCCTAGAATTTGAATGTTTATGAAGATACTGTTTAGGTTCAAAATTATCACCGATGAATTGAAATGGAATACGTTTCTTTATTTTTGAGTGAATACCTACCTACCTATGAACACATTAAACTTTTAAAGTGAGGAGCTTTTGAGCTTTTCTTCGTCCACCTTGTAAGCACATTCATCTTGTGAGTTGATCCATCTCAATGGTATCATTCAAGAGTCCAACGAAAAAAAATGGACAACAGCTGAAAGAAATCGTGCATGATCCTCAATATGTTATTATAGAAATATTGAGAATTTTTTTATCAATAATTTTGTAGCAATTTATATGGTGCTGGTTGAACGATCTGGACAAAATTTTGAACGTCTCTCGATATAGACCTCTGAAATTAAATTCATGGCTGCGAAAATTTTAAGTTGTTTATCGGTATGGAACAGGATGTAGGCTAGACGACAACGATTGAAACTATTGATTTTCGAGTCGAGTTTCCTCATGAAATTCAGACCATATCAGAAAATCGTTCCACGAACTGTGTGGTCCCTGAGTGCAGACGACAGCAGAAAATTAGAGGTTAAGATCGTGGGACCGGTAACATTGCAACTACCCAAAAATTTCATATGAATTGAATCAGCCTTTCGGAATCCACCCACGGTAGGTAGAATAGGGAAATCTTTTATTGCTTTGGAAAACGAAGAAGAGGCGGTAGCTGGAGAAGCCTTAAACGGGTTCTCAGACTAGGAATCGGTTTTAGGTAATTGGAAGTACGGCCTCAAAGCGGAGACGAAAAATGATTTTCGTGGAATAGCAGAGTTGAGTTTGGAATCGGAAGTTAAGAGTAGCTGAAGAAGTCTCAAACGGGAAGGTTCTCAGTTGACTCGGGATCGGTTCTATAGGGTATTTCAGTGTTCGAAAGTACGGTCTAAAAGCGGAGATGGAAAAGTGCTATTCGGGGAAAAGCGGTGTGAAGTGTCAAGTCGGAAGTTGAAGGTTTTTTTTTCTGAAATTGATCAGAACTATTTAGATCACGTCTCGTCGATGAAACCGGGAGTGAAATTGATCTGCGAACAGCGAGTTAGTGACGTGTTTTAGTTGTCATTTTTTAGGATATCTTAATTTTCCTTAGGATTACTTGCCAGAGGAGATAGGTCTGGTAGTTTGGCGTATGCTTTGCTTATTTTACTATTGTTAGAAAGCTGCATTAACGCCAAAAATTTCTTATAGTCCAGAGTCCTGAAAGTTTTCGGTACTTATTTGAGTTGTGATGTTTTGAAATCACCCCAAGTTTTTGAAAGTGTTGATTCTGTTTCGATTAATTGATTTTGTGTTGATAATTTGAGTTTGTTTTGATGAGATAATTTTGATTTAATGATTTGATTTTGTTTCGATAATATAATTTCCATTCGATGAATTGACCAACTACTTTTATATTTCATTCTTTCGACATGATTGAGTTATAGACAGTGTGTGTAAAACCGTTTATTTTATCTTGATCTCAATAGACGTCTAAACTTTGATATCGGACGTTTCATTCACCATCTCTTTTCTTTGGAGAATTATTAAACACTATGTTCTGTTCCTACTGCGAGGGGCCGTTTCCACACTTTCTCCATTCAAGGAGAAAGATCTTCAAAATTTTTAATAAATTTTTTTTCTTTTCTTTGAGTAATAACACTCTTTTATTGGTGGAAAGCCTCTCTTCCGTCGAATCTCAAAGGGGAAGTTTTTTTCACCAACCTTGTTGACGAACATTCAAGAAAAACATCAGCAGTCTGGTGAACATACAGGGTGAGTCTTTGACTTGTACAGGGTGCGGCACGGAGGATGGATGGTTTTAAAAAAATAATAAAAGCGTTAATTTTTACTCAAAAACACATTTATTGACGGAATCAGATTCTCAAGGAAATAGCATTTGAGAGAGTCAAGTGTGGAAAATCACATCAGGCATGTGGTGGCCGAAATCGGTGATGCAGTGCTGGAGGCGCTCTTGGAAGTTCGCGTAGACTCTCTCCAACATCGCTCTCTCAACTTGGGCAACTTCCACGCGAATAGCCCTTTTCAATTCGTCCAGAGTTCGGGGCTCGTATACTCTAGCCTTGAGGTGTCCCCATAAGAAAAAATCGCATATGGATAAATCTGGGGACCGGGGAGGCCAATGAACATCGCCAAACCTGGAAATAAGGCGACCAGGGAAGAGAGGGCTAATAACGTCCATTGATGCTCTGGCTGTGTGGGCGGTCGCCCCATCCTGTTGGAACCACACACGTCGGATTGGAACACGTTGCCGTCGTAATTCGGGGATAAAGAAGTTGTTGATCATTTCGACGTACCGCTCTGAGTTCACGGTAACAGCACGACCATTAACGTCTTCGAAGAAGTAAGGGCCAATGATGCGAGTTTGCGATACAGCGCACCAAACCGTAACTTTTGGGCTGGTAAATAAATGCTAGGAACACACGAGTCTAACGGCACCTTCCCCACTTCTCTCGTCCTCAGTGGGGGAAAGTTATGCCCATCTGAAAAACGTCCGCCCTCCGTGCCGCACCTTGTACATGTATTTTAACTATATTCTTGAGACCTAAAGAAACTTTTTTTAATTTTTAATTATTCCGAATTCGGCTCGGTTAAAGAGATATAGCCATTTGAAAAAAAATTGTGCTAAATGCGTGCCTGATATTATTCTCTACAAACACCTCAAAGTTCATATTTTTCAATTGAAATTGATGTGATTATTAGATATTCTGGGTGATACATTTAGAAAATACTCGAGCACTAACCTTATTTAACCTTTTTTTCATATCTTCGATACCTAAGTCTTCTCTGAATAATGACGAAATTGTTAAATTCTACTCAGATATTATAAAAGATTCAGTGTCGTCTTTTCTGGATTTCAAAAAAGTTGCCGAAACGGATATTTTGAAAATGATCATGAAGATTAAGTCTAAGTCGTATGGTCTTGATGACATTAATATTTATATAATTAAGTTGTGCTCTCCTTTCACCCTTCCATTCATTACCCATGTAATCAATTTCTGTATAGAACATTCGGTTTTTCCTAAATCATGGAATAGAGCGCTAGTGATTCCACTCCCAAAATCACACCATCCTGACGGCTACAAAGACCTTAGACCTGTGAGTATATTGCCTTGTTTTTCTAAAATATTAGAAAAGATTGTTAACGAACAACTGATAGAACACTTGGAATCTAACTTCATCCTGCCTGACACTCAATCAGGTTTTCGTAAGAAACATAGTTGTACAACTGTTCTTTCTGATGTATCCGATGAAATAATGCGAAACACAGATAGTAATAAAATAACCCTTCTGGTATTACTTGACTATACAAGAGCCTTTGATACAATAAACCGTAAAACTTTACTGGCTATTTTGCACTATATTGGTCTTGGTGAAAATGCTGTGAAATTCTTCCAAAGGTATCTTGAGCGCAGATCCCAAATAGTCAAAGTAGACAGTAGTTTTTCTGAAGAGTTACTCACGGATGCGTGAGTACCACAAGGATCAATTCTGGGACCTTTGCTTTATACGATATATACATCAACGCAGAGACATATATTCAAACATTGTAAGGCCCATTACTATGCGGATGATACTCAGGTGCTTTTATCGTTCTATAAGGAAAAAGTTTTAGATTCTTGCAAGATCATAAATGAAGAAATGGACAAACTTAGAGAATATGCATTGCAACACAATCTTTTTTTGAATACTAAAAAATGCTACTTAATGATATTCGGTCCAAAAAATCATGTTGCGGAGGTGAGGGATATGATCGACGTGAGGATAGGCGGAGTGAAATTGGAGATTAAGGACAGTGTGAGGAACTTGGGACTAATATTTGACTCTTCTTTGAGATTTGAACAACTTATCTCGAACAATGCAAAAAGCGCATACAATAAGCTCAGACATTTCTACGGCAATAGACGTTTCATTCCTCAAGAACGTAAAAAATTATTATGCGATTCAGTAGTATTATCGGGATTCAATTACGCCGATGTTGTATATGGTACTTGTTTGACAGCTGTGCAGAAGTTGAGAATACAGAAGGTGCAGAATTCTTGCCTTCGTTTCATTTACGGAATCAGAAAGTTTGATAGAATATCACATAAAATCAGGGAGGCTGGATGGTTGAATATGGAGAATCGAAGGAGGTTTCATATGTCGTTGTTTTTCCATAAAATCATTATAGATAGAAAACCAGCATATTTGCACAGAAAAATTGTATATAGGAGTCACGTTCATAACATCAATATTAGATCAAAAGGCTTGATAACACCACCTATCCACAGGACAGCTCTGTTTGTGAGGAGTTTTTCTTACAATATAGCTTTTATGTATAATTCTCTTCCAGTGATCTTCAACTTCAAGTCTATGAATGTGTCTAGATTCAGAAAGAATGTATTCGAATATTACGTTGAAAGCTCATGATGAGGATATATTTACCTTTTTTTTTTGTTTTATTTTTGTTTCTTCCAACTTGGATTGATGGGTGTAGAATAGTACTGAATGTACGCCATATAATTTTAAAATTACGTTTTTTAATTTTTTTTAAATTGGATAGGTTAAGTAGAGCAGAATGTGTGCTTGTCGCACATATCTGGACTTCGCATTTTCCCACTGTTTTCTTGAAAATTTTGTTTGTAATCCATTTATTTGGGAATAAAGACAAATATTATTATTATAATTATTATTAATAAGAATGTCACAAACACGATATTTCCTAACAAAAACGCTAAGTTTTGTCCCATCATTTCTGCAATTAAAATGCCATATTTCTCACACCAAAATAAGTTCCTTCTTCAATTTTCCGGAAGATTAGTTTGTAAACACTATTAACTGGTTCATATTTTCCACGAAATTCCCAAACAATATCATAAAAAAAGACTTTTAATTCAGATCATCAGAATTTATTATTGAACAACCTAACCTAATCTATTTTATATCCATTCTGTGAATGTTTGCACAGGAATTTCAAGGAAATGTTGTCAGCTTTCTGATATTTTCATTGAGGATAAGGATTTGTTACGAACATAGAATAAATCACGATACACTTGTGTACCGTGGTATAAATATCTATGAATTCTGCCGTTTTCAATTTCCATCATAAATCGAGTTTGCCGCCAATTTTACCACGCCTGCGTCGAGCGAAAACCGAAAGATTGGTTAGGTATCTGGAGGCCAACCTGGCCAACTATAAACAATAACAAACCAGAGTCTCTGAACAAACTGTAAACATTATGTGAAGTTCTGAATGCATTCAGTGAATTATTGTTCTAATGTGATTCATTATGTGAAGTGAATTATTATAATCTTAACCGTGTCGAGTTTATAAAATTCCAGGAGGATATTGTTTAGATGAAAACATCGACACAGATTATAAGGTAGGTATTATTTCAGTTTTCATTAATTTCAATTCAATAAGTAGTCTGTATCGAGATTCATCATTCGAATTTAACTTCAATATGGACCGGTAACTATGAATTTTCAATAGAAACTGTGCTTGAATCCTCCTTGGTGTTCAATTTTATCTTCCACATTTGTGGGATATCATTATTAAAATATCTCGACAAAGTTGATAAATATTGTGATGACATTGTATTGTGAACTCGTTTAGACCAGAGAAGGAATAATATTCGATGATATTTAATTCAGAGACGCATTAAGATTATTCTTGAAATTAATGATTTTTTCGTCAAATTTCTCCGGGTAAAATTGGAAATAACTCGGAAACGACGCTTTTTATTGAAAAAAATAAGTATACTTTTAGTTTCTTAAATGATTGATTCTTTCGGAAATATGAACCGTTTATCTTTTTAAAGTGGTTTTATGGTGTTTTAGCGTGTATTGATGAGTCGACTACACTGTAACTTTTATACTAGTAGAGATACTGAATAGGTTTTGATTGAGGAATATGCACCATGAATAGAGTAAAAACTCAACCAAAATTCAGTTCATTCGAAATAACGGTTCCGAAGATATAAACAGAAAAGTGTTTTTCTCATGGATTTTCGACACCCTGTATCTTCGAAACCAAACCGAATTTTGAAAAATGGTATAGGAAAAAAGTGTTTCGTTTGATGAACAACATTTCTGAAATAACAAAAATGTCCGAATACTTTGGAAATTTTCTATTTCTTTTTTCTCCCTCATCCCGAAATTCCAAGGCATAACCACCATCATGTCTTGAAATCCCTTTATTCATTTTCTCTAATGACCCTGACAAGAACCAATGGTCCAATTGTCATAGTGAAACACGTGTCGCAGTTCAAAACTCACTTTCCTTGTTGATCAAATAATTTCTCATTTTCATTCAGACTAAAATGAGTTTTTCATATTCACCATCTTCTATGTCTGGTGATGGGAAGCTGATGTCTTCAGATTCCCCCTTAAAACTTCACGGGTGATTGAAATATGTAAGAATTTCTGGTCATTTTCTTGTTCTCCATTTCGAAATAATCATTTACCCCCCAAATGAAAAGGAATCGATTTCTATTATTGATCAAAATACCCAAGGATAATCAATGTGAACTGAAAATATTTATTTGCAACTACAGAAACAAACGTTTATCATTCAACTCATTATCACAAGAAATACGAGGAATCTAATGAGAAAAAGGGAAATTTGTAAGGTGATTTCAATTTTTCACGAATTTAAAATTCTGAACCATTCTTTCGGAACTCCGGAGCATTCATTAAGATCGTAAATTATTGTGGTGATAATTTCGGCTTATGGAAGAATTAGGCATACGGAGCAGTCGAAATATTCGCCGTAGTCGCCAAATATATTAACGTCGTTCGTGATATTAGAAGTAATGGGAGGATTTTCGCTAAACGCTGCAATCGAAAATACACCCACTTACGGTACACACAATAAGCTTCAGAAAACAAAGAACTGTTGCATAAGTTCTGATCCAGAGTCGGATCTTGTCCTGATTATACATCGGCATGTTGATCCTATTTCCTGAAGTTTTATGAGAGTTATCCCTCTTCACCATATTAGCAAAGAAAGCAAAATATCTCTAGCGGTACAAACGAACATCTCTGCAAAATTATACATTTTCATCCGTCATTTTCCCTTAAAATATGACACCCTTATGTATATACAGGGTGTTTTACAAGTTCTATGACCAACTTCGGCTTGAATGCAAGCTTCACATCGACGAACTAAAGATGCCGCATCTTGCATTCTATCAAGTAATTGTTGATGAGATTGGATTTCAACATGATAAACAAGCTGCTTCATATGTCCCCATAAATGAAATTCAGATCTGACGAACGAGGTGGCCTATTCATTCATTTATTCGTAAATGTTCATTTAGCCAACTGACTACTCGACTCCCTCTGTGTGGTGATGCACGACATATACCCCATATCTATATAACATTTTACTCATTTTCTACATCAACTTGAGTTGGAGCATGATTGCCTGTTTCTCGAAGTCTTCGGAATGATACACAAAAATCTGTGTGAACAGGTTTATTGTCTATTAATAATAATAATATATTTAATTCAAAAAGTTACTGATAACACAATAAGGTTGAATTGGTCAAGAAAATGAAAATTCACTTAACACCGTTACAAAAAACAATGAATTCTTCAATTGAATAAGGTTCACATTTCATGATTATTTCATATAGGCTATTCTTAAAAATATTGAGTGTCATAACAGATTTGGAGCGCTTAGGAAGAGCATTGAATAATTCTAAGCCGATATTGAGGGGTGATCTTTCTGTTAAACTTAAAGTGTGACATGGATAAAGAAAAGGTTCAGTACGCCTAGTGCTATTACAATTTTTGAATTTTTCAAAGTAAATTGAATGTAGGTACATGAATATCAACACTCCACAGGGTGTACCAGAAGTCGCGCATCCCATTGAGGGGATCAAAAGTGAAAAAAATTCTAAGCCCAAAAATCCATGTTTGAAATTTTTTGATGATGTAGTTGATTATTAATTCATTAATGAAAGTGACCAATCCACTGCCGGCTTTCACCGAGACTGGCGTCTCACTCTCGCGTCCGCACTGCCTACTTATTCTTCTGTAGGGCGCTCATGATTGGTCACTTTCAATAATTAATTAGTTGATTACTTATTATTATTATTATAATTACAATAAGAGTTGGGGCAAAAAGCCCATAAACTCAATAACACAAAATAATACAATGCTCAATTATAGGGAAAAAAATTAAAACTCATACCATGAAAACAAAAGTAATCTCTAACTGGCACACTACAGGTAACTAAGAGATCAACTCCCGCACATACTGATCAAATCGTTTTTTGAAAGTGTTGACCGAGGTTGCACCAACCACACTCTGTAGGAGCCCATTCCACCTGTCGAAGACTCTATTTGACAGGAAGATTTGACGTTGTGTGGTCCTGAAATTCTCCTTCCCAAGTTTGAAGTTATGCCCTCGAAGTTGTGTGGTGCTTTTTTTATACAAGTGGTCCAGGCTCACCCCAAACAGTCCATTCAATGCCCTGTATGTAACGATGAGGTCGCCCCTGCTACGCCGATCCTCGAAAGTATCTAGGTCCATTATCCTCAAGCGAGTGGGATAGTCTGGTCTTGTCAAACCAAAAGGAATCCTAGTATTCCATCGCTGCACAGACTCCAGGATATGTTGGTCGCTCCTGAGAGATGGACACCACACAGGTCCAGCATATTCCAACAGAGGGCGTACGTAGTTGCAATATAGTACAGTGACTGTATAACCACAGTGACGACAACTGGCTATAAAACTGTCAAAAGTCCGCCATGTTTTGTCGAGATGTTTTGGCGGTATTTTTGAATTTTACATCGGTAACTTACGGCAATATTTCATATTATAGGTCTCAATTTCATTAGGAAGTAACATTATGTTCCATGAATTCGATCTAAGATATGACGTTGCAAATGAACTGAATAGTGCTATCTATTTTCCCGAAGATACAGATCGAAAATACTGGTTATCTTTAACTTCTAACTCAAATTATTATTCAGAAAAAACTGAAGAGCTACATACACAAGTGAAGATTATTATTTGCCAATAGTAAATTCATCTTGATTGATCATCAGTCATTGGCTTAATGGCCATAACTCTCGAAAAAAAATAAACAATAACAATCATAGATGGGTTAGAAAATCTGCGCACTGTCATTTCGACAAAACATGGCGGCCGACCAATAGAAAATGAGACACGAGTTGTTGTCACTGTGGTAATATAGCCACTGTACAATATAGTAACTTGCATGTTGACGGGCTAAAGCCTCTGAATGTCCTCTGGATCATGTAAGTCATCTGTCTGGCTCTAGCTGTGACTGCTGCAGTACGGCGTGATCATGTCAAACTTGGCCCTATCGTGACTCCCAAGTCACTATAATGGTCAACAGGGGCGAGGGGGTGACCACCGATCTCATAGCCAGCCCCCGTATTACTCCGACCAAGATGCATGACCTTACATTTGCTGACAAGGGCGGATTTACGGGGGGGTACTGGGGGTAACTACCCCCCCATGAGCATCCAAAACCTGAGAAAAAGATGGTTTGTGTACCTGATTTAATGGTTTTCAATCGTTATTACCCCCCCACGATCGTTATTACCCCTCCCATGAAAAAGAACTATATCCGCCCTTGTTTGCTGATGTTCAGGGGAAGTAACCATTCGCGACTCCAATCGCCCAAAGCTCTCAAGTCCTCTTGAAGTTCCCTCGAAACTACGTTATCAAAAAAATTCAAACATGGATTTTTGGGCTTAGAATATTTTTCACTCTCGATCCCCTCAATGGGGTGCGCGACTTCTGGGATACCATGGGTGTTTCAATACCCTGTATATTAATACAGGGTGTTTGGAGTTTTTCGTGGTTGAATTATCTTTCTGAATACTTGGGTGAAAACAGAATGAAAAAATATCAATTGGTTTTCTTTTTGTAGCCTTCCAAATATTACGCTGGGAGAACATTCATAATTTTTATTCAAAAAACTGGTGGCCGTACGAAAGCCAAATTTTGGCTAATGAGCTGCCAGACTGTCCCGGACGGAAATATGGATTTATAAACCAAAAAAATTTTTTTTCAAAAAACTTTGTTGGGAATCGAACCCTCAACAGCGTCGCTTTGATAACGGAAATTTATAAGATTAAAATAAACCCAATTCATACTCGTACAGAGTTCGAATCCTAGCAAAGTTTATTGAAAAAATTTTTTTGGTTTATGAATTCATATTTCTGTCCGGCTCATTCTGGCAGCTCATTAGCACCATTTTGGCCTCTGTACGGCTTCCAGTTTTTTGAATAAAAATTATGAAAGTTCTCGGAGCGTAATTTTTGGAAGGCTACAGAAAGAAAACCCGTAAGCCCGCTCCACACTCATGGCAAGAACCTCGGTCAGTACCGCGAACGCGAGTGTGAATAACTTTCTTGTGTCACGTTTGCGCTTCGCGGCGTTCTCCGTTTTGTTGCTGTCTCTTGTCCCGCGACAAAGGCTTCGCGCCTAAGCACAAATGACCCATTCACACTCACAGGCGTTCGCGGTAGCAGCGCACTAATGATTTAATGCTTGTTTACTGACTTTATTCGATTTTGCAATGAATGGTTTTCTTCTAGCAATGAAGTGGAATTAGAATAGATTTAGAGGAGATGAGTGAAATGAGAATTTCTTGATTATTATTAGAATGAACCCTTTTTATAGCTGGCTAAACAGGCGAAAAGTCTTCGTAGACAGCGAGGGTGCCGCGATCCAAAGTGCGAATATTTGTGTTAGTGTGGATAACTTATTTGGCAGCGAATTCTTGGCCAGGTTCACGGCAAGAATTCTTGGCGCGATTCGCGCCATGAGTGTGGAGCGGGCTATAGATTCTGTTTTCACCTCAGTATTCAGAATGAAAGATAGTTCAACCATGAAAAATTTCAAGAATTTCGGCCAAATTTTTTTTTTCACTGAAGACATGTAAAATAAAAGTTGAGTTCGAATTTTGAGAAAATTTTTCACGGAAAATCTAAGAAAATCGAGTACTTTGAAAAAGTGCCTTTCAAAATGGCAAGTGAGAAAAAAATTCCAACTTTGCAGGCTTCCGCCATTTTGAAATTTTTTTTTCAGAATTCTACACCAATAATGAATTGAGTCCTAAAAAAATAAGATGTGACCAGTAACCGTTATTTCAAATGTCACGCGTAACTCACCACAGTTATCAGAATATTGCTCAAAGTTGATATTAAATACCCTGTATCTCGCTTATGCGTCTAAAACGGGGTATATGTCATGAAGCAAAAATAAAATCTACACTACTAGGCTATATAATGTGTTTGTCCAGATTATGGTGAAACACCCTGTATAGGCCGAACAAGGTAGGAATCCTATTCTTCCTGAAATTCCCTCCACATATCTCTCTATAGCCTAAACATAGTATTGTTCTCAACATACACTTTCGCCTTAAAAACGCCGAATTCGCCACTGAACTACATCCCCAAAATATTATCCCATAATATGAAAGCAATGATTGGAAGTTTGAAAAATTAAACCATTTTCACAGTTTGAAGATCTACTCTAGTCTTTAAAACACTAACTGAGTAAATAACAGAGTTCAGTCCGATACAAGATTGTCAACATGATTACTCCACTTCAGGTGATTATCCAGGTAAATCCCAAGAAATTTTGTGCTATCTGATAAAGTAACCATTGGACCTATCATATCCGGAATCTCAGCAGAAGATCGATCACAGCAGAACACAGACATTCAGTATTTGCCACGTTCATCAAAGGACGATTTTCCATACACCAAGCCTCCACCTCTCCCAATATCGAACACGCCATCTGAAGTGTGAACTGTGAATCGTGGGAACTCAAAACAGCAATTGCATCATCTGCATAGAAAACAAAATCTGCAAATAATTGCGTAGGAGTAACGGAAGATCATTGATATAAACAAGAAAAAGAAGTGGACCGAGAATGCTACCCTGTGGCACACCGGTATTATTTACTTCCTTGGAGGACTGATACTTGATATTATTTATAGTAATCTCTACAGTTTGGGGTCTATATCTCAAATGACTTTCCATAAGTTTCAGCTGCTTATCTTTCACTCCGTATCTTTCGCGTTTTTTCAGCAATATGTCCAAATCAACGCAATCCAACGCCTTCGACAAATCCAAAAATACCCATTCCTCTCTAAAGCATCCATCCTACTCAAACACAGCTGTACCCTTAGTCTTAACATAACCATGTTGAGTTTTTGAAAGGATCTTAAATTTTCTGAAAAAATGAAGTGACCTTGATGCAAAATTTTCTCGAAAATCTTCGCAAATGTAGAAATGAGGCAGATTGGGCGATGGCTGTTCGGATCTCTCGGATCCCCCTTCTTCAGTGAAGGCTTTATAATAGAAATTTTCAAGGAATCCGGAAATACATCATCTACAAATGATCTGTTCATTACATGAGTCGAAGGTCCTGCAATGCAATCAATACTTTGTTTAATATCAATGGATATACCATCTCATCCCGTTGATTTGGAGTTTTTCATCTTTTCAACCCTATCAGCAAATTCATTTTCCGCAAATCGATAGGAAATTTTGACATTCCTAACAAAATTTTTCATAGAAAGAGTGAAGATATCCCAAGTGTTAGAAAATATTCATTTCCTTACTGAAAGGAAATGATATTTCCTTACAGTTGTCAGTGTTCTACATTCATGCATATTTGTACTTTTCTCTAGATTTCTTTGGCAATAATTCTTATGAAGTAGTATAACACTGCCTCAACCAGCTCTGGAGGCGTCCCAGAAATGGAAAATTCATTCATCATGTCTTCGAAAACACCAGCAATTAATAGTATATTCTGAAACTAGTTGAAGAATGGGCTTCTATTACAACACGTGTGCGAAATTGAGTTCGCATGAGTGTTGGAATTGCATTCTGCAACTAGTATACGACGATATTTTCTCTATTTCAGTCAAATTTCGTTGAAATTCAATGAAAAATTCAGATTATACAGGGTCTTTCACGAGGAACCTCACCCATATTTATACGGGAAACTACTGAACGTATTTTCATGAAATTCAGCACTTATAAGTATTTCACGATGCTGATGAAATCTAAAATATTTTCAAAGCATGAGCACCTCCGGGTTTTCCGGAAATGACGTCAACTTCCGTTTTTCAAATTAGAACACCATTTTTTTAATGCAGAAATAGATTCCTTAGAAAATTTCAAGTTATTTTGATGTAACATTTTTCAGTTTTGGTTGGAAAATTCTCTCTGAGCGGGAAAATTCGAAAAAAAATCGAAAATAGAGCTCCGCTGAAACAAGAATAACTTCGAGGTTTTTGGATGGAAAATTTTCATTTTTGGGATTTTTCAAGATGTAAGATTGATATATCCACTTTAGAAATCGCGATTCATGATACAGGGGGTGAAAAAATCGCTTTCGAAGTTAGGGATGACAAAATCGTGAAAAATCAATTTTTTCAAATTAGAACCCCATTTTTTTATGGCAGATATTGAATCTACGTTAAAAAATAATGTGAGTGTATGCATCACACCCTTGCCCTAAAGTGGATATTAACTCAGAAAATATCCATTTCAGGGCAAGGGTGTGATGCATACACTCACATTATTTTTTAACGTAGATTCAATATCTGCCATAAAAAAATGGGGTTCTTATTTGAAAAAATTGATTTTTCACGATTTTGTCATCCCTAACTTTGAAAGCGATTTTTTCACCCCCTGTATCATGAATCGCGATTTCGATTTCCAAAGTGGATACATCAATCTTACATCTTGAAAAATCCCAAAAATGAAAATTTTCCATCCAAAAACCTCGAAGTTATTCTTGTTTCAGCGGAGCTCTATTTTCGATTTTTTTTCGAATTTTCCCGCTCAGAGAGAATTTTCCAACCAAAACTGAAAAATGTTACATCAAAATAACTTGAAATTTTCTAAGGAATCTAGTTCTGCAATAAAAAAATGGTGTTCTTATTTGAAAAACGGAAGTTGACGTCATTTCCGGAAAAACCGGAGGTGCTCATGCCTTGAAAATATTTTAGATTTCATCAGCATCGTGAAATACTTATAAGTGCTGAATTTCATGAAAATACGTTCAGTAGTTTTCCGTATAAATATGGGTGAGGTTCCTCGTGAAAGACCCTGTATAATAGTTCTATTGTGGGCCATCCGTATAATTATTGTACTCTAATTATTGTTCATACAAACATATCATAACTATCGGCCTCATGGATTTCTAAAATATTTGGTTGATTCAATGAATATTCGCCTTTGGCGTTAGACCCTCAATAAATCACAGCAGTATCATATAAACAACATCATTTCTGCATTCAGACGACGAACGGTCTCGAACAGAACAATATACGAGCATAAATCATTTTAACAATATCGCACACTTCCCTAATTGATGTTGATATGTGCTATGTTTCATCTTTGATATAACTGAGTTAGGACGGAAACTTGGTCTGTCTTGTATTCTACTTCAAGGTTTATTATTGTGCAAACACTGCAAACAATGACATAATGTCGGAGTTAGTTCAATGCGGTAAATGCATTGCGGAACTTACGTTATCTTCTGTTTCCGCTAAATGTTCACAATATAAATTGGAAAAAACTGTCGAAAGATTTTGGCAGCAACAATCAAATAAATCGTGCATAATTCCGAGTTTGTCATCACAAAAATATTCGAAGTTTTTTCAATAATTCCCTAGAATTTATTTGGTTCTGGTAACGCTATCTGGAAAAATTTTTTCATGCAGCTCCATCTGTGAGTAAAATTTCATCTCGATTTTTATGAAAGAATTCATTGGAAAAACAAAACTCTGAACGGCCATATTTACGGAAACTCTGGTCGAATTTTGACCATAAACGAACTCAACCCCGGCATTCGAGATCCGAATTTATCTTGACATCGCAAGTCTCTAGGTTGATCTGTTCGAAGGTTATCGTATTGACAGCCTTGAATACGTTATTCGCCATTAAAACACAAAATTTCATTTCATTTCAGTATATCCAAAATAATCAAATTTCAAAGACCATATTTACGGAACCTCTGGTCGAATTTTGTCCATTAACGGAAGCAGCATCGGCATTCAAAATCCGAATCTATCCTGAAAATTTCAAGTCTCTGGGTTCATCCGTTAGAGAGTTGTCGTGTTTGCAGCCGGACTGGCTGACGTAATTGCATTTGACCAGTCCAACCATTTCCATCTGATAATTTGTAAAATTTTGACGAAAAAAATGTTTAATTAGAACGGTAGCAAAGAATCACCTTCGAAAACAACCAGTACAAATTGCATTTTTTCACACATTTCAAGGTGTTATCTTCTTTATATATTATTCAGGATATTTCTGTGAGAAGATGATATGGATATGCATTGAATAATATTTTTTGCATTCATCTCTTATCGTTAGCGAATCCATATCTTTATGATCAAAGCTATAAAATAGTCCAATCCGTATATAATTCTTTAATCCGGAGGAATATCTTCACTTCTTTTCTCTATTCATCAATAAAACCAAGCGATGTAGCTGAATGTATTGTTTTTCTATGCTAACTTTGATTCATAACGATTTCCTTTTTCTGGCGCCACAGCCTCGATTTCTTCTTTACATTTATATTCAGTGCCGAAATGTTGTCCACCTACTTGATAAATCTGTCGATAAAGTCGTTAAAGTGCAGCGATGTTTTTCATTTTCCGTATCAATTTACTGACAAAAGACGCTCGAAATACTGGGTTGGTAATTTTTTTTCAATTTACTTGGAGCAACATTCACTTTCTGGGGCAATATAGATGGAGCAGCGTTGTTCAACATATATACTCCATTCACTTTTATAAAGTATCGCGGTTGGCCATGATTCAGATTTATCAAGTTTTTTCCCCTAGAAGCGACGCAGGTTGGCACTCGTGAAAATTAAGCGACATTGCCAGGTCTACTTTCTATTTACTAATCTGTACAAATAACAGGTGGAGGTCTTTGGTTAAAGAAAACTGCTAGGATTGAAAGGCCAACGTTTCGATATATTTAATATCTTCCTCAGGGCTCTGAAACGATACAAAAACCTAGTTTCAAGTGGAAGCCAGAATATCTCCAACGCATATACAACTAAAATATTGGACAAATTTTGCAACTGGAATTATGTAAAAAGTAAAAGTATCTTTTGACAACAAGTAATTAGAACTATTGGGGTAGTAAGTGACTAATCTAATGAATAAATGAATGAATAAATAAATAAATAAATAATCAAATAAAATTTATAAATAAATAAACAAGTAGGTAAACTGTATATTATGCAATAAAATAAAATAATCCTTGTAAATAAATTTCTTCTGGAATCTACTTTGTAAATGTAAATAGGAAACTTAGAAGGTGAAATCTGACTATCATGAACTCTCGTGCGGTATGAAATTTACCAAATAGTAATTAAATTAAAATTGAAATTAAAATAAGTATTATGAAAATCATCAACCACTCACATCAACAGTCAGTTCTCCGTGTTAATATATAAATGAAGAATTCAAGGAAACGCATACTTCTGCAAACCTTCATTTCACCTGGCAATGTCGGTAACTGAATTGAATATCAGATGCTGCAAGAAGAGAATGGCGAGAAAAAAGGGAACATAACTGGTCGGCAAAACATACAAACAAAAAATAATAATTTACCCATCACACCCTCTCAAGTTTTATCCCTCATTTTATCAATCAGATTGAAATATGATGTATTCAAATTTTCAATATCTGATCTTTTATTCACAGCATTTTTTAATAAGATTTCACCACATACCGAAATCACAAAAACTGAATATCTTCAATTATTCAAATTCTGCACAGAGAATAGTTTCTTCAACTTTGAAGATAGATACTATAAACAGACTTTTGGTTTGGGCATGGGTAACTGTCTGGCACCTATAGTCTCTGATATTGTAATGTGGGAACTCCAGACTGTAGCGTTGAAACAGTTGTCATTTCATATCCCAATATTTAAAAGATATGTGGATGACATTTTCACAATCATACCATCTGATAAAGTTCAACATACTCTCGAAGTGTTCAATGGTTTCCATCCAAGATTAAGATTCACAGTGGAAATAGAGAAGGATGGTAAAATTCCATTTTTAGATACCATAGTTATTAGAGACGGAAATAAGATAAAAACAGACTGGTATCAGAAACCAACGTTCTCTGAGAGAGTTTTGAATTTTCACTCGTGTCACCCCATTTCACATAAATTGAACCTTATTCGGAACATGAAGCATAGAGCTCTCAAATTGTCCCACGAGAATTTTCACGTCCCTAATCTACTCAAGATTGAAACTCTTTTATTTAGGAATAACTATCCTCCTAAACTCGTCAGTAGGATTTTGAAGTTAGGAGATAGACAAATGAGTAGGAATGCTTCGGTTGAGGATAAAAATTTTTTCAAGTTGACATATGTTCCTACATTGACGGAGAAAATTAGTGGTGTTCTGAAAAGTGATGGGTCTATCTTATGTTTCAAGCCTGAAAATACAACGAAATGCTTCTTTTCTAAATTAAAAAGCACTACACCCAAAGAACTCCGTTCGAATGTCATATATAGGATCCCATGTTCAGAATGCAACAATGTTTATATAGGACAGACAGGTAGATATCTGAAAACAAGGTTGGCTGAACACAGGAGGGACGCAACAAATATTATTAATCCCACTAAAAGAAAGGAAACAAACACTGCTTTAGCGGAGCATACACTTCAAACATCACATTCATTCAATTTTGAGGAAACAAGAATTTTGGGTACTCAAGCCTTTCTGAACAGGAGACTACTACACGAAATGATAAGTATCAAAAAGGAAAAAAATGCTGTGAATAAAAGATCAGATATTGAAAATTTGAATACATCATATTTCAATCTGATTGATAAAATGAGGGATAAAACTTGAGAGGGTGTGATGGGTAAATTATTATTTTTTGTTTGTATGTTTTGCCGACCAGTTATGTTCCCTTTTTTCTCGCCATTCTCTTCTTGCAGCATCTGATATTCAATTCAGTTACCGACATTGCCAGGTGAAATGAAGGTTTGCAGAAGTATGCGTTTCCTTGAATTCTTTATTTATATATTAACACGGAGAACTGACTGTTGATGTGAGTGGTTGATGATTTTCATAATACTTATTTTAATTTCAATTTTAATTTAATTACTATTTGGTAAATTTCATACCGCACGAGAGTTCATGATAGTCAGATTTCACCTTCTAAGTTTCCTATTTACATTTACAAAGTAGATTCCAGAAGAAATTTATTTACAAGGATTATTTTATTTTATTGCATAATATACAGTTTACCTACTTGTTTATTTATTTATAAATTTTATTTGATTATTTATTTATTTATTTATTCATTCATTTATTCATTAGATTAGTCACTTACTACCCCAATAGTTCTAATTACTTGTTGTCAAAAGATACTTTTACTTTTTACATAATTCCAGTTGCAAAATTTGTCCAATATTTTAGTTGTATATGCGTTGGAGATATTCTGGCTTCCACTTGAAACTAGGTTTTTGTATCGTTTCAGAGCCCTGAGGAAGATATTAAATATATCGAAACGTTGGCCTTTCAATCCTAGCAGTTTTCTTTAACCAAAGACCTCCACCTGTTATTTGTACAGATTAATCACATTAAAGGTCGTCATACATCACAATTTCTATTTACTCTTTTTTTTGTAAATGGAGTTAGTTCTTCGAAGATTCAACTGTGGCGCAGGTTTCGTAGGACTACTACATTTCCATGCTGGAGTATTTCAGGTTGTGCAAAAATGAATTTAAATGTCTTCTGAATTAACATAATATTTTCTCAAATTCATTAATTTCCCCAAGTAAATGAACATTTTGATAAATACGTAATTACTACGATTTTTTAGCAAAAACGACAACGTTGTGGGCGTATCTGACAGTGCAATGACCATAACCTAACATTTTCAAAATATACGCGGTGAAATGTGTCAAAATTTCATGGCAAACCGCGATACTTTATAAAAGTGAATGGAGTATAGGTAAATTATTCGTGAAAATTAAACCAGTTATTCCGCAGATCAGAGGTAGAAAATCAGTGCGCAGAACATTGAGTTTTTTGCTCTCAACATCTCCTTTTCTGGCTCAACGTTCATATGATCTCGAATAAGATCATGGAATCTAAAATTGTGTTACTGAAGGTTTGTTGAAACTTCTGTCTTCGACGTATAGTTTAAAAATTGACGCCTTTCATGTTTTTCATCATTTTGAAGACTTGAATCTGCCAATCCGAAAATCAGCCTGGAAAACATGCAAAAGTTCTTTGAGGCTTTATTGTTCAGATAATGATCTAAAGGTGAATACAGACTATTCTGACGTGACGTGATTTCACGTCACGTCAGGACCGTGCAGTGCTCACATTGGCCTAATATGAACGTGAACGCACAGAACGATGTGTTGCATTTTTATGCATTTTTATATCACTCACTATTTTGACGTGGGCCCACATGTAACCACGTCACGTCAGAATAGTCTGTATTCACCTTTAGTCTGTTACATTGATTTCACCATGACGTTTGGTATTTCACGTTCTATTTTCCAACGTTTCACTTTATTAACACCAAATTTAGGCCAACAAATGGCATTTTACAACAATAAGAAGTTCTGAAGAACAGACTTTATATACCAATATAAAATGCAGATTGAATGGAAAGTGATTTAACATTTGGAAATCTTGAAAATTACTCACCGAGCATAGTGTTGTTATTTATTTCGAGATGTTGTACTCTTAGTCGACTTATCGACTAACCTTCAACAGGTTTCCCGGAATTGATGGAACAAATTTTGTCGAGAAAGGACCCCGCACTTTTTGTATGAAAAGTGGCGACCGGTCAAATTTTCTGAAAGTTTGTTATGTTGTTGTACCCGACTCAGTGACCAAAAAAGTCAATGGGTCCAACCCAATCCTATGTCTAGTTTTCTAAATACGGGGTGTTAAAGTTGAAAATTGCTCGAATTTTCGGATTTATTTTTTAATTATTAAGTGTTAGATTGGATTTCTGTTGCACACACACGTTTACTACATGTTCTAGTAATGAAATTAGTGGATACGTATAATCAAAAATATTTATATTTACAGGGTGATTCACGAATATATGACGGTAGTTGTTTGCCAAAATTCACTTTTTCTACTGTGACGTCACGAAGGCATATTTCTGAAATGTTCTTATCGATTTAGTATTATGACGACAAAATATTGCACAGTGCATATTTTCTATACAGGGTGTTTCACAGAGAGAACCACTAGACCTAATCATTTTTTTTTTAGGATTAATTCGAAACCCTGCCTTTTTGAATTGATTTTTGGAAAAAGTAATACCACAAACATATGTATGTCTCTAATCTCCGAAATATTCATAGTGGTTTATTCATAGGAAGGTATTCTATTTTGAGAAAAGTCCAAAAAACATGAAGACCCTGTATTCGAAAATTTCCTCGGTCAAATGCAACTATTTTTTCACTATATATTGATTCCCACAAGATCTCCAGAGGTATGAATTCTAAATCCGATACTATGACCAGTTCCCGAGATACAGGGCGTTGAAGTGGACAATAACTTATTTCATCAGTTTTTTTTTCAAATTGAAAAGCCGAATTGATTTTATGTTGCGCCCATGAATTCAGTATGAATATAGATCAGATGCGCAAAAGAAGGTTCAGTTCAAATATTTACTGTTACAGGGTGATTCAAGAATAAATGACAATATAGCTTTTGCAAACACTCTATAATTCTACAGTTTCGTCACAGAGAAATTATTCCATGAAGTTAATTCCTAGTCGTCCACAATTTTCAGTCTGAAATACTTCATTATGATTTCTTTTCATAGGTATAGGTTGAGCCATAAATAATATGCTTCGAAAGAGATTTTGAATAACTGTCTAACATTATATCGAGTAAGCATAACCGTAAGAATTTTTAAATAAATAAATATACAAGGTGATTTAAAAATGATCTTATACCAAAATTATGGCTCACCCTGTATGAAAAGTAATCATAATGAAGTATTTCAGACTGAAAATTGTGGACGACTAGGTATTAACTTCATGGAATAATTTCTCTGTGACGAAACTGTAGAATTATAGAGTGTTTGCAAAAGCTATTGTCATTTATTCTCGAATCACCCTGTAACAGTATATATTTTAACTGAACTTTTCTTTGCGCATCTGATCTGTACTCATACTGAATTCATGGGCGCAACATAAAATCAATCCGGCTTTTCAATTTGAAAAAAAAACTGATGAAATAAGTTATTCTCCACTTAAACGCCCTGTATCTCGAAAACTGGTCATAGTATCGGATTTAGAATTCATACCTCTGGAGATCTCGTGGGAATCAATATATAGTGAAAAAATAGTTGCATTTGACCGAGGAAATTTTCGAATACAGGGTGTTCATGTTTTTTGGACTTTTCTCAAAATAGGATACCTTCCTATGAATAAACCACTATGAATATTTCGGAGATTAGAGACACACATATGTTTGTGGTATTACTTTTCCCAAAAATCAATTCAAAAAGGCAGGGTTTCGAATTAATCCTAAAAAAAAATGATTAGGTCTAGTGGTTCTCTCTGTGAAACACCCTGTATAGAAAATATGCACTGTGCAATATTTTGTCGTCATAATACTAAATCGATAAGAACATTTCAGAAATATGCCTTCGTGACGTCACAGTAGAAAAAGTGAATTTTGGCAAAAAACTACCGTCATATATTCGTGAATCACCCTGTAAATATAAATATTTTTGATTATACGTATCCACTAATTTCATTACTAGAACATGTAGTAAACGTGTGTATGCAACAGAAATTCAATCTAACACTTAATAATTGAAAAATAAATCCGAAAATTCCAGCAATTTTCAACTTTAACACCCCGTATTTAGAAAACTAGCCATAGGATTGGGTTGGACCCATTGACTTTTTTGGTCACTGAGTCGGGTACAACAACATAACAAACTTTCAGAAAATTTGACCGGTCGCCACTTTTCATACAAAAAGTGCGGGGTCCTTTGGGGATGAAATTTGGAGGCCCGTCTTTCTAATTTTTGCCAAGAGATCCCCTCTCTCGGAATTACAGCTCTCTGAATTTCGCCCCGTAATAGTTATTTAATCAACTAGTTTATTAATGACAGAGATTGATGGTCGAAATATTTTAACGCGTGAGCGGAGCGAGCGCGTTAATGTTTGAGACCATTAATCGCTGGATTAATAAACGAGTTGATAACAAGATTTTTCTGTCGACCTCATCACGAATAGAAGAGTTCCTTCATGCTGGCCAACTGTTTAAAAAAAGCTAAAATTCACTTCCCTTTTTTCGCAATGATTCAACTCTTACCTGAAAGCTTCAATCCTGATGAGTATATCCTGAAAATATTAGATTTCACGGAGGTCTTCATCAGAAGCTAAAAATGTCTGTTTTCTTATGCTATGAATCTTATGTCAAAGAGTAGTGTCTACTCTTTACTCTTTGCTTATGTCTTCCGGCAAAAATTCTAACCTGGAAAACGAATAATATGTTGTTTATTACTATTTCACTTGCTTTTAAGCTGTGTTCAATATCCAGGTATTCTTGAGGGGTATTTGAAAGTCTTTATTGTTTCCTGAGCAGATTAATTAGTATTGAAATAAAAATTGTTTGGAAGGTATTTATATCAGTGTCATTCCGTATAAAATATTATTCACATTTTTATCATATTTTAGGTCAGTTTTAACTGTTGAGAAAGTTTAATTCCATAATTATGAACAAGAGTATTATGAAGTTGATCCTCGCAATTCGTGGTAAAGTGCTGTGACTATAAGATGGAAATTATAAATGGTGAAGTATCTGAGTGAAAGGATTTATGTTTTAATCCTCATGATATATTTAAATTTTAGGCCAGTGGATTGATTATACAGGGTATACACCCTGTATAACAATGTAAGCAGAGTACTAGTGCTGGAAAAAACTGATTGCAATTGCTCTTCAAGGAAAAGCAAAAACAGGGTTGTTCGTTTTCATAAATTTCTTCAGAAAGATGCCTCAACACTACATATCACTAAAGCCTTTGGCATATTGAATAAATTGGACTGGAGAAAACCATGTATACAAAAACTATTGATGGGAAACCTTGCTGCGAAGAATATAATATGTATAGGTGTTTTTAGTCGACTGATCTGGTTTATTCGGATAAAGGGGCTATTTGAGATAAAAGAAAAAAGAGTACGCAATTGTAATTATTGACTGTCACCCAAATAGCCCCTATATCCGAATATAATATGCGTATACGATTATGTCAAGTTAATTTCAGATTTATATCCAGATCGAAAAATCCATAAATAGAGTGCTTAAGAGAATTTAATTTTAGTGTTAATAAAACTAAACATGTCTGTTTATTTTTTTAGAGTTTCTCAAACAACTGCGAACCATATTTTTAGTGAATATTTTGTGTATTTAGCTGATATTTTGAGAGATGGTATTCACTGGCCGAGTTCTGATGTTGAATTTAATGAATTTACTTTACCACATTACATTTCAAGAATATACCTTGATTTAAAAGTGATACTTGATTATAATGATTTTCCTAGTACAAAGATCTGAATTTCTGCGGATTCGGAACTTATTCACATCCAGATCATAGTTAATGGCAGGTGTATTGTTATTCTGTAGTATGTTTCTATGCAAATAAAGAACATTCGAAACAATAATTTATTTTTCTAATTTCCTTTCAATTCCTCGTAGAATTTCGATCCAATCAGAAGCCAATTTATACACCTATAATTAATAATCTCGACTATTCCACTCACTTTAAAAACTGACCAATCACAGTCCAAAGACAGCTCGTATTATCGCGATAATACCAACTGTCTCTGAATTTTGATTGGCCTGACAGCTTCGGTGTTTTCAACGATTCAACCAATAGAACTATAAGTTCTATGATGTGATGGAACTATGGAAACGGTTTGACAACTAATAAATATAAATTGTAGACGTCAACATGAGTCGCAAACCGATTCCAAGATTGTCCCAGTTGTCCTTCCCAAAAAGATGGCCACAAATATTGAGGATAACAAAAAAGCCCTCCAACCCCCAGGAGCTCCTCGGGCCAAACGTGCCAGGAAAGACAGTTCGTCCTCAATTGAGGACAACTTGAAAAATTCAACGGTGACGCCTCAGTCACCTGTGAAAGATAAAATCCCCCCAGTAACAATGATGGGGACTTCAGACTGGACGGAAATATCCAAAGCGCTATACAGCAAAAGAATAAATTATAACCGGGCAACGGTTGTCAGAGACGGCATTAAAATTATTGCCTCGTCCGCAGAAGATTTCAGGAAACTAACAAAATTCCTAGATCAACAAGGTAAGGAATATTTTACTTACCAAACGGAAGAAGAAAAGAGAGTATACGCCGTTATAAGGTACTTGCCACTTGACGCGGATATTGACGTGATTAAAAATGATCTAGGACTGCAAGGCATCAAAGATGCTGAAGTAACAAGAATGACGTCAAATAAAACGAAAAAGGCAATCCCACTCTACCTTGTGAAAACGCAGCACAAGGAAATATTCCAAGTTAAAAAACTATACAGCCTCTGTATTGAAATTGAGCCTAAAAAGAAGCCTGAAGGCCCTGGACAGTGCCATCACTGCCAGAGATATGGACATGCACAAAATAAGTGCACATTTCCGTGGAGATGCGTGAAATGCTTAGGAGCGCATTGCACAAAAGAGTGTGCATTGACGCAAAAAGAAGGTGAAAGGAACGCGACATGCGTTTTATGTAACCAAAGTGGACATCCCGCCAGTTATAAAGGCTGCAGCGCATATAAAAATCTTACGAAGAAGAAAACACCGACAAAAAAAGAAGCCCCCCCCTAAGAAAATCGCTGAAAAAATAGAGACTGTTGTTACTGTTGAAAAACCACAGGTACAAAAAACAAAGAACCCGTCCACAAAACCAATTGAAACCAGAAGGGAAGACCCTAAAGATGAACTTGACAAACTCACTGAGAAAATATTCAGCCGAATAATGCAGAAATTTGAAAAAGAATTCGAGAAGAAATTTCAAAACTTATTTGGAAATAAATAATTTATGAACATGCAATCACAGCTAGAAAATCTGAAGATAGTTTCCTGGAATATTAACGGAATCAGAGCCCGTAAATCAGATATTGAACATTTGTTAGAAGAAAGACATCCTGATATTATGGCGCTTCAGGAAACTAAATTAACTCCTAAAGATAAAATATCCTTCGAAAACTACGAAATATACAGAAGAGACAGAAATGAAAGAAACGGTGGAGGGGTTGCTATTCTCGTTAAAAGGGACGTGAACCATTACCTGAATGCGGTTGTAAATCACGAGAACAATGACGCAACTATAGAGGCACTATCGATCACAGTAAAGATAAGAAGAGAAAGCATTAAGGTATTCTCTGTATATAAACCACCGCAAATAAATCTGCCAGAGGAAGAGATGAAGATTTTATTAGGGGGTCATTTTCCAAGAATAATACTTGGAGATCTCAACTGTAAATCTCAACAATGCAATTCTAAAATAGAGAATGCAAATGGCAAGAAATTGAAAGAATATGCCGAAAAGGAAGATGCTATAATCATGGGACCGGAAATACCGACTTATTTACCTAGTGGCAATGGAACCCCTGATGTGCTAGACATAGTTATAATGAAAAATATAAAACAAGATTTTGCTCTTGAAACGATAGAGGATGGAACATCTGATCACAACCCGATAGAGTTCATTTTAGGACATGGACCTAGAAATGAAGTGACTCAAACACGAGAACATACCGATTGGGACGAATATAAGAATAAACTCCAAGAAAATATCACGAGTATTCCACAAATTAACACTCCTGATGAACTAGATAAAACAGTCATAGCTTTGGAGAATGCGATTATGAAATCCTATGAAGAGAGCACGGTTAGAAAAACTAAACCTACTCTCAAACATCCCTATGGCGATACTCCAAAAGAGGTGAAAGAACTGATTAAAGTCAACCGAAGACTAAGAAAGAACTACAGGATGTATAAAACAGATAATGATAAAATCAGACTGAACAGACATAGTCAAATACTTAAAAATGCACTAAGGGAGCTCAGAACGAATAGATGGAATAAGAAAATCAGTGAACTCAACACAGAAGACCACTCTGCATGGAAAATGCAAAAAAATTTACGTAATGAAAAAACTCAAATTCCACCACTGCATGGAATGCATGGAATGGCATATTCAAAAAGCGATAAAGCTAACGCTCTTGCCGATACTATAGAAAGGGAGTCAAGAATAAACTATTGTGAAGAAGACGATGAGGACCTAGAAGAATTAATTGAAGATAATGAAGAAGAAATGAAAGAAGCACCACCGGATGGCAAAATCCCTCACCCAACATCTCCGGCAGAAATCAAAGAGATAATCAATAATTTGAAAACAAGAAAGGCTCCTGGAAAAGATAAAATCACAAATCTCATGCTGAAGAAAATGCCAAAGAAAGGAACGGCAGCTCTCACTAGCATAGCAAATGGCGTGATGAGAACAGAGCACTTTCCAAAAAGATGGAAATCTGCCGAAGTGATTGTTTTCAATAAACCAGGTAAAGACAAAAAGTTCCCACAGAACTATAGACCGATAAGCCTGCTCCCAGCCCTAGGAAAAATTGTGGAGAGAGTCTTAGCCAGACGACTTAATGAAGAAACAGAGGCCCTGCAGACGATACCGAGTGAACAATTTGGGTTCCGAAAACAACATTCAACTGAACAACAGCTCCTAAGAATAACCGAGTATATCACAGAAGGATTTCAGAATAAACAAGCCACAGGACTACTACTACTAGATGTAACCAGAGCTTTTGATAGAGTATGGCATGAAGGACTAGCATATAAAATGAAAACCGCAGGTTATTCACCCAAGTTATGCAGAATAATAAGAAATTATTTGAGAGATAGGAACTTTTGTGTGAAAATAGGTGATGTTCATTCCACACTCTGATATTTGGAAGCAGGAGTTCCCCAAGGGTCCATACTAGGACCGCTACTCTATAACATATACATACATGATATACCAAGAAATCCAAGATGCCTTCTTGCTCTATACGCGGACGATACGGGCATAGCAATTAGGCACAGAAATACAAAAATAATTCACAAAAGACTTCAAGAAGCTGCAGACGATATCAGTCAATGGTGTAACAGATGGAAAATCAAAATCAATGGAGAAAAGAGTCAAGCAATACTCCTTCAAAAGAGGAAACTGAAGATGGAATCGAAAATATCCATAGACGATAATGAAATAGAATGGCAGAATGAAGCTAAATATCTAGGAGTAATATTAGACAAGGGACTTACGTGGAAACAACACATTAAGTATGCAGTGGATAAAACGAATGTAGCAATGAAAAGACTATATCCGATTATAGGCAGAAGAAGCCAAATGAACAGAAACACGAAATTGAGGATCATAAAAGCAGTCGCCAGACCGCAGCTAACATATGGATCAACATCATGGGGATATGCAGCGAGAACCCATATAAAGAGGATACAAAGTACAGAAAACAAATTTCTGAGATGGGCATTAGACGCCCCCTGGTTTGTTAGGAATGAACAGATACAAAAAGACATAAAATGGGAGTCCATTACTACATTCATCAAACGAAAAGCTGAAAAAGCCTATGAAAGAGCTAGTGAACATCCAAATGACGACCTTAGAAGGTTAGTTGACTATGACCCCGCTGAAGATGAAAAAACAGCTAGAATTTACCGCAAAAGACCTAGAGACCAATTGCGAAAATGAAGATTATAGAACTCCACACTTAGTAAGAGATATCCAATTGAAGGATGTACACAAACACTCAGCATAAAAGAATGCGAAAGAGAAAAGAACAGATAAGATGATGGAAGGTTTATAGGCTTATGCCCGGAACCAACCGCAGGAGAGGTGTTTAGTCGGTAAGAATCCGACACTACCCAGAAAGACTGGGTGTCTGATGTAAGATTCACCTCTTCTAGAACAAAAAAAAAAAAAAAAAAAAAAAAAAAAAAAAAAAAAAAAAAAAAAAAAAAAAAACATGAGTCGCTTCGGTGAGATTTTGAACGAAGATATCAACCAAAATATCGATATAAATATACCAAGAAATACAAAAAAATCAAAATCTTATATATGGAGACAATTCATGACATTCTGCGGGGAACGAAACTACAAGCTAGATGCAGATAATACTAATGAAAAACTAGCGTTCATTTTGAAGGACTGGGCATTCAATATGAGACGAATTGATGGCACTGATTACAAACAGAGTGTAATCAAAACTATATGGAATACCACTGCAAAATTGGTGCAGGAAAAATATTTCGAGGAATACCAGAGAATTCTGGATCCTTTTAGAGATATAATGTTCAATGAGGCGAGAGCGGCTCGTGATAGTAAAAGAAAGATTTTACAAGTTCAACCCGAAAAACGGAAGATTAGTTCTGTAGCTCTGACTTCCGACGAACATAAAAATATGTGTTTGCAATGGGATGAGGACACGCCGGAGGGACTTCAAAAAAAGTTTTATCATATAGCTGCAGTTGAACTAGCTTGGAGAGGAAACGAAGCAGCTTTCGCCATGTTGCATTTTTTCAAAGAAGAATTGGACAACAAAGGCTATTTGACGAATAGGCTTGCATATAACCCTATATTCTCCAAAACTCGCCAAGGTGGAGATAAAAACTGTGCAGATACTAAATGGCTGGCCCAAAATTTAAAAAATCCTGAATTGTGTCCTGTGAGATTATACCGAAAACTAATATCGAAAAGGGGTGTTATCGCTAATGACAGGCTTTTTCTCACTGTTAATGGCAAGTGGAATAAATATAATGGTAGTAACTGGTATAAAAATTGTCCGATCGGCATTAATAAAATATCGCAATGGACAAGACTGTCTGCAGAAAAGATAGGATTGGACACTAAAAAAGTAAAAATAACAAATCACTCTAATCGTGCCACTGCAGTAAGTCAGTTACTAAAATCTGGCGTAAGTGAACAAGAAACCATGAAAATCACTGGACATGGAAATTCGAACTCAATGAAACCGTATATACAGCTGAGTACCGAACATCATCAAAATATAGTGAATACTTTCAGAAATACTCCAACTACATCAAGCAACAACCATCCACCTAATGCTGCTAGTACTATTCAAAATTTTTACAATTGCACAATTTATAATAATTATAGTCGAGAATAAGGTATTTTGTTCGTATTTATGAAAATTGTTTATTGTTAAGCATATCGCATAATAATTGTTACAAATTATTTCAGTTTGTGATACCTTCTTGGAATAAATTCATTATTATTGCATGTTTTTCAATGCTTCCTCTCGAATGTGAAGTTTCTGACCTTTCATTTTGTTCGTGAAATAGTCTTATAAAATATCACACGAGATTGAATTTACCTCATAAGTCTATCTCTTATTTCCAAACTCAAATGAGTTGCTTTAAGGAAACACCACTCGTCCTTCGGACTCGTGATGTTTCCAAGCAACTCATTTTCGTTTGAAAATAAATCGATAGACTTATCACGGAAATTCAATCTCTTGTGATATTACTACTGATAATACACTGCTAATAATGCAATTAATTCACAGAAAGTCATATCATTTCCACGAATTCGAAGAAAACACCTATAATAATCAGTTTCACATCTTGCGACAGGTTGGTAAAAAAGTGCTACTTCTTCGGAAATGAATGAAATTCAAATTTTTTATTTCTACAGCATCTTGAATCATTTTTAAACTGTTCATTGAAACATCTCATTTATGAGAAAAGTTATTATACAAAACAAAGACTCTAGCGACATCATTATTTGATATTGTTTATTTGATTCGACAATTCAAATTCTCCATACAAACTTTTTCGTGGGGCTCTCCATTGATCAAAAAATAAGAAAACAAAAATTTATAGCTCCGTAAAGACCTTCGTGACATCTAATATTTTCAGGATACACTCATTAGGATTAAAGCTTTCAGGTAAAAGTTGAATCATTGCGAGAAAAAGGGAAGTAACTTTTAGCTATTCTTAAACAGTTGGCCAGCATGAAGGAACTCTTTCTATTGAATATGAATTCAAGATTGAAATAAATTTTTATTTTGCATAATTGACAAATTTGACATAATGTAAATTTCTATGTTCATTTCGATATATTGATATTTATGTTCGACTGCTTCATGAACACTTGATTCGTGAATTCGTTTAGCGTCCATAATTGACTACTTTATTGAACACCACTTTATTGGACACCACTTTATTGGACACCACTTCATTGGACTCAACTGTCACAGTCTTCTCTCGATTTTGCAATTTTCGTCGTTTCACACCACTTGTTATAGGCCGCATACAAATTTTCAGCACTTTTCGTGGGTAGGAGAGATTCTTTAGCACTTGCGGCTAAATTTTTTACGCTTTCCTATCACGAACTATCCATTTTTGGGATTATTATGACGTTTGTCACAGAATTAACGAAGTAAACAATTTTGTTCAGTGAGGTTGCTCAGGTCACTGATGGTTACTAAGGTAAGAAAAGCAAAAGCACACTCAATGTTTCTTTGTAATAAAGCGACGAATATATTAATTGCCATTTCAGAAGATAAAATTTCTGCATTGCAGTCAAACATAAAGCTTTGTATGCAACTCGACAAAATTGGGCTTATGGACTTGCCCGAATTATTGGCTTGAACTTTTGGACTCGTCCATAAAGACCTAATTTATGTTGTACTTGTTATATAAATAGCTATTATGCTCTGCTCTATATGGAACAATTCGAAAAATTCATAGCGGGAATGTTGGACATGTTGTGATATTCTGAGTAGTTCACATTTGGTTTACATTTTCATTAACTATGATATCCGATAAGGAACGTGTGGAGAAAGTGAAGGTTGAAGTATTATTTACTTTGCAACTTTTATCACCTGAAATTTCTTCTGCAGTCCCTATTTTATTTTGAATGAAGTTTTCAATAAACCCTTCTGTGACAGAAGTTGATCTCCAACCAAGCTCGATAGTGCTCTGACTGAATATTTCATGTTCGGTTGCCGTGACAATCATGCATTAAAGAGAAATCATGCATTAAAATAGGTCATTAATGGATGATTTCGAGTGCGTTAAATTGAGCTTTTATTTTATGGTCGATAGAAAAATAGTTTTCTTCTTTTTATATCAGAATCCGGTCGAACGAGAATCACTATGGAGTGTCATGATATGCGAAATCTCTACTACCTTTTTTGGCGATAGACCCGCTTGATAATTATTTTTTAGTTTCCGATATCAAAATGATAAAAATAAATGTGACGTTGTGTATAAATGACAGTATACGCGTGGCGGGTGGAATTTATGCGCAAAGGGAGTTAAATTTGAAACCGTCAAAGGTGCCAACAGGGAGTGAAACTACTGCATCTTCATAGTTCGCTCGCAGTTAGCCGCACGTCAGCGCACGTTAGTTCTGTATCCATAAAGTGAATTCGTCCCGGGAGAAAAAATACTCTTATACGTACAACGCACAAACGAGGCCAGAAGACAAGCATATAAATCTCTTAAGCCAGCAACAACCATTAAATTCAATCTTTTACATATACATATATGTATATCAATGGGTTCTTCGATGATTTGACCAGTTCATTTTATTCTCTAAATAATACAGGGTAAGTCTTTGACTTGTACGCATATTTTAACTGAAGATTGTTGGGGCAAAAAGAACACAATAATATTGATTATACCTACAATTAAAAAGCCATATTGCTCTCAGCAAAATTAGTTCCTTCTTAGATTTTCCTGAAGATTAGTTTGTCAGTTATTCTTGTATGATTCATCAATCTAACCTAACCCATTTCGTATTCACTTTTCGGAATAAATCGAAATCAATATCTCCTATGAATATTTCACAGATATTTCGATATATGTACGTTACCAGCTTCTCCATTATTCCTGAAACAAAGGCTGTGAGGGAATCAAAGATTTATAGTCCAAAATGCATGCGTATAGCGACAAATTTACTTGGCGGACATATTCTTGAAGCCACAGAAGACATTGTTTCTTGCGAAATTAGGTATGAACTGTTTCAGCAGTGGGACCCTGTGTCACCCAGAATTCTATAAATCGAATCAATTCTATATGACTGGCACTGCGTGATCAAAAATTGCCGCTTATAAGCGACTTTACCTCTGGCAAGCATGGTCGGCGATAAACCATGTGGAGGGCCCCTAGGCAGATCCGGATTAACCAATGGTGGGGGGGGCACTAGACAGTGCAATCTTCCCCGTATAAAACATTCAATGAGGGCACATGGGGACCCAAGCTGATGAGGGGCCCCTAGGCCTACTCGGCCTTATAGTTAATCCGGCTCTGCTCGCAAGAAATCGACAGTAGAAAACTACGTGTCGAATTCTATCTGTTGGTTGTGTTTGTGTTACACCGACAGATTTTTGATATTCAATTTGGGCACGAACTTTAGATTACGCTTTTTTCGTGAAGTTCTGAAGAATATCTGCAGGTATTTCTCAAGTGGATTATTACTATTGCTTTTTTGTGTGCAATAGGTATCATTTTATATTTCATTGACATTCATTTTCAATATTTTCTTGGAGGATAGAACAGCAACAATAAATTTTTCCCGCGAATCGCTAGGAAATTCTGACATCCCTAACAAAATTTGTGATAAAAAGAGTCGAGATTTCCCCACTGCTAGGAAAAATTCATTTTTCTACAACCGGGGCTAACTAACTACTTTCCCGCATTGTTTTCGATTCGGAAAGTGTCACTTTCCCGCACTAGTGTGGGAAAGTTACTTTTCCGCACTAGTGCGGGAAAGTAAATATGTGTTGAATTTGGGTATAGGTAATAATACCTTCAACATGAAATCTCTTAATCTACTTACTTATATATTTAGTTAAATATTCCAAATTATGCAGTTTCATCCATGTCAAAGTAATTATTCATGCAGATTTCCGTTTGAAAATTATTGCATTTTCAAAGAGAACTTGACATCCTTCAAAAATTATGACTGGCATACATGGATCTGTGTATTTATTTCTATGTCACGGTCTATGATTTTCCGCATAGAATCCCAAACTCCTTAATTAATGTGTCAAAACGAATATTCGAGTTGTGTAGAAGTTTTTTTTCATTTTATAATACGGTTGTAGAAAAAATATTGTTCCTATCTTGAGCGGAAAGTACTTTCCCGCACTAGATTGCCGTTGCCCTTGATAGGAAAGTAACTATTCCTTACTGTAAGGAAATGATATTTCCTTACAGCTGTCAGTGTTCTACCTTAGCATATCCGTACTTCTAATGGAGCAGTATTCACTGCCTCAACCAGCTCTGGAGGAGTTCCAGAAATGGAAAATTCATGATCACTTATCATTTTACACTATTTTGTCTTCGAAAAGACCAGCAATTAAATTAATATTCGTCAAGTTTGACAATTCAGCATTAATACGTGTCCATAGTAACGCAACCAATTCCATTCCGAATTTCAAAGCTCCATTCATTTATGAATGGAATAATTCGCGTTTTTTTTTTTCGAAATTTATTAAAATCTGTCGAATTTCAAATGATCTGCGGAAAAATAGTATGTTTACCTTGTGGGAATAGCCACATTCCTGGACTCATGTGTTGCTAATCAATGGATATACCATCTCATCCCGTTGATTTGGAGTTTTTTATCTTTTCAACCGTATCAACAATTTCATTTTCCGCAAATCGATAGGAAATTTTGACATTCCCAACAAAATTTGTCATAGAAAAAGTCAAGATATCCCAACTGTTGGTAAATATTCATTTCCTTACTGTAAGGAAATGATATTCACAGCATCGTTTTCAGTTATATTTTTCGTTTCGTGGTTGTCTATAATGACTTCCGATCCTATCAATTTTCAACACACGTCAATTTGGAAATGTCAACATTTTCGTAACAGTCACCAACTGCCAGAATACAATACAAAAGTCACTAGGATGTATACTCTGAATTTTTCACTCATGCGTTCGAAAACTCGCTCCTTCGTCGCTCTATTTCGAATTTCGCATTCATTGACATGTACCAACAATCTACTTCCATGAAGTATTGAGTAAATTTTATGTATGAAATTACGAGCATTTTAACCATTTAATATTTGTGAGTTTGAACTACGCCGATAGATAGATAGATTATTGAACTAAATGAGGGTATTCCAATGGTGGATTTCACAATGCTCGATGGGCGCCGATCGGGAATCACAGGCTTTATTTTAAACTGTCAGATCGAGTTGATTCTGCGATTAGCAATGGTGGGCTTCGTGAAACCCGCTAAAAGTCTGTATTAAACGAACGAACTCACAAAAATGAATTATCGATCTGAATTATAAATCATCCAAGATCATCGAATCGAAACATCAGTTTTTAAAAATTTTTTTGTTATCAAGGAAAAATGAATTAACTATCAATGTTTTCAAATTTTATATGAGGATAATCTAACACGAGATGTAATTTGGAGAGAGACATGATTTTTTATTGGTGATATTGTTACGAAATGTCGTTTCTTCAATATATTTGCTACAATATCTAAGATTAGAATTGAAGTAATCTCGAAATGTATTTAATCAGTTTCAATCGAGAAATGACAACTTTGAGTAAATCCATACCAAAATATCATGATCAGAAAAATGGAAAAATGAAAAACCAATTCTTTGGAACTCAACATTCTATAGTAAAAAAATTTAAAAATCGAAGACTCACAACGTATAATATTATATTATAAGGATTAAAGTGCATATTTTTTTACGAGCAGTATTTGCAATTGCGAGTAAAAATAGGCACTTTTAGTCCGTATGATATATTCTATTTTTTCTCCAACCAAGTCTGATATCTGGTATTGTTGGTAAATATTTATTGTCAAGTAGACGTCAGTAGACGTCAGTAGACTTCAAATTTCAATTACCTAGAGACCTCAAATGCAATAACTTTTAGTCCTTGGATTAAAAGTAGCGTTTTTATCCTTAGGATTAAAAGTGTTGCTGAGCAACGAGCAAATATTTGTACGGTAAGGGAATTGATGGCTTTTTCACCTGAAAATAGTACAAAAATGTCAACATTTTTTGATGATTGTAGAGAAATAATATTTTTTCATTCATAATGAAAATTTCGAATTTTCAAATTCAAATTATCGTGTCTCAGCAACTGGAACACATTGTACAATGTGTTACAGATGAAGACTAATATTCAAAAATTATGATAATTTACAGAAAAGGAAATATGCCATAGATGTATTGGTCATATATAGTATATAGTAGGCTTTCTTTCAGGAATCTTAATCATAAAAAGGAGGTAATCATTGAACTCGTAATGAGTTCATATTGATTCTTGAAATCTCATGTTCAAACATAGATCGCTTATAGAATATTACATCCCGCTGAATTCATATCTAATTGGTTCACTGGATACTCTGACACTTGTGAATTTAGGCGGTATCCCATTAAGTTGAACGGATAATAAATGAACATTTCGAATATATGTATATTGTACTGACTGCAACTGTAAATTACTGAGCGCCACATATCGGATAATGGAAAACCAATTTATTTGTCATTGTAATTTGTTGGTAATTCAATCATTAATCCCTATTCAATAGGAATATTATGCGTTCCCTAGAATTCATGTTCTCATATTAACAATTTTCCTGTTCTCGCAATTTTTTGTTCATACGTTTTATTAATTATTAGAAATCAATCAAACGATGAAATAAAGAAAAGAATGAGGAGAAAAAACAGATCCCTACAGAATTTGCCACAATTTTTGATAAACAATGAATCAATTTAGTTTTTTTCTCATACAAAAATTACTGCAGAACAAACAGAAAAACCGACTGCACAAACATTTAACTGAAAAGAAAAAAACAAGTCTCATACTTGATCAAGGAAGTTTTGTGTGACTAATATAAAGGTGCACTACGCAATGTTGTTTTAGATACCTACCTGAGCAGTTAATAGTTTATACTACAATGTAAATATGTCGTGGAATGCTATAATGTATTGCAGGATGGGACGAGTCTTTGAATTGTAGGAATATTTTAACTGTAGATTATTGAAGCCAAAAGAAACCTTTTTTTTTATTTTCCATCTTTCCGAATTCGGCCATGTCAGAAAGATATAGCCATTTGAAAAAAAATTGTGCCAGATACGTGCCTGATACGATTCTATGCAAACACCTCAAAGTTCATTCTTCTCGATTGAAATTGAGTTGATAAATTTATGAAATACTCAAGTAGGTTCTGACCTTATTAAAATAAAAATGATGAAACCTCGATATTCCTTAAAAAAAAACACTCAGTTTTGTCTGATTATCTCTGCAATTGAAAAGCCATATTTTTCCCAACACTTATAACTTGTTCATATCTTCCTGGATATCGAAACATAGAGGAAATCTAAATCTATTCTAGAGCTATGTTGTTATGAAAGGAAAAAGTGATTATTATTGGTGTTTTTCTCCGACCTCATGATGATTAATGTGAAGACTTCCAGAGAATTAATGTTATATCAACCGTATAGTGTCAAGTTTATAAAAATTTGCGTGTGTAAATCGGCATATTTTTTGTGCAGAAGGTTTTCACTAGTTGGTAGTTGATAACAAAGTATCACAGATGACATTGTTCAGAAAGAAATAGCCCCACAGGTTATTTTGTACTTGTAGGGCGATCAGAGAGTTGATAATTTTTCTGCGATTCGGTGATATTTGAAATCAAGGATAATTCTTGAGGGTTTTCTAATTTTTTCGTCAAATTTTATCGAATAAAATTAGGAAAATTCCAAAAATGACGCGTTTTATTGAAGAAACAAATAAATACATACTCTTATTGTATTTTTGTCCACATGTTGATTCCAATTGGTACAGGCAATTGGAATCAACAGGTGATACATTTTTGGAATCAGCTCAGCTAGAGTAATCCGAAAATTGAGACAAAATGGGGGTGTTCCATTTAAAAAAATGACGGTGACGTCATTACTCGAATGTAATTCACCCTGTATATTAGATTATTATTTTGAAATACGGTAAATTAACATCAAAAATCGACGTGTTTCAGGATTATTTCTTTAAATGACCTGTTTAGCTAAAAATGAATTTGTTCCATACTTTACGGACACAGTGTATGTGTCAAAGACTCACCCTGTATATAAACTACTCATGTAAGTGGCCGAAAAAATTGCATAGTGCACCTATACAATACTCATATACAATTATGTCATTGAACTTAATTCAGAATTGATTTTCTAAAATTTTTATTTTAACAAGTTTAGATTCCGCAGCCTTCATCTTCTACGTGTCGCTTCTGGTAGATAGTGGGGACTTCGGAGGGAGAAGCTCATTCAAATCGTTGAAATTCCAAACCATAACTTCAAATTGTATCTTGCATCCTTAGACAATTCGGATCTGAATTGAATGCTATCATAATAATTTCAAGGAAAATTATTACTGTGTCAGTCCAAATATGTTCGAAAATGGGGCATATTATCTAAAACTATGCAGAGAAAAATTGGATATTCTGAGCTTACTTAGGGGATAAAGATATGCTGTCGCGGACTGTTTCTTAGATCTACTGGAGACATGCGAAATTTCAGTGCATCATTTTCCATTATTTCGAATTGTTTGCCCTGCGAGTGCCGATAAAGCGGAGAATTCTTCGACTCGAGTCACATACACAATACTTCAAAACAAAAAAAACATAGCCTATATCACTCTCACAATTCACACAAATCTTATGACACCTCATATGTTAGAATCCATCAAGCCTTCCGGATTGTAGAGCGTGAAAAATAAATAGACTTACATACACTCAAAAAACAAAGCCGAGTAAAAAGGTACTACGACGTTTATTTTTCTATCAATAATCAAATTGTTTGTTGATGATGCACTATCCGTTTTCTATTTTCCAACATCAAAACGAGAGATAATTTTATCACTTATTATAGGTATCCCAATAGAATACCCTTAGGGTTCGTAGACAGAATTTTAGAAACGGCCTAGGGGGTGCTAATGAAATCAGCTGGTCTCAGTTGCACATAAAGCCAGATGAGGCTCCCTTGAATTGGACAATTTTGGGTCAGTTACGAACATCAATTTGTTTAGTTTGGCTACACTCGGATTTCCCCTAGGACATTTCCATTTCGTGTTGTTGATTGGAAGGTATATTCCAGTTTACGAATGGAAACGAATATTATCTGCGTTCAAAGATACCCCTAGCTAGAGGAAGCTGAATGATTTATAACTGCAACATTTAACAAACATTAAATCTAAAGAGCAGAATAATTTATAGAAAGGACATTCAAAGAACAAAAAGAGGACATTACATACATTATATACAGTATACGACATATAAACAGCACTTATAATCAGAGGGTGGGATTACAGTCACAGAATGACTAAATTTCTCAAAATTGGTTACTTTGAGCCCTGTTAGTTCATATTGAAACGGCCGATGCTTCAGAATCAACTCTTCTTGCGAGTGAAATAAGACTAATAAGAGGAATAATGGCGTAGAGCGGATGAAATAACTTGACATGGATTCAAAAGTTTTCATCACCCTATATCTTCGAAACAATTTTTTTCCCATGGAAAATTGAGTAAATGCGACTTAATTGATAAGTTTCCAATGAAAATGCAAGTCAAATGCAATCAAAAGTGTAGAAGATAACTGTTTTGGCTAACGAAATAGTCGTTCTACCAATGTAATCTCCAAAAAAATTGTAAATATCTATTCCTTGCAAAAGTTATGTGACGATTCAGAAAGAAGAACTTTGATAGTTTTTTGAATCCATTTGTTGAGAAATTCAGGTGGTGATTCCTTGTCAAAAAATGAGCTGAAATTTTCGAATAAATAGTTTTTATTTATTTTCATGAAAACCAAAAACCTGACAAGAATGAAATTGAGCAGACTTGTTACGCGACGAGAAGGCACTCGAAATTTTTTTGGCGATGTTCCTCTATGATTGCAAGCGGTGGAGAAAGCATCACCTTAACATTGTTTCGTGAGGAGCATTTTTCCATATTGATATTTTACATTGAAGAAATTCATTTTGGGAAGCCGACCATTTTCAAGCAAATTTCTTGCTGAAAAATAACAGTTTTCGAGACGAAAGTTTTCAACCAATCTATATATAAAACAGAGTTGTTGGTTACACCATTTATAACTCGAGATCAGATGGACTGTTTGTTATGAAACTTCATTCATGGATTCGTATACGGCCTGGTTATTATAAAATACATTGAAACTCTGAAAAATTCGATGAAAAATTTGCTTATGTAGGAAATGCTTTTCCTTCTATTGAATAAGGCCACTAGGTGTCGCTACGGTTGATTGCTCTTATCTAGACACTGTAGCGTAGTCGTGAAGGTACTATATTTGATATTATCGCCACTAGATGGCGATGTATACAATTAATGTGTAATTTGCATAAAACTTATAATAAGATGGAAGGCTATTATCAGATCAAAAAGCGAGTAAACATCTCAAGTTGGTGGAACAGTGAATTATTTTTACCGGAATGTCAAGTAAATCGGATTGTGACGATCAGCATCAATCGTGAGTTGTCCATTTTCATCTTTTCTCTATAATTGTGAAATGTTTTTGATTTAGGTTTGGATAATAAATATTAAATATCTTTGCGGAAATAACTGAATTCAAAATTGCCCATAATTAGTAATTGACATATTATTTTTGTATTTCTGTTTTGTGTGACAGCTCACATTCATGGAAGAGATGACAGTTGACAGATGACGTTTGACCGATGGTATTTGACAGATGACATTAGACATTTGACAGATGACATTTGACAGATGACATTTGACAGAACTCTTATTATGCCTAATTTATCTCCTGCTTGAAAAAATAGTGGGTTTCACAAAGCATATCACCGCTGATCGGAGCTTGATCAACTCGAATTGACAGTTCAGAAATCTAACCAAGCCGTTGATCTCCGAACACTGGTGATTACGATTTGTGAAATCCACCGTAAGTATAGGTATTATTTAGGCGTTACAAAGTTCGCCGGGCCGGCTAGTAAAATATAAATAAGAAAAAGAATTTCTTGCGAAACTAGGTTTGGGGGTACCCCTTCGAATCATAGAGGAACACCGCACGAATTGTTTTTGTGTGCCTTCTCGCTCGCATAAAATGTTTGCTAAATTTTATTCTTGTATATTTTTTGGTTATTGAGAGAAAATTAGAAACTGTTTTTTAGGCGTCATCATTAGGGGGTTGTAACCAAGCAGGGGAACTCAACAAAATTCTAAATAGAAAAACACCCAATTTTTCGACCAGGAATCATCCCCTCAATTTTTTCGCAACCATTCATATATTCCTTGTATACAGGGTGTCTAAAGGTTGGATGTCAATAAAACGTCTATAAAACGCTAATACGATTAGGCATCAAATTTTCATTGAATTTTTGTTCCAACTGTTGCGATGCTATCAATAGTTTTCAAAATATTCAAATGAAAAAAATTTAAAAACTTCGTAATGACTATCACGTAGGTGGGTATATATCATTAGAAGTCTCACAATCTGAGAGTAGAAGAAAGTGAAAATAACGAGCATATTTTGATTTTGAGAAATATCATGAAACAATGTTTTCAATGTTGTGAACTGAATTCGATCAAAAATTTTGTTAGGTTAGACTCACGAATCTTTATGGTCAAAATCAATTATTATTTAAGTTAACTGGAAAGTTTTGTCAGAAAAATTCCTAATAATTCTTAAAAACACAAAAAGGACCATGGACGATTGCTTCGGCAGCTGATGTTCAATTTTGACAGCTGTCAAATATTATTCGTAAGATTCTTGAATGCTTAAATGATAGATCAACTTACAGAATTTATTCACAAGATGTATGAATGAGCGTTCAAAAGATCTTGGATTTTTATCATTGTTTCAGGTGATCTATTTTTATTCATACAGGATGTTATTTCATGTCTCCAAAACTAAGATCTTTTGTACCCACTACGGATATAAAACCTTTGCGCATATTTTTGACATACTTCAAAAAAAAAAAAAAACATTCAGAAACTGTGTGATATTTATAGTTCTATTCATCATCAGAATGTAGTAGGTATATCAACACAGTGAAATACATGAATAATTCGATTCTAAACAGTCGCGTTCGGTCAGGATGATAATTCAATAACCAGTCCGAACACACATATTCAGTCAAAACGTGGATACGTCTAACGAAGCCTTCTCTGCTTATTATGCACTTTCCCATCAGTCGATAGACCTGACATCCTTCACCTGCCTTCAACTTCTGAATCAAATTATGCGAGTTGACCTCAATGGCTTTACTCCGCTCTTTCAACTGGAAATAAACTGCTCAAATACACTTTGCTGATGAAGCTTATTGCAGTAATTCTGGAAGAGCTGAAAGAGTTATAATCTTCATTTTGTAATGAGGCGCATTCAATTTTCCAAATTATGAGAAACTGTTTCCAAAAATTCCCTGTTCTGTTGAATACAAATTTAATTCATTAAGTTCGTTTCAAACAAAAATGAAACTTTTTGCTATTTGTATATTTGCACACAGAGAGCATGAAATATTTGACCAATCGAAGCATAGGTACAAGGCACGGATACTCTAACACCGGTCAGCGCCCTTTCACTCCACTACTTTTTGGCATCCATGTTGTGACGTACAATTAGCCAACAGATACGTTGTTTATATTGTAGTGTGTACGGTTTTTGAAGTTTTCTTGGTTTTGTGGGTGAAAAACAGTACTTTTTGATATTATTTCAATTCATCAATTAGAGTAGGACTCAGAAATAAAACATTGCCAATGAGTCTCGATTGAAAAAATTCAAGAAAACTGGCTAGAACTATTTATAACCTTACCTTACAAACGTAACTTTGGGATTTTTTACTGAAAAAACTAAAAAGATTGCAGACTTCTCGTTTTCATTTTTGTAATATGGGACCTAAACTTGGTGAGTACAAATTTTTTCACGTCTTCAACACGGTTCTTTTCGTTCTAAATAAATTGATTATTATTATTCTTATATTCTCATTATTAATCTTTTCGTTTACAGATAATCTTCCACCTGTAGGTGAAATTGATTGGAAAATTAAATAAGGACAGCAGCTACAAGAAAATAGTCAGTAGCAGAAAGAAATTGAGATTCTAAGGCAGCTATGTTAATCAGTAAAACTTAAGACAAGCATATAGCTCAAACATATATCGAACAATATCTCATACATAAGCTATATTCATGGTCAATGTTAAAAATTGTAGTGTTTCATGCTCATTTTAAATGAAACATTTTTACAGATTTGTTTTTATTTAAGGAAAAAATTACCAAATCAGAACTTAATATCCGAGTTGTCATGTTTTCAATTCGAATAAACCTTCTTTTAAGTTTCTATGTTGAAGCAGTTTTTATATGAACTAGAAAATTTGTTTTCTAGTGGTGAGACATAAAATGTAGTTACTATCTATCAACATAAAAAAATATTTCTGGTCTGGTATTTATTTGCTCGGATAAGAGTACCTACCTAGCTCATTCAAGGACCTAATTTTCTTAATTAATGCAAACTACTTTTACCAATATTTTGTTCTTGAATCAATGAATTCAAACCAACAGTTTTGGAATTGGAGCACCCTTTCTACGACCGAAAAATCTTATATTTTTTCCGTGTAGTATAAGGCGAGAACGGGGCAAAATAAGGTAGAATTTAATAAAAATATATCTGCAGCAATTATATTTTCATATTAATTCTTTTTTTAGGACAATAAGGTTTATACACATCAACGATTTGCTGGAAGCAACTTCGTGTCCAGTGCACAGCTTCGCAGATGATAGTACCCTCCATACCGCCTTTTCTTCTAGGGCTCCAATACCAGCCCGCCAAATCAAAAACGAACGAGGAAGAAATGTTAACAACATAAATAAGGACTTGGCAACAATTCTTGAATGGGGATCTAATAACTTGGTAGAATTCAACGCAAACAAAACACAAGCATGTCTTTTCTCTAGAAAAGCCGATCTTACTGTGCCCAGCATAAAATTGTCGGGAGTGACCATACCATTGAAGTCATCCATTTCGATGCTTGGCATTACTGTCGGAAGTAACATTTCCTGGGAGAATCACGTGAGATCCATTGCTAAAAGTGCATCCCAAAAACTTGGTTTTCTGTTTCGTGCCAGGAGCTATTTCACCTCGAGTCAGCTGCTTATGATCTATAAGGCACAGATTCGACCTGTCCTGGAATACTGTTCCCATGTTTGGAGTGCTGCACCTAAACACACCCTAAAACTCTTGGATTCCGTACAAAAAAGGGCAATTCGTCTCGTCGGTGATGCATCGCTTACAAGCTCGCTCACTTCTCTGGAACACCGTAGAAAAGTGGGCGATCTGTCTCTATTTTATAGATATTTCCATGGGCGATGCTCTTCTGAATTATCAGCAATCGTTCCCCCTCTGGCAGTCTCTTCCAGACTAACCCGTCAAGTTAAGTCTTCACATCCCTTCGTGGTAACTTTGGAGACCTGCAGAACATCTCTCTTCAAAGACTCGTTCATCCAACGAACAGCGAGGCTTTGGAACACATTGCCTAGGGAGGTGTTCCCCGAGGCATATAACATCCAGAAATTCAAGAAGAACACCAATTCCTACCTGCTTGCCCTTGGTTCTCACGATGTTCTCTGAACATTACAGGATATTCCTTTTCGTGAAAATCACAACATTAAAAAAAAAAAAATCTTACAAAAAAAATTATAGGTACGAGAAAAATCGTTCATACGCTATTATTAGCGATAAAAGCCATCTTTCTCATTCAGAAATTCAAATCGTTGGCTAATTTCACGTCATCACATGTTTGCGAGAATGGAGGGGATGAAAGGGCGCTGACTTTAAGGGAATAAGTTAAAGTTCGAGTATAAACCATAGCATGAAATTTCTATGTTTCAACTCTTAGGGTAAGGGAAAAGTTTAAGTAACGGGCCAGTATTAACGACCTTTGAGTATACGTGGGTACAAGGTATATTATTGTAAAATGCTCGAACAGTTAACTTTCATTTCAAATAACAAAATGACGGAACTTTTCATGTATAATTGGGGAGTTCGCCATGCACCCTAACATTATTTGCAAGATGTGATAAGACCTCTTGTTACACAGGATTTGGTCATTAACGGGTTGTTTCTATCAATTCTTCTTTTATTATAGGAATGAACCGTTTGAACTCAATGTATTCAAAATTTCTTTTGGTGTTCTGAGATCAATGCATATGTTCTGAAAGTGTTTGATGTTTCTGGAGTGTTATCGAAAACATGCCTTTTTCGTATGGTAGGAATTGATGAATTATGTGAAATAAAGGAAACATTCACGAAAATTGATTAACATTTGCAGTTTGTTGGGTAATACACTCAGAAGAAAACTGATTTCACCAAAAAATTAGTCACTCAATTAATCACAATCTGGATGTATTCAAATTCCTCAGAGCTGCCCAGAAAAGCCTCATCAATGCATTAAAAAAAAGTCGAGCAATGTTACAACAGGTCATTAGTAACACAACATTTTCATTTTCTGATTCAAACTCAACATTCATATACATCACAACATTTTCTCGCCATGCATCACAAGAACATCTGGTCTCTCTACTCCCTACCAATACGATTTTTATGCGACCTCGTGAAGATCTCAATAAAAGCAGCCATTCAGACGTTCCTAAAGTACTCGCCGCGGAAGGTATACTCCATTCACTTTTATAATGTATCCTGGTTGGCCATGAATTTCTGACACATTTCACCGTCTATATGAAAATTTTAGGTTATAGTCATTTTCTGTCAGATAAATACGCAACGTTGTCCTTTCTACATAGTGGTCGTAGTAATTACGTATTGATCACAATATTTAATAATAAGTTTGAGAAAATAACGAGTTCGATAATATATTATGCTGATTCAATAATTCCAAAGACCTTGCGAATGTTGAAGAAATTTTTCATTCAATCAAGAATCGAGTGTTGAAATTCCACTGAAAAATAATAGACAGAATAGTCCGTTACTTTGTGATAAAATAAATAAATAAATAAACCTTTATTTCTCAAAGCAAAAACCTTACATGTACTCATAAAATTAAAGAACAAAAGAATGACGTCCAAAAGAAAACAAAACATATTTCTACCTGTTTCTGATGAAATATTCATGTAGAGAATGGGGTTCTAATTCTACCAAAAATTTCCTTATGTTTCTTACATATATTTTGTACGATTCAAGGACCTTCAAATGTGGTGGTAAATTATTGAAAAGTCTCCTACACATCAGGCACGTAGCGAGGGGGGTCCGGGCCCCCCCCCCCGAAATATCAAAAAATGCCTGTATATTTGACAAAATTTGCAATGTTTACTTATTGTGGGCCCCCCCCGAAAGAAAATCCTGGCTACGTGCCTGCTACACATTTAGTCTGGGTGTTTTTCTGTAAGTGTTAGACGATGTTGTGGTTGTGGATATTGAATATTAATGGACCTTGTAGGATATCTATCATTTGTATAGCTTTCAGAACGAGAACTATTTTTGTACAAAAACTTCAAACAATCAAGTATGTATAAACCAGTCAAAATTAATATTTCCATTCCTCCTGAAAACCCCTCTACATGACTCTAAGTATGACATTCTGAAAATAATCTAAAAATTCTTTTTGGTATAAGAAATATGTCATTAACGCCTGAGCTGGCTCCCCAGAATATAATTCCATATCAATTAAAAATTTGCAAAATATATGCATTTGCAACATTCCTTTTTTAGGTAATTAGCCATGACCCTTACTCCAAAACATATACTGCTCAATTTCCTACTAAGCCAATCTATATTGTGAGACCATTTGAGAAATTCATCTATGCATAGTCCTAAAAACTTTGTCGAGTGTTCTAAAGCAATGTTTCGGTTTTCAATATTCAGCTCATCCATCTTCTCTTTTTTGAATCTTTCTGTTGTAAACAATATCCCTGTAGTTTTCTTCTCATTAATAATGAGTTTATTCATAGTTAGCAAATGTTTAATTATTGTGTACATGGTAGACGCACTACTAGCAATTTCTTGACCTGTCTTTCCACCAATTACTACATTGGTGTCATCAAGGTAACCTGTCATTGATTCCATCTAGTACGAAGTAATCATAGAGATCATTATTGAAGAACAAAAATGGGCCAAAGATGCTACCCTGTGGTACCCCATGATCACAAATACGTAACGAAGATTTGACCTTATGACCATCTTTCTTAATGACTACTTTTTGTTTTCTGTTTGTTAGATATGACTCAAGCCAACTATAGATCTTGCACCCTATTCCAAACCTCGTTCCAAACTCTCTAAGTTTTGCTAAAATTAGCGATCTGGACAAACAGTCATATGCCTTTGTTAAATCAATAAAGAGTGCAAGTGCCATATTATCCTGCTCTATAAGTTCAATGATTGTCCTTGTAAATTCATAAATTGCTGTTTCCACAGATCGACCCTGCAGGTAACCATGTTGAGTTCTTGAAAAAAGGCCGCAGTCATTAATGAAAACTGTCAATCTTCTACACATACAATGTTCAAAGATCTTAGAGAAAGTTGGTAATACACTGACCGGGAGATAATTGTCAAATATTTCCTTATCTCCTTTTTTATAGATGGGATGAATCAATCCTATTTTCAGCTGGTCTGGAAATATACCATACTTGAAAGAATTATTTATTATATAGGAATGAATACCTTTCACCTCCTCTCTGCATTCTTTGATGATTCTTGTTGGTATTTCATGATCTCCACATGAATATTTGTTTTTCAATTTTTGAATTATCCCGGATATTTCTTCATCAGTTGTTGGTTGGAACCACATTGACCTGTCATTTTCTTGCATCTTGCACTCAAAGTTCACATATTCTCAAGAAGTTTTGGAATCATCTCTGATATATAGGTATTCATGGAAAAATCTGCTGTGCTAGTTTTTTGTCCTCTTATCTCATTACAAATAGCCCACATCGTCCTCTGTTTGTTGTCAGTTTACCATTCTATTTTCGTATGAAATAGATTTTGCTCTCATTAGTAGATGGTCATACTTCTTTTTCTCTGTGTTGTACTGGTCCTTGTATTTTTCAACGTACTGCTTCAATGTTAGCAAAATATCAAGTCTCCTCTTGCATTCTTCTAGCTCCTCGTCAATTAAAGGGACACAGGTTTTGTTAGGTGTTCGTAACAACTTAGCTCATTCGAAAAAAGAATAACCCGAAAGAAAAAATCCTTGACGAACAGACGGAGGTATGAAATTCCTCAGTTTTCAAAATTTTCATGAAATAAGCCTACAGAGGACATTTAAATACTTTTTGCACAACTTGAAGTAAACAAGTATGAAAGTGTGGTAGTACACAGTTAAACCTTAAAAGAACTGTGTCACAGTTAAACCTCAAAAGAACTAACTCCATTTACGAAGTTGAAAAAGAGTAAATAGAAATTAGCATTGGCAACGTCTCTGAGGATTATTTGACATTTCACGACTACCAACCTGCGTCAGTTGAAAAAAACTTGATAAACCTCAAATATGGCCCTCCGGGATACTTTATAAAAGTGAATGGAGTATATAATATGCGAATTTCGAACAGTACTACTACAAGTGACTTGTTTGAGAATTTCCACGTAGCATATCGCTGAGACTTCGGTGGGAATAACCAGGTGGCGGACTTTTGGAAGAGATATGAAGCTCTCAACATCCTCTCAAAGATGTAACAAACGGCATCACAAAATTTTTCAAAAAGAATTTGCAGGGCTAGCTTTGGGATACCTTTGGGTTTCTTGGTTAACTTAATTTTGTATGTATAATAAAAGTAAATGGAAGAAATCCAGAACTGCTAAATCATTTATTCGAGCAGGTCACTCGGTGGGATCCTCTTCTATTAAATCCTTCTACTGGAGAACATATCATTGAGAAAATTCCACACATTGGTATAGACTCAAAGATAATAAAAACAATGAAAATGTTTGTGCTCGACCTCGCAATACGTGAAAATATAAATTCGAGGAGTTTCAACATATGATAATAAAAGGGTTGCCAAAAAAACCTGATCAATGCGTAACCCAATCTCAGCAACAAAGGAGCTATCCATTTCTGCCACAAAAAATTTGGGTTGTCATTTAAAAATACTCAACTTCCTTCGACATGAAAACTGACCTATTCGAGCATTTTTTGAATACTCGATTCGAATTGTATGCATCACAATCTGTATGAAATAATAAGTTACTGATCCGATGTTTCTTGTTGTTTGAGCATTACGCAAAAACTGAAAGACGGAATTTCATGCTGTAAAAATTTGGTATGAAGTTAATATTAAAAAATATCAATTGATAAACTTTCAGCGAAATTACCGTTAGGCAATCAAATTTGTCTATCCCTGTGTTGGTTCGATCGATAGAACGTTGCTGTACGATTAGGATGATGACTGATTCGAATCCCTGTTAGGTGGAATATAGCACGAAGCAATAAGAATATAATAGTATATTCTGAAACTAGTTGCAGAATGGGCTCCTAGTCCAATACGAATGCGAAATTCGAAAACGAGCGACGAAGGAGCGAGTTTTGAGTGTTTGTTGGAATTGCATTCTGCAAAGAGTATTAGACAATATTTTCTCTATTTCAGTCAAATTTCGTTGAAATTCAATGAAAAATACAGATTATACATCCAAGTGACTTTTGTATTGTATCTTGGCAGTTGATGACGGTTACGAAATTGACAATTCCAAATTGACGTGTGTTGAAAATTGATAGGATCGGCAGTCATTGTTGATTACCACGAAACGAAACATATAACTGAAAACAATACTGTAATGAGTTCATTACAGCATTGTTTATAGTACTGTAATGAACTCATTACGATACAGAAATAGGGAAATTTCATTCTGAATTTAGCTGCAAATTGGCGGAGGATCTGGTTATTTTCAAAATAATATCTATATCCTCTATAAGTAATGAAATGGTTGTATTGTCATTGATCCTTGATACGTTGGGAAAATTTCAAGTCAATGGGACCTTTCGAATTTAGTAGAGCAGCATTGAAATATTCTGTAATATACTGGGGTCCCGCCAGGCTCGCCGTAAGCGGGCGTGAAAGGTGTACCCCCCGTACAAGGCCGACACGTCTTGGAGGCGGCAAATCGAGTGACTTATGACATAATAGTAAATGTCATAATAGCTAACCCGCTTATTGCATGAGAAATGACATCGCACAAAAAAACATTATAATAATCAACACCATCAAATATTGTGTTTGTGAAAGGATCTGCTCACACCTTTCATCAATTTTCCATACATTTCTACACCTAGACATGAAGTAGAAAAAATTGGTTTTTTTTCGGTTCTAGCAGTTCATCAGAAAAAGAATATTCAAGATGCCAACGTAAACGATCATTCCTATAATACAAGAATAAGAGGTGTTCGTCTTATACCACCTAAAACTAATAAAACTATCGGACAAAGATCCCATTCTTTTCTAGCACCTCGTGTATATAACGCCATACCTCAAATCATTAAAGACAGTGGCCGATTCAAAGAATTTAAATACAAGCTGAAACTCTGGGTGATAAATCGAGATAAGAAATCAATAACTGATTTGATAGACATAAAAAATGCATTCGTTTATACTTGAAAGTGGACATGTGACTCTGCAGAGCAGATAGATTTCGAGAAGGTTTTGTTTGTTTACTTTTAGGTTTATTGACGATAATTGTAGCCATAGCACAAAATGTATGTCTTTATTTATGGAATTTTGAATATTAGTTCTGACTCGCAGAATAACCCTCACACATGACATGACCAGGTTACCTTGGTTTTTGTCATCGAGGTATTTCGTATATTTATTTAATGTTGTAATTATTATCTCCTAAGCTGTTCTTTATGTGACGTAGGGTGATTTGTATTGTGCACAATATGGGTATTGTAAATTTTGTTTCAACTAAATAAATAAATAAATAAAAAAGTGTCTTGATATGTATTACAAATTTCACAATCCATTCTCATTGCAGTAACACGCTTCAAATTATCAACTAGATTTTTTCGATTTAGCGAATGTTCATATGGAACATTAAAAAGGACCGTGCTATTTAATCACCCACAATATTTTTTATTATGAAACCAGAATCTCCAGGCTGTATGCTCCTTTAATTGATCGTAAGATCGAAAATGTATCAATACAAGATGAAAATAATATACTGCTGGTATACAGATTCACACGCTGGTAATCGTACGTGAAAATTGGGAACATTTTCATGTTCCAAGTTCTTTACTTTAGAAAAATATCTTTCAATTTTTGGGTTATTTCTATATCTATGATGAAAGCACAGAAAATTTTTAGTTACTTTTTTGTAACGAGAAATAAAGCTGCGACTGGACTTTCAAAGCCTGCTCTGATGTCAATCATTCTTGGATGGACTATAGATATATTGGAAAAGGCTTCTTCGAAAGGTGAATGAAATATCGAATAAATCAATACAACATGTGAAGAGAAAAATTGTGATACAAAAAAAACAGAAACAAGAAAATGACAAATCGAAAAGCTAAAGAGTTTAGCTCAGAAGAAGAAGACGATAAATCACAAGGTGACAAAGACACCCTTTGCATTTACTGCAAATAGCAGTATTCTCATACATATTACCAAAAACCATGGGTGGATAAAATGCATACTAAAACGTGCAATAACTAACTGGGCACACGAAGGATGTACAGGATATTGGTTAGAAGATTATTTAGACGATTTTAGATATTACGCAGTACCTGGTATTGCCCCTTTTACCATACGATTCAGCCCCGGGGGTTGAGGCATAATCGTAAAAAAATTTAGATATCTTTGTTGGTTTTTTCATCTCGTACTGGGTTTCAATAAGTTTAACTCATTTTACTGTTTGCCCCATATGCTACGGCATAAACAAGACAACCAATTAACATAAATAAATAAAAAAAAATTGCAGATTTTTCTTAGCTACCCGGTTTTGCCTCCTTTTCCCTACTCCCCACCTAGGAACTCTGCAGTGTTTCATTTGAGTTCATTCTGGGATTCCCTTTATGTATTGTTCACTCTTTATAGACTAGTCGGTGAATCGGACGGCTTCGCAAGTATCGCATTCTCCCCCCCCCCCTTCGATTAGTGACTGGTTCAAAAACTAAAGAAGGCTGGAATATTCTGCAAACGAAAATCTTTGTAATGTTGTGCATTTTCAACCAACAGGAATGAAAAGGCATCGAATGCAGAAACGTAGTAGTATTTCCTCAAAGTGAAATCTTTTTAGAATATTTCATTGAAAATTATAAATTCCCAATGATCATGATGTGCTCGGCTTAAAATTCATGAGGCCTGACTGATCTTTTATCTGCGGATTCGGAACGACGTCAAGTTACCAACCTTCCCTCAGTTGAATCATTGGAAGTTGGAGATATCGATTACTCCATCTGTAACTTTCCCCATACATCAGAATCAGAAAGGAAATACATGTTCCTCACATCCGGGTCAGGGAAATCACAATTCATTCCATTTCGCTCAGTATGCTAGACCGAGAATGGCATAAAAAACGACTTTGGATTCCAAGAAATACCCGCATATTATTCTCATTAGTATTCAAGCCGATTCAACTGCGCCACTCAAAGCAAACAATTGAACGGCGCGAAAAATAACCCTAACGACATTTGGGGATAGAACCGCGTTGCCTGAAGACAAACGGCCGAACGGTGGAGGTGAAGGCTCTGTTAATTTATGTACGTGGTTCTGCGGTAATGTTTGATGATAATATATCTTCGAGGGGACTTCGAATTCGGAATTATTTGGCTTCCTCCTTTCTTCCGCCTATGAAGGAACCTAATCAAGATGGTTCGATAAAACAGAGGGTCATTTGAAAGTACCCTTTCATTTTTTTCCTTATAAGGTATCTACTTACAGCAATGACTCCTTATGTACTCTCATGTGCATCTCATATTGCAGGGAAATTTCGAAAGTTTGAAATGTATTCGAAGATCTTCAAAAACACTGCAATATCTTCAATTTTCATGAACTGAATGAAAAATATTTGAGAAATTTTTATCGATAGGAAATAGAAGGTATATTTAATTCAATTTAAATTATATTAAAACTGGAAACTTATAATTCGAGATTGGAAAGGAAATATTTACTCTAATGGAGTAAATAAGAGATATGAATTTCTCATTCACAATATGATGGTGGATCACCTTTCACCTTGTCATCAATATTATTATTGAACGATTTCTCTGAAACCTGCTGTGGTTCTTGTTTTTGCTATTTGCTCTCGAATTCGAATTTACGTACACGGTGGATCGCCGACCTCTAAGTCACTTAACCAAGTTTTTGGGTATCTGCATTGACTATGGTTTGAAATAGAAAAATCATATCATGTCCTTTTATATGCGACAGAATGAGTTTTTCCGATCAAGACAGTTATAGAGCTTAAAAAAATTATGCATTCAAAAACTAACAAGTGCATACACCATGTTTTCAGACATCACAATTCTGTCCAAGACTTTCTTGTCGAAAAATAATCTGAGATAGGGTCTTACTCTACATTTCTTTCGAAAGGGGTCGCGCTACTCTTCGATAACAACAATCTTATATGACATTCAAAATTTGTACATGTTTTGATCTAAGACCATAGGTCTTAGGTTCCGATGGGATTTTTGACATGTATAATTGTATATCCTAAAAACAATAGAGACATCTGTCATCCCTCTAAAAACATAACATAATCTATTTCTCACAAAAAATAGCGCCATGACCGTGAAATATCGCGGATAATTCCGGAACTAAGACCCAATCTGCAGTCCAGAGTGCCGATTCGTTCGAAAATATTTGGTCACAATTTTTTGTTTGTTACACCATGCATCTATAATAAAATCTATTTTTGGCATCTCTTTTTACAGCAGATATGAATAATTCTAGTATGATACTTATAGAAAGTCGACACAAACTGACCACTTTGTTGACAATTTCTCAGTGCATTGTTATTTTCTCAAAAATGACACTTACTACTATTCGAGCAACGCATTGAAAATTCCACTCACAGAAGCCAATTTCGAGAAAGAATTGGAAACTCGCTGATAAAAAAAAATTATCTAAATCTGACTATGTTGATGAGTATAGTAGAGAAGAGTAAAACACACTGGTTTTACTCTTTTTGTATATATTTTACACGCTGATGGAAAAATACACCAATTTCATATGTTGATGAGATTTAACATTGTTTCAATATAAAACCTTAAAATCTCTAGCTGAGACAGACTAAAATAAATCTAATTTCCGTTAACGAACTTAACCGCGCCATTCAAGATCTGAACCAACCCTGAAAGTTTCAAATCTCCAAGTTTATCCCTTCGAGAGTTATCGTGTTCACGGGCGGACAGAATTGAGTTTGACCTTCAGAACATGCATTATGTTACTATAAGTTCTATGGTTTGAACGCAGATTCGTTATCAGTGAGACGAACTAAGTGGTAAGAAGCTATCCTCAGCTCAATATTCGAAACATACTCAAACGAGCGTAAAAAAATGAGATGTAGGTATTTACTCGACAAACCGAACTTTGGTCATTCAATTCATTAATTCAAGACACTGAATAACTGGTAGTGAAATACTCGAGAGAAAAATATCAATCAGATCCAACCATTAATCAATCATTCCTCTCATCGAAGGGATACTTCCTTCACTCCTCTACAAGACCCTTGATGGTTATTTGATTCCATTTAATCAGAAACCCCAACGGAGAGATTATTCGAATCGAAAAAATCCCGGCCATATATCCCGAAATGTGTGAGAGTTTTTCGTGACGTAACGTTTTATTTATGGACCTCACCCTGGCGTTTTTAAGGCGTTCCTCAATTGAACTAGTGCGCGCCAAGAGTTTTTGTACTCAATCCGGAGTTGTCGTTCGATTTCTGGCTCTGGTGAATAGAGACTGAAAGTCCAGGTTCTTTGATTTTTCGTTCGGAACGTTTTAATGCCACTGAATGGTTTAGACGTGAAGGGAACATAGTCGTTTGTGACGAGTGCTCTGGAGATAGTCAGTCACCTGGAACTTTTCAAAGAAATTACCTGCAATTCGAGAATCCAATGGAGCGTTATTCCTCCTTTGTCAATTTATATACGCAACTAGTGGCCATTATAATTCTTCAGTTAATCCCTCAGTAGGTTCTGATTTTCAGGTTCACTATTCGATTAAGTCAATTGGGATATTTTCGAACAGAGACATTATGTCAAATTTGATTCTGATTAGTCAAGATAATTACAATATACAGCGACAATTGCACGAGCGGTGCTTATAGTACGGTGTTATTAACCTAAAAAAAGGCCTAACCTTGACATCCAAAGTAAAAGTTTTATTCCAACTCCAAATTGTTCTATATAACCCTCTTATTGTTTGGTAAAAAGTTACACCATTTTGAGCGTCGGGTTTGGGGGGAGGGGTAGAAAAAGTAGGAAATTTAGTAGTTTTTTTAGTTGTTTGGAAATTGGTTGAAAACTAAGCTGTTTAGCACAAAGAGTGTTATATACAAAAATATTCTACATGAAATTTTAAACTAAAAATGTCCTATGCATATTCCCTGTAAAATTTACGGTTCATGAGTTGCAGACGGTGTAAAAATAAAATGTTCAAACGTGTGTTATTGGTGATGACAAGGACTTATTAGTAGTGTTGACTGTCCACGCACCTTCAGGGAATAAACTGAAAATGGTCGTACCTAGAAAAGGAAATCACCAGGAAAAAGTGTGCATTATTTCTGACATTCAGAAAGGCATTGGGGATATGAAAGATGTACTTCTGGTTACATACGCCTTCACAGGATGTGACACTGTGTCTGCTGTCTATAAGAAGGGAAAAATTGCACCTTATAGGAAAGTTCAAGCCAACACCGTTCTTCGTGAAAAACTTCTGGTCTTCAACAACCCCAAAGCCGACCCCAGTGCAGTGGCTGATGCAGGAAATTACTTCCTACTTGCAATGTTTGGAGCCAAGAACACTGAAGATCTAGATTGTCTCCGCTACCAGTCCTATTTGAAAACGATTGCAAAGCAGCCTATACATGCATTACTGAAGTTGGATGTACTACCCCCCACTTCAGGAGCGTCCAGACAGCATTCATTTAGGACCTACCACCAGGTACAACAGTGGCTGAATGAAGATAAGGATCCACTCGAGTGGGGTTGGAAGAAGATTGGCGACCACCTGACACCAATTACAACAGCACGTCCTGCAGCCCCCCAGGAATTACTGTCCCTTATAATGTGTACTTGTAAAGATGAATGCGTTCGTAATTGTGAATGCAGAAGGAGTGGTCTAAACTGCACTAGCATATGAGGCAATTGCTCAGGCCAAGCATGTGATAACATGGACAATAATAACATCTTAGACGACGAGCTAGAGGAGGAGGATAATGTGCTGGAGGATGAGTGAAGTTAATGAAGACATTGAACATTCCAAATTTGAAAGATATTTATGCTTAAGAAGTGAATTTATGTTGCAATGTTCGTAGAAAGTTCAGGGTGAGGTTGTCGTTCCTTCAAGGGCTTATCACTAACATACCACCGGCCACTGAAATAGCAACATTCTTTTACGAAGCTTATTTTTTTTAAAAATTATCAAAATTACGAAAAAGTTAACATTTACACCGTCTGTAACTCTTGAACCGTACAATTTAGAGTGATTATGAAAAGGACCATTCTTATTTAAAATTTAACGTAGAACATTTTTGTATATAACAATGTTTAGGATAAACCGCTTAGTTTTTGAAATATTTACGAAAAACTAAAAAAACTAGTGATTTTTCAAATTCCCCCCCCTCCCCTCAAACCCGACGCTCAAAATGGTGTAACTTTTCACCATAGAATAAGGGGCTATGTAGAGCAATTTGGTGTTGGAGGAAAACTTTTACTTTGGATGTTGAGGTTTAGGTCTAATTACACCGTACTATTACAGGCTTTCTCAAATTAATTATATCACCTCAATTTCTATTCAACTGTTAGTCCTTTCCCGAGGTTCGTAAAATACTCCCTAATTTATTCTGATTGGAATCTTTTTATGTAACGAATCCAGAACTTCGTAGCGACTAGTTCACAATCATATCGGGAACGAAAGCGACATAATTTCATCAAAAAGTGTAAATCATGATAAGTTCAATGAGCATTTTTCATTCTATGCAAGAGAAATTTCAGCGAAGTTACCTAAGTCGTGTATACCTAAGTCGTGAAACTTTCAGGAAACAGATCGCGCTTAGAGTTCTGTAGAATTAAATTCGGATAGCCTGTTCACGCCAAGTTAACGGTTCAAATTGATTATTATGAATTTTAGAAATTCTGATTCCTTTAAAATCAATTTCTCCATACTGGGGAATTCCCATATGGAGTTGTCATTGTTTAGGTGCGAAAAGAACTCGCGTCAGCTGTGGAGCACATAATTATGTCGTATATTTGTTTCATTTTCATAATTCATTCAGTTCACTGATTAACTGTATCGTGAACAATTCTGTTTCCATTGATTGCTTAATTCTGCTTCCTTTTGCGAATTCGGAAAAATTCAGTTTTTTCCTGTGATTCGCAGTTCGTAGTGATTTCGATTCAATCGAATTACATTCATTCAAAACTTTCATTTGTGCGAATTATTTCGAACAAAAAAACTGTTACCAGTGGCGTGGTTATTTTATAATACCGCAAGGATAAGTGTACACAATTTGACATTTTTAGCAAAAGATTTTCACGTCAGCTTCATTCCATATTCGTTTGTCGAGCTCGATCAATCTTTATATTGGAATAGGAGTCATCGACAGGATCCTGTTGACTGTTTTGCTGATATAAAGGTAAGACTATATTTCTTCTATTATTTTGGGTATATTTATCCTTTAATTTGTGTTGGGTTTCAATTAATTTCATATACGTATACAGTCCACTAGCCTTATTTTTATTTTCATTCAGAAGATTATATTTCGAAAAATACTCAAATAAAATTGAACCACACTTCAGTTGGTTAACTGAAACTCTATCCAACAAGCCTGTATAAGATCAAAAACCACTGCCAGAAAATCTACCGACTGAGGCTCTATATTATATCATAGTTCCTCTAGAATGGAGAGTGATCGAGGTCGAGTTTTTGAAAAAGAAGGTGAAAAAATTTCTTCAAGAAAATCCACCATATGACCTGATGGAAATAAACACCCTCGTTGCTATCTAGTTGGATGATTTTGTACCATTTTTAAGTATCGCGTAATTACTATGCAATTTGAATGAAAACTATTCTTTTCTGTTGAATCAATGACCAGATTCACGAGCATATGAGCTCTTTTGTCAATTTCTCGTCGTCAAAGTGAATACTAGCTGAAGTAAATGGTGAACTGCCAGAATGTGTTATTTTGACGAAAAGGCAATTCCTGAGAGTATAGGTCAGATTACAATAAATTTTTCATAACGTTCTAGATGATAATGATTTGATCTCTTATGATCTGTTGTACACGTTTTCCTAAAATTTCCCCGAAAAACTCCAAATGTTTAATCAGACACGGTTGAAGCCCCCCGTGTAGCCAAATTATTCTGTAGATGAGAAAAACAGATCTGTTAACCATACAATAGTCTACCAAACCATTTTGCGCTCATGATGTTCTAAAACGGAAGTAATGAAACCCATTCCACGGGAAATTTTCTGTGCTTAATTAGCGCTTCAATGATGGATGTCTCTGGGAAGATCATCAGGGGATTGTTTCATTTGAGGTTCTGAGTCCTTCACGGTATTTCTGCTAATTAACCGAACTCCTTCTAGTGTCTCGAAATCCCCTCGAGTCCCTGCAATAGATTTTCGACCTAAGTATCGTCAGTACGGTTGTTAAAAGGATATTAAATGATATAAATTTCCAAGATGGGTCTGCGTGCTTGTCAGAGGAACTGAGGAATTTTATCTTACGAGGGTTGTCTATCTCACTTGAGACCATAAACATCTATCCCCTTGAATTGGATGTGGGTTGAATATACGCCTGATAATAATACAGGGAGCAGTTGTTGAAATGTTTCGGTAACTGTATTCTGTAACTAGTCCCAACCAACTTAAAGAGCGAGCTAAAATTTTGGAATCAAGTTTATATTACCCACAATGCCCGGAGAAGAGGGCCTCTTTCACTCAGGTCGATTTTTATTCAGAGTTTTTGTATTATTTGGCCAACAACAGCCCTTCAATTTCATCCTATTGAAAGAAGTGGCTAGCGATGCAAAACGCTGAAAATTAAGAAAAAATAAATTTTTGAAATTATGAAGCTTTCCTTACATCATTCAATTGAATTTTTGACTCTCCTCAACTCCGAACTCCAGTGTAAATTACAGAAATGAATGTTGTAAAAAATTGGGTTTCAACGGAATCGAAAATCGTTGTTAGGGATTTTTCATGCATAGAAAATATTTCTCAGCAAATCGCTAGGAAATTTAAGACAAAATGCCTCATAGATTTCTCGACTCTCAAGAAATACTCATTTCCTTGTTAGTGTTCTACTTAAGCATATTCGTACTTTTCTCTTGGTTTCCTTGACAATAATATTCACTGCCTCAACCAGTTCTGGAGGAGTCCGAGTAATGTAAAAAGCATCATTACATATCATTTCACACTGTTTTGTTTTCGAAAACAACAGCAATTAAATTTATATGCGACATAGGGCGCGGGTGACTTGATTCGACTCGCCGCGTTGATGTGCGGAGGACAGTGACAAGTACTCGTAACCGATACGAAGGTTCTCCTCAGATGGAATATGAGCGCGCGGCATCTACAGGAGGAACGAAGGGTGACTGGGGCTATATAGATCACCACAGCTAGTGACGAAGTCTCGATTCTTTATACTATTCGAGATCGACGTCGTGAAAATGGAAATTTGGCTCTGATGTGGATCTCTGCACCTTTGACCATACCGATGTGTAAGCATGGACCTAGTGAATGAGGCTGTGTTTCGCAGCGTCTACAGCATGGCACGTTGCCTTGCTATGAGGTGTGCGTCTCTGCACTAGAAGACGCCCGCCATCGATCTCGAAGTGGGTGAGACGGTTGAGATGCACACCAGTGGCTAGCGGAAAGCTGCCTCGTGAAGGAACAAAGGGTGAAACGCCTTCCCAGAGATCTCCAATATCGAACCTACCTTGAAAACTTTAAATTTCTAGGTTTATCCATTCGAGAGTTATCGTGTTCACAGACGGAGGGACAGAACTCAGATTGACCGCGGAATCACTGTCAGTGATTCGAACCTAGTCGATTGGGACCATATTCATCGAAAGATCTTTAATTCAAAAAGAAATTTTTTGACAGCTTTCAGAAAAAAATTGATCGTAGTTGTCAGAAACATCGTACACGATGATGTTTCAACAGGAATATGAGAAAATTTATTGCACAATAGTTCGCTAGTATTTCATATGAAGGGTAAGTCTTTTAAGTATACATTTTCTGTATATTCAAGGTTTTAGAAAATCTGTTTCGTGTGAAAGATACAGCGTATCGATAATCAATGTCAAAAACACTTTTCCGTTATTGCAGAAGAACTGAATTCAGGTGAAATGCGTATTCTGTTTGTATTGCATATTTCCCTCATTGAATATTCTTACTAGTATTCAAGTTACACCCTTGTTTGCACCTTTGTTTCTTTTTCAATATGTCAAAGACTTTACGGGTATAATTCGAAAATTATAATTTTCAAATTGATGAAATTCTGAAATACCCCACCCTGTCTCAACTTCTCCATATTGATGAAGATCCCTCCGAGTCATCCCCTGTGCTTCATCGAGATTTTTTACTGCGAGTCTTGAAATTTTAATGCGTATTTTCTAGAAGGTCAGCTAATCATTGGAATAGATTCTCGACATATCTGCAGGAGCAGCTGACGAAGAAAATGATTCCATCGGAAGAAAACATCTCTCCGTGAAAGCCACATGGGAACTGATGAAGCGAATTCACATTCCTCGCAGGACGACTAATGTGTCTGTCGATTGCATGCCACAGTTGACGAATTAGCACGTCACCTCCTCAGGAGGTACGTTCAATTTCAGTTCCTGCAAAGGGCACTGCTGGCATATTGATTTTTCGGAAGGCAGTCAACGACACTACAGCATCTACTGTTGTGATACACCTGAATTCAGAAGGGCTTTCATGCCCTGGACCGGTTCAAATCTTCGAAAATAAGTTAAGAATTTTGGACGAAAAAGTGTCCCAAGATATTACCAACAATGATAATTATTTATTTATTTATGTACCTATAAATTCAAGTGTACATTTATGAATATTCCTTGTCCTAATGAGCAGGTTGTCAAAATTAAAACAAAAGCGAATAATAAAATTACAATATGACAACATACAGACACAATTCATTCAATTTTTATTTATCTTTCATATTTTTACATCCAACAGGCAAATGCCCAATTACAGGTGTAAACAGGTTACAAATACATACAGTTATACCTAAATATATGAAAATAATGCCTCAAGCCGTCGTCGAACCAAAAAAGCAAAAAAAAATTGAAATTCATCCAATCTCTAAATGCTCTTCGGTATAGTAGCAGCAGATCTTTGACCTTTTTTTGAATTTGTGTTCTCTCAGATGTTTGCAGTTTTCGAGCAATTTGTTATAAAGCTTGAGACGAATTGAATTTGGATCTTGCTCTCCCCTGTTTTTTTTCTGAAATATGAAAGACCAAAATTATGCTTCTGTCGAGTATTGTAGCTGTTAAACTCGGAATTAATTGGGAATTTCACTTTGTGCTGATGAATGAATTTAACAGATGTAAGAATAGAACAAGATGTCGTCTTCAGTATTCTTTTTCTCTCGGAGACAGGTTGTCGACCTGTCTCAGTTTTCCTCATTTCATGAAGTGTTCTGATTGCATTAGATATCGGTCGCGTTCGTTCAAACCTTTTGGTAGTTCCGGTGTGAACTTGCTGGAATCTGGAAATTAAGGGTCGCATATACGTTAAGCTCTCTCAAAAAGTGATGGTGATTGGTCTTCTTGTGTGAATATTTGACTGTGTGGGTCGGTTTTCTATAAACCATGTATTTCTAGTTCTCCTTGAGGCTCACTAGTGACCACAACATCCATTAATGTTAAAGTACTATTCTTCCACAAATACCTGAGGCCCTTCCCATACATAGTACCGTCAGGATATAATAATAGCCTTCATTGATCCTCAAATCACAATAATATGTAAAGGGCAAGTCAAGATTAACATAAAGTCTATTGAATTCAAGAATGAGAAAATAATGAAAAACATTCTAACTGAAAAATAATTCTGAAATTCTACAACATCGTGAAAAGCTTATTCAATGAGAATCTGTTTGAGTTTTAAATAAATTGAAGAACCGATAAATGTGGGTGATTCATAATGAATACGGAGAAAAAAGGTCCTTTTTATCCCACAATCTTTATTAGTTGACTACTAGTTTCGAGACCTTAAAATGGTCTCATTTTCAAGTCAAAGCTACAAGATTAAAAATACAATAAAATTGATAATAAATTAAGGAATAAAACACTTACATACAAGCTACAAAAGTCCAGGAACTAAAAACAAATATATGACGCAAGATTTGTTTTTAGTTCCTGGACTTTTGTAGCTTGTATCTTAACCTACCTACTCTTGCTGATCCTATGTGGAGATTCCTCTAATCACTAATGGAAGATTCATAAGTGGACAAGGCAAACGTGAGTCGAAGACTCGATAAACGTACATACTTAGTTTCATCTTCTACACCTGGTATGATTGCAATCAAATCAAAAAGTGAGCCAACACCTCCTCCAGAGAAAAGGAGACAAGTCCCTAGGGCATTATTAGAAAAAGAAAATGTTCCTAAGAACTTTCGAGATGATGAAGACGATTGACCATCTGTCTATTATTATGACGTCTTTTCCCGATTTAGATCGGGAAAAAACCAGTCTCCAGGAAGAGTCCTGGAAAAGACTGGTTACAATGCATGCATTGGTTGCATTGGGCTCACGCATATTGTGCTGATGTTCCTAGAAGAACCAAGCGTTTCATTGGTGAACTTTGTCAGTAGTTCTGTAACTTTAAGTGGAAAAATACAGTTGCATGTTGCCCGTACGTCATCTTGTCCATAGCATGCGAACAAAATGAATTTCGTTCATCCCGATTTATCTAAGAATATTCTATTATTTGGTTCTTTTATTTCATAAAGGTTGATTAGATTATATGAAGAAAGGGCCGTAAAATATGACATTACTGTAATTCACTTCTAACAAGTTATGCATCTGAAATAAAACCTATGTCATTTTGTACGTACTTCCTCTATATCCGCAATGAAGTTAAAGTCCAAGCAATCAAAAGCACGTGACATGTCAAAGAAAAGTTCCATCAGCACATGCTCTTCAGAATTCAACAAATCAACAACATGTTGCACGAATTCTGTGGTAACTGTCTCTGTAGAATGACCTGCTCTGAATCAATGTTGTTCCCTTGCCAGTATGTCATGTTTTGTCAGAAATGTATTGATTCGCAACAAGGCGATCTTTTCCAGGATCTGAAAAATATACTCAACAGAGAGATAGATCGGTAAGAATACAACGTCGCCACGTTGTTTCACGGCTTGCATGATGGATACGCTGCAGCTCCAGCTGCCTGTGATTTGAAAAGTTTCAACACCCCATATTTCTCAAACAGAGCATATTGTATAAAGATAAAGTGTTCAATAGTCATCTGAAGTTGAAAATAAGTCAAAGACTCATTCTGAGTAGTTAATGTCTGAAGACTTCTCTTATGCTCTTTAAGTCCCAGTTCATCTGGAGACTGAATGTGAGAATGAAAAGAGATACTTAAACTGATAGTTCTCAATATAAGTCTTTCTCGAGTGGACTGGTATGAATGAAATTCATTTTTGCATTAATTAAAAGAGTTATTATTATTAGTATAAGGAAATTGCTCTTCTCTTGAAGACGAAAATAATCTTTTTCGTTTTTCCATTGGAGCGATTCCGCATCAAATCCAGAAACAGAACGAAATTGGTTTTTCAGTAGAAGAAGGCCATGATCTTTCGTTCCGTCGGAGAGCAATGTCTGAATCAATTCGACGGCGTTTCGTCTGAGTTATTTTCCCGTTGACATACTTTATGCAAATATTGTTTTCTCTAACTCGAAACTCCCCCAAATACAAATTTCGCAGGAAACAAGATTCATATTTCTGTCAAAAGAAACGGGTCGAAGCTACTGTTTATAATATCTAGAGAGGGAACTTCGAAGGGGGCCTCCAGATGAGGACAGACAAAAAGCAAGTAATGAATTTCCGTTATCTCAGAACTCAGAAATTGTGTTTTTCAATGTTGAATCTAACGAATGAATTCAGAGAAGATGAATCTGCGATGAATGAAGAAGAATACGCTACGTTCATGAATAAAAATACTTTTTTGCATAAGGAATGATCTCTTTGAGGCAATGAAAGATACTCATCACTTTGTTGTTCACAGGTGTTTTTTTTTTCATTGCCATATTATGAATTTGAAAAATTAACCATTTGTCCCATAATATTGTAATCGGTTGTTCTCTGAACTAACGTAATTAATTTTTTTTCACAGGGGGAGTCCATTCACAGGCGAAACTCTCTTCCCGAGGAACAGTGTGAGGGTCCTTGATATCCTGAGCTCGAAAACTTACTGAACCTGACCTGTTTCTTCTCAGTTCCGGCCATCTGCCTACGAACCGAGTTTTCTCATGATTTTGAAATGTGCTTAGTTTATATTGGCCTTTTCGGATATCTCTTGTTGGTGTTTAACAAGCTATAGAGAAAAACATTTTTGAAGGCAAGCTTCTATAATAACAACACTGATTCGCCATTTTGAAGCCACCATCTTGAATTCCTCAATTTTGAAGAATAATTATTCCCAACCCAGAAAACCTCCACATATTCTAATTTCGAATAGAATCGGATCATAATTACAGAACTCGTCCGCCATATTGTTGCCACCATCTTGAATTTTCCAATTTTGACAGAAAATTATCAGTGTCGAACCCAAAAACCCCCAGATACCTACTAATTTCGAATGGAATCGGATCATGATAACAAAACTCATCCGCCATTTTGGAGCCGCCATTTTTTTTTCTCTATAACAGATATCCTATGATGCATTGTCACCAGAATTATGTACACCTCTCTAATTTCAAATCAATCGGACGATTAGAAGTATGTCATATTTAACTTGCAAAATTTGATGCTGATAGCAAGAAAATTTAGTGAATTTGTGACATTTGTGTTCGTATTCTTCCATATTACTAGGTATATGTGAATATATAATGATAATGTGAAAGAAATTGAACATCTACAGGGTGCCCCGAGTTCGAGTGCCTATGAGACGTTTCTGGAGAACTGAACATACATATTTGAAATCTGAAAATTGGGATTATGATATTGTTCGAAATTCTCTACAGACCTAAAATATTTTTGGAGCCTGAGTACTTCCGGTTATACAAGGAGTGAAAATAGATTATTGAAAAATTTTTTTTAATTTTTTCGTTTCTGATATGAGTATTCAATGCTGAATACATTTCTGTTTAAAACATTGTAGGTATTCATTCGAATAGTTTTTAAAATATCGAGAAAAAACCCGAAAAAAAGTAAAATATTCATATTCAGTCTTATGTTCATTCTTCTTATTCTGAACATCCCCAGTGTAGACCGTTCTCACAACGTCAAAGTAAAAGAATGTCGGAAGGTCAAGCATCTTCTGAATTTCATGAATATCATCACATCACAGACTGTTTCAAATTTGGTGTCGAAAACTGTGTTCGATAATTGGCCATAACTTCTCTTTTTCAAATTGGAACCCTATTTTTTAATAATTGCGTTGGATTCTGCGAAGAAGAATAATGATAGCTCTTTCAGATGCTCTCGCTCCTAAATTCACTAAAAAATTACACCTTGCCTCACTTTTTGGTGGTAAGTCTCCGAATGTTTTGAATACTAGGTATTCCTGGATGCATTTTTCCGTTCCCTATAGAGTCAGCGCGACAGGTCGCTCTCACCGTATAGGAAACGGAATGCACAATGGAACACTCCGTTTCCTAGCAGATATGCGCGATGTGCTCACTGCCCTGTTAGTCTTCTGGGTGCCGATGGGACAAATTGCAAATTGTTAATGAAGTTTTCTTACTTTCTGTATGGCTTTATTAGGTCCACCACAGTTTTTCTCTGTGAACATTTTTTTAGTCGACCATATCTTAATTTTTCTTGAATCAAACATACTCTTTTTTGTAAAATGCAATCATAAGAACAATCTTGAAGAAGTGAGAAAACATGATTGTCTACCAACATGAACATGACTGATAATCGCATTTTTCAAAAGTATTAATATCCTCCCGAATTTTTCAGAATTGGTTGATACAACAATATGAAGTATGAGAATGCAATCGTGCGACAAAAAAATGTGGCGATTTCCTTGTCCGACAAATGGAAAACGAAGATTTTTTGGGATAAGAAATTATGAATAATGTCTTTCTTTTCTTATCCTCTCCACCTCGAAAATACGTGCGTTCATTCAAAAATTAAAGAATTCACTGCTCTAATTTGGTTATGAATAGATTATAGGTATGCATTTATCGGATATAACTTTGCTCATGTTACAAAGAAACATTTGATTTTTTGAGGACCATTTAATAAGGATGTGCTGAATATTATCATCCAGCTGTCCGACGAATAAAGTTCGGCAATTTTAGTTGTTGCCGATATAATATTCTCAGTACCTAGTATCCGTGGCTTTAAAACGAAAAAGGAGGAAGTGACATCCGACATCCTTAAACTGTGCAAAATATTCTTGGCATCAAGAGAACATCATAATCCCAAATACAAGGTGCGGCACGGTGGGCGGACGTTTTTCAGATGGGCATAACTTTCCCCCACTGAGGACGAGAGAAGTGGGGAAGGTGCCGTTAGACTCGTGTGTTCCTAGCATTTATTTACCCAAAAGTTACGGTTTGGTGCGCTGTATCGCAAACTCGCATCATTGGCCCTTACTTCTTCGAAGACGTTAATGGTCGTGCTGTTACCGTGAACTCAGAGCGGTACGTCGAAATGATCAACAACTTCTTTATCCCCGAATTACGACGGCAACGTGTTCCAATCCGACGTGTGTGGTTCCAACAGGATGGGGCGACCGCCCACACAGCCAGAGCATCAATGGACGTTATTCGCCCTCTCTTCCCTGGTCGCCTTATTTCCAGGTTTGGCGATGTTCATTGGCCTCCCCGGTCCCCAGATTTATCCATATGCGATTTTTTCTTATGGGGACACCTCAATGCTAGAGTATACGAGACCAAGCCCCGAACTCTGGACGAATTGAAAAGGGCTATTCGCGTGGAAGTTGCCCAAGTTGAGAGAGCGATGTTGGAGAGAGTCTACGCGAACTTCCAAGAGCGCCTCCAGTACTGCATCACCGATTTCGGCCACCACATGCCTGATGTGATTTTCCACACTTGACTGTCTCAAATGCTATTTCCTTGAGAATCTGATTCCGTCAATAAATGTGTTTTTGAGTAAAAATTAACGCTTTTATTATTTTTTTAAAACCATCCATCCTCCGTGCCGCACCCTGTATAAAGATGTCATTCTACCTGACGATTGGTGTGATACTTTTACTGGATACCATTCGTCTTGTTACAATGAATTCAATGTGAGGAAGAAGTATTCACATTGTTTTTTTTATCAGATTTGAATGAAAATGTCAGTAAACAATTTGAATTATACACTTTCAATCAAAATCAATAGTTTCATGTCAATAAAAATCGAAAAAAGTTTCTGAAACAGAACCATTATATTCAACTAGACTAAGGAATTGCCGCATTTTATATGGTGGACAGTTGTTTTTTCTATAAAACGAATCTCTCTAAAATATAAATTCATTCTTGTCCGATAAATATTTATGAATTTAAAAACTCAAAAAATCGTCGATTTTCTTCTGTCGGACAAGAAAAACACCACATTTTTTGTCAGACAATTGCATTTTCATATTTCATATGTTTATATAAACCGATTCTGAAAAAATCAGTAGTGTATTGATTATCAAAAAAATGTAATTTTCAGTCATATTTATATTGGTAGTCAATCATGTTTTCTCATTTCTCCAAGATTGTTCTTATAATTGCATTTTACAAAATAGAGTATGTTTGATTCAAAAAAAATGAAAATATGATCGACTAAAAAAATGTTCACAGAGAAAAAATGTGGTACACTCTACCTAATAAAGCCATACAGAAAGTAAGAAAACTTCATTAATAATTTGCAATTTGTTCCATCGGCACCCAGAAGACTAACAGGACAGTGAGCACATCGCGCATATCTGCTAGGAAACGGAGTGTTCCATTGTGAATTCCGTTTCCTATACGGTGAGAGCGACCTGTCGCGCTGACTGTATGGGGAACGGAAAAATGCTTCCTGGATAGATGCGCTATCGAATGTGTATACTCCATTCACTTTTATAAAGTATCGCGGTTTGCCATGAAATTTTGACACATTTCACCGTATATATTTTGAAAATGTTAGGTTATGGTCATTGCACTGTCAGATACGCCCACAACGTTGCCGTTTCTGCTAAAAAATCGTAGTAATTACGTATTTATGTTCCTTTGGGAAATTAATGAATTCGAGAAAATATTATGTGAATTCAGAAGACATTTAACTACATTTTTGCACAACCTGAAATACTCCAGTATGAAAATGTAGTAGTTCTACGAAACCTGCGCCACAGTTAAATCTTCGAAGAACTAACTCCATTTGCAAAGTTGAAAAAGAGTAAATAGAAAGTAGACCTGGCAATGTCGCTTAATTTTCACGAGTGCCAAACTGCGTCTGTTCTAGGGGAAAAAACTTGATAAACCTAAATCATGGCCAACCGCGATACTTTATAAAAGTGAATGGAGTATAGGTACTATGATTTTTGGAATCAATATTTTTTCAAATGAAAATCTAGCTGGAAATGCATGTTTTGTTCAATCTAACGTGATGTGAAGAAATATGGTCACCAGAGATAAATAACACAATTCTTCACGCCGACAGGCTCCAAATAATCCGAAAATAATTGCAACCTTAACCATCAAGTATTTCTCATCTGATGCCTCATTTATAAACTTTTCAACTCGTTCACGAGTGAAATTTTTCGATTTTTTGGGACGATATCCTTCACTTTTCCGTTGTAACTATGCTATTACCTTAAAATATTTACTAACATCCACACCATTTTCAACGAGGGCGCTTGACTTTATCATTGAAAATGTGCTCCACAAATGTGATGAACTCCATGTTTTTGAGTATGCCAGAAAAACAGGTGCACTGAAGTTCCATTTCACATTTTTCAATTTTCTAGATTTGCTCTTCTTGCAGATTCTTCAATATCCTAGGAACAAACAAATCGTCACTTTTATTAATAATTGGACTCTCGACAAACATATGAAGCAGTTAAAAACCCAAGACGACAAGTGGACAGGAACGAAATTCAAATTACAGCGTCTTTTCTCATTTGTTAGTAAATGGATGCATAGAAATACCTGGTGTGATGACTCCTTACTAAAAATCGTGACCAAAATTTGTAGATCAAAACGGCACTCTGGATTTGAGTTCTAGTTTTTCTTCCGGAACCACAATATTTTATTGGTCGTGGCGCTAATCCGGCAATGAAAAATAGCGCGACCCCTTTCGGGAGAAATGAAAAGTAGTTCAGGAACTCAGATTTTCGATCGACAAGAAAGTGTTAAACAAAATCTAATCACTGCCAACACCAGGTATTCTATGCATCTATTTAGTAATCATAACGTTGGCAAGGTTTGTCATTCACAACAAAATTTTGATTATTTGAATATTAAAATGCATTTTGAAGTTTATTGTCATTGCAAATTCGCCCATTTTATTATCGAAATAGGGCAGTTGTAAAAAAACATTGTATGGTATTTGTGTTAAAAGTGATTTTATTTTGTTCGTGAAATTGTTCAATTCGCTCCGCTCATTTCACAAACTTTTTCACTCACAAAATAAAACGTCACTTTTGACACTCATATCATAAATAACTATTTTCAAAGAGAAGAAATTGCCCTCGAGACATCCTTCAACTTCAATTTGAAGAAAAAATCAAGCTTGTAGTTGAAAAATTGAGGCCGTGAAAAATTAAAGGCACTTTTCGAATGGAGAATCGTTGCCGTAGCCGTCGGCCAACGTATAACAATATTTGAGTATTTTTATGTATAGAAAAACTTTTTTGATCTTAATTATATTGAAACAGCAAACTGAACATTCTGGATTGAAAATGAAAAAATATACTCTTTCATGAAGTACAGGGTGGGGCAGAAAAACCTATCCGATTTCAAAACGTTATAAAATTAAAACCACTCAGCTTGTCAAAAAATTTTTTTTATTAACATATCGCAAATTTTATGCCATTTTTAAATTTAAGTTTTGAAAAGCACATCACTCAAATGTCGTCCTTGGGAGCGGATACACTTATTTAGGCGCTCGCGGTAGCTTTCCATGACTTTCACCGTCATTTCCACAGGAATCCCTTTCACTTAATTTCTGTGCAACAACCATTTTGTAGGGATGCATTTTGAGGTCCCGGTGCAAAATTCGCCGAATACTGCGGTTGGAAATCCCCAAAGCGAGCGAATGTTTTCGCGCCGAACGACGCGGGGAACGTTCAATCGCGGCTCTCACATTGGCCACGTTTTCAGGTCCTGTTGCTGTCCTGGGACGTCCAGGCGACTTCTTTTTCAATGCTGAACTCGTCTGTCTAAAATTTGACACCCACACTTTAATCGTAGCGTGATGTGGAACAGGATCATGACGCCCGAGTCCGAAATGAATTCGAAAAGCACGTTGTGTAGCAATTATCGAACCGCCGCATTCGATAAACCGCTCAATAACAAAAGCACGATGTTCACCAGACCAAGGCATGTTGACTACTGACAAATGGCATGAAACCAGCTTTCTAACGGTTTTTACCCCACTACTCTACCTGCTCTCTCTTCTGAGAAAAAGGGATTTGAAATCGGATAGGTTCTTCTGCCCCACCCTGTACAATGATCCATTTAGGAAGATTTGAAAGGTTGTGAATGTATTTGAAAAACAATGCATATTTGGAAATTGAGGGAAAATTACCGTCGTATGAAAAGTGTACAGGGTTTTCAGTTTATATTTGCCTTCAGGCAAGTAGAGCGCTGTAACAATCAACAATACGCCTCGGCCTTGGACTATTCGGTTGGAGCCACAGGCCACTAGAACGCACCCGAAAAATTATTCAAGGCCAGTCACAAAATGTAACGAAACCAAATAGGAATCTGGAAAGTGACTGATATGATTGTCATCATAGATACACACATAGAAATCCTGGTGTAACGACTCCCAACTAAAAATCGTGACCAAAAATTGTAGATCCAAACGGCACTCTAGTGGATTTCCGATCGGGTGCTACTTCCGGAATAAGCCGCAATAGTGCACGGTTGTGGCGCTATTGTGGCAATGGAAAATAGAGCGACTTATTTCGGTAGAAATGGAAAGTAGGAACACATCACAGATTTTCGATCGACAAGAAAGTCTTGAACAAAATCTTATCAGTGCCAACACCAGGTATTCTATGCATCTATTTGTCATAATTTCAGATTCGTTGAGGAGAGCATTCCTCTAGGAAATACATTTTCAATCAGCTTTCAAGCTTTCGACCCATGGCCCGGAACATGTCGAGTTCTCTCGAATCACCTGAAATGCGGATTTACTTCTGAGGTCAGTATTATTGATATATGCCAGAATTCTTCTAGCAGCCGCAGAAAATGAAAATCATGTACTCTTGAACAAAATTCAGTGTCTCAAAAAATCCGTATCAAAATTCCTTTCTCGAATACGTCTAATGAAACACTCAAAAAAGTCACGCTGTATATCGAGGAGCTCGCAAAAGCTTCGAACCCAAGTTAGAGCTAGAATGTGTTTTTTATGTAAATCAAAAACGACGTGCTCAGAATGTGATATTTAAAACACATTATACATACCCCTGTTAAATTCATCTAAAATTTTCATCAACTCATTTCTGTTTTATTTACAAAATGAAATCGCCTCTTCCATAAACCTAAAATCATATATTTAGTCCTGGCCCATCTACCCAAAATTGCTAAAGGCCTGTAAATGTAATTATAACGGGCATTCGGAAAGAGAAGGGCTTGTTGCGGAATATAAACAGCAAATTCAATATTCAATTCAAGAGCTTCATTAAGGCTTGCTCAGTTAATTCAATTCAAGCTGATTTGAATTTTCGAGTATTATGATGGGAATTGGTTCCACTTTGGTTGGACAAGACAACTACTTGAACTACGGTGGACCATTTTCAAGCTATTAGTGATACAATCAAACCTCCGACAATAGGGAGGGATTCAAATTCCTAGTTCTCAATTGTGCAGATAGTTTCTGTTTTTGTTCAATGAGAAAAATATTTGAAAATTCAATTCAATTTATTGTTATGCCTTAATCTTGTTGGATCTGTACTATCTCTTGATAAACACTCTTCAGGCAAAGAAGGCACTATTTCTTGGTTCCCGCGATTCCCAGCCAGAACTTATCTATGTGGAACTTTTCTTCTGGGTTGATTTGCAGAGATCCTTCAACGGCTGGAAATTTTTTGAAAAGAATATGCAAATCAGAGACGAAACAAATCATTGATTCACATCCTAGTTATCCAGATTTCTACCGATAAAAAATCTTTCGTGTGTGTAATCACCAAAGATATTCTACAATGATTGTAGAATATCTTCGGTAATCACCATAAATCTAATAATTCTTTAAAACTCATGCCTAGCATCAATCTTAGTATTCTTTTCTGATTGACAAATATGGACTTGACTGCTGGGCTCACTCCCCAAAAAATGATTCCATATCGGATCAGAGATTCATAGTTGGCGTAGTATATTATCTTCTTCGTATCTCTCTGTGCATGTATTTATTCATCCCAGTGGGCACGCGCACGTAGAAAATACGTTGAAAGGATGTTACATAACCAAACGTTGAAAAACAGTAAAAATGTCGCGGGAAAAAACGTTTTCTTGCATCGAGAATTTAGTTATTAATAAACGTTGTCTTTCAACGTATTGATTAAATATAAATTGGGCGCAATATTAACGTTAATTTATAACGTGTATGTATATTATTCCACCATACAAGTTTACTGTCTAACCGATAACGTATAAATAACGTTTATTTCCACCATATCATATATACTTTATAAACGTTGTCTTTCAACGTATTGATTAAATATAAATTGGGCGCAATATTAACGTTAATTTATAACGTGTATGTATATTATTCTACCATACAAGTTTACTGTCTAACCGATAACGTATAAATAACGTTTATTCCCACCATATTATATACCTATACATAAACGTTGTCTTGCAACGTATTATTATAATATACCTTGTGCTCAGTCTGAAAGTTAATTTATAACGTGTATATATATTATATTACCCTACGAGTTTATATGTTCAATCATTAACGTATTAATAATGTTTATTTTCACCATAACTTATATCCTCATTAAACGTTGTCTTTCAACGTAATGATTCAATATAATTTGAGCATAATCTGAACATCGTATTGAAACAAGTAGTCATTACTATGATAAACATCTTTCAATGGAAAAATATAAATCTTGCATAAATAATTCAATTGTTGAACTAAAACGTATAGGTTGCTATAAAGAATATGTATATGGATTCTATATTTGAGTTTTCACAAATAGGTATCTACTAATAGATCATAATTGAATCGAAAGTTACCTTGTGTTTTCAAATTGGTGAACCTCAAATAAAAAACATTTCTGATTATTATAAAAAATATATTATAAAATGAGACATTCATTATAACATATCAAAGGAACAAAAATAAAATAATAAGTAGTTTATTTTCCTTTCTTCAACCTCGCCGAGGCGAATTTCAGCCATTCTTTCATGACAGTGCAAAGTCGAAACTCATCTATTTCTCTTGCTGGGAAGGAGATCTCAACAGCCTCTATAAATATGAAAAAAAAAATCAGACACGAGCATTCTCTCCTGAAATTTATATGAAAATTTTTTTCTGGTTCAAACATCTATATCTAATAGATTTTATTTTTTTTTCAAGAAAAATATCACAGAAAACTAGCATTTTCATACCAATACCATTCATGGAAAAAATTGGAGAAACAATATATAGATATTTCGAAAATACTAGCCCATAATTAATGATAAATAGTCAGTAAACTTCAATATAATTCAGATTCAGAGACTTAAATTATTCCATTGGAAACATGCTCGAAAAATTGTGCTACACGTAGTAAAAGTTGTACCTTTGAAATTTTCACGAATATCCTGCTAATTTTCCAAAAAATTAGGAAATAAAAAAAAAGTTAGCCCACACTTTCGTTTTTTTACGACGGAAATTTTTTCATCTAATTGATCTGCATTTGTGCTGACTCGTGCTGGTCATATTTTTCAGGAAAAACTTTCAGTTTCCCCTATAAAAGGCGAAAATAAGGAAATTAAGTAGATTGTTTGAAAACTAGCAATGCGTGGCAACAATGTGCGTGAAGTTGGCCCAGCATTTTTTGATTTTCGAAAGAAAATTCCTAGTACTCAATTGGGTTAGGTTTGTGCTGCTTTGTGCCGTCAACATTTTTCTTTTATTCCATACGGTTCTCAAGATATCTCACAAAATGTGTAAAACCGGCCAGCTCAGCACTTTTCGGAAAATTGTTTTGAAACAACTGAAATAGATTGTGGTGTATATGCATTGAGTTGTGCTGTTCGAACTTTCCCGAAATGCCCTCCTATTTTCCAGAAAATTGAAATTTCGAACCTCGCGGCAGATGATGTCGTAAATTAGTACGAATGGAGTACCTATGTAGTGACAGTTATGCAGTTCTCAACGATTAGAATATTTTTTGTTGCTACGTTGCCCTTTACAGATTTCCCTTATCTAATTAAGTAATTTACACCATTTGAAGAAAAAATTTTAAATATTTTTTTCAAATAGATCGCGACGAATGCAGCACAAACTGTTTTCACTAATTTGGGGGGAAAAAAAGTATGATTGCTGGTACAAAATTGTTTTAATTTCAATTTTCTGGAAAATAGGGGGGCATTTCGAGAAAGTTCGAACAGCACAACTCAATGCATATACACCACAATCTATTTCAGTTGTTTCAAAACAATTTTCCGAAAAGTGCTGAGCTGGCCGGTTTTACACATTTTGTGAGATATCTTGAGAACCGTATGGAATAAAAGAAAAATGTTGACGGCACAAAGCAGCACAAACCTAGCCCAATTGAGTACTAGGAATTTTCTTTCGAAAATCAAAAAGTGCTGGGCCAACTTCACGCACATTGTTGCCACGCATTGCAAGTTTTCAAACAATCTTCTTAATTTCCTTATTTTCTCCTTTTATAGGGAAAACAGAAAGTTTTTCCTGGAAAATATAACCGGCACAAGTCAGCACAAATGCAGTTCAATTAGATAAAAAAAATTTCGTGAAAATATTTACGGCACAAGACAGCACAAAAATGTAGCTCAAGTTTTTTCACTCATTTGAGAGAAGAAAAAACAAATTTTCCGGGCTAACTTTTTTTTAACTTTTCGATTTTCTGCCAAATTAGTTGGACTTTCGGGAAAATTCGAACGGCACAACTCAGTACATGTACAGCACAATCTAATTCAGCCATTGAAACCTGATTTTTCGAAAAGTGCTGGGCTAGCCCATTTTTTCGATTTTTGAAATATCTTGAGAACCAAATGGAATAAAAAGAGAATTTCAACGGCACAAAACATCACAAACATAGGACACTTCAGCACAAAAAAAATTATTCGAAAATCAAAAAGTGCTGGGCCAACTTCACACACATTGTTGAATGATTGTTTGGGCTATTGCCACGATCTATTACATTGATGCTGATCTATATCGGTATACATCTACTACCAATTTCAAGGAATTGCTTCGAATAAAGCAGAAAAGAATTATTCGAAAATAATTCAATTTTCATGAAAATGTCAAGATTATCAATATCCAAAATGCAGATGCAAATATTAACCAATATTTTATAATTGCCAATCAATAAAATACAACTTGAGAAAAAAAGCGAATTGAAACAGAATAGGTACTCACCTTATATGAAACCGACGCTTGGCAAAATCAAATTGGTGGAAAATGGAGGTAGAGCGGGTACACCCAGAAGTAAGTGATTGAACTGAAATTTCCAAGCATTTGCATCATAGGTGTTTGAATGATTATGATAGTACTCACCAACTCAAATGTAATTAACAACACTAATATAATAATTGATACCATATACAATATAACCGAAACTCTGAAACACACTGAACCATCAACGAGAACGAGACTAACGAGAATAGAGACCTGTTGCTTGCCTGTTGTCGAATGTCGAAGTCGATCAGTCGATGGCGGTTGCATTTGCGACGACTCAAGCTAAGCATTCAACAGTAGGCGCAGAAGCAGACGCAAGACGCAATGTCACAAGCCAATCAGAGAGAAGCAGTTCCCGCGCATTCACGAATGATGCGCCCGTCACAGTTGCGCGTTGCGAGTTGCGCATGCGCGAACCGTGTCGAAAGCTGCTTTTGTTGCCAGATTGTGCAAATCCGTTCCTTGAAAGTGGATTGTAATGTAGAAAAGGAATATGAATTATTATTGCGTTGAGGAATTGGAAGAGTAATTTTTATTGGTGATTCATTGGAAGGTAGAGTCACCTGAAAATATCTTCCTCATTTTCCGATGAAATTTGGCAAATTTGTGCTAATTCACGAACTCCATTTGAAAATAAATTATGAGTGTCAATATTTATTGGCCCAGTTATTAACACAATATGTCAGCTTTTCTTTTGTGTGAATCAATCTATTGAAATTTTTTTCATCTCTTTGAATTTTATCTCAGTTGCGTGAAATGAAAAATGTAAAGGAAAAATATATTCAATTCAATTGCACCTTATATATTGTTTTTCATCTTAAGTATTGTCACGTGATAACAGAGTTGTCTCTGCGTAATAATAACTTAACTATTGATAGGTACCATTTTCTGCCAAAAAATCGAAAATTACAGACATTTGGGCAAATTAATAAGCCCTCAGTTCAGCTCAACAAAAGCGCCAAAAATATCCTAATATGTAAAATAAAGTATAATTTGATTTTCAACGCTTAATGCTGGATTTCCATGCATCCGTCATCGGATGATACGACCGTCCGATCGTCGTTGTGATTGGCAGAAATATTCTGAAATTTCTGCCAATCACAAGGACGATCGTATCATCGGATGACGTACGGATGCATGGAAATTCAGCTTAAAGCCCTATTAAACTATACGATAGACAGGAGAGACAATAAAACTGTCATCTTATCAAAATCGTGTCCAGAGTAGTAGGTGCTGCTCAAACTTTTTGGGTTTGTGACCCCTTTTCGAAGTAAAATGAATATCAACCGAAGAATAGAATGTTCACAACTACTGCTGGTGGAGCCTGGCCAGGCACTCGGAACGTGTTTTCGGCACGGGTAGTCATAAATCAACTTTTATGACCCTTCCATCAAATCAATGAGAAATTTTGGAATTGTTCTTAGATAACATTTAAATAACATTTTCTATAAACGTATTCGTATTGTTGACTGGATACGTATATTTTCAACAATTCAAATAGACTAGAAAATTGAAGAATGGACGTTAAAAAAACGTTCAGAACACACGTTAAAATTCGATTTCAGAATAACGTATTTTCAGATGAACTATTCTTCGGGAAGTAAGAAAAGTACGTTAAACATACGTGAATCATTAACGTATTCATATTGTTTACTGGATACGTATTTCAAACGATTCGAAATGATGAAAAATTGTGAAATTGTTATTAGATAACGTTTGAATAACATTTGTCATGAACATATTCGTATTGTTGACTAGAGACGTATTTGAAACGATTCAAATGAACAAGAAGTTGAAGAGAGGAAGTTAAAAAAACGTTCAGTACACATATTGGCATTCTATTTCATAATAACGTATTTTCAGATGAACTATTTTTCTGGAAGCAAGAAAAGTACGTTGAACATACGAAACTCATTAACGTATTCATATTGTTGACTGGATACGTATTTTAAACGATTTGAATTGATGAAAAATAGTGGAATTGTTATTAGATAACGTCTAAATAACATGTTCCATAAACGTATTCGTATTGTTAACAGGATACGTATTTTCAACGATTTAAATAGACTAGAAGTTGAAGAATGGACGTTAAAAAAACGTTCAGAACACACGTTAGCATTCTTTTTCATAATAACGTATTTTCAGATGAACTATTGCCGGGAAGTAGGAAAAGTACGTTGAACATACGTAAATCATTAACGTATCCATATTGTTGACTGGATACGTATTTTAAACGATAAAAATTAATGAGAAATTGTGGAATTGTCATCAGGATAACGTTCAAATAGCATTTTCCATAAACGTATTCGTATAGTTAACAGGATACGTATTTTCAACGATTTAAATAGATTAGAAGTTGAAGAATGGACGTTAAAACAACATTCAGAACACACGTTAGAATTCTTTTTCATAATAACGTATTTTCAGATGAACTATTCTTCGGGAAGTAAGAAAAGTACGTTGAACATACGTAAATCATTAACGTATCTATATTGTTGACTGGATACGTATTTTAAACGATAAAAATTAATGAGAAATTGTGGAATTGTCATCAGATAACGTTTAAATAACATTTGCCATAAACGTATTCGTATAGTTGACTTGAGACGTATTTGAAACGATTTTGATGAACTAGAAGTTGTGGAATCGTTACAAGAGAACGTTAAAATAATATCTTTCATAAACGTTATAATAATTTCGGGAGAAAACGTATTAGCACTCAATTTTATAACTGATTATTGTAAAATTACGTTTGATATACGTTATTAAAACGTATTGAATTAACGTTATAAATCATAACTGGAATGACAACGTTGAAAAATCAACTGGATAACGTATTTTTCAACCAATCAACGTTAAAAACACCTTTATTCAACGTATGTGTGCCCACTGGGATTACTCTCATAGCGTAACATACTTTGTTCAATTTATTCAAAAGATCCTCTACATGCTTTGACCATTGCAGAAATTCATCTATAAAGATCCCTAATAGACACAGTATAACCATTTTTAATCAAATCTTCCTTTAGCATGTCTAAGTTTGATGACACAAACTCTGGACTACACATTCTAAGAACCTTCAAGTATCCTTGTCTAGCGATGTTCATTTTTTGATGTAATGGAGGGACCAATAATTGATTGTCCTACATGTGCTAGTTGGTTTTTTATATAAATTCGTTCTAATACTTTTTCCCCTAGGATGTCTAATTAACATGATCTCCAGAAAAGGCAATGAGAGATTCACATTATTCTCTAATTCGTATGTGAACTTAAGGTTAGGTTCTATACTATCAAAAATACCTAAAATGTCCTCAAGCGAGTTTTTTGGAATAGACAAAGACAGATATCATCTACATAGTTGAATATGAACGGGAACAACATTTTAGATCAGACAAGGACACTTGAAGGTTCTTATAATGTGTAGCCTAGAGTTTGTGTCGTCAAACTTAGACATGCTAAAGAAAGATTTGATTAAAAATGGTTATCCAATAAAGTTAATTAATAAAGTTGTGAATGTCAACCCTTACAATGTTCCGATCTACAATATGGGTCGAAATACCGTAGACGATAATAGTAGTTTTAAATTTGTTATACTCCCTCTAATTCCAAATTTGACTCACAATCTGAAGAGAGTTTTGAGGAAAAACAACATGAAATTTATAACGTGGAGTAAAAACACTTTTGACAAATTGTTCTTCAATGAACTGAAGGACAAAATTCCTAAGAAATGGGAATCATATCTAATATACAAGATTAATTGTCTACATTGCCAACAATGTTATACAGGGTCTTTCACGAGGAACCTCACCCATATTTATACGGGAAACTACTGAACGTATTTTCATGAAATTCAGCACTTATAAGTATTTCACGATGCTGATGAAATCTAAAATATTTTCAAGGCATGAGCACCACGGAAATGACGTCAACTTCCGTTTTTCAAATTAGAACACCATTTTTTTATTTCAGAAATAGATTCCTTAGAAAATTTCAAGTTATTTTGATGTAACATTTTTCAGTTTTGGTTGGAAAATTCTCTCTGAGCGGGAAATTTCGAAAAAAAAATCGAATATAGAGCTCCGCTGAAACAAGAATAACTTCGAGGTTTTTGAATGGAAAATTTTCATTTTTGGGATTTTTCAAGATGTAAGATTGATGTATCCACTTTTGAAATCGAAATTGCGATTCATGATACAGGGGGTGAAAAAATCGCTTTCAAAGTTAGGGATGACAAAATCGTGAAAAATCTATTTTTTCAAATTAGAACCCCATTTTTTTATGGCAGATATTGAATCTACGTTAAAAAATAATGTGAGTGTATGCATCACTAATATCCACTTTAGGGCAAGGGTGTGATGCATACACTCGCATTATTTTTTGACGTAGATTCCTCGTGAAAGACCCTGTATAGGAACAACTAGACAGCATATTTGTAAGAGAATATCCGATCACAAATACTCTGTTAAGCATCCTTCCGACAACAAAACGGCCCTAGTCTATCACCATCTTAGTACAGGACACATGATCGATTTTGATCTCGATTACATTGAAATTGTGCACAGGGAGAAAAATTATAAAAAAAGATTCTTTGCCGAGATGTTTTATATTAAAAAGCATAATTCTGTAAATTATAGGACGGACATAGACGATTTAAGTAAGATTTATTGTAATTTAATTTCTAAGTGTTTAATGATTTGTTTTTCCGAGTTCAACTGCTGGTTTGTATGTTGTTTGTAGTAGGCCAATGTGGTGTATAAGCAATGCGAACACGGAAGATAGGATTATGACAGCTGACCTTGTTGTTGAGAGATGTAAATATGGTTAATTGTTTTTCTTTTTATGTATTGTTCTAGAAAGTTCCATTTAGGTGACAATCTTAGGTCTGATCCGGTTTCCAATGTCTCTGTGATGTCAAAACATTCTAAAAGTCCATATTTTTGTAACAGTGTTTATTTCGATAAGCTTTATTACGTGTGTAGTTTGTCATATTTGTTTTTACAATGTCTTGTCACTTTTTTCAGCCTGAAGAAGAGATAAATCCGATCTCGAAACTGTCGCGATTTAAATAATTTATAAATAAATAAATTTGCCAAATCACCAATTGTATGATTTCTATAAATTGAAAATTATCGTTTATTTTAAAACCTGAAATGTTCATTGTTTTCAAGTAGTTTAACAATTCCTTTTGAATTTTAGAGTCTGTTAGGCTCTGACTTAGATACCAGACAATGTATCTAAGTGTTGATAGTGTACCAGAAGAAGAGTAAATTCTCTATAAAAAATTTGGTTTATTCGAAATTACATTTCGAAGGATATTAGAGGAAAAGAATTTTTCCAACACCATGTATTTCTCAACCGAAAAATGATAAATAGTATGGAAACAAGTATTTTCCTTGATGAGAGGAACGTACACTTCGAAATTCTATCGAAAGTCGAAGTAGATAACATCAACATAGACCCTTAAAACGTTTCAACGCAATTTAGACCAGGGTCGATAATTTTTGAAACAAAAAAAATTACAGTAGGATGAAACCCATTAAAAAAGGAGGGGAATATGATCAAAATGCAAGGAAAAATAAATTACGGTCGATCCGAGTCCGGGAAGTGGGAGGGGGTGAGTTTTTAAGGGTAAAAAATGGTTTTCCTTGATTTCCGGCAAAACTACAAGTTCTACGGAAAAAAGTTAGAGGGCAAAGTTGTAGGTAATAAAAAGATCTACAACTTTTGTATTCGCAATTTTTTCACATAACCTCAAAATTTATATGAAAATTACAAAAAACCAAGTTTTAGGTTTCTTATTTATATCTTTTTCAAAAAAAAAAATTTTTCAACGAAATTTGGTGAAAACTTACCTTATCATATCCCGAATACACTGTAATTTATTTGATTCAAAATATTCATGTTTTCGTCTTATTTTAACTTAATATCAAAAAAGCACCATAATTTTCAATCGAAAATTATAACGTCAAAATATCAGCTTTTTTCAAAAAGTTTGGGAGCTTTTTGTTCGTTGAAATATCTACTCTCTGATGGTGTGAAAAAAAATATACATTACTATAAGGAGTGTTCTCAGAAAATGCAAAAAATTGAAAAAACTCAAATTCGAAAATTTTTTTTAATCACTATGTACAATTTCATCAAAAAAAATGTATTTCTTTTCCTTCCTGTGATTTCTTACGTCTTGAGCTACAGAATGTAGCTATTGCAGTCTCATCATTATAGTGACTTTGACAAGTTCGATGAATAAAAGCTGATTTTAAAACTTCAAATTTTTTGTATTTATTGTCGATTCTCTTCTTGCTAGACGCCACTAAACGATTCAAAGCTGTTTTTTTATTTCATACACTTGCTTGTCACCTATCTTATTGCAGATTATACAAACAGATTCATCCATACTGACAATCTGAAAAGACAAAATCAAATTTATAATGCCTTCAAAGTTTTATCATGAGTATAACTAAATTTGTTTGTACAAAATAAACGAAATTACTAGTTTTTATTCTTGTACTAAAATATCATTCAATTTTAATTAATTTGATTTAGTTACGTTAAACATACTATTTATGAAAGAAAATATTTCTATTTTTATTTAAAGTTGATTATAGATTAAAATACAGATAGTATTTACCTTGCTATGTAGATTCCAAACAATTCTTTGAATAAAGTGAATTTCTCACAACTCACTCAATCAAGTAATTGTATGCTAAAAATATCGAAAATTAGAAATCCTATTGGTTGATTTGACAATTTCGTCGAATAATTCTGTGATTTGTTCAATCAACGATTTATGAAACCCACCATTAGAGTAACTCAGTCCCCACTTCTCTATGAAATAACTTACAATGGGTTAAAAATTAACCAAAGGTCACTCAGGTATATGAATTATCTTAAAACAGCAATAAATAGTCATCTAAAAATATTATTTAAACAAGATTCTACAACTTTTTCAAAATATTGTAGATGTCTTATTAAATATTAACTTTATTAACTTATTTTTTTGTTAATTATAGAAGTATATTTCAATTTGCAATTTTTTCGTTTATAAATGAAACAGGAAATCTTACGTTTTTTGAGTAATTGAAGGGTAAATTTTAATAAATACCTCAAAATTGTACATAATGATTAAAAAAAAATTTCGAATTTGAGTTTTTTCAATTTTCTGCATTTTCTGAGAACATTTCCCAAGTAATGTATATTTTTTTTACACCATCAGAAAGAAGATATTTCAATGAAGAAAAAGCCCCTAAACTTTTTGAAAAAAGCTGATATTTTGACGTCAGAATTTTCGTTTGAAAATTAGGGGACTTTTTTGATTTTAAGTTAAAATAAGGCGAAAACATAAATATTTTGAATCTAATAAATTACAGTGTATTTGGGACATAATAAGGAAAGTTTTCACGAAATTTCGTATAAAAAATTTTTTTTTGAAAAAGATATAAATAAAAAACCAAAAACTTGGTTTTTTGAATTTTCCACCTAAATTTTGAGGTTATGTGAAAAAATTGCAAATACAAAAGTTGTAGATCTTTTCATTACCTAAAACTTTGCCATTTAACTTTTTTCCATAGGACTTGTAGTTTTGCCGGAAATCAAGGAAAACCATTTTTCACCCTTAAAAACTCACCCCTCTCACTTCCCGAACTCGGATCGACCGTAATTAATTTTTCCTTTCATTTTGATCATATTCCCCTCCTTTTCTAATGGGTTTCATCCTACTGTAATTTTTTTTAATTTTTTACCATTTTTGAAGGTTTCGGCCCTGGTCTAATTATGAAATACGAGTTTCGAATTTTCCGTCCCAAAAATCTCATTTTCTCCCATAACGGAGCCATTGCTGTAGAATTCCCCAGGTCGAATAATTATGAAATCTCTTGTTCATGTAGTTTTGAGAAAAATCAATGAATAACTCAGGTCAACCGAAAACATGCACGTCTCTGTCACCTAGTGAAGCATATGCGGTACATAAAGAATCATTCCATATATGACAAGGAAACGTTTGCGAGCTGGTTTACTTCGCCTTCAGAAATTCAACCTTTCACCCTCTCAATTTATGGAAAGACATACAAGAAACGTATAGGAATATTTTTATGTGAACCGACGATATTTTATTGTGGCATGCGGTGGTTAAGCAGGGTCAGGTCAACTTCACAAATGGACCTTTCCCTAGTTTTTGCGCTCGTCTCCCTTCAAGTTTCAGGTTTTCGCGCAAAGAATTCAAATGAGGCCTTCGCAAGACTTATTCGAATCGAGGAGAACGTGATGTTGGGGCATAGAGATATTTCTTTTGAATAGCTCTATCTCACACATAAGAATTCGAAGATTTACGTGTATTTCGTGATAAATTGGCGGTAAGCGGTTTTGTGAATAATGTGGAATTTCAGTTACCCCTCTGCTAGAGGATGGAATGAAAGATTTCTGAGAAGTTATCAATATTTTGGAAGTAACTGATCGCAACTTATCATTAATAGTTATAATCATTTTCGAATGTAATAGTCCCAAGCAAAGATTTCTTCAACGATGTTGCAGAACTTTCTTAACTTTGAAAGATTTAATGCTCATTCTTCGCATCTACCGTAAACTGTGATTATTGCCGATTGGTTTATCTTAATTCGCGTATTCAAAATTGTTTATGTTAGTGCCGAAATGGCTTCATTTTTCTACAAAGTGTTTCAATTTTGCGGAATTTATGAAGTTTTATTACTGAATATCTCGCAAGCAACTTTTGTTATGATAAGTCTTTTGACAGGTGATTTTCCAGCCCATTATTGAATGACAATATATCTGATATCACCCATTTGTTTTTTCTGAAAATGAAGATTAATGTCGAAGATGAGAAATACAGGGTGAGTCTTTGACTTGTACATATATTTCAACTGTAGTTTCCTCTCATCAAACGGAACACTTTCTTCCTATACCATTTTTCAAAATTCGGTTTCATTTGGAAGATACAGGGTGTCGAAAATCCATGAAAAAAACACTTTTCTGTTTATATCTTCGGCACCGTTATTTCAAATGAACTGAATTGAGGTGTAGTATTCACTTCCTTTATGATGCATATTCCCAAATCGAAACTTATTCAATATTCCTCCCGGTATAAAAGTTATAGCCTATCCAACTCATAAATCCAGGAAAAAATACATAATTTCGAAAGAACCAATCGGTTTAGAAAATAAAAGTATTCCTAAATTTTTTCCATAAAACGCGTCGTTTTCCAATTATTCCTAATTTTACCCGATAAATTCGAAGAAAAAATCAAAAATCATGAGAAAAATCTAGATGCAAACCTGGCTTTTCAATATCACAGAATGGCTCAAACAAATAAACTCTATACAAGGTAACAATGTTGTCAGAATGTTTATCAACTTTGTCAAGACTTGAATGTCAATGGAATACAAAATTCGGATATTAATGATGAAGATTCCATACGAATCACGAGTTGAATTAAAATTAATGAAAAATAATATGATACCTGATAATCTGTGGCGATGTTTCTATCTGAACAATATCCTCGTGGAATTTGATAAACTCACTTCACGGTTATTATCACATTAACTCACTTTCACTGAAAATCTTTTCACATCAACTTTTCGCAATCTTCAGTGTGAATAAACAAAAAACAAATCGACAAATCTCCATCAAGCTGTTATACGAATGCTTACTTCACAGACCAACTGTTCGGTCTACGGAACAACGGTTGGTCTTGCGCGTAGAGATTGTAGCGCTCTATCGGCGAGAATCAAAACGTTTTCAAAGAAGCACAACAAGACGCCATCAGACAAGAGTAAACAAAACTAGTGCCTTTGTGTTAGTTCATCCGTTAATGATAGAGGACCTGTTGCTTCCCTGCTTAAGGAGAAAATCAACACAATCTGGCATCGTCTTCTCAAACGTACTATGATAGAGTTCATAGAATATAGTTCGATGGGTTAGGTAAGGTCATTCACCTCGAATCATTTGACCTAATTCAATGGAGTTATGTTCGATTAGTGTAAAACAGGGGCGCAGCCAGGGGGGGGGGCGAGGGGCCAGGGGCCAGACCCCCCCCCTCCGAGGATTTTTCTGCATGCAAACTTCTCTACCTGTATATCAGTAGATACAGTTGAATGTATATTGAATATTTGCATCGGGCCCCCCCCGAACGAAAATTCTGGCTGCGCCACTGGTGTAAAAACAATTCTTTTTGAGATAGTTTTGGGAGAAAGAGGAGAATATAAACGAGTTATTTGTGCTCACAGACTAATCTTCATGAAAATCGAAGAGGGAACTTATTTTGGTGGGAGAAATATGGCTTTTTATTTGCTGATATAATCGAATGAAACTTACTGTTTCGTTAAGAAATATCGTGTTTTTATTCGAATGAGGTTAGTAGGTACCTACTTGAGTATTTCCTTAAAATATCAACTCAATTTCAATCGAGAAATATGGACTTTGCATCAATTCCAGAGAATTATACCAGATACGTTATAAGTCCAATTTTTTTTTTCAAATGACTATATCTTTTCTCATGTCATTCACGAATTTGCCTCAGCAACAAACTTTCATGTTACAATCGAGAAATTTTGCCGGCGAAATTTCATCTCTTGTGGTATTATACAGGGTGTCCCACGGTCAAGTGCCCATTAGACGTTTCTGGAGAACTGAACATATTTGAAATGCGAAAATTGGTATTATAATATTGTTGGAAATTCTCTACAGACCAAAAATATTTTTGGAGCTTGAGCGCTTCCGATTATACCAGGTGTGGAAATAAATTTGTTCAAAAAATTTTTTTTTCAATATTTTCATTTCTGATATGATTGGGTATTCAATGCTGAATACAATTCTGTTGAAACCATTGTATTCATTCGAATAGTTTTCAAAATATCGAAAAAAAGCCTGAAAAAAAGTCAAATATTCATAGTCAGTGTTATGTTCATAATGCTTATTCTGAACATCCCGAGTGTGAACCGTTCTCACAACGTCAAAGTAGAAGAATGTGGAAAGGTCATGCATCTTTTGAATTTCATAAATTTCATCACAGGGTGTTTCAAATTTTGTGTCGAAAACTGTGATCGAAAATTGGCCATAACTTCTGTTTTTCAAATTAGAACCCTATTTTTTTATTATTGCGTTGGATTCTGCGAAGAAAAATAGTGATAGCACTCTCAGATGTTCTTGCTCCTAAATTGAGTAATCCCCGAGATATTTGAGCTTTTCTGGATTTATGTTGTACGTAGAGTCAAATTCATCGAATCTGAAGAGATTTGATGAATATTCTTATAAAACCATAGTAACAACTGATAATTAGACCTGTCACCTGTGAATTATTAATGGGATCATTTATCTTCCATGATCACAGAATATTCTCATGCCAACAGATTCGATGACAAACCATAGTAACCATTGAAGTAAAATCGAGAAGTAAGGTTAAGGCCTAAAATAAGAGCTGTCACTTGTGAATTATTAGTGGGATCATTTATCTTCTATGGTCACAGAATATTCTCATGCGAAAGATAAGATGAATTTGATTCTACGTATGACATGAATCCAGAAAAGCTCAAATAGCTAGGGAATTACTCAATTTAGGAGCAAGAGCATCTGAGAGTTCTATCATTATTTTTCTTCGCAGAATCCAACGCAATCATAAAAAAATAGGGTTCTAATTTGAAAAACAGAAGTTATGGCCAATTTTCGATCACAGTTTTCGACACAAAATTTGAAACACCCTGTGATGAAATTTATGAAATTCAAAAGATGGATGACCTTCCCACATTCTTCTACTTTGACGTTGTGAGAACGGTTCACACTCGGGATGTTCAGAATAAGCATTATGAACATAACACTGACTATGAATATTTGACATTTTTTCAGGTTTTTTTTTCGATATTTTGAAAACTATTCGAATGAATACAATGGTTTCAACAGAAATGTATTCAGCATTGAATACCCAATCATATCAGAAACGAATATATTGAAAAAAAAATTTTTTTGAACAAATTTATTTCCACACCTGGTATAACCGGAAGCGCTCGAGCTCCAAAAATATTTTTGGTCTGTAGAGAATTTCCAACAATATCATAATACCAATTTTCGGATTTCAAATATGTCCAGTTCTCCAGAAACGTCTAATAGGCACTCGACCGTGAGACACCCTGTATATGACAAAATTGCAGTTTTTGAACGAACTCTCATCAATTTTGTAAGTACTTATATCCATTTTGTATGTAGATCCGCATTCAAGAATTCAAATAATTTTTTTTGACAGATGTTTGTTTTTTCGGAAAGGCCATCTCAATTTTGTGAGAGATTAGAGGAAAATCATCTACTCCAACCCATTTCGTTGAATAAGAGATTATATTTTTCATTGATAATGAGACTGTCATATTGTCGTCATCCTGGTTGTAATATGACTCTTCAAAGATTGATCCTGCATGCTACTGGCATTCTTAAATCGGAAATGAAAGACTTCAATTCGAGGACGACAAATCGGTTCTGACTATTCCAGGAATTTTCAGAATTAGTTCTCTCGACATCTCCAACCAGCTTTACGCTACTATAAAGTTCAATTCGAATAGATCTTGTCCGTTCTAGTAGAATAAATAATGTGACTGCAGAAAGAATCGTATTTTATTCGTAGATACGAGAGACAATATTTTCAACTTCTTTTGTGGGCTTGTGACCGTTCCAGAAAACAATATATATGCATAAATGTCGCAGAATATGTCAAACAATGAATTTCTGTGCTTACCTCTGAACAAATATCCAGAAGCAAATATTTTCTGGGAGCGGAAATGGGAATTACTACGAAGTGATTCATCATAGATTGTGACTATTTTTCGTCGGTCTCTGCCGTATGTCGATCCAAGAAGTGGTTCTGAATAAGTGAAATCGCTGCTTTCTCAAATATCATGATTAGAGGGTATTTTATAACATATTGAAATTAATGAATGGAACAAATTCATTATCTTGGTTACTGTACATATTTTTGGAAAACCCCGAAACATGTTGAGTCTAAATTTTAAATTACCATTTTTTTTTCGTAAAACTGCGAACCCCATCTTCAATCCCATTCGAAAGACAGGTACAACCCCCAATTTCTAAAATTGAAATTATGCATTTATGATGCGTCATTCTGTATTCAGAAATAATAATAATAATCAAAAACTAAAATTCACATTTTCGAAGTGATCAGTGGGATCGACTTCGCAACATCGTAACATCTCAACCTCAAATTAAAATCTCTTCCAACATTATTCAAAATTCAAATCAGAAGGATCACTTTTGAACACAATGATCATCACATATCTTATGAGTTCAGATCAGGGGATCGCCTTCCTATCCACCGATTAGGAAACATTGCGTCCAGGTACTGCCGTACATTGCGTTGGTGCTCCATCCTCTTGGAACCAGATCGTATTCCGTGAGACTTGTAGATAAAAATTTGCCAAAGTTGAAACGACATCGAACGACAATAATTGCTAAATTATTATTTCATCATTGGTCGCCCGGTCTCAGCTCGAGCTGGCATGAACTAGCGAGTAAACATTTCAGTTCCTCCTACTAGTTCAGAAATTTCCGCACGATGTGATAGGTTTGCAATGCTACAGCCTGCTGTGCATATCCCGCGGTCTTCTGGGATATTTCGATCTTTTGAAAATTACTTCTGAATGATTTGGATATGACTCCCTCAGCCGAAATCACCAATGGTATATGATGGTGAGTAGTGACTTTCGATAGTTGCCACATATTTTTCAGTTCCGGTCTCAGCTTGAGCTGGTACTTCAATGAATCACTGAAAAAATATTTCAGTTCCTTCCATTATTTCAGGAATTTCCGCATGATGTGACAGATTTGCAATGTTACAGCCTGCTGTGCATATCTTGCGTTCTTCTGGGATATTTTGATCTGTTGGAAATTACTTCTGAATGATTTGGACATGACTCCCTCAGCCGAAATCACTAACGGTATATGATAGTGACTTTCGATAGTTGCCACAACTTCTTCAAATCTATTGACTCCGTTTTTCCGATGTTATGAGTCAATGGTACTGCCACATCAATTATCACCCCATACTTCTGATCCTTCTCAGTGAACACAAGATCCGGAGCTAACTGCTGGTGAACAATTTTGGCCACTTGGTCGTGTCGGCCTAGATATGCGTTGTCGGCCAGGATTCGGCAACCGGCGATTACATGTTCAATAGATTCGCCAACCGCGCCGCACTTCCTGCATTTTCCTCCACATTCAGCTTCAAACAATAATGTTTCTCGTAGTTGCGAGTTCTTATAACTCGGTCTTGGATAGCCGTCAGGAATCCCTCAGTTTCAGGATTCAATTATCCCGCATTCAACCACGACAAAGAAGCTTATTTATCGAAATTTTCCCTCTCAAGGTGTTTGGGAATTCTGCCGTGTAAAGCTTTTTCCCGCCATATACTTCTATTTTCGCTTTGACCCGTTTCTGCTGGTCCCTCCAACGGCTCATCAGGTTCTTCATTTTGATTTTCGACAATCTTTCCTTGATTGATTGCAGAGCACATTTCTCCCTTGATCTAATCTAGTTCCTGTCTTGTTAAGTAGCCTTTTCTTATGATAACATTTTTCCGATCCGCAATGTTCCCTTCTGTTAGCTGAAATTCTGGAAACCTCTTGGTGATCTCGGTATAGAGGTTTGTCATCGCAATTGTTCACGTAGTAAAAAGATCGCATCGCTTCAATATACATTTCGCGGCTCCACTCCATACGCGCGTTACGAGCTCCCCTGCGGAAAGTCCTCCTCACGGTGGTCGAGCCAGCAGGTGGAGTGGCTTTTCCATCTTCTGGCCATGGTATGGGATTCCACTTCTCGCTATTCTGGTGGTGCTGTATTTTGTTGTATGACAGGAGCCCGCTTTCTCCGCACCCTGCCACCAATGGATCGCATGCTGTCATGCCCAGCGTCGGTTCTGGACATGCCCTGGCGCTCCCCAGGCAACGACTCTTCCGAGGCTTGCTATATTTTCCATTTTCGTGGGTTTAGGGTTTGCCACCCTTTACCCTTGGTAGCACAGGTAACTCGGACCATGGGGACGTCACCCCCATGTGGCATGACAGAAACCACACCACACCCGTGCAGCGTTGCCACTTTGTTACATTCGTAACAAATCTGTTACATTTTTATTGCATTTGTTACACAGTTACGCTCTCAACTAATCTGTTACGTTTTTGCCAGTAGTGAAAAAGACGAATTTTTCTGGAAACTTTGCTGTTTGAATAATTTGTAAATAAACCTCTACCTCAAAATTGAAAACTCTAATCTTCACTAATGGCTCAATGCTAATAGTTATTATTTTCAAAGAAAGAACGAGAAGGTGGGGTGGATGTGCCACAACTACCATTGATGGCGCTACCGCAACAAACATTCGGTTAGGTTGTCTACGACGTTTAGTTCAATAAACTAATACATTATTATTCTATGGTTAGTGTGTGTTACGCTTGTGTTACAATTGTTACATATTTATTTCTATTTGAGTTACTGAAAAGTTTTATCATGTGGCAACACTACCCGTGGTAGAAGCGCCAGACGATACAACAATGATGAAAATGAATTGAATTCTACAAGTGAAAATAAATAAGACATGTAATTCTATGACCGCCCCAGTTTTGAAGAAAGTGGATCAAAGACTGCTTGGATTTCGTTGAAGGAAAAGTGTTTTTTTCGAAATTTTCGATATATAGTGAATTCGGAAGTGTATCATGATAGATATTTTTGAAATCGTTGATGAAAGATCAATTTGGAAATATCATTTTCCAGGTTTCCATTTGAAAAAAAATTTTGTTTTGTTATAGCTGCGAAATTTGAGCACATACAAAAAATTCCAATAGCACCGCTGAAAATCAATAAAAAAATGCTCTGAAGATGTGTTCATTTCGAGAGCGAAGATCCTGTAATACGGAAGTTACAGTCAATTATAATATTAGACCTAAATCGCCCTGTAGTTCGGAAACTAGACACCGTAGCAACTTGAGGTTTTCAGCAATTTCTGTTTCTCGAAAAAAGAAAACATGACATGTATCGTATCTACTTTTTCTCTATATTTTATAGTTTAGGAGTTGTAGTACTAAATCATCGAAATCTGGCCACCCTGTACAAGGTGAAAGAATGAGCACTTGAGAGGAGTCTATACCGTACGACGTTCAGTTCAAAACGCGATTCGGGATTTCTCACGATAGAAACAACCGATTTATATGAGGTTTTCACTATTATTCAATTTGAGGAGTTCTCCAAATGGGAAAGCTCGTAACTTTTTTTTTCGTCGAGTGAAAAAAAAATATGCTTTTTTTTGACGGAAAAAAGAGTTATGAACTTTCCCACTTGAAGAACTCTCTCTATCGTGAGAAATCCCGAATCGCGTTTTGAATTGAACGTCGAACGGTATAAACCCCCCAAAAAGCTCAGCTTCACGTTAGTGCTTCAAGTGACCCATTTTCATCTTACGTAGCCGAAATGAGCAACACAATAATCATAAGAACAATCCAGGTCTGTACAATCAAAGAACGATAAAGCAGTTGCGACCTTCAAACACTTGCTATGCATGATTTGAGGTAATCCTTTGCTGCTAATCCGTGATCAATTTTCATCTCTGATTTTTATTATATTCGCATCTGTAGCAGATGAACAGATAACAATAAGTTATTTCCGTTTCCAAAGAATAGTTCAGTTATATCATGTCTTCTATATATCAGCAGTGAAGAATCAGATAAAGTTTAATATAAGATTCCTTGACGAATTGCTCCATTGATCGTGCAAGAAGAGCGGAGGCTCTATTCAGACGATGCAATATGCACATTCTTCAATGCTCCCAAGTCGTTGGAATATTTCGTGGAGAAAGGTGGATTTCATTATAGACCACAATTTTCTAACATTGCGGATCGGTGAATAGTCTAACCTGATGTAATTAAATGAACCATCGACTTGGACATTTTCATTCATCTATTCAATTTCGATTCAATATTTGCCATCCTCGCAGGGCAAATTTTGAATAATACATATAATATTCCTCACTTCTTTCCAATCAAGTATCCGAATATATGTAGCATTCTTCATTGGAATATCCCAAATCCTCTAGTGGGTTCATGCTATGGAAGATGACTGAATATTCTCGTAATTCAATGATTCAATGATGATTGTTACGAATGAAACTAAGGGTCAGCATAAAACTCGAACAAACCCATACATTTGTCCTTTAAGTGCTCCCAAATGAATAATTATCAGTAGTAATATCACAAGAGATTGAATTTCCGTGATAAGTCTATCGATTTATTTTCAAACGAAAATGAGTTGCTTGGAAACATCACGAGTCCGAAGGACGAGTGGTGTTTCCTTAAAGCAACTCATTTGAGTTTGGAAATAAGAGATAGACTTATGAGGTAAATTCAATCTCGTGTGATATTTTATAAGACTATTTCACGAACAAAATGAAAGGTCAGAAACTTCACATTCGAGAGGAAGCATTGAAAAACATGCAATAATAATGAATTTATTCCAAGAAGGTATCACAAACTGAAATAATTTGTAACAATTATTATGCGATATGCTTAACAATAAACAATTTTCATAAATACGAACAAAATACCTTATTCTCGACTATAATTATTATAAATTGTGCAATTGTAAAAATTTTGAATAGTACTAGCAGCATTAGGTGGATGGTTGTTGCTTGATGTAGTTGGAGTATTTCTGAAAGTATTCACTATATTTTGATGATGTTCGGTACTCAGCTGTATATACGGTTTCATTGAGTTCGAATTTCCATGTCCAGTGATTTTCATGGTTTCTTGTTCACTTACGCCAGATTTTAGTAACTGACTTACTGCAGTGGCACGATTAGAGTGATTTGTTATTTTTACTTTTTTAGTGTCCAATCCTATCTTTTCTGCAGACAGTCTTGTCCATTGCGATATTTTATTAATGCCGATCGGACAATTTTTATACCAGTTACTACCATTATATTTATTCCACTTGCCATTAACAGTGAGAAAAAGCCTGTCATTAGCGATAACACCCCTTTTCGATATTAGTTTTCGGTATAATCTCACAGGACACAATTCAGGATTTTTTAAATTTTGGGCCAGCCATTTAGTATCTGCACAGTTTTTATCTCCACCTTGGCGAGTTTTGGAGAATATAGGGTTATATGCAAGCCTATTCGTCAAATAGCCTTTGTTGTCCAATTCTTCTTTGAAAAAATGCAACATGGCGAAAGCTGCTTCGTTTCCTCTCCAAGCTAGTTCAACTGCAGCTATATGATAAAACTTTTTTTGAAGTCCCTCCGGCGTGTCCTCATCCCATTGCAAACACATATTTTTATGTTCGTCGGAAGTCAGAGCTACAGAACTAATCTTCCGTTTTTCGGGTTGAACTTGTAAAATCTTTCTTTTACTATCACGAGCCGCTCTCGCCTCATTGAACATTATATCTCTAAAAGGATCCAGAATTCTCTGGTATTCCTCGAAATATTTTTCCTGCACCAATTTTGCAGTGGTATTCCATATAGTTTTGATTACACTCTGTTTGTAATCAGTGCCATCAATTCGTCTCATATTGAATGCCCAGTCCTTCAAAATGAACGCTAGTTTTTCATTAGTATTATCTGCATCTAGCTTGTAGTTTCGTTCCCCGCAGAATGTCATGAATTGTCTCCATATATAAGATTTTGATTTTTTTGTATTTCTTGGTATATTTATATCGATATTTTGGTTGATATCTTCGTTCGAAATCTCACCGAAGCGACTCATGTTGACGTCTACAATTTATATTTATTAGTTGTCAAACCGTTTCCATAGTTCCATCACATCATAGAACTTATAGTTCTATTGGTTGAATCGTTGAAAACACCGAAGCTGTCAGGCCAATCAAAATTCAGAGACAGTTGGTATTATCGCGATAATACGAGCTGTCTTTGGACTGTGATTGGTCAGTTTTTAAAGTGAGTGGAATAGTCGCGATAATACGAGCTGTCTTTGGACTGTGATTGGTCAGTTTTTAAAGTGAGTGGAATAGTCATCAGAACTTAACGGATGTTAAGTTCCGAAGACCTTTCTCGAACAAATAGTTCATGGAAAATATGAGAAGGCATTCCGCAATGAAATTGATAAATAGTTCAATTGACGTTTAAAAAACCATGCTCACTATCTCTTATCGAAACTTTTTTTTTCGAATTTTTGATGAATGACGTGCAGTCGAATTGTTGTAAATGTGATCTCCCACAATTGGATATTGTAATGAAATTTTGTATGCTCTGAAAACATCCAACTCCTAAATTGTACGTCATTGACATCAAAATATATTAAACTTCAATAGAGGGTTCAATAAATTCCTCTGAATGAACATTTTTGAAAGTAAAGGGAATAGTAGAGATCTAATTCAAAAGTAAACCGCTAGCATCGTGCTGCCATCGGGGCAGAGTAGTGACAGACCGGTTTCTGGCTTGTTATGCCGTCATCAGTGCCACATAACCCAACCCATCAACATAGCAATCAAATGGAATGGCAGAACTTATATCATGCGCCAGCAGGCACACTTGAGTACAAAGTAATGTACGGTGTGCCATCTGGCGGGTAAATGTCTACTCTTTTTCCCAGATGTTCCTTCAAAAATAAAATCTTCATGAACATTCATTTTTAACATACGGTGTTCCGCAAGGAAATATGAATGTACGTGAAGATTTAATTTTTTAAGGACACATAGATTTATTCTTTTTTTCCAGAATTATGTTAATGTTAAATTGAAGAAAATGGAGTATTCACTAATGAAATCATGAAAATATAAGCAATATAGCACAATTTTTTGAATTTGCTCTGGCTTTTTCGGTGATTTTTCGTTAAAAACAACCACTCTAATCTATGGGAGATGATCCCCCAACAAAAGGGGCCTGTAGCGTTCCTCGAACACCTGAAGAACAGAATAATCATCACTTGGAAGATCGGACCTGATCGAAAGATCCTCCCGATCCATAAGAGAGTTAGGACTTTGTGAAAAGGTTTTTCAGCAGGTGAAGTATTTTTTTTACTGCTTCTTTCTCGTTTTTCTCCTTTTTTTCCTGTTACAGATATAATTTCAAGACATTTGCATCCAGTTCAAAGAAAAGGCTTCTTTTCAAGCACAAGGAACTCTGTAACATGGATAGCAGCATATTTTTTTAACAAATTCAGTATCACCACACATACACGGGGAGACAGAGTTTTTTCAGAGGTTTTCATCTGTTCTCGTGTATCATACTCAGAATTGTATGGTACCTCGTTTACATTCCCTCTGCTAACACTTAGATTTGGAGCGGGAAACAGATTTTATTATTTTATATAATCTGTTCCTTGTCGCCATTTGTTCACACGTGCCATATGCCATGTATTGTTTGATTTAAGAAAACAGTATGTAATTCCCTCTTTCAAAAGAATATATATATAGCACAATCAGTTCGAATATATGATAAATGAATAATTAATGATGAAGATACAAAACAGAAAACTATTGAGTATCATCCTTAGATTGAGATGAATAATTTTGGCAAACTGAATTAGAAATTTATCTTCGAGCAATGGTGTAAGCCAAGGCGTGAATACCTTATATCATTATGATACAAATCATTCAACAAATCTACTTCCATTTGAAACCTTCCAACCTTTCTGATCCCATTCGGAATAATCGCAAACGGTGTAAAATTATTTTTCTACAACCGGGCCTAACTAACTACTTTCCCGCATTGTTTTCGATTCGGAAAGTGTCACTTTCCCGCACTAGTGCGGGAAAGTAAATATGTGTTGAATTTGGGTATAATAATACCTTCAACATGAAATCTCTTAATCTACTTACTCATATTTTTAGTTAAATATTTCAAATTATGCAGTTTCATCCATGTCAAACTAATTATTAATGCAGATTTTCGTTTGAAAATTATTGCATTTTCAATGAGAACTTGACATCCTTCAAAAATTATGACTGGCATACATGGATCTGTGTATTTGTTTCTATGTCACGGCCTATGATTTTCCGCATAGAATCTCAAACTCTTTAATTAATGTGTCAAAACGAATATTCGAGTTGTGTAGAAGTTTGTTTTTCATTTTATATTACGGTTGTAGAAAAAATATTGTTCCTATCTTGAGCGGAAAGTACTTTCCCGCACTCGATTGCTTGCCCGAACTCCGCTCCGCGTCGTTCGGGCAACGGCAATCTAGTGCGGGAAAGTACGACTTTCCGCCCTTGATAGGAAAATAACTATTTCAGCTTGGATAAACTCCTTTGCAGGTTACTGGAGAATAAAAACTGTACAAATAGTTATTTTCCTAACAAGTGCGAAAAGAGATATTTTCCCGCACGAAACTGCCGTTATCCGAACGACTCAAAGCGGAGTTCGGGTAAGCAGTCGAGTGCGGGATAGACACTTTCTGCACGAGTTCGGAGTTAGGAACAATATTTTTTCTCCGATCGTAGGAAAAGTGACACTATTTTGACCTGATTTCTATGCGCAAAGCTCAACATTCCAGAACAGTGGGCAGTTGCTAAGCAATTAGAAAATAACAGTGCGGTAATAATTACCGCACTGCTGTAGCGTGCGGTAATGTTACAAATGGATTATTACAATGAAATGAAACAAAGTATGGTTTTCATTTTAATATTGATAAATTTGGTATGAAATAAATAAAAGAAACATCTAATTTATAACGATATTCTTGAACACAAATTAATTGTTGTTAATATTTACATTTATTGTACAGTTTGTACAATTTGTAAATTGTACTGGAGGGCAACGAGAATTTATAGACGTTGAAGCTGCATGGCTAGTTGTTTGGTTTATCTCGTTTCGATCATTTTCATTTGAAGTCGAGGCAGGGGTGTTGAATATTTTATTAGCCACTTCTACTTTATTATTAAGTGATTCGTCAATATATTCTTCCGCCACATGGGAAGACTTCCATCCTCCGTGGCGCTTTAAAGAAAGAATGTCAGCTCCAGCATCTACCAAATGTGTTGCCGATGATCTTCGGAAACAATGTCCTGTATATTCTGTCGGATTTGGCAACTGTAAATAACTTGCAACAATTTGCGGCATTTTTCCAAATTGATTAATTCCAATGACTGTCTTCCATCCTTTTCCCTTGTTGAATTTAAAAAAAAATCTAGGATTTTCAAAATCATTAGGCCTGAATGATACGTACTTTCTATAAACATTTAAATAGGTTTCGTTGATGATGAATGATCTAGGTCTATTTGTTTTTGTTTCTGGTATTTTCACCAGTATTTTTGAACCGAAATCTTCTATATCCTGAACTTTTATTCGGACAAGCTCATCTCGTCGACAGGCTCCTGCTATTCCAAATATCAGAGCCACCTAAAAATTAATCGAACATTGTATATTTCGTATTTTATTTAATTTAAGTAATACTATTTAATCTTTATCTACTTACTTTCGTCGATAAAAATATGTCATCTGAGGCCTCTAAAATGAATTTCTGAACTTGTTCCTGGGTTAAAATTTTAGATTTTTTCGGTTTGTATCCTATAGCTTGACGTTTCAAAAATGCTCTCAGTTTATGGTACTGGGCAATATTAATATTATTTTTAATAGACAAAGTTGATCGAAGCATGGAATAATGTGCCCACAACGTCGAAGATTTCATTGTTTTAGCCAATTCAGCAACATACGCCATCAGTACATTCTCAGAAAAGGATACACTGTTGTTTTTTCTGCAAAAATCCATGAAGCGTTGGTACGCAAGTTCATACTTCTCTCTGGATTTCGCCGGAAGTAAATCAAGTGAAGCCGCGTTCGCTGCTTCTACAAGTTCAGGAGGCGTGCAAGGTAACGAATAATCACCATCAGTGTCCATGTTTACTACTGTTTTTTTAATTTCTTATAAAATACAACGAATCGAACAAAATCGGCTTGAAAATTATTTTACTTCTGTCATAACGAAGTAATTTCCATAGTTACCACTTCTATATTTAAATATGAACATAGAGAAACCTATGTAAACGTACTTGATTACATCTTGAATGAAATATTTTTTAATAATTTTTTCAAATATAAATCGACGATCGGAGAAAAAATAGTATGTATAATTCGTGGGAAAAGCATATTCCCAAACTCCTGTGTTACCAGACTCGTCGCTACGCTCCTCGTCTGGTAATTATCACAGTCGTTTGGGAATATTATGCTTTTCCCACTAATTATACAATATACTATTTTCTACAAGCGCTTATACGATATCGATTTGACTTCAACACACTGATCAAATTCGATTTGATATATTCAAATAATTTCATACTAATAACAAATGTTGATTCTCATGTCGTGTCCATAGCAACGTCGTCGGTGGCGTTTGGTGCATAGAGACATATCATAATTCAGTTTATTCTTTAATAAAAGCGTGCGGGAAAAATCCCTGCTATTCCTTTCCCTCACGGAAAGTGTGCGGAAATGGAATAGCAGGGGTTTTTTCCGCACTCTTTGGCAATGTGAGTCTTTACGAATTGAAATGCATGCGGGAAAAGGATTGAAGGCGCACGCTTATAGAAAAAAATATTTTAATGCTTTTTAGCGATAAATGTATGATTGTTCATAAAGGCCATCAAAACATTCTCTTTCATTAACTAATTGGATAGCTCCCTTAATATTTTTATACTTTTGGTTTCTTCACATGGTGTCATGAAAATTTCATCGACTTTGACATTTGGCTCTTATCAATAAACCTTCCAACTAGGCAAATTTATGGTGAAGACTATCAACAAATCATTCCGAAAGTTTATGTAGTTTTTGAATCAGGGAAAATTAACTTCGAAAATTATCGCTTTCACGTGAAAAAGTGGAATCGGACGAGCAATCAAAGTGAGCGACAGAGTTGGGCGACGTTGACAATGTCATGTTGCCAATTAATTCTTGACGCGTCATCTATGATGTCGATGTCGACTTCCTAAGTGACGTCGACAACGTCCACAATATCGACAATGTTGACAATATCGACAAAGTAGACAGCTGCTTTACGCAATTTATTACACCTTCCGCCACGCACTGTGTACCTGTTTGTATTTTATATCGACCCTAGTAAAATTATCTGCGACAATAATTTATAAAAAATATTCGAAGAAATAACAATCATCATTTCATAAACCTTACCTTAAAATTATGGCGTTGTGAGTTCTGTGCCGACATTCAGGTCGATTCTGTTCGCATCTTGTTATAACATTGCTAAATCTACAACATTGTTATAATTATAAAATATAACCAAACTTTGCTGTGATGGCAATATCTTTTCTATAACCATATTACTATTTCCAAACAGAATCGACCTGAATGTCTACATTACCACCTCTTGCTTTATAGTCGATGTATTGTCGACGCTTCGAGGTCGACAATGAAGGCTCAAAAAAAGTTTTGGTGGAAAAAAATGGCTCATTCGAGCAAAAGTTAAAAAATTGAATTTGGACAGTATCAGATTCCTTTTTCGAATTTTCATCTTGGAATTCTCGAATACGAAATCTAGCTATAAGTTGGATCTACTCACAAGATGGATGAACGAGAGCTCAAAAGCTCCTCATTTCTGTGTTTTATTCTTTTGAATTCATTTTCTTCAATAGTCTCAGGAAACAGAATTGTTCTAATTCCCCATTGTAAAATATCCATTGCCAATTTGATCGTCGCAACATTGTAAATATTTCAGCTCGAAAGATCTGAAGTTTAAAACCACTATCCAAATTGTCAGAACAATCCTATGATCCGTCCTCCGTGAAGACGACACTCTGTATAGATTAGAAAGATATGCACGAAGAGGTAATTGCAATATTGAATTCTGTATGAGGTAGGAAGGGTAGTTAGATGCTAGTCAAGCGAATGAAAGCGTACGGAAAATCTATGTCCGAGCACTTATCATCTTTCTGGACTCAATGAGAAATATAAATTTTATTCCGAGGATCGTTACAAATTGGATTGATATGTGTCCAAATTTCGAATAAATATCTTTTAAACGAAAAAAACGATATTTATGAAAATTCTCAGGTAAGTGCAATGGATCAAAATGAATCTGATGTACATTTTTTTGTTGAAAATATACTTATTTTATTGTGTTGGTTGTTTACGTCCATGGTTATATATTCAATAAAATGTTTTCAGGAATTTGGACAACTTTATTTATTTGAATCGTTTAATACATTGCCAACGTTTCGAACCGTTCGTGGTTCTTTTTCAAGGCTCGTATTCAATTCGATTCGGAACGTGTCTGATTAATTAAAATTTTCATTTTCTCTTTGTACAGGAAATCAATAAGAAACGTTGAAAGATCTTTTACGATGTATTCCGGTGAACTATGTTATCGTATTATCAGTGAGCTCTAGATTCATGAGTGAGCCAGGCTGTTACTTTGATACCAGAAGAAATAATAAATGATTGTTGATTGAGGAATATGAACTAACAATATAGAGTGAACACTTCACTTTAATTCGGTCAAAAAACGGTTTCCGAAAATGAAGACATGAGTTGTCGACACCCTGTTTTTTAAAATAACGCAGAATTTTGTTAAAAGGTACAGAAAAATGTGTATCATTGGAGGAGAGGAATATATTGCATAGTTATACCTATACATGTACTAACATCACCTCCACCTTATAATTTTCATTAAAAAATTATAAAGACCAGTTTTTGCACCTCACCTTCGTGTCCTTTAGCAACTGAGACAAGAGACAACAAAGAATTGTGGTTTCGGGACTGGAAAGCAGGTGAGGAAAGGGGTAATGCCCTTCTCTTTATCTTGAAAGGAATGTCTGTTCTGGCGGTTTCCTTAACATCTTCAGAGGAAGAGAGAGAGAGCTTTCGCTAATGATGTTTTATAAGAGTGAAATATCGGTTGGGTTTATCAGCTCTATCTGAAACTTCACATTCTTGTTCCGTTCTCTTAATGGGGGATGCGGAATTTCTCTGGCTGGGGAAATTTGTGGTCAAAATTCAATTAATGGATAACACGAACTTCGTTGGTATCTTGGCTATTTTCAACTGAGAATGTTCTGATCCTATGCGTTCTATTTGAATCGTTTTTTTTTGCATTTTTCGAAAAGGCTGGAGCATGGAAATATCAACCACTAAAAAGGAAACTATGGTGATTGCCAGAGAACCTCGCCGATGTGAGTTGGAGCTCAATAATAAGATAATGAGCAGGTTTCCGAATTGAACTATCTGGGTACAGTGATCTCACCGTATGGCAACGTAAGAAAGTGTAAGACATCAGATAAATAAAGCAGCCAGAATTTCAGGTGTACTAAGGAACACCATCTGGAAAAATAACTAGGTATATGACAACCACCAGCAAAGTCAGAATTTACAAAGCATGCGTTAGACCTGTAATGACATACACGGCGGAAACAAAAAGGATGGCACGCACGAATGAGATGAAAGTACTCAGTTCAATTACTGGAGATCAGAGGAGAAGTAGTGACATCAGAGAAGAATGCCAGACTGAAGACGTACTGAGGGGGATGCGAGCGAGAAGGAGATACTCGAACGAGCATGTGTCACGGATGGGAGATGACAGACTGGCGAAAGTTTCAAGAAATGGATAACCACCATCAAAGCGACCTCCAGGAAGACCGCCAAAAAGATGGAAAGACAGTTGGAGCTCCATATCGCAGGAACGAGAAGAAGGGGACTGAATGCGTATAACCAGCTGTTAGCTTTCGCCTTTCGTTAAGAAGAATGAGAATAAAAAATATCAGCATTACCTTAATATGTTTTGATCTGATGGAATAAAAACGTCGATTAGTTGAAGAATCGTTAAAAAAGGGTACAGAAAAACTGAACTGCAACGTATTATTACAGTAGAATTGCCATTATAACAACAATTTTCACAACGGACAAATGATGTTGAATCAAAGTGGAAAGGTAACGTTTCTTGAAAACTGGAAAGAAACGAATTGCCTAGCTACAATTCGCCATTGTTTCAACCACTCATAAAAGTATGGTATTCATATGTTATTTACATCGTTTTTTCTACGTTTGCGTGTTTTTTCGCATCCGAAAACCTTTAGTGAATTGGGAAAAGGGAGTGTTCGTGACCGGTTTCAATCTAGTCGAACTCAATCCTTGAAAGATGTTGCCAATAAACAGAATTCCAGTAGGTACCACAAGGAAAATGAAATGAAAAAAATTAAAATTGCTCACTCTTTCAAAATTCCGATCTTGTTTATGCTTCTGAGATTTCAATTACATATGCCTATGTTTTCAAAATGGTGGCACTACTGAGTGGGTGTATTATACTTTCGGAGTAGATTTAGGAAAGTTCCTACATTGAGAATTAAGTATTCATAGAACGCCCTATTTTGTTTATGCAAGATAGCCCACGATCATCGGTAAGGTATTAGATAATTTCGGTTTTCTGTAACATCTTCTTCTTGGTAGTGAAAAGTAAATTTTTACAGAAAATGGGCCTATGGGGGCGGCTCTAGAATAACCCCAGGGTAAATCCTGCCTGTCGTAAAAGGCGACTAAAAGGATAACCATAGGTGGTAGATGGTCTCATCGCCCGGTGAAATACCACCATATCGACTTTGTGTGCTGTGAAATGGATCACTCCATGTTTCAGTGTTCGGTCGATACTTTCCGGTCTCCCCATTTCCCCTCTTCCCACTTCTCCACCACATTTCATGCATAAAGATGATGAAGTCTCCTAGAGTAAAACATTCCGGAAGCAAAATACCTCTCCATTCGGATTTCCGGGCGAGAGGTACTCGAGGGGACTCATCTCTGAAGATTAACTTTTGTAACATCCGCGGACTCAACAAGAACATCAATGACGTCCACCATCACCTACAGACGGAACAACCAGATATTCTGGCGCTGACAGAAACACAAGTGAACTCGTCCACCAACAATGTCCATATGCTCTGTCCTGGTTACGAACTCCATTCTCGATTCAGGTTCAAAGGTGGAGTCTGCCTCTATGCCAAGGCTAATCTTTCATGCCAGCGTGTAGAGAGTTTGGAACCGAAAGATTTCGATGTGATGTGGTTCAAGCTAGCCAATACCAAACTGACCAAGTTCCTCTGCTGCCTTTACCTGTCGCCAAATGAACCGTCATATGTGAGCCTTTTCGAGTTTTTATCACTCAAACTGGATTTTATCCAGGAGAACCACCCAGCAGCTGAGGTCATAATCATGGGAGACTTCAATGTTCACAACGCAGCCTGGCTCAAATTCTCCAACAAAACAGATGATCCAGGTCGTCAAGCTGAGGCCTTCGCCATCACTCATGGCCTAGAACAACTGGTCGAGCTACCAACTCGCATCCCAGATGTCAACAACCACTCTGCCAATATACTGGATCTCTTTCTCACCACCAATCCTGATCCATATAGAATAGAAGTTCGCGCCCCACTTGGAAACTCCGACCACACCCTATTCTCCACAACTTGCTCTTTTCATGTACCATCAAGCCGCACAATACCACCCCGTCTCATGTGGCATTACAAATCGGCCGACTGGGAAGGGCTTCGTATGTTTTTCTCAGCGTTCCCATGGAAGAGAGCTTGTTTCTCCTCAGTAGATCCAACAGAATGTGCCGAGACAATTTCTGAAATAATTATGTTGGGGATGCAAACTTACATACCGAACACAGCAAGAAGAACATTATCCGATAAGACCTGGTTTAACAAGAACTGCTCTAAAGCTGTCGCTTCCAAACAGGCAGCATTCCATCGATGGCAAAAAAATCCAGGCCCTGAGACTAGAGCAGAATATGTGGAGGCTAGAGGCATATGCAATGAGACAATCAAATCTTCAAAAGATGCTCACAATGCCAAAATAAGATCTAGACTTGTTGAATGCCCTAACGGATCCCGTTCATTTTGGTCCTTTGCCAAAGCTGTAGGAAGAAACTTCACTTCCAGCTCGTTTCCCCCTCTAACCAAGGAAGATGGAACACTAGCAACGAGTGCCCTGGAAAAAGCCAACATCTTCGCGCATTTGTTCGCTGAAAATTCCACTATAGATTCATCGGGAAAACAACCCCCGAATATTACATCTGTTGACAGCCATATGCCCGAGATAACCTTTCGCCCACGTACTATCAGAAAGATTCTGTTGGGTCTCAACACCAACAAAGCCAGTGGATCCGACGGAATCCCACCGATTGTTCTCAAAAAATGTGCCCCCGAACCTGTTCTCTGCAGATTGTTCAACCACTCTTACAAATTGGGTGTTTTTCCATCCAACTGGAAAACCGCAAGAGTACAACCAGTACCTAAAAAAGGCAAAAAGACCCTACCTAGCAACTACAGACCTATCGCTCTGTTATCTATTATTTCAAAGGTCATGGAAAAAGCCATCAACATTGAGCTCATGAAACATCTGGAACACTCAGGAATTATCAACGATAGACAATATGGTTTCCGTCATCAGAGATCCACTGGTGACTTGCTCGCTTACGTCTCACATATATGGCAGCTATCTACCGAGAAATATGGTGAAACCCTAGCCGTAGCACTGGATATCTCCAAGGCATTCGATCGAGTCTGGCATCAGGGACTCCTCGCCAAGCTTCCATCTTATGGCGTGCCCCCAAAGCTATGTTCTCTTCTAGCCAGTTTTCTCTCAAACCGATCTCTCCATGTAGTGGTCGATGGAGTTTCGTCTGACTCTCTACCCATAAATGCTGGTGTTCCGCAGGGATCAGTTCTGGCTCCAACGCTGTTTCTGCTTCACATCAACGATTTGCTGGAAGCAACTTCGTGTCCAGTGCACAGCTTCGCGGATGATAGTACCCTCCATACCGCCTTTTCTTCTAGGGCTCCAATACCAGCCCGCCAAATCAAAAACGAACGAGGAAGAAATGTTAACAACATGAATTTGGACTTGGCAACAATTCTTGAATGGGGATCTAATAACTTGGTAGAATTCAACGCAAACAAAACACAAGCATGTCTTTTCTCTAGAAAAGCCGATCTTACTGTGCCCAGCATAAAATTGTCGGGAGTGACCATACCATTGAAGTCATCCATTTCGATGCTTGGCATTACTGTCGGCAGTAACCTTTCCTGGGAGAATCACGTGAGATCCATTGCTAAAAGTGCATCCCAAAAACTTGGTTTTCTGTTTCGTGCCAGGAGCTATTTCACCTGAGTCAGCTGCTTATGATATATAAGGCACAGATTCGACCTGTCCTGGAATACTGTTCCCATGTTTGGAGTGTTGCACCTAAACACACCCTAAAACTCTTGGATTCCGTACAAAAAAGGGCAATTCGTCTCGTCGGTGATGCATCGCTTACAAGCTCGCTCACTTCTCTGGAACACCGTAGAAAAGTGGGCGATCTGTCTCTATTTTATAGATATTTCCATGGGCGATGCTCTTCTGAATTATCAGCAATCGTTCCCCCTCTGGCAGTCTCTTCCAGACTAACCCGTCAAGTTAAGTCTTCACATCCCTTCGTGGTAACTTTGGAGACCTGCAGAACATCTCTCCTCAAAGACTCGTTCATCCAACGAACAGCGAGGCTTTGGAACACATTGCCTAGGGAGGTGTTCCCCGAGGCATATAACCTCCAGAAATTCAAGAAGAACACCAATTCCTACCTGCTTGCCCTTGGTTCTCACGATGTTCTCTGAACATTACAGGATATTCCTTTTCGTGAAAATCACAACATTAAAAAAAAAAATGATATAAATACCTTCGGCAAGTTCATATCCGAAGTGGCGTTTGTTGATAATTCAAGACCACGACAAGCAAGTTCGGAATTTCCTATGTACATATGGTTTTTGAACTTACCCTTTAATGAGCTAAATACTGAATCAATGGAGCCTTACTGACAACACAATATTCAGTCTCGTTCTTGTCGGTGTTCGGTGATTGTTAAATTAACCAGATCCTCCGCCAATTTGCAACAGTGAATAATCGTACAAATAATTTACAATACTAACATCCTTATGCAACTAAACTCTGTTCTGATAATTTACAATATTTTCCAATTATTTGAGAATACATCCTGAAATGAGGCAACTATCGTTCATTTCATTCCATTAAAAATCTTATGCTTGACCAATAACGACAATCAGAATTTGACTCGGTCAAAAGACAATGATCAACCATTAAAATCAAAGACCAACAGTCGTTGATTCAGCAAGCACAGTGAACATTTGATCTAGAATCAGCTACTTGATTCTCCGTTCAAATTTAATGTTTCAACTGAAATCGAGTTGATTCTTCGATCAATATGCTTCATAAAACCCACCTTATGTTTATTAATATTGCAGACGAATTTTTAGAAATCCAGAAAATTTCCTTCTCGAATAGGATAAGAACTTGCGAAGATTAAGAACTCAGGAAATTCGTCTGCACGCCGTCATTTCTTCACACCGGTCCGGTATATTTTCTACCTGTAAACTTTCAAATGGCGCTTCTGACATGAATGCGGTTCGTAAACGTCTTTTCATCTCTTAGTAGGAGAAAGTGATTGGTAAATTTGTCTTAGGACGTGGATGAATCTAGAGTCCAGTTGGAGATGTAAGTAAATCCTTATTTGATAGAACATATTAGGATACTAATATTTCAAAGGTAAGGAATTTTGTGTGAGCTGAACGAATTTCGCTATGTTTTTTTGGACTTTGTTATAAACGGATAGTGAAAATACTTAGTTTATTTATTATATGAAAATATGCAGCACGAAATCTCTGATTTTCGATCGACAGGAAAGTCTTAAACCAAATCTAATCCATGCCACAACACACCAGGTATTCTATGTATCTATTCGTTGAATTTCGACCTGGCAAGTCCGGGTTCAATCCCGAGCTAGGAAAGAAATTTTCTAGTCTCGGTAGGGGCCACCATTCTCACTGTTGGGTCAAAAATTAACAGTGCTGTGCCTAAGGTGGCGTAAGGACACAGTAACAAAGCCTACACAGAACACAACTGCTTCTCCGAACTCGGCACAAGTTACAAGCATCGAAGCTTGTAGTTTCAGAGGGGTCTCCTCAGAAGACCTAGGAGTAATCAGGATAAACAATATATCATTCCCTATGGACCAATTCGAAAAATTCATAGGGGGAATATTGGACATGTTGTGACATTCTGAATAGTTTACATTAAGTCCACATTTATATGAGTGCCCTTGGCTCAGTGGTAGAGCGTTGGATTACGACTCGGCAAGTACGAAGTTCAATCCCGAGATAGGAAAGAAATTTTCTATTCTCGGTAGGTGACTCAGTATCCCATCAATAACTTTCACACGCCGAATTTGGATCTTTGAGATGAAAGAAACCCTGGGACGGGTCAAAGAATGAATTCGATATCACTACCCCTCTAGCCACTATAACTTAGAGCAATTTTTTCAATTTGAACGAAAGCGCACGATTTACTTTGTAAATATTATTGTTTTCACGGTTTCAGTTATAGTCTCGGATACAGCACATTTTCAAATTGAAATAATTGCTCTAAGTGGTAGCGGCGAGAGGGGTAGTGATATCGAATTCATTTTTTGACCCGTCCTAGCGTTTTTTCCATCAGCTCAAAGATCCAAATTCGACGTGTGAAAGTTATTGATGGAATACTGAGTCACTCTGTATAATAATAAAGCGATGAAAAAAATACACTCATGCAGGAAATTGAATTTCTTTTCCAACAAGGTACTGCTGGAACCCTTTTGCCCTTTTTAAAAATGAGAGCTATTAGGAGTTGAAGCTAGAGGGGTAGATCAAACTCATTTCAACACCCTTTCAACAAAATTTGACCTGTCCGAACGTTTTCTCGTTATTCCATCCCAAAGCTCAAAATTCGGGATGGAAAGTTATGGATGGCCCACCCTGTATATGGACTTGTAGTGCGAATTGTAATGACCGTGTAAAACCATGGTGTCATGGTTATCTGCTTCATAACTACTGCGGACTGAAGGTGAATACTCCCAAATAAGTTACGGGTAGTGGATAAATTTGACGAACGGTAAGTTATTATAGACACTTCATAGACAGGTTGAATATTCCGGCTCTTAATCGAATACCACATTTTGCAAGACACAAATACGCCATAGTGTGTAACATTCTTCCTTCTAGAGTCTAGACTTAAATTATTTCATCCCAATAAGGAGGGGTATCGTAACTGTAGTCAGGCTGAAATATGGCTGAATTCAAACATTTCACCAGTTTAAATGAGTAGAGGAATCACGAATAGATCACCACAATTTAATATATCCCTAGACTCCCATTCCGAACGTTGTTTGCGGAAAAACCCAATTTAGATGAAAAAGCATTAATTACGGCCTGTGACAAATAGCTCGTAATGAATAATATTCACGGTTCGAAGGCACAATTAAGAATTGTCTGGAGAAAACGTTCAGACAAATTGAAGCCAGATGAAATTTCTTCTCGGATAGTCGAAACTCATCAATAATATTCGGTTCTCGGTCCGCCATACTTAATTTTACCCCCCTTTCGGATACCGCAGCGTTGGTAAAATTGTGGATAATCTGTAGTCAGAGGATTCATATTTAAAAATGGTCCAATAAAACGACTCAGGTGAAGTCAAGATCATTCGAGCGCTGGTCAATCCACCTTGTAGGTAGATTCGTATCTTCAGTTCAAGAAATCAATTGAAAAACAAAAAGCCTCACTGCAAAAACATTTAACTGAGAAGGGAAAAGCAGTGAAGAGAATTCAGGAGCTTTCGATTGCTCCTTCAATCGTCTTGTAAGTTGATCCATCTTGTAGGTGAATTCGAATTCAAGTATCCGAAGAAACATTTTTGGCCAGCTATCAAAAAAATCACAGCAGCTGTCTAAGCTATCGTCCATGATCCTAAATATGATATTACAGTTGGACACTTTGTTTTTGATATTACCAGTAAAACAAAATTTCGAACGACCATATTTATGGAACCCCTTGACGAATTCTGCTCGTTATAAAGTAACCCTGAAAATTTATTAGAGGAGAGTCGCCTAATATGGGGAGGTTTCCTAATTCGGATATATCCAAAATCTTAGACAATGAGGGTGTACGACTAATCGGACGCACTCTATCTTGTAGAGTATGTCTGGTTGCCTACACTACAGCAATGAACACCTTTTTTATTAAAAACATGAAAGCGTGAGCCCACGTTATCTGAACCTGAATATCTTATAAAGTTTATTAGTGTTATCGATTTTAATTATTAACTACGGCAAGGTGAGTAATTAAGGATCTGTTTTTTCAATTGAATGAAGCTTTGTAGATACAACATTGATGCTTTACGTTCATTTTAAATAATAAAATCTTAGTATTTATTTTTCGAGGATATGAACCTTAGAGGGTCTCCTATTACGGGGAGTTGAGGGAATCCTAATTTGGAGCTCCCTATATTAGGAACTTTTTTACTCTAGAAGTAGTTTTAACACTGAGTAATTCATTGCAACTAAGTATGTCTTTTTTTTTATTTGCAGATTCCAAAACGAGATACATGGGACCCTGTTCGTGTCTTTTGAATTAATTCTTTTCATAAAAAAGTTGTTTTTTAATAAATGCATCAATTATTATGAGCATCGATCGACGATCGACTCTGCATCCACCTGTCAAATCGGTTTTCGAACGAATTGACAGAGGATGCCTCCACAATGGATGACGGTAGACGGTTCCACGATGAAAACACTCTGTTGGACAGGAAGTGTTCTCTCTGAGTTAGCAGATTTTGAAGTTATTTCCTTAAAAACAACATCCATATTTTTTTAAGTACACTTTGCATCCAATTGAATCGATGACTTCATTCTGCAAAGGTGTGTGTATATGAAATTTTGACCTCCCCAATTTAGGTGCCCACAGGTTCCTAATTCTGGGAGATGCTTTCTTTTACATAATAGGATAACTACCCCAATTTCAATAAATTTGAGTATTTTTGTACATATATCATTTGTCCTGGCGTAAAATATTATCATTACCAGATTTTTCCAATTTTGAACATATCATGCTATTGTTTTACTATTTTTAAAAAAAAAACTTCCCCATATAAGGCGACTCTCCTCTATCTAGATCATCCGTTCGAGAGTAACCGTGTTCGAGGCCGGACCAACGGACAGAATTCAACCATAGATTCGCGATCAATGAGTCCAACCTAATCAATTGAGACAATTTCTGGCTCAAAATCCGAGAAATACGATTTTCTAGGATTTTCCATGAAATTTTTTTCCAAAATTCGAACTATGTTGCATTTTTTTTACGACTTCAGTGAAAAAAAAATTCAACCAGAATTGTTGGAATCATTCAAGATTGAACTATTCCTCATTCTGAATACTGATATAAAACAAAATAAAAATATCCATTATTTTTATTTAGAAAACGGCAGGCCTTACGAAGAACAAAATTGTGCTAATGAGCTGCCTGAAGAACTCGGATAGAAATATGAATTTATAAACCACAACAATTTCTAATTTTTTGAAATGATTTTTGAGTTTTACACGAAGAAATGCGTTAACCTACCTCAAAAACTTATAATTTCTTGAATATTCTGATATGGCTCATGTCACACATACGTATAGGTATGTATTAATCATTTCTATTTTTTAAGGAACATAATTCGATAAAAAATATGGGTTCTCATTCGAAATGAAGCTATCATTGAAAATTTGAAAAGAAATTCGGCCCGTTATTGTGACTTCTTTAGAATTTGATCGTCAAATCACTATGAAAACCATGCAATATATCTTCAAAAATAGTGGCTAAAATTTTTTTTTTTCTAACGTTGAGAGTCATAGAGAATATTTGTCCGAAAGCTCGAACAACTCTGTACGGATCCGGAATATCAGTTGAGTCTTATCATCAAAGTCATATTGAAATTCGACGAGGAATCTAAATTATGATGATTTGTGGATTATTCTATCTGGAAAACGAAATTGTAGCTAAATGAAATTATTTCAGATTTTCTCGGCATATCGGGTTGAATACTGAAAATGAGTTTCATGAAATTGTGTTGAATTTTTTACCGTTCGATATTGGGAGTGGTTTGGAATGGATCACCCTGTTTATAGAGATACAGAGCAACCTTTTCCTCAATATAACGTAATAAACCGCAGATCGATAAAGTTCTTCATACCTCTATATGTACATGCCACATATAAATTAAATTTTCAGCTCGAAATCGTTGAAGTTTAATAAACCTTCGAAATTCCACGGTGAAAACGAATAAATCTAAGTTCAGAACTTCTGCTTAAAGTTTCAGCCGAAGGTGTACGGATTCAACTTCGATGGGGGGGCCGCAAAGATAATTCAAAGTTAGTTGAATGACAGTTCGTGCAACACAGAAAACGAAAAATGGGTCTGCGAAATCAACCAATAATATGGAATAATCAAATGCATGAATTCGATTTATACACGCGTATTTGATGTGCTGAGCGGATTTTGGGAAATCGTCCAGAAACCATATGTCCTTAACCAACATTAGGAATATAATAGTCTTGCCGACCTTAGGCTCGAATCCCAGCTTCTTTTTAAAAACGCATTCGAACAACCACAGCTTATTGAGGGAACCAGACCTTTCACTGTCGCTGTTATAGTTAAATACTTATGTATATACCGATTCGGTAATAAAAGTTGTGAACATGGCCACTACAGCGTTAAACGAGTGGATGAATATTGTCTAGTCACTAGTGGACCAATAAAATAATCAAAACCCTCGGCGCGGTACGACAAGGAATAAATGACTGACCCCACTCAATGGCATAGGAACTGCATCGAGACTCGAGAGAGTTCAAATCTCCCTCTCTCCAGGCTCCTATGCCAAGGAGTGAGATCAGTCATTTATTCGTTGCCCTATCGCGCCGAGGGTTTTGATTATTTTATTGGTCCACTAGACAATATTCATCCACTCGTTTAATGCTGTATTGGCTATGTTCACAACTCTTATTACCGAATCGGTATATTGCATTCCATTTCTGAAAACTGGGGTGAAAACAGAATGGTATAATATCCATTGGTTTCCTTTTTGTAGCCTTTCAAAGATTTTAACATATTTCTCCTTTTACTGGGAAATCGTTCAGAGTGAAAAAAAGATAAGAGTGCCATTTGAAAAAAATATCTGGCGATAGTTTTTTCAGGGGTGGTGATTAGAAACAGAATTTTTACGATGGATTCTGTTAGAGTTTTGGATGCCATTTGAAAAACTTTTTGTTTAAAGTTTCTACCTTGTCTGAGAGCCGAGATATTGGCTGTTTGGAACATTTTGGGACACCCTGTATATCTCTTAGCCACAGAAGTACTCTTCTAACCTCTAAAATGTTTCGGCTCAGTCTAGTTGGCTCAAGCTTCTGCCGAAAAAGTTGATGATGCTCGACGAAGACTCATCATTTCGCGATGATAGGTTTATGGAATTTACCAATTCTGTTTTTTCCAATAGATTGCAAGGTACGCCGACTGAGTCTGTTATTCAGGAATAACCCTCAACTGGGCAATTGCGTGGACGTTAAGACATATCATTATTAGATTTGAAATTTGAAGTTTTTCTTCTTCAACAAACGCGCATATTGAAGGTTATTGTCTCTGTTACAATTACCACAAAAACTGACTTCTTGTTTGATTTTATGTGATTGAATATGTTCACATCTGGAGTTTTGTGGTGATTCCATAGCAACGACAGCGAGATTCATAGCAAATGAATATAGTGAACGAATTGTGAAGAAATTTGATTTAAATGCGAAATTTGTTGATTTTGTAAGAATCTGGTACGACATAATAGTATATTCTAAAACCAGGTGCAGAATGGGCTCCTATTCCAACACGTATGCGAAATTCGAAAACGAGCAACGAAGGAGCGAGTTTTCGAACGCATGAGTGTTTGAATTGCCATCTGCAACGAGTATTAGACGATATTTTCTCTATTTCAGTCAAGTTTTGTGAAAAACTGTCGAAATTAAATGAAAAATTAAGATTATACATCCTAGTGACTTTTGTATTGTATCTTTGCAGTTGGTGTGACTGTTACGAAAATTGACAGATTACGGCGTTTGAATCGTACGTTTCGAATTTTGAAATCATATATAATTACGCATTGAATTCGTGAATTATGTTTGGAGAAATCGATTTTACAGCCCCAGAATTAGGAAAAATTGCGAATAATGTTGCGACTAAATTAATACCTCAAAAAACCTAATCCATGTATGAAAAACAATACGAAAAAACTTGTGAAGTGATCCGATGAGAATTTCGGATATTCGAATTTCAGGTAGGTAATGTTTTGTATTTTGAATAACGTATTTATGAATTAGGACAAAGGATGAATGTTCTACATTATGGTGAACTTATTCAATGTAACGCAGTATGGCCCAGAAATTGATGAATAAAACATTTCCAACGAGTAAATATTGAGCAAATAGAAGAAAACTAGCTATAGAACTACATACGTAATACTCCATCCACTTTTATTTAATCACATAGGAGGTCATGGTTTCGTTTTCAGGAGTTAATGCAACTGATGAAAAGTCTGTGCGCGTACATAAAATATCGTTTATGACAAAACGCCAGTTCGTTTGATTACATCAAAGTAAAAGTATCAAAGATATTCCACATTTTGTTAGCTCGAATCGATCGGCGATTTGGGGCGAAATATCGATAGGAAATTGCCTATTTTTTCGTTCTTCGTCGTCCAGAAGAAGTTTGCCGACGACATGAGAAATTTTGTGCAAGTGTCATTTTTTCCTTTCACGACTTTTGGCGTGAGTACGAACGGCAAATTTGAATTGGACCAAAAATCGATTTATAAGCATAAATGGAGCGAAAGTAAGTACTAATCGACCTTTTTACACTTGATAACGAAGTTTTTTCTAGGAATCTGGCCGTTTAGAAAGATTTCAAACGAAATTCCGGTCCCCCAGAAAAGTTTGTATGCACCACGGTTCACCTCGGTCGAGCCATCACACTCAGAATATAAGCATCAACTTCGTGCCCTAGTTCATAATATATAACTACATATTTCACATCTCTATCCGAAATTGACATTTTCCACAGCTTCATTGAAAAATATTAAAATATCAGACAGGCAATTTGAAATTGTTCACTTATAATACCACAAGAGCTTCAAAATTATCGGGTATTTCCCGATAGGTTCGTTGCAAACAAATGAAGGAGTCAAGTTTTTCAGGTTAAAAAATCACGAGCGCGAAGCGCGAGTGATTTTTCCTGAGAAACTTGACGACTTTATTTGTTTGCAGGGAACCTTGAGGGAAATGCTAGATAATTTTGAAGCTCGTGTGGTATTCGGGGGATTATTTTTCCGTCCCAAATGTCGGCCAATAGAATTGCACCATGAGACGAAATGTACAGTTAACAAATAAGAATTTCATAATGAATAAAACAACATTTAATTAAGATAAAGACTAGTGCAATTAAAAATACAATTGTTGTAAACATTGGTGCATGTTTTCTTCAAGTCAGAGTTATCGGTAATGGTCCCAGAAGAGTTAGATGGCATGAGGTTTATGCTGTTGATGGCATTTTCTGCAGTAGGCTCACTCCTTCGCAGTTTCTTGACAATTAATTCGTGGTGTTCCTGGTCGAGTTGGAGATACGGCTTGATGGAGTTACTGTTGGCATGTCCAGTTATTTTGATTATCTGCTGCTCTCCCAGGCCCGATTTCGCTAGATTGGAGACGGCTGTTGCACGACTGGAGTGATTGGTGATTTTTTTGTTACCAAGGTCAAGCCCAGCTTTTTGTGCTGACTCCTTAACCCACTTTGAAATCGTGTTTTGGCCTACTGGGGAATCCTTGTACCACCTAGCGCCTGGAACTTTATTCCAGAATGGAATTTGGGTCAGGAATAGTCTGTCGCTCTTGATATTGGCATCTCTCTTCTCTCTCAATTTCTGGAACAGTCTCACTGGGCACTTGTCAGGGATTTCCCGATTCTCCACCAGCCACTTGCTGTCTGATAATTTTTTATCACCACCTTGTATGGTCTTGCTGAAAATTGGATTGTATTCAATTCTCCCAGTTGTTTCCCCGTCATTTCGCTGTTCTGCCTTGAAGTGATGTATTGACGCCATGCTGCCCTCACCACCTCTCCAAGCCAATTCCACTGATATTATCATGAATAATTTTTTCTGGAGGCCATCAGGAGTTTCCTCGTCCCAAACAGTGGTCATTGCATCCCAATCTTTTTCCTCCAACGCTGCTGCACTTGCCCTCCGTTTTTCCGGAATAGATTGTAAAGCCTTACGCTTGGCATCACGAGCTCCTCGAGCGGTCTTGAATGCAGCATCCGAAAATGGGTTGATTTTGATGTCGAAATCGTTCAAATACTTTTCTTGAAGTAATTTTGCAGTCTGAATCCACATTGTTTTTATTGTACCTTCCTTATAGTCTTCTCCATCCAATTTCTTCATATTGTAAGCGTAATCTTTCATAATGTTTGCCAATTGCGCTTCACTCGTTTCAGCACTCAATGTGTATTCCCTCTCAGTCCAAAAAGTAGTAAATTGGTTCCAAACTGTTTTTTTTTTTGACTTCTCCGTATTAATGGGAACATTTCCTTTGACTTTTTTATCGATGGTGGACAGAGAACCAACTCCAAATCGACTCATTTTCATGCAAAATCTCCAATTTTCACAATTGAATTCAACCTGTCAGTTTGACGTGTGATTAATTAATATATAGCAACTACCAGAGAAAATTTTCAAAAAATTATCAGTATAATACCATGTAGGTTGTACCATGTGACGTCGAATGGTGCAATTCTATTGGTCGATATTTGGGTCGCAAAAATAATCACAAAAATTGTATCTGTCAGACGCAAAGCAAAGATTAGTAAAAATTTGGTTTCGTATGTAACGAATTTGGACAGATTGAAAGGAGTCAAACTCGTATCTCATGAAAAACGTTCAGAGAAATATGAGATGGTACGTAATTATCATAAATACCATGTTCATACGTACACTCTCGTTATGACAAGAATGTTATGGTTAAATTAATGGTAATGCAACTTTTGCACTGGTGTAACAAAGTTAGATTTTGGCACACTGAATAGTGCCAAAATCAGAACCTTTTTGCACGATCAATGGTTTTTGTATAACAATGTGAATATATGGTGCACATGACGAGAGGTTCAACTCAACATATATTCGCACGGGGAGGGAATTAACTCACAAATTGTTTTTTAGATTTGGAAGGAAAGAATTTTCTATTCAAAAATATCACTTATTTGTTCATTTGATTGAAATTTATTCAATTCCTTCGATTTATCACAGACTCACAGGGAAATTTCGGTGAGTCTGATCTGCTATGATTTTGATCGCTATTAGACGAGAGAGCTTCTCCGAAAATATAATTCGAAATTTCATTACAAGCTTGAATATCTCGAAAATTACACTTACGTTTCTGTATAGCTCCACAGATGAAAAATAGAAAGTTTCTTTCCTATGTGGCGTCGAACATGAAAACAGTTATGACGATTATGATGACGCACTAGCAAATACACAGTTCAATTTCGGACATCATTCAAGAACTCTTCTAATGACTTGTACGCCACGTACCCAACTGAAACACCTGGTTGAAACTCATCGAGAGTCAACAAACATTTCCGCTAATGATTCTACCCGTAAATTACAGCGTTCCTACCTTAAAATTCCATCTCAGTACGAATCAATCCTGAGGACAATCAAAACTCCGAAATCCAGCAGTATGAAAATTGTCCCCCTTCTCGCGATTCGAACCCGGAACGGCACTAAACTACGAACGCGCGTTTGTCACGGACGCGATCAGTTTTGCGCGGCGCTCTATCTCCCAAATATTATCCTGATATGGTGTAAGGACACCTTAGTCCTGACTGCCGCATAGCCCGGGCCGGAGACGGATGCTGAGGGCAGACTCAGAAATGTGAAGCTTTCGCGCGTGCGCGGCATCTGTGACATCTGACATCAATCGATATTATCTGAGAGAGACGGGAAGCTGATGCTACACGTTCTGCTTGAGGTGACTGAATCTACGTGATGAGTTTGAAGGTACCGACAGCCGCGGGTTATCTGCGTGGGAGAAGACCATAATAGTGTGAGACGGAAGGATTTCTCATAAACTTCCACCTCGACCACTCTCGACACTGAAGGGTACATCTGATCTCAGTGATGCAATTAACACCTATCTGTGATTCGAAAAGCTGTCGGTCCATGAAAAATCCCCTCTTGACTCCGAAATTCATAACCAACATAAGATAACGGGATCTGTGTGCTCTAACTGAGTTATTGCAGAGAGTAGACGGAAAATTTTGTTCAAATTCGTCATGCAACTGACGGATTGAATATATGTGGAGCCAGTATTTCAATTAGTGCCTATTATAAAGTTAAACCCATAGAACCTACGTTAAAATGGAATGGTATTAGGCTTGCTGCTGAGCTAAACATGATGGCTGAACATCTCTGTTGGTGGAACAGCGAGATTTACAGTTTTCCATGGATATAAGCTGTCACATAGAAATAATATGTCAACTAACTAATTATGGGCAATTTCGACTTCAATCATTTCCGCGAATATATTTATCACATAGGTAAATAGCAATTCAAAAAAATCGCCAAAATGAGTACGAAAAATAATTGTTGACAACTCACCATTGAAACTAATCGTTAAAATCCGATTCACGTGATATTTTGGCAAAAAGTCACTGTTCCGCCAACTTGAGATTTCACCCTCTTTTGGATATGATTATAGTATTCCATGATAGTACACTAGTACAGGGTGGGGCATAATGGACAGGCGTTTTTAGAGCGGCTAGTATACACACGAACGGGTGAGGGTTGAGGGCTGCGGTTGACACCGTTCAGTCATTATGACATTATTTTCAAAACATATTTTCACATTCCAGTTGTTAAATGGTAATATGTATACTTCAACTTTTCTTGAATAAATTTTTTTTATTCAAAAACAGTGGAATTATTGTTATTTTAAAAACGCCCCTCCATCATGCCCAACTCTGTATATTGTTTTATGCTGAAACCATAATTTGACAGTAGTAGTGAAAGGTTACAGATGATGACGCAACCGATTTTGGATGATTATTAAAATGATATTGAACAATCCTATAAATGAAAATGCACTTACCCTAATGTGATCAATCAGGAATTCAGGCGGCTTTCACACAGAAGTCGGATTTTTCAAGATATGAATATAAAGGATACACGATACAGCTCTTTCTATGCCTATAGTTGAGAGAAATTGGGCGGCAATTCACTCGAAAATTAATCATTATTATTATCACACTTGTTTGCTTTTGCACTAATAAAAAGATGAAAAAAATTCAGACGCGATCTACTATTCGAAATCAGAAGATAATTCAAATTTTCAGAAGTTTTATCAATGGTTATATAAACACGGCAGAAGAAGTTATAATTAATAATTATCTGTCACCTGTCGATAGCCAGCGAGATTCAAATTAGCCAGTGGCGGAAACAACAATGCCGAATTGGGTTCACGACGTAACATGCCGCCCGCCCTGAAGAGCCCCTTCAGTAATATGCACTAAAAGGAGTGAACAGACGGAAGAAGGGAGAAACAATCTACTTAGTAGGAAGAGGACACAATTTGACGATTGGTCGTCGAATTGTGCTAGAAGCAGTAGCAACATCCGCTACCGCTACACGAGTTGTGGAATTGGCTCCCGAGATAACAGATGATATACGGCCGGTGGAACACTTCCAAGCGCGGATCCAGGGGGGGGGGGCATGGGGGTCATGACCCCCCCCCTGGACTGGACGAATCCTCAAATCTTGTGTTTGATGCTGATTTGTCTTCAAAAAATCAATGGGTAGGTATGTAATCCTCCTGACCGTGACCCCCCCCTTTCTCGAGAGCTGGATCCGCCACTGAACACTTCAGAGGAGGAAGATTGTCATCCCGAATTATGACAACGGTACCTGGAAGGAAAGGCATTAGATGTATGCAACCACTTATGACGTTGCTGCAAGTTATGCAAGTACTCCTGACGCCAACGCTTCCAAAATTCTTGCTGGAATCGCTGGACTAGCTGCCAACGAGAGAGGCGGTTCACAGACACGGAACCAAGGGCGTCCCCAGCCTTTGAGCTATTCAAATACGAATGCGAAAACGAGCGACGACGGAGCGAGTTTTCGAACGCATGAGTGTTGGAATTACATTCTGCAACGAGTATTAGACGATATTTTCTGCATTTCAGTCAAATTTCGTTGAAATTCAATGAAAAATTCAGATTATACATCCTAGTGACTTTTGTATTGTATCTTGGCAGTTGGTGACTGTTACGAAATTGACATTTCCAAATTGACATGAGTTAAAAATTGATAGGATCGGAAGCCAGTGCTAACCACGAAACGAAAAATATAACTGGAAACAGTGCTGTAATGAGTTCATCACAGCACTGTTTTTAGTACTGTAAGGAACTCATTGCGATACTGGAATAGAGAAAATTCATTTTTTGTTTCATCTGCTCACAGGACTATACAGTGTGTTCGTATATAGGTCAACTGTAGATTTCTCATGAAATAGATCATTTTTTTCTTCCTTCCATTTTGTCTCCGGGCTTTCGTTTCCGCTATACAGGGTGTCAAAAATTTATATTTTTTCAGTTTTTCGCTAATTTCTCAGGAACCTTTTGAATTATACAGAATTGAGTTTTTGTAAACACATTGTCACTAAAGCTACTTTCTTGCACTTTTATTGGACGTGCCAGTGGCGGAGATATGGAATTCGAACAAAGATTTTATCCCCCATCTTTTACACCACAGGACAAATTTGCATTTGTAGGTACAGCAAATTCCGGTGCGCCAAAGTGTTTTACATAAAAAGGTACTCCTGGTTTATCACTCTAAAGTTCAAATTGCAAAAAAATTTTTAATTATTTTTAGCGACCATATTTGATTATCACTAATCATTCTCAATGATCATTCTCCTGTCGAAATTTGAAAAATTCGTACTCAACTTTTATTTAAATGTCTTCAGTGAAAAAAAAATTCGACCGAAATTGTTGAAATTTTTCATGGTTGATCTATCTTGCATTCTGAATACTGGGATGGAAACAGAATGAAATAATATCCATTGGTTTTCTATTTGTAGCCTTCCAAATATTACGCTCGGAGAACTTTCATGATTTTTATTCAAAAAACTTCGTACGAAGGGGAAAATGGTGCTAATAGTCTGCCAGAATGACCTGGACGGAAATATGAATTTATAAACCAAAAAAAAATTTTCAAAAAACTTTGGTGGGAGTCGAACTCTCTACGAGTATGAATTGGGTTTATTTTAATCTTATAAATTTCCGTTACCAAAGCGACGCTAGTAAATCGAGAGTGGAGAGTTCGATTCCCACCAAAGTTTTTAGAAACAGTTTTTTTGGTTCATAAATACATATTTTCGTCCGGATCGCTATGGCATCTCATTAGCCTAAATTTGGCTTTCGTATGGCCGCCAGTTTTTCGAATAAAAGTTATGAAAGTTCTCCGAGCGCAATATTGGGGAGGCTACAAAAAAAAACCAAGTGATATTTTTTATTCTGTTTCCACCCAAGTATTATGAATTGAAGATAGTTCAACCATGAAAAATTCCAAAAATTTTGGTCAAAATTTTTTTTTTACTGAGGACATGTGAAAAAAAAGTTGAGTTTGAATTTTGAAAAATTTTTTCACGGAAAATCTTAGAAAATCGAGTACGTTGAGAAAGTGCTTTCCGAATTGGCAACTGAGAAAAAAAAATTCAAACATTGCAGGCTTTCCGCCATTTTGAAATTTTTTTTCAGAATTCTACACCACAATTGAATTGGGCCCTAAAAAATACTAAGATGTGACCAGTAACCGTTATTTCAAATGTCACCATAACTCACCACAGTTAACAGAATATTGCTCAAAGTGGACATTAAACACCCTGTATTTCGCTTATGCGTCGAAAACGGGGTATATGTCATAAGGCAAAAATTACTTCCCCGGTGTCGTCTACACGGCTATATATGTTTGTCCAGTTTATGGTGAAACACCCTGTATACAATCAAATAACTACACAGTACATAATATGAAGTATCTCTTTTATGAACCTCGAATTATTCCATTATCATATGTGTTTTTCTGACTGTGTAAAATCAGCAAGGTGGTCCTTTTCTGTTTCATTGATGTACACTGTTCACGATAAATATCTCTTGGATTGTCCAATTCGTTCTTGAATGCTGAAAATTTCAAAGAAAGAAGTTACATGAACTGTTTTATTTTGAAGAACCGTAGATTCAACGTCATACTGAAAACATAATGGGGGCGGCCTGCATAAAATTAGAGCCTGTTTAATATACATCTCAAGACATTACTCGTTTTCTAGGTTGGAATTTTCGACGAAAGAGGATGTTCTCATCTTTGGATTCGCCAATACTTCTAGGTGATAACATAAACCGGTGTCACCATTCAAAAGAAGAAGAGATTAAAGGCAAATCTCAATTAAAAAGAATCATGAATGTATCAATAATAATGACAGCCTCATTACATTCTTTGCAACAGTAGAGCTCCTAGTACGATCACGACGACGCCCCTCTAGCGGGTGTCACACGAAACTCTAACCTCCGCCGTCATAGGAGGTCCAAAATGGTCTGTCGAGCGTATGAAGCTTTTCCTCTTAGAGGATACTATCGTTATTGGGAAAAGTATAGAATTCGATAGGTGATGAAATGTCTGTCATCTTAGCAACGAGTAAAGCAAATCAGATGTCGTATGAGCCCTTTGATATTGAAGTGGTTTTATTTTGCTGTTTAAGTTATTTTCAGGGGGTGTTTTGTGAAACTTTTGGTTTTTCTTTGATTGTGCTTTAGTGCTTTGTGTTGTTAATCTAAATTTTGACTCCCAATATTTTTATTTTTGGAGTAATAAGTATGGTTGATGTTTGTGAAAAGTACAACAACCGTTCAATTAACTGTTTAGTTTTAGGTCTGATTTCGTGTTTTATTTCATTTTTGATATAGTCATATCTACAAAAGTTGCAGGGAAGGTACGTTTGTATTGAGTATCATTTGAAATTTTTAATACCGACTTATTTTCTCTTCGTTTTCTGGAACATACTTCGTGGCTTGACTGTGGTAGTTTTAAGGAAGGTACTGCATTTAAAAGAAGATACTTTTTTTACTAAGACCTGAAGAATATGTTACTCATTTATATATTGTTCACCTTCAGAAGTAGGTATAACCTGCACCATCCACTATTAACTTATAACTATGTATTACACACTTGGTACTAACCTTGACTAGTCTTCCCTTTTAAAATGTAAGGAACACACGGACATACTATCTATAACTGGTTTCCCCATTTTTAGTTTCATTGCCTAAGCCTTTTGAGATATATTTTCCAGAACTCCAAACGCATTTTCAATATTTACCATTCTTCCCATGGGAGGAAATTTATGGAAATATAAATCGGGATTCTTCCCTTCACGGCTAGTGCAACCAAATACAGAACAGTTTCGATTATGCAGCGACATAATTCAAAGTATAAAACTTCAAAAAAGGTACAAAAAAAATCAAACTTGATCTGCAATGAAGACAAAAAACAGAATAAAAACAATGCATCACGAATTGTTTTACTCGTTGCTTCAATTACAATTTTTTGTCCGCCAGAGGTCTCATTGAATTCTACTCCGCCCAATGGCCCGGTTAGAGCTTTAACGACGTTGGCGCGGTGGCGCCACCTCGTGACCGTGCGGCGAATTAACAAGTTCTACCGTCTTTGGCAATCCAATAATGTAGTGGGGGCTCTCCAGTTATCTATGCTCCTAGTTATAAGGTTATGATCGAAAATATTCACCTGAAGTTATGCATTATATACGTTTCACTACCTAATACAATTATCGCGTCCGTTATTTCCAATCCGCTGTGGAGCGATAGAATACGAACACAGAACATCTAATTCATCCGGATACGGATGAACAATCGGGGCTATTCACTAAGCAAAGTTGTTATGGATAGCGACTGTAAATCGTCGTTATCCCATGCTTATTACATGGGATAACGACGATTTACAGTTGCTCTCCATAGCAACTTTGCTTAGTGAATAGCCCCGAATATACGTCACTTCGGAGCAAAAACGAAGAGTAAAGTGTCAACAGCAGGAATGATGGAACGCCAACACTTTCCTCACCGTTTTCGGTCTGAAGTCACTTAATCGTATATCCAAAGATGCATAGAATACCTGGTGTTGGCACTGATTAGGTTTTGTTCAAGACTTTCTTGTCGATCGAAAATCTGTGATGTGGTCCTACTTTTCATTTCTCCCGAAAGGGGTCGCGCTATTCTCCATAGCTGCAATAGCGCTACGACCGGGAAATATTGCGGATAATTCTGGAACTAGGACCCGAGCTACGATCTGGAGTGCTCAATCTAGGAATAACTGGATAGTGGAGAGATCGCTTCATACGCTCGACACAACATTTTGGACTTCCAATGACGGCGGAGGTTAGAGTTTCGTGTGATGCCCGCCACTGTAGCGCTGTGATCGTTAATAGCGGAACCATTGTTTAAACAACGGTGCTACACATCACACATCTTGTTCTGAGAAGAAACAGTTGCAAATAATTAAATGTGGGTGTCATTATTATTCATAGAATACCTGGTGTTGGCACCATAATAAGTCCAATATGGGGAATGAGCCTATGAAAATTGAAGATGGGCTTTGATAAGAATCCAGATCTGCGCTTGTGCAGCAATATTGAGAATAAAAATAATTTCCTAATTCTGTCTCTCTCTGACACATCGTATTATGTCGTGAAACGTATGTCATTCATAAATTCATGTGAATACAGGCCCGCCGTAAGCGGGCGTGCAAGGCGTGCCCGGCACAAGGGCGGCACGTCCAGGGGGGCGGCAAATCCAGTGAAATTGAATTTTTTTTTGGAGGGGACAAAGAACGTGGTAAGCGGGGGGTGGGGGGGAGAAAAAAGGGGGGGTTGTCCAACTCCAACTGCTTTAAAATTTTGCCAACTGTCATAGAAACATAGAAATTTTGCCATATGCGATCGAAACTTTGCCAACTGCTTTGAAATTTCTCCAACTCCGTTCAACATTGGGGGCGACAAGGTCTCCCCATCCCCCTTAGAGAGACTTTTTCTTTGAAGGATCGGGAGGAGAGGACAGGCGGCCGCAAGTGCCCCCCCTGCGATAGAAATAACAATAATATAATATATATAACAATAATTCAATAGGTTTTTTATTTTTTCCCACCATAATGGGGGAACCCTTTCTAGAGAAGACTCAGCATATTTAGCGCAGGGGAGTATTTAAGGGGGGGGGGGGGTACTGGGGGTAATTAACCCATCCCCAGGAAAGAGTTTTTCACACTAAATCTTCGAATGGAAACGATCTAACCCCCCCCTTTCCCCTCAAGATCAGTTCAGGTCCCTCGCTAAAACTTGCCACAACACCCCCCCTCCCCCCGGATTGCTCTCTGGATACGCCCCTGATGTAGCGCCCTATTGGGGGCGGCATAACAGTATTTGCACGCGGGCGCTCAGACAGCTAGCGGCGGGCCTGTGTGAATACTTATAATAATCATAACGTCACATTTCTAGCAATTTTCGAGTTTCCAGTTGACGTTGACGCATGCAAACGTACAACTCAATCCTTACCAAAGATTTGACTTCACTTTGTGACTGTGAAAAGCATGGATATAATCCATATTGATATTATAAGTATATGGTTGGCACTGATTAGATATTGTTAAAGACTTTCTTGTCTATCGAAAATCTGAGCAGGAGTCCTTCTTTTCCGAAAGGGGACGCGCTATTCTTCCATAACCACAATCTTATATGACATTCACCGTCCGGGATGTACCCACTTTCCGGACGCTTTTTCTTTGAGAAAGTATTATTTCCCGGCCTAGTCCGGAAAGTACGTACTTTCCGGACTAGGCCGGCTGGCCGGAAAAAATCACGGCGTTGTTGTCATTGTTATGATCATCTCAACAACGAGATATAGTTATATATAGTTATAGTGAAAAGGGGTTACAGTCCACTGCCACCTTAAGGCCTATTGTGCCCCTCATCAGAGCTGTTACCATTGCGCCCAACAACGAGATAGCGGATGGCAGCTCTGTTCTGTTTAATTTAAATAAATCAAAATATCGGTATAATAAAGAAATGTGTCTTCTCATTGATTTGTAATTCTACACGGTTTGCCGAAAAAATATTGTACGCAACACGCCCGAAAATAGTTTTTCATTACACAGCACTGAAAACCTTATCATAACATGTAGATTTAGAACATCGAAAATGACTCTTTTGATAATAATGATAATAATAATTTTTATTCATACATGATGAAGTGAACATTACATGTACAAATATTTACCATCAAAAATTACATGGCCTGTCAAACAAGTATATCCACAATTATATAACATATATATAGGAAATTCCAACTGACCTAGCACAACAACAAAACTAAAAGAAAAACAAAAAGAAAAATTAATAATTATTCTATAGAACATAGAAAACCAACAACATGACAACTAAAATGTCATCCCCATAATTGTCAAACGCTATGCTACCACGCAATTAAGTACCCAAATAGAAGTAAATGTTAACGCCGTCGAAGTTAAAAATTGAAATTAACGTCTCTGAAAACGAGAGGATTTCCGGTGACAGAGGAAGTCTACTCGTCAATATTTTTCTGTTATTGTTGATACTAAAACTAAGAGGAAAAACCACATTATATGTATGTTTTACTAAAGTTGCTCTTGACCACATGTAATATAAATTAAATTTTTTGTTACAGATCCTTGAAAAAGGTAATAAATATTACCGAAAGCTCGGAATGATATAGAAGTGTATTACTTACCTCAAACTGACTTACATCCCAATATTTCTCACTGTTTATACAGGGTGTCCCACTAGTGCCGCAGCGGACGATATACGCGTAATGGTCTGAGATTGGCAAAATTTTTTGATGCAGACTTGATATACTACAAGAAGAGCACAACCTAAAAATATTTTCGAATATATCGGGTGACCCACAAAAGAGGAATAGAGGGTTACTTTGTTTTTTCAAATGGGACACCCTATATTCAATAGTGTTTTTCAATTCTCTGAAACTTCCTGCATGCTTTCGTATACTTTTCACATATTTTTATTCGACAGTTTTCGAAATATTGGCCATTTTGACAAAAAAATTATACTTGTAGAGGCTATGTTATCCAATTATATTTCACGAACCCTTGCACATACCAATAACAGTTTTATATGGATTGAAAGACAAGACTTCAAAGTATCCTACCCAGCTATAATAAAGCATCTTCATCATACAGAGTGTCCACAAAAAGACTATCAACATGACGAATTTCAAATCGATTTTTCTTCATTTTTTCAAATGCAATGCATATAATTTTTTTTCATCATTGTAATCACCATTCATTTTACTTCATTTTTTGTCAAATACATGATATGCATATCTCTAACGGAATAGGGTTTTTTAGAGTTTTTCCTCCAAATTCACATTCACTTTCGAATTCAAAAAGCAGATTTGGCTTTTCTGTGGTTATTGAGAACTGTCAAATTATTCCACTCAGAATTAGCATCATTGAAGCTTCAATTCATATTATAGCGAAATGAGGAACTAGCAGGTTTTGATGTATCTACTCAAAAATGTGATGAAATTAGTTACTGAAGACAGAAACTTGCTTTCTGTTCCCATTTTTCAAAATACATTTTTGATAATTTTCTTTGTTTCTAATTGGAACTAATTGAGCTTGCGAGTTTGAAGATCTGCGTGCGTGCCTGTGAAACTTATGAATATCATTTTTTCGAAGAAAGTTGTATAAGGATAAGAGCGGGCACTTTTTTGTATCCTGAAGTTTTGAAACTCGTTTTTTTGAGGCATTCATAACTTGTACATTCAAACTCATTGGTATTTTTTGAATTTTTACATCATTGTGTGAGTATTCATCCAATCCGTAAAAACTATGATGATTTGAATTGAAGCTGCAATGATGTTAATTTTGAATAGAATAATTTGACAGTTCCCAATAACCACAGAAAAACCAAATCTGCTTTTTGAATTCGAAAGTTAATGTGAATTTGGAGGAAAAACTCTAAAAAATCCTATTCCGTTAGAGATATGCATATCATGTATTTGACAAAAAATGAAGTAAAATGAATGGTGATTACAATGATGAAAAAAAATTATATGCATTGCATTTGAAAAAATGAAGAAAAATCGATTTGAAATTCGTCATGTTGATAGTCTTTTTGTGGACACTCTGTATGATGAAGATGCTTTATTATAGCTGGGTAGGATACTTTGAAGTCTTGTCTTTCAATCCATATAAAACTGTTATTGGTATGTGCAAGGGTTCGTGAAATATAATTGGATAACATAGCCTCTACAAGTATAATTTTTTTGTCAAAATGGCCAATATTTCGAAAACTGTCGAATAAAAATATGTGAAAAGTATACGAAAGCATGCAGGAAGTTTCAGAGAATTGAAAAACACTATTGAATATAGGGTGTCCCATTTGAAAAAACAAAGTAACCCTCTATTCCTCTTTTGTGGGTCACCCGATATATTCGAAAATATTTTTAGGTTGTGCTCTTCTTGTAGTATATCAAGTCTACATCAAAAAAATTTTCAAAACGCAGTCCGTTACGCGTATATCGTCCGCTGCGGCACTAGTGGGACACCCTGTATATGTACATATATACAACACCTACTTTGAAAATTTCAACAACAATTAATTTAAAAACTCGCTCAACTTGTGTATAGTTTTCTCGAGTAGTAAATCCTTTACTCGTCTACTGAACGCCGATGTACCTAGTCGCTTCAAGTGGTCTGGAAGTCGATTGTAGAGTTTGAGGCAAGTGTGATTAGAGCCCTGTTGAGTCTTACTTATTTTGGAATGGGGGATAGCAAAGTTATCCTCCTCTCTTGTATTGTAGCCATGATAAAGCGAATTTCTAGTGAACTTGTTCGGTTTTTGGTGAACATAGTTAGATTCTCTCCCTTTTGAACACATCTCTGCAGCCATCAGTGCTCCTCATCCCGAATATGGCGCGAACCGCTTTCTTCTGTTGCAGGAGGACTCGCTCAGCTTTCGCACCCTGACCCCACAAGATTATACCATAAACAGCCAGACCATGGAATGATGAATAATATGTGAGTTTAGCGATGTTTATATTACTTATTTGTCTCACTCTCCTGATCAAGAATATTGCAGTCGATAACTTCTTACGCAGGTTGATCGTTATGTGACAAGTACGGCCCTGTGCATTCAAAGCGCTACGGGGCCGATCGAGAGGTTTCTGGAAACGCGTGGAGTGTTCCATCTGACGTGATGATTCGGGAAGGTTCTAGACGGGCCCGGACTTAGCGAGAAACAATCGGCGTTACACATATAAGGAGCACATCGACGGATGGGGATTCATTCAGTTAGAGACAAGCGACGCCGACGAGTAAAAATAAATACTAGTGCACATAAATCAGTGGAAATAAATTGTACAGACTTTTGTTAGAATTAGTTCATTAGTTGTTAGTTATTAGTGTTATAAGTAGTGTAAATAAATAGTTTAATTGAACCCGGACGTTTTAATAACGAAGAAAACGTTACATTGGTGTCAGGTGTGGGGTGGATTTGAATGCCGATTACCAGATCGCAAAAAGAGAAAATGGACCAGGCGAGTATGGAATTTTTCAAGCAAGCCTTTGAGCAAATGAGCTTGAAAATGGATAAAATGGAAAATAAGGTGGAAGAAAATTCTCGAGAAATGGGCTCGAAATTGGAAGAAAAAATGGATAAAATGGAAAATAAGGTGGTGAGTCAAATTGCAAGTACATTGGATGAGAGAATGGAGTCTATCAAGGAAGTTATAATTGAAGAAGTTAACGAAAAAATTGAAGAAGTCGTTGAGGAGGTTAACGGAAAATTTGAAGAAATATCAGGAATAATTGAACAGCATGCCAAGTTCATAGAGTCCCTGAAAAGAACTTCGAATAGAAAAGAAAGTCCAGCTTCACCATCTTATAGTTTCGTGAAATCGGAAAACAACACCGAAAGTGGCAAAATGAAAATCAAGCCACCAACATTTGATGGAAAAGTTCCTTGGTCGACATATCAGAAACAATTTGAAGCTGCTGCGTTGGCAAACAGTTGGAGCGATAACGAAAAAGCCACAGCATTAATAATAGCTCTACGAGGAGATGCACTTAACATTCTGCAGACAATACCGGAGAGTCAACAGGCATGTTATGAAGTTTTAACATCCAAACTTCAGATGAGATATGGCGATGCTCACCTACAGCAAGTTTACCATGCTCAAATAAAGAACCGGGTGCAGAAAACAGGAGAAAATCTCCAGGAATTCGAGGCCGATGTTGCCAGATTAGTGAGGCTGGCTTATCCATCTGCTCCAGACAGCTTCCTTGAACAGCTATCAATCCAGACGTTCGTCGACGGGATCAAGGACAGTGAAGTTCAACAAGCCTTGAGACTTGCCCGGCCTAAAACCATCGACGATGCTTTAGCTCATGCTTTAGAATTCGAGGCAGCGAAACAGGCGTCGCATAGAGGACAATTTCGTGTGAGACAAGTCCAAGAAATAGACCGACCGGTTGAGGAAATCGTCCGAGAAGAGGTTAGCAAATTATTGAATGCTAAGGAAAAGGATGCTGTGTGCTGGTATTGCAACAAGAGTGGGCATTTTAAGAGAAATGGCCCAAGGATTGGAAAAAGAGACACAGCAGATAAAATAAAAAGGGTTGGTGATAAGGTGCATAAATCGACCCAGGTTAAAAATGCCTCTGACGTGATAATCCGTAGAATCACGTCCGAAGATTTGACAAGAAGTCCTTGCCCCGATAATGGCAGCCACTGCTCTCGTGTGGAAGATAAGGCCAATTTGAGGCGGACCACTGTGATCGAAGATGACTGGCTACCATCAGAAATTCGACGAGCACAGGAGGAGGATCCAGATCTGAGAGTAATCCTAAGTTGGAAGAAGAGTGGCAGACGACCTTCTTGGGAAGAAGTATCCAGACTGAGCCAAAATGTCAAGTCGTATTGGGCCCAATGGGAAACGTTGAAGATTGATGAAGGTCTTCTGAAACGTTGTTGGGAAAATGAAGATGGATCTCAGCAGAGGCTTCAGTTAATTGTGCCCAAGAGTAGGAAGACGGACATTTTGACCAGACTACATAATGGAACTTCGGGTGGCCATTTTGGGATTACTAAGACTCTGGAGAAGGTTAGGCAGCGATTTTATTGGATCAACTGTAAGAACGACGTTAAAGATTGGTGTAGAAAATGTAGAGTTTGTGCTGCGGCCAACGGACCCTACGGTAAAGGAAAGGCACAAATGAAGCAATATAACGTCGGATCCCCCATGGAACGAGTAGCTATCGACATCGCAGGCCCTTTTCCAGAAACAGGCAATGGAAACAAGTACATTTTGGTAGCGATGGACTACTTTACCAAATGGGTGGAAGCGTACGGTATTCCTAACCAAGAGGCAAGTACAGTAGCTGACAAATTGGTGAAAGAGTTCTTCTGCAGATTTGGAATCCCCCTGGAGCTGCATTGTGATCAAGGCCGAAACTTCGAGTCGAAGTTATTCCAGGAAGTTTGCAAAACATTGGGGATACGTAAGACCAGAACTACACCTCTGCATCCTCAGTCAGACGGCATGGTGGAACGAATGAACCGGACTATGGGAAAACATTTGGCCAAAGTTGTCTCTGACCATCAAAGGGACTGGGATGAATACTTGCATTTATTCACGATGGCCTATAGATCTTCGGTTCAAGAATCTACAAAGGAGACTCCATCCAATATAATGTTCGGCCGAGAGATAAGATTACCTTGCGACCTCGAGTTTGGGTGTAAACCTGGAGAAGATGTAGCTGGGGAGGACTACGTTAGTAATCTAAGAAGCAAGCTAGACTACATCCATGACAAGGTGCGTAATCAAATGCAGCAAGCAAGTGACCGGATGAAAATGCGCTATGACATCAAGGCCATTGAAGGAGGGTTTACGGCAGGAGATCTGGTATGGTTGTATAACCCCCACAGAAGAAAAGGTTTTTCACCGAAGCTGCAGAGACATTGGGAAGGACCGTACGAAGTTGTGAAGAGAATAAATGATGTAGTTTACCGAATACGGAAGCTCCCCAGAGGAAAACCGAAAGTCGTCCATTTCAACCGATTGGCTCCGTATGCGTCCACGCAGGATGAAGAAGAAGTACGTCTCGTCGAGGTTCCGGCAAGGGAAAGCTGCGAATTCCAGGAATTTATGAACACCTATGGGGGAACGCGCATTGCACGGTTTGGTGTCACACAGGAAGTTCATCAGGACCTGTTTACAGTCCCCCAGGAATACTCGCTTGCTCATTGTGTAGCAGCCGATTTACGTATGAGTAAGGGAATAGCAAGAGTATTCAAAAACAAATTTGGTCGGCAAGAGGAACTAATGGGACAGCAGCCCAGAATCCGGAAATGTTTGAGATTGAAGTCTGGAGGTCGGTTCATTTACTATTTGGTTACCAAGCAGCACTCTTTCCAGAAGCCCACCTACCAGAACTTATGGACCTCGCTGCATGGCTTGAAAGAAGACCTTCAGCGTTCCGGCGTTAGGAAACTAGCTGTTCCCAAGCTTGGTTGTGGACTGGATCTACTGAATTGGAGGGTAGTGCGAAGCATGCTTGAAGTAATTTTCCAGACGGCAGGTATACAGATCCTAGTATGCAGTTTCTACCCGAATCGTATCGAACTCCCCGTCAAAACTATAGAATGCTATTTCCATCAAAGGGGCTACTGTAGAGAAGGAGCCGACTGCAGATTTCGCCACGGTCCTCTGAAGAATCCATGCAATCTGTTCTGGGACAGAACAGGCTTAAGGAGGGGACAGTGTGACAAGTACGGCCCTGTGCATTCAAAGCGCTACGGGGCCGATCGAGAGGTTTCTGGAAACGCGTGGAGTGTTCCATCTGACGTGATCAGCGTTGCCACTTTGTTACATTCGTAACAAATCTGTTACATTTTGATTGCATTTGTTACACTGTTACGCTTTCAACTAATCTGTTACGTTTTTGCCAGTAGTGAAAAAGGCCAATTGTTCTCGAAACTTTGCTGTTTGAATAATTTGTAAATAACCTCTACCTGAAAATTGAAAACTCTAATCTTCACTAATAGCTCAATGCTAATAGTTTTCAAAGAAAGAACGGGGAGGTGGGGTGGATGTGCCACAACAATCATTGATGGCGCTACTGCTACAAACATTCGGTTAGTTGTTAGTTCAATAAACTAATAGATTATTATTCTATGGTTAGTGTGTGTTACGCTTGTGTTACAACTGTTACATGTTTATGTCAATTTCAGTTACTGAAAAGTTTTATCATGTGGCAACACTGGACGTGATGATTCGGGAAGGTTCTAGACGGGCCCGGACTTAGCGAGAAACAATCGGCGTTACACATATAAGGAGCACATCGACGGATGGGGATTCATTCAGTTAGAGACAAGCGACGCCGACGAGTAAAAATAAATACTAGTGCACATAAATCAGTGGAAATAAATTGTACAGACTTTTGTTAGAATTAGTTCATTAGTTGTTAGTTATTAGTGTTATAAGTAGTGTAAATAAATAGTTTAATTGAACCCGGACGTTTTAATAACGAAGAAAACGTTACATTGGTGTCAGGTGTGGGGTGGATTTGAATGCCGATTACCAGATCGCAAAAAGAGAAAATGGACCAGGCGAGTATGGAATTTTTCAAGCAAGCCTTTGAGCAAATGAGCTTGAAAATGGATAAAATGGAAAATAAGGTGGAAGAAAATTCTCGAGAAATGGGCTCGAAATTGGAAGAAAAAATGGATAAAATGGAAAATAAGGTGGTGAGTCAAATTGCAAGTACATTGGATGAGAGAATGGAGTCTATCAAGGAAGTTATAATTGAAGAAGTTAACGAAAAAATTGAAGAAGTCGTTGAGGAGGTTAACGGAAAATTTGAAGAAATATCAGGAATAATTGAACAGCATGCCAAGTTCATAGAGTCCCTGAAAAGAACTTCGAATAGAAAAGAAAGTCCAGCTTCACCATCTTATAGTTTCGTGAAATCGGAAAACAACACCGAAAGTGGCAAAATGAAAATCAAGCCACCAACATTTGATGGAAAAGTTCCTTGGTCGACATATCAGAAACAATTTGAAGCTGCTGCGTTGGCAAACAGTTGGAGCGATAACGAAAAAGCCACAGCATTAATAATAGCTCTACGAGGAGATGCACTTAACATTCTGCAGACAATACCGGAGAGTCAACAGGCATGTTATGAAGTTTTAACATCCAAACTTCAGATGAGATATGGCGATGCTCACCTACAGCAAGTTTACCATGCTCAAATAAAGAACCGGGTGCAGAAAACAGGAGAAAATCTCCAGGAATTCGAGGCCGATGTTGCCAGATTAGTGAGGCTGGCTTATCCATCTGCTCCAGACAGCTTCCTTGAACAGCTATCAATCCAGACGTTCGTCGACGGGATCAAGGACAGTGAAGTTCAACAAGCCTTGAGACTTGCCCGGCCTAAAACCATCGACGATGCTTTAGCTCATGCTTTAGAATTCGAGGCAGCGAAACAGGCGTCGCATAGAGGACAATTTCGTGTGAGACAAGTCCAAGAAATAGACCGACCGGTTGAGGAAATCGTCCGAGAAGAGGTTAGCAAATTATTGAATGCTAAGGAAAAGGATGCTGTGTGCTGGTATTGCAACAAGAGTGGGCATTTTAAGAGAAATGGCCCAAGGATTGGAAAAAGAGACACAGCAGATAAAATAAAAAGGGTTGGTGATAAGGTGCATAAATCGACCCAGGTTAAAAATGCCTCTGACGTGATAATCCGTAGAATCACGTCCGAAGATTTGACAAGAAGTCCTTGCCCCGATAATGGCAGCCACTGCTCTCGTGTGGAAGATAAGGCCAATTTGAGGCGGACCACTGTGATCGAAGATGACTGGCTACCATCAGAAATTCGACGAGCACAGGAGGAGGATCCAGATCTGAGAGTAATCCTAAGTTGGAAGAAGAGTGGCAGACGACCTTCTTGGGAAGAAGTATCCAGACTGAGCCAAAATGTCAAGTCGTATTGGGCCCAATGGGAAACGTTGAAGATTGATGAAGGTCTTCTGAAACGTTGTTGGGAAAATGAAGATGGATCTCAGCAGAGGCTTCAGTTAATTGTGCCCAAGAGTAGGAAGACGGACATTTTGACCAGACTACATAATGGAACTTCGGGTGGCCATTTTGGGATTACTAAGACTCTGGAGAAGGTTAGGCAGCGATTTTATTGGATCAACTGTAAGAACGACGTTAAAGATTGGTGTAGAAAATGTAGAGTTTGTGCTGCGGCCAACGGACCCTACGGTAAAGGAAAGGCACAAATGAAGCAATATAACGTCGGATCCCCCATGGAACGAGTAGCTATCGACATCGCAGGCCCTTTTCCAGAAACAGGCAATGGAAACAAGTACATTTTGGTAGCGATGGACTACTTTACCAAATGGGTGGAAGCGTACGGTATTCCTAACCAAGAGGCAAGTACAGTAGCTGACAAATTGGTGAAAGAGTTCTTCTGCAGATTTGGAATCCCCCTGGAGCTGCATTGTGATCAAGGCCGAAACTTCGAGTCGAAGTTATTCCAGGAAGTTTGCAAAACATTGGGGATACGTAAGACCAGAACTACACCTCTGCATCCTCAGTCAGACGGCATGGTGGAACGAATGAACCGGACTATGGGAAAACATTTGGCCAAAGTTGTCTCTGACCATCAAAGGGACTGGGATGAATACTTGCATTTATTCACGATGGCCTATAGATCTTCGGTTCAAGAATCTACAAAGGAGACTCCATCCAATATAATGTTCGGCCGAGAGATAAGATTACCTTGCGACCTCGAGTTTGGGTGTAAACCTGGAGAAGATGTAGCTGGGGAGGACTACGTTAGTAATCTAAGAAGCAAGCTAGACTACATCCATGACAAGGTGCGTAATCAAATGCAGCAAGCAAGTGACCGGATGAAAATGCGCTATGACATCAAGGCCATTGAAGGAGGGTTTACGGCAGGAGATCTGGTATGGTTGTATAACCCCCACAGAAGAAAAGGTTTTTCACCGAAGCTGCAGAGACATTGGGAAGGACCGTACGAAGTTGTGAAGAGAATAAATGATGTAGTTTACCGAATACGGAAGCTCCCCAGAGGAAAACCGAAAGTCGTCCATTTCAACCGATTGGCTCCGTATGCGTCCACGCAGGATGAAGAAGAAGTACGTCTCGTCGAGGTTCCGGCAAGGGAAAGCTGCGAATTCCAGGAATTTATGAACACCTATGGGGGAACGCGCATTGCACGGTTTGGTGTCACACAGGAAGTTCATCAGGACCTGTTTACAGTCCCCCAGGAATACTCGCTTGCTCATTGTGTAGCAGCCGATTTACGTATGAGTAAGGGAATAGCAAGAGTATTCAAAAACAAATTTGGTCGGCAAGAGGAACTAATGGGACAGCAGCCCAGAATCCGGAAATGTTTGAGATTGAAGTCTGGAGGTCGGTTCATTTACTATTTGGTTACCAAGCAGCACTCTTTCCAGAAGCCCACCTACCAGAACTTATGGACCTCGCTGCATGGCTTGAAAGAAGACCTTCAGCGTTCCGGCGTTAGGAAACTAGCTGTTCCCAAGCTTGGTTGTGGACTGGATCTACTGAATTGGAGGGTAGTGCGAAGCATGCTTGAAGTAATTTTCCAGACGGCAGGTATACAGATCCTAGTATGCAGTTTCTACCCGAATCGTATCGAACTCCCCGTCAAAACTATAGAATGCTATTTCCATCAAAGGGGCTACTGTAGAGAAGGAGCCGACTGCAGATTTCGCCACGGTCCTCTGAAGAATCCATGCAATCTGTTCTGGGACAGAACAGGCTTAAGGAGGGGACAGTGTGACAAGTACGGCCCTGTGCATTCAAAGCGCTACGGGGCCGATCGAGAGGTTTCTGGAAACGCGTGGAGTGTTCCATCTGACGTGATCAGCGTTGCCACTTTGTTACATTCGTAACAAATCTGTTACATTTTGATTGCATTTGTTACACTGTTACGCTTTCAACTAATCTGTTACGTTTTTGCCAGTAGTGAAAAAGGCCAATTGTTCTCGAAACTTTGCTGTTTGAATAATTTGTAAATAACCTCTACCTGAAAATTGAAAACTCTAATCTTCACTAATAGCTCAATGCTAATAGTTTTCAAAGAAAGAACGGGGAGGTGGGGTGGATGTGCCACAACAATCATTGATGGCGCTACTGCTACAAACATTCGGTTAGTTGTTAGTTCAATAAACTAATAGATTATTATTCTATGGTTAGTGTGTGTTACGCTTGTGTTACAACTGTTACATGTTTATGTCAATTTCAGTTACTGAAAAGTTTTATCATGTGGCAACACTGGACGTGATGATTCGGGAAGGTTCTAGACGGGCCCGGACTTAGCGAGAAACAATCGGCGTTACACATATAAGGAGCACATCGACGGATGGGGATTCATTCAGTTAGAGACAAGCGACGCCGACGAGTAAAAATAAATACTAGTGCACATAAATCAGTGGAAATAAATTGTACAGACTTTTGTTAGAATTAGTTCATTAGTTGTTAGTTATTAGTGTTATAAGTAGTGTAAATAAATAGTTTAATTGAACCCGGACGTTTTAATAACGAAGAAAACGTTACAGTTATGTGATTCTTTCAATTTAGATCTGACTGAAATTCCAACCGCAAGTATTTTACGGACGATGTCGTGAGCAGTTTATTTCTGAAGATGATTTTCTGCGTTTTGGAGGAATTCATTAAAAGTCCGTTAGCTGAAAACCAGTCTATAGCGTTAATCTCAGTATGGCTAGTTTTTTCATGCAGAGTTCTTCTCGAGGTAGACCTGTTCAGAAATGATATATCGTCCGCATAGCTACAAGTCTTATCAGAGGGTACATTATCAAAAATGTCATTAACAAATAAAATGAAAAGAATGGGACCTAGAATTGATCCCTGGGGAACACCTACCTCTATCTTCCTCAAAACAGAGGTCTCCCCACTCCATCTCACTGCCTGGTATCTGTCGGACAAATATGACCTGAAGATCTCCAAAGCTTTTCCTCTTATTCCGTATAGTGTTGGAGTTTTTCCAAAAGCAGTTTGTGGCAGACACTATCAAACGCTTTACTGAGGTCCACACATGACATTTCCACCTCCTCACAGCCGTTGTACGCTTCCAGAATACTCTCAAGGACTTTAATCATAGCCGTTACTGTTGACCTTCCTCCCCTATAAAGCCGTGTTGAGCAATATTGAGACATGAACTTTCCTCCAAGAAGTCTACCAGACGACTCTTCAATATCAACTCGAAAATCTTAGAGAAGACGGGTAAAATCGATATTGGTCTGTAACCTGTGTAGTCTTCTGCATTTCGCTCTTTTGGTATAGGTGTTACCATTGGCGTTTTCTGTTCCTCAGGAAATGTGCCTTGGTCTATGCAGTCATTTAGGATTTTGCATAATGGCTTTTTTATGCATGATGCAGTGTGTTTCATCAACGGTACTGTCATTCCATAAATGAATCATAGAAATATTTCTATGCATCTATGTCGAATCAAATTCATTTCGTTTTGGATCAATCGAAAATATAATTCTTGTGTGAAAAGCAGTAGCAAATAAAGGAAAAGAGAAATAGGCCAATGTCATTGAAACAAAAAAATATTCTCATTGCGTTCATTCGCTGTAATCCTCAACTAAAGGAATAATTTTCTTCAACTTTTACCCTAGGAGAAGTGAGAAAAGGGTCCAATTTTTCTAACAAATCTCTATCCATTTGTTTGTTGAAACGAAATAAACGAACAAACATTTTATCTGATAAATTATCAAATGGATTTTTCCTGAATTGATCATAATAATGTCTTTCGCGACCTTCTTGCACTAACATTTCGGCCTCATCCACAATATTATTCATATTTTGTAATACAAGATCCTCTAAATTCATTTTTGAATAAATAATTCACAAGCTCAATGAATAACTGAAACATAAACTTCAAAATATGTGCTCACGTCAATTCTTGAGGTCATTCATAGATGCATAGAACACTATGCATCTATGATCATTCGTTCGATGAACGTATACGTTCGCGAACGAATAGAATGTAACGTACAAGTCATTTCTCGAGCATATCGCCAACTACTCGTAAAGATTATCCATCTTTTGAACAAAATTGGATTGCTCTTAGGAAAACGATGTCTTTTGCTCACATCGTCGTTGCACCCAGGTACACAGCATTTCCTTATTCTCGACGGCATTTTTCACTAGATTATTGTAGTTTACTAACTTGAAATTATTGAAAATTCCACGTTTTACAAGAGCAATGTTGCTTCTTAAAAGTTCTAACCAAAAAGAACCTCAAACGCTGAAATCAAAACAACGAAAGAAACGACATATACAGCGCCGTCTACAGGCGGCTGAACTTATTAAACGCGTAAGCAGCGCTCCTGGTGTATGCCCATATAAATAAAACTCGTTGAATGGTGGGGGAAAGGAAGTGCCAGGACCCTGCGAGTGATCCCGAGAATTGACCCCCTGATATCTTCTTTCCGATTGATGTGAAGTAGTCATTCAGATTGTTTGCTGTCATATTGTCACCCTCTATACAGTTTGAATCTATTTTTAAAAGCTTTTATTTAGTTTCACCTGTCCCGGTGTCTGTCTGTCTGTCTATCTGTAATCAAATCTTGCAAGTTGAATATGACACACTTCTAATCGTCCGATTGATTTGAAATTTGGCAGGTGTACATAATTCTGGTGACAATGCATCATGAAATATTTTTTATAGAAAAAAACAAAATGGCGGCTCCAAAATGGCGAATGAGTTTTGTAATTATCATCCGATTTCATTCAAAATTAGTATCTGGGGGTTTTTGGGTTCGACAAAGATGATTCTTTCGTCAAAATTGAAAAATTCAAGATGGCGTCTACAATATGGCGGACGAGTTTTGTAATTATGATCCGATTCTATTCAAAATTGGTATCTGGGGGTTTTCTGGGTCGGAAATTACGATTTTTCCAAATTGAGGAATTCAAGATGGCGGCTTCAAAATGGCGGATGAGTGTTTTCATTATAAAAGCTTGTCTTAAAAAATGATTTTTTTATTATAGCTTGTTCTTCCTGATTCCCGATTGATTAGCTTCTGTGCGACCGCACCGCAAAAAGTTTTACGGTGCGCTGAGGCATAGATGCATCCTATGATTCCTATGCTGAGACACAGAGCAACGATTGCGTGACAGTAGATGTCAGTGTTTTGAATAATTATCGTTTCACAGTATCGAAATGCCTTCTGCTGAAAATTTTTCCCGTGTTGTTGTTTTCAGAGAGGTGTAATGAAAAATATCGTTCATTACGTACACATCCAGAAAGGCTTTTTCATTACCTACACCGCACAAAAAACCCCATCATAACATGTAGATTCAGAATATCGAAAATGACTCTTTTCCGTGCGTGACAGTAGATGTCAGTGTTTTGAATAATTATTGTTTCACAATATCGTCGGTCCCGTACCAAAACCATGAATGTGCAAAATTGACCGTTTTGACCTAAGTGCACCCTAAGTCTCAAAATGACCCATATTATTTATTTAGACACCATAAATTGGTCAATACGACTTCTACTTCTTGCAGAGAATAATTAAAGTCACACAAAAACCCTATTTTGCCCATTAGTTACAAACTTCAGATGCGATTATCTCGAAACTGTAATTTTGCACATTCATGGTTTTGGCATGGGACCGACGATATCGAAATGCTTTCCCGTGTTATTGTTTTCAGAGAGGTGTAATGAAAAATATCGTTCATTACACGTCCAGAAAGCCTTTTCCGTGCTTGCACGAGTTCCCGTGTTCGGCTCCGCCTCACACGGGAACACATCGCGCGCGCACGGAAAAAGCTTACTTTCTGGACTAGTAATGAAATATACTATTTTTGGACTTACAGACTTTCAGGACTCGCCTCCGGCTCGTTCTAGAATTTTGTCTATTCGTCCAAAAAAACCCTATTTTCCGGACTTGTTACGTGAATTACTATTTCGACATACCATTGAATTTGACTGATGGGACAAACCTGGGTTTATTCGTGAAATTCGGTGAAATTCAGTAGTATGCTCGTCTATTTCAAAGTAGGCTATGATAGGAATTGTCATTCTCACTAATTTTTATTGATCAAGCACTATGCAAAACAAGCAATAATAATAATAGGTAATGTACTAGAATAATATATCAAAAGTCTGTTCTTTATTTGCGGCGAATGTGACAAATAAACAGAGCAGAGAATAATGAATAATGACTAAATAAAGAAATTTTAGTTTAAAACTGACATTTTCTTACTATTGACATAGCCTACTTGAGAATTATCTTGATAAACCTGATGTTTAGACAAAGAAACCTGGCTTTAGTCTTGAAATTCGAATTTTATTCGATAACGGCGAAACTACTCATTTTGAAGACATGAAATGTTTGGCACACTCTCACTAGTTTTTGACAAGCAATCGATCGGAAATATAAAATTTTATGGTTCCCATTTGAATAAAGTAGATTTCATAGTTTTATTTAAGCTCACTTTGAAGCCCTGGCTTAAGCACCCTGTATAATATTTCCTCATAATTTATACAAGAAGCAGTATCAGCGTACTTTTTTTTGTATCACTGTTACGAAAAGAATTTCTCCCAATTAGGGTTTTTGAAGATATAAACACTAATTCGTGACAAACTTTCTGTCAAAAAATTTGAGAATCAGGCTGTAACTCAACAATTGCTTGAAGTGGTTGCGCATATCATACATCAAATTAGTGCAGAATTGAACGAAGAATTCAAATATGAATGAATAAACAGGGTGTTACATTTGGATTTGGAACAACGAAGTTCACATCCGTTTCCGGTATAACCGGAAGTAGATTCCGCTTGAAAATATTTTACAAATTGAATTCATGTACCTACTCTAAAACAATAATACAAAATTTTGAATTTGTATCGCAATTCCTTCCTCGAAAACTTCTAATGAAACTCTTAAAAAAATTACCCTGTATATTATGATATAGTAACAAATGGTACCTCTAGCTATTAAGTAATAACAACTAATAATTTTATTTTAAAAGAAAAGACTGGTTGAAGCCTTTAACGAAGTTGGCGCCACCTCGTGATCGTGCGGCGAACTACAAATATCCGACGTTTGTGGCAGTTCATTTTTGTAGCGGAGCCTTCTCTCCAGTTATCTATGCTCCAATAGGCCCTATTTAATCTACAATTTTTGGTCACGATTTTTACTTAGGAGTCGTTACACCAGGGTTTTTATGCATCTATGTACCTATATCCATATCCGAATAGATGTTCTGTGTCTGTATTCTATCGCTCCACTCCGGATTGGAAATAACGAACGCGGTAATTGTGTCAGAGAGGAAATAAAATCAGTAAAATTTTGTATTCTTATTTATTTATTCTGAAAACCGATCGAAATATGCGAATGAAATTTGGTGGGTTTCAAGAGGTAGTTATTACGCATTTTCTGAGATGCAATAACGAATTTTATGGATATACTTGCACGGCGCTCATACGGGTAATGATCCCAATTTTTAAGAAAAAACTGTAACGCCACTTAGATATTTCAAACTAACAATCATGTTTGAATAATTCTTCGTTCAATTTGTGACAAAAAATCTCTCCTGCTTTTTTATCGTATGGGGATCCGTTTTTTGCAGAAAACTAAAAATCTTAACATTAATTATTATCGCGTATTTTCATTCCTGAAAATACATTATTAAGAACCATCTAATACAAGAACTTCAAACCAGAACATAAAAACGACGACCCGTACGAAAAAACGGAGGAGAGATTTTTTGTAACGAATTGAACGAAAAATTCGAAAATGATTGTGAGTTTGAAATATCTGAGTGGAGTTTTATTCTTTTCCTAAAAAAAGGCACTTGTGGGTTTCGTCTCACCATTCAATTTGATATGTTCAATTTCTGCGATGCTTCATTCACACCAGATCCACGGAGCGGTTAGTGGAAGAATTCACTCACCAAAGAGCAGGTTTTTTTCCCGATTTTGAAGAACTGAAATGACATAGCTATATGTATACACCCAATATACTCAATTCGCCAATTTCGACCTTCTCCTCCATCCTGATGTGAATGAAGCAATACAGGTTATAACTGCGTAAAAAAGTATGTGGATAATTATTAGGTACAACTAATGTTTCTAATACACATTGAATACTTTACCAACTTGTTTCGACTGGGGCTCAATCTCTCAACTAACATTCCAAAAAAAAAAATAGATAACAAAAGAACAAACAACAACGATATGCACAATCATTTATTTATATATCAGAGTAAAAAACTGTATATTCTATCTTCATATTATGAATTCTTTGGTTCAATTAAATTATAAATATTCATATTTGATTGCACAATAAAGAAATATTATTGATGAAATTTGGGATACAAAGTTGGAGATATTCATGGCATTATCAATAATTTCACAAAATTTTATTCATTCAATGATCAACAAGGGATAATTTTTTTTTTCTCTGAACATCACTGTGATGCAGTAAATAATAAAGAAATATTTACAAAATAGGGCTTCAGTACGAAGAAAGAAATTAACAATAAAATTCGATCATAACTTACAGCTACCAAAAATTTTTCGAATAAGTTTGATAATTAGCAATCATATACTAATCTTTGGTTCAACAATAAACATTTATACAAGAACTAGACTTCACTCATTATCTACAAATCGAACATTTTCACTTTCAATGAAAAAAAGAGATAAAATATGTACAATTGTGAATTCCTCTTAGGGGTCTATATGTAAAAGTAATTTTCATAATCTGCATAAGACGGGGTACCATTCCTTCCAGTTATCTGATTACTACTGCCGAAAATCTTCAAGTCTTTATTTTGTGTTAAGTAATATTCTCGATGTTTTGGACTTGAATTTGTTGACTTTGGTTTTTCTTCACTCTTCTTCTCAGGTGTTAAAACAGTCTGTGATTTGGACAACTGCATGAGATGTGGCGTTGATTGAATCATTTTATTTGGTACTGGTGGATCTGTAATCCAGAATATCTGAAAAAAAACGGTTGTTGAATTACTGTAGGCAGTGGCGCACCGAGGGGGGGGGCTGTCGGGCTGCAGCCCCCCCCCGAGCTCAAAAATAAAGGATTGTTTTCGTCGTTTTCGAGTTTTTTTTATGTAAAAACCTGATTACTCTCGAGCAGCCCCCCCCGAATGAAATTTCTGGGTGCGCCACTGACTGTAGGTACACAAATATAACACTATTAAATAGTGTTATGCTGATAAATAAGAATTAGAATACTTTAAAATGCACTACTCTAGTAGTTTCAAACATCAACAGAAGGTGTCGCCTGTTCCGTATATAGTTCCAAGCAGAAATTACTAGCAAGCTTTCTACTCTAGCTTTTGCAATGGTGATGTCATCTCTGATTAGGATCAAGAGAGGGCGCGGCGCATTGGTTAATTACAATTTGAATATCAATAATTCGGTAATAATAAAAGTAATGTGAGAATGAATGTTAATGTAAACTCACTTTTCTCCTAGAAAGCGGCAAGTAATCGGGATTCCTCCTCAACAAGAAATGGCATTTATGATTTGGTATCCACATCTGCTGCACTTGAAGAGGCCGGTCATCAGGATGGAGCTTCCTCTGTTGTTCCTTCTCTGTGTTAACTTCATAAATTGAAAACTGCTCAACTCTTTCTTTGCTGTTGTAACAGTTGAGTAGAAGAGCAATCAATTCATCTGAAGATGTTTTGGCACTAACAAGAAGGCTCTTGTACTGGGAATTGCTGTTCAATACTGAGTCGTATATTTTCACCAAACCACCTCGTCTGGTTTGTAGAGAAAATCTGAAAAATGTATGTGTGAATATCATGGTAAGCTCGGAATGGCAATGATGAGAAATTGTGATCAGAAAATGAGATATAAAAGAAACGACCGCGCATCCACCATCCAAAAAAACTCAATTGAAGAGCTATAAGAATGAAAATTTATTCAAATTAGAACATTCTTTTCTAGAATGGAAATTAAAGCTTCTGAGCTTGTAACTTGTAGAGTTTACGAGTTTGGAGAATCAGTTGTCTTGTGTGTAGGCTTTGTTACTGTGTCCTTACGCCACCTTAGGCACAACACTGTTAATTTTCGACCCAACAATGAAATGATGGCCCACTACCGATAGCTAGAAAATTTCTTTCGCAGCATCGGGATTGAAATCGCGTCAGACAATCGCCTTTATTACCACTAGGCTAGGGGCACCCATATCATTATTTTTATATCCATATCATTTCTTTTTCTATCCATTGAAATTAATGGATATTCTGGTGGTTAATTCTCAACAGAGAATTGAAGAGCACATTTTACGTCAAAATTCAGAATTTTTCGCCTACCACATAATTTCAATAACGATGTGTGTACACAAATACCAGACGCTACAGTTGAACTGGTAATGATAAACACAAGTATTACATAAAACCTACTTTGAGTCTCCTTTGGGGTGGCAAAGCTGCAAAGCCGCTGGTCTAGCTTCATCGTCGAGCGCCAAAATTGTCCGGACTCCAGCTTTTCGAACTGTCACCTCCATACTCATGTAGAATAATTTGGGATCCCTGTGCTTCATTTTGTACTTGCCAAGGAGCATACCAACAACTTCTTTACATGTGCTCTGGTACGTTATGGACAGAGTTTTGTATTCGATATCGGACCTCAAGCACCTTGCGTATATTTTTATGGTGGTCTGTAAAAAAATATATTATCAGGAAGATGAACTTAAACAAAACAAACGAATTTTTTTTCGATAAACCATAAGAAATATCAAAAACACAGTGTTTTCCATATAAACTTTCCAAATTGTTCATTCCTAGTGGAAAACTTCAGGACTATACACAAATTTTATTTCAAATTTGAGAGGCACAGACCAGCTATGTTTCATCGTGATGAAAAATAGTTTTCAGATTCTTATATGTAGAATATGTGCATAAATAATTCAATCGCTTATGAAGCCACAGGCCGCAAGAGAATATATTCTTTTGGGTGCGAACAAATCATTTGGTTACGGTCCTGATACGCAGTATATATAAATTGTCATCTGAGAAGATTGGGTGTAGTTCATATCTCTCCAACTTCCGGTTGTCTAATTTTATTAGAAAAAAGAGAAAGATAATTCCTGTATTCCGTCAGAAATAGCAATCATTGGATGAACTCCTTCCATTCATAAAGAAGTGAATATACAGAGTGTAACAGCCAAATGGAAGAATTTCGATAACGAATAAATGAGGGCGTGTTGGGAAAAACGCTCAGACACGTCGATTTGCAATTTTAAATGCGCATATTTTTCGAAAAAATAATTTTATATAGGGTGTTCCATGTGACCGTGGCAAATACCGACTTTCTCATTTCAAATGCAACCCCAAATATTATTTATTTTTTGGAATTTTCAGAGAATTCTAGACACAATTCATGCACAATGTCCTAAACCTATCTTTAACTATTTCGGAAGTATTGAGTGTTTTCAGATTTATTGCAAAAATCAACGTTTTGAATAAAAATTATTTTATTTCACAAATTCGGTACATTACACTCAAAACCTAATGAGTAATACTGATTATTTCTTAATTATTAAAAAAAAACCTCGAAAATGTTCAAAATGCTCGCCGAGAACGTCTTAGCAACATGCTAATCTGGTGTAGTGGTGTAGAATTGTCTTGTAACGTTACTCAACATTTCTTCTCAGTAATGGTTTTTGCTTACTTTCTTTATATCAAGAGGTAAATGGGAAATAAGTATTGAATGTAATGTATCGAATTTGTAAAATAATTTTCATTTAAAATGTTAATTTTTGTAAAAAATCTGAAATTACTTAATATTTCCGAAAAAGTTGAAGATAGGTTTAGGACATTGTACATGAACTATGTCTAGAATTTTCTGAAGAATCCATAAAATAAATAATATACAGGGGGTTGCATTTGAAATAAGAAAGTTGGTTTTGGCCACGGTCGCATGGAACACCCTATATAATTTTATTTTCTTGAAAAATATGTGCATTTAAAATTACAAATCGACGTGTCCGAGCGTTTTTCCTGACACCCCCTCGTTTATTCGTTATCGAATTTATTCCACTTGGTTGTTACACTCTGTATGATAGAAGCAAAGGATTGAATTATTTACCAAGTTTAGATTGCAAAGAATTACTCATTTCTACTCACATAGCTTTTAATTTTGTCTTGTTTACAAGCATTTAGTCAATTTGATTTCAACCTAATATAAGATTAATTTTTCTCGTGTAAAAGATTTAGTAATAAAAAGCTGTGTGTACTTGACCGACAACAACAACTACTGTATATTACTACATAACACAGTGAGTAAAAATTCATCTTCAGTATGTACTATGTATTTTGTGGAAGAATGTTCGAACTCAAAAAACGTCAACTTTCATTTCAAATTTTACTCTTCATAGCAGTTTATTATGCACCCTCTACGAGGGGCGGAGGAGGATTGAGTTTATTGAAATGACAACCCTGAATTTCTGTGCTAGAAACGAATGATGTGTTCATTGATAGGGTTTTTATTCACCTTTTAACGTTTAAGTGCGTCTTAAAAGATTCGAAAGCAATAAGTCTCCCGCAAGGTAACCATACAACACTATAGGGACAAAAAAATTGTTTATTTCCGGATAGTCAATAATTATGGGTATTGAATATTATTTACGGAAATAATCATCATCATAATCATCATCATAAGAATTTCCGAGATTTCCACCACCCAGATGAACATATGTTTTTGACCTACTTAATACCGGATTCAGGAATTCGTCACATGTGGTTTTTCATCCCGTCAGGACCATAAATTTGAGTCCTATAGCGACATGCCAATAAAACAGTTTTAAACAAGACATTGGCACATGCCACGCAGTAGCTCCCCATCCCCAGCTTCCTGCACGTGACAAGGTAACGAAAAACATATTTCTTCCCTTTTTCGCAGCTGTGCCATGTCAAATTCTACTGCAAACACACCTTCAGCAAATCTAATTTTGGATAACCAGTTTTCACTGAAAAGGTGTTTGTTTGGGTTTCGTACACCCATTTAGAAATCTAGAGGGGTTATTTTTTTGGATGCTTAGTGTATACGACTTATTAACTTGAAATGGAAGATCGTTCATACTTTGTAGTAGTGATCCAAAAAGCTCTCTATTAATTGGGTTGTTGAATAGTGTGTCACGTTTGGACGGGTGTCCTTTCCATTGATATACAATATTTCAATCTCTCCAGCATTTGCAATACATTATATTAGCCCAATGCCCACTGCCTATAATTGAATGAATATATGCATGGGTTTTTCTAAGCCGGCATTTAAAACATACATAATAAAAATTCCTCTTCGTGGTTTTTGCCTCCATTGTGTTTTCACACTCAATAGAATAATGAAATAAATCGATTGAATATTTCTGCGATTATATAATATCATAACTGAGGATTGAATTTGGAATTCCCAGTTTGATACAGCAAATTATAACTGAATTCAGGAATTCCTTTCATCATCTCTCCTGCAATTGTTGAACTTGAGTTCGTCTCTGTATGGGTTTCCTCCCAATACCAAATCGGAGAACCTGTACATCTATTTTTCCTATATTCGAATGAGCTCATAAAAAAAATTTCCTTCTGCTCAGATTTGACCTTGCATTGATTGAGGAATATGCGCCTTGTAAACTTTCCGACAAAAATTAATAACATTCAATACAGGGTCTTTCACGAGGAACCTCACCCATATTTATACGGGAAACTACTGAACGTATTTTCATGAAATTCAGCACTTATAAGTATTTCAAGATGCTGATGAAATCTAAAATATTTTCAAGGCATGAGCACCTCCGGTTTTTCCGGAAATGACGTCAACTTCCGTTTTTCAAATTAGAACACAATTTTTTTATTGCAGAAATAGATTCCTTAGAAAATTTCAAGTTATTTTGATGTAACATTTTTCAGTTTTGGTTGGAAAATTCTCTCTGAGCGGGAAAATTCGAAAAAAAAATCGAAAATAGAGCTCCGCTGAAACAAGAATAACTTCGAGGTTTTTGGATGGAAAATTTTCATTTTTGGGATTTTTTAAGATGTAAGATTGATGTATCCACTTTAAAAATCGAAATCGCGATTCATGATACAGGGGGTGAAAAAATCGCTTTCAAAGTTAGGGATGACAAAATCGTGAAAAATCAATTTTTTCAAATTAGAACCCAATTTTTTTATGGCAGATATTGAATCTACGTTAAAAAATAATGTGAGTGTATGCATCACACCCTTGCCCTAAAATGGATATTTTCTGAGTTAATATGAAATGAAAATTTTCCATCCAAAAACCTCGGAAGTTATTCTTTTTTCAGCGGAGCTCTATTTTCGATTTTTTTTTGGAATTTTCCCGCTCAGAGAGAATTTTCCAACCAAAACTGAAAAATGTTACATCAAAATAACTTGAAATTTTCTAAGGAATCTATTTCTGCATAAAAAAATGGTGTTCTAATTTGAAAAACGGAAGTTGACGTCATTTCCGGAAAAACCGGAGGTGCTCATGCCTTGAAAATATTTTAGATTTCATCAGCATCGTGAAATACTCATAAGTGCTGAATTTCATGAAAATACGTTCAGTAGTTTCCCGTATAAATATGGGTGAGGTTCCTCGTGAAAGACCCTGTATATCGGTTCCGAAAATAAGGAAGAAAAATGTTTTTCATGGATTTTCGATATGCTGTATCTTAAAAAGAAGTCGTATTTTGAAAAAAGTTATAAAACAAAAGTCATTCGTTCGATGAGAGGAATCTACATTTAAAAAACCTAAAGCAGTGACGGAAAGTCAGGAGCTTTTGGAAGTTACTCCATCTCAAAGGTAGATTCGAATTCAAGAGTCCAACAAAAAATTTGACAGATGAGAACAAAATAATAGTTGGACTGTTCGATCATTTTTGTTCTACTAAATAGTGAATAGATATGTATTTTGTGCGTTACTTTTTACCCCCTTTGCCATATCACCATACTGTCCTATAGGAGAACAGCTTATATTATATTCGTGCGGATTTCTTCACTTTGTCGTCTGAATTCTATCTTCGCCATTGCTTATTTTTTATTTTCCATGTGGCATCCATACGTTGTCAGGTATTATCGACCTAAAGGGTTCGTGCTGCTTTTTTTGGTGCTTCCGAAATTTCTAGCATCCTTTTAAAACATCCTGTCGCGTTCTGAACCCCGACAGATGGCTTCCCTGCAGTTTATGCTTTGCATATGTCTAAGTACCAAATGTTATTCGAACTTATTGACTGTGGGAGCCATAACAAATGTTCGATGTCAACTATAGGGAATGGTCGACATTCGACGAAGTCTAAAATGCTTGCTTTTATCACTTTCTGTCGCACTGAACTCTTAGCGAAATAAGAAGTGTACATATGAAAATATCTCATTGGTGGGGTTAAGAATAGACAGAATTAGCCAACATTGAATATATAGGTAATTTACTGGGAGTCCTGGGAGTCCCATAATGAATGGGTAATCCTGAAACACTGTTTAGAAGAGCTGTTGGGTACTCCCGGTAGAAATATCTTTTATTTCGAAATACTGATAGCTATACTGCCCTCCGTTTCTTCTTGGTACAATATTTCTTATCGACCAATAGATATGCAGAAAACCGTATGAATATATTTTTGTGGAAATAGTACATTGTTTACCGGGTAAGGAAAGCCTAACATTCCTGGCCGATTGTGAAGATTGCAAAGTCGAGGCGTAAGCCGAGACTTAGCAACACAGAGAGTCCAGGAATGTGGCTTTTCCTACGAGGTAAACATACTATTTTTCCGCAAATCGTTTGAAATTCTACAGATTTTAATCAATTTTGAAAAAAAATCGCGCATTATTCCATTCATAAATAAATGGAGCTTTGAAATTCGGAATGGAATTGGTTGCGTTACTATGGACACGTATTGATGCTGAATTGTCAAACTTGACGAACATTAATTTTCCGCAAATCGCTAGGAAATTTTGACATTCCTGACAAAATTTGTCATAGAAAAAGTCAACATTCCCCAACTGTTAGAAAATGTTCATTTCCTTACTTTAAGGAAATGATATCAGTGTGTTCTACATTTATGCATATTCATACTTTTCTCTTGATTTCTTTGGCAATAATTTCAATGAAGCAGTATTCACTGCCTCAATCAGCTCTAGAGGAGTCCCAGAAATGGAAAATTCATCATCACTTATTATTTTACACTGTTTTGTCTTCAAAAAGACCAGCAAGTAAATTAATATTCGTCAAGTTTGACAATTCAGCATTAATACGTGTCCATAGTAACGCAACCACTTCCATTCCGAATTTCACAGCTCCATTTATTTATTAATGGAATAATTCGCGATTCTTTTCGAAATTCATTGAAATCTGTCGAATTTAAAACGGTATGCGGAAAAATAGTATGTTTACCTCGTATAGGGAAAGCCACATTCTTGGACTCTGTGTTGCAATCTTCACAATCGTCCAGGAATGTAAGGCTTTTCCTAGCCGGTAAACAATGTACTATTAATTGCTGGTCTTTTCGAAGACGAAACAGTGTCAAATGATGATGAATTTTCCATTTCTGGGACTCCTCCAGAGCTGGTTGAGGCAGTGAATACTGCTTAATTATAATTATTGCCAAACAAATCAAGAGAAAAGTACGAATATTCTTATGTAGAATACTGACAATGAATATTTCCTAATAGTCGGGAAATCTTAACTTTTTCTTCGACAAATTTTTTCAAGGAATGTCAAAATTTCCTAGCGATTTGCGGAAAAACAGTTATTTTACTATTCACTATTTTGAAAATTTTTTATGAGTAAAAAGTTTTGCAGTATCCAGATAGCTTCAGTGATCCAGGAATTGTGGATCTTTCTCCTTGCAAGCATCTGTCGCCAGAAAACCAATCTTGGCTGGCAATATCCCGGTTCGTATGTTCGCACTCGTGTTAGGTTATGGGAATGAAATATATTTTTTATTTATAAGGCGTGCACTCGATCATGATGCACCAGTGCGTCGTACGATTGCTTTTTACGAGGAGATGTATCTTGCCCAATTTTCTCCAAAACTGTATCTTCCCTAACGATGTAAGCGATCCGTCCAGTGCTTGAGCCACCAACACCACTGCCAGGAATTGGCCCTTCCATGAACGCGGAAATGCCTATTTGTTTCAGGATTAACCATGGGACTCCCTGTTTATGAGATAATACGATTTGATTTTTATTTGATTCGTTCTGAGGCGGCAGAAACGGCATTCATGATAATTGACTGAACAATATTTCATCATTTATTATCACAGACAATTACTGTTCTAACCCAAGTTTCAAAATGAATGGTCCATGTTCCAATTTTCGAACAAGAATCTTGGATTTTCCCGTTAATATTAGCAAAAACTGTCATCAAACAAATGTTTTCAAAACAGGAATCACTCGATCAATCGTGCAACTCAGTTTTGCCATAATTCCATGGAAATTGTGAATTTAGAGGAAGGCAGAACATAATCAACTGAAATCTACACATTGTCTTTCCTAAATACCCACGTTCAGTGTTCCAACGAATGTTCAACACATCACGGTAACTATTTAAAGACTATTCGAACCAATTAGAACCGGAGCTGGGTTTTAAATTTCTTTTGATAATGCTCAGGGGCATAATCCGAGAAAGCTTGGCATAAAATTTTAATTGAGGGGTGTACGTAATCAAAGGAGTCGAGGTCTTTGTGCGTTATTCATCATCTTCCTTCAAATCCGATATTTGGCTTTAGGCTCACGTGCTTCCGGTGTGGGTTGCAAGAAGCATCCTAAATTAATTTGTATTCTTCGGAGCAGTTACGTAACTGCTAGATCTAATATTTCGATTCTCGTGCACATCAAATAGAATCAATTTGTGACGTATATTTCTATTTCATTCACGCTGATTCCATTCGGACTGTTGACAGGGTGAGTCAGCTTTGTTCGATCGGTCGATAACTCCTGCCTAGGATGATTATTTGTTTTTTTTTTATTGAAAGGAAAGAATTAATTTATTTTTCATGTTATTCCTGTAATTTTTATTTTCAGGTAATAAAAGTAATTCAACCTTTTTGAATAGTGGATAAGGGCTAGAGACGGATTCTCAAGATATACAATATCATATATGCAAATATGAAAATTTGCCATAAAAGCGATAACCGATGACGCAGAAGTTAATGTCTTGCAGCAACTACTCATTTGCTCCAAATTTGGCCATAATAACGAGAACTGTGTGCATTTCAAAACTACTGAGGATCGAATTCAACTAAAGGTTAAACGTGACGCATATTATGCTGACTGTGGAATTATCCACATTTTATAAATATAAATCAGATCATTTGATCTAGATCATTAGCGTTTCCATTATGGAGGCAAATCATTTGATGAAAGAATGGAATAAAATCATACAATTATAGGTAATCAATAATTAATAGAATATAAAACAATTCACAATAATTATTCAAAAATAAGGTACATTGTACTTTTTCTATTAAGATAATTCCTGTATTTCCCATAAAATTTCCTTTTCAAGTTTCCCAATGGAACAAAGGACGAATAATTGTATTTGTTATCAAGGACTTTCTAATTGTTTTTAATCCAGTGTGAATTCGCAGATGAATGAAGAAAGTACACTCGTTCCCAAAGACAATGGCTTATTCATCAGGTTGATTGAATTAAAAATAACTAATAGGAATAGAAACTAGGGGATAATTTTCCTATTACGACGGACATGAGATATAATTTGAGAACTATACCTACTAATGAATTATTGTTCAAACTTGGAAGTTTCACTATGTGTTCATTTCGAAATTTCAACCAAACGAAGAATTTCTTAATATTCAAGTTAGTTCGTATTGCTTTGAAAATTCAGTAAACCCAAATGCAATCACCTCTATATTATTGCCTTTTCCAAAAATAATTCACTGAAAACGTCTTTTCTCCTAAGCTATGAGCATATATGTAAATAGTTTAAACTAATTTTTTTTTCTGGTATTGGTCTTTACTTAACGGGAGTTAATCTTCAACGGAATTATAAGGCAATGTTAATTTCCGCTACTATTTATTCAAGAATGATTAATTCTTTTCAGACGTTGAACCAACCTACGAATCAGTAATTATATTCATTCAGTTCTCTTTTTTCTTTCAAATATATTATTGCTTCGACGTACGGAAAGTCATTTACATTTCTTTAATTTTGGACTATAAACTTTTTTTCGAATGGCATTCTCTATAAATTATGACATTTTCTGATTCCCCAATTCATTTCAAAGTGGCTTTGATCATATGACACTGCACTCTCCTGTTTGTTATCCGATGGTCACAAGCCTTTTTCCGCTATGGATAAGAATTACGCCTACTAAATGTAGGGTAAAACCGTGCTTAATTGTGCTTCCTGCAATCAAATCCCTTCTTGAACAATCTGATGTCAGGTGTGCACATACTGCGGACAGCACGTGCTATGCCCTTACAAATGGCTGCTTCCGGTACTCGTATCAGCTTACAAAGCACTTACCCCCCTTTTGAAAGAATCAAATACGACATCCGCCCTCCTTATGTTCGTTGCTCCTGCAGTATTATATGACTTTCCGAGTGTGGTCCAGCTTCTGTAGGTATGATGCTGCACGTTTTTCAACTATTGGATAGCTTTCTTCTGACGGTCATTCTCCTAACCCAGTAAAGCTTCTTCTTCTTCTTAGGACGCCGTCTCCCTACGAAGGTTGGCGATCCAAATGGCTATTGTTGTGCGGGAAACCGCAGCTCTGAAAATTTCTATAGATGTCTGCCCGAACCATCTACGTAAGTCCCTCAGCCATGAATTTTGTCTACGGCCGACTGACCGTTTTCCCTGGATCTTTCCCTCCATTATCAGGCGGAGAATCTCATATCGTTCGCCTCTCATGATATGTCCTAGGTACTGCAGCTTTCTCTCCTTGATTGTCGTGAGGAGTTCTTTGTGTTTACCCATTTGCTGCATAACCTCTATGTTTGTCTTATGTGCCGTCCAAGAAACTCGCAGCATTCGCCTGTAGGCGTACATTTCGAACGCATCGATTCTCTTCTCTGTGGTTGCATCAATGGTCCAGCTCTCACATCCGTATAGAAGGACAGGGAAGACGTAGCAGCGAAGCAATCTGATCCGGAGGCCCAGACTGAGGTCCCGGCTTGCCAGAAGCGTCCTCATGTTATTCAGAGTTTTCCGTGCTTGCGCAATTCTTGATCTAATTTCGATCTTTGGGTCGCATTGCTGGTTGACGAGTGTACCCAAGTATTTTATAGATGGCACTTGTGTAATGTTCTCTCCGTTGATCACCAGAGTAACGGGTCTTGGTGATTTTGAGAATACCAGCAGCTTGGTCTTGGATGTATTCATATAAAGCCCAAAGTTCTCGCTATACTCCACAATAAGATTCACAAGGGATTGAAGCTCTGTTATACTGCTGGCTATCACGACGGTATCATCTGCGTATCGAAAGTTACTTATATTGATTCCATTGATCTTTATGCCCGCAGTCGAATCTCCGAGAGCTTCGATGAATACTGCCTCAGAGTAGAGATTAAACAATAGTGGGGATAGTACACATCCCTGTCGCACGCCTCTTCTTATTGCTATCTCTTCCGATGTGGACCCTTCGATTTTGACAGTTGCTGTTTGGTGCCAATAAAGTTCAGTAATGATCTTTAGATCTTGAGCATCGATCCCGGTTGATTTTAAGATGTTGATCATTTTTTGATGTGACACACAATCAAAAGCTTTTTTATAATCAATAAAGCATGCGAATACATCGACATTCATGTCCCTACATCTCTGGGTCAGCACATTCAAAGAGAAAAGAGCTTCTCGGGTACCCGTTCCACTCCTGAAGCCAAACTGCGAGCGATCAATTACGGACTCACACTTTTTATATATACGGGTATGAATGATCCGCAAGAATATCTTCAAGGCGTGGGACATCAAACTGATCATGCGGTATTCGTCACACTGTGATGCCTTGCTTTTCTTTGGCAAAGTAACAAAGGTGGATCTCAGCCAGTCTGTGGGTATTTTTCCGACTCTGTACATTCGGTTAAATACAGTAGTAATGAGATCTAGACCAACCCCGTCCTCGGCAGCTGCAAGTTTAAAGGTTTCCGCATGCACGTTGTCAGGACCAACTGCTCTTCTGTTCTTTTGTAGTTTAATTGCATGTTTGACCTCTCCTCTTGTTATTTCAGGAGCCCTTTCGTTGATTTCGTATATAACCGGGGGTGAGTCTGGTCTCATGTCATTAAAGAGATTTTCGGTGTATTCTTTCCACCTTTTTAGTTTCTCGTCTACTCCTATAAGAATTTCATTGTTGGGGCCTCTCAATATTCCACTATGACCCCCCCGCTGCCTGCCTGTAAGTTCTTTGATATTCTTGTGTAAGTTAAAGAGATCGTGCTTCTTCTGAAGTATTTCTATTTCCGTGCATTTGTTCGTCAGCCATGATTCTTTGGCTTGTCTGCATTTCGCACGAATGAGCCTGTTAATTTTATCATATTTATCTGTATTTTTGTGTTTTTGTTCTCTTCGTTCATTCATAAGTGTGAGGATTTCATCAGTCATCCATCCCTGTTTTTTTATGTTATTTGTAAATCCAATATCGGTCTCTTGGGTCGCAGTCAACGCCTTCCTCAGAGCTTCCCATGAAGACTCAATGTCTTCATCTAATTCGTTCTTTATAGATCTCTCAACTTCTTTCAACCTGTTCTCAAGTTTTTGACTGATTTGTGTTCTTTCTGCGAGATTCTCGAGTTTCCCCACATCAATACGTTTCTGTCGTGGGGCCAGTTTAGATTTAACAAAGCGGCGTATTTTAATGTCCATCACAACTGGGTTGTGGTCGCTGTTGATGTCTGCTCCAGGGTATGTTTTGACTGATTTAATAAACTTTTTATATTCGTGTTTAACGAGAATGTAATCTATTTGATTTCTTACAGTATGTCCGTCCCGATCAGCAGGTGAGCGCCAAGTGTACAAACGTCTTTTGTGGAGCCTGAAAAAAGTGTTGGCAATGCTTAGTCGTTGTTCTGAGCAAAACTGCGCAAGTCGATCGCCTCTCTCATTCCGTTCCCCCAGACCATACCTCCCGACATAATCTCCATCATCACTTCCTGATCCGATCTTTGCATTAAAATCTCCGAGAATTATTGTAATCTCACCATTTTTTGTCAACTTCAAGGCTTCTTCGAGTTCGGCGTAAAAGTCTTCAACCATGTCATCTGTTTTATCGTTTGTTGGTGCATATGCCTGTATGATATTCATATCACGGTGAGAGGTTTTCAGCTTTAGTAGCATGACTCGTTCTCCTAACGGGATGAAATCCACAACAGATTTCTCAATTTCGGACGTGATCATGATGGCCACCCCATAACGGTGTTTAGGATCATTACCTCCAGAATAATATATGACACTATGTTTGGTTTTTTGTTTTCCTGAGCCGGGCCATCGGACCTCGCTAAGGCCTAATATTTTGATTTGTAGTCTATTCATCTCTGCATCGACGTTGGCGAGTTTTCCGGCCATGTATAAACTGCGCACATTCCACGTGGCAATTCGTGTTGTTTTGTTATATATTTGGTGTTTGATTATGTTTGACGGGGGGATTCTTAGCACCCTCTCCCCACCTAAGGGGTGCCCCGGACTGAGGGCCGTGGTTCTGTTTGTACTAGTCATTTGGATTGTTTGGAAGTAGTATAGTGTAGTAGGAGTTCCGTTTCCTTTCTACACCGCAGTGCGAAAACCGGTAGGGCTGCTTCAGCTGCGCTTTTCGCGTCCAAGTTACACACCGTTTTGAGAAGTTTATCTTTCTACGCCATGCATTGGTACTGATGAAACTGCTGCCTTTCATCAGGTGCTAGTTTTGGTCCACCCCGAGTATTTCATTTTCTCGGTACCACCTATATCTAGGAGGCGTTCCCCTATCCGCCACCTGGGGAGGCGCCCGATGGAGGACTAGCAACCCCACACCCACAGCTTCTTCTGCGATGAGTTTTTTTGAGAAGAAAAATTGATAATAAGTGAAACAAAATGTCCACACTCGGAATTTTTTTTATTGATTTGAATGATTCGAACCAAACAAATTTTGGAAAACAGAGTTGAAATAGAATGATGATATAGTGTTTCAAGATGATTATACTTTTAAATTTAATAATCTAGATTCTAAGTTCATTCATTCTGTTCCCACAATGCATTTTCAGAACCATTTTTTCATATTGTCTAGAAAATTTGTAGGAGTTCCCCTGCCAATATCTGCAACACGTTCAATACGAATTGTTTTACGTAGAAACCGCACCTACGCTTTGTAGGTACACTAATTGTCACGAGATATTCTCTTGAAACAATGATGAATAACAAAAATAAGAACAAAACGACTGTAGAACTTGTAATATTTTGAGATAAAACCCTTGAAATTTCAAAAATGAAATGCTATCACGTCCCAAATCATCCTTCAATTGATATTTTTATATTATAAGATTATGGGGATGAATACCCAATCACATCACAAACAAGTAACATATATATGTACTTTCAATGAAAGTATTCAGTTTGATTATACTGAATTGATCCTCGCTATTCGAATTATAGAATTCTGGGATTTTTACATATTCACAGTGAACAGACAGCAACAGAAAGAAAAATGAATATAATACAGTGTCCCAAAACTCAATGCAAAAACGAAAACCATCAATATTTACAGTTACGAAGAAAAAATTTATATCTGATTGTGGCCATTTACTTTTAATATTCAGACATTCCGAAAAATCATGAAAAATAACACTGCGTGGTGATCTTTCGAATATTGCCCCTGCAAATCATCATTTTCCTCAATTATTTTTTGTGACGAAATGTTTAATAGCCCCTCACTTCTTTGCCAGATCATGTACTAAAAATCATTGCATTGCCCAAAATCCATTAAACGAATACTGAATAAGAAATGAGCATACTATTTTGGTAAGAGAGGGTTAAAGATGGCGCATTTAGTATAGGTATGGTATGGCACATCATTATGGAACCGAAAAAAAGTCTACCACCCATGAATGGTCTATTTTATTTCCAATGCCATGAACGTAGATATTTCAAAATATTAAGAAGAAAAAATTACGTAAATCACCGTTATATACTAAATGATCACCAGAAAGCTTACTTTGCCCGCATTAATAAACTTGTGGGTCGAGTACCTCAGTATTACAGCTTTTAAATACGTGATGATAAAATCAAAAGCCTTGAAGAATGGAAGACATATCTTTTTTTCATGGTTATAGTTTCTCCAGCCAACTATTTCCAACAAGAAGCATCCCGCAGCTACTGTCCCCATCAAAAAAATATTCGCGACAAGCCGCTGTCTCTTGGCGCGTCTAAATGGTGGCGATGCCTATCATTGCGGACCAGTGTAGCCGGTTGTCATAGCGGAAGGGCAAAGACCTATAAAACTCACAATCAGTCAGGTAAGGGAATTAACCTACAACTCGGGACAGGATGAGCCTTCAGAGCTATGCGGATGTTGAATTGAGCTCCTCGAACTCTTATTGCAACTTAATAGGCGACTCACATCCGAATGGTTTCTGAATTCATTAAGCAATTAATGGTTTCGGTTTGGGCGGCGTGGCAGTAGGTACAATAGAATTTTCATTTAGCGCTATTATGAAATGCTGCATTTTTGGGCAAGGCTGGAAGGTGGAAAAAATCATTGGGTTTAGAAAGGTAGATGTTTTATAGGACGTGACTGTAACTTCCGTCGAGAGATAACACTTTTCAATCGAATACTATTATTGGTTGATGTCAAACAGGTGAACTACAGGAACAGATTGAAGTGGAAATCTTCGACACATTAAATCTGAAAAATCCTACAAGCAAACAATTTCTGGGTGCATTCGATGACGATTACATGGAACAACTAAGGTGCGTTTTGAATATCACCAAAGACGTTCTTGATATACATTACATACTACATCTATTCAATTATGATCAAACTGATAATTCTTAGGTAGGCATTGTTATTGAGTCCTCACGCCACCTTAGGCACAGCACTGGTAATTTTTGACCCTACAGTGAATGGTCACTACCGTCTGACTAGCAAATTTCTTTCATATCCTCGGGAATTGGGATTGAACTCCCCCGGGTTCTAAAACAACACTCTAACCACTGAGCTAGGAGCACAATCTATTGGCCTTTTTTTGCTTCGTATATCGTATGATCGATTCTGCTGATTTCTTCATGGCGCCTTAACTGTCTTTTCTCAGAGCCCGAATGAAATAAAAAAAATTTAAAGATGTTCATACAACAGGTCTTTGTCAAGCAAGAAGTTATGATCTTGGAGCACAATCCTGTAGGTACATACAAGGAGTTTAAAAATTGAAGATTAAAACAAAGAGGGCAGATTCCTGGCATAATTATAAGAAAAAGTCCCGTAACCATTAGACTGCAAACGTTTCGTTTTGGAAATACAGGGAATGAATTGAAATTTGAATTCTTTTTGAATTTTTTTCTCATGAAAATTGTATATTGAAATTTTTATATTTAAAGAACACAAAAAAACGAAAATCAAAATTTTTGCGCAGGCAATTCAACGACTCAATTTCTGAACTGAGTGGGTTCTATTAGCTTCAAATGATAAGATATTGAATATGTTGGTTTACCCTTTCTCTTAGCTATGAGCCAATGAGGTCTAGATTTTTGGAAGTTTATTCTCGAATTTTGAAAAAAAAATAAATGTCATATTAGCAGTCTTTGAAACATGGTTTGTGTGAATGTTATGATTTGGTTGAATCAATGAGAACCATTAGGTCAATTCAATTCCAGTTGAAATATTTTGATTGTTTCGAAACATCAACAATATTTCAATATCAAAGCGAAAATACAAAATTGCGAAGATAAAAACTACAATAAATTTCCGAAAGCTCCTCCATTTTGGTCTTGATATACATTTCCTTGCTCCTGACAAAATATTTCGAACTTATATTTGCATAATAATAAAATCCAGGGAATGTTCTTCACATTCCTTCATCAAGGGACCAAAAAGGAGAACATTCTGAGTATTCATTGTAACTTTTTGATTTTTTTTGTTAGGCTTGTTGAAACGTCGTATTTTGAAAAATGGAATTATTTCAACTGGAACGAAATCGATTTATTTTGATAATAATATAATATAATAATATTTATTTATTTGCCTCTGTACAATAACAATAATATCACATTAATACATAATATTACGATTGTGCGAAACAAGTGTCAAGATGATGACAAACATAGAGAATTAGGATGAGAAACAAAACTCCCCATCACTGCCTTCCAAATTCCCCCATAGAGTATGGTTCCAGATCAATCAGATACTGCAGTAGCTCAGTAGTAATTTTTTTTGTTTTCCACGTCTTCTTCATTTCACTTGGCAATCTGTTGTAGAAGCCTACTGCTACGTAAATAGGGCTGCTCTCATACATTTGCCTTTTGTGTTTCGGATAGTTTATCTGATTTTTTCTTGTGTAATGTGTGTCGTTGTTTCTTCAAAATATCCATATTTTTGATAACTCACTAAAGTTTCATATATATGTACAGGGTGTCCTGAAAACAATGGATAAGCCTGCAACTATAGATAGACATTGTCGTGGTCTAACTTATTCCATATTTTGACCTTAATGAAAATTCCACGGTTTCCGAGATATTCATGGTTTTCGTATTCTTAGAAAATTTCCAAGTGCGATTAGTTTTTCTAGTGCCATTTCTACAAATGGAGAGGTATTTCGATATGGTTTTTTTTTATTTCACATGAGATAGTTCAGCTATCGGAAACAAAGACTTAAATTCATCAAACTAGTGTAAAAAGTTAGAAACTCGTGAATTACGAATAAAAAACTAAATGAAATTTCCTTCAAGTTTGATGAGCTACAGTGTAAAAAAAATGTAGGACGCCCCTGGTAGACATCATCTTAAAAACTTGCTCAGATTCCAAAAAGGTATCATAAGCCTAGGCATTCTGTAGTTTTTCATTCTCGTAACTACTTGATTACCAAATAGTCGAAAAACTGTTTTTGTTGTAATCGTTATTCTGAGCTCATGTGTAAAAGTCAGGACGCCATTTTTGTTGGAATCTAGTGGAAAATTACAAAAATTATTTTTATTTTGAAAAAAGCAGTAGCGTATCGTTTCTCTGGTTGAATAGAAATATGGCATTATTTGCATTCAACACCCTGTATCTCGAAAACCTTACCGGACCTAATTGTATTTGACAAAATTTCTTATTTTCTTACATTCTGTACAGTGTTAAAAGGAAAGTATCAACTTAAAAAATAATTCGTTTTATTTTATTTGTAATGAATATTCCACATACCTCTATTGTAGCAACACAGGGTATTTTTTAAGTTGATACTTTCCCTTTATCACTGTACAGAATGTAAGAAAATAAGAAATTTTGTCAAATACAATTAGGTCCGGTAAGGTTTTCGAGATACAGGGTGTTGAATGCAAATAATGCCATATTTCTATTCAACCAGAGAAACGATACGCTACTGCTTTTTTCAAAATAAAAATAATTTTCGTAATTTTCCACTAGATTCCAACAAAAATGGCCTCCTGACTTCAACACATGAGCTCAGAATAACGATTACAACAAAAACAGTTTTTCGAAATTTTTCGACTATTTGGTAATCAAGTAGTTACGAGAATGAAAAACTACAAAATGCCTAGGCTTATGATACCTTTTTGGAATCTGCAATAACTGAGCAAGTTTTTAAGATGATGTCTACCAGGGGCGTCCTACATTTTTTTTACACTGTAGCTCATCAAACTTGAAGGAAATTTCATTTAGTTTTCAATTTTTCTTCGTGATTCACGAGTTTCTAACTTTTTACACTAGTTTGATGAATTTAAGTCTTTGTTTCCGATAGCTCATGTGAAATTAAAAAAAACCATATCGAAATTCCTCTCCATTTGTAGAAATGGCACTAGAAAAACTAATCGCACTTGGAAATTTTCTAAAAATACGAAAATCATGAATATCTCGGAAACCGTGGAATTTTCATTAAGGTCAAAATTTGGAATAAGTTAGACCACGACAATGTCTATCTATAGTTGCAGGCTTATCCATTGTTTTCAGGACACCCTGTATATATGGCAGGTACGTTTAGAATTCTATTGGACCTGAATTTTCTTCTGCATGTATCACGCATTTTTGTAGGTGTTATTAACCTCAATGCTCTTTTCTGGAGAACAAATATTCTATGAATCTCTGTATTTCCCCCTTAGTTGTCACAGCAAAACGCAACTGTGATTGGAAACTAGCAAAATAGACAGCCAGAAGATGTTCCAGTCCAATATACCTTCTAAGCACACAGAGCATATAACATACTCTGCCGAGTCTTTTGCATATTTCTTCTATATGTGCTTTCCAAGTGAGTGCCCTATCTACATGAACCCCCAATAACCTTGAGGTATGAGCCAGTGTAACGTGCTCTTTACCCAATCTAAGATGCTCGGGTATGCCTGGCCTGGTGTAATTTGTCTGAAAGAGCATGAAATTTGTTTTGGACTTATTTATAACCAATTTGTTCATTGTAAGCCACTTTTCTATATTCGTCATGGTTATGTATCCTGATCTTGATAGGTCTTCATAATTTTTTCCTTTCAGGACTATGCTGGTATCGTCAGCATAGTTCACCAATTTTTCTTCACCAGTCAACGATTCTTTCAAATCATTTATAAATATTAAGAACAAAATGGGTCCCATGATGCTTCCTTGTGGAACACCTATATCTATGTCCTCCATATTAGAGAAGCAGGTTTTCCCCTCTTTTTTCAGTTTCACCATTTGTTTTCTATCAGTAAGGTATGATCCTATCAGTCTTAAAGGTAAACCCCTCACGCCAATTTTTTCCAGCTTCTGCAACAATAACTTATGATTCATACAATCAAAAGCTTTCGTTAGATCAATTAAAATGCCCAAAGGTATCTCATCCTTATTCAAAATATCATGTACTTCTTGTATGAATGCGTGCAGTGCTGTGCTTTACTGACATAAATTAAAATTCATCCAATATCAATTTCGAATCCTATGTATTTCGAGATTTTTTTCTCAGGACCGAAAAATTGGCAGAATCAATAAACAGTGTCAGTCCAATAAATATTAGTATATCCATAATCAGCAGTGCGAGTTGTCATGTTATTCGTCGTAACTTGTCCCCCCAATAATTTTCCCGAAACCTTTCCAACCTGCCAGATTTTGGACGTCTTCTTCCACCCGACTTTTATTGGACATCAGTCAAATTGTACTCAGAGTCTAGACTAGTGTAGAGAAATTGGAACTATATTAATAAGTTAGGGTATATATATATAGTATATATTCTTATATGACAACAGTTAATGAATTCTAGAGAATTTATTATTATTTTATTGAAAATGAATTGGTGGAAATATGACGATGAATGCTCAATAGTCTTTACATCATATACAGGGTTGGGATAAAGTTTGACACCAAATTAATATCTTTAAAACGAAACGGGCGATATTTTCGAAATTTGGCAGCTGAGTGTAATGGACCACCATGCATGTGATGAGCATATTTTCATTAATGAGATACTTCCGGTTTAACCGGAAATGACAAGAAAAATTCTTATTTAAATGGGACACCCTGTATATTTCTGCAGATTCTGAAAGAGCACTTTGTTTCGGATCTGTCCATATCGGGTTCCATGTAAAAATTCTCTGTAAAAAGAAGAAATTGAGTCTTTTTGTACATTTGAGAAAAAATCCATTCAAATAAATAAATCGTTGTTATTTGTATCAATAGTGAGAATTAAAACGAGATACTTCGTAGTAGATAACTCTTTCTGCTTTTCATGACGTATTTTTTATGAAAATCTATAAAGAGAAGAAATACAGGGCTTTTACTAGTAGAAAAAATTCATTGAAAATAATTAAAAAAAAAATTATTTTAAATGTTCGAAGTGCTTGCCATTCACCTCCTGACAATATGCCAGTCTATTAACAAATTCTTGAGTAACTTTTCTCAAGACTTCTCTATGTATTAATGCACATTCATCAAGAATCCGTTGTCTCAATTCCTCTTTTTACAGATAATTTTTACATGGAACCTGGTATGGACAGATCCGAAAAAAAGTGCTCTTTCAGAATCTGCAGAAATATACAGGATGTCCCATTTAAATAATTTTTTTTTTGTCATTTCCGGTTAAACCGGAAGTACCTCATTAATGAAAATATGCTCATCAGATGCATTGTGGTCCATTACACTCAGCTGCCAAATTTCAAAAATATCGCCCGTTTCGTTTTAAAGATATTAATTTGGTGCCAAACTTTATCCCAACCCTGTATATACTCCCACAACTTTATTTTCAATATTATTTTTGGAGGACACTACGAGATTATATTTAATAATTATATTTGTTTCATTTTTGAAAACGCAGTCGTATTTGGTATAGGAAATTGAAATTAAAAAAAGAGAGTATCATCAACTATTAGTATCACCTTTTTACTTTCATGTTTGAAAGACAAATTTTCAAGAATACGATAAGTTCCTGACAAATTTGAATCTACAGAACCAAAAATTCTGGAATTTATATGCTTATCATAATCAAGTTTAATGGTGAAGAAAAAACACAACAGCATAATGTATACCATTATATACGCATTTTCAAATCAAACAATAGTGACCCACATATTTTTATAAACTGTATTTTGCATAATTTTGTCTCGTGTGAATCTTAAAACAATGGTTTGTGTAAAAGGAATTTAAACTTTCCTAGGGTAAAAATCATTCATTTCTCATTCCAATTGTTTCGAAAATCTTATGGAATTATTCAATGAACTTGAAATGAGTGAAGGAGTTTGGATTTCGCGGAACAAATGCGGAATGGCATAATTTATGCTGCATTTGATGAACCAGAGTTCCTTTGGATAGAATGATTTCCGTAACTTAGCTGAAAATTTATCAATTTTAAATCGATCAAACGGACCTTCGACAACTGGTCTAAGAAACGGAACGTTGAATTTCATCATAGATATATCATCAGATATCTGGAATGGGTTATAGAATACTCAGTCCAGTTTTATGGAAGAATAACTCTCGAATCTCTTCAAACAAATATTAGGATTGGTATTTTACAAATGCTCATATAGTTCCGAAGAAATAGAAATAACATGTGTATTGTAAACACAAAATGAGTTATGGTGAGTTATGGAAAGATGATTTAAATTCATTGTGTTAGATGAAGAATTTATCAGTTGTGTACTTACTTTCGATTTTTCACATATCTGAAAAAAAGATAAGAGGACAATAACTTTTTTATTCGATGACTGAATATGAAAGGGTTACCAGCTCGAGCTACTTAAGAAGATGCTGATAAAAAAATGACAAACAATGAATCTATTTGTAACATTGGATAGTCACACACAGCATATATGAATTGAACAATTCAGCATTTGAAAATCATTGAAGAATACGGTGATAACAACCTAAATCGGAAATAGAAATCTTGCAACCTCGACTGAAACGCAACAAAAATTTCAAACAGTTGATCGATTCAAATTGGATTTTTCTGAATATGTAGGTATACAAGGTGTTCCAGAAATCAATGGATGAAAAGTGGGAGACCAGAATATACCAGTTTCGACAACAATGAAAATAGATCACTGCCTCGAATCCCATCTTTTGTGACCATTTCCGGCCAAAAATTCGAATGATTGTCATTTTTTAAAATGCCGAAACCGATACCCTGTGTGGACTTTCTGTGCAGTCATGTTTTATCTGTAACTCTCATTAACCCTGCCATTTTTGCAGTCATCAATCAAGCATCAAACTGTGTCTTATAAAAAATAGTTCGTTTGCAGTATGTTTTATAGTATCTCATTCAACGAGCAAGTCGAGTTTTGTGAATGATCCAAATAAATAATAGCCAAAATACGCGTCTAATATTCAACTTTGTCCAAGATAGGTACATAAATATTTTTTTCATAAAAAAATTACCGGCATTTCAAATTAAAAGGATATTTCATAACATTCTCTGCTCTGGTTTGACCATCACAGGATATCAATAGAAATCGTAAATTGTTCTGAACAGAGAATGCACTGAATTGATATTTCAATTCAGGTTTTCTTCAAAATCACCAATCAAATTTATAAAAAAGTATCACTCATTATACAGATACAAACAAAATGTGGAACAGAGCACTATGCATGACCACAGAAATGACTACTTATACACTTGATTTCCCAAAAGATGGATTTAGCTACCTGATACAATGACGAAACTTTCTAGATCATCGGATCTGAATTTGAATTCACATTATTCTCTTTATGATGAGGATGAGTAGATATTCAAAACTGATTTTGAGAATATTTGGACGACTGGAGAAGAGATCTTTTTGAACACTATGCAGAGCTTTTGTTAGGACCCTAAACAAGCAGTGATTACTATATAATTTGGACAAACTAGATGAATCAAATGATAGCAATAATTAGATATTATGTTTCAATTCATTATACAATAAAACAGTAACCTAATCAATTTCACTCATCAGTATTTGTTTACAGTGTTCTTCAATGTCGATTTTTTGCCATTTTTCACGAAAAAGTGTTATTGGCCAAAGCCATCTTGTGGAATAATTTGCTTAAGATTATCGAAGCATCCAAATTAGTGGTCTCAATGTAGTCAAATTTACTTCAAACTCTTTTTTCACTAACACATTTTGTTCTTCAATTGGTGACTGTCATATTAGCATGGTTGGATTCGATGAAAGAAATCAATATCAAATCAGAGCAATTTGTGATGATAGCATTAAAAATGTGGCGAAGAATGCCAATTTTCGAGATTTTGGACAATATGGTAAGTATCCATTTTTGCGAGCTTGTTTTCACCCGATCGGTATAACCTCGCCCTTAACCCAGTGCGCGCTTGACGTTAGGTGTCCGAACTCCCACCATTGTTCAACATCATTTCACTTCCAGATATCAATTTCTTAAAACTCTAATTATTCAAATTCGCTACCTTCCAATTATTGTGAGACTGAGAAGGCCAATTACAAAACAGATTGTAACCTGTCTGTGATTAACTTTGCCATCATACCACTATGGTTCCCGACCGTAATTAACGATAAAATGCGACCAAGTCTTCAGTTCAACAGCGTCATAAGCCGATGTCGACGCAATGAGAACAATGGGAAAAGCAAGGGAGACTTTGTACGGCAGCCAGATGTTATTCCATAATGTTATGAGAACATCCCACCATGAACGAAATTTCTTTACCTCAGTGTAAAGTTTTTCCATGGTCTGGAATGCTCTCTTTTTCTATAACGCATTGAGCACTGGAGAAGAACAAGGAAGGCTATACCAGCACTTAAATGTTTCAGAGCGACGATGCGTGAGATACTCTGATGACATTCTATTCAACCACTCATAAGTTGATGAAGGGATAATCTACGTAGGTAGATGAACTTTTGAAGCTATGAAGAATGAGCCGTAATATGTGGAGCTATTCTTATTTCGTTTATATACAGACTAATACGGGATGTTTAAAAAAGGTTCATTTCTAAGGTGTAAAGTTGAAGACTTTCGATATATTTTTCCTTAAATCTATGCGGATGGACCTTATTATTTTAATCCTAATTTTTTACATATCCCCATACAAAAATATCCAAAAAAATAATGAATCGAAATATATGTAGGTATATATTTTCGAAGAGCTGATTTTTTTTAGCATAACATAGGAGCAAGAAGACCATTCGTATTTAAAATAGGAAAGTTGTTTTTTTCCACCCTTTATACAAGTGATAAAAAAATTAATACGGTGTCGTATTGCTAATGAAAAAGTGCCTGTGGAAATTTTTTACCGTTTTTAGATATTTCAGAAAATGAAGAAGTTATGGCACATTTTTGAAATCGCCAAAATATCAAAATTTCCATTTATCTTGAAAACAAATGAAGATATCGTGAAACGGCTTTCAGTTATGGAGTTTTCACGAGAATCGAGCCCAGGACTCCTTTCAACATTTTTACCTATCTAGCCTAGAAGTACAAGAAACAGCCAAAATTATAGAGCTGAATGATTTTATTGAGGAATTCGATTCGAATAGTGAGGTGAATAAATATAACTTTTGCATCAAAAGGCAAACACTGAAAATATCTATGACTCCGATGAAGGTGTGAGCGCAAACAACTGACATTCGAAAATAAATATGTTCCTAGAACTAGGCAGTGCGGTTTATCAAATCCATTAAGATCAATTCTGCACTCCAAACTTTTTCGCAGATTATTGAAATAAATAGTGATCAATATTTCTTTTTGTCGACTGAAAACGGATGCTTCGAAATAGGTATTGACGTTTTGGAAAGAGAAATAAGTCAACCGTAGTCATATCAGGGTAAGACGGTGGTTTGATGATTTGAGGATTTTTTGGCTTTTGACACAAAATCATTTAGGGAATGATTCAACACAATAATATGATTGCTGGATGCAGGTTTTTTTCGATTATGAGCCGTGAATGGTGTGAAACGATAAATATTTCAATATTTCTACAATGACATATCAAGGATCATGGACGATTTCTTTGACAACTATCAAAAATTTCCTTGGATTTTTGAATAAAGGGGAAGTACGTTCAAAATGACATAGGATTTTATTTCAGAGGTATAACTTGTTAGAAGTTAATTACAGTAATGTCATATTCTACACCTATGATCTTTGATCCTTTCATTATGAAATCTAATCAACCTTCATGAAATAAAAGTACCGAAAAATAAAATATTCTTAGATGAATTGAGATAAACGAAAATTCATTTCATTCGCATGCTATGGACAAAATGACATACCGGCAACAGGCAACTGTAGTTTTCTACTTGAATAGTTACTAAACTACAGACAAAGTTCATCAATGAAACGCTTGGTTCTTCTAGGAACATCAGTACAAGATGCGTGAGCCCAATGCAACCAATGCATGCACCAGTCTTCTCCAGGATTAGCCCTGGAAAAGACTGGTTTTTCCCGATCTGAATCGGGAAAAAAAAGGTCATAACAATAGACAGATGGACAGTTGTCTTCACATTTGCCTTGTCCACTTATGAATCGCCTTTCGGGATCGGAGGAACCTCCTCATAAGATCAGCAAAAGAAGGTGAAGATGCATTGCCTTTATTAGCCACAGATGAATATTTTGTTATGAATATGTTACGACAAGTCCTGGCTCTTTGTTCGGTGATGGAGCCTGGGATGAATGGTCTCGGTGTTGTCCGGTAGAAACGGTTAATTCAGCTGAAATACCTATGTCATTTTGTCCGTTCACCGTATATGTCATTTTGTCCATGAAGCGTTATAAAACTAGAAATATATCGAATTAATTTAAAAAGTATATTTAACGTGAAAAAGCTTCGTGAATACAATGACAAATAAGTAAATTTTAAAAGGAATGCAATATAAATGAAAAAAAAGGTGAATACTGGCCATTTCTTCCAAAAATTTGGCGCAATGACAAAAAACTCGTGACCTATCTATTTCTGTTTTCACTCTTAACGACCGACGACAGTTCCACATTTGATACTTCCAAACTCAAGTCATGATGCCTATGTCATTTTGTACTTATTCTACAAGATGAATCTCGAATGGATGAACGAACGCTCAAAAGCTCCTTACTTCTCGTCAGGCTCTCGTTTTATGACGAAGAGAGCGTCAAAATCCAAATTTCGACTGTCGATCTCAACAATTCGAACCTAAAGAAGAAGCAGCAAAATCAGAACTGATCCCGCTTTTTTCTGGTTCCCATCGAAATCTGGATAGAGATGCTCGACATTTAAATACGTTGCAGAAATGGTGAAATCAGTATCACCACATGATCTTTTACGCTCTTGATATGAGCTGAAGCCGTTTGTGTAGAATTGTTAAATGACACCTTTCCTCGGGATGAAAGAACAATTCACATAATAAGCCAAAGCTGATCGTGAAAAATAATAGTTCCTTCCAAATAAATGAAACTGACATATCGACTCTCATTCCGTTTAGTCTTTCGAATTGGATTGGAGATTGTAAGGTTCATTTTGTGATTGGAGAAAATCGGTTTTGAGAGCAGTTCCAGATTCAGTGGGAATATCCACCTAACCTACCTCTGAATCTGACTATCAAATGAATGTCCATAACGACATTCTTTAAGGAATATAAAATATTTTCACGGTTAATATCGACTAATTCAGGTCCCACTCACAAAGTGGCAAAAACAAAATTATCAACCATGTCATTCAACAGTTACTCAACACCGTCATTATCACACAGAAACACTCGAAAGACGTGGGAAATCGAGTAACAATTCCGTAGAGGGAATTGGGTTGCCGCCATGGTAAGGTCGATTGAAGGCCTCCTAAATACAATTGAAATAGGATCTCACCCGTGGAAGAGAACACCAAAGTGTCTTTCCCACAGAATCATGAATGGTCTCGAAACGGGTTGTAAATACGAAATTCCAACAACTGCGATTTCTCTTATCCGTGAGGATATTATTGTTTTTGTTTTCTTTGTCAATGAGTTTGCCAGTCGCCTTCGAATCAGTGTTGACCGGTATCATTATGTTAATGATGTTTGGCTACTAATGGACTGGGAACGGAAATTCGGTTTTTTGAATTCGCCATACCCAAATAAATGGGCCTACTGGCATATATTTATATATATGTTTCTCATAAATGACCCTTCAGAAAATTGATGCATATACCTAATACAAATCACTTGTTGAATATCACCGAGTATTCCCAATACCTTAATACTACAAAATATTGTTATTGGTATCCAAAAATGAATTTTCTAAACCATTGACATGAAGTCTGAAGCTTTCGAGCGCACGTTCCTTGTAAGTTGATTCACGTTCCAGAATCCAACCGAACAATTTTGACAGCAGCTGTCAATGAACCTGAATGTGTTGTTACAAAAATATTGGTAATTTTTGTCAATAATCGCTCTCAAACATGATGAAGAACTCCAAAAACCATTCATTCAGATACTGAACAATGAAGAATCTGCAATTTGCTGGAACTAAATTTGTATCGAGAACGTCACTCCACATGAAATATGCAGAGGAGTCTTTGACTTTTTTCTCAAAGTTCGAAAGGTCGAAAGTAACCATCTTCTCATTTTCCATTTTTTTCAAATTCGGCTCTGTTAAAAGATATGGTCATTTGAAAATAATGACATGATTGTTTGTATGAATGTAAACTCCTAAAATTGGCGATTTCCTGATTGATGTGGATTGAAATCGTTTCGAAAATACTCTAATACTATCCTCATTCAAGCCAAAATCGTCCATTTTAAACTACCAATAACAGAATAAAAAAAACCGAGCAGGAAGTAATGACAACAAAGTATGAAAATCAAAAATATGGTGGAGTAAAAATGAAAGTTTCATGGTTTCCGTCGATATAGGTATGGTGTACAACACATAATATTCAAATCTAAGAATAAATAAAGTTGGCGTTCGAGAATAAATATCAATTTACACACGAATCACATTCATACACCAGAGTGGACAAACAACATCATTCAACTTGTCGTTGGGATCCATAATTCCTTTGTCTCTTTTCCAAACTCAACAGGTATCCATCACTCTCAATGTCGACACCTCTAAGGGTCAATCTCTCAGACAATGTCGCTTGCTGGTTATAACGCCTCCCATTTAAATTCTATGCGTGACATGTACTCCAGAGAAGCTGAGCGCATAGATTCTCCAAGACACCACACTTGCTGTCCAGGTGATATCAAAGTTGTTTTTATGTAAATAAAAAGGATGATTTCCTCCGACGAGATCAAATAAAATGTTTCAATATGGAATCCGAGACCGCCAATATATAACAGCTGTTTCCTGAGGATGTTCGAACAGGGCGAAATTTTGAAAAATACGTTGTTTTAATATATGGAGCAGATGATGTTGAACCCACAGCCTTAATAAATTATTGTACACTCCTTTTTATAGCGCTATAACAGGTTGGGCTAACGCCATCAATCAGGATGCCCCTATTACATTTCATTGCATGGAAAGTATGACGGAATGTAATAATGCTGAAAGGTTAATTAACTAATCGATGGAGTTTAGGGTTCACTCCTTGCTCGATAACCAATTCGATTCGAACATCGCCAGCGACAGTTACTTTTCGTCGGGACTTTCATATATTTCAAAAAAGTATTTAATTCTAGTTCGATGAAAATTGAATTTTCCAAAGACAGACGTTGTGAATCGCCACTATGTTCAATGAAGCGATCACAATTATACACCATATAGAAAGTTTCCGGAATATATGATTTTTGAGATCAGTAATCATATGATCATCGCTTCTGCATCAGATATAACTCCTCACTTCATTACACACTAACACAGTTCCCTGTTAGTGCAAGGCGGAAAAAGTCGATCATTTTTCGAATCGTGATACTCCTGAATTAACCGAGCGTTGTGTTCCACCAAAGTACACACCCAAATTACATAAGCGTTCTTCCGAAAAATCATGTTGATTACATAACAACTCAATATCAATATGAAACGGGAGTTATTATAAGATAATTATGGGCTATTTTGTGTTGTTATAAAATAGATGGATTGCAACCACTCAATTTTGTTTTAGAGCTCGTGGATGCTGATACCACTTGGAAGCGCTTCCTACAGGGTCTTGATTTCACCCACATTTCCATTTCTACTGTGTTACTCGTGATGCCCAGAAAATAAAATTTTTCATCATTTTTGCCGATTACTCATACAAGAAGTGGCCTTCAACTTCGTTTTTTCATATTCATTTGAAACTTTTTTGAAATGGGAATCCCTATTTCGTTTTCGAATTCGATGCTTTTCTTAAAAACAAATAAATAATGTCCCTTCAACCAGATTTGTAAAATAGACTAATTTATATATTTAATCGTAACAAAATAAAAGATGTTACATTTCTTAGAGTCAGACACAAAAATTATCCCAATGACTTCGATTAAGATCAGAGGAATAAATAGGGAATGCGTTGTTCTTCCAATCCCATCAGGAGGAAGAGATCTGCAAAGGTATTTCAATTAGTGCTAGAATTTATGAGAAGGCATTTATAACGCGTTGTAAGCTGTTCTCTGTTGGGGTGCTGCATTTACCATATCAACAACTTTCTCTGAACATAGTAATCTAAGGGCGTTAGATCAGGTGGCTAGGTGGCCAAAGGCATACACCACTGTCTGCTAATCTCAAGTCCTCAAAAATTCTATCTAGATATCAATAATTGAGTTATTTGGAGCTGCAACATCCTTTTGAAACCCGAAAATTGCGCCACCAGTGGCGTTGGCTTTACATCTCTGACTCTGAATATCTTCTTCCTAGAAGTAAGCATAAGCATACACAATATACTTTGAGCATTTTATGTTAACAGTCGCCTTCTTTTTGATAGCACGATACAATTGAAACTCCAGTTCGAAAAAGCATTGTTTCACAAAATTGTATCTGTTGTCCTAAGTTGAATTTGTAACGATGAATTTCATTTTTTTTTCAAAATTCTCCTGATGCCAAAATGTCATAATCCTAGAAATCTTTCAGCGTCATCAAGATAATTTGCTGGACCACTCGAAAATATGCCAAAACTGTGATTTCGTTATGTTCGTCATCCACAACAAATCTATGTTTTCTAACCATTTTATTATCAAGGATCCAAAATTCTACTGATGGTATCTCTTGATTGTCTCTAGGTCGATCAGGAATTCTCTCAGTGCAAAGTCTCATTGTTCTTTTCAAAACTCGATTACATTCTCCATGAATAAGGTTGAGATTCAAGTAATCTTCATTTGTGAAATCAGGCAATTTGTGAAGACTTTTGTACACAGTGAGCACAAATGAGACTGAGTGATAACGAATTTTGCAGATGTGGATTTCTGATGTTTATCATTACCAATATTGAATAATTTGATAATAAGATAAATAATTAGTAAGGAATGAGGTACTCTTCGTAGAAACTTCATTTATTGAAAATCTTGAAAATGGTATACTTTCCGCATATGGTTGATTGGAGAATATTTTTTTTATTTTAAAAAGAGAATTATGATTCGATAAAAGAAGTCGGTTCCTATTTGAAATAAGATCGTGTCCGATTGAAACTCTTATCGAATATCGACATGCTTCTGTGAATACCCTGAGGTTTTTTCGCCCAAATCAGATATAACATATAACGTAGCTTTAATAACAGAACCTGAAAATTTAATCATTAATGGCCAAGTAGCTAACCACCGACTTCATAAAATGAAAATGTTGATGAAAATCAATTATAATTAAACAATAATAGATATATTATTGTACCAAACATCAATACTTTGTCTCCGTATGCTGCAATATCAAAAGACATTACTATTCTTGATCAGGATAAGAATTAAGATATTAGCCACATAAATAGAATGTTTCACGAAAAAATATCTGCAAACAAATTGAATTTGTTGAGCAGTTAGTTAACCCAGAGCTCAGTTGATCTGGTCGATCATTAATTGTGATCAATTAAGAGAAACACGAATAAATTCCACAGAAAGCTACAAAAGCGTTGACAAAAACCAGATCAACGGCTAATAGGAAGTCAAATATGACTGCAACCTATGTATTTCCCCTCATTAACAATAATGAGTTCGAATTAATTTCTAGTTGAAATTCGCTTAGAACTGTCCAGTGGAAACGGCTCATATTTTATTCTCACGTATGTATCAAGTATTCAGTTCGTTGTAACAGAACAAGATACAAATGATTTTTTTCTTGCAAAGGTAATAAATACCACATTAATTTATTCCGTCCATGATTTCATATCAACAAACTTCTGAATGAAAGTGTCATCGGTTGAATTTCGATTAAGCTGTATTTTACATTAACATGATTCCCAATACGACTTACATGTGTTTGAAATTTATATGAAGGGGAATTCCACAAGTACATTATTATTGCTATTCAATATTTGTTTCGAAAGGTTTATTGGAAATCGGTGACCGAGGGACTATGTGTTCATGATCTTTATAAATATGTACCCCATACTTATGCATTTTGCAAATGAAAATTCCAGCGTCCTCAATATTTACAAACGACTGAGGAATGACGACAATTTTTGTAAAAAAATTTATAAAAAAAATTGACTTTTTGATCAATGGATTGGCGTGATGTTTTATCTACTGCTATATTCCCAGAAGAGAGAACATTCAATTACACTATTCCCCAGGAATTAGACGGTGTGTATATTTCCAAAGGAAGTTACTACATTTCGAGATAATTGAATTAGACCCAAGTGCTATCATTTCTTCCCACTAGATTCTATAATGATACTTTCATTCAATTCAGTTAAATGGGTATAAGAGAAACTTTTTTCTCGATTGAAATATTTGAGTTATATTGTAGATTTCACATTCAATAAACGTAATATGTGGATAGCAAAAAAAGGCAAAAAAAATCGACGAAAAGTAGCTTGGGGGCTGTTATGGAGCAGCGTTTTTCATTTCTATCGGTATCGGCGTCACGTCAGATAAGCAACCAATCCACAATACATTAAAGATTATGAAAAAGAAAAACTGTACAGAATGCCATATTTTACTTTGAATTTCAAAATTTTTATCAATTTTTATAATAGTATACACGGTGAGAACTCTAGGTCAAAGTCTAGCGGATTCATAATTTCCGCAAATATTCGTCAAGACATTTCTGCAATGAACTGACAATTTCATCTCGTTCTTTGGAATACGAGTTGATATTGGGTGAATATGAGTAATTACGGGAATTCAACCTTGTAAAGATAATTTAGTTTGAACTACCCGTCGGCGTCGGTAGAGAAATCTGTGGCCAAGACACAGCCGTTCCTTCTTTGAAAAATGGCTATATCTGCTCAACGAAATCAAATTTGGAGAAATGGATGAATGAAGAAGAACTTTTGAACTCAAGAATCCACGATCGAAAAAAAGGACAAGTGGATGACTATATGCAAGGAATATTATTTTAGTTTTCATTTCTTCCAATGAAATATGTAGCAATTAACCATATTCTGCTATCAATTCAATATTGAATGACCTTAGAAGAACAGAAATTGTCGATATTGAAATAATTCGTACCTGTAAGTTATTTGTAGATTCATTAAGGGACGAATAACTGGATGATCTGCTTCCTAGCGGTTCTGGACTTAAGCTTCCATAAGAAGTTGTCGAACTCAAGGAAACTGTATCCGCTCTACTCCTATAAGGAGAAAGCTGCACATGTTTCATCATCTGAAAAAAAATATTTATGATTGTTACGATAAATCTGATTCTAAAATCTTTGAGATCTGTTTTAGTAAAAAGTCATCGAGAAAAAAGTTATGTGGGCAGTAAAATGTATCGAGTTAATTCTCACTTTGACTATTTCGATTATTCACATTTCCACACTGAAAATTGAGCCTTCAGGGGTTATAAATGTCTCCTATAAATAATTGAACCATTGTTATTCCTTTACTTCCTCATTGTGAAAAATAATACGACTGTTGTGAGAAATGAACATGACAAGTTTTAACTCGGTGACTTAGAGACTATAGAAAAGAGTAGAGACACATCATTGCAGGTTGATTTCCGCAAGCACATCAAAGTTACATCGCTTATGGTTATATTTTGCAAGATGATGCCGATATGTCTCAAGAATTTCTTCTCAGGATTGAGAGTCATCCGAAATTGAGTCAACATCGTGAGAGTTTTCACTAACAATAGAATTACATCACTTATTGTATCGCAAAATACGAACTGGTCGTGTAAGAAAGTTCGTTCACGTATAGTAAATTTTCTTGTCGTTTTTTGTACCAGTACGTATCAATTTTCGGAACAAAATTTCCAGTAAGAGAGTGGTTATGGAAAAATTCGAAATAATATCGAAGGAAGACAAAAATAAAAGCACTCATCAACAAACTAGAGAATTTTTCGATATAAGTACTATAATATAGAATACCTACTAAGAGGGTTCAAACTCTAACTTAAACTAGCTTAAAATATTTATTATTTCATAAAAATATTTTTTTACAATATCTTTCTTGTGGGTAGTTATAAAATTGTAAGCATTTGTCGGTATATCCACAAATGTCCAGAAGTGGTAATGGTCGAAAAAGAGGCAGTCGGCAAAGATTACACAAATCTGTAACTTGCCAATAAGGTGTGAAATAAAGATATCACGTCTGTTGGAAAATTATTTATTGCAGCTTCCCAAGGTACTTTATTTCAGTTTATTGCAGTGAACCCTGTGACTGACAAAGACTTCCTTTCATGGTGTCAACCTACACGTTAAAGCGAAGATTATGACTTGTATAAATATAACTCTGGACCAAAAAGGACTAGATATGTATTTCAGACATTCCTGTGTTATCACCAGACTATATATGAACGATATGAAATTCCGTTAACAAGATAAGAGTAACAGAGTCAATGTGTCTTTATGTACGAATAATGCAGATGAGAAAAATTCTATTTGCCTTTCAGATTCATAAAAGCTGGGTGCTGTTTTGCTAAAAACAAATTGAATCAGCAGTAATCGAACCTATGGGAAAATATCTTTGATACAATACTCGTTCGCATTTCGTTGACATCATTCGATCACCCTGGGAGCAGTGCAGTTGGAGACTTCTGGAGTATACGTTGACTATAGTGTTGGCGTTTGAGTTGAATTGAATGAATGCGGACTATTCCATAAGTTGAAACCTAGCCGAATGGTGTCGCCTAATACAAGAACCTTAAAAAACGGCGTCCACATTATGCGAATAATTTCAGTAGAACCCTCTGATTAGTTGATGTATTGGGTTGTTTTATTGCCTATCTGACGCTCATATCAGGTCGGAATCAATTCAGTTCACTTGTTTTGTATTCCTAATTATGTATTCTTATTGCCAGATTTCGCAAACGAATTGAAAAAAAAAACAAATAACCCGTCTGCAAAAACCGTACTGCTTTATTCCGCATAAATTATACAAGGTGCGGCACGGAGGGCGGACGTTTTTCAGATGGGCATAACTTTCCCCCACTGAGGACGAGAGAAGTGGGGAAGGTGCCGTTAGACTCGTGTGTTCCTAGCATTTATTTATTGATCAACAGAAGACCAAGAGTACCTGTGCGAACAGTTCGAACGCCTGAAAATGTTGAACGCGTTCGACAAGCCATTCTTCGCAGTCCGTCGCGATCTGCTCGGAAACATGCTGCTGCACTTCGCCTCAGTGATCGTTCGGTGAGGCGAATTTTACATATGGATCTTCGCTTTCACCCCTACAAATTGGCCATTGTGCAACAGTTACACCCCGGAGATTATGCACAACGAATGAACTTCGCACGTGAGATGGAAGCACTGATCGATCAAAATGAGAACCTCATTTTGTTCATGAGTGACGAAGCCCACTTTCACCTCAACGGCATGGTTAACCGGCAGAATTGCCGTTATTGGGCTAATGAAAATCCGCAACACTTACACGAAAGACCGCTGCATAGCCCACAGCGCCTCCAGCACTGCATCACCGATTTCGGCCACCACATGCCTGATGTGATTTTCCACACTTGACTGTCTCAAATGCTATTTCCTTGAGAATCTGATTCCGTCAATAAATGTGTTTTTGAGTAAAAATTAACGCTTTTATTATTTTTTTAAAACCATCCATCCTCCGTGCCGCACCTTGTATAAAGTCAATATAATTTTTTGTGAGAATTGTATTAAACGCACTAAGAAATTGTTTCGCTTACTACTTGCAGTTGATGATATGATGATGATATATTGTTTATCCTGATTACTCCTAGGTCTCCTGATGTGGATACCCCTCTGAAATTACAAGGTTTGAAGCTTGTAACTTGTGCCGAGTTCGGAGTAAGCAGTTGTGTTCTGCGTAGGCTTTGTTACTGTGTCCTTACGCCACCTTAGGCACAGCACTGTTAATTTTTGACCCAACAGTGAGAATGGTGGCCCCTACCGAGACTAGAAAATTTCTTTCCTAGCTCGGGATTGAACTTCGGACTTTGGGTCCGAATTCCACCGCTCTTCCACTGAGCCAGGGGCATGATGATGTAAGTAGGTATATATGTAATTCAATATAAATATGACGTGAATGATATAATGTATTGCGGTTGGGACAAATGAAAATTAGGGGAGTTTTTTTCTGTACACGTTGAGAGACGATGACCTTCAGGACGAAATGAAAAGATAGATAACCATCCTAAAATTTCACTTGATCCTGTTGTTTTACTCGTGTATCAAATTATCAAGGAGAATCAGCTCAAACATCCGGCGATTTCTGATATCGAACCAGAGAACCAGACATTCCTCAAAAGTAAGTTTGTGCGTCCTAGTTTCGTCCCATGAACCTTCCAGACCACCGCATATCCAAGAAACCACAGAAGTTTCAGTTTTCACAAGATTGTAGTGACCGAGCTTGGCGTGAGGATATCGGTTTCACACCATTGTTGGACGATCATTATTATTTATTAAGTCCACTTTAGATGGATGAAGAAAATTGATACTGAGACAGTAAAGAATGGAATATTGCGTTATTGTTGCAGGCATTGTTTGTAGGCACTGAGGATACTGATATGTGTTTGTGACTTCTTTCACTATCTATTTTTATTAATCACCAATCATTGCCATGAATGTGAAGGTAACAGGAAAATTTTTCCTCCAAAGGAATATAGAAATTTTTCAACTTCCATTTCATGTTCATTTTTTAATATTTGTGTCATTCATTTCACTTTTATGATATAATCAGCAAACTGTTTGGCGATCGTTTCCTCAATTCCCTGGATTTTTTCAAGATACATATCTCACTCGCCTTTTTCATTTCCATCAAACACAAATGTTTTCCCATACTCATTTGTTTGTAATATCTTATCAATTTCTATTTTGGATTTGCAGATTTGTTCTTATCGTAATTATTGTGGTAGTTCCATTTTCTGAGAATGTACATTGTGGCGCTCCAAGAAACAGTTTTATCTTGATCTACAAGAATATATTTATTCCGAAATCAGTTATAATAATTCTGAGCTTCTTGGAATAATTTTAAAAAGAACGAAATTTGATAGTTTTTCCGATTTCATTAATACTGAAAGCTTTTCTTCAGGCTTCCATAAAACCAAATATTCTTCATAACTGTCATAAGATTAATTTGTTTTTTAACTGCGATGGAAGAGATCTTATTTAAACCTCAATCAAACTTGTAGAGTAAATGGTATGATTTGAAAAATCCATAAGTTTCATGGATCTTTATTTACTTATTCAAATCTGTTCTGAAACATCAGCGATACAGAATTCTCTTGGAATTGTCTTGCGAACCGAACTTTCACAGTCGACAGAAATATTCATTATGAGGATGAAATTTAATATGAATCTCAATCTCTGATGATATTGTAATCAAATTGGGTATGCACAATCACATTGTAAGCCAACATAATCAGTGATAGATAATAAAATCAGTGTCATTTTGCAAAAAACAAAATTTTTTCATATTTGTACAAGGTGGATCAGCCTGTTAAGGTCTACTGGTCTACGGCAATTTGATGCATTACTTAGTTCAATTCCACTGAAAAAGAATTTTATTGCACTGTGTGTGTACATTTCAAATTTTAACTTACCTGAACAGATATTCGTATATTTTATCCTAATGAGTAAAAAAATATAGGGAGAAACTCTTAGAGTCTCATATGTAGAAAATATAAGTTTTGATGGAATATCCAGTTTCAAATTGAAGCAGTACCTAATTGTTATTGCAAAATTCATTTCGTCCGAACAATATTCCATTACCCATGTCATGTATTTATGAATTGGAGATTATTTTAAAAACGTCCGATTTAACCTGGGACAACCACTTTGACAAACTGAAAATGAAATAACAAATTTCGAAAATGCATAATTTTTCGTTTTTCACAAGGAGTGGAAGAACTAAGGAAGTGAATGGACCATATTTTTTACAGCACTGGGCATGAATATGTTTTTTTTCAAATAAAGGAAAAAAACATTGCATAATTTCATGGACAAATTTATTACTTTTTATTTTATGTACAGGGTGGCCAGATTTCGATGATTTAGTACTACAACTCTTTAACTATAAGAGATAGAGAAAAGTAATATACATGTCATGTTCTCTTTTTTCGAGAAACCGAAATTGCTGAAAACCCGAAGTTGCTACGGCGTCTAGTTTCCGAGCTACAGGGTGATTCTGGTATTTGGCCAATTATTATAATTGACTATAACTTCCGTATTACAGAATCTACGCTCTCGAAATTAACACATCTTTAGGGCACTTTTTTTACTGCTTTCCAGCGGTGCTATTGGATTTTTTGTATCTGCTCAAATTTCGGAGCGATAACAAATAAAATTTTTTTTCAAATGAAAACCATAATGGGAAGTGATATTTCCGAATAGATCTTTCTTCAACGATTTCAAAAATATATATCATGTTATACTTCCGAGTTCACTATATATCGAAAATTTCAAAAAAACATCCAAGCAGGATTTGATTCACTTCCTTCAAAACTGGGGCGGTCATAGAATTTCATGTCTTATTTACCTATTTTCACTTGTCAAATTCAATTCACTTTCATCATTGTTGAATCGTCTGGCACTTCTAAAATTCTTATAAGGTCATAGAATTCGATATCACACATTTATTGTAAGCTGCCAAATTGATTCAGGAAATATTAACTTTATTATTACTCAGACCAATACAGGGGCTTCGCGAAACTTGTTGATTCTAGTATGATTTCTCTGCTAAATTGAAAAATGAAAAGCATTTGAATACTTATGTAACCCGTTGATAGCAATAATTAATGTTTCCATGAGGGGCAAAAAAAGCTCCTTCAAGAAAAAATATAGATATATTTGAAAAAAAGTATATTCACAACAAATGTTCAAATCGTTGTCCATTGGAGCGAGTCATTGGAGGAAATATATAAATTGCATGATGTGATATAAATAAGAACTTTAGAGGCGCCAGACGATACAATGATTAAACTGAATTGAATTTGACAGGTGAAAATGAATAAGACATGAAATTCTATGACCGTCCCAGTTTTGAAGGAAGTGAATCAAAGCCTGCTTGGATTTTGTTGAACGAAAAGTGTTTTTTCGAAATTTTCGATATATAGTGAACAAGTATAACATGATATATATTTTTGAAATCGTTGAAGAAAGATCTATTCGGAAATATCACTTCCCATTATGGTTTCCATTTGAAAAAAAAATTTTTTTGTTATAGCTCCGAAATTTGAGCAGATACAAAAAATCCAATAGCACCGCTGGAAAGCGGTAAAAAAAGTGCCCTAAAGATGTGTTAATTTCGAGAGCGTAGATTCTGTAATACGGAAGTTATAGTCAATTATAATAATTGGCCAAATACCAGAATCGCCCTGTAGCTCGGAAACTAGACGCCGTAGCAACTTCGGGTTTTCAGCAATTTCGGTTTCACGAAAAAAGAGAACATGACATGTACTTATATTACTTTTTCTCTATCTCTTATAGTTTAGGAGTTGTAGTACTAATTCATCGAAATCTGGCCACCCTGTACACTGTGCATGTTTGGCGACATAATATATCGAGAAAAAATATTGAGATATTTATTTTTCGATGTTGAAATTTGGTAGCACTTCCGGAAAAGGCTGAATATTTTGATACGATCATTTTCTGCAATTCGTGAAAAAATTAATTAACAGAATTCTAGACAAACTTTTTGTACTGATTTCTCCAATTTGAAATTATTATCAGAATAGTACTCGATCACGGCCAAAAAAAAACCGCCAACTTTCCGATGTTATAATAAGTTCGGACCAACGACTGTTGAGTAATTTACTGAAACAATTTCTCAACTCCTTATCTCACATCCGATGAAATAAAACCAAAACAGTCCGAATGAATGCATTTCTTTGAATGCAACATTTTGAAGAGTTCAAAAGTCAACGAAGTGACCGGATTCACGAAACAGATGAGCCTTTATTCCGTAGCTCGTGCCGTGGAGCCACATCGTCGAAGAAAGCATTTCATGTTTCACAGTTCAAATAAAAATATACATACTGGGAAACGCCAAAGAGATTTGTGTGACGATAACCCGAAGAACTGTGACTTTGTTAGAATGACAGGGCACACTTATTTTGAATTTTCTTTGAGATCATGGGATCATATAGTATGTTACGCTTCAATGGCATAAGACTGTGTAGTATGCATTTCCTTAAAACAAACTTATGATGTCACTTCAAAGGATCGAGAGAGTGGAAACCTATCAATAGATTCTAAATCGCACTTTTTTTCCAGTCCTTAAATTCATCGTCTGAAATAGAATGTTGGTTCAAAACTCAAATCATATTGCAAAGAAATTGATTCTTGGGTGGGTTGTCTGGAGACGTTCGTCGAACGAATAAAATCGAACGTATGGTTTGAATATGTCAGTTCTCGTTTTCAAACGAACGTTTGAACGATGATTTTGAACGAATAGTTCATAGAGTCGTTCCCCGAGAATTGCCATTTCCAAAAATGTACGCTCATGTCGTCACGAACGTATACGTTCATAAAACGAGTGATCCCGAGAATTGACCCCCCGACCCGGAAAGTAGGAGACGCAGGTTCAATTCCTGCACGGTGTGTAACTTTTTCCGGAATTTCAAAAAATTGTCTGCATGCCGCTAAAATCTTTCTTTCTAATTGAATTCACAGACGATAAAATCATTCATAATATATTTTGTTATCTTCGCTAAATAAAATCAATCATCTAACTCAAATCAAACTTAATGATGTGTTTGTGCGTTACTAATTGCCTTCAAGCGGATGGATTTAATGACTATGAAGGTAAAAGAAATATACATAATCATTTATCACAGGAAGTTTACTTAGCAACCGATTTCATTAAGTAGGTAAATTAGAAAGAAATTTCGGGATGAGTTAATCAAATCACGATGAAATATTCGATTGGTGACATTAGAGAAATTGCATCCACCATTAAAAAGTGGCATGCGCAAAACAAATTCATAGATTGACCCAAATCAAATGAGAGCGGATGCTACAAGGTCAGCAACATACCGAATGTCGCCAACACCCAGAGAAAAATTTGGACATACTTTTTGCTTCGCATATTAATTAAAATATTGTATCTTTTCATTTCATTAATTCATAAGAGCTTCAAGAATCTTATTTTGTTTATTCTCAGTTTCATCAAAAAAACAATATCTTTCACCCTGAACATATCATGTTCGAGCATTAAAGATAAAATGCTAATTTAAATGATAGTTCTAGGCAAATGAGTAAGTGCCAGATGATCCAATACTCATACTTTCAAGCACTTTTACAGAATGAAACAGTGTTAACAAGTATAATTGTTAGCTTCCTACACTTTTTAGCAATCTTACAAGACTTTCTGTTGGAAATAAGAAGTTAATTCGTTCCCTAGTAATCATTTCAAGAGATAAGTATAGAAAATTGGAGAATTCAATGTATAACGAAAAATTAATTCCCACAGATTACATTCCCTATGCATGAAAATATATTCAAAACATGTTCGAATGGAATTTCTGTTTCATTTTATAAAGAGTTCTACTAATATGGTCAGAATATTCATAAAAATTTAAAAAATTCCTTTCACACTCTAAGAATATGGCTCTCATCTACAATTTAATATGATCGTCTTGAATAAACTCTCAACTCGAATAATCTTTGAGCTTATTACACACAAATACATATGAAGTTGAACACAACGAATTCACAACACTAGGTACATCAGCTCAAAATCAAGAATTCTTAACTATTTTCAACATTCTAAATGTTAAATCCAATTTTGGTAGAATTTGTAGAAGAGAGAACAAGACCAAATTTGACACTTTTCGTGAGACAATTCACGAGATATCTTTGTGAAAATGTGAACTAGCTTCATTGTGACAATTCAAATGAGGAAATATGGCCAATTATTTATTTGACATCATTCATTATGTATGATTTTTCCAAGGTAAACTAACAACACCACATCGAGAGACCTGCATGCAGTATAAAAATAATTCAGAGAATTCAAATAAAATCATTCGACTCATTAAGAAATCTATTTTATTAATTTTCAATTGAATATAAGAGTAGCCCGAAACTGTAAAAAAGGCGGATCTTCTGCGAAAAATGATCCTTCAAAATTTACGAAAGAAATTCGTATTTTAGCAGAAGGCCTGAAAGAGTTCGAACAAGCATTTTCGAAAATTCACTTCACTTCATTACTAGTGATATAGAATTGTGCAATCCGAACGAATCTAAGAAAAGATACAATTATTGGAATATTTTCTATTGAGGTTTTGGGGTTTGGGGGTTCTGTGTAGAAAATATTCAATATCTTGCCCACTTTTCATATTTCAAATTTCAACCACCATGACAGGCATGAATTTGCCTGAAAATTTCTGGTGTAATTGAATATTTGTTGAATTTTCCAGTAAAAAGTAAACCGATATTGCCACATATGTTTGTTTATTCTATGAGATTGTCCAAACGACTTAATCAATTATTTACAAATTATATACCTACGGCTGAGCTGCATATTCCTTTGAAGATTAAGAGCATCCTCATTAAGTAGTTATAGTTTTTAGAACAATAAGGTCAATTTGATTAGAAATATCTGTCCTGTGACTACAATACAGCCATTATTTTCAATGCATTGAAAAATGGCTTTTGTTTAATTGTCAGCAATTGCTCAAATCATCAAGTAATACCATTTGGGAATCTCAATGAAACAGGCATGTTTTTCTTTATTTTTTCACGCATGTGACCATATTCTTAGATAACTCTTAGGAAAAAATATGCAAAGCATGAAATTTGAGCTAGATCTTGTTTAAAAAAAACTTTGCATTCGCCCCAAAAATCATTCAGTAGCTCATCTCTCTAGGAATATTATCCAAAAAACAGATCGAATAAATTCCTCCGTTTGAAGTCATGCCACCAATGAAGCTAGCGAAGGGTGTAATTCTTTTTGATTCTCGAAAATTTCGAATTCGAATTTTCTCATTAGCCACACAAAGTCCTCCATCCGCAGGTACCAATTAGTCCATTCATTACGCCACACCCTGTATATTTCATGCGGAGTTGGATGTGTTTGGTACAACCTTAAGAAGGTTTAAGTACTCCTTTCACAAGAATATCCTTCACTGTAAGGCTGAATTCGGAAATTTCAGCCCACCGAGTTCAATTCCTACCTTCTACCAATATGTGGGGGTGTTGATCCACCATATGTCTGAAGATATAAACCATTGTTTGACTTTGGTACAACAACAGGCCCATTTCGAAACCAGTTTCCAACAATAAGATGCATTCGCCCGAAGGAACGGTCCGAACGTGACACATGAACTATATGTAGGTGCTTTTAATCACAGATGTTCCTAGTTCAATGCTAATAAACTTGGTGGAAATTATCTACCTACTCCTAAAGGTTGCGTATAAATCCGGAGGATTGACAGGAAGTATTAGCACCTGTCCCAAGTAACTAATCATCATAGAACCAGTCAATGAAGAAAGATCAATATTCTCCGTGGGTGAGCGGTATTATTGGGAGAGCATCTCATTTGGCAGCCTACATTGTCAGAAATCGCATAAAACAGCTTAAAGTTCGACGTTTTACTGTTACGAATTAAATTTTAACATAAATTCTTGATGATGCAATATTTTTACGACTGAATGTGGATTTTGAGAGGAGATAGGCTTAAAAGGATATCGATAAACGCGAAGTGGTTGCGGTCGTTTTGTAGGATGTTGTTCGGTCATTTTGGTAACACCTACAGGACAAGATGTTCGAACTTCGTTTCCTGTTTCGTAATGAAACTTGAACACATTCTCACTCATCCAAATAAGGCGAGAAAAATAAGATTCCATATACAGGCTGTCTCGAAATTAATGCAACAAAATTTGGTCGCAGATTCCCGATACAAATAAATAATATTTTTGATTTTTGCCCCCCTTTTTGAGTTACAGCCCCCTGAATTTCGTTCCACTAAATAGTCTTTTCTTGTTAACTAAAAAGCTGAATATTTATTGTTATAACAAATGAATATTAAGAACATTATGATAACTGTCAAAAAATTAATTCATTTATTTATTGTAAACGTCAGTCACCTTTGATTAATAAGTAAAATTTCATACTTATCTTGAAAGGCGTTGAATCACATTCTCAAATTTCTCTCAAGATCTTGCGTTTCATGAACAAATTGCAGAAGTATGTTTCTTACTTGAATTGGCTTTCTAACGGTTCAACAATATTCAAGGAATTCAACTACGCGGTTAATGTTTAGTGGTTCCAAAGATAAAATATGTAGCAATATGAGATTTTTCATATCATAAAACTCCTGTGTTCCAAATTCAGTGAATTTCGTTCATATCAGTGGGCCAAACTCAGAGGGCTGTAACACCGGAATAGGGGGCTTCTTAGCAAAAATCAAAAATAGGGATATCCTAATTTCGTCTCGAGAGCTGCTGCCTTACTTTTGGGACAACCTGTTCATTTTGAAAATATTGAAGTTTTACATACAGGGGATGCCAAATGAGACTACACATTGACACTTCAACTCATTCCAGCAAAAAGCGACTGAATCACACCAAACTATTTTGGTTTATGATTATAACTCGACTCTCGAACAGAAAAAAATGAAATTTTCAGGGTAGGTTAGTATCTCTAATGCCGCGGTTAGGTTCGTTAATGGGCAAAATTCAACCATCAGGGTCACCATAAACATTGCCGAAATTTCGTTTTCCTGAAAATTTCAAAACTATCGTCGAGTTGAAACATTCAGATGAAGAATGACGCATCCGTGAAAGTTACATGCGGAGTTTTCCTCACATTTGTCAATAATTGTTTTCAATTGATTTCTTAAACTGTAAAATGCGAATCTACCTAAGAGGTGGATCAACTTGCATAGAGGACGAATGGGGGCTTGTGAGCTCCTAAATTCACGTTAGTGCCATAAGAGACCCATTTTCATTATTTAACTTCGTTTAAATTTTTTATATGTAAATTTCAAAAACTTTTAATCAATTTTAGCGACGAAGAAAAAAGGATTCTTTAAAAGCATTAATTTTTGGGGGTACACTTGAATAGATTCGTTCCATAACTCTGAAAGAAATTTTGGTCTAGGAGAATGATTCTAATTTTGGCGGAATCGACTATACTCAGCACAGGCAGTAAAATCATTCGTGACTCTTTAAACTGGTCCGAAAGTGGTGAAACACGTAACCACCCTGATTTTTCAAATGGGAACGCTCATCTTTCAAATCATTTTCTGAAAGTCCATCAAATTCTGATTTCAAAGAATGCCGATCGTCAAATTTAACGTGTGTGATGTGACAAATAACGCCCCAGTTCCGCTGTGAAATGCCTCAGATATTTTGAACAATTTATTATCGGTAAATGGGGCGCACAAAGAGCAGGTTACAGAATAGAAAATAATATACATGTTGTGGTCATTGGTGTCACTGGTCCCTTCATATTGCGTTTAACGAGGAGGATATTCAATGGGACGGAAGTCCAATATATGGGATGTGGGTCCGGATACAGTCACTAAAACTAATTATTTCATAATTAATGTGGTTTTGTGGATATCCCGACTTGATGCATTCATGAAAGGAAGCATTTAGTGCCGTGGTGGTGTGAACATGAAATCAATTCAGACAGAACAAAATTGACATATTCAAATGCACCAGAACCAAAACCCGCAAGGGATCTTTATTTATCATTCTTTCGAATGAACTGAGTTTTGGTGAAGAATTCAGCCTACTTATGCATTTTCTTTAATCAACACATTGAAAATATTTTCCGATATCCAATTTACAGCGTATCGAACTCTGAAACCTACGAAAACTACTATGAGACTAATTGAAAATGATGAGCATTTGATAGGTTCGAAGGAAACGATCAATTTGAAGATTAAAGGTATTCCCAAATTTTGATGAGTTGAAAAAGTCGTCAATTTTAGTATTGTGTTTACAAATGCATTTCAAATGATACCGAACGCAAATTCCCAATATCATCAATATTATTTTCCAATTGTAAAGGAATACTGATATCCAATTATCAGTAAATTCAAATTATAACCATTTCCTCATTCACTGCGATATTGATACAAATTTTCTTCTCTACAATGCTTCCTTCATCTTCAATTAATGTATAATACTTAAAAATATGTGTTGATTTTATTCCAAAGGCAGATACACCGATGTCAACAATGAAATCATAAATATAACTGAATGTTATTGTATTTATTTATTTAAAATGTGTCTCGACATTTTGGCCATTGCCACAAGGAACATTATTTACACGATCAATAAGTTATATTTGACTATATTAAATTTGTGTATACAGGGTTTCCCACCCCAGTAAATGAAGACATTTTGAAAAAAGAATTGAAAATCGAAAATTACTGGAAAACTATTAGGTTTAGGTATAGGGAAACCCAATGAAAATAGTTTCGATATTAATTTTTACGTTCAACAAGGAACAGAAATACTGGTTGTGCCATTTGAAATAAGAAAGTTTTTGACCATTATTTGTAGTTAATGTTTGAACATTAATTATGATCACTCAGTATAGTCCAGAGTTGAATTTTTTACTTTTAAGGGTAGCCAATATGTCTACACGAAAAAACATACTCCTTTTTTTCGATTTTTCGCCATTTTCTCTTAAATGGTTCTCCTGAGGCATAAAATGGTCTTCATAAACTCATCATTATTTGAGCTTGCCATTCAATTTTTGAATTCATATATAGGGTATTACATTGGAAAAAGAGTAACTATGGTCTATATCTTTGTTATCGAACACCCTGTATATGTGAAAACAATTTTGAATTGTGCATCTGATTGCCCTTTACATTTCACGAAAAAAAATTTTCAAAATAAATGAAGACATCATTTACTGCCTCAAAAAACCGCGTCTGGGGTGGGCCACCCTGTATAAGGAAGCCAAGAAAATTACGGAGTTATTCGGTGCCACTGAACATTCCCAATAAACTGCTCTTGAAGTGGTAGTTCTGTCGATCCATCCTGTAGCGCCTGCAGTCTATACTCTATATCTATAATGATATGTTTTATGGGCTCATCATAAAATCACAGAATAACTACTCTCTTGCAGTAGTTCTCCTGAAGGTACACAGACGTGAGAACATTGCATTGAACAATAGATAAATGATGTATTGAATTCATACATTGATAAACTCGAAATACGTTTTTTATACTTTATAAGATATGTTTGGTGAATATGAACAAATTATTATTCATCCCAAACTACTTTTCAGTAAAATCGAAGAAAAAATGTATTGTCGAGTAATAATTGTTGCATGAGAATTGCAAATATCTTTGTTACGAATTATCGTTTTTTCATCATTTTTATTTCAATAAAGTTGAAACTGGACTGATTCCCGCAAGTTTCATTTTCGATTCGAAAACTATAATGTTCGTGTTATTTCAAATATTTCAATTCATATACCAAGGCACATAATCGTCAAAATATTTTTCGCAAAATGGCCATATCCTTTATCAGAACAGACTTCGGAGAAATGGAAAACGATGAAAGATTTCTTTAGATGCCTAAAAAATCTACCGTTGAAATTAATGTACCAGTCAAAGGGGCTCACCCTGCATATGGAAATTATAAATAACAATTAATAATGAGAATTTTTATGTGTTAATTGATAAATTCTCCCGAGTGGAGCTAAGTCGTGAAGTAGTACGGGATGAAAAGTCAACATGCTTTCGTTGACTTCCTGTTATCGAGCTTGCTGGAAAGTATTGACACCTCTATGCTTCTGTTGGAATCTAAACTGTCAAGAAAAATATTCTCAAACTTCCTGGAAACGAACACAATATAAATCTTGGGACGCTGAAACGACTAGTTTATATCAACGAGTGATTCACAGCCGGTTTCCGAAAGGCCGTTCAACGTAAAAATCAACTAATCAGATGTCAATTCTATGGTCAAGCGTCATTTCAGTTGCTGAAAGTATGGTTAAACACTCTGATTTGATCATCCTGTCAGTTAACACAGTGGTCAAATATTGAACGTGAATTATACGTTGAGCGTCATTTTGAGTTTCTGAAACGCAAGTTAAGGCTTAATCAGTGATTAAAGAAGTGTCAAAGAGTTGGTCAACTAATCTGCGCTGTTCGGCGAATTAACTTACCGGAGATATTGTTTTTCAACGAAATCCACGTAGTTTTCAAGGAAATTTTATCGGTATGTATAAAAATTTTCTTTAAAAGGCATTTCTTTTTGCAACAATTTGTGATTCCATTTTCTTGTTGTATGTATGTAGAAAAATAATAATGTGAATAATATAATTTTCTTTGAAAAGGCATTTATTTTTGCAACAATTCGTGATTCTATTTTGTTGTTGTAGGTAATCATGGATGTCAGCTTGGATATAAGCATTTCTAGTGATTCAAGCAGTGGCAGCAGCAGTGAAGAAAACCAAAGGCAGCAGCGAACTTTTAAGAGAAGAATGAACCCTTTTGAATTCCACAACGATGTGGAGTTCAAAAATAGGTATAGGATGTCCAAGGATGTTATAATGGTTCTTGTGCATATGATAGAGCACAAAATTAAACCATTCACATTGAGGAACAAGTCAATCAGTGCCCTGGAGCAAGTGCTACTAACAATAAGTTATTTTGCAACAGGAGCATTCCAAATAACTGTGGCCGACCATATAAGGGTCCATAAGTCTACAGCTAGTAGAATAATAAAAAAAGTTTCTGCAGTCATTGCCGAACTCCGATTTTATAAGTTCATTTACCAATGTGATTGGAGCAGTAGACTGTACACACATAAAAATACAGTCACCTGGTGGTCCACGAGCTGAGCTGTTCAGGAATAGAAAGGGTTACTTTTCTCTAAATGTTCAGGCTATATGTGATGCAAATTTAAAAATACTGGATGTCATTTGTAGATGGCCAGGTTCAGTGCATGATACGACGATCATGAATGATTCACATATTAGAGCTGACTTTGAAAGTGGATTGTTCGGAAGTGACTATTTATTGGGGGACAGTGGTTACCCTTGTCGCTCATACCTATTGACACCGTTTCTAAGGCTATCAACGCCAGGGGAGCAAGCCTATAACAGAGCGCAGATCAAAACGAGAAATACTGTGGAGAGGTGCTTTGGTGTCTTGAAGAGAGCGTTTTCCATGTTTGTCTATGGGGATCAGAGTGAAAATCGAGACAACAATGAGCATTATAGTAGCTTGCTGTGTTCTGCATAATTTAGCATTGAGTCATAATGTTGACATAGGAGAGTTTGACAATGGAGACAACCTTCCAGAAGATTCTCCAAATACATCTACGAGTGATGAAAATATATCGGTCAGATCATCATTAGTTTTAACACATTTCAATAATTATTAATGACTGTGGGAGACGACAAAGGAAATATAATCCATCACGATACAACATACATCGAAGTGAAGTGAAAATGTAGATATTGAGAAACAATTACCAATGTTCAAATAAATTGGTGATCAACACTGATCTTATTTTTAAACTGAAAAGTTTCAAGAAAAAAACCTATTCAAATAATTTTATTGGGAAAATCTCAAAATAAACAACTGTTAAGCAAATTGATATTGAATTATTTTTCAGGTCACTTAAGGGATGTAACAAGGGTATTCAGTAATGTTTTTCGAATATATAAAGCATTTTAAAAGTTTTACTGTTTTATTTATTACAACGCGTGCTACGTCGCGAATACTGATTCATAAGATTAAAGAACTATACTGATTTCAAACAGAGACTTTCCAAAACATGAAAACGAAGGTTATAATATGATTCAGAATTGTAACCTATAACCTGCTGTTCGATCACAGAATATTGGTTTCTCACAGAATCTGTGATTCGATAGCCTTGCAACAGGGTCACCTCATGTCAAATCAAAATGATCACAGATTAGTTAATTTTGCACTGAACAACCTTTCAGCAACTCAAATTGATTTGACCTCTCTGTCAAGTTGACTGTTGTGTCAGTTGACATGCAGTTTGATCAGTGTTTCAGAAACCGGCTGTCAGTCTCGACTGGTTAGACCGTTTCAATAGTAAACTGTTTTAATTTCTAGTTTCCTGTATCCTGTATGGGAGCTCACCATTTTCAATGCTGATTAGTCTGATGCGTTCAAGAACGCCGATACATCCTTTCGTATTCTCCTGAATAATGCACAAACGAAAATTCAAAACCTAAATAATACGTTATAATCTTGATTGAACCCGACTGAATGCATTTAGGAAATATTCTAATACTAAGCTTATTCAAGTGAAGAGACTGGTTGCGGTTCATGAGGAGCAATAAAACAAAATAAGCACTATGACCGCACGTCACCGGTTAAGGGTTAAATGTCAGTAAGAGTTTCAAATTTTAGGTTCAGACTTATGCGAAGACTTTCAGACAAAGTGCAGTGAAGGTCTCTAATGGAGATGAAGGCAATGCTATGGTAGTATATGACCGTTCGACAGCTCAATTGCGTTTAAAATGGGAAGGAAAAATGTTATGAACTGCAGGAATAACGATGGCAGTGGTTTGGGTTTGAGGATATTATGACTATTCGAAGATGTCGCACGATATTGATATTTACATGTTGCATCTCTACATCAAGAAAACATATCTCCCTACTTTAATCATACAAAGTGGACTGGTGGTTGTCGACCGTCACTGGGGTATCATCCATTTCAGGGGTTAATGTCCTGCGACAACACCTAGCTACAATACTACGATGCACTTGATGTCATTACTATGTTCGGAAATACCACACCTAGAACTGGAACACAGAGGTATCCATTTGTGATACGCCCTTTTTTCCACCCATGTTATGATTGGACATAACGACCACGGCTTAGGCACGCTCTCGGGCACGTGACGTGGATGACAATTACGACAAACCGAAAAATGGCATCATTAAATTCCAATTGGTTTTTCTATCGAGCGCTCAAGGTTCGAACTCATTACGGTCACGGAACTAATCCGATTATCTATGGGTTTCACAGAATCCCGAAGAATAACCTTAATAAACATACTAAATACCATAGAAAATCCGACAACTATTTGAGTGAATTTTGGATAATTTATAATATGTAGGTTCATGAACAAGTGGACAATGAAATTTACACACGGAAAGTCCCTTGAATTAATGTTGATAAGGTGCCTTCTTTGATCGCTACACATTCATAAGTCATTGTTGTATCGATTGGAGAACAAAATATATTGATCAATATCAAGTATGGAGAAAACATCTTCTAGGTGCCATTTGCACATTGAGGAATTTTCCGCAAATCGCGAAATTTGTCATAGAAAAACTCAAGATTTCCCACCTGTTAGGAAATATTTATTTCCTTCTTACTGTAAGGAATAGTATATTTTATTACTAGTCCAGAAAGTAAGCTTGCACGGGTTCCCGTGTTCGGCTCCGCCTCAAACGGTAACTCATCGCGCGCGCACGGAAAAAGCCTTTCAGGACGTGCAATGAACGATTTTTTTCATTACACCTCACCGAAAACAATATTAGGATGCATCTATGTCTCAGCCGCACAGAAAAGAGGCATTTTCGATGTTCTGAATCGACATGTTATGATAGGGTTTTCAGAGCGGTGTAATGAAAATGATATTTTCTTACAGTTGTCAGTGTTCTACATTTGGATATCAGTAATTTCTCCGGCAATAATTCCAATGAAGCAGTACTGTCTCAACCAGCTCTGAAGGAGTCCCAGCTATGGAAAATTCATCATCACTTATCATTTTACACTGTTTTGTTTTCGAAAACACCAGCAATTAAATTAATATTCGTCGAGTTTGACAATTCAGTATGTATACGCGTCCATAGTAACGCAACCAATTCCATTCCAAATTTCAAAGCTCCATTTATTCATGAATGGAATAATTCGCGTTTTTTTTTTTCAAATTGATTGAAATCTGTCGAATTTCAAACGATTTGCGGAAAAATAGTATGCTTACCTCGTAGGAAAAGCCACATTCATGGATTCTGTGTTGCTAAGTCGAGGCGCAAGCCGAAACTTAGCAATCTTCATAAACAATGTACTATTCACTCGACAACCAGATTGTTTTCACTCTCGAATTCTGCGATTCATTCCAGGAATGCAATTCGATCAATGAGATCTAATTTTCTGCTTGTGAAGCTTAGAAATCGTTAACAAAATTATAACAACATCAACTCGATATAAATAGTTCCAAGTATGCAAAACACGATCTTAGCCAAGAATAAAACATTTGTTTTCATTTTCTCATATTTCAAGAAGTAATGCCCTCTACAGAATGAAAGTTGAGGGACACCTGCTTTTCAAGATTCGAGAATAATTTTTTTTCAGTTTACAATCATCAAAAAAAGTTTGATAGAATAAGGAGGTCTCAAATATAAATATGTCATTTTTTTTAACCGTAGTTATCTCTCATCAAAAGAAACACTGTTTTGCTATACCATTCGGCTTCGCTTGAAAAATACAGGGTATCAAATATCCATAAATCAATAAAGTTTTGTGCCCATATCTCCCGAAGCCTTATTTCAATTGAACTGAATTCTGTTGAATTGTTTACTATATTATGGTGCATTTTCCTCAACCAAAACTTATTGAATATTTTTTCTGGTGTTAAAGTTACATTTTATCGGACTCATAAATCCACGAAAATACACTATGAAACCACTCGAAACGCTTCATATTGTTAAAATAACGGATTATTTTGGAAAATGAGTTTTTCGCTCTGTTTTCGATATATCCCTGAATTTATTCGATAAGATTAGTGAAAGATTATTCTGGATGCGACCCTGGAATTGAATTGATTGAAATACTACCGATACTCATGTTACCAATGTTATTAGTTCATAATTATAATCAACTAGCTGGCCCGGCGAACTTTGTTTCGCCTAAATGATACCTATACCATAGCCATCTTTATCTTAAGAAGGCCGTGCCTATACTTACTGTGGATTTCACAAATCGTAATCACCAGTGATCGGAGATCAACGGCTTGGTTAGATTTCTGAACTGTCAAATCGAGTTGATTCTTGATCAAGCTCCGATCACCGGTGATATGCTTTGTGAAACCCCCGTTAAAGTTGTATAAACTTACCATTGCTATTTTTTCAAGCAGGAGATAAATAAGGCATAATAAAAGTTCTGTCAAATGTCATCTGTCAAAAGTCATCTGTCAAAAGTCATCTGTCAAATGTCATCTGTCAAATGTCATCTGTCATCTGTCAAATGTCATCTGTCAAATGTCATCTGTCAAATGTCATCTGTCAAACGTCATCTGTCAAATGTCATCTGTCAAATGTCATCTGTCCGATGTCATTGTCGAATGTCATCTGTCAGATGTCATCTGTCAAATGTCATCTGTCAACCCTCATCTGTCAACCGTCATCTGTCAACTGTCATCTTTTTCACGGATATGAGCTGTCACACAAAACAGAAATACAAAAATAATATGTCAATTACTAATTATGGGCAATTTTGAATTCAGTTATTTCCGCAAATATATTTATTACAACTCACGATTGATACTGATCGTCAAAATCCGATTTACTTGACATTCCGGTGAAAATTCACTGTTCCACCAACTTGAGATCTTTACCCGCTTTTGATCTGATAATAGCCTTCCATGTTATTATAAGTTCTATGCAAATTACACAATAATTGTATACATCGCTATTCATACTCTAGTCTAGTCTATACCATTTCTGAATTTCCTAGACTACTTCATGGCTTATCTTCACAACGTTCTATTTTATTATTGCATTTCTATTTAATACCGTGGAACTTCGTTCTACTACTATTAACACAGAATACCTAACCACACAGAAGCGTCATTCCGCCTTCCCGCCAAAACTTTATTTGATGACGCTTGTGCCATGCTAGGTAGTACATGTCAAGATGAAATTCAAACTTCCCGCTGGACCACCCAAAAGTGACATATATGTACTACCTAACAGAGAATCAAGGTCACGAAAATTTGCCCCTTGAAGATCAAAGTGCCGACGCTAATTGACGCTTCTGTGTAGTTAGGTTTTCTGTGCTATTAATCCCCATGGAATATTCTTATACCGTTGGTAAGACCTACTGCACTTTTAACTATTCACTTGACATGCGATTCTGTGGAAGAAAAACTAACCTCCTTTCTCCAAATATCAAAACCTATATAAGTATTCTATGATTGCTCGATTGGTGGTAACACATAATTCTATGGGTGGTAAGAAAATGGAAGGCTTTTTTTTCCTTTCTGTAGGATATTTTTGGGAATATTTTGTTATATAAACCTTGCCCTAACAATAATAAACAAAACAAAAAAAGAATTGTCCAATTTGATGCGATCGTTTGAACAATATGGCATTTCGAAGTTTTGAACCAACCATAGATCGCCTTTTATTAATATAGTTATAATCAATAATCGCTCATTTTCATATTCCATATCAAAAAATTCATTTCAATGGTACATCGCCTTGAGCAAATATTTGCCTTTGTGAAGACCCAATAAATTGACAATGTTGCTTTTTAATTGCCATCATAATCGAACTTACTGAAAATGTATAGAGAATTAAAAAAGGTTTCTTTTGACCTCAAGAATCTACAGTGGAAAAAAATGTACAAGTCAAAGACTCGCCTCTCATACTTACTAAAAATTAATTCTCAATAAAATAAATGTGTGATGAAAATTTCACAACTATCAACTGTATATGTATATGTATATGTATATGCAATTTTCTTCGAACATACAATATATCTAGATGCAGTCACAATGTAGGTGGTAGGTACTACAGTCATTTAACACTCATCAATCAAATTCCTACACCTATATATATCCGATTTGATTTGAATTAATTAGGGTGAGAAATATCAAAATAATGTTGTAAATCATTATTCATCATATGCTTGCCTAAATTCTCAGTCCCACATGTTATTCAGAAATAATATCTCAGCTTAAATCATTCATCCCATATACAATTTTAATATTATCAACAAACAGAAGGAAGTTGAAATACTAATATACATATACCATGAATGCAGTGCCTCGAGGTACCAAAAAATATAAAATATGCAGAATCTGCCAAAATGGAATATACACTTACTAAAGTTGGGAGATTTTGCGCGCTAGTTCAAATATACACTCTGAGTCGTCACCCATTCACTTGCTCAAAGCGTCCAAAGCTATAATACTTGACTTCCAGAATAAAACAATTTCTCAATTTTCTAATGGCGCCATGCAAACGATTTTTTGAGTATGTACCTCTCATAATATCTATTTCGTTACCCAAATTGGATGATTAGTTTCGTAGCTTATGCCAACACTACTTGCCAAACTTGCACTGAAAATTTCGAGATACTAGTCAGGTCTTTTTTCCATACTTAGTATTCGTGTTCACGGAAACTTGGACATAATGATAATGCTTTTGTCCATAGGAACAAGCTCACAAAAAGGGTGACAAAGATACAAAACACAGAGGGACTATCACAGCAAGTGAATTAATTCAACTCCATTCGATTTACAAATTTCGCCAATATTTTTTCCTTTTCAGCACAGATGATTGATGTGAACAAGACGTACTAATTATTTTAGCTTTGGCAACCCATGCAGGGAAAACAATTTACATACTCAATTCGATTTCTGTTTTGTCAAATTTTGTATGCGGTGAATTGAATTTACAATTCAATTTTCCAATTTCACCCACTCTGTACATTGATGTCATGGAAATATTCTATATCGTGAACATTAAAACAATTCCACTTTATAATTATAATTCAATTTTTCTGCCTTAATGAATTGTGGGAACCTCTATGTATCCATTGTGTTTCTTTCGAAGTGATTCGCAGAAATTTAATTACATATAAGGAGACCTTACTAATACTACCGCCTTTCAAAGAGAAATTTATTATTCTATTAGAAATTTCACTTCCCCTTGAAGAAAGGGAATTCTCCTTTTTCCATTCAACATACAAATTATCCTACTATTATAACTTGAATGTGGGGAATCAAAGTAAAGTTATGGAAAAAGCACAGGATCTCGTGAAAAAATGTGAGAAGTAGAATTACCCTACTTTCAGATAGTCAAGAAATGGCATAATGAAATCCCAGTAGAGAGTGACCCAACGGAAAGGATGGATGTCATATTACAAGCAAATTTGCAGAAAATATTTCTGCAAAACGCCAAAATACGTTAAGGGGGAGAGATATTTTGATGCAGTTCACACATGCTGAAAAAGCATCCCTCCCAACCCTTGGTGAACTACCAGAACTGAATTTGACCACGAATTCTTCATCAGTGAATTTAACCTAATCGGTGAAGATCATTTACGGCTAAAAATTCGATAATTATATCACTGGCAAAATTATTTATTTATCTGAAAGCAAATCAGTTCAGGACATAGAGGAATAACAGCTCCCTGCTACGGATTTGGACAGGTTAGTACTTTTATAAAATAATCATTTCTTTCAGCGGTGAAACGTGTGGATTAGAACCAGCGATACGAGAGCCTTCAAGAAGTATTACTAGAACGTTTAAATCGCATAAAACTGCTCGTTACATGTTCAATCATAACTCGATCATATCCGTCGACGCCATAATTCCAGTGTACACCGAATTGCTACAGATAGAAACAGTCGGTCAGTTACTCTACCGTTTCCAACGACCAACTTCCCTAGCTGCAGGCAAGGTAACACTCCAGCAGCTTCATATGCTCAACTCAATCCGGCTACCTCAGAAGCAAAAAGACCGCATTCCACGGCATCTTTTTCTCGGTTTCTTTCTCGCTCGATCTTTCTTCATGCATTTGAAGGAAATTGTGATGACGAAATCCACTCAGCTCCTTTTTATGAATTCGCTTGTTACGAGATCGTTTCTCAGGAATTAATGCTGATTTGCAAAAGTAGTCTTAACATTCAGATGAAATTTGTCGTTTTAGTTTCGGATTACTCAATAAATTTTTGCACAGATGTACAAACACTTGTCAGAAACGATCAAAACATGATTTTTTCTCCGAATACGACAAAATTTATTCCTGAACTGAATTACGATAATTTCGCTATCTGAATTGAAATCTCCATTACCTGACCTCGCATATTCCAACACTCGTTTCAATATTTGGTCATACCAACATTAAAAAGCTATTGATGCCTCTCAAATTATTGGTTTTTGTATACCTAATATGCTACAATTTCGATTATCCGAAATGATGGGTTGAAATCAAACCAATTATTTTTCAATTAAAGAATCCGCCTAATGTCAATCCATCGCTGATGCCAATATCTAAAATCATCCATATGTCGTAAACAGGGTGTTTCACCATAAACTGGACAAACATACAGTGTGTAACAGCCAAAATTCGATAACGAATAAATGAGGGGGTGTTAGGAAAAACGCTCGGACACTTCGATTTATGATTTTAAATGCGCATATTTTTCAAGAAAATAATATTACATATATAGGGTGTTCCATGTGAACGTGGCAAATACCAACTTTCTTATTTCAAATGCAACCCCCTGTATATTATTTATTTTTTGGATTCTTCAGAGAATTCTAGACACAATTCAGGCAGAATGTCCTATACCTATCTTTAACTATTTCGGAAGTATTAAGTGTTTTCAGATTTATTGCAAAAATCAACGTTTTAAATAAAAATTATTTTATTTCACAAATTCGGTACATTACACTCAAAACCTAATGAGTAATACTGATTATTTCTTAATTATTAAAAAAAAAACAAAAAAACACTAATCACTTATTGTCATGCAAACAGACAACGTGTTACTAAGGCTATGAGAATAAACAAATCTGTTTTTGTTTTTTTTTAAATTTCTTCTCAGTTATGGTTTTTGCTTACTTTCTTCATATCAAGAGATAAATGGGAAATAAGTATTGAGTGTAATGTATCGAATTTGTGAAATAAAATAATTTTCATTCAAAATGTTAGTTTTTGTAAAAAATCTGAAAACACTTAATATTTCCGAGAAAGTTGAAGATAGTTATAGGACATTGTACAAGAATTATGTCTAGAATTTTCTGAAGAATCCAAAAAATAAATAATTTACAGGGGGTTGCATTTGAAATAAGAAAGTTGGTATTGGCCACGGTCGCATGGAACACCCCATATAATTTTATTTTCTTGAAAAATATGTGCATTTAAAATTACAAATCGACGTGTCCGAGCATTTTTCCCTCGGTTTTTCCTAACACCCCCTCATTTATTCGTTATCGAATTTATTCCATTTGGCTATTACATTCTGTATATAGCCGTGTGCATGACACCGGGGAAGTCATTAAATGCCTCACATTGAGTAGCATTTGAATAAGTTATACAATTTTCAGTTTGGGAAGAATAAATGATTTTGATGAATTTTTTTGGAGGTTCCTCTCTCTCGTGGACAGCGAAAAATTGTGTAAAACAACTGGGCGATTAGTATCCTACCCAAAATAAGGCATCTTCATTTCAGTTTTGGGAGTCAATTTTTTGGCCCCCTACTTATTATATCTGCTTAGCGAAGAGAAACTAGAACAATATTGGTCGGTCTTCTGCGAAAATAGAAATTGAGAAATGCTCGCAGGTAATTCTAGGAAACGTACGTATTTCTGATCTTAATTTCAAACAAGAAATGCAATTCTATTTCGCAATTCCGAGAAAGAAACCGCAAGGTCAACGTACGTACGTAAAAGGAGTAGTTCTTTGTGCAGACTGTCTCGTGACGGAACCCGAGTCTGGCTTTAAACAAAGAGGTGGATGATTGATCGGAGATCAATCGCCGAATTTCCGATAGTTCTAATTTACAGTTGAGATATAACTGTTTTAACCAGATGCTATCTCATTCACTTCTCTATCTGTTATGTAATCCGGAATCGTTCGACAAACGCCACGGAAACAACACCAGACAAAATCTAGTCGAAAAACATAAACGTGAAATTTAAATGGTGTATCAATCGAGTCATTCCAAGGACAATCAACCTAATTGCAGTTTTGAAATTTGACAGGAGAGCAATTTTGTCAGTGTCAAAGTTTTTATATTTCTCATTATTTTCGTAGAATCATGTTTTTTATCACATATGTATATGCCATTGAATTATGGAAATATACACGCTTTAACAACATTTAGAAATGGTTGAATTGTTTAAAGCTTTATGATTTATTATCGTCCATTATCTAGTGATGATAATTGGTTTTGACATAAAACTTAATTTATTTCTGAATCACAACCTGAAAAATGTTCAGTATTCGGGACATCAGATGCTCTTGAAAATCTAGCTAGACTATTCAATCAACAAAATAAGCTATGAAACAATTCATCAAATTGAGCAAAAAAACTACTGGGCAGTAAAAGAACACTTAATTACAATGGTCAACTACTTCCACAACCATTATCAAGAAAGCAACATTTTAACCTTGCTCGGCTTCGATGGCTAACACATTTACATATTTCAATGTGGAAAATAAATCAACACTTCAGTTCGCATACCTATACATAATTTAAGTCATGATTTCTTCGAAATTTGTGTTTTCCGAAATTAGTCATGACACAATTGTTCCTAGAAATAACGATACTTTCAATTATAGCGAAAGAATTTTCGTAAATTACTTCGCGAGAATTGGCTCACCTAGCGGGTGTTATCGGAATACATTCCATTCGAAATACTGCCATTAGCTGATTCAAGCTCGGAATCAATTCATTCTTTCGATGCAAAATTACACAAAAACTTCACAGGAATACCTACTGGATTCTGATACGATTTTTCAGCCGACATTTTCCTCAACAATTGTTAAATTTTTGAAAGCGAACAAATGCACCGTAATGACTATGAAGTAATTACCGGAGGTTTTCATAAGCGTTCACTGCATTTATATACTAACGTCATGTCGAAAACAGGAAACCAAAGTCATATAAATAGAATATCCGGCCTTTTGAAACCAGATACAAAAGTCGTACTCACTGTTACAGCTTTGAAATTTATTCGGTTCGGATGAAATTTAAAATTGAGTTTTTATCCAAAAAAAGTGCCCAAATTTTTTTTTAAGTTTTCTAGTCAAGCTCTAGGGCGGAATGTGAACACTTCAAGGCCCTACGGTCGTAAACGAAGAAATGATTTTCTATATTGACAGTTTTTCCATAGCCATGATCATGTGAAATGTGATTTGAAGAGAAATTCAGTGATTCATATGATTGCATTTGAAAATATACATCCAAAAAATCTGATTGAATTTTAACCTTTCCTTATGGTCAGCAGTGAGATTTTTGTAGTTAAAACCATAGTTTATATGAAACTCTTCGTTTCAGTATTCAATTTTGGTCTCAAGATCTCTCCAAAAATATGAACAAATTAATTTTCAATAAAAAATAGTTTATTATTTATTCCAAAAATCAGTATATTAATTCAAGATCAAATAAGATAACCTACCGTAACACGTCGAAACCTTTCAACTTCTAACTGGACCATGGAAAAAATTGAAAATTTGGTTTAGCAGCCAGTGGCCATTGTTTGATGTCTCATAAAATGAATTGACTCCTGATCTGCATTCATGAAAAAATTACCTAAAAAGGATGTGCTACAGAGCGTAAGATTGAAAAGTCGTTCGGGAGGCTTGACAATAAAATTGAAACAAAAAATTCGAATGAGCATATCTTTGGCTCGTGCTGTCGTTTGATGACACGATGCCGAACCAGTCATGGATGACTCTCAACTTCCGTCTGATGATCCACAGCGGAAGTTCATCATAACATGATTTGAGATCCTGCGGCACAAATAACTGTTATTCGGATTTCTCGCGAAAATTTATGTCCGCGATGAACAAGTATTTTCATAATAACGTGGTTAAATCAATGAACATTTTCGGAGTAACGAGTGTTCTCAATAGTGTTCGCACTCGTTCTACTCGAGCGAGAGCTTTATCAGTAGGTACCTCTGATTTCTGTCTGTATTTCGATAATGGCCAAACATTCGGGCAGGGATTCCAAATTTATAGCAGTTCTAAATTCTGTTTTCCTAAATTAACTTAAAAATTACGAATTCTATCGGAACCAAATTTCGCATTTAGATTGAAAGTGACTTTTGCATTCTATATGCGATTTCATCAAAAATCTTCTTGAACATAAGAGATATCCGATATTCTTTGTTCATAAAGTTAGCCAAACAACTCTTGCGAATCAAACATAGCTCAAAATTTTGCCTTTTTTATCTGTAATTAATACGTGAAAAAAACTTGCCGTTTTCATATAAAAAAAAATTCTGCAACAAAAAGTAGCTCATCTTTTTCAGTGATTTATCCTTGGTGAAAGAAAATTTGTATTTTCCAAGATTTTGTAGAGAGATGACAAAATCTGATTGATCGATCTACGGCCGTCGAAACGTATATCAGGCATTTTTCTCAAAACCTATTCATGCAATATTGATGAAATTTGAAAAAAAAATGTGCCTTCCATCCTTGATCAATCCGAGAAGAGAAAAATTTTGCAGCTCCTGTTTTTAAAAAAATATCACGTGCGCTGTTAAGTGTAGGTATATTGAACTACAAGGTCATATACTAAATTTTTTTTTAGCGATCAACAGATAATTTCATGTTGTCCGAGATTTATCCGTTAATCATCCGTGAAGAAAAAAACATCGCCACTCTTGTATTTCAAAAAATATTTGTTGTTTCGCTAAGTTGATATCAACTTAGCAAATCATCTCATATTTTTTCGAATATAAAAGCGACAAATTCTTTTTTACACGGTAAAAAACGGCCAAACTTGGAGCTTTTTCGAGTTTGATTCGCCAGTTGTTTTGCTAACTGCATGTACATCGAGATACTTCATAAATAACACAATAATGATTTCGGAAAGAAAAATATGCTGATCAACAATCAATTATCAAGAAAAGCAACAAATAAACCATCCAGAAACACTCAATTTACTGAATGTGACGGTTTCACCATATTAATATACAATAACACGGTTAACTATAATATTTGCAACAATAACCAGTTTTGATTTCAGATATTAATTTCATGATAGGATTAATTAAGTGATTCCCAGCAAATGCGTCGACGATGTCTAATGGTTCTCTCCTTGGAAGATCCATGGAACCTACTCGTTTCCCAAATATTGTTAAGTCCATTATGAATTTCAGATAAACATATCCAGACTATTCTCGGTTCAGTATCAATTCTCGCACATTTTTTCCTATTCAAATACCACATCCCAGTCCGAAGGTTTATGTAAAGTAAAAGGAGGATGCAGATGTCTTAAAATTCAAGCGACATTGAAAATAAATAATGATGCAAGTTGAGAATTCCCCCAGTAAATTCTTGAGCTACCGTATTTCAACGATGTGCGTAATAGCTCGTCATGTTCAGCACGTTGGACTATTATTACGTCAATTCATCTATCCTCAAGTTTTAAATTGCGGATTTGAGTTCATGCTACATTCAATCAATTCATTAAATCCTATTAGCAAAAATTAATTCGTGAACTTGTTGTTCGATTGTTAACACCGGCTGTAAAAGGTGAACAACGTTGTTTTACACAAGCCACTGAGCATATCACGTACACTTGTTCATCATAATTTGGACGCAGACTACGAGTATCCTGAAAGATATTACTCATAATGATTCAATTAACACCTTTTGAATCAGATCCTAGTGAAGTCGATCTAAATATGTTTTCATTCGGAAAATACTACAAAATACCAATATATTATTCGATGATTGACAATGTTCATGGTACTCAACATCGTGAAGAAACTAAGGATTTTTCCAAATTAACACTTCACATAGTTCGTCCAACGAGAAATTCTTACACAGGGTGAGTCATGAGGAACTGTACATGATATTCCTACCAGGGGCTACTCAGGTGAATATCAAATAACCATTTAAAAGTGACTTCACCTCTTCATAATTTTTATACAGGGTGTTCTTCGTATAGCTTCGGAAATTTCGATTCGTTATAACTTATGAGCAGTTTTCTTGAATCAATTGAAATTTTCAGAGAATTTATCCCGAAGTACCTACATACTTTCAGGAACTTGTTCACAATTCTGAAAATCCAGATCCGGCTTAAAAAATGTGAATATAATTTTTCTGAATGAATTTAGTATATGGAGCAAGAGTGCCTCCTCAACACATCATACAGAGTGTAACAGCCAAATGGAATAAATTCGATAACAAATAAATGAGGCCGTGTTGGGAAAAAACGCTCGGACATGTCGATTTGTAATTTTACATGCGCATATTTTTCAAGAAAATAATATTATATAGGGTGTTCCATGTGACCGTGGCCAATACCAACTTTCTTATTTTAAATGCAACCCCCTGTATATTATTCATTTTTTGGATTCTTCAGAGAATTGTAGACACAATTCATGCACGATGTCCTATACCTATCTTTAACTATTTCGGAAGTATTAAGTGTTTTCAGATTTATTGCAAAAATCAACGTTTTAAATAAAAATTATTTTATTTCACAAATTCGGTACATTACACTCAAAACCTAATGAGTATTTGTGATTACATATTTCTCAATTATAAAAAAAAACAAAAAAAACATTGATGTCAATGTAGGAAATGTTCAAAATGCTCGCCGCGAACGTCTTGGCAACATGCTAATCTGGTGTAGAATTATCTTCTAACGTTACTCAACATTTCAGGCGTGACATCATCTAATCGCAAGCGTGATTCCGTTTTTCAGGTCGTCTTAGTTTAAGGGTTTCGTTTCGTATACAATACATATCCCCACAAAAAAAAGTCTAATGTAGAATTGTAAAAATCTGAAAACATTTGATATTTCCGAAAAAGTTGAAGATAGGACATTGTACATGAATTATGTCTAGAATAGGAAGAAACTCCTATTCACCTGGTTACGGAATGCTATGCCATTGCAAGCCAAAGGAAAGAGTGCTTTGGACAAGACACTTGTAGAAGTGGGGAGTTATTCTCCTTGAAGCCATCCCAGATAATGGATTTTATCAAATCTCTGGAACTGGAGGGCGAGCTGTAGGAGGCGTGATGATGACAGCTCTGATAGGGGGCACAATAGACCTTAAGGTCGCAGTGAACTGTAACCCCTTTTCACTATAACTATAACTATATGTCTAGAATTCTCTGAAGAATCCAAAAAATAAATAATATGCAGGGGGTTGCATTTGAAATAGGAAAGTTGGTATTAGCCACGCTCGCATGGAACACCCTATATAATTTTATTTTCTTAAAAAATATGCGCATTTAAAATTACAAATCGACGTGTCCGAGCGTTTTTCCTAACACCCCCTCATTTATTCGTTATCGAATTTATTCCATTTGGCTGTTACACTCTGTATAGCATTTTCATGTTTCAGTTCCGTCTTCAGGACCGGCTCATGACAATTTCCAAGTTTGTTCTTAGCATTGTAACACTGTATGGCGTTTTATTGAGAACTAATCTTCTGAGGTGGAAAATTGCCAAAATTTTCAAAACTTTCAATTAATTGTTTCAGATATAATTACCTATACAGAAATTCTGCTTGGCCTTTTGAACACTTAGAACAACATGCGGGTCGTTGAAATCATTATTAGAATTATAAAGCGATACCTGAAATATTTTATTATTGGCTTCATGGAATCTCTCATATTTGTTGGTGATCATAAAATTCTGAAATCTATAAGGGAGACATGAATCATTGTTTCATGAATAAAATGAAGCCAAACATGAAAGGAATATACTACATCATTTTTCATGACAATGATCATTAGATATTTCGGTTTTCACCGAAAATTACCGTGTACAAAACTTATGAAGAGGAAAGGGCACGTTTAAATGGTCATTCGATATTCATCTGAGAAGCCTCTATACGTGATAAGAATATGACAGTTTCTCGTGACATATCCTTCATATTTTGTTCCAAGTTTTATCATTCGATCACTACTTAATGAAACTCGAATTCAATTCCATTCAAAAAAAGAAAACTAATTTGCGGAATTCCAAGTGGAGCTTACGACGTATTTCAGTGTCGCACTTTCGCTTTAAAATCTGAAATTTTCGTCAACGGAAATAATAAATCGAAATAAATACGCCTAGTATAGTCATCCTTTCAACACTTCAGTCAATAATAGCACCTTCCGTGCTTCACCACCCAATCCGAATAGAATGGAGTTGCCGGTGAACTGGACGAACGGATTGTTCGTCCAGTTCGACCGTACTTCTTCACGCGTTTTATTTCATCGCCAACCTGATAACCTGAAGCGGACAGATGCGAAAGATGCGATCCACTTCCACGCATATACATTCCGTCACAGTGGCTACACTTTTTTCCGGTGTTCATTGTATCACCCCTCTGCGCTCTGCACCAACTTCGGATATTCATGAGAACTCAGGACCGTGAGAAAAATGGTACTTCCAATTTCCTGCGCGTTAGATGCCGCTACGATTGATGAAAAAGACGGAAACAGCGGTCGAAAAGCTTCCATCAGGGGTGTTGATACGTCCTACAATTATCCATCTAACTAATAACCCACTCTTTCATGTTTCCTACTTTGTTCTTTTTGACAGAATCACTAGAAAGTTTTGCGTAGATAAAACAATGAAGCATTTGAAAGTGAAAATAGGAAATCAAGTCACTTCATTATGTTCAATTAGCAACAAAATCAACAATAATAATTGAACAGAATTGGATTCGATTCAGAATGAGGAAGTATGATTAAATTGATTGTTCTTTACCAGTTACAATAGCCATTAACTGATACAGGTGAATGGGACTCAACGATTTTATCGAAAATGGAAAACATTAGAAGCATTCTGAGGGTTTTTTCAAGGATGATATGTTTTGGCGTGTGTTTTATTATCTAAGAAATTTATTTAAAATATTTCTTTTAGAAGTTTCAGAACAATTTTTGCGTGCTGGTTTTAGTCAAACATATAGGGTGGACTCACTTATAGAGTAATTGCTCCTTGAAATTTTTTAATTTAAAAGTAGAACCAAATTCTTGAATTGTAGAATCGAACTCGATAACTTTGTCGGGTAGTTCGTAGATTTCGCAGCTTTGAGAACAATTGGGACCAATTCTCGACACCTGTTGAAAATAATTTATAACAGCTTAAATTTTTAATATTTGTTGGTATTTTCAACGATGATTTACTTGAATTTGATCAGGTTCTCGTTATGCGATATACAGGGTCTTTCACGAGGAACCTCACCCATATTTATACGGGAAACTACTGAACGTATTTTCATGAAATTCAGCACTTATAAGTATTTCACGATGCTGATGAAATCTAAAATATTTTCAAGGCATGAGCACCTCCGGTTTTTCCGGAAATGACGTCAACTTCCGTTTTTCAAATTAGAACACCATGTTTTTATTGCAGAAATAGATTCCTTAGAAAATTTCAAGTTATTTGGATGTAACATTTTTCAGTTTTGGTTGGAAAATTCTCTCTGAGCGGGAAAATTCGAAAAGAAAATCGAAAATAGAGCTCCGCTGAAACAAGAATAACTTCGAGGTTTTTGGATTGAAAATTTTCATTTTTGGGATTTTTCAAGATGTAAGATTGATGTATCCACTTTAAAAATCGAAATCGCGATTCATGATACAGGGGGTGAAAAAATCGCTTTCAAAGTTAGGGATGACAAAATCGTGAAAAATCAATTTTTTCAAATTAGAACCCCATTTTTTTATGGCAGATATTGAATCTACGTTAAAAAATAATGTGAGTGTATGCATCACACCCTTGCCCTAAAGTGGATATTAACTCAGAAAAAATCCATTTTAGGGCAAGGGTGTGATGCATACACTCACATTATTTTTTAACGTAGATTCAATATCTGCCATAAAAAAATGGGGTTCTAATTTGAAAAAATTGATTTTTCACGATTTTGTCATCCCTAACTTTGAAAGCGATTTTTTCACCCCCTGTATCATGAATCGCGATTTCGATTTTTAAAGTGGATACATCAATCTTACATCTTGAAAAATCCCAAAAATGAAAATTTTCAATCCAAAAACCTCGAAGTTATTCTTGTTTCAGCGGAGCTCTATTTTAGATTTTTTTTCGAATTTTCCCGCTCAGAGAGAATTTTCCAACCAAAACTGAAAAATGTTACATCAAAATAACTTGAAATTTTCTAAGGAATCTATTTCTGCGATGAAAAAATGGTGTTCCAATTTGAAAAACGGAAGTTGACGTCATTTCCGGAAAAACCGGAGGTGCTCATGCCTTGAAAATATTTTAGATTTCATCAGCATCGTGAAATACTTATAAGTGCTGAATTTCATGAAAATACGTTCAGTAGTTTCCCGTATAAATATGGGTGAGGTTCCTCGTGAAAGGCCCTGTATAGATCAAACTTCGTAATAAGCTTATATATAGGTACATTCGTATTTTCCCGTTTAGAATCATCAGAAAAAAATCGATAGCTGTCAGAAAATATCGACAGCAGTTCGAAGAAATCGTCTTCATCCCGAATTGTGAATTTATTTTCAATTATTCACTCGAATGTTATAGGTTCTGGTTATTTGATCTGGATGCAAAGTTGCACTCCATAAATTATCAAAATTTCATCCCGAATCCGTGGTTTACAAATTATCAGGAAAAGAACATTTCGAACGACACCCTTAGCCGAAATTCGCCGAATAACGAACTGTATTCGGCATTCGAGAAAATTTCGAGTTGGAAGGTTTTTCTTTCAAGAGTTATCCTGTTTACGGCCAGGATTGAATTTGGCCCATGGATTAGTGATCAGAGACTCGAACCTAGTCGATTGAGACTATTCTCGACTCGGAATTCTCAAAATACGGACATCGTGAGGAAATGATATAACCCTCGAGTGAGTAGAAAAATCGCTCAATAAAACTCATAAGGCACCAGCTTGATTTTTTCACGGAGTATCAATTCATATGGAAAAGATCGTACGAAGTGTTGATTTATAGTGACCAGATTGACGAATGAATAATAAGAAGTCGAGACAAGAAATCAAGTTTCAGAATGAAATTTTTTGAATACAAAAATACAGGCATCGCAAAGTTCTGATGCCAATTGTTTACTTTCACCCCCTATAAACAGCTTCTTCATTTGCAAATGGTTATCTATCAAATTTCATCCTTCCAAATCCCTAGTGTGATATCAAATGAAAACTATTTCCCTCCTAATTTCAAATGTCTGTAGCGCAAGGCTTTTTCCGACAAAAATAATTCAATAATAGTATATTCTAAAACTAGTTGCAGAATGGGCTTCTATTCCAATACGAATGCGAAATTCGAAAACGAGCGACGAAGGAGCGAGTTTTCGAACGCATGAGTGTTGGAATTGCATTCTGCAACGAGTATTAGACGATATTTTCTCTATTTCAGTCAAATTTCGTTGAAATTCAATGAAAAATTCATATTATACATCCTAGTGACTTTTGTGTTGTATCTTGGCAGTTGGCGACTGTAACGAAATTGACATTTCCAAATTGACGTGTGTTGAAAATTGATAGGATCGGAAGCCAGTGCTGCCAACCACGAAACGAAAAATATTACTAAAAACAGAACTCATTACGATACTGAAATAGAGAAAAACCATTTTCTCAGTTAAGGCTGAAAATTCCACGAAAAGAATATTTCACTTCAATAAGAAACCTACATAATATTCCTTCTGATGAATATTTCATTCGCCGAAAAGTTTGAACACGAATTCATAAACCAAAACTGAAAATGTGGGCTCTCAAAGAATTCGGATTTGCGGAATCAAACTGAGATATGTAATTACACGTAAACTTTCTAAGGGACCTAGCTGCGCGTGCTACATGTGGTTTCACATGCCTGAAAATTAACTTTACAAAAGACAAATGGTGAATGACCGCTTCAAGAGATAAAAGTGCCTTCATTGTGTGGTAGACAACGACTGTCAAGCTCCCTGGGGTGCACAGTACTTTCAACAAATAACTTCACTAACGCAATGATGACAGAAATCGTTTGCAAGTGCTTAACATCAATCGCCCACTGACAGGAAGGACACTTGCACCAAATGTTCAACGATGGGAGATTCTGTGGCAAGCCAGGAGTGAAGTAATTATTGCGAAAACTTCCGGAATAGGTGAAGGTCTCTGAGCTTCAACATATGGTCTCCACGTTTGTCAAGAATTGAAAGGAAGCAATACTAGATCGGCGGATTATACAGGGTGTCCCAAAATTCAATGTAACACCGTGACGAAAATTTAGATGAAAATGAGTCTGTGAATGAATGAATAAATCAATCACTCAAGTTACATAAATCAATAATAGTTGAGTTACAAGAAGTTCAACAATTGAAATATGATTATATTTAACAAGGACTGCTGTTAGGGTGAATAAATAACACACTCTCTCCAAATTGTCGACGTTTCGATCCTATTTGGGATTTTATTCAGGACTGGGAAAATTTAATTTCAATTTTAAATGAGTAACATACAGAGGAACAAAAAACACATACCTAATTTCTTTCTCTGAAGAACTTTTAGACAGGATAAATTTAACCTTTTGAGGTTAAATGATGTTTGCATCATGAAACGATAGGAACATTTAAAAATTAAAGTGACTCACATTCAGGTGGAATTTGGATTTGTTTTTTTTTTTCATTATATTATGCTATTCAATAATTTTTTCTTCATTATATTTTTTTCCCTTTCGAATATTAGTTTCGTAAGTTGTTCATAACTTCTGGTCTTACCAATTCAGTCGAGTGTCTTACGATGTGATGAAATTGTATTTCATTGGAACTGTTTGTTTCTTCCGAGTTAGAAGAACCATCGCACACGTTTCGAAAAAAGAACTAATGAATTATATAAAGAGAAATTGAAGAAACAAACAGTTCCAATGAAATACAACTTTTATCACATCGTAAGACACTTGACTGAATTGGTAAGACCAAAAGTTATGAACAGCTTGCGAAACTAATATTCGAATGGGAAAAAAATATAATGAAGAAAAAATTATTGAATAACATATAATGAAAAAAAAAACAAATCCAAATTCCACCTGAAAGAGTCACTTTAATTTTTAAATGTTCTTGTCGTTTTATCATGTTTAAGGTTACATTTATTTTGTCTAAAAATCTTCAGAGAAAGACTCGGAGAAAGAAATCATGTGTTGTATTATTCCTTTGTATGTTACTCATCTAAGATTGAAATAAATTTTCACAGTCCTGAATAAGATCCCAAAAGGGATCGAAACGTCGGTAATTGGAAGAGAGTGTGTTATTCGCCCTAATAGCAGCCCTGAAGCCAAGATCCCCATTCTAGTGAATATGATTATTTTCGGAATAGCATATACAGGCTCGATCAGTGGATAACTCATGAAAAATTCGAGCTATAGCAGCATGAACTCGAGCATGAATCAAATTTTGACGGAATCGATCCTGCCCATCGCATAACCTGAAATTCATTTTGCCTCCCACACCATAATTCTTTATACACTCAAAAATCTAATGAGTTTAAATCGAAAAGAAATGAAAAAAGGTACATCTCTCGGTACATCTTCTACTAGCCGACAGTAAGAACTAAGATTCGATGTGATCAGTTGAGTACAGCATTGTATTAATTCATTAGCATGTAGGTGCAATATTTCGAACCATCAGCTGCATGTTATCGAAAAACCCGAGGTCGAAGGATGCAAAGTGATTCAGCCCACAACCGGAGAATGTAGTAAGCGAATTTCAGTTGAATTACGAAGATTCAATCATCATTGTTGTCGGTCAGAGAGAAGGTGAATCATCGATGAAGTTTATAGTATGATGGCTCATTTTTGAATGATTCAATCTTCTGTTCGAATCCAGCAACACCTTTCATTTGAAATATCATACAAAGTTCAAATCAGAAAATCGATCTGCGGATCTACAGATTAATAAAAATTTTCTAAACTTTCTGACAAGACCCAAACGACCAAGACCAGAAATATCTGCATATTCAACAATAACGAGAACAATAATAAAGCTGACTTCAGAGTAGGTACCAGCAGAAAACGTCAAAGCCGTCACTTCCAAGAATTCAACGGCCATTGTAGGATATTCCATGTTAGAAATTATCTTTGTCGTTCATCAATAGGATTTAGTCTCGGATTTAGTTAAGGTACCCAAAATACATCTATTCTACACGGTTCTCATATTAGGCCAGGACGTATTCTGGTAAAGCAATTAAAATGTATAAAAACGAAATGGGGGTTGAACAACTCCCAGTTTTCAGATGTTAATTATCGGAAGTAAAAAAATCAAAGTAACATAAATTCTTCCTTAAACATCCTAGAGTTATGATTTATGGTTTCGTTCTAATTTTCAGTAAGATAATAACACACATTTTGCTGTCAATCTTCAATGTGAACTAGCATAATGATAGGGGTTCTTGATGTTTCACATTCTAAATCTACCTTTAAGTATCCATTTGCTTTTCCAATTAGGGTAATAATTGGTAGCCCATCTTCCATATTATCTCCCACATGAGCGACTAAAATTTTTGATGACAAATGAATTAGTTCCTACAATCTCTTCCACCAATAAAATAGTTTCATAGGATAAAAATTACATCGGGGATGAAATGTTGGTATATTGGGGATTCATAGGGTGCAGTAACCTGTCAGAGCCCTCGTCCCTTCGATCGAAATTGTCGAATTTTGAGCAGAGAACTTATAAGGTTGGTCTCACAGGCTACCTACCTACGTTTGAGGTCCGAAATTTCATTCACTACAATTAGGTTAGCAGAGCCACTTGTGATAACAACGTTGAAACTTGAACAAAGTGACGATAATTTGTTATGAAAGAAAAAAAGATATTTTTACGGTGAGGCTTTGCCAACTTATTCTAAGGTTGGCAAAGCCACTTTCTCAATATAGATCAAATATAGTCAAAATGGTTCTGAATAATTGTCGAAATCCATATGAAGTAAACAACCCGTTAAAAATTCCATTCCTTGTGGTATATTATTATACCTTTTCTAGGAATTTCAAGATAAATATATATAGAAATTTCGCATTTATGGCAACAGCGTTTTGAATAATGACCTCGCTTTACACCTATCTAGGAGCATAGAATGAATGGAGGGAAGGCTTCATACGCTCGACAGATCATTTTGAACTTCCAATTTCGGCGGAGGTTAGAGTTTTGTGTGACGCCCGATAGATAACGCTGTGATCGCTAATAGGGCTATATGTCACATATGTCTTGTTCTGTGGCGCTACAGTTGCAAAGAATATTATGTGGTTGTCATTTTTATTGATACATTTTTACGACCAACACCAAAGTGATTGAATAATAAAACTTTTTGTTGTTGACTGAAAGGACTAAAGGAGGTCGAAACAAATTGTATTGAATTCGAATATTGTTTGAAGTAAGTTACTATAATATACGAATAAAATCGGCTTCGATAAAAAAAAAATTTCTGCGGCTTTAACTTATCTAATTTACCTGATGGTTTTGTTCATTTCAACGTGTGTTGTTATAAGTATAATATTTTTAATTGATATAGTGTGATTTATTATGCTATGTACTATATAATTATTGAATGAAAAAACAAGGTAAACAGTTTGAATTTTTATTGACAAGTATCAAAACATATTGAACAATTTTAATATTACCTATTTTAGCCAAAAAGGCCTCGGTGGGATCATGACGCATTCAAAATTTCTGAAGAAGGGAATAATCACGCCTTCTGATTGACTTAAAATGACGTCCGGTTGTTCCATATGAAGAAATCGAAACAAATTCTTACTACATTAAAATTCGACAATTCCATCTCCGTTTTTTTTCTGCTTCTAGAAGAAGAGCTGTACGTTACTCAAATAAAAGAATTTTCTTAAGTCTCACCCTTCAAAATAACATCAAATATTAATCATACAATATTGTTGACATCAAAGATTATATCTTTGGTTGACATATCACCGCATTCTAATCAATTATTTATGCGCAATTATATGGAAATTCTATGATCGGAAATAAATTTGTCAATACGAATTTCATTTTAAATATGTATCGTTATAGCCATGCTGGAGCCACTAACGACGTTGGCGCCATCTCATGACCTTGCGGCGAACTGACAAGTGTGGACGTTTTTGGCAGTTCATTTTTGTAGCGGAGCCTTCCCTCCATTCATTCTATGCTCCTAGCACCTATTGCATCAACTAATGTCAAATACTTCTGTGCTATAAGGTATGAATTTGTTTTTAATTTCATATTCATAGGGATGATATTAGATCTCTATGGAGAAAGTATCAACTTAGCAAAGTCACCACGTGGATAAAAATCTATAGGAGAGATAAAAAGGATTTCTCATCACGACAAATTTGCGACAATTATTGCAATAGGTGAAAAGTCATTAAGCCAATACGTGGTTGCCAAAATGCGAAATTTCCACAAATATCACGAAATCCCAGCGAAAATGCATCAAATGAGTTACATGGAATGGATTTTTTGGGTTTTTCCTTTCAATTGTTCATAGCCACGAAATATTTTTTTCTTTCACGACAAATTCTCCACAATAATGCAATATGTTTCATTATTTTTCTTGCAAGTGGCTCTGCTAAATTCATTGGCGTTTATCTTCCTGGAATTTCAAAAATTACACATCTGGTCGAATTAAAATTTGGTAGTTAACTATTGAATTCAAAAATCACCAAACAAAATTGACGGCGAAAATAAATATCTACTTAATTCGGCTGAAATTCTCGTGTGTGTACATATCAATCAGATAGGAGAGTGCTCGGGAGAGTGTAATTTGAATATTGGTAAACGCGAGGGTAAACTAGAAGCCATGAGCAGTATAGGAACCTGGATTTGTGACCGCCGAGGTGACCGCTCCAGCTACGGATACGAACAACCTCAGGTTATTGCTTAGTTTTTAAACTCTTCAATAATTTCAGATTCAAGTAGTCGTATTCATTCCTTGTGCTTTTACGTATTTCGATGAAATGCTGAGAATATTTTGTAATGATTAGGGTGATCTCGAGAGTGATCTATGCTTCTTGAAGAGCTTATTCTAACTTCGGCGAAATTGAGGGGAACATTTCTATCATGCCGAAAAATGGAAGAAGAATATTTTATTATTTTCAAAGGAATTTTTTTTAATGAATCTAATCTATCTCTGATTTATATTGGTTCATCAAGTACCTACTAATTATTAGCAATAAAATCGTGTAAAGATATTCCAAGAAAAAAAAAAATTTCTGACTACATTTACTGCGTTCGAGACTACGTTATTTTTCACAATATTTACCTTGGAAGCAATTCTTTGAATGAAAATTGATCTGCTTCAGCATTTTTCGATATAATATGTTAAATAATTCAGGCACAAATTTCATTCCATTAGTGGTATTCACCCTGTATATTAGACCTTGTTATACTCTATTGTGATAGGTATCAACCAAAAAAGGAAAATTCAAAAAGCCTGTGCCTTTTCGGGTCTATAACGGAGCAGTATACATTGCAAAAATTTATTGGAAAATTTAGAACTTGAATCGAGGAAAACATTTACTGCAAAATATCCACTAAAGTATGTACGACACGGTACGAGCATGAATTTCGGAAACAAAATTGAAATAATATGAGAAGAAATCTGTTCAACTTACCTTGCTGATCCTTCTGGTCCGGTTATTGTAATCCAAAGTTAATGCAGCGGATCTATCATAAACAATAACACAAAATAAACGCACAAACGAAAGTACGGATGCCGCACATGTGTCAACGTCAGAATGATCCACGCTCAACGTGCTCTCACCACAGCTAGCAAAGCTTGACTGTGGCTGACAGTGGCTTTTCGTTCGCTTGAAGCTCAACTCAAGCACGCTGCACGAATTACAAGAAGTGGTGCACATGAAAAGTACACAATGTGCGCAGCCGCATTTTGGCTAATTTGTAAGTTTCGCGTAAAGTCTCCGTGAAAAAGACAATTGTGTGATATACAGGGTGTAGGTATTTTAAGGTGAGGCACTTCTTTTTAAAAAAAGCAAAATAATATGTTCAAGGCACAATAGTTTTTTGCAAATTTGTTAGATAAGATGACGAAAAACAAGAGATGTTGACATCCTCTACAGAGAAGCAGGTTCGTACTGAGGAGTTTTCAGATCCACCTAGAAACTAGAAAATAATCTAATTTCATTTTCTCGAATCAGGGGCATAATTTATATAAACAATTTTTTGGTAAAATGACTTATTTTGATGAGTTCTACCTTCTACCATCTGTCAAAAGAAAAGCCTCACCTTAAAATACAGCCTGTATAGATACGATTTGTTTTTCTGTTACGATATCGATCAATCATTATTTTCATTAGCATGATTGAATGGTACAATCATGTTGTTCGGCTCTGAACATTTGAGACATCATCACTGCACAAATTATAAAATCAATATTTAGTATAACCATAACCAACGTGTTGCACTGAAGGGTGTCCCACGGTCGAGTGCCTATTAGATGTTTCTGGAGATCTGGACATATTTGAAATCTGAAAATTGGGATTATGATTTTGTTGAAAATTCTCTACAGACCTAAAATATTTTTGTAGCCTGAGCACTTCCGGTTATACCAGGAGTGGAAATAAATTCGTTCAAAAAATATTTTTTTCAATATCTTCGTTTCTGATATGATTGAGTATTAAATGCTGAATACATTTATGTTGAAACCATTGTATTCATTCGAATATTTTTCAATATATCGAAAAAGAACCTGAAAAAATGTCAAATATTCATAGTCAGTGTTATGTTCATTATTCTTATTCTGAACATCCCGAGTGTAAACCGTTCTCACAACGTCAAAGTAGAAGAATGTGGAAAGGTTAAGCCCCTTTTGAATTGCATAAATATCATCACAGGGTGTTTCAAACTTTGTGTCAAAATTGTGATCGAAAATTGGCCATAACTTCTGTTTTTCAAATTAGAACCCTTTTCTTATGATTGCGTTGGATTCTGCGAAGAAAAATAGTGATAGTACTCTCAGATGTCCTTGCTGCTAAGTACAGTAATTCCCGAGATATTTGAGTTTTTCTGGATTCATGTTGTACGTGGAGATCGAATCTGAAGAGATTCGATGAATATTCTTATAAAACCATGGTAACAACTAATAATAAGACCTGTCACCTGTGACTTACTGATGGGATAATTTATCTTCTATGGTAACAGAATATTCTCATGCGAAAGATAAGATGAATTTGACTCTACGTACAACATAAATCCAGAAAATGTCAAATAACTCAGAAACTGCTGAATTTAGGAGCAAGAGCATCTTATAGTGCTATAACTATTTTTCTTCGCAGAATACAGCGCAATCATAAAAAATAGGGTTCTTATTTGAAAAACAGAAGTTATGGCCAATTTTCGATCACAGTTTTCGACACAAAATTTGAAACACCCTTTGATGATATTTATGAAATTTAAAAGATGCATGACCTTTCCACATTCTTCTACTTTGACGTTGTGAGAACGGTTTACACTCGGGATGTACAGAATAAGAATAATGAACATAACACTGACTATGAATTTTTGACATTTTTTCAGATTTTCTTTCGATATTTTGAAAACTATTCGAATGAATACAATGGTTTCAACAGAAATGTATTCAGCATTGAATACTCAGTCATATTAGAAACAAAAATATTGAAAAAAATATTTTTTGAACAAATTTATTTCCACTCCTGGTATAACCGGAAGTGCTCAGGCTCCAAAAATATTTTAGGTCCGTAAAGAATTTCCAACAATATCATAATACCAATTTTCGGATTTCAAATAGGTATGTCCAGTTCTCCAGAAACGTCTAATAGGCACTCGACCGTGGGACACCCTGTATTAAAAATGAAGGACTTTTATAGCATATCTTAATCTAATAAACCTAGGGTTGACTTTGCAATGAGAATTATATTTCAGGTAGGTAGATGTCTTGAAAACCAAAAGTTACAGCTGACCAAAAAGTTATCCAAGTTATTGAAAAACACGTAGGTACATCGCTGAGATTGTGATATTGTTTATACTGATTACTGTTCAAACATTCGACTTATGCATTCAGTAAACAGGAAATTAAAAGTTTAATTCGAAACGAAATAATGCGAACTTTTCGCATGAATGAATGACATTATTTGTCAAGCACAACTAGTTGCTCTCAATCGTATGCACAGGGCGATTTTACTATTATCGTAGGCAACGCAATCTCTGATTTTCGATGAATGCGGAGAGGTTAAAAGTTTCGAATGACATTGACTCAATTTTGTAATCTTATCATAAACTTAATGAAAATATTATTTCCAAGAATTTATTGACTGACTATCATGAATTTCTTGAAAGCTTGTCTAGTTTCTGAGACTTTCTGGTTTATTGAAACACAACATAGATGTGATTGCAAGTTACATGGAATTAAAATGAGTGAAACGAAAAGGATTCGGCCGTCTCGGCATTTTCCCAACAAACAAATATTTGGCTGGATTGTTCTATATGGGCCGGCTGTATAAATATGAATATAAGGTCTCACCTCAAGTAGTGGCAAGCCATAACACACAAACAAAGAATTACGCTTTGCCGAAATAACATCATTCTAGCGATGGGTGCATTTTTATTATAAATTGAAACGAACTCAAATTAAATAATTTATTATCATAGTTGAAATGGTAAATAATGCTAGCTACAAATTAAGATCTAGAAAATTTAAACTTGAACTAAGTTGAACGGTTAGTGATCCCTTCCCCAAAGCACTTTCGACTCAATCAAATAACAATTTGTTTCAATTCTTTCACCAAGCGACATAATGGCAAACCTATAACATTGTTTACATCACCTTCTATCCTTTCCACAAATGTACCAGCCAATCCTTGTATACCATAGCCTCCCGCCTTGCCCCTAAAATCCAAATGAAAAATCAAAATGAAGGTGAATATCGCTTAAGCTATAAAATTCCTTCGTGCCATATACGTACATAGGCTCTTTCGTCAGAATATAACTCTCTATTTCCTCATCCGTTAAATACGTCATGTGAACTTTCGTCATCTCAGAAAAAGTATACATTTTTCCATTGTACCAAACGGCTACTCCTGTATATACTTCATGTGGTTCTCCATTTTGAGTGAGGCTAACAAAAACGATAAATGTTTTCAAGACAGGAGATCATCATTTCCAGAAATGTCCAATTAGATTAAAAAACTGATCATATTAATTGAATGATCGCAGTATGAAGTTTGTTGAAAGTAATATTATTTTTTATGTAGGAGTGCATACAGGGTGGGCTTTTCAAAACGAAACAGACGAGATAACGGGCGGAATAAAATTATTCCGAAAAAATGCTCGGACACGTCGATTTTTGTTTTGAGGGGAACAACTTTTAAGGTCAAATTCACAACTATATCGCTTCAACCCTTAGTGTTAGAACACCAACCCCCAAATTTTGAATAGGAAAGATAGGATGAGTGATACCTCATTTGAAAGGCCTTTTTATCATGAATTCAGCGTAATAATTTTTTTCTCATTTAACGCATTTGTTTTCGAGATATTCAATTTTGAATTTCGTATAGTAACATTCATTCCGCTAGCCATGCTATGTGAATTCATCAATTATTTGACTAATTCATTATGTGGTTACGTTGGTAACCGTTAATTATCAACATTAAACAACGAAATAATTATTATTGGTAATCACTTTCTTCAAGAAATGAGGTGAAAATAGTTTATTCTTTGGCAGCTTGAACATTTATTTTGATATTTTTTTGAGTGACTAATTATTCATTGTTAAAATTTTAACTTTGTATCTGGATGTCTGGTATATGGCAGTTATGGAGTTTCATCAAATCTACAGAATGAATGAATAATGAATTCGATTGATTCAGACAGCTTGCTTGAGGACAATACCATCTTTGTTTCAATTTCAAATGTCAATATCTCAAGAATCAATGAATAAAATGAAGAAAAAATCAATACTTTGAATTCATGATAAAAAGGCCTCTCAAATGAGGATCACTCACCCTATCTTTCCTATTCAAAATTTAGGGGTTGGTGTCCTAAAACTAAGGGTTGGAGCGATATAGTTGTGAATTTGGCCTTAAAAGTTGTCCGCCTCGAAACAAAATCGACGTGTCCGAGCATTTTTTCGAAATAAATTCATTCCGCCCGTTATCTAGTCTGTTTCGTTTCGAAAAGCCCACCCTGTATGAAGTAAAATCAACCACGAGACTCAAAACAGTGAACGCTCTTCAACTTCATTCTAGGTACAACAAGTATGAAATAAAAAGAAGGAAACGAAGGGCAATGGGAGTTTCAATTAAAACGAATAATCAAATAGTACCTATGCTATAGAAATCAACCTTTAGGGACCACATCAAACCACCGCATGTACAATAGGAATATTGACATTGCCCATTGAGTAATCGGCAGCACGAAGAAAATTCCATAGGGTAACCAAGAATTCACAACATAATGTCATGTCTCTTCCATTCGCCGCGAAAGTTCACGAAGCATGCGACGCGTATTACGACCACTGGCGCTGGAACGAGGCATATTTCCCACTACACTCAAATTCTATATTTTTCTAATTCTACGGCATACAGTATCAAAGGATCGAGAAATTGATCAATTAGTCTTTTCAACTTTTCAACACGATACCAAAAATGAAATATGGATGTAAAGTTCGTTTTCGATAAATCGTATTTTCTTTCGGACCATATGTAGAGTTGTCCATGAAACTGAAGAAGACTTGCAACCCTTCTGGGAATTCATCAAGAAATTACACATATATACTCCATTCACTTTTATAAAGTATCGCGGTTTGCCATGAAATTTCGACACATTTCACCGCGTATATTTGGAAAATGTTAGGTTATGGTCATTGCACTGTCAGATACGCTGACAACGTTGTCGTTGCTGCTAAAAAATCGTAGTAATTACGTATTTATCAAAACGTTCATTTACTTTGGAAATTGATGAATTTGTGAAAATATTATGTGAATTCAGAAGACATTTAAATACATTTTTGCACAACCGGAAATACTCCAACATGAAAATGTAGTAGTTCTACGAAACCTGCGCCACAGTTAAATCTTCGAAGAACTAACTCCATTTACAAAGTTGAAAAAGAGTGAATAGAAAGTAGACTTGGCAATGTCGCTTGATTTTCACGAGTGCCAACCTGCGTCTGTTTTAAGTGAAAAAACTTGATAAGCCCGCTCCACACTCATGGCGCGAATCTTGCCAAGAATTCTTGCCGTGAACCTGGCCAAGAATTCGCGTCCAAATAAGTCATCCACACTCACACAAATATTCGCACTTTGGTTCACGGCATCCTCGCTGTCTGCGAAGACTTTCCGCCCTATAAAAAAGGTTCATTCTGATAATAATCAAGCAATTCTCATTTCACTTATCTCCTCTAAATATAATCTAATTCCACTTCATTGCTACAAGAAAACCATTCATTTCAAAAGCGAATAAAGTCAGTGAACAAGCATTAAATCATTACTGCGCTGGTACCGCGAACGCCTGTGAGTGTGGATGGAACATTTGTGCTTAGGCGCGAAGCCTTTGTCGCGGGACAGGAGACCGCAACGAAACGGAGAACGCCGCGAAGCGCGAACGTGACACAGGAAAGTTATCCACACTCGCGTTCGCGGTATTGGCCGACGTTCTTGCCATGAGTGTGGAGCGGGCTATAAACCTAAATCTTGGCCAACCGCGATACTTTATAAAAGTGAATGGAGTAAACATCAGTGTGTGAATATCGACTGGTAAATTATAATTCGAAGGGATGGTAGTCGGTTGATCAGTCATGAAGAGTATCTTTATTGTTGTGGCCAAGCCTTCGGAAATTATCTTTTCTTTTCTCAGGGCTACTGAAAATTCAAAATGGTAACAAATCATGGAAACAAACAATAGGGCAGGGGGAAAATAGTATATTATTTCATAAAGAGGTCACTACTACTTCGAATGATATACCTATGTTATTTTATTTTCAAATATTTTGAAATTCATGGAAATCTGTATATCCACTTTTGGATTGACATTAATCATCGTTATAATTTAGTGAAAAATGGATTGCCTAGTTACGGTTATCTTGCGAAATTCATCTTTGCATAACAACCATTTAACTGATATTAGCCTTGCTGCTCAGCTTACAATAATGGGTTAACATCTCAAGTTGGTGGAGAAGCGAGATATTCATGTTTCGATGGATATGAGCTGAACAGAACAGAAACATAGAAATAATATGTCAATTACTATCTATGGACAATTTTGGCATCAATAATTTCCGCAAATATAATAATTAAACAAACAGCAATTGAATAATTTAAAAAAAAGAAGAGGAAAGATGAAAATTGACAACTAATCGTCAGAATCCGATTCACTTGGCATTTCGACAAAAATTTCTTTGTTTCTGTTCTCTGTGACAGCTCATATCCATGGAAACATGAAAATCCCGATGTCTCGCCAACTTGAGATGTTTTCCCACTTTTTGATCTGGTAAAAGCAATCCATGTTAGGATATCATAACAACACTTTTCCCGCCGCGGGAGGAAAAAGTAAGCCATAGTAACTATTTCTCCTCGAAGGCAGAGATAAAGATCTCGTCAGTCGAAAAATGACGTTGTTATCGTACGTATGGAAATAAAAAGAAATTACATCAACGTGAGACAAAATGTATATACAAGGTGTGATGAATGCGGAAATCCTTGGTCTCGCGATAGTTCACAATAAACTGACAAAGAAACTGCAACACGCAGAAGGAGCTGTTCAAATTCCACATTTTTTTTTGTGGAACATAGATAGTAAGCAAGGAGTATAGATTTAGATTAATATTCGCAGAAAAAAACGAAGGGTTCACTATTTTTTCAATAAATTTGTTAATAATGTGTCTGTCCACCGCGATTATCTATACACTCCCCAACACGTCTTGGCAATTCTTCTTGAGCGATACTATCCGAAGCTTCCTGTACTTCATTTCTCAGAGCCGCCAAAGTCCGTGGGGGCTCGCTCCATGCTCGCCCTATAGGCGAAAGATCTTGGCGGCCATGGCAAAAAATTTACTTGGGTAGCTTCAAAAAAGTTGAAACTAAATCTGGCAACATGAGGTCGAGCATTATCTTGCTGAAATATTGGATTCTCGAGCCGGTTAAGGAAAGGGAGAACATATGGCTCCACTATTTCTTGAAGGTAACGCAGCGCTGTCATGTTACCTCGAATAAAGACTAAAGGTGACCTACTTGCATACCATACCATACCATAACGCCTATTGCCCGGTGTACAGGGTATCCCATTTTGGGCACTTTTACGGGATATCTCCGTTATTTTTAACGTTAGCGGGATGCGGTTTTCGCGACAGTGTGCTACTTTTTTGTGAAACTAAAGATGGCGCAATCAGTTTTTGCATAGCCCTCTTAGTTTTTGCTATACAGGCTGGAAATGAAAAGTATCACTTTTTAATCACCCCCCCATATCTCAGTTGTGCTTGAACTTGAAGAAATGGTTGAAACGCATTCCTATAGATTTTTTTCCGTGGAATCCAGTGGCGTAGTCAGTTTTTCAATTTCACTTTCTGTTTTTGAGTTATTGAGCAAACATATGTTTTTTTAAATGGGACACCCTGTATATTATTTTTTATTCTTATTAAGCACAATCTCAGCTTTTCAAAAACATATTATTTTATGCATTTATTTTCGAATTATTTAAATTTTCAAAAAATAGCAAATTAAATTAAGTTAAATATTAGATCATGTGATGTAGATATTATGTTAACATTATTTTCGATTTCTTACGAAATCTTGACAATTATTTTTTGTTTTTAATAAACAGTCATAGCCTACTACTTAGTTATTGACAATTGAATTACAAAATGCATAAAATAATATGTTTTTGAAAAGCTGAGATTGTGCTTAATAAGAATAAAAAATAATATACAGGGTGTCCCATTTGAAAAACATATGTTTGCTCAATAACTCAAAAACAGAAAGTGAAATTGAAAAACTGACTACGCCACTGGATTCCACGGAAAAAAATCTATAGGAATGCGTTTCAACCATTTCTTCAAGTTCAAGCACAACTGAGATATGGGGGGTGATTAAAAAGTGATACTTTTCATTTCCAGCCTGTATAGCAAAAACTAAGAGGGCTATGCAAAAACTGATTGCGCCATCTTTAGTTTCAGAAAAAAGTAGCACACTGTCGCGAAAACCGCATCCCGCTAACGTTAAAAATAACGGAGATATCCCGTAAAAGTGCCCAAAATGGGATACCCTGTACATGGCGCTCAACATCAAACTGAGGTTTACATCTTTCTCCCAGACGTCGTCTAACCCTTCTTCGGCCATCATGTGCACCCAATGAGAATCGAGATTCATCAGAAAAGATAACCTGATGTCATTCTACATTCCACTGTTGACGTTCTCTGCACCACTGTAATCGTTGCCGGCGATGCTCAACCGTCAGAGGTATCACAAGATGGGCTACAGTCCAAAACGACTTATCCGGCTGTATACTGTTTACAGGATGGCCTTGTTCTCCTAATCACTCATCAGCCAAAGATCGAGTTGTCGCAAATCGGTCTCTTGTATAGCCGTAAGTTTTAGACGTCGATCTTGAACTTCATTCGTGCTCCTTCGACGTCCTGGGCCTACTCTTCTTCGATTTTGGGCATTATCAAACCACGCTTGACAACATCTCATAAAAGTAGTTGGATTTCTGTTCGTACGGTAAGCGATTTCTCGAAATGACAACCCCGCCTCCCGAAGACCAATAATTGGGCCTCCTTCCAATTCACTTAGATGGCGATAGAGTCCGGGTAAACGTGCTCTAGGCATTTAAACAACAACTAAACATCGACTTTGGATCTTGGGTTTTCACATAATGAATTCTAAGTATTCAAAAAAATAGATTTTTACTTTCAAGCGAGCTTTCAAGTATTCTAAATAGGATACGAGTTGGCTTTTTTTCTGAAGCGTGGTTGTCATCATCGTGATAAAGGTGTAATATGTCAACCATTTCTTTCAGTTTTATGAATGACATCTAACCCCAACAAATGCTGACCTGACCTTGCTACCCCCATTCAGGAATGCAAACGAAAGTTCCATTTTTTTTTAAGAGATATGCTGACTATGGTTTCTGGGTCCTTTGAATCAAAACGAGAAAAATTATATATGTGGTAAACATGAACGGAGATAAATGGCATAATTTCTAATAGCTTTTTCAACATGTTGTGCGAAGTGAAAAAACAAATTTTAATTGAAATCTAATCTGAAAGATTTGGAACAAATAAAAGTAGGTAGATAATTTTTAAAAATTAATGAAATGAAAAGTGAATTTCAAATACATTGTAAGATTTCTTCGAAAAAAAATTAGGAAAAATTAATAGAATTCTGATCGAATAACAAAATAGGTGAAAAATTCTTATACCATTGGCCTTGAAAGAAACGGATTGAAAAATCTCGAATATTTTGGTAAAATAAGACATCGAAGCAGGAACAGTTGATCACTCCATCAACCTTTTCTGATTCGTTCCAGCTCCTACTACTAACCATTACCATAAGTGATTGCACGTCTTGTATCAGCGGTTAACCTCACTGTTATGTGATAGTGATGTGCACATAAATGTACATACCCTCGTGAAGTTCTGAGCACAAGTGTGCGCCTTGAAGAATTAAGATGTTGCCAAGTGTAGTCCTTTTTTGTTTTGAGGCTCAAAAATATGAGAATAAAATATATATAATGAAAACTATGGCTTACTTTTCCTTCTGGCGCGGCGGCAGGAAAAGTGTTGTTATGCAAGATATGAATTTTGAAAGTCAACCGTAACTAGGCAAATTTCCATTTTTCACTCAACTATAACGATCGTAAATGTCAATCCAAAAATTTATTTTCGGATTTCCATGAATTTCTAAATGTTTGAAAATAAAATAACATATTTCATTCGAAGGAGAAGTGACTTTTCATGGCTCGCTTTCAATAACCTCAAGCTCGCAATTGAAAGTGACATTTCTCGTCCACACCAATCGAATATTAGTTCTGTTCAAAATTACGGCCTAGCCGACTCATGAATTCGTGCAGAAATACAATAAGACTATTTGAAAACGATGAGCTTTTCCAATTCTTAAAAGGATGAAAATTCACCACTGAAATATCTTCATTCATCCAAAATAAATAAAAGAAATTACCAACGATATTGAGGACTAGAAAAAACCGCATTAAAGCGATTGAAAAATTTTACATGAAATTTTTAGGTTACCGAAGCCCCGTTTCAAGTTGCATCGGCTGATTACCTACATTGCTATTACTATACAGGGTCTTTCACGAGGAACCTCACCCATATTTATACGGGAAACTACTGAACGTATTTTCATGAAATTCAGCACTTATAAGTATTTCACGATGCTGATGAAATCTAAAATATTTTCAAGGCATGAGCACCTCCGGTTTTTCCGGAAATGACGTCAACTTCCGTTTTTCAAATTAGAACACCATTTTTTTATTGCAGAAATAGATTCCTTAGAAAATTTCAAGTTATTTGATGTAACATTTTTCAGTTTTGGTTGGAAAATTCTCTCTGAGCGGGAAAATTCGAAAAAAAATCGAAAATAGAGCTCCGCTGAAACAAGAATAACTTCGAGGTTTTTGGATGGAAAATTTTCATTTTTGGGATTTTTCAAGATGTAAGATTGATGTATCCACATTGAAAATCGAAATCGCGATTCATGATACAGGGGGTGAAAAAATCGCCCTTGCCCTAAAGTGGATATTAACTCAGAAAATATCCATTTTAGGGCAAGGGTGTGATGCATACACTCACATTATTTTTTAACGTAGATTCAATATCTGCCATAAAAAAATGGGGTTCTAATTTGAAAAAATTGATTTTTCACGATTTTGTCATCCCTAACTTTGAAAGCGATTTTTTCACCCCCTGTATCATGAATCGCGATTTCGATTTTTAAAGTGGATACATCAATCTTACATCTTGAAAAATCCCAAAAATGAAAATTTTCCATCCAAAAATCTCGAAGTTATTCTTGTTTCAGCGGAGCTCTATTTTCGATTTTTTTTTTCGAATTTTCCGCTCAGAGAGAATTTTCCAACCAAAACTGAAAAATGTTACATCAAAATAACTTGAAATTTTCTAAGGAATCTATTTCTGCAATAAAAATATTGTGTTCTAATTTGAAAAACGGAAGTTGACGTCATTTCCGGAAAAACCGGAGGTGCTCATGCCTTGAAAATATTTTAGATTTCATCAGCATTGTGAAATACTTATAAGTGTTGAATTTCATGAAAATACGTTCAGTAGTTTCCCATATAAATATGGGTGAGGTTCCTCGTGAAAGACCCTGTATAGTAGGAGTATAAATAACTGGAGAAAAGGCTCCAAAAAATATTTTGGACTGCCTATGACGGCGGAGGTAAGAGTTTCGTGTGAAACCCGCTGTGATCGATATAGGAGCTCTACAGTTGCGAAGAATGTAATGGGGCTGTTATTGATGATTGATTGCTTCTTTTAAATTGAAATTGATCATCGCAATTCGAGCTGTGTTTTGATCTTTCAAGGAAAGAAAAAAACAGGTCTATATATTTCCGTAATTTTCTTAAAGAGATGCCTCAACACTAATATCAATAATGCCTTTGGTATATTTTTTGGAAAAATTGGACTGTAACTAAAGAAACCCTGCTACAGAGAATTTCGTAAGAGTTCCTCAAACAACTGAGAACAATATATGTATTGAGTATTTAGCGAATATTTTGAAAGGTTTTATTCAGTGGCCAAGTTCTGAGAATAAATTGATGAATTAACCTTTATACTTTAAGGATATTCAAGATGTGAAAGTGATACCTGATTAAAATGAAATACCAGTATGAATAAAAAAAGCTTCCCAATTATTGAATTTCTAATTATTGGGAATGTAGATAACTTGTAACAATGTGAACAGATAGTTTGTTTTACCTCCTAAGTCAAAGGTGGAAATTCTTACATAAAACAATACCCATAGTTTGATCCTCGAAATTAAATCTGAAACATCTAGTGGGTTCCGTCTAGCTCCTGCTAGTACTAGTACGATAGAGGTGAAATGGCTTGTAGAAGGATATCACGGAAAATAGGGACACTATGGCGAATACTAAATGGACTGTCAGGAACTATCGTGTTTTCAACATTTTATTACAATAAGGTCAGTACTTGAGTGTTTTTTAAATGTATAAATTCATTTTCATCGAGGTTTTTGCATTCATAAGAGAGAATCGTATCAGGTATACGGATCAATTCTTTCTTGAACGTCTGTTTTATTTTAGAACAGCCGAATTCGGAAAAAATAAAAAAAAAATTCCTTTTGGCCACAAAAATCTACAGTTGAAATGAATATAGAAGTCAAAGATTCACCCTGTATGTACGAATATCAATGTATGAATTGCGAATAGGGTAGGTGGATCCAATGCCTCTCAGAATCAAGAAACTTTCAATAATTCAATTATTTTGAAACTAAGATTGTAATGTCGAAGAAAATATTTGCAGCTTACTCTTTAATCATTCTTCTTGCTTCCAGATTATCCTTTGGCTTCCCGAATAATTTACCACGGTGTGTTACCATTGTATCAGCTCCGATTATCAAATCAGGTTTTTTCTCATCATTTTTCATTTCCTCGAAAACACTTTCTGTTTTCCTTTCTGCGGTAGTTTCAACGAAATATTTGAAAGTGTAATCATCGGGATTCAAATTTTCAGCAAATTTTGAAGGATATACCTCAAAATCCAATCCCTGAAAAAATTTTCTTCATAATCCACTTATTACTAGCAGTCGCAGGAAGAACATGTTTCAAGGAGAAAATGTTATTCAATAAGGCTAATGAAAGCCTCATTTGGAAGATATCGAGCGTGGGAATTATCAAAGGAATATCGTTTCTTCTCTATGATACTCACTCATCAAAAACTTTTTCAACACTGGTGCATTATCTATACCTATACTAATATTATAAAGAGGAAAGATTAGTATTTTAGTGTGTTTGATACGAATAGGCTCAAAAACTACTGGAACCATTTCAGAAATTCTTTCACTTTTAGAAAGCTACATTATCCCTGAGTGACAAAGGCTATACTTTTCACCCGAAAAAATTAAGGATTCCTACTATAACTTCAATAATTACAAAAAAATCAGCCATAATCAGCTATTTTAACGTGCGCTGCAAAAACCGTAAGACTTACGTGGATACAATGATGACGGAAATGTACCTCTTAAATAGTTCTACAAAAAAGTCCGCGATAGTATATATCTATCTCGCAAGATTGACTTGCTATTACCTGTTTATGGTTTTCAGATGTTTTCCAAAATTATGCACTATTAGGGAGTGTGTTCTTATGAATTGGGTATTGATCCTCCCAACCTAATACGTTATTTATCCCCAGTATTTAATTTAGAACGAAATTGCAGCTGCTCCCCCTTAGAGCTCAAAAATCCCTTAAAAACTTATGAAATAATACCATAATATACGAAAATCAGTTCATTTTTTCTATTCTGATTGTTTTTTGCTCCCCCCCCCTAGCTCAAAGGCTGGCGACGCCCTTGGCAGCAGCTGTGATTCTCGTAAGAGAACTTTGCGCAGTAACACCCAGCCATCGGATAGTGAGGCGCAGCCGATTACTATGGGGCACTTAATAATAATAAACGTCTGTATTCGATATTGCTTGATATTGATATACAGGGTGTTTCACCATATACTGGACAAACATATACAGGGTGAGTCTTTGACTTGTACATATATTTTAACTGTAGATTCTTGAGGCCTAAAGAAACCTTTTTTTCATTTTCCATTTTTCCGAATTCGGCTCGGTTGAAGAGATATAGCCATTTGAAAAAAAAATTGTGCTAAATGCGTCCCTGATATTATTCTCTACAAACACCTCAAAGTTCATATTTTTCAATTGAAATTGATGTGATTATTAGATATTCTGGGTGATACATTTAGAAAAGACTCAAGCACTAACCTTATTTGAATAAGAATGTTACCAACACGATATTTCCTAACAAAAACGCTAAGTTTTGTCCCATCATTTCTGCAATTGAAATCCCATATTTCTCACACCAAAATAAGTTCCTTCTTCGATTTTCCTGAAGATTAGTTTGTAAACACTAATAATTTGTTCATATTTGCCTCGATACCCTGAAACTATCTTATAAAAATTAGTTTCTCACTAACCTATCCTAACTCCATTTCAAAGTCATCTGATTCGAGATCAATGACCTACCTAATCCATCTCCTCTGTGATAGTGATCACAGAATTCTAGAGAAGACTATGCCAGATTGCCAGATTTTCTCTTCAACAATGGTATAGGCGAACTCAAGAAAGCAGAACGTCCCCTATCGTTAACGGAAGAACTAGTATTGTTTACTTTTCGCTAAAGGCTTCTACGCATTGCTCTTTGGAAATGCCAAACGAGTAGTTCTGATTCTCGCCGATCTAAATTTCAGTCGCGGTGCGCTGCCGGCTGCGATGTAGCCGCCACGCAAGACAAGCCGTTGTTTTGTGTCTCATCACAGGCCAGCCAGTCTGTGATAAAAATGAACGACGCTTAAACGCGATAACCTTTCTACATGGATTATGGATTCAATTCATTTATTTATTTACTCGCAGAGAATAAAGCAAACAGGTGATGCTTGTGATTTGTGATGTGAAAACCGTGTAGGGTCGATTAAAAATTCCAAGAGGATATTGTTAAGAAGATAGATATTTTCCTGAAGGACGGGTATCAATAAATTTTTAATAGAAACTTGCTTATAAACTGTGTAATTTCATGCTTCTCGGAATTCAGTTGATAAACATTGACAACATTGTTAATTTGTTAAGAGACCAGAGAAGAAACAATATTCGATGATATTTAAGCCAGGGAAGCATTCAGATTTTTTATGAAATTCATGATTTTTTCCTCAAATTTCTTCGTATACATTTAGGAATAACTCGAAAATGACGCGTTTTATTGAAAAAATATAGGAATACTTTTATTCTCTAAAATGGTTGATTCTTTCGAAAATATGAACCGTTTATCCTTTTCAAGTGATTTGATAGTGTTTTTGCATGAATTTATGAGTCGACCACCCTGTAACTTTTGAACTAGGAGAGATATTGAATAAGTTTCGATTGAGGAATATGCACCATGAATAGAGTAAAAAATCAACCAAAATTCAGTTCATTTGAAATAACGGTTCCGAAGATATGAACAGCAAAGTGTTTTTTTCGTGGATTTTCGACACCCTGTATCTCCCAAACCAAACCGAATTTTGAAAAATGGCATGGGAAAAAAGTGTTTCGTTTGACGAGAGGAATCTACAGTTAAAATATATGTACAAGTCAAAGACTCGCCCTGTATAGCCGTGTAGACGACACCGGGGAAGTCATTTTTGCCTTATGACATATACCCCGTTTTCGACGCATAAGCGAGATACAGGGTGTCTAATGTCAACTTTGAGCAATATTCTGATAATTGTGGTGAGTTATGCGTGACATTTGAAGTAACGGTTACTGGTCACATCTTAGTATTTTTCAGGGCTCAATTCCAATGTCTTCAGTAAAAAAAAAATCTGCCCAAAATTTGTGGAATTTTTCATGGTTGAACTATTTTTAATTCCGAATACGTGGGTGAAAACAGGATTAAAAAATATCAATTGGTTTTCTTTCTGTAACCTTCCTAAGATTACGCTCAGAGAACTTTCATAATTTTTATTCTAGTAAATGGAGGCCGTACGAAGGTCAAATTTATGCTAATGAGCTGCCAGAGTGACCCGGACGGAAATATGAATTTATAAACGAAAAAATTTTTTTCAAAAAACTTTGGTGGGAATCGAACTTTGGTGGGAATCGAAGACATGTAAAAAAAAGGTTCGAACATCTGGGAGTGCTGTCACTATATTTCCTCGCAGAATCCAATGCAATCATAAAAAAATAGGGTTCTAATTTGAAAAACAGAAGTTATGGCCAATTTTCGATCACAGTTTTCGAAATTCAAAATTTGAAACACCCTGTGATGAAATTTATGAAATTTAAAAGATGCATGACTTTTCCACATTGTTCTACTTTGACGTTGTGAGAACGGTTTACACTCGGGATGTTCAGAATAAGCATTATGATTATGAACATAACACTGACTATGAATATTTGACTTTTTTTTCAGGTTTTTTTTTCGATATTTTGAAAACTATTCGAATGAATAATATGGTTTTAACAGAAATGTATTCAGCATTGAATACCTTATCATATCAGAAACGAAAATATTGAAAAAAATATTTTTTGAACAAAGGACCCCGCACTTTTTGTATGAAAAGTGGCGACCGGTCAAATTTTATGAAAGTTTGTTTTGTTGTTGTACTCGACTCAGTGACCAAAAAAGTCAATAGGTCCAACCCAATCCTATGGCTAGTTTTCTAAATACGGGGTGTTAAAGTTGAAAATTGCTCGAATTTTCGGATTTATTTTTTAATTATTAAGTGTTAGATTGGATTTCTGTTGCATACACACGTTTACTACATGTCCTAGTTATGAAATTAGTGGATACGTATAATCAAAAATATTTATATTTACAGGGTGATTCACGAATATATGACGGTAGTTTTTTGCAGAAATTCACTTTTTCTACTGTGACGTCAGGAAGGTATTATGACGACAAAATATTGCACAGTGCATATTTTCTATACAGGGTGTTTCACAGAGAGAACCACTAGACCTAATCATTTTTTTTTAGGATTAATTCGAAACCCTGCCTTTTTGAATTGATTTTTGGGAAAAGTAATACCACAAACATATGTGTGTCTCTAATCTCCGAAATATTCATGGTGGTTTATTCATAGGAAGGTATTCTAGTTTGAGAAAAGTCCAAAAAACATGAACACCCTGTATTCGAAAACTTCCTCGGTCAAATGCAACTATTTTTTCACTACATATTGATTCCCACAAGATCTCCAGAGGTATAAATTCTAAATCCGATACTATGACCAGTTTTCGAGATACAGGGCGTTGAAGTGGAGAATAACTTATTTCATTAGTTTTTTTTTCAAATTAAAAAGCTGGATTGATTTTTATGTTGCGCCCATGAATTCAGTATGAATACAGATCAGATGCGCAAAGAAAGGTTCAGTTAAAATATTTACTGTTACAGGGTGATTCAAGAATAAATGACGATAGCTTTTGCAAACACTCGATAATTCTACAGTTTCTTCACAGAGAAATTATTCCATGAAGTTAATACCTGGTCGTCCACAATTTTCAGTCTGAAATACTTCATTATGATTACTTTTCATAGGTATAGGTTGAACTATAAATAATATGCTTCGAAATAATTGAAAAGAGAACTTTTCTGGTGAATTTTGAATAACTGTCTAACATTATAGCAAGTAAGCATAACCGTAAGAATTTTTAAATAAATAAATATACAAGGTGATTTAGAAATAATCTTACACCAGAATTATACATTTCTTGCATGCGTAGATCATCCTAAATATTTTTTTGGTGAAAAAAATATATTTATAAAATAAGAACCGAGGTTATGACTATAATAATATTGAAACTTTTCAATAGACATACCTACTTATAATTCGCTATACACGAATATTGTGGACTGTGGAGTACCTACCTATAAAAAAAGGTTCGTATTCTACCCACACAAGAAGATGGTTTATTGTCTTTTTTTTGGGTGATAGCGCAGTTAGTGAGCGCGCTCATAAAGATACCCAAAATTCACTGAAAAGTTTTCAATTCAAAGCATAAGTATTTTTGTTATGGTTGGCTGTATGGCTCACCCTGTATGAAAATTCATCATAATGAAGTATTTCAGACTGAAAATTGTGAATGACTAGGTATTTACTCCATGGAATAATTCCTCAGTGACGAAACTGTAGAATTATCGAGTGTTTGCAAAAGCTATTGTGATTTATTCGTGAATCACCCTGTAACAGTAAATATTTAGGCTGAACCATTCCATGCGCATCTTATGTGTACTCATATTGAACTCATGGGCACAACATAAAATCGATTCGCCTTTTCAACTGGAAAAAAAACTGATAAAATCATTTATTCTCCACTTCAACGCCCTGTATCTCGAAAACTGGTCATAGTATCGGATTTAGAATTCATACCTCTGGAGATCTTGTGGGAATCAATATGTAGTGAAAAAATAGTTGCATTTGACCGAGGAAATTTTCGAATACAGGGTGTTCATGTTTTTTGGACTTTTCTCAAAATAGAATACCTTTCTATGAATAAACCACCATGAATATTTCGGAGATTAGAGACACACATATGTTTGTGGTATTACTTTTCCCAAAAATCAATTCAAAAAGGCAGGGTTTCGAATTAATCCTAAAAAAAAATGATTAGGTCTAGTGGTTCTCTCTGTGAAACACCCTGTATAAAAAAATGCACTGTGCAATATTTTGTCGTCATAATACTAAATCGATAAGAACATTTCAGAAATATGCCTTCCTGACGTCACAGTAGAAAAAGTGAATTTCTGCAAAAAACTACCATCATATATTCGTGAATCACCCTGTAAATATAAATATTTTTGATTATACGTATCCACTAATTTCATAACTAGAACATGTAGTAAACGTGTGTATGCAACAGAAATCAAATCTAACTCTTAATTATTAAAAAATAAATCCGAAAATTCGAGCAATTTTCAACTTTAACACCCCGTATTTAGAAAACTAGCCATAGGATTGGGTTGGACCCATTGACTTTTTTGGTCACTGAGTCGGGTACAACAACATTACAAATTTTCAGAAAATTCGACCGGTCGCCACTTTTCATACAAAAAGTGCGGGGTCCTTTATTTCCATTCCTGGTATAACCGGAAGTGCTCAAGCTCCAAAAATATTTTCGGTCTGTAGAGAATTTCCAACAATATCATAATCCCAATTTTCGGTCTTCAAATATGTCCAGCCTGTATAGTCTCTTGCAACTTATTGATAAACCCACAAGATATCGTTCTAATCAGGCGCCCTCTTTGCTCGATCTCATCTTAACAAACAATCCTGACCTCTCTGCTGAAATTCAGTATCTGCCTCCATTCGGAAAGCCGGATCACGTCACGTTGAAATCAAAGATTCAGTTTTGTACAACCTCTAGGTTCAATATTCTTAGAAAGAAAATAGATGTGGTAAGTTACACTGAATTTGACGAGAGTTATTCCAGTATCAGATGGACGGATCATTTTGGAAACCAGAACGTGGAGACAATGTGGGAAAGCTCGGTTGATGTTGTCGAGACGGCAATCAGGGAGAACAAAACATATGAATTTTTCGAGATCAACTCGATCAAGCCCTGGATAGATGACAGCTTACATGATATGATACGAGACAAACGCAGACCTTGACAGTGATATACCAGACGCGGACGGGTAGTGGATTTCATTGAACATCGCCATTTTTCCAACCGTTTATCCATGGCAATTTACGATGGAAAAAAACAGTTTGAGTGTAATGTAGTTTCCTCCAACAACAGGAATTTTTTTTAAATGTGTGCGATACTTTCTTGGAAAGGAGACCTTCAGACCTCAATTCCAATTTCGGACAGTCTTCTGAGGCTTTGGCCGAATCATTCGCTTCATCATTCACAGTTGAGCCTGATGGACCAATACCAACAGTCGAGTGTGTTCGCTGTCAGGTCGAAGTAAATGAGGTGATGAATCAACTTGAAGCTTCGAAAATAACCTCCTCACCCGGTGCTGCTGGAGGTTCGGTTTTTTTAAATGGAAACCCCCTATTTTCCATACATCTTTGGATTTGTCACTTAATTGTCGATAAATAGCACCCATCAGGTTTCATGGATCTTGATTTTTCATTAATTTCAATTTAATACGCGGTTTGACATTTATTTTTGATTTGGAGCGGTAACAATGAATTTTCAATAGAAACTGTGCGTATTAAATGTATAATTTCATGCTTCGTAGTATTCAATTTTATCTCCCACATTTGTGGGATTTTATTATTGCATAGCTCTACAATGTACATCAAACGTTTCTCCATCATAGAGATTTTAGTCTTGACAAAGTTGATGAACATTCTGACAACATTGTTAACTTGTTTAGAGACCAGAGAAGGAATAGCATCCAGATTATTCTTATGATTTTTGATTTTTTCGTTGAATTTTATCAGGTGAAATTGGGAATAACGCGAAAACGCGTTCAATTGGAAAATCATAAAAATACTTTTATTTTTCAAAATGCTGATTCTTTCGAAAATATGAACCGTTCGTCTTTTTCAATTGGTTTAATAGTATGTGTGCATGAATTCATGAGTCGGCTACACTGTAACTTTTATACCAAAAGGAATGTTGAATAAGTTTCGATTGAGGAATATGCACCATGGATAGAGTAAACAATCAACCGAAATTCAGTTTATTTGGAATAGCGGTTACGAAGATATGAACAGAAAACTGTTTTTTCATGGATTTTCGACATCCTGTATCTTCAAACGAAACATAATTTTGAAAAATGGTTTAGGAAAAAAGTGTTTCGTTTGATAAGAGGAATCTGCAGTTGAAATATACAGGGTGTTTCACGATAAACTGGACAAACATATATAGCCGTGTAGATGACACCGAGGAAGTCATTTTTGACTTATGACATATACCCCGTTTTCGAAGCATTAGCTAGATACAGGGTGTGATTAATGTCAACTTTGAGCAATATTCTGATAACTCTGGTGAGTTATGCGTGACATTTGAAATAACGGGTACTGGTCACATCTTAGAATTTTTTAAGGCTCAATTCAATTGTGGTGTAGAATTCTGAAAAAAAATTTAAAATGGCGGAAAGCCTGAAAAGTTGGAATTTTTTTTTCTCGGTTGCCAATTTTGGAAGCACTATTTCAACGTACTCGATTTTCTTAGATTTTCCGGGATTTTTTTTTTTCAAAATTCGAACACAACTTTTTTTTTGCATTGCAAAAAGATTTCGGCCGAAATTGTTGAAATTTTTTATGGTTGAACTATCTTTCATTCTGAAGAGTGAGGTGAAAACAGAATGAAATAATATCCATTGGTTTTCTTTTTGTAGCCATCCAAAGATTACGCTCGGAGAACTTTCATAATATTTATTCGAAAAACTGGAAGCCGTACGACGGCCAAAATTGTGCTAATGGGCTGCCAGAGTGACCCGGATAGAAATATGAATTTATAAACCAAAAACATTTTTTTCAAAAAACTTTGGTAGGATTTCGAACTCTTTACGATTATGAATTGGGTTCATTTTAATCTTATAAATTTCCGTTGCCAAAGCGACGCTAGTAAATTGAAAGTGGAGAGTTCGATTCCCACCAAAGTTTGTCGAAAAAAATTTTTTTGGTTTATATAAAGTCATATTTCCGTTCGGGTTACTCTGGCAGCTCATTAGCCCAAATTTGGCCATCGTACAGCGTCCAGTTTTTTGAATAAAAATTATGAAAGTTCTCCGAGCGTAATATTTGGAAGGCTACAAAAAGAAAACCAATCGATATTTTTTTATTCTGTTTCCACCCAACCTCCAGAAATTCAAGAAGAACACCAATTCCTACCTGCTTGCCCTTGGTTCTCACGATGTTCTCTGAACATTACAGGATATTCCTTTTCGTGAAAATCACAACATTTAAAAAAAAAAAAAAAAAATTATTCAGAATCGAAGAAAGTTCAAACATGAAAAATTCCAAACATTTTGGGCAAAATTTTTGTTTCGCTGAAGACATGTAAAAAAAAAGTTGAGTTCGAATTTTGAAAAAATTTTTTCACGGAAAATCTTAGAAAATCAAGTACGTTGAAATAGTGCTTTCCAAATTGGCAACCGAGAAAAAAAATTCAAAGTTTTCAGGCTTACCGCCATTTTGGAATTTTTTTTTCAGAATTCTACACCACAATTGAATTGAGTCCTAAAAAATATCAAGACGTGACCAGTAACCGTTATTTCAAATGTCACGCATAACTCACTACAGTTATCAGAATATTGCTCAAAGTTGACATTAGACACCCTGTATCTCGCTTATGCTTCGAAAACGGGGTATATGTCATAAGGCAAAAATGACTTTACGGGTGTCGTCTACACGGCTATATATGTTTGTTCAATTCATTTTGAAACACCCTGTATGTACACACAGGCAGGCCTAAGGGGGGGATGATCCCCTCCCTATGTTCAACAGGGTTGGAATATTATCGAAGCTGTTGGAAATTTTTCGATTCAGTTGGAAAAATTTTGAAGTTGGAAAATTTTCGAAGCTATCCCCCCGAAAAAAATTGGCCTAAGCCCGTCTCCGTATGTACAAGTCAAAGACTCACCCTGTATATGGTATGATTGTTATTGTTCTGAATTATAAATTATTCAAGATAAATGAATTCTGGTGGAAGAAATATTGCTTTTTGATTGAATTCAAACAAAAGTTATTGTTGCGAAAGATTGTTTTTTGATTTGTGGCTTGAATGAGGAAGTATTAGAGTATGTATCTACTAACTATATCATTCCAGGCAAGCACCCGCCTCGAAATCTAGATCTCAACCTGTATATCAGGGTTTGATAAAATTATAAAATATTCGTAGGTTGAAGAGACATTCTATGATAACGAAACTATCATTATAAAATGAACTCTGTAACCTAGGGTTACAGGGATCATTGTTTCCACATGGTTAAAACAAGGGAGGTAAAAAGTTTCTCCTACGTCCATGATTGAAACCGCTACACGTAACTGGCCTGAAAACAAAACAAAAAAATATACTTACTGTACTCCTCAGAAGAACTTCTCGTTGAATAGAACTGCTTGCGAGAACAATCCTCATTTGTTTGAGTTTTCCAACAAGTGGCTCCAACATATTGAATATTTTCTTTCCAATCCAGAATATGTCGTTTAGAATATAATCACATGAACCAATCAAGCAAAAAATGACAAAGTTTCTTTTCGAAATCAAGCAAACATAACCTATAAAATGTTCTTCTGACCAGCTACAATTTTGTTCGGCGAATGATTGGTGCTGCAATCTACTGGGAAATATTCTAACTGAATACCTACCTCAGAATGAAGTACTCATAGATGGCCCTGTTAATCAGATCAATATGCAGCAACTTTATTTCCAATGACATGGAAATTGGAGAAAATCACTGTGGATCAATTGAATATGTATAGTACAAAATATGGACGAAAACAAGGTGAACTTTGTGACAGCACATTGATTTTATGCATTTTGTAATAGGGTAAGCTTAAGAACCTAGGGATGGCGCTGTAAATGCAAAATTAAAGAGATAGTAATGATTGATCTACTTTTTTTTTGTATGATCCGTAGATAGGGAAATAGACATGTGAAGTTTTGAGAGATCTATTTTCCATTAGGTCAGCTTATTAAAAGCTTTTATTTAGTTTCACCTGTCCCGGTGTCTGTCTGTCTGTAATCAAATCTTGCAAGTTGAATATGACACACTTCTAACCGTCCGATTGATTTGAAATTTGGCAGGTGTACATAATTCTGGTGACAATGCATCATGAAATATTTTTTATAGAAAAAAACAAAATGGCGGCTCCAAAATGGCGGATGAGTTTTGTAATTATCATCCAATTCCATTCAAAATTAGTATATCTGGGGGTTTTTGGGTTCGACAAAGATGATTCTTTCGTCAAAATAAAAAAATTCAAGATTGCGGCTACAATATGGCGGACGAGTTTCGTAATTATGATCCGATTCTATTCAAAATTGGTATCTGGGGGTTTTCTGGGTCGGAAATTACGATTTTTCCAAATTGAGGAACTCAATATGGCGGCTTCAAAATGGCGGATGAGTGTTGTTATTATAAAAGCTTGTCTTAAAAAATGTTTTTTTTATTATAGCTTGTTTTATTACAAGCTTTTATTTAGTTTCACCTGTCCCGGTGTCTGTCTGTCTGTCTGTAATCAAATCTTGCAAGTTGAATATGACACACTTCTAATGGTCCGATTGATTTGAAATTTGGCAGGTGTACATAATTCTGGTGACAATGCATCATGAAATATTTGGCGGACGAGTTCTGTGATTATGATCCGATTCTATTCGAAATTGCTATATCTTGGGGTTTTCTGGGTCGGAAATTACGATCCTTCAAAATTGAGGAATTCAAAATGGCGGCTTCAAAATGGCGGATGAATCATGGATGATCATAAAAGCTTGTCCTGAAAAATATTTTTTTCATTATAGCTTGTTTATGCTGTGCTACTGATTGTGGCATGTAGGTTCTTATTAGCCACATAATGCCTAACACTCCAGACATTGTTTTCGCTATAATCATTTTTCGTTGACATTGTCTACTCCATCTTGACTGGGATCAAAGTTTAGAAAATGAGGTTGAGTTGACTTAGTTGGAGTCTCAACCTTTACCGATTGAAATTAATATCATACAATTCATTAATGATACTTTCAGGTGCACTGCTCATCGTTTCGTGATTTTGTGATGCTCCGGCTCCATGCAAAGCTGTCATCAGTGCCATCTGGCCTCGTTTGGTATTATGCAGTGCCAGCCGTGCTCATCCTATTTCCCAGCTTCTGCCTCATGCAAGGCCGTAGCTAGAAAAAAATTTCGAGGGGGGGTCCGTCCGACGCCGCAGCTAGAAAAAAATTTCGGAAGAGGGGGGTGTCCGTTGAACTGACCTCTAGAAAAAATTTCGGGGGGGGGCCGGACCCCATCGGACCCCCCCCCCCCTGGCTACGGGGTTATCGTAGACAAACAGGCGAAACTCAACACCTGGAAGGAATACCCAGAGAAATTGTTTGGGGACCATCGGGACGACAACTTTAACATAGAGACAACTCCTGATGGACTGAAAATCTTGCTCGATGAAATAAAGACAGCCATTGCACAGTTGACAGAAAGTAAAGCAGCAGGCCCAGATAACATCCAAACTGAACTCCTCAAACTTTTTGATGACAAATTCGATTATTGTTCAACAATATTTACGACCCTGGGAAAATTTCATCAGAATGGCTAAAGTCCGAATTTGTTGCGATTCCGAAGAAGCTAAGAGCAGGAAGGTGTGAGGAGTACCGAACCATAAGTCTCATGAGTCATCTTCTGAAAGTCTTCCTCAAGATCATCCACAGAAGAATATACAGCATGTGCGAAAGCCTAATATCCTCAAACCAATTTGGCTTTGTGAGAGCAGTTGGAACAAGAGAAGCATTATTTGCTGTGCAAGTACCTACTGTTCCAGAGATGCCGGGACATGAATTATACCGTCTATGCATGTCTGGTTGACTTTCAAAAGGCATTCGATATTTCGATAGAGTTAAACATGACGAGATGATCAAAATACTGAGGGAAACTGGTATCGATGGCAAGGATGTGAGAATAATTGGCAACCTCTATTGGAATCAGATCGCTAACTTGAGAGTTGAGGGGGAACACACAGAATACGTCAGAATAAAGCGAGGTGTCAGACAGGGTTGTATATTTTCGCCCCTTATCTTCAATCTCCATCCGGAGTACCTACATATTTGAAAGCTTTGGATGGCATGGACATAGGTATTCTGATGAATAGACATCGACTGAACAACATCATGTACGCTGATGATACCATCTTCTTTGCTGAAAGTCTTGAAGACTTACAGGCGCTGATGGATAAGATCACCCATCACAGTATTCACTATGGCCTAGAAATCAACGTTCAGAAAACAAAACTCATGAAAGTCAGCAGAGAGAAGATAACACAATGCCGTCTAGTCATTAATCAAACAGCTATCGGGAGAGTTGATCACTAAAAAGTAACCTGGGACAGTTATGAATGAAGACTTGAATAGTGCAAAGGAAATGAAAACAAGTATAGGGAAAGCCCGGTCAACCTTTAACAACATGAGCTCATTCTTTAAGAGTCATAACATCACCCCTGACACTAAATTAAGACTCTTGCAGAGTCTTGAAACCTCAATGAGACCACCAAAATCAACGCTTTCGGGATGTGGTTGTACAGAAAAATTTCGAAAATTCCCTGGACAGCAAAGGTTACGAACATGGATGTTTTAAGGAGGGTGAGGAAGGGCCTGGAAGTGATGGATACAATCAAGTCTCGCAAACTGGAATATCTGGGTCATGTCATGCGAAATGAGGGACGATACGGATTGTTACAGACAATCTTGCAGGTTAAAACAACTTGCATCAAAATCACGAGCCGTCAGGCGAGTGATTTTGGAAAAAATGTTATGAGCGAAATTGCTGAAAAGCAACAAACTTGAATATCACAAGAGAGAAATTTTACCTGCTCAAATTTCATCTCGAGTGGTATTCGACATGACTATTTCACGAGAAAATATGGTAATAATATGTTCACAATTGACACGTACTGCGCTATTTGACGAATAAGTATTCATCATAGATCAACTAAACGTTGTTTGTTTTCTCTATGGTATTCCTTCCCGAACCTTTCTATGAATTTGAGATACGTCAAAAAGTTTATCATTTGAAAACCAACTTGTTGGTTTCGCCGATCTGAATGTTTTATCGATGAGAAACGATTGTTGCTAAGGAAACTTCCTCACTAAAAATGGAATGAGTGAAATAGTCAACGTAATAGCTATTTATGTAACAAGTACATAAATTAGGTTTTTATGGACGAGTCCGAAAGTGTATGGCAGAGGCGCAGAGCGATCAAAGCGAGCGAGGCCAATAATTTGGACAAGTCCATAAGCCTAATTATGTAGATACGAGTTGCGCAAACAAAGCTTTATGTTTGACTGCAATGCAGAAGGCCGTACCCAGGAAAACATTTAGGGGGGGGGGTGTGATTGAAGACCCCGGAAAAAATTTTTGGGAAGGAGCAGGATGTCTTGGGGGTACCGAAAACTGTATGGCAAGTATGGCACAAGGAACCGGACAGTTCATTTCGTTGGTAAGGGGGGTAAAAAGTTGTCTTCATGAAAAGGAATTTTACCTGGAAAAAAGACACACACACACATAAACCTTTACTCCAGTTGTATAGTTTGAAATGAATTTTACTTGTTTCAGGTAACTTCTTCGATGTATCTTGGAGGCGAAGATGTTGCAGACGGAACTAGAAGGATTATGACAAAACTCTTATCGCATAATTTATCCCTTCAGTTTAATTGGACAGGAAGGGGAAAAAAGAGTTCATGAAGTTGAAGAATATCCTCAGGTTAATCTTAGGTGAGTTTCGATTAAAAAACCTAAATAGTTTGTGTAAATATTAAGTAACATTCCTATTTTATAAAATAAACTTTTTCATCGTATTTCTGGAGATGACTTAGAGGCCCTTTCCTTCATTATCTACTACTCCACTTTGAGTATGGACTTCTTTCTTCAATTATTCCTATTTTAGTTTTTCTCCGAAAAAATCCCATAACAAGAAATGCTACAGAACAGGAGGTATCAACTGTCATTATAGTGTGGCTAAGAACAGCTTCAGATAGACAAGGTGGAAGGAATAGAAGGAGAAAACAAATAGTTGTTTGGACAAAAAAAAATTCTCCGAATGAATGAAGTTGGAACAGATATTTGAAATAGTTTGTTTTTTTAAGAATTGTTCTTTAATTTGAACGTTATTTTTTATACAAGAATTTTTATTGTGTTATTCAAATTATACAAAGTTTACTACGATTGTTGTTTTAGTTTTGAATTAGGTTGCAAACGAAATGATATCAGTTTGGTGTTAGAGTAATTCTGCCGTGTTAATTGAAAAGGGCGTATCTGGAAAAAAGGACTTTTGAGATATTCGACTTTAAAGACTGTCATTTGTGCAATTTTGTTAGACGCGTCGTTTTTATTTTTGATCATACAGCCCTTTAAATGATGACATACGCCTCTAGAATTTAAAAGATGATAGAACTCATCGCGAAGATTCTTTAGAGGCGAATAACTCAAATTGGGTGTTTTTGTAGATACGCCCCTTTCAATTAACACGGCAGAATTGATCTCTAGAAAAAGTTTCAACTTCTACACTAAAGGTTGCAATGCCATCTTTTATATATCCTGCTAACACTACAAATATTGTGTCTGTATTCTACATTCAATGTTTTTCACGTTTTTAGACAGGTAATGTTAACCCTAATATGTATATGGTTACCAGAATAAAGGTAGAATTCCTGTATCTATTGATGGGCCACTACAAAGAAACGATAGTGGCTTTCATCAGGGCCAATGTATGTATGCCGTTACTATACCTAGTAGTGGCATACATACATTGGCCCTGATGCTGGCCGGTGTCTCCTATTTCTACTGGCCCTTCACTGGCTATAGGAGTTTTGCCGTTCTGGCTTCTTCTGGCAACCATATATTGGGCCAGCATAATACCGACCAAAATTGTTTGCTGGGCACCCATCAAAATGAACTGAAATGTTCACTCTATTCATTTTTTTCAATCAACACTCACTGAATATTTTTTCTTGTATCCAAGTGACACCCAAACTGACTCATAAATTTATTCTGGAAAAATACAAGAACATTATTTGCAATTGATAAACGGTTCTCATTTTCAAAATAATTAACTGATTATTTTTGTAAATAAATGTATTCCCAAGTTTTCGAGCTATTCGTAATTTTATCCGGGAGGATTGGTTGGAAAAGTACTGATTTTTTATGTTTTATTTGAATCCGAGAGATTTCCCACATTTTCTCGGACACCCTGTATTCTGGAGGAAGAAGTATGGCATAATCGAACAAACATAGTCTCAGTGTCACGAAATATCAATTTTTTTCAAAATTTTGACTTCAATGAAGACATATCAAAAATGAGATAATTACAGCCATTACAAAAAATTATACCTATCAGAGATTTCAAGAAATATGGCTATATCCCTTATATCTCTTGAACGAAGTCGAATTCGGAACAATGGAAAATAAAAATAAGGTACCTTTCAACGTCAAGATGCTAGAATTGAAATATACAAGTCGAAGACTCATACTCTATATGCAGAGTACGGAAGTTTTTAGGAAATAATTTCTTGTCGAAACTTAAAAAGTTGATTTACATATGAATTGAGTCTAAAATAAAGTAGGTACCCAAATAATAAAGAAAAAGAAATACCTGTATCGGGCTCTGTAATTTTGATGTTTTTCGATCAACACAAACCAACAAACACAGGTACGAAGACTCCCAATAAACAGAAAGTACACCGTCCAATGGTATCCCAGGTCAAGATTCTATTTCGGGGAATCGAGTTTAATGTTATAGGTTGTAGCGTTCAAAAATAAAAATTCGATTTTCCAGAATATGTTAAATTCATATCTCCGCGTACAGGTGTTATTCTCCGTTTGGTGTTGTTGTCTTCTGTTTCGTCCAGATGCCGTGTTTATCAATTCAATATTTAAATTTTGTTATTTCACAGATTTCACTTCCATTTTTGATTTCACCTAGAGCAGAACTTGTTTGAGGGATTTGTTAGATTATCGTTCTTTGTGAATTCTTTATCTCTTCAGTTTTCGATAAAAAAATAAAATTCGTATCTACGTTCATCATAGTTTTTTTGGAATTTAGCAAAACCCTTTTTGAAGGTGAGTTTCCTCTAAATTAATTCATGTCAACCATGATGGCATTCAAAACCAAGTTCTTAGAACTTATTGTTTCAGGGTTTTTTTATTACCGTACAATAATAACCATTAATTCACCTCATCTGGACGAAGCGGTGGATGATATCGTTGGGTAATATTACGAAGGAAATTTAATTTTGAAACAACAGTCAATACCTCTTCAACCCCCCTCACAGAAAATAGTCTCTGGCAGCCTATTCCCCAAGGAGAATTGGATGTACCTACATATGTGCAAGTGAACAACCCTCAAGAATAAACTGTTTGTATAGTCTTCTTTTTTATGATTTTTATTTAACAACTTATTTCATTGTTAGTTATTGGTTACTATCAATTGACAAAACTATTTTAGAAATAACAACCAATTGGCGCCCACACATCAGAATACAGGACTCAAATTCTTTTAGAATCCACCCACATTTGCTCACCGGTTTGAAGCTGCCGTTTGCAGTGTGTATTTAAAATTTTTTCAACACCTTGAATTCAAAATACGTTACAAGAGGCCTTTTCGGAAACCTACTCTGGGTTACTAACTCGATCCATTGAGGTCACGTGACGGATCTTCTTGGATCACAGACCCGGTCTTAAGTTTACGAACTATCAGGTTTAGGATTTGAAGTGTCAGTAGATCATAACATAACCCAATAATTTTAAGATTTTTTTCCCAGTTAATTTTTGGAATTTAACACATTTCACATCGCGCCAAATTCTCTTCTCGTTCCATAATTATTGATTAATTATTATTAATCAGTTAATCAATTAAGTTTACGAACTATCAGGTTTAGGATTTGAAGTGTCAGTAGATCATAACATAACCAATAATTTCAAGATTTTTTTCACAGTTAATTTTTGGAATTTAACACATTTCACATTGCGCCAAATTCTCTTCTCTTTCCAAAATTTTTGATTAATTATTATAAAATTATTATAGAATAGAATATTATTATTATAAACTGGAAGGCTTATTCCCGCGTTTTCCAGATACGAAACTAAACTGCCGTGCGCATGCGGTGAATCTAGCGACCCTGCTTTCGAGTAGGGTTACGATAAATCAACCCGAGTCACTGATCGGGTTAGCAACTCTGTACTTTCCGAACACGGGTTGGATGTTCGGATTAGGTAAACGAACGCAAAGGTTAGGGATCCAGTGAACCCGAGTAAGTTTCCGAAAAGGCCTAAGGTCTATATGAGTTATCTCACGAAACGCGGAGGTTTTTGTGATGACATTTACAACTAAGTGATTGCCCTTGTTCATTGCTTAGGTTATACGTGGGACGTAATATATTCGTGTTCTGTTAACCCCTATCGTTCAATAGTGACCGTTAAATTTATCCCCCTACTCAACGTAAGCCTCCTTCGAACCAAGGGACATCAAGATGATATCACGAGATCCAGCCAGCAACCAGCAACCACTCAGTAAACCGTCTGCTGTAATCGAGGTGAGCTACGTTCTTTTGTACCCTATCCTGTGTAAACCCGCCTAACGGCCTAACGTTCATGTTCATGTACCTTTTTTGAAATCCTTATGAAAGCGATCAATATCGGTTGCAAAAATTTTTACAGATGAGGAGCCCCTGCGTTCCTTTATTTGGGTCTGGACGCATTTGTTTAGTAAGAAACTACCATGATTCGGCCTTATCCCCTTTCATTCATGAGTGCCCTTGATCCAGTGGATAGGACATCAGATTAGGACCCGACAAGTCCGAGTTCAATCCCGAGCTAGCAAAGAAATTTTATAGTCTCGGTAGGGGCCACCATTCCGGAGACCTTGGAGTAATCAGGATAAACATAAAACATAAAACAAAACATATATTTTAAATATCGAAGAGGAGGATATTTATTTCTTGGCAAACTCATTGAATTTATTGGTAAGTTCAAAATATATATTTTATCTTTTGGATGGTATTTTGCTAGTGGAATTCGACCTATCCCAATAGCAATCTTCAATAGTTGCTGGGGCATCACGGGAAAATTTCTATTTGGGAAGATTTCAGACAGTACACTACTGTAATGGGTCCCACAGTTCGGCTTCCAGCTTCGTTATTACATTGAGGGTTTCAATCTTAGCTCGTTGTTGTAATGAGGGTTTCATCTTTTTCACAGATTTCGCTAAACTTTTGAAAAACAAATCAACATCATCCTCGGTTTCTTGATGGATCAAATTCCCCATCAGTACAGTTCGCTCACTTTTCTCCACCTCCAAGGTGTTGGTAACGTTTTTTCTGAAGTTTGGTATAATTTTTTTTCGTTTTGTAATGGATTCTCCGTCTTGGGAAATTTGCGATGTCGGTGTCGGACTTGAGGTTGGTATCGATGTTGAAGTTGGAGTCAGTTGCTCATCAATAGATGATAGAGACTGTTCATCCTCTGTGTCGGACGCAAAGGCAGAGCTGAAGCTCCTGAAACAAAATCCAATTACTAATAGTCTACTTTAGTATTTTCAGGGTTTTGAAAACCACTTACCCAAGAAGTTCTTCAGCTGTTCTCAAAAAAGATAATTTTTCTTCCAAGGCCCATTTTTTCACTCGTTGGGTCGACAAAGATGATGTTTTCCTGTTCTTCTTTCTATTGTAGGTATCGTGAATGTTCCTCCAACGTTTTTTGCATTGATCAGCTACAACCAATAATATTGTATATTCGTTTGAAAGATGCACATTCTTTATGAATCGGAAAATATGAACGAGCGTTAAATAGAATAGGCCATAGCTGTTGATAGCGGTCAGATGTCGGCAGCGGATCACTGATGTTGGTTAATGATTATTATTAATTAGAATGGTATCACTTCTGCCGTAGTGGCTGAACATAGGCATGTTGACCGTGGATATTTGTAAAGTAGCCAAAAATTACCCATTAAAGATTTGCGACATGCGACTGAAATTAAGATCGTAGTGATATATCGGCGGGAAGCAGAACTACTCTTATGGGCCTTACCAAAGAGGAACGCCTCAACGCCATTCGCGAAAAGTGAACAAAACTGAGGTGTTAGTTGGTTCGATAGGGGGCGTAAAGCTTCCCTGGTTTCGTCTATAATGGCGCCGATGTCGTTTCAATACAGTTTCTGACAATGCTGTGGAATGATAATGCAACATTAGTTTTACATTGAGTTAATATACCTACTCAACTCAAGGCTCCATAAAGGGGAGTATACCAGAAACCGCCATTTTGGGTCCAACCATAGACTCGGAAATTACAGATCCCTTCGAATGAAATGGAATCTGTAATCGAAAGAAATGAAATACATATGTAATCGAAAGAAATGAAATCTGTGAACGAATGAGCATATTTTCGGAATGAGAGATCTTGTGGTAATTTTTCTCGGCATGCTTACATGAAAAACATTGGGAATAGGTTAGGTTCGTGGTGTTAGGAGAATGCCGCGGCATCTAATAGTCAAATTTATAATAATTTATTGTTTATGTTGGTGTATCACCCCGATAGATGGCGATGAAAATGTTACGAGTCCTGTAATTTTCGAGTCTATGGTTGGACCCAATCAACCATAGAGCCAGGTCTATCTGGCATTCCTTAAGCGGCCCACAGACGAGCAACTTAGTTGACAACAATGTTGTCAACACGCCGTGTTGACAACCAAGTTGTTTGTCTGTGGGCCGGTTGGTGGTTGATACTCCAGATTGACAACTAGGTTGGTGAGAGATCAAATCAGTTTGATATTCGGACCCCGCACTTTTTCTATGGGAAATGGCGTTCCGTCAAATTTTCTAAAATTTTGGTATAATGTAGTACTCGACCTACTGATCAAAAACTAGTCATAGGATTGAGTTGGGGCCATGGACAATTTTGATCAGTAGGTCGAGTACTACACTACATTATACCAAAATTTTAGAAAATTTGACGGAACGCCATTTCCCATAGAAAAAGTGCGGGGTCCTTTGGCAAAATAAATAAAAAATTGAGCAAGTGAAATGAATATCTTTGAAATGAGGCTCTTGAAAAGTGAACAGCTAAAAAATGGAAAGCCTGCACAGAGCACGTAAAAAAAGAAATGAGCGAAGATAAGTCAAAATATAAGGAATGTTATTAATGTTATGATATATTGCTGACAAAACTTTTCATTATGAACATGACGAGTTCTGCCCAGATGAGAAAAAATGACATGTTGTGGTTGTTGAAACAGAATAATGGGAATATTTATATTTTTCATATTTTACAATGTCATGACAAAATTCTTCCTATATTAAATAGATCCATTGGTTAAGTTTTGTTTCTGTCTTGATATCTATTACAAATTTCCCAATCCATTCACATTGCAGTAACACGCTTCAAATTATCAACTAGATTTTTTCGGTTTAGCGAATATTCATATTGAACATTGAAAAGGACCGTGCTATATTTAATCACCCACGATATTTTTCTTTATCAAACCAGAATTTCCAGGCTGTATGCTCCTATAATTGATCGTAAGATCAAAATGTATCAATACAAGATGAAAATAATATACTGCTGGTATACAGATTCACACGCTGGTAATCGTATGTGAAAATTATACATGACATATATAAAAATCAGCCATGTGAATTTAAGTTAAATAATTCTTATTTTTAGTTACCTTTCTCACCTGGTACCTGCCGTGGTGTCACTCGGCAAGTTCCACAAAGCGCGTAGGTATCAATACAAGATGAAAATAATATACTGCTGGTATACAGATTCACACGCTGGTAATCGTATGTGAAAATTGGGAACATTTTCATGTTCAAAGTTCCTCACTTCAAAAAATATCGTTCAATTTTCAGGATATTTCTATATCTATGATGAAAGCACAGAAAATTTTCAGTTACTTTTTTGTAACTAGAAATGAAGCTGCGACTGGACTTTCAAGGGCTGCTCTGATGTCAATCATTCTTGGATGGACTATATATTAATCACAAATGAATTGACAATCAAGACAGGACGAAATGGAAAATGGCTTGAAAGATCTCAAAAACTTAATCCAATTGATACATGGTAAGTTCTTATGTCTCAAAATATATCTCCAGGATTCAGCGATAGATTGTACGATTAATAATATTGAAACGATCATCAAGGCATGGCCATAGCCATCTTCAACTTTACAGAGCCCGGGCCTTGCGAAGAGCGGCAACGCTGGACTGGCTGGGGTATAGAAAGCAAACGTCTATTGGTAAACAATGCACGTGTTTTTGTATCATCCGCTTAGTTTAGTGGTCATGTATGTGAAAAAATAAGTGAATTATAGCAACTGTTCGAGTGCCGTGTACAGTGAGTGTTTGTGATATTGGTGTTAGTGAATTTTCCTTGGAATAACAGAATAATTGGTATCTAATATCTAACCTATAAATTCAACTTGGACAGGTCATCTGCTTCGAAAAATGGTCAAAACGTGTTGTATTCATGTATTCCATCGTGTAGAAGTAATTATCCGTCTACAAGAAATTAAGGATATTTTAGTTGTTTTAGTTTTCCGAAAGATGAACAGCGTAAGCTTTTATGGATGAGGTGCATGCCATATCGCGAAATTTCATTCCAACGAATAGTTTTTTTTGCGAGAAATATTTTGATTCCGATATAATTAGGTTCGATAAACATTTGCAAGCAGATGTAGCCATCAAATTACTTTCTTTAAGATCCCCAAAATTGAAAAAAGGCGCTATCCCAAAGCCCAAATCAAATAAAAAGGACCTATCCTCAGTGTAGAAGGGAAGAAATTTTTACTATAGGAATAATAATGAAGTAAAAGCTTTTTTGAGTTCCGATTTGATCAAAGATTTCAACGACTTAGTTGAAAATTATTCGGCTAAAATTGATCTGGATGGGAAATTAAAATATTTCATAAAGATGTTCTGATTTCCGCTAATGAACTAAAATGGATACTTCCTTCTGATTTGATTCTCAGCAGATGGTCTCAAGGTACTAATTTGCTTGCTCGTTATAGAGTAAGATCCCAGAGCAATCAGACATAACTTATTTTCACACGGATGAAACCTGAAGTTTTCAGTAGCGTCTCGTGTGCCTTGAATACCTACGCGCTTTGTGGAACTTGCCGAGTGACACCTGGGCAGGTACCAGGTGAGAAAGGTAACTAAAAATAAGAATAATTTTACTTAAATTCACATGGCTGATTTTTACATGTCATGTAGAAAATCATTTTAAAGTAATATCCATAAGTGTCAGACACTTTTGATGGACCAGAGCTTTTGTCAGACGCTTTTAAGCTACCCAAAAAATAAATGAACTTTACTTATTTTTACATGTCTGATTTTTTAATATGTTATTGAAGTATTTATTCACAAGTTATATTCAATCAGTCAGACAAATTAGAGTGACCAAACATCCCCTAAGACAAAAATTATTCGGCCAGAAGTATGAGGGCGAGGGCACTATGCATGCGCTTCAGAGTGAGTGAGACGTTCATAATGACTCGGTTCCCTTTCTTAAACTCACCATCTGAAAAACGCTTGGACACGTCGATTTGTAATTTTAAATGCGCATATTTTTCAAGAAAAAAATATTATATAGGGTGTTCCATGTGACCGTGGCCAATACCAACTTTCTTATTTCAAATGCATCTTCCTGTATATTATTAATTTTTGGATTCTTCAGAGAATTATAGACACAATTCATGCACAATGTCCTATACATATCTTTAACTATTTCTGAAGTATTGAGTGTTTTCAGATTTATTGCAAAAATCAACGTTTAAAATGAAAATTATTTTATTTCACAAATTCGGTACATTACACTTAAAACCTAATAAGTAATACTGAGTGATACCTCATTTGAAAGGTATTTTTATACTGGTTTCAGCTCAGTAATTGTTTTTTCATTTTATGCATTATATTCTCAACTAAGTATTTGAAAATGAAGTGGTGTTTTCATGGCACTTGTAGTGTTATTTTGTGAAAAATCGACATTTTGAGCTTCAAAACAACCATGACTGTGGCTTCCTTCCTCCAATCCACTGACATAGAAATCTTTAATCAAGATGTCGATTTTTCACAAAAAAACACTACAAGTGCCATGAAAACACCACTTCATTTTCAAATACTTAATTTTTTTTTTTTTTTTTTTTTTACAATTCGGCATCGACTACTTTGGTCATTAGCCGTTCACCACCACCAGACATTTACAACATCCATGACCAACCGGGATTCGAACCCGGTACCTTCAGTACCCCAGCCGGCTAATCAGCCCACTGGACCACCGAGGTAGTCCTCAAATACTTAATTGAGAATATTTCGAGAACCAATGCATAAAATGAAAAAAACAATTACTGTGCTGAAATCAGTATAAAAATACCTTTCAAATGAGATATCACTCACCCCATCTTCCCTATTCAAAAATTGGGGGTGAGGGTTGTAGTAGCAAGGGTTGAAGCGCAATGCGTCCGTAACCTACATCTTAAGTTGTCCCTTTCGAAACAGAAATCGACCTGTCCGAGCATTTCTATCGAAAAAATTTATTTCGTCTGTAATCTCGTCTGTTTCTTTTTCAAATGGCCACCCTGTATATAATTGTATAAGTTATATTACACGCAAACAGCACATACACAGAAGATTGAAACAGATGGTCAGTTTAAGAAGGGGAACCGAGTTATTATGGATGTCTCACTCACTCTGAAGCGCATGCATAGTGCTCTCGCCCTGATACTTCTGGCCGAATAATTTTTGTCCTAGGGGATGTTTGGTGTTTGGTCACTCTAATTTGTCTGACTGATTGAATATAACTTTTAAATAAATACTTCAATAACATATTGAAAAATCAGACATGTAAAAATAAGTAAAGTTCATTTATTTTTTGGGTAGCTTAAAAGCGTCTGACAAAAGCTCTGGTCCATCAAAAGTGTCTGACACTTATGGATATTACTTTAAAATAATATTCTACATGACATATATAAAAATCAGCCATGTGAATTTAAGTTGAATAATTCTTATTTTTAGTTACCTTTCTCACCTGGTACCTGCCGAGGTGTCACTCGGCAAGTTCCACAAAGCGCGTAGGTATTCAAGGCACACGAGACGCTACTGAAATCTTCAGGTTTCATCCGTGTGAAAATAAGTTATGTCTGATTGCTCTGGGATCTTGGACTTATTATAAACACGTGTCTAATGAGAATACAAGTAAATCTACATAAGATTTATGGAGAGATTCCTTCACTTCATTAGAAGATAAGAATAATGAAAATTTTGGCGAGAGATGGCCCTACACCTCCCCGTGGTTCTTGCTCGACAATAAATTGAATATAACATCAACCAATTCGCTACAATTTCAATTTTGTTTTTCATTTATTTTCAATTTATTGACTGAGTGGGGTATACTTCCACTCTTTTCTCAGATATTCATCGGAAAACACATTTATCAACATTAGGAAATGAAATGATACGGTCGAAATATCGTATCTCTCCACGCTAAGCATCGTAAGCAGTATACCTCCCTGCCCTCTTTTGTTTTCGGCGTTGCCGCTTAAGGCACCCGGCCATGTCTAGAGGAGGCCGTGGCATGGCTAAGAACTCCTGGTGGCCATGAAGAAGTCTGAGCAGAGATAAGAAATACTCAAAAATAAAATACTTTGCCTATTTTTTTCATTTGTGATATCTTTGAAACAGTATACCTGTATTTTTTCTGCATTCATACATATACTAGAGCTACCCTAGGCGAGTCCAAAAAACGATATATTATGATAGGTCTAATCTATTCCACAACGGAGAGACAGGTTGTTTCATGTATTGGTATTCACCAAAAATTCCAATTTCTCATAACTTTTGAACCAACCAGTATAAATAGTCGGTCGATATTTGGAACGTATGATTCACTTCCACAGGTCGATCGATTTATATTTAAATCTCCAAAAATTCCAGGTGAAAAATATGGGACTTCTTCCAAGCTAAGATTCAACACCCTGTTTATCAAAATTTTGGGATATGATTGAGATATTTGATAAGAGCAGAGCATTTTCAATGGGATTCAGTAGATTTCATTGTCCTGCACGTCATTCTGCTCGGAAAAAGCTTCAGGGAAAGATCCAATCGAATATTGGAATTGCCTTAAATACAAGAATCAAATATTAGAGGAAAGTCACCAAATATGAAATAGTATCCTAATATGGAATACCTTCATTTCTCCAAGACTATAAGTAATAAACGCAACACTCGACCATCTTCTGTTTCATTCGGTCTACTAACTATCGCATTCACACCATCGAGTCAGTTGCGCGAACGCTTAACGTGTGGCAGGCGTGTTTTGTTTTGTTGTCGCGAAGAAAAATTTTAAAAGGTAAGTATCAAATGAGTATACCAGCTGTTATATTTGTATACATGAGTGTTATACTATTTAGTATATCGGTATTATGTTTATTCCACCATTTTGTGATCTTTTGTCATTAAAATATTGTGACTTTGAAAAAATATTTAGAAGAGTTTGAACTAGCATAAAAATCCAAATATGTACAGTCGTCGGTGTCTAATTATGGAATATGCTTGATGTGTGGGCTCTGGGCACATTATGATTGTGCTGGTCCAGAGTTTGATACTTGGATCTGTGACTTCTGCGAGTTATTATGAAACTTCTTTCATTATCACAATATATTATATTCATTTAATTGATCTCAAAGATATTAATGCCCATTTTTGTTATTGTTATGTTGATTTATGCTTATATTCCATATATGGGTACCTATTCCATATTTGGTTACTCATTTAAATCTATAACATATTTTTATTATAGTCTTTTAATCCCTTGTGTTATAATTTATCTTATTCTTTTCTGAAAACTCATAAAAAGACCCAAGGGCGTCGCCAGGGGGGCGGCTCCCCCCACTAGAGCTCAAAAATCCCTTAAAAACTTATGAAATAATAGCATAATATACGAAAATCAGTTAATTTTTTCTATTCTGATTGTATCTTGCCCCCCTAGCTCAATTGCCCCCCCCCCCTGGCTGGCGACGCCCTTGAAAAAAAGAGCTGTGCCACTTACTGACTTATTTTCAAACTCCTATCAGCCATTTAAATTTGATAATTTAGCTTTTTTTCACTCTCTTACTAGTATAATAATTACTTATCTGGAAAACTACTACATTACTAAGTTTATATATTACTCAATATACATTAATTACCTCAAGTTTGTTATACCTATAGCCTATAGGCTCTAAGTAAAAATGAGAAATTGTTCATAAAATTATGAGGCACTTGTCAATGTCCAATTTTCAATTTTTTCTAGATAGAGTAATCCTATAGCTCAGCAATCTAAAACACGTTCCTTTAGGCCTTTAGCCAAGCAACGAGCTTGAGAAATTGGTCATAAAAGTATGAGGCACTTGTCAATGTCCAATTTTTTCTAGATAGAGTAATCCGAATGCTCAGCAATCTAAAACACCTTCCTTAATAGCCCGGGAGCCAGTGACATTTTTTAGTCAGTCATTTTAACCCTGGCTATAATTTGTTTATAGCTTGATTTGGTCGTTTTCTTAGCCAAAGTGACCGTCAGCTGGCTCAACGTAGTGGTGGGTTCGCCAACGGGAGCAACGAAAACATGTAAAAAAAAATATTGAGTTTCAGTCATTTTAACCCTGCTGAAATTTACAGAGATGGTAGTTTGTATAATTATTCGAATAAAGAAAATCGTCCGCTGGCTGTACGTTGGTGGAAAACCCGTCCGCTGGACATGGAAACTTGTAAAAAAAATTTTTGAGTTTCAGTCATTTTAACCCTGCTGAAATTTGCAGTGATGGTAGTTTGTATAATTATTCGAATAAAAAAAATCGTCCGCTGGCTGTACGTTGGTGGAAACCGCGTCCGCTGGACATGAAAACGTCCGCTGGACATGGGAACATATAAAAAAAATTTGAGTTTCAGTCATTTCAACCCTGCTGAAATTCACAGAGATGGTAGTTTGTATAATTATTCCAATAAAAAAAATCGTCCGCTGGCAGTACGTTGGTGGAAAACCCGTCCGCTGGACATGAACACTTGTAAAAAAAATTTTGAGTTTCAGTCATTTTAACCCTGCTGAAATTTACAGAGATGGTAGTTTGAATAATCATTCGAATAAAAAAAGTCGTCCGCTGGTTGTACGTTGGTGGAAAACCCGTCCGCTGGAAATGAAAACTTGTAAAAAAAAATTTTAGTTTCAGTAATTTTAACCCTGCTGAAAGTTACAGAGATGGTAGTTTATATAATTATTCGAATAAAAAAAGTCGTCCGCTGGTTGTACGTTGGTGGAAAACCCGTTCGCTGAACATGAAAACTTGTGAAAAAAATTTAAGTTTCAGTCATTTTAACCCTGCTAAAATTTACAAAGATGGTAGTTTATAAAATTATTCGAACAAAAAAATGGTCCGCTGGCTGTACGTTGGTGGAAAACAAGTTTTCATATCCAGCGGACGGGTTTTCCACCAACCTACAGCCAGCGGACGATTTTTTTTATTCGAATAGTTATATAAACTACCATTTCTGTAAATTTCAGCAGGGTCAAAATGACTGAAACTCAACATTTTTTCTACGTGTTTTCGTTGCTCCCGTTGGCAAACCCACCACTTGTGCGCCAGCTGACGGTCACTATGCTATAAGACAAATACAAATTAAGCTATATACAAATTATGGCCAGGGTTAAAATTGGTCACCAAAAACTATCACTGGCTCCCGGGCTATAAGGCCTCTAGCCAAGCAACGAGCTTGAGAAATTGGTCATAAAATTATGAGGCACTTGTCAATGTCCAATTTTCAATTTTTTCTAGATAGAGTAATCTGAAAGCTCAGCAATCTAAAACACGTTCCTTTTGGCCTTTAGCCAAGCAACGAGCTCAAGAATTTGATCATAAAATTATAAGGCACTTGTCATTGTCCTATTTCCAATTTTTTTTAGATAGAGTAATCCGAAAGCTCAGCAATCTGAAACACGTTCCTTTAGGCCTTTAGCCAAGCAACGAGCTCGAGAAATTGGTCATAAAATTATGAGGCACTTGTCAATGTCCAATTTTCATTACTTTCTCGATAGAGTAATCCGAAAGATCAGCAATCTGAAACACGTTCCTTTAGGCCTTTAGCCAAGCAACGAGCTCGAGAAACTGGTCATAAAATTATGAGGCACTTGTCAATGTCCAATTTTCAATTTTTTCTAGTAGACCAAGAGCCAGTGACCAATTTTCATATGTCATTTCATAACTCACCAAAATTTACTTGTTTAATATTCAATATCTGCTCGAAAATAAAAATCATTTCTGCCAGCCCATAATGGCCGGAGTAGACTACCATAAGCGCTCGAAGAGGCCAGAAAATTAGGTTCACCTATAGGCCTTTTCGGAAACCTACTCTGGGTTACTAACTCGTGACGGATCATCTTGGATCACAGACCCGGTCTTAAGTTTACGAACTATCAGGTTTAGGATTTGAAGTGTCAGTAGATCATAACATAATCAATAATTTTAAGATTTTTTTCCCAGTTAATTTTTGGAATTTAACACATTTCACATTGCGCCAAATTCTCTTCTCTCTCCATAATTATTGATTAATTATTATTAATCAGTTAATCAATTAAGTTTACGAACTATCAGGTTTAGGATTTGAAGTCTCAGTAGATCATAAAATAACCAATAATTTTAAGATTTTTTTTTCCCAGTTGATTTTTGGAATTTAACACATTTCACATTGCGCCAAATTCTCTTCTCTTTCCAAAATTTTTGATTAATTATTATGAAATTATTATAGAATAGAATATTATTATTATAAAGTGGAAGGCTTATTCCCGCGTTTTCCAGATACGAAACTAAACTGCCGTGCGCATGCGGTGGTCCGGTGGATCTAGCGACCCTGCTTTCGAGTAGGGTTACGATAAATCAACCCGAGTCACTGATCGGGTTAGCAACTCTGTACTTTCCGAACACGGGTTGGATGTTCGGATTAGGTAAACGAACGCAAAGGTTAGGGATCCAGTGAACCCGAGTAAGTTTCCGAAAAGGCCTTATGTCATAGTATCATTCACGAAACTTTCAGGAATTGTTATTGATAATATATTGAATCTATAAAAAATAATGACAGAACTTTTTCGTCCCTCCTAACCTAAGTGTTGGCAGAACTCTTTGAAAATTCATAAGGAACAGCTGTAGGTACTTATGTCATTTCAGTACGCTTGAAATTTACAGGAAATAAAAAAAATGTGTCTAGAAAGCGAATTATAATCATGACAGAAATTTTTTACGTCACGAACCATTTGCCAGAACGAGAAATGTTGCCGCGCAAGTGCGAGCGAAATGAGCTTATTCATATTTGCAAGTCAGTCCGAGAGCGCATATTGGGCATTTACGAGACTCATCAAAAGTTGATAGAAAATTGTATGGAGGAAGCTAAAATTCTTTTATGAAATTATAGAATTTGTTTTCAGTTTCATTTACCTGATCCGATGATAAGGGTATTCGCAGGTACTCGTAATACTAAAGCTCACTGTGAAAGTCTTATACTTTCTTTTACTACTCTTAGTCTACCCAACTTTTGGGGTTTCGAATGCCCTGATGGTTTATTTTTTACCCCTTTATGTTACTGAGATCTTACACTTCTTTGAAGTCAATGTTTATTAATAATCTGTTGGTGACAATATTTGTACTCATTTTTTGAGAACTAACCATTGTAATACTGTTGAAAAATATTCTTCGAGTGAGAAACAATGCAGTCATTGAAAATGTCAACCAAGATGACGACGATGAGGAAACAAATTTTGAGGAAGCGTAGGAGGAGCATATTTTTTTGAATAGTTTATTACTAAATAAATTGTTGTAATGTTAGAAAAACACCTTCAATTGATAATAATACATGCCCAATATGCGCTCTCGGTCTGACTTGCAAATATGAATAAGCTCATTTCGCTCGCACTTGCGCGGCAACATTTCTCGTTCTGGCAGATGGTTCGTGATGTAAAAAATTTCTGTCATGATTACAATTCGCTTTCTAGACACATTTTCTTCATTTCCTGTAAAATTCAAGCGTACTGAAATGACGTACATAAGTAACTACAGCTGTTCCTAATGAATTTTAAAAGAGTTCTGCCAACACTTAGGAGGGACGAAAAAGTTCTGTCATTATTTTTTATAGATTCGATATATTATCAATAACAATTCCTGAAAGTTTTGTGAATGATACTATGACATAGGTGAACCTAATTTTCTGGCCTCTTGGAGCACTTATGGTAGTCTACTCCGGCCATTATGGGCTGGCAGAAATGGTTTTTATTTTCGAGCAGATATTGAATATCAAACAAGTAAATTTTGGTGAGTTATAAAATGACATATGGAAATTGGTCACTGGCTCTTCCTCTATAGATAGAGTAATCCGAAAGCTCAGCAATCTGAAACACGTTCCTTTAGGCCTTTAGCCTAGCAACGAGCTTGAGAAATTGGTCATGAAATTATGAGGCACTTGTCAATGTCCAATTTTAATTTTTTCTAGATAAATTGGGAGAGCGGGAATGGGTGGAACCCGATTTGCAGCAACCTCCCCGTGGTGGTTTCTGGGTTGGTCTTCAGCGAAGAAAAATTCTAGTGCGTAGAACAGATCATTTCGCCATATGCCGCTTTTTTACAAATTTTTCGAATAGAACATTTCATATAAGAAATTTTCGGTGTAATTACTCATTTCGATGAGTTCTATCACCTGTCGAAAGACATTTAGGGTGTATTCTGAGGTGAGGCTTTTCTTTTGACAGATTGTAGAACTCATCAAAATAAGTCATTTTACCAAAATTTTTTATTGAATTATGCCCCTGTTTCGAAAAATTATAGAAGAATATATTTTCTAGTTTCTACTGTTTCTAGGTGAATCTGAAAATTCCTCTGTCCGAACCTGTTCCCTCGCCTGCTCCTCCGTAGATATTAACATCTATTGTTTTTGTCTTCTTATTTAACGAATTCTAGTGCGTAGAACAGATCATTTCCCAATACGCCGCTTCTTTATAAATTTTTCAAATTGAACATTTCATATAAAAAATTTTTCGGTGAAATGACTTATTTTGATGTGTTCTATCACCTGTCAAAAGATAAGCCTCACCTTAAAATACACCATGTATATATATTCTTTTGAAAAGAGCAATACATAGTATCTTCTTAAGTCAAACAATACAGGGTCTTTCACGAGGAACCTCACCCATATTTATACGGGAAACTACTGAACGTATTTTCATGAAATTCAGCACTTATAAGTATTTCACGATGCTGATGAAATATAAAATATTTTCAAGGCATGAGCACCTCCGGTTTTTCCGGAAATGACGTCAACTTCCGTTTTTCAAATTAGAACATCATTTTTTTTATTGCAGAAATAGATTCCTTAAAAAATTTCAAGTTATTTTGATGTAACATTTTTCAGTTTTGGTTGGAAAATTCTCTCTGAGCGGGAAAATTCGAAAAAAAAAATCGAAAATAGAGATCCGCTGAAACAAGAATAACTTCGAGGTTTTTGGATGGAAAATTTTCATTTTTGGGATTTTTCAAGATGTAAGATTGATGTATCCACTTTAAAAATCGAAATCGCGATTCATGATACAGGGGGTAAAAAAATCGCTTTCAAAGTTAGGGATGACAAAATCGTGAAAAATCAATTTTTTCAAATTAGAACCCCATTTTTTTATGGCAGATATTGAATCTACGTTAAAAAATAATGTGAGTGTATGCATCACACCCTTGCCCTAAAATGGATATTTTCTGAGTTAATATCCACTGCCATAAAAAAATGGGGTTCTAATTTGAAAAAATTGATTTTTCACGATTTTGTCATCCCTAACTTTGAAGCGATTTTTTCACCCCCTGTATCATGAATCGCGATTTCGATTTTCAAAGTGGAGACATCAATCTTACATCTTGAAAAATCCCAAAAATGAAAATTTTCCATCCAAAAACCTCGAAGTTATTCTTGTTTCAGTGGAGCTCTATTTTCGATTTTTTTTTCGAATTTTCCCGCTCAGAGAGAATTTTCCAACCAAAACTGAAAAATGTTACACCAAAATAACTTGAAATTTTCTAAGGAATCTATTTCTGCAATAAAAAATTGGTGTTCTAATTTGAAAAACGGAAGTTGACGTCATTTCCGGAAAAACCGGAGGTGCTCATGCCTTGAAAATATTTTAGATTTCATCAGCATCGTGAAATACTTATAAGTGCTGAATTTCATGAAAATACGTTCAGTAGTTTCCCGTATAAATATGGGTGGGTTCCTCGTGAAAGACCCTGTATAAAATCGCTCCGCCCTACTGTATAATCGCCCATAATATTTACATCTCAATAACTTGATGAACATGATAGGTATATTCCTCCGACATAGTTGCGTTGCGTTAGGACAATGTGATTCTTGATCATCCCCGGTTAAAGCTGAATTTCCACGCATCCGTCATCCGATGATACGAACGTCTGATCGTCGTTGTGATTGGCAGAAATATTCAAACAAAATTGAAAATTTCTGCCATCAATCACAACGACGATCGTATTGTAACGTTTTCTTCGTTATAAAAACGTCCGGGTTCAATAAACTATTTATTTACACCACTTATAACACTAATAATTAATAACTAATGAACTTATTCTAACAAAAGTCTGTACAATTTATTTCTACTGATTTATTTGGCACTATTTATTTCCACTCGGCGCTCGTCTCTAACTGAATGAATCTCTCATCGTCGATGGGCCCCTTATATGCATAACGCCGATTGTTTCTCGCTAAGTCCGGACCCGTCTAGAAACTTCGCGAAACATTCGCGGCCGCTATGACGCCACGCGTTTCCAGAAACTTCTCGATCGAGCCGTAGCGCACAGGGCCGTAGTTGTCACACTGTCCCCTCCTTAAGCCTGTTCTGTCCCAGAACAGATCGCATGGATTCTTCAGAGGGCCGTGGCGAAATCTGCAGTCGGCTCCTTCTCTACAGTAGCCCCTTTGATGGAAATAGCATTCTATAGTTTTGCCGGGGAGCTCGACACGATTTGGGTAGAAACTGCATACTAGGATCTGTATACCTGCCGTCTGGAAAATTACTTCAAGCATGCTTCGTACTACCCTCCAATTCAGTAGATCCAGTCCACAACCAAGCTTGGGAACTGCTAGTTTCCTAACACCGGAACGCTGAAGGTCTTCTTTCAAGCCATGCAGCGAGGTCCATAAGTTCTGGTAGGTGGGCTTCTGGAAAGAGTGCTGCTTGGTAACCAAATAGTAAATAAACCGACCTCCGGACTTCAATCGCAAACATTTCCCGATTCTGGGCTGCTGTCCCATTAGTTCCTCTTGCCGACCAAATTTGTTTTTGAATACTCTTGCTATTCCCTTACTCATACGTAGATCGGCTGCTACACAATGAGCAAGCGAGTATTCCTCGGGGACTGTGACAGGTCCCGATGAACTTCCTGCGTGACGCCAAACCTTGCGATGCGTGTTCCCCCATAGGTGTTCATGAATTTTTGGAATTCGCCTTTTTCCTTGGCCGAAGCCTCGACGAGGCGTACTTCTTCTTCATCTTGCGTGGACGCATACGGAGCCAATCGGTTGAAATGGACGACTTTCGGTTTTCCTCTGGGGAGCTTCCGTATTCGGTAAACTACATCATTTATTCTCTTCACAACTTCGTATGGTCCTTCCCAATGTCTCTGCAGCTTCGGTGAAAAACCTTTTCTTCTTTGTGGGTTATACAACTGTGGGTTTTCGGCGTGGATGTTTGTGAGGTACCACAAACCTCTTCATTAGGGTATTCCACGTTTCGTTCCAGCTCCTATCTTTGAACTTATCAATACAGCTTGATAGGAGCCTGCTGTAGACGTGGGGGGCGCGGGGGAATTGTTTCCACCCGCCGCATCGATCAAGCGAAGGACTCGGTACTTAACATCGATGCGGCCGTTCTATTGGGACGAAGGTAGAACCGCGCGACATCTATGCGGGAACGAGGAGCGGCTAGGGAGATATAGATCCCTACACAACCATACCAGATCTCCTGCGGTAAACCCACCTTCAATGGCCTTGATGTCATAGCGCATTTTCATCCGGTCACTTGCTTGCTTCATTTGATTACGCACCTTATCATGGATGTAGTCTAGCTTGCTTCTGAGACTACTAACGTAGTCCTCCCCAGCTACATCTTCTCCAGGCTTACACCCAAACTCGAGGTCGCAAGGTAATCTTAATTCTCGGCCAAACATTATATTGGATGGAGTCTCCTTGGTAGATTCTTGAACCGAAGATCTATAGGCCATCGTGAATAAATGCAAGTATTCATCCCAGTCCCTTTGATGGTCAGAGACAACTTTGGCCAAGTGTTTTCCCATAGTCCGGTTCATTCGTTCCACCATGCCGTCTGACTGAGGATGCAGAGGTGTAGTTCTGGTCTTGCGTATCCCCAATGTTTTGCAAACTTCCTGGAATAAATTCGACTCGAAGTTTCGGCCTTGATCACAATGCAGCTCAAGGGGAATTCCAAATCTGCAGAAGAACTCTTTCACCAATTTGTCAGCTACTGTACTTGCTTCTTGGTTAGGAATACCGTACGCTTCCACCCATTTGGTGAAGTAGTCCATCGCTACCAAAATGTACTTGTTTCCATTGCCTGTTTCTGGAAAAGGGCCTGCGATGTCGATAGCTACTCGTTCCATGGGGGATCCGACGTTATATTGCTTCATTGGTGCCTTTCCTTTACCGTAGGGTCCGTTGGCCGCAGCACAAACTTTACATTTTCTACACCAATCTTTGACGTCGTTCTTACAGTTGATCCAATAAAATCGCTGCCTAACCTTCTCCAGAGTCTTAGTTATCCCAAAATGGCCACCCGAAGTTCCATTATGTAGTCTGGTCAAAATGTCCGTTACCCTACTTTTGGGCACAATTAACTGAAGCCTCTGCTGAGATCCATCTTCATTTTCCCAACAACGTTTCAGAAGACCTTCATCAATCTTCAACGTTTCCCATTGGGCCCAATACGACTTGACATTTTGGCTCAGTCTGGATACTTCTTCCCAAGAAGGTCGTCTGCCACTCTTCTTCCAACTTAGGATTACTCTCAGATCTGGATCCTCCTCCTGTGCTCGTCGAATTTCTGATGGTAGCCAGTCATCTTCGATCACAGTGGTCCGCCTCAAATTGGCCTTATCTTCCACACGAGAGCAGTGGCTGCCATTATCTGGGCAAGGACTTCTTGTCAAATCTTCGGACGTGATTCTACGGATTATCACGTCAGAGGCATTTTTAACCTGGGTCGATTTATGCACCTTATCACCAACCCTTTTTAGTTTATCTGCTGTGTCTCTTTTTCCAATCCTTGGGCCATTTCTCTTAAAATGCCCACTCTTGTTGCAATACCAGCACACAGCATCCTTTTCCTTAGCATTCAATAACCTGCTAACTTCTTCTCGGATGATTTCCTCAACCGGTCGGTCTATTTCTTGGACTTGTCTCACACGAAATTGTCCTCTATGCGACGCCTGTTTCGCTGCCTCGAATTCTAAAGCATGAGCTAAAGCATCGTCGATGGTTTTAGGCCGGGCAAGTCTCAAGGCTTGTTGAACTTCGCTGTCCTTGATCCCGTCGACGAACGTCTGGATTGATAGCTGTTCAAGGAAGCTGTCTGGAGCAGATGGATAAGCCAGCCTCACTAATCTGGCAACATCGGCCTCGAATTCCTGGAGATTTTCTCCTGTTTTCTGCACCCGGTTCTTTATTTGAGCATGGTAAACTTGCTGTAGGTGAGCATCGCCATATCTCATCTGAAGTTTGGATGTTAAAACTTCATAACATGCCTGTTGACTCTCCGGTATTGTCTGCAGAATGTTAAGTGCATCTCCTCGTAGAGCTATTATTAATGCTGTGGCTTTTTCGTTATCGCTCCAACTGTTTGCCAACGCAGCAGCTTCAAATTGTTTTTGATATGTCGACCAAGGAACTTTTCCATCAAATGTTGGTGGCTTGATCTTCATTTTACCACTTTCTATGTTATTTTCTGGTTTCACGAAACTATAAGATGGTGAAGCTGGACTTTCTTTTCTATTCGAAGTTCTTTTCAGGGACTGTATGAACTTGGCATGCTGTTCAATTATTCCTGATATTTCCTCAAATTTTCCATTGACTTCTTCAACTACTTCGTCAAATTTTTCGTCAACTTTATCAAATTTTTCATTGACTTCTTCAAATTTCTCGTCGACCTTATCGAATTTTTCATTAACTTCATCTATTATTACTTCCTTGATGGTTTCCATTTTCTCATCCAATGTACTAGCGATTTGACTCACCAATTCATTACAATTGTTCATTTTTTCCTCCACCTTATTTTCCATTTTATCCATTTTTTCCTCCACCTTATTTTCCATTTGATCCATTTTTTCTTCTAATTTCAAGCTCATTTCCCGAGAATTTTCTTTCATTTTTGAACTAATCTCTCGAGAATTTTCTTCCATTTTCGAGCTCATTTCTCGAGAGTTCTCTTCCATTTTCAAGCTCATTTTTTCAAAGGCTTGCTTGAAAAATTCCATACTCGCCTGGTCCATTTTCTCTTTTTGTGATCTGATTATCGGCATTCAAATCCTCAAATCCACCCCACACCTGACACCAATGTAACGTTTTCTTCGTTATAAAAACGTCCGGGTTCAATAAACTATTTATTTACACCACTTATAACACTAATAATTAATAACTAATGAACTTATTCTAACAAAAGTCTGTACAATTTATTTCTACTGATTTATTTGGCACTATTTATTTCCACTCGGCGCTCGTCTCTAACTGAATGAATCTCTCATCGTCGATGGGCCCCTTATATGCATAACGCCGATTGTTTCTCGCTAAGTCCGGACCCGTCTAGAAACTTCGCGAAACATTCGCGGCCGCTATGACGCCACGCGTTTCCAGAAACTTCTCGATCGAGCCGTAGCGCACAGGGCCGTACTTGTCACAGTATCATCGGATGACGGATGCATGGAAATCCAGCATAAGTCGAGCCGATAGTGTTCAATTTTTTATATATTTCAGTTTTGTATAATTGTCACTCTTGTTGCCTCTTGTTGTCTTGTTAATTGCCCAGCTATTTGGATTTCAACTTATGGGTTTCTTGCTCTTTCATATTTTATAGATCGCATAATAACTGAAAACCTTTGTGAAATTCTAAATTGTTTTTAACTATTTTGAACTAGCATATTTATAGATATTATAGAGTTTGGTTAATGTATGTTTGTATGAAGTTTTTGTTCGTGAAGGTTTGAACGTTGATAGAAAGCTACTTTGTTTTCAACATTTGTTTATATGTGTGGATTATTTCATTTCAGCCTGAGGAATGTAAGAAACGCCACTCTATGTTTGATAGCCCGCCATTGTATGGTCGACGACAGCCCTCCAATTTGAGCATCACCGAGTTATCGTAGACTCATTAAAATTCAGAGGTAATCTTCAAATTCTACGAGGAGAAAAAAATAATCAAATATAATTGTAAATAAGGAAATACAGTAAATAAAAAACAGAGGATAAGCAGATGAAAAAAAAAGATTGTAAAGATTTGAAAAATCACATCAGGCAATATACAATTCCTTCGATAAGCAAGGTTAAAAACCTAGTAAAACTTAGCTTAAAATATTTTCTGGAAGTTAAGATTGTTTTCATCGCTGTAAATGAAACAATTCAAATGAAACTTTCGAATAGCAAGTGAGAAACTGAAGAAAAGGCAGGGAAAATTATGAATTCTCGAATTAACACTGGAGTTTCTCAAGGATGCATTCTTGGGCTGTTCCTCTTCTTGTTTATTCTCGCATAATGGGAGAAAAGAATGGATGTAATGAAGAAATATGCCAAATATGTTTTGAGGTTAGTGCTGGTGGTCAAACAATGAGAATTTAGCTTCGTTCATGTAGACATCAAAACCGTTTATTTGCTTGAAAAATTGTTTTATGTGGACATTTTTTTGATATTCCTAGTCAATCTTACTCTTATGGATATAAGACTAGTGAAAAAAATTCAAATTAAGTGCATATTCTTTGAAAAAAATGCCATAATTGTGTGCCAAAGTTGTATGTGCAAGTCGTTCAGATTGAGAGGACTTTGTGGAATATTTTGGAACATCCAGTGTGTGTAGATTGGTGTATTGAACACACATTAGGTGACTCACCAGGAAACGAAGGGAAATTTGGTCAGCATCAGTCATCAAGACTTGACAAAATCGAAGAATATTTCATAGAAAACACTGAAATAAGCAGTATTCAGTCCATGTTAAATGTAAAACTAGTAAATATAAAAATTTTATATCATATAAAAGGATGAAGAAGTTACAGGTTGCAGTGCTATGATGAATTTTCTCCTACACTTTATCTGCAATCTCTGCGGGCTTCCCGCTTCCAATACCAAGTATAAAGTTGTGATCATATGAGTGAAATTTTATTCCCCTGTGTAGCTTCAGGATATTTTTCGATATTACAAATCATAAAAACACACTTGTTCACTCATTAAATGCATAAAATAATATAATCCATTATATTTATCGCAAACCAGCGACCTGTCAGATACGTTTTGAGGTTGACAATGGTGGAATATTCACGTGGTTTGGATTGCCTAATAGCCGTGTCGCCAGCTTCAAGACTCTCTCTTTCTTCTTGAATGTAATTATTCGTAGAGTAACGCATCGATATATTGTGGAGTCGGCACCCAGTAATAGGCTTATTAAAAAATTGTAGTTTAAAAAATGTAGCTAGACTAGCAAATAAACTCATTTTAAAAATTACTGTGTTTGAAGAGGAATAGGGAGATTCCTTACAGGAAGGTGCAATAAAGTACCAAAACGTTGCTGTAGGATTGACAGAGTTTTATTCATTTGTTCCTTGGACCGCTAATCAATATTCAAATATTATTCAGAATAAAATACTTATTGACAAAACAAGCACTGAACGCACAGTGGTTCCATTCAAATGTGCTTATTTTCAAAGCTTTTTAGTGGAGTGCCTGGAGCATTCAAAACCGTAAAACCTCGGATTAGAGTTATAGTGAATGAAATAATATGATCGATGTGGGATATTGTTTTTTAAACTATAAATTGCAATGTTTACCCATTTTTTTCTTGTGCAATCCATTTTTTCATTGTTTAAACAAATTATTATAAAAAATTAATGTTTGAGCATATATTTTCACTTTAAACAATAATTTTTTTGTATTTATATGTTGAATCTCACCTGAGTAGACATATAGGAACACCTTTCAAAGATACCTGTGAATAAAAATACCAGTAGGCATCTCGAACGTGGAGGGGAGAGCGGAGCGACAGCTGCTATGTACATTGGAATTTATCGGCCAGTTTGATTGTAAATGAAACGAAACGTACTCTATTGTGTACATTTAAAGAAATAATGTACTGAATTACGACCATGAAAAAAAAATATTAGTACAAAATCCGTTTATTTAAATAAAGGTATAACATTGTTGTCAAATCAAATATTTTCTTTCACTTATCTGTATAATGGGTGAAGTATTGGAACAACTATTTTCGCTGCACTGTAGACGTGCTACACTTGCTAAGTCTGAATATTCTGCTCGGCGCACACTTCTTGCTCTCAGCCGGTCTTTTATTATGCTCTCTTCGCTCATTTCACTCTGCATCGTGATCTTTTATTATCAGAGCGAGCAAGAAGATCGGATATATTCGCTCCCGCTCAGGAGCGAGAGCACTTCCAAATGTCATTTATTTCTAACCAAAGACGCAAAGAGCATGGATATCCGTGCGCAAAGAGTAGATTTGGGGCTTCTGCTCAATGAGCGTTCTTTTATTATTTTCGCTCTACAACAAATCTGATGACGTCACAAATACTCTTGCTCGCTCCGCAGATCATATTTTCAGACTTAGCAACTGCAGTATAAACCACTTTTTCTGCATCCACTCGCAGCTCCACATCATTTTTTTGCATTTACAAAATAACATTTGCAATAAATTATCCGGAGCAGGTAATTGATTCATTGTTATTGGGATGTACATGTTATTGGAATACTTCCATCCACAATTTTCAATAACTACGTCATTTCCTAGCCATATCTGAATTTGTAGGTACACTCTTTTGAGATGCTCAAACGCTGCATCAGTTGTTGGAGGCAGTGATGATTATTATTATTAAGAACACTCGTATTTTTGGCTGTTGCTTTTATGAAAGAATTGAAGAACCTTAATGTGTTTAAATCATGAGTGTTAGACGGAGCGCCATATAAACTCAAAATACATGCCACACCTGCTTGCAATATATTATTGGGGTCTTCATTGATATTTTTGAATACTTTTACTCAGTCGTGTAAATCAATCCGTTTCTCGAAATTTTTGGCAAACTTAATTTTTCCTTTATTGAAAAATGCAGAAGTAGTGTCAAAACTCGTAAAGGCATGTAAAAAAAGAATATGTTCTTTACAGTTTGGTAATGATTCTTCTAAACATTTCGATGAAAATATCTTCGGTTGAACTTTGCCTCGGGATGGTTTTAGAAAATATATTTCACGATCTTTATCTACCAATGCCGTTAATATCACTAAGACATCGATATCTTCTGAAACTATAACAACATTGTTTGATTCCAAATTCATTGGCGTCTCAACAATTAATTTGTCGGCATCGCTTTCCGCTTGGCATGTAAATATATTGTTGTCAGCTAATTTAACTCTCAACATTTCTATCAAGCGAATTTCATTTTTACTATTTGTCAAAAATTTATCTTTAGCAATTTTTGAAGGTATATGTTCATCAAATCCAATATCTGCACATTTATTTTTTAATGCACGACGATTCCGTTCGGCTGGTTTAATACTTTTTTTTTATACCCATCAAATACCACATATTATGTGTTATCTTCTATTATAGTTATTTTTCAAATATCCTACATAATGGTCATATATCATTGCAAACGTTTCATTTAATTGCCATTTACAACGATATCATTCAGGGGGATGAAAAATAGATGTTGGCCGATTCCCAGTCCTACCCGATATGCACACAAAATTTCACGAAAATCGGGCCAGCCGTTTCGGAGGAGTTCGGTAACAAAGATGCAGATAGGAGAATTTTATACAGGGTGAGTCTTTGACTTGTACATATATTTTAACTGTAGATTCCTCTCATCGAACGAAACACTTTTTTCCTATACTATTTTTCAAAATTCGGTTTGGTTTCGAAGATACAGGGTGTCGAAAATCCATGAAAAAAACACTTTTCTGTTTATATCTTCGGAACCGTTATTTCGAATGAACTGAATTTTGGTTGAATTTTTACTCCATTCATGGTGCATATTCCTCAATCAAAACCTATTTAATATCTCTCCTAGTATAAAAGTTACAGGGTAGTCGACTCATCAATACACGCTAAAACACCATAAAATCACTTTGAAAAGATAAACGGTTCATATTTTCGAAAGAATCAATCATTTAAGAAACTAAAAGTATTCTTATTTTTTTTCAATAAAACGCGTCGTTTCCGAGTTATTTCCAATTTTACCCGGAGAAATTTGACGAAAAAATCATTAATTGCAAGAATAATCTGAATGCGTCTCTGAATTAAATATCATCGAATATTATTCCTTCTCTGGTCTTTAAACGAGTTTACAATGTTGTCACAATATTTATCAACTTTGTCGAGATATTTCAATAATAAAATCCCACAAATGTGGGAGATAAAATTGAAATTAATGAAAACTGAAGTGATACCTTATAATCTGAGTCGATGATTTCATCTAAACAATAGGTATCCTCCTGGAATTTTATAAACTCGACACGGTTAAGATTCTATTAATTCACTCCACCAGAGACAACCACTCCACATAATAATCACATTAGAACAATAATTCACTGAATGTATTCAGAACTTCACATAATGTTTACAGTTTGTTCAGAGACTCTGGTTTGTTATTGTTTATAGTTGACCTGCAGATACCTAACCAATCTTTCGGTTTTCGCTCGACGCATGCGTGGTTAAATTGGCGGCAAACTCGATTTATGATGGAAACGGCAAATTCATAGATATTTATACCACGGTACACAAGTGTATCGTGATTTATTCTATGGTTCGTAATAAATCCTTAACCTCAATAAAAATATCAGAAATCTGACAACATTTCCTTGAAATTTCTGTGCGAACATTCACAGAATGCATACAAAATAGATTAGGTTAGGTTGTTTAATAATGAATTCTGATGATCTGAATTAAAAGTCTTTTTTCATGATATTGTTTGGGAATTTCGTGGAAAATATGAACAAGTTAATAGTGTTCACAAACTAATCTGCAGAAAAATCGAAGAAGGAACTTATTTTGGTGTGAGAAATGTGGGTTTTCAGTTGCAGATATAATTCGATGAAACTAACTGTTTTTGTTGAAATTATCGTGTTTGCAACATTTTTATTCCAGTAAGGTTAGTACTTGAGTATTCCCTAAATGTATAAACTCAATTTCTATCGAGAAATATGAACTTTGCAACAATTCCAGAAGATCATTTCAGGAACGTATTGAGCCCAATTTTTTTTTTCAAATGGTTATATCTTTTTAACAGAGCCGATTTCGGAAAAATGGAAAATGAAAAAAAGGTTTCTTTTGACCTCAAGAATCTTCAGTTAAAATATATGTACAAGTCAAAGACTCACCCTGTATATTAGAGATAATAGCAGCTGTCGCTCCGCTCTCCCCTCCACGTTCGAGATCCCTACTGGTATTTTTATTTACAGGTAGTACTTGTTCCTGCCACGTCAGAGCAGGCGTTTTTCGGCGGTCTATCGATGACGTCACCACATTTGTTGTGAATATACTTTTTTTCAAATCAGTCTAAATTTTTTCTTGAAGAAGCTTTTCTTTTGTCCCTCATGGAAATATTAATTATTGCTATCAACGGGTTACATAAGTATTCAAATGCTTTTCATTTTTCAATTTAGCAGAGAAATCATACTAGAATCAACAAGTTTCGCGAAGCCCCTCTATTGGTCTGAGCAATAATAAAGCTAATATTTCCTGAATCAATTTGGCAGCTTACAATAAATGTGAGATATCGAATTCTATGACCTTATAAGAATTCTAGAAACGCCAGACGATACAACAATGATGAAACTGAATTGAATTTGACAGGTGAAAATAAATAAGACATGAAATTCTATGACCGTCCCAGTTTTGAAGGAAGTGAATCAAAGCCTGGATTTTGTTGAACGAAAAGAGTTTTTTCGAAATTTTCGATATATAGTGAACTCGGAAGTATAACATGATATATATTTTTGGAATCGTTGAAGAAAGATCTATTCAGAAATATCACTTTCCATTATGGTTTCCATTTGAAAAAAAATTTTTTTGGTTATAGTTCCGAAATTTGAGCAGATACAAAAAATCCAATAGCACCGCTGGAAAACAGTAAAAAAAGTGCCCTAAAGATGTGTTAATTTCGAGAGCGTAGATTCTGTAATACGGAAGTTATAGTCAATTATAATAATTGGCCAAATACCAGTAGCTCGGGAACTAGACGCCGTAGCAACTTCGGGTTTTCAGCAATTTCGGTTTCTCGAAAAAAGAGAACATGACCTGTATATTACTTTTTCTCTATCTCTTATAGTTAAAGAGTTGTAGTACTAAATCATCGAAATCTGGCCACCCTGTACAGTGTACATGTATGTTTGTTCGGTTGCTACTCAATTTTGAAGCAGATATCTTCAACCGATCGAGCTGAAATTTTGTATACACGTTTAGTTTGGTTGACAATACACGTTAAGCTATGTGACGTCATTCTATATCCAATATGGCGGGCCATCCAAGATGGCGGAATAGTTTTTTTTTAATGCATTCCTATAGGTAATCTGGGTATCAAATGAAAGAGCTTGTTGAAAGTAACTCGAAAAATAATGTGACCTCATTCTAAATCGAATATGGCGAGACATACAAGATCCGGAATATTTATTTTTTATGCACTTCTACAATATGGGTATCAAATGAAAGGGCTTGTTGACAGCAACTCGAAAAATAATGTTGACGTCATTCTAAATCCAATATGGCGAAATAGTTAGCACTTCTGCAATATGGGTATCAAATGAAAGGGCTTGTCGAGAATAACTCAGAAATCTAGCCAGCGATAACTAAAAAGTGAAAAATGAATTAAAAGCAAAAAAACCTTCTTTGAAGAAAGCTTTTATTTAAATGCCCCGAAAAGAAGAAAATAAAATTCAATATACACAATTTATATGATCATAAAAGCTTGTTGAGCGATTTACTTGTGTGAATAAACTAGTACCTACCTATTCAATTGTTTAATTAAATACTCATAGGTACAAACGCAAACCTCGCGACAAGCTTTTATGATCATATAAATTGTGTATAATGAATTTTATTTTCTTCTCTTTAGAGCATTCAAGTAAAAGCTTCATTTAAAAAAGGTTTTTTTGCTTTTAATTTATTCGGTATAAACTTTCCACCGCTCAAAGAACACAGTCAAGGAAAAATGAAGTTCCACACCCAACCAATAATGAGAAAAATCAGGTACAAATGGCTGGAATAACTTCAACCAGCAAAAACCAGAGTAAATTCAAGTCAATGCCACACACAGAGAAACAAATCCAGAAAACACCTATCGAATTTTTTTCTTCAAAATGATGAGATGAAATGCATTACAGATTCGCTCCTAATTTGTTTGACGAAATGCCATCTTGTTTATCTCGTGAATTAAAAAAATAGCAAACGCCAGAAGTGGAAATGGTAACAATTAATAGCATAGTTCAAAATGAAAATGAACATATAGATGACTAAGAGCAATGACTTTTTCAACTATCTGGTAAGTAGATTCATCATGTACAAGGGCGTAGCCAGGAATTAATTTCGGGGGGGGTTTTGAAATTTTGGTAATTGACTTTGTAAGTGCCGGGAATTGTGAGGGTCGCTTTCTGTAGCAAATATTGAACACTGAAAACATTTCGGGGGGGGGTTTGAACCCCCAAAACCCCCCCCTGGCTACGCCCTTGATCATGTAGATTGTAGATAGTGTTCGAGTCAAGAATTCGATTGAAAAATTGTTGACAGCTGCCAAAAAATTGCCGGTGGCTACCAAAGAAATCGTCCATGATTCGAATCTCAGATTACATGATACTTATGTTGGGAATTTTTCTCAGAAATTCGCCTGAATTTCATATGGTTCTGGTCACGTGATCAAGACAAGTTTTGCATGTAGATTGTGGACTTCATTCTCCATCTAAATGCAAAATTCATAACTACGATTCGATCGAGAAAACAAAATTTTGAACGGCCATATTTACGGAAACCCAGGTCAAATTTCGCCCATTAAAGGACTAAACCGCGGCATTCGAGATCCGGACCTACCCTGAAATGTTCAGGGTCATTCACATTGACAATTCTTGTGTTCACGGCCGGACGGACGGACAGAATTGAATGTGACCATGAATTCGTAATCAGCGAGTCTAACTAAGTCATTTAAGACCTTTCTGGGCTAAAATTCAGGCATCGTGACGTATATGGTGAAGCCCACGTTTAACTAGAACGAGCGCTCTATAAAGAATAACTTACTTGGTTTTCCAACTTTATTCGCAATATCTGCCCATATTTTATCCTTGACACTTCCATTTTTATAAAGGGAATGGGTTCGTTGCCACAGTGCAGGAAATTTCGCCATTTCCTCAACGAGAATTTCATCTTCTCTGAAGGAGAACGACAGGGCCATGCTCTCAGTAAGTTACTATGTACACCACAAAACAAATAATCGCAACGACTGTCGAATGGCGATCGTCGAATAGTAGGTATAAACCTTCTCACAAGCCAAATAATGCTAATGCGAGGTCCGATCATCGTTGACGGCTGCAGTCGTAGTCGTTCGGAAAGCACAGTGCGCAGCAAAATAGGTCTTCTGTCTTCTTTTAACTCCATCCACCCAGAAAGCGAATGAAACATCTTTTCGTTTTCTAGGTCTGAAAAATTTCAGTGAATGTGGATAACCGCTGCTGCCATCTACAGCAGTTTGTATGTAATTCTCCTGCTGACAAGTAGCAATAAACTTCCTTGTGTATGACCGACTTCCTTTCTCTGCCGCGGCGTGAAGATGGAACCCCGTTCTGCATTTCTCACTTTTACATGAACGCATTCACCATCTGGTACTGGTACAGGAGGTATGCTGTTCTGGTTATTCATCCCGATCGCTATGTGTCATATTATTGAAAATTAAAATAATGATTCCTTCCAAGTAGTAAATTATTTAACTGAGCATCTATTCCGTTGAAAGTGATAAGTTTCGCAAATGGCAGGGCCGCACAAGAGATATTGTCTCATCGGACATCGGGCCACTCCCTAAACCAGTTCAACGTTCAACGAAAACTTTTAGTCCTTTATAAGGGTTGGCCACTTTTTAAATGGAATTGTATTGGTAACTTTTAAACCATAAGAGTTAGAAGGTCGATCAAATGGGGAGAATGTTGCATTCATAGAAGCATTGTCAAGTAGTTCAAACAAATCGAGAATATCAGGGTCGGTTATTGAGATATCATAAGAAAAGTAAATTCTCTCATTTCGATTTTCCTTTTTTCCCCACTTTATTTCAAATATCATCAAAAAATGTTATAGAAATTTTTTATTCGACAGTAAATTATGCTCAAATTGACATAATCAGATTTCGTATCAAACGTTTCGTACTCTCTGGGCCACTTTCAACCTCATTTTTTTCAATACGAAACGTTGGATACGAAATCTGATTATGTCAATTTGAGGATAATTTACTGTCGAATAAAAAATTCCTATAACATTTTTTGATGATATTTGAAATAAAAGTGGGGAAAAAAGGAAAATCAAAATGAGAGAATTTACTTTTCTTATGATATCTCAATAACCGACCCTGATATTCTCGATTTGTTTGAACTACTTGACAATGCTTCTATGAATGCAACTTTCTCCCCATTTGATCGACCTTCTAACTCTTATGGTTTAAAAGTTACCAATACAATTCCATTTAAAAAGTGGCCAACCCTTATAAAGGACTAAAAGTTTTCGTTGAACTGGTTTAGGGAGTGGCCCGATGTCCAGGGGCGCAGCCAGGGGGGGGCCCGAGGGGCCCGGGCCCCCCCCGAGATTTTTCTGCATGCAAACTTCTCTACCTGTATATCAGTAGATACAGTTGAATATTCGCGTCGGGCCCCCCCCGAAAAAAAATTCTGTTGAATATTCGCGTCGGGCCCCCCCCGAAAAAAAATTCTGGCTGCGCCACTGCCGATGTCCGATGAGACAATATCTCTTGTGCGGCCCTGCCATTTGCGAAACTTATCACTTTCAACGGAATAGATGCTCAGTTAAATAATTTACTACTTGGAAGGAATCATTATTTTAATTTTCAATAATATGACACTGCGATCGGGATGAAATTCTTATTGGACCACGGTTAGAAAACCCGGAATACTCTATATTTGAAGATGAGGTAATGGTAATACCGAACAACAATAACCATTCATTTGGAATTTTTTGGGGAATCTGATGAGGAAATGAATCACTTTTGAGCATGATGCATAGAGGAAATGACTTCCGAGTTTTTCATGACTAAATATTATAATTTCGAAAACCGATGAAATATTATGACGAACATTAACCTTTGTCGCTGAGTTCAATTTGGATTTGATTTATATCAAATTTTTTTGTACTACGAATATCTTTAAAAATAGGTACTTATTTGATTCCGTCTGTAGACGACTAGTGCTGCTCACATCTGATGTCTACCTTCGAAGATAACAAATAAAGTCAAGTATTTGATACAAATCTATGTTACCTCAACAAATTCGTAGGTCTTAAAATAATGATACCATATTCTAGTAGTTCATGTTCATAGTTTACACTAAAGCGAGATTCCAAAATTAAATCTCCTTCTTACTAACTACCTTTTAATTATTCCTACTCTTCATATAATTTGAGCTGAATAAATGTCGGAACAATTTTGAAAATATTCTGTATTTCATAACAAAAAAAATTACAATAGGTTTAATATTTTCACAACATTTATTAAAACACTTTTAATCCGATATTCTCTACAATTTATATTAAATCTCATTTACAATGGTTACTAATAATTATAATAATATTTTATCAATTCAGAAATATTAAAAATTAAGCGGAAACGGTTTCTACAATTGATTTTTTGATTATCTCCCCAAAATTATCTTCACTTTCCGTCGAATGGTTCGTATCTTCTGTAGTCTGTGAACTTTCATTATTTTCATTTTCAACAATCTCTCCAAAAACCTCCGAACTGTTCGGGCCGACAAAGCTTTCGTTGATTGACGAAAAACTATTGTATCGTCCATGAATGAGCTCGGAAAATGATTCCATCTTATTTTTAGATTCAACTGGATTCAAACAGGTGTATTGATTTTCTTTGGAATTCGAATTTTCCGAGCCAAATCTGTCATTATTAGGTAACAACTGTTCATAACTACAACTCTGCACGTTCTCCGAGAAATTGTGTTCGCCGGTCTTCTGATTGTCTCCTTGAAACTCCCCGTATATGGGATAAGGGTTGAACACCGCGTTGAAATCGGTGAAACCAGGATGGTATGGAGGCGTAGAGTATTGATTGGTCGAAGTGGGGGCGGAGTACTGAGAGGCGGCAGCCAGGAAAACGCCGTCGGTATACCGGGGATCGGAAAACTGGAAACCGTGACCTGGAGAAGCAGGCATAGGCGAGTAGGGATGCTTTCTATCGACTGCGCTCCCATCTTGTGTCGAGTCTTCCCCGTAACAATCCTCCCTAAAGGAGTATAGGTCTAGAGAGTCACTGCGTGCAGGTAAATCAGTATATCCTGGGGGAATCAGACCTCCTGGGCCTTCTCCCGGCGCTCCATAATGCAGATTCGTAAAACTACCGTCGTGGATACAACTTTCCACACCTAATTCGTTTCTTACATCGGGATCGTTCGAGAATTTCATAATTCTACAGTTTTTCGACTTATCCTCTTTGTATTCTACATTTATCCGCTCGTTTTCCATCCAATTCTGGTTCTTCTTTTCCGCTTCTTCGTTCTCCTGCTTTTTTTCAAGCTCCAAACGCATCAGGGTATGAATGAAATGAGTGCGAACTCTGACCGGGTTGAACTCAATTCGGCCGGATGAATTCGCACAGTTATCCCTAGAACACCCGCAGGGAAAATTCAAACGATCAACTTGACATTTAATACCGGCTTGACTGCAAGAACAAGTGTCCGGATCGCAATAACCTTTGCATCCGCACCCGCAAAACTCTCTGGACGTTCTTATGTCTCTGCAGTCGTCTTTTTCGTTGGACTCGATTTTTCTGACACCAGCAGCTCTAAGTAACGCCCTTCTTTGTCGTGTGGGTACCGGTTGTAAGAAGTAATAATTATCGATGTCCATTTCAGATTCGGAGGCGTCGCTTGCTTCCTCGTCGCTCTCGCTTTCTTCGCTAGAGGTTGCGGCTGCCGCATTGGAAGCACTTCCGTTTTTGGTCCGCATCTGCTGCATCAACTGGCGGTGTATCCTCCTTTGTTCATTCGCGTGTTCCATGATGGTGAACGTCTTGGAATGAGTATGGTAAGCACCCATTCCTAACGTCGAGCCACCTTGGGAAGGTACGCAAGTGAAACCTTGAGCTCTTGGGAAATAAAAGACGGTGACGCTGTCAAAACATATGCCCCGTTTTTTTTTGGTCTTTGGTCCAAATTCGCCGTCATCGGAAAGTTTTCTTTTCAAACTGCTCTTCTTCGGTTTCATTCTCAGAATCTCCTCCGTGCTTCTCATAATATCGATCCCATCTTGGGGTATTTCGTTGGAGCTTGTGTCCGATACTGAAGTGTCGGCATTGATTTCTGAAAACCGTTCATCGATGGAACTTTCTTCGGGCATTCTGGTGAAAAAAGAAGGCTCTGAGTCACTCACTTCGAGGACTTCAGTTGATGATGATATTTCCTGTCTCTCCTCACATATTTCTGAACCCAAGCCCGAATCTGAACCATCCGACCTGGAAAATGAGTACGATTAAATTATTCAAATACAGTTTCAGGCATTGAAATAGCGTTGCATATGCAACATTTGTTTCTCTAGATTCTTGGGGTGGAAATAAACCTTTTTGTAATTCTCAATTTTTTTAAATTCGGCCTGTTAAAAAGATTTGAACATTATAAAAAAAACTGGGCGATTATGACATGATTTTTGGTATGGATGTGAACACCTCGAAATTATTATTTCTTTCTATGATCGAAACTGACTATGGCCGGGTTTCACCAACGATTTTGATCTCGTTTAAGGCAGTAAACGATAATTTTCTGTAGTTTTCTAGTCAAAAATCAAACGGTAATCTCCTTAAACCAGATTAAAATGTTTGGTGAAACCGGGCATATGAAATACATTCACGAAGAGCTCTTATGCCTAACCTTATTGAAGCGACTATTTCCACAAATAATGGTTTCTAGATGGAAAAATTGTATGGCAGTAGCTGTCAGCAGTTTTTTCGGGTTTACCTGCGGCAAAACTTGACAGTTGTTCTCAAAGAAAGTTAATAATACATACATAATGCATCCAGAATAATCTGTTACTCATCAAATAGTCTTGTCAAATACCATGCCAGCATCTAATTTTTCCTGTGAAAAATAACGAAAAAACACAATGCAAAGTATTATTTTCTTAACAAAAAGCATTCGCGCAGGTGCAAAAATCCTCGTTTTCGACTCGGATTTTTGTTGCCACCAGCACTCATGCTCCTTGTCAAAATATTACTTAGCAACGTGTTTTTTCGATTTTTTCGGAAAAATTGGATGCCCTTATGATATTACTAACGAAAAATTTTAATAAATGATATCTCGCAGTTTTGTTCGATAACGTCATAATTATTGACAATGCTATTTTTCTTCCTCCACAATAAGTCTCTTCTTTGTTGTCCCTCAAGCTAATTATGAAAACATTATTAATTTTTTCATTTTCTCCTTGATAAACAGAAAACGTTTTATAAGAAAACTTTTTTCATTGAAGTCCGAGAGCGACCTTTGGAAGACTCAAATTGAAAAGCGGTATTCGGAATGAAAAATTGAGTATCCATGACTATTTTCCTCGTCTTGATTTCCACCAATCAGAAACGCGCAATTTTGAATCACAAGTGGTTTCTAGATGAAAAAACTGTATGGCAGCTGTTGTCAGTAGTTTGTTCGAGTTTACCCGCGGCAAAACATTACAGTTGTTGTCATAAGTAATATCATAAGTGCATCCAATTTTTTTCACAGGAAAAATTAGATGCACGAATGGTATTTGACAAGACTATTTCCTGAGTAACTGATTATTCTGGTACATCTATGTATGTATTATTAATTTTCGTTGACAACAACTGTCAAGTTTTGCCGCGGGTAAACCCGAAAAAACTGCTGACAGCTGCTGCCATACAGTTTTTCCATCTAGAAACCATTTGTGATTCAAAATTGCGCGTTTCTGATTGGTGGAAATTAGGACGAGGGAAATAGTCAACTAAAACTAATAATACATACAAAATGCATCCAGAATAATCTGTTACTCATGAAATAGTCTTGTCAAATACCATTCGGGCATCTAATTTTTCCTGTGAAAAAAATGGATGATCAAACGTTTCATGTAGTATAATCACATGCAAGCTTCCATTTTGAATTTGAAGAATACAATAATTGGTTTTCAGATTTCATTTCTCTCCAAAAACCTGAGCCTGAGATTTTGAAAGCAATCTTGTTGAGGAGGTCTACCGATAGCTAGCAGGAAAAATATAGCGAAAATCTCGAAAATGTCTTCAAGTAAACCTTCTTCCGCGTGATTTTCACGCCCTACTGTTCCATACTATCGTTGAATATGGTGAAAACCCACACTACAGGGTCTTTCACGAGGAACCTCACCCATATTTATACGGGAAACTACTGAACGTATTTTCATGGAATTCAGCAATTATAAGTATTTCACGATGCTGATGAAATCTAAAATATTTTCAAGGCATGAGCACCTCCGGTTTTTCCGGAAATGACGTCAACTTTCGTTTTTCAAATTAGAACACCATTTTTTTATTGCAGAAATAGATTCCTTAGAAAATTTCAAGTTATTTTGATGTAACATTTTTCAGTTTTGGTTGGAAAATTCTCTCTGAGCGGGAAAATTCGAAAAAAAAATCGAAAATAGAGCTCCGCTGAAACAAGAATAACTTCGAGGTTTTTGGATGGAAAATTTTCATTTTTGGGATTTTTCAAGATGTAAGATTGATGTATCCACTTTGAAAATCGAAATCGCGATTCATGATACAGGGGGTGAAAAAATCGCTTTCAAAGTTAGGGATGACAAAATCGTGAAAAATCAATTTTTTCAAATTAGAATCCCATTTTTTATGGCAGATATTGAATCTACGTTAAAAAATAATGTGAGTGTATGCATCACACCCTTGCCCTAAAATGGATATTTTCTGAGTTGATATCCACTTTAGGGCAAGGGTGTGATGCATACACTCACATTATTTTTTAACGTAGATTCAATATCTGCCATAAAAAATGGGGATCTAATTTGAAAAAATTGATTTTTCACGATTTTGTCATCCCTAACTTTGAAAGCGATTTTTTCACCCCCTGTATCATGAATCGCGATTTCGATTTTCAAAGTGGATACATCAATCTTACATCTTGAAAAATCCCAAAAATGAAAATTTTCCATCCAAAAACCTCGAAGTTATTCTTGTTTCAGCGGAGCTCTATTTTCGATTTTTTTTTCGAATTTTCCCGCTCAGAGAGAATTTTCCAACCAAAACTGAAAAATGTTACATCAAAATAACTTGAAATTTTCTAAGGAATCTATTTCTGCAATAAAAAAATGGTGTTCTAATTTGAAAAACGAAAGTTGACGTCATTTCCGGAAAAACCGGAGGTGCTCATGCCTTGAAAATATTTTAGATTTCATCAGCATCGTGAAATACTTATAATTGCTGAATTCCATGAAAATACGTTCAGTAGTTTCCCGTATAAATATGGGTGAGGTTCCTCGTGAAAGACCCTGTATTGTGACTACATTCACGCAGATAAAAATCAAAATAGGAGCTTACCTATCATGCGGTTCTTCTGGCTCCTCTCCCGAAGTTTGAAAGCTTTCCGTTGCTGAATCATCCCCTTCAGCTTCAATCAGTCTACTCGATAAAAAAGTTTTTTTCGACTCCAATTCGAAGCCAATTGTGTCATTGCTTAAAATGTCGGAGTCTATTCCATCAGTCGTAGTAGAATTTATATTTGCTAACGAGAGAGTTACCCCATCGAAACTATTCTCTTTTTCCACCAACTCTTCCGACTGGACTGGTGACTTTTCCATGACTCCTTCCTCCGATTTTTCTCTTAAATCTGCTATAGATGTACAAGGATCTCGCTTGAATTCTTCCACTTGAACTGACATTTCTGAAAAGAATGAGAAAAAGAGATGTAGATTTCTAGGAGAATGCTCCTTAATATGTTTCTTATATTGCATCATCAATTAAAGTTTGTAGTTATGCAGGACCAGAAAAACTTCCTGCGTAGCATAAATCCTAAGTAAGAGAATATCGTAGATTTGAAATTTTCTTTTATACGATAACCTTTTCATATTCGGATTGTCCAAGTGTCCATCTTGTTCAAGGTAACTGACCCGTATTCAACAGCGATGAAGCAGAGTAGGTATGCCATGAAAATCATACTTTCATTTATCGCCAGCAATAGTTTACTATCACTCGTGATTGTCTGCGCGAATCAGTTTATTGAAAACACACCTTGCGAATTCGGTCAGTAGGACAAGAACTCAACAGGTACCAATAATTTGACTGTGCAGAATTTGATCTTTATAACGATATTCAACATAATCTTCGATTCCTTCTGTATCGGCAAACCAAAATGAATATACATATTGAATTATTGACATCTCGGGGGGCTTTGGAAAATCGAAATTATGTTGGTAATGCCCATTCAGTAAGTAAAGTTCTGGAGGAAAAAAGGTGACAGTGGTCCAGGAAGAATATCACCCTGTAGATCTATGCTAACGAAATTGCCATGTCACGTGGTGAGAACTTTCAAATGTGATATCTATGCCAAATCTCAGTTGAATATCTTGTAAAGTGTAGATGGGTACTATGAGAAAAAACTTGAAAATTTTCAAAATTTAACACTCGAAAACGTATTTTTTGTGACCCCATGTTTTTATGTGCCTTTTTTTTAACTTACTCAAAGAATCTCCCCTTTTCGTTCGTACGTTCAATTTAGGAACACCCTGTATTTACATTCACAGAGAATTACGTCCTATATGGGGTTCTCTTCATTACATTTGTGATGATATGGATTGTGAAGGTTTTATTGGGAATTAGGACAACTTCTTCTGATAAATTGTTGTAACAGTAATTTATTGATTCCAAAATTTTAAACCAAGTATAAAAACGATGTTCTGAATTCCTCCAAATTATACAACTTCCTCTTGAATATTATCAGGCTAGAAACTTCTCTTAGTTCCGGTGACAATTCAAGAATTTTGCATTTCTACAATTCGGCATTACATGATGAATCATTTGGAAAAATGAAAGTTGATGTTTACAGGAAGCTGCCGAATCTCAAAAAATTCTCGAATAGTCATCTCTCTATAGTCAAACTCCGAAATTGCAAACGTGAATTTCAATTCCTTCGCAAAAATATGGAATTAAAGTTCCCGAATAGGTATTCCGTGTCTTTGGTTTCCTCATCGAAAGTGATTCAAAAAACGGATAAGCTAAAGCACTGACGTGAAATCAGTGCTTTTGGGCATGCATTCATCAAACGTTTAACTAGATACTCCTTGTAGGTAGATTCGCATTCAGGAACACAAGAAAAATGAATTTCACAGCTGTTAAAAAAATCCTCCACGAATATAACAGATATATTAGAAAAATAATTGGGGTTTGCTCAGTAAAAATTTTTGTAACGCCATCCGTATTCAAGATACGTAGAAGAAAACTAATGACCCATTACAAGAAAGGAAAGCCCTGAATCCCAATTTTCAAACATGTAACCCTTTATCTATGAGGTCCCTGACAAACAATGTTTGATTCACACAAACAATGTTTGATTCACACAATGCACCCTAATTCCTAATTAATAATAATAATAACTATTAACTTCATTATTTCTTTATACTAGCACCCGTTAATACTTAATTTTCGAATCAAAATATTCCGAAAACAGTAGAAAGCATCGAGTATTTCAAAAAGGACCTTCTTGATGTAAAATCAAATGATGCGTAAGTTCACTTGAAACTTTGATCGACAAAGCTAACCTTAAACAAGTTATGTCCAATGCTAATTGGTACGAACCGTGTAACTAGCGCCTTCTATGAGAGTCAGACAAAAACAAATTCATTGGATGTATCAGCTTCCAAAACATATTCGAATAAAATTTCATTACAATGCTGCCAGTAGTTTCGGTAAAATCGTAAAAATGTGTATTATTTTTTTTTCTTCAACTCCGTTTATCTTGATTACGGATGGCGATGATTTTTTACTGACTATTCCACTCATTCCATTATTAGTGAGGAAGTTTCCTTAGCAACACTCGTTTCTCATCGATAAAACATTCAGATCGGCAAAACCAACAAGTTGGTTTTCAAGTGATGAAATTTTTGACGTTTCTCGAATTAATAGATAGCTTCGGGAATGAATACCATAGAGAAAACTAACAACGTTTAGTTGATCTATGATGAATACTTATTCGTACGTGTCAATTGTAAACATATTACCATATTTTCTCGTGAAATAGTCATGTCGAATACCACTCGAGATGAAATTTAAGCAGGTAAAATTTCTCTCTTGTAATATTCAAGTTTGTTGCTTTTCGGCAATTTCGCTCATGGCATTTTTCCAAAATCACTCGCCTAACGGCTCGTGATTTTGATACAAGTATCATTCGGGAAATTGCCTCAGCAACAAACTTTCATGTTACAATCGAGAAATTTTGCCGGCAAAATTTCATCTCTTGTGATATTATACAGGGTGGCCAAAAGATTGACGTCAAAAAGAAAAAAATAGGTCCATCGTGTCATGGGCTGTTCGAATCACCCCCATGTATGTTATGCGATTTTTCACGGTTTTCGAGTTATGAATATTTTTATGAACTTTGAGAATTTCGACTGGACCATCTTAAAAAAGATATTAAAAACAAAGTACAACACTTCTCTGTGAAATTCTTTTGTAACTCAATCTCCATGAATTGTACTTTTATACATAAAAAAACCAGATTCGTAACTCTGATAAAACTTATGGAAATGTTGGTCTCAAGTGAAAAAGTTACATGAATTGGATCATGATCTGAATTTTCGAATCGAAATTAAAAATGTAAAAAGGCTAATTCTCATTATGCTTAAAAACTGCGCTCAGCTATCAGCTTTCAGAATCATTGATAAAAAATGGTACTTAACACTCTACTTTTGCTAGAATTAGCCTTCAAAGTCATCGAGGTGGAAAAAATCAAAGAACTAGACATTTACTACAAAATTATTTTTTGCCATTTTAAGATTTTTCTGATCAAGTTATGATAGAAAATGCTGAAAATTAATCAAAATCAGCTTTAGATGCTGGTCAAGAAAAGTTCTAGATAAAAAAAGAGAAAGGTATGGCAATAAATCACACATCATAATGTATATAAAAAGAAATTTATATATAAAATTTACAGTAGGTTTTCAAAGTGGCCACCTCTAGCCTCAATTCACATTTTACACCTTCTTAGAAAATTTTCTTTTGATCGCATAAAACGTGCCCTGTTCTCTTTTAGGACACGTTCGGCTTCTCCTTAACTTCAGTCGAAGCTCGTCTTCACTCGAACATTCTCGGGCGTAAACAATTTCTTCGAAATAACCCCAAACGAAAAAATCGATGGGATTAAGGTCAGGTGAACGTGGGGGCCACTTGATTGGTCCGCTGCGTCCGATCCATCTGTTCGGGTAGCCGAATTGAATGAAAAAAAAAATTTTCTAAGAAGGTGTAGAATGTGTATAGAGACTGTAGGTGGCCACTTTGAAAAACCTATTGTAAATTTCTATAAATAAATTTTTTTTATTTACATTATAATGTGTGATTTATTGCCATACCTTTTTTTTAGAACTTTTCTTGACCAACATCTAAAGCTATTTTTCATTAATTTTCAGCATTTTCTATCTTAACTTGATAAGAAAAATTTAAAATGGCAAAAAATAATTTTGTAGTAGATATCTAGTTCTTTGATTCTTTCCACCTCGATGACTTTGAAGGCTAATTATAGCAAAATTAGAGTGTTAAGTACCATATTTTATCAATGATTCTTAACATAGACCTATCACTTAAGATAATAAGTCTATGATTCTAAAAGCTGACTGTTGAGCGCAGTTTTTAAGCATACTAAGAAACCGTGAATAAGCCTTTTAACATTTTCAATTTTGATTCGAAAATTCAGATCATAATCCAATTCACGTAACTTTTTCACTTGAGACCAACATTTCCATAATTTTTATCAAAGTTACGAATCTGGTTTTTTTATGTATGAAAGTACAATTCATGCAGATTAAGTTACAAAAGGATCTCACAGAGAAGTCTTGTACTTTTTTTTTAATATCTTATTTATTATATTAAAGTGCTTCGATTACAAAGATCATTAGCACACGGAACAATTTAGGCTGTCATGTTGTATCTTAAACTAAGTGTGAAATAAAAAATACATATGAATTAAAGACATTTCAAAGCTTATCATAAATACTAATATCCTGCAGAAACTTAATGGTATTTTTAAGGTCGTCATTCTCGTTGCCAAGTTGAGTTGAAAGGGATGGTTTCATTCTTGTCTTCTTCCTGTTGGTGGAGTATTTGGGGCACTCAATCAAAACATGTCTAACTGTCGTTCTGAGATTGCAGGTTTCACAGGTAGGCGGAGTGTTTCTTGACAACAAATGTTCATGGGTTAGACGTGTGTGACCTAAACGAAGTCTTGAGATTTTGACCTGGTCAGATCGATTCTGGGGAAGATACATGGTGCCCTTGGTGTTGGGTTTAACTTCCTTTAAGGAGGAAGGGTTTTCAGTCCATTGCTTATTCCAATTCTCTTGAAGTTTCGTCGAGATGCAGCGTTTAAGGTCTTGAGCAGTAACTAGGTGCAGAGTGGAGGTTTCATTGTGAGAAGCAATTTTTGCAGCTTCGTCGGCTTTTTCGTTGCCACAAATTCCAACATGCGATGGGGTGAACATTATAGACACAGAGATGTTTTTCAGAGATAGTTGCTGTCTCAATTTTATTTGGTTCACTATGAAGTGTTCTGAGTAAAGATGGGAGATTATCTTAATGGAATTCAATGAGTCCGTGCAAATGCAGAAGGAGGCGTAATCGCTATTAGATAATATGTAAACGAACGCTTGATGTATAGCTGACAGTTCACCAGTGAAGACTGTCGAATTTGCTATCGAATAATGAAGGGTTTTTTGTGGAGTTACGACAGCTAAACCTACCATACCATTTTCTTCATTTAGAGATGCGTCCGTATATATAAATATGTGATCCTTGAGTTTTTCTCTCTCTATGTTGAAAATGTTTCTTATCATATCCGGAGGGGTATCTGCTTTACTTAATTCAGCAAGACTGGTGTTAGTTTGGAGCTTGTCTAGGGTCCAAGGAGGAAACGAAGTAAACATTAACGGTGGGGGTTTTGGAAAGGATATTTCATATTTTTCAAGTAGTTGGATGAGCCTGACGTTGTAGGGAGGTATGATATTATTGTCACTTTGATATTTAATAAGAGGACAATTCGACGAGATCATTGACCTGTTATGATGATTCAGGACTTGAGATATATTTACTGCATAGTTGAGACATAAGAGATCCTTTCGGTATGATAGTGGCATTTCTCCTAGTAAACTATGTAAGCTTGGTATTGGTGTTGTTGGGAATGCCCCGGAAATAATTCTTAATGCCTTATTCTCGATAATCTCCAGTTCTCGTAAATATGTCTTTCTAGCAGAGGAGTGGGCAATCATTCCATATTCAATTTTCGATCTTATTAAGCTCTTGTATATCTTCAGTAAGCTATAGGTATCTGCTCCCCATTTTTGAGCACCTAATACTTTCAGCAGATTGATTATTTTGCTGCAGTCAACTTTCAAGGATTCGAAGTGTTTCCTCCAGTTCAGTTTCTCATCGAACCATACTCCAAGAAACTTGACGTTTGGTTTGAACTCTAGTTTCTTTCCAGCCAGGGACATTTCCGGGTATATCACACTTCTACGAGAAAACAAAAGACAGTTAGTTTTTTCCAATGAGAAATGAAAGCCTGTTCTTAGCGACCAATTATAGAGAGTATCTATTGCCGTTTGCAAAAGTTGTCGAAGAATTTCAGTGTTGTTCCCTTTTGCAAATAACACTACATCATCTGCATAAATTAAGGCTTTAACTGGAAGTTTTATGTCTCTCAAGATGTTATTCAGTGCAATTAAAAACAATGTTGGACTCAAAACACTCCCCTGCGGGACTCCGTTTTTTGTCTTCGTTGCGATGATAACTCTCCATTAATCTTCACTTTGAAAGATCTATCTCCGAGGAAATTATCCACAAAAGCTAGCACATTTCCATTTATTCCCATATCACCCAGAGCCGTCAATATATTGTGTCTCCAGGCCATTTCAAAGGCTTTATAGATATCAAAAAAAAACAGCAAGAAGCATTTGTTTGTTTGCAAAAGCCTCGTGTACTTCCGATTCAATATTAAGGATGTTATCTGTGGTGGACCTGTGAGAACGAAAGCCGCTTTGACAAGGTTGGAGTTGGTTTGTTGTCTCTAAGAACCAATGCAATCTGTTGTTAATTATTCTTTCCAGAAGTTTACACATGGTACAGGTTAATGAGATAGGTCTATAAGATGTAATTTCGTGTTTCTTCTTATCATTTTTCAGAATCGGTAGTATGACTGCTTCAGACCAGGCTATTGGAAACGATCGATGAAGGAAGATTTGATTGTATATTTCCAATAGAAAGCACCTTGATTTCGTCGACAGATTCTTCAAGAAAGAATACGGGATACCGTCCGGTCCAGGACTGGATTCGTTGCATTTCTCCAACGCGTGATTCAACTCGTCCATGGTAATCGGGGAGTTCAAGGGGCCCTCGCAAGAGACAGGAACTATCGGTGATTCCTCTTCAATCCTCTTTTTCTGGCGTAGAAAAAAATCACCAAAATTTGTATCATTCGAATTTTCATGATACAAGTCAGCGAATGCTTCAGCAATTTCATCATTCTCAATTAGTACTTCATCATTTACTCTGATATTGGATATTTGGTATGCGGTTTTGTTACCTCTGATGCTCCGGATTTTCTTCCATATTTCAGATGGTTTTGCTGTTGGGTTTAAGGATGATACAAATTTTTGCCAAGAGAATTTTTTACTATTTTTTACTATGAATCGTGCCTTTGCACGTAATCTTTTGAATTGGATAAGGTTGTATTGTGTGTGGTTCTTTTTTAGGTTGTATATGTTCACGCCAAAGTGAACGCTTAGAATAAAATATTTTGAATTTTCAAAATTCGAATATTTAAATTAATTTCTCTACAAAGGAATTCCCATGTGGATCCTCCTTTATGTATAAGAACAATTCGTCAGCTGTGGAGTGCCGCATATGTCGTATATTTGTTTCTTTTCATATTTAATTTCAGTTCATTGATTGACTTCATGAAATATTCTGCTTCCGTATTGATAATTCTCTGCTTCCTTTTCGTGAATTCGGAAAAGTTTAGTTTTCCTGTGATTCGCAAGTTTTAGTGATTTCGATTCAATCGAATTACATTCTTTTAAAACTTTCATTTGTGCGAATTATTTCGAACAAAAAAACTGTTACCAGTGGCGTGGTTATTTTATACTACAAGGATAAGTGTACACAATTTGACATTTTTAGCAACGGATTTTCACGTCAGCTTCATTCCATATTCGTTTGACGAGCTCGTGCAATCTTTATATAGGAATAGAGGTCATCGACAGGATCCTGTTTGCTGATATATAGGTAACTATATTTCATTTGTTATTTTTGAGTGCATTTATCCTTTCATTTGTGTTGGGTTCAAATTAATTACATATATATTATACAGTCCACAGCTCTATCTCTTTTTCAGTCAAAAAATTATATTTCGAAAAATAAAACTAAAATAATTGAACCACACTTCAGTTGGTTAACTGAAACTCGCCCCAACACGTTTTGGTCCTTCGGGCCGGATCTTAAGCTCAATTTCAAGCTCATTTTCTTAAAATTTGAGAGTTCTAATCAAAAATTCAAAAATCCTCGTATTTTAGCGGCCATTATATATTCAAATATACGACGATCAGCACAACCTGTCGACAATCGTTCCACAGCTGACAGATCGCATACATCTGTTTCCATCGAAGTATTCAATTTCATCACTTTTTAGTTCACTTTTACTGTTTGTATCTGTTTCTTATTCGATTTCTTCATCACAATGCCACCGAAGACAGATACAGGCATTAAAGCATTGGATAAGTTGGTCGAAAAAAGGGCCAACATATTTTCTACGATCACCGGAATTTGGCATCGGGTAAAAGACTACGATGTTACAAGGTTGTTTGAATTACAAGCATACCGAGAGAAAATTTCTGGGTATGAGGCTAAATTTGAAGCAATACAGGAGGAGATAGTTGAGTTCAATTGCGAATTATCGACCGAAGATCGTATAGATACGGCGAAGTCGGAGTTGGCGTTTGCTGAGATAACAGCTCGAATAACGGGACTGTTTTTGTCTTTAAAACGACAAGAAACATTATCAACGCCTGCATCAAATTCGCAAACTTCGAATTCAAATTTCGAATCCTTTTTGCTCCCCAAAATTAATATTCGCCCCTTTTCTGGCGAAAGCGCTGAATGGCCTGAATTCTTCCAGTTGTTTAATTCTTTGGTTCACGAAAATAATAGTTTGGCTTCCATACAAAAATTTCAACTGTTGAAATCATATCTTAGAAATGATGCTCTCTCGGTCGTTTCAGGGCTACAATTGTCAAATGACAACTATGATTTGGCATATCAGGCATTGAAATCGCGCTATCAGAATCCTCGTATGTTAGCGACAATGTACTTGAACGAAATGCTGAATTTCAAAGCATCCAGTAATAATTCGGTCTCGCATCTCAAGGAATTCTTGAACTGTCACCAAAATTCTGTCAATGCAATAAAAGCGCTGAATATAAAGGACTTATCAGATTTTCTTCTATTTTCGATAACATTGCGTAACGTAGACCCATATACAAGAAAAGCTTTCGAGAGTCAACTCAATTCATCTGAGATTCCCGAATATAATGCCTTGATTGAGTTCGTAACGCAGCAGTTAAAGGCTCAGGAATTTTGTGAACAAAGTTCTCCCAAATCTGCAACCAAATCAACACCATTCAATTCATCATCACATTCAAATTCGAATAAAATAAAAAATGTTTTGCTCACAAATTCTGCACCCACCTCTCAAAGCTCTAATGATTCACGTAGATTCCCGAATTCCAGAACGTTTCGTTGTCCGAAATGCTCTGATTCGCATCCATTATTCGCCTGTGCCTCCTACATAAAATTGTCAAGACAAGATAAATTCGAATTTTTGAAAAATTCCAAGCGCTGTTTCAACTGCCTTGGTCTACACAATATCAGAGATTGCGCTTCCAAAAATTCGTGTAGATTGTGTAACTCAAATCGGCATCACACCAGTCTCCATCTCGATAACGAATCTTCCTCCAACGTTTCTACCAATCAATCAAATGTACCATCTCGTACTGCAGGTAGAACAAATCGTGTTGAAAATCAGCCTTCAGCATCCCCTTCCACTCCTTCAAATGATGTAATCAATTCTTATCACATCAATAGGAAATCGGTCTCCGTAAACCAAGTACTTCTTGGCACTGTTCAGGCAAGAGTGGAATCCGCTGACGGTTCGATGATATCTGTAAGAGCTGTTTTAGACCCTGGATCTCAGATTTCGGCCATAAGTCAACCCCTAGTCGAAAGATTAGGTTTGAATATTGATCCTGTCAGTATGTCTATTTCTGGTATTGGTCAATCAAATGCAAGACCGTTAGGTTTAGTGAAATGCAGGTTGTATCCTAGAGTGGGATCAAAGTTCTTACCGGTGGATGCCATTGTATTGCCGGAAATCACAAATAATATTCCTTCTGTTCCCTTGTCACAAGAAGTGTTGACGCACTTTCAACATTTAAATTTGGCTGATGAAACTTTTCATCTTTCACAACCAATAGATGTGCTGTTGGGCGCTGATATGTATTCGCTGATTTTCGATCGCGACGGCCGAATCTCTTCTTCTGGATACCCTACAGCCGTCAACACATTTTTCGGTTGGACTATCATAGGTCCTATAAAGGGATCCTATTCGTCATACAAATCGGTTCTTTTCATCCAATCTGCTCCACATGATCAGTTACCGAAATTTTGGTCATTGGAAGAGGCTCCAGATACCTCTGTTAGAGATCGTATAGATGACCATGCACAAAACCATTTCCTATCCACTCACTCTCGTGATGGAAATGGTGAATATACTGTTTCACTACCTTTGAAGTCGGAGGATACGCCTCCAGATCTTTCTCATAATTCCAATTGGCCACCACCTTTCACCGATCATGATCTTAATTCAGATCCGTCAACAGTTTTAAAAACTAATTTCAGTGTTGCAGTTGCAAACGAGCTTCCAGTAAATTCATGTTTAATGTTTATAGAAAAATTTTCAAATTTTAATACATTACGAGGAGTTTTCGCCTTTCTCAAAAGGATTATTTTCAACTGCCACCTCGAATGTAATTCAACGACAAAATTGTCTGGCCCAATTTCTCGGGATGAGTTGGAGAAAGCTCTCCAATCCGTAGTGTTAATCACGCAACATCATTATTTTAATCAAGTGCGCCAGAATTTATTCAAAGAAAAATCATTTTCAACATCAAATCCTTATAGCGATTCTGCATTACTGATTAGGTTGGGAGGTAGACAACAATTCTCTTCTTTACCGCGGTATGCTAAGCATCCAATTTCGCCTCCGAAAAACTGTGCGTTGTCGCGTTTAAAATGTGTCCATTTTAATTCAATCTCGCTTCATTCCAGTCCTAACACGACTTTGACTTTAATTCGGCAGAATATTTGGATTTTGTCTGTACGAAATCTGTTTCGGGAATGCATTGGAAGATGCATCACATGCACAAAATTTCGAGGTACAACCTTTCAACCCTTCATGGCTCCTCTACCTGCACCCAGAGTCAATATTTCACGTCCGTTTAGTAAGGTGGGTGTGAACTTTGCTGGCCACTTTACCTATCGGTCAGGTCGTTCGCGAAAATCAACGAGAATAAAGGCATTTCTTGTTTTCCTCATTTCTTTCACTAAGTCAGTTCACCATGAACTAGTCCTTTTCCTCACCGTGGAGGTTTTCTTATCGACTTTGGAACGATTTATCGTTGGACGAGGCCTACCTCAAGAAATTTGGTCCGATAAAGGAAGCAATTTCATCGGGTCTTCGCGCTATTTTGATATGGATTATGAGTTCTTGAAATCAAATAATGTCAAGATATACGATAATTTGTCGAAGAGATCCATCGAATGGAAGTTCATTCCTCCATATGCGCCCCATTTCGGAGGTTCAGCAAAGTGTCTGCTTCTCGAATCTCTCAATATTTAATTCTGTTTTCTGTACGATCTTTTCAAATTTTCTCGGTTTCAATTCGTTAAGTTGAACTCTACTGTTTCCAAAGTTCTGTAAAATTCACGCAATTTTACGGCGGCCTGTTTTGTTCACGCCAAAGTGAACGCTTAGAATAAAATATTTTGAATTTTCAAAATTCGAATATTTAAATTAATTTCTCTACAAAGGAATTCCCATGTGGATCCTCCTTTATGTATAAGAACAATTCGTCAGCTGTGGAGTGCCGCATATGTCGTATATTTGTTTCTTTTCATATTTAATTTCAGTTCATTGATTGACTTCATGAAATATTCTGCTTCCGTATTGATAATTCTCTGCTTCCTTTTCGTGAATTCGGAAAAGTTTAGTTTTCCTGTGATTCGCAAGTTTTAGTGATTTCGATTCAATCGAATTACATTCTTTTAAAACTTTCATTTGTGCGAATTATTTCGAACAAAAAAACTGTTACCAGTGGCGTGGTTATTTTATACTACAAGGATAAGTGTACACAATTTGACATTTTTAGCAACGGATTTTCACGTCAGCTTCATTCCATATTCGTTTGACGAGCTCGTGCAATCTTTATATAGGAATAGAGGTCATCGACAGGATCCTGTTTGCTGATATATAGGTAACTATATTTCATTTGTTATTTTTGAGTGCATTTATCCTTTCATTTGTGTTGGGTTCAAATTAATTACATATATATTATACAGTCCACAGCTCTATCTCTTTTTCAGTCAAAAAATTATATTTCGAAAAATAAAACTAAAATAATTGAACCACACTTCAGTTGGTTAACTGAAACTCGCCCCAACAGTATAGTGCCTTCTTACTTTCATCGATAGCCTCTTTGCATGAGTCATTCCACCAAGGAACTGTTCTTCGTTTACTTGGTAAAGTGATTTTTTTTATTGTTGTATTGGCGGCATCTAGTAGAAGATCTGTAAACTGGTTGATAACGCTAGACACTTCATCATTAGAGGAAATTGTGTCCAATTGTTCATCAATGTACTGAGAGTATTTTGTCCAATTTGCAGAATTTAAATTCCATTTTTCCAAACAGATATGAACATCCAGTTTTTGAGGTTGAAGAGTACTGAGGGCTAAAGGGAGATGATCACTTCCATATAGGTATTCAAATGGTGTCCATTGAAGTTTCACAGCGAGCTGCGGATCACAGAGTGATAGGTCAATAGCTGAGTATTCTCCTGTTTGACAGTTAAATCTCGTACCTGCACCAGAATTCAGTAAGACCAGGTTGTTATTATCAATGAAATTTTCAATAGTTTGTCCTCGGCTATCTGTTCTATCGGAACCCCAGATTGAATTATGGGCGTTGAAGTCCCCAAGAACTATACGAGGTGATGGGACAGAGTCGGACAGATCTTCAAGATCACTCAACGAGAAATCCAAGTTTGGAGGTATGTAGAGGTTCAGGATATAAATTTTTGTTCTAAAATATTGAACAGCAACTGAGATTGCCTCGAAAGTATGTCCTATTGAAACTTGTTTAGCCGAAAATTTGTCTTTGACATAAATAGCTACTCCGCCACTAGCTCTATCAGATATTCTATTTCGAAAAAAACATTGGTATCCCCTAATTTCTTTATGATAGTCTTGTTTGAAGTTTGTTTCTTGAAGGCAAAATATGTCAGGGGAGGATTCAGCAATAATTATTTGTAAATTTTCTAACTGGGTTTTGAGCCCATTTATATTCCATTGTAGGATAAAGGTCATTATTGTGAAAGAGAATAGTCGGACATGCTACCACCAGTATCAGAATCAGTTGTGAAATTGGAGCTAGTTAAAGGGAGGTTCAGTTGAAGTTTAATTTTCTTTTGAAGTCTTGTTAACCGATTTTTGAGAGCCCTGTGCTGAACATTCGGATAGATATTTTTAAGCATTTCTAAAAGACCTGGCATATCCTTTGTGTAGTCCTGGGCGACACTCAGAGGATCATCAGATCCGAAGCTGTTTTGAAGGAAACTAAATACTTGATCGAAATTCAGAGGGTATTTTCCGGGGTTTTCTTCTAGGATTTCTCTAACTGGAGTGAGCTGATCAGTTAGGGACTCGATTGTTTCAGGTTCTTTGTTCTTTAGTTTTTTATGTTTATTGATTCTCCTTTCCTTTGGTTCCTTGTCATCCGAATTTTCAGGGGTAATGGGCGTTGTAGGAGACGGAGGCCGTTTTATAGCTTTATGGGTTGTCGTTTCAGAAACAGATTCTATAATGAGCTTGTTTAATTCAGGCATTTTGAATGTAGTCGTATTGGGTTCTGAAATTGGAGGAGTCTCCATAGCAGCTACAATACTTCCTGGGTTGGCATGTTGCTCTTGTGGTGATTCGACTATTTCTTCTATCTGCTGTGGGGCTGATGGTTCGTTGCTAGATTCTGGACAGTTTTTTGCCAGATGACCTGCTTTATGACACGAAAAACATGATATAGTATCATACGTGAGGAATATCCTGTACGGGGTATCGTCAAAGGTGATGTCGACAAATTGAGGTAATGATATGTCTTCATTCGGTAGCACGTAAATTTGTCTACGGAAACTGAGAATATGTGAAAAACCTTCTAAATCGATACCAGCTCTCAAAAAATTCATAGGAGATGCGCAGACAAAACCTAATTTTTTAATTTCTTCCTCAAGCAATTGATGTGGAATAGAAAGTACCACATTGGACAAGATTATTCTTTTTGCTGGTGTAACCAGCCGCCTAATTCCTATTTGCTTTCCTTTGATATCAATGATATTTTCTTGTGTCACTTTGTCTACCAAGTCTGTATTGCTTAAATATATACATATTCTATTATTCGAGATGCGAGATATGGCTAATATGTTCTGTGGTTCAACTAATTTTCCAATTGCAACAACATAATCAGTCTTTGTGAGCTCATCATCGTGATTCAAAATGATTGCTTGCTCTTTCTTAGGAAAATTTGAATTCTTGACGACTTGTGAAAATTTACGACTCTCTGTTGAGGATCTAGATGCGCCCCTGTACTCAGAGACCGACATCGCGAAGTTATCAGATAAACGTTTGTTTATCTGGATTCAAAAAAGCAACAAGATATCAAGTGTAGCCAGATGTGAAGAAGGCGAACATTTTTAGCAATGTTCCTCAGCGGCCGGGAATAAATTCCGATATGTTTGAAATTTATTAATTACGTATGTAATTATTGCACTTCGAAGGTACTCACGGGCCAGAGGTACTAAATCGGGTTGTTAAGAGTTCCTTAAATCAATTTCTGCTATCACTTTCACTTTTAATCAATTTGGGAGCATCCGAGCACACGTGTTAACCGTATGGCTTTGTGAGAACGAATCCTTTTAATATCTTCTTCAAGATAGTCAAGCGAAAATTCTCAATTCATAACTCAAAAACCGTGTAGAATCGCATAACATACATGGGGGTGATTCGAATGGCCCATGAAACGAGGGACCTGTTTTTTTCTTTTTGACGTCAATCTCTTGGCCAACCTGTTTATGAGCAAACCCCAAATATTTTTCAGTTTTCTACCTATACTAGAGACGGGATCACCTTTTTCTGAAACACCCTGTAGAGTCATGGTTCAGAGTTGATCATCTTTCGAATAATTATAGTAGGTAATATTTTGTCTGAATAGAGTATTTTAATTGAAAAATGGAGTTGATGTGCATTTCCGGTAAACCGGAAGTTTCAGAAAACTGAAAGATTTCGGTTTAAACTAATCGATTCCTATACAGGTGTCCCAAGATGTTCCAAACAGCCAATATCTCAGCTCTCAGACAAGATAGAAAGTTGAAACAGAAAGTTTTTCAAATGGCATCAAAAACTCTACTGAAATCCGTCGTTAAAATTCTGTTTCTAAAAACCACTCCTGAAAAAACTATCCCCAGATATTTTTTTCAAATGGCACCTTTATATTTTTCTCACTCTGAAGTCTAAACGATTCCCCAGTGAAAGAAGAAATATTTTGAATTTTTTTTATCATTTTACGTTAATTCAACTCTTAAAAAAATAAATATAATTTCTGGCACATCCACCATTTCTCTCAGTCCATTCTCCATGTCAATGTTCTGTACTAAGTTGTCATTAGAAATAGAGAATCAACTGAGCAAAAATGGTGAATGTGCCGGAAATTATAATATTTTTTAAAGGGTTTAATTTACGTAAAATGATAAAAAATTGTTTCAACATATTTCTTCTTTTACTGGGGAATCGTTCAGAGTGGAAAAAATATAAGGGTGGCATTTGAAAAAAACATTTGGAGGTAGTTTTTTCAGTTGTGATTACAAACAGAATTTCAACGACGGATTCTGGTGGAGTTTTTGATGCCATTTGAAATTTTTTTTGTTTGAACTTTCTTCCTTGTCTGAGAGCCGAGATATTGGCTGTTTGGAACATCTCGGTACACCCTGTATACGTATCGGCTCATCTCGTCCTGAAAGAACCTGTACAGGGTATCCCGAAATGAATGCAACAAAATTTGATCACAGGTTCTCGAGAAAAATTAGGAGACCCCTATCCTAGTTTTTTCCACGAGGCACCCTCCCCCGAAGTTGCAGCCCCCTGCATTTCGCCCCTCGCCGCTTTCCTTTTTATCTCATAATCCGGTCATACGAGAATCACTGGAGTTTTATGATATGCAAAATCTCATAGTTCTCTACCCATTTTTGCGATGAACCATTATGTCATTGAAACCACTAAACATTAACCGCGAATTTGAAATCCTTGAAAATTGTTGAATCGTTGGAAAGCCCATTCAATTGAAAATATTCCTTATTTTTTGCAATTTTTTCATGATTTTTGAGAAAAATCTCAGAATGTGATTGAAGGCGTATAATGTTTAGTGGTTCCAAAGAAATTTTGGACCAGTAAAAGTGTCTTAAGGACATCCTTCGCTAAAATAGGTAGCATATAATGAAACTCCTGGGTAACATTCAGTGATTATCGTATGATCGGATTCTGAGATATAAAAAACTGCTTTAAGAGACGAAATTCGGGGCGCTGTAATAACGAATGAATTGGCATCCTGGAAAAAAATAAAAAAAGAGGGTCTCTTGATTTCGTCCCGAGAATCTGTGACCCAATTTTGTTTAATAAATTCCGGGACACTGTATATTGCTTAGTTGTCATTTTTGCGGAGGAAAGATTTATATTCTCTCTATCTGGGTGAATAACCTTTCCACCACCTGAATAAATGTATCAATATAGAAAAAACTGCTTTAAGAGACGAAATTCGGGGCGCTGTAATAACGAATGAATTGGCATCCTGGAAAAAAATAAAAAAAGAGGGTCTCTTGATTTCGTCCCGAGAATCTGTGACCCAATTTTGTTTAATAAATTCCGGGACACTGTATATTGCTTAGTTGTCATTTTTGCGGAGGAAAGATTTATATTCTCTCTATCTGGGTGAATAACCTTTCCACCACCTGAATAAATGTATCAATATAGAAAAAACTATTCATCCGCTTAGTTTACAAAGTTTTCAGTTGCCTACCTAACAAATCGAATAAATTGAGAGCAATATTCTTTGTAGGATTATTCGAAGGATCTCGCATTCAGAATGGAAATATTTTAGCAACTAGTGATCCAGAATAATAAAAGTGTGAAAAGAATGTTCAACAACGATGTCTTCAATTATAAGATCATCTATAGACCACAGTATATTCGGTTAAATAAAGAAAAATGAAAACATACAACATTAGCGCATCCACCATTTCCATATTTGAAACGACGTATCTGGCATTCCTGGTCTCATTTTCTGCAGAATTAAATTGATTATATCTAATTTCTTATGTCTTAATCGTCACTCATTGGAGAAGAACGTGTATGGTGTACCTATAAAACATTCCTACAAATAATGAATGACACAAGATATCAGAAATAGATGAACATTCGAAAATAGAAAACAATCTTTCATTAAGTCAATGAATCATTCAACCAATCACGGATATTTCAATTCAAGAATACTGAAAATTTCTTCGAGGAACATTTTCAAAAATAGAGGAATTCGACAAGCGCCTTAGATCGAATGCATCAACATGATAATGAGCCAAGACCTTAGATCTACCCACACAAAATGCAATCATATTATTATCGTTTGTAGAAACGGTAAAGAAAATTGTTTCACATTTTAGTTACAACAGAATGTTGCCTTACGGCAGCGCACATAACGATCAGATTCGCACGCCTCTGGAGGGCCTACGAGGTCTCACCGTTGCTGCTTGTGTCATACTTTTAAACTAGATGTTAGTCAACTACAACAACGGTAGGTATACAGTAGGTACAATGCTGAAAAACGATGTCATTTTGAAAAGAAGGAATGAAAAATTTGATAATGTAGTTCTCGAAAAGTAACTAATGAAAACAAGAGAATCTGATTACTTTGTTGGTAAAATAAATCATCAAAAAAATATTTACCTTATTTCAACAGGAACCCTATAAATAATCAACATGCAACAATAACAAATATAAACGCCTTTAGTTCACTGACTCAGGATACACCAAACAATCCCATTTGCTAACACTTCACGCTTTGATCCTTGACACAATTTTTATGCATTTTGAGGAAGCGGATAAAAATAATAACCCAAGAAACATATACATAACGCTATCACTTCTCTCTACTCAACTCGATATGAAACTTCGGTGACTTTGGTTCGGTAAGGCTAATCTCCTGCGATGCCGATATTGCGAGACCGAAGCTGCGCGTGCGTTCATGGCTAGAGTGAAGTGAAGGTATTCGATTCGAATGAGGGTTTTGTAGAGATGGGAAATCGGAATGGAATCAAGTTGATGGGATCATTGGGCATTGGGCCATTGGGGTCGTTGGTGTGTTGGTGAGCTGGGAAATGGTTCTTGGTCGACGGTCAAGCGCTACTCTCGATGCGAATGGTGATGTCACGCGAGAGCAATACCGATTCATTTTGAAAATCGATCATAACACGTTTAGAGAAAGGAACAGGTCGTTAAAAATAATATCAATCCGATGCTGATCCCTAGGAGAACCAATAAAGACTGATCAACCAATTCATTCATTATTCAGTTGCTTTGAAGAAATTTGAAGGTACCCAACCATCTCCAAAACTAATCAGATACAGAGTGGAAAGCCTGAAACCTAAAACAACGACCATGACCTATCCTGAGACAGTTACTACATATTTCAAAAATATACAAAACAAGCTTCTTCAGCCTTCAAAATAGGGAAATTTTACCGCCAGATGGCAGTGCAGTTCATTAATTTTTATTTATTGGATTATTTAGCCTAATAGAACAAATGTTGGGGCGCAGGGAATATAACAAGAAATCCTACCCTGATCTAGATATCAAACTGGCTGTATAATATTCTCTCTTTCCTTCACCAGTTATCTGGGAGGAGATACCTGCGGGGCGTGTCATTTGGAAATTCAATTGCATATTAGAATCCACAATTGTAAGAAACAATTAAATTTTCACTATTCGACGGCTAAAACAAACCTAAATAAATTGTCTTCAATAAAAATGGATATTCATCATTTCGAAATGAAAAATTCAAGGAAATACATTTCGCGAAAACAACACATTGTTGTAATATTATTTACAAAAAACCGGTAAATTCAGAAAGCAAAATGAGATAGACGTTTGATTAACTAAATAATAGACTTCAATACTGAAATGAAAAAACACGAAAATATTTGTTCGTTTTGATGGTGGAAATATTATAAAATACCCAAAAATGTTGGGGAATATCCTTCTCATTCATTCAATACTATCTTATACAAGTACCTACATTGTTTACCGAGTAGGAAAAGCGTTACATTCCTGGACGATTGTGAAAATTGGCAACACAGAGTCCAGGAATGTGTCTTTTCCTACGAGGTGAACATACTATTTTTCCGCAAATCGTTTAAAATTCGACAGATTCCAATTAATTTTGACGAAATCGCGAATTATTCAATTCATAAATAAATGATGCTTCAAAATTCGTATTGAAATTGGTTACGTTATTATGGAAACGTACTCATCTTGAATTGTCAAAGTTGACGCATATAATTAATTTGATTGCTAGTGTTTTCGAATTTAAAATAGTGTAAAATGATAAGTGATGATGAATTTGCTATTTCTGGGACTCCTCCAGATCTGGTTGATACAGTGAAAATACAACTTCTTCAGAATAAGTGCCGAAGGAATCATGAGAAAAGTTCGTATATGCATATGTCGAACCAACTGTAAGGAAATATCATTTCCTTACAGTAAGGAAATAAATATTTCCTAACAGTTAGGAAATCTTGACTTTTTCTATGACCAATTTTGACATTCCTAACAAAATTTGTCATAGAAAAAGTCAAGATTTCCCAACTGTTAGGAAATATTCATTTCCTTACTGTAAGGAAATGATATTTCCTTACAGTTGGTTCGACATATGCATATACGAACTTTTCTCAATGATATTTCCTTACAATTGTCAGTGTTCTACATAAACATATAATTACTTTTTTCCAGATTTCTTTGGCAATAATTCTAATGAAGCAGTATTCACTGCCTCAACCAGCTCTGGGGAAGATCCAGAAATGGAAAATTCATCATCACTTATCGTTTTACACTGTTTTGTCTTCGAAAAGACCAGCAATTGAATTGATATTTGTCGTGATTGACAATTCAGCATTTACGTGTCCATAGTAACGTAACCAATTCCATTCCGAATTCCAAAGCTCCATTTATTTATGAATGCAATAATTCGCGATTTTTTTCAAAATTGATTAAAATCTGTCGAATTTAAAACGATTGGCGGAAAAATAGTATGTTTATCTCGTAGGAGTCACATTCCTGGACTCTGTGTTCTTCACAATCTTAACAATCGTCCAGGAATGTTGGGCGTTTCTTACTCGGTAAACAATGTACTATTTCTTATTATTTTTATCCTTATACACGCATACATTACATCCCTTCTCCAATCAGAAAAAAATAAATCGTTTCTGACTCCCTTTTTTTTCAAGGACGTAAACCCTTAATATATTTTGCCTGAAACATTCACATTCACCATTAATTTCTGTTCGGCTCTTCACCGCTACTATTACAAGTGGAATGTGTTTCTAGTAGTTATAAAATGATCCCTCCAAATATTTTACACCCCCTTCGAAATTTGCCGCCAGCATAATTTTTTTATAAATATCTTATTATATGTGGGATTTAAGGAAAACAACTGATACCCTTGTAATCGATGTATAAAGAGAAATCAGAAAAATTGTTTAGAAAAGAAAAAATTCATGGAATTTTTTTCAAAATGCACATTTGCGAAAAGCAGCGTATACAGGGTGATTTTTTTAAGTGTTTCACCAGAAGTTTTCGAGGAAGGAATTGCGATACGAATTCAAAATTTTGTATTTTTGTTTTAGAGTACATGAACTCAATTTGTAATATATTTTCAAGCCGAATCTACTTCCGGTTCTACCGGAAACGGATGTGAACTTCGTTATTTCAAATGTAACACCCTGTATATTTATACATATTTGAATTCTTCGTTTAATTCTGCAATGATTTGATGTATGATATGCGCAACCACATCAAGCTATTGTTGAGTTATTGTCTGATTCTCAAATTTTTTGACAGAAAGATTGCCACAAATAAGTGTTTATATCTTCGAAATCCCTCCTTGTAAGAATTTTTTTGCATCAGCGAAACAAAAGAAAGTACGCTGATACTGCTTCTTGTATAAATTATGAGGAAATATTATACAGGGTGCCTGAAACAGGGCTTCAAAATAAGCCTCAATAAAACTATGAAATCTCATTTTTTCAAATGGGAACCATATAATTTTATAATTCCGATCGATTGCTCGTCCAGAACTAGTTAGAGTGTGCCAAACATTTCATGTCTTTGAAATGAGTAGTTTCGCCGTTATCGAATAAAATTCGAATTTCACGACTAAAGCCAGGTTTCTTTGTCTAAACATCAGGTTTATCAAGATAATATTCAAGAAGGCTATGTCAATAGTAAGAATATGTCAGTTTCAAACCAAAATTTCTGTATTTAGTCATCATCAATTATCTGCTCTGTTTATTTGTCACATTCACCGCAAATAAAGAACAAACTTTTGATATATCATTCTAGAGTACCTTATTGTTATTGCTTGTTTTGCATAGTGCTTGATCAATAAAAATAAGTAAGAATGACAATTCCTAATAGAGCCTACTTTGAAATAGACGAGCATTATACTGAATTTGACAGAATTTCACGAATAAATCCAGGTTTGTCCCATCAGTCAAACTCAGTGGTATGCTCGTCTATTTCAAAGTAGGCCATGTAATGAATTGTCATCAAGCACTATGCAAAACAAGCAATAATAATAATAAGGTACACTATAACGATATATCAAAAGTCTGTTCTTTATTTGCGGCGAATGTGACAAATGAACAGAGCAGATAATGAATGATGACTAAATGAAGGAATTGTAATTTAAAACTGACATATTCTTACTATTGACATAGCCTACTTGAAAATTATCTGGATAAACCTGATGTTTAGACAAAAAAACCTGGCTTTAGGCTTTAATTCGAATTTTATTCGATAACGGCGAAACTGCTCATTTTAAAGTCATGAAATGTTTGGCATCCTCTAACTAGTTTTTGACGAGCAATCGATCGGAATTATAAAATTATATGGTTCCCATTTGAAAAAAATGAGATTTCATAGTTTTATTGAGGCTTATTTTGAAGCCCTGTTTCAGGCACCCTGTATAATATTTCCTCATAATTTATACAAGAAGCAGTATCAGCGTACTTTCTTTTGTTTCGCTGATGCAAAAAAATTCTTACAAGGAGGGATTTCGAAGATATAAACACTTATTTGTGGCAATCTTTCTGTCAAAAAATTTGAGAATCAGACAATAACTCAACAATAGCTTGATGTGGTTGCGCATATCATACATCAAATCATTGCAGAATTAAACGAAGAATTCAAATATGTATAAATATACAGGGTGTTACATTTGAAATAACGAAGTTCACATCCGTTTCCGGTAGAACCGGAAGTAGATTCCGCTTGAAAATATATTACAAATTGAGTTCATGTACTCTAAAACAAAAATACAAAATTTTGAATTCGTATCGCAATTCCTTCCTCGAAAACTTCTAATGAAACACTTAAAAAATGTACTTCAAAACAGTATTTAGAATCTGAGGAAAGTTGAAAAATCTACCTGAATTGGGGATTTTAAGCATTCGTATGACCATGATATCTATAAGAACGGCTACGATGAATGAACATTCTTTTTCTTCTGCCTCAGTAAATTGGATCATTTTATCATGATTGTTGAATGGGCCAAGATCTCAGTTCTAAAGATAAAAACCAGTTCTAACTATTGGTTCTGTGCTTTAAAACTGGTTTGGGTTTTCCTATTCATGAGCAATTTTATGTTAATGTGTATTTATAATGAATTATTTTTTGTTCCGTAGCTATATGGAGTCCACTGGTTTATACCAAATAAAAAAATTTCTCGTTTTAAAAGGAGAATTGAGTAAATGACAGACTAATCAATTTGATCTCTGTTTTCATAAATTGTTCTAAATGAAACATTTGTAGTATTTGCTGTTAGAAATACACATTTTACTTGGAATGAACCAGTGGAATTCATGTGACTGTAGAATAAACTCTTCATATTTCAGAATTTTCTCTTACCTTTATGTAAAGGTAAACTTATATTAAAGCGTATTCAAAATTTTTTTATACTATAATTTATTCTCTTAGTCTCAAAACATCTTCAATTGAAGTAGACTATAACAACATCTACAAACCTTAGGGCGCAAATTATGCTCAGTCTATTGCACCGGTGAGTACAAATAGAGTTTTTATGATTTTAAATTCATAATTTGGTTGGCGTTGAAAATAAATTCATTTTCAATAACTGTAAACAGTTATCAAGAATAACTTAGGAGAGAAGTTTTCTGAGAGTTTACCTCAATATGTAATGAGTTGAATAATCTATATCAATAGGCACGTTTTGGTGTTTCATGCGCCATTACAGCCCAGAGTTTGTTACCCCTAAACTGTCCCAATTAACACTCAAATGGTGCAACCACATGAGATGGGTAACCGACATGGGCGCCCGCAGAAACCCGCAGGAATTTTTCTCAGGGGGGCCAAATAATGATTAGAAAGTAATATTGAGGGTTTTTGCTGAAAAACAATGAGGACATCAAAATCTCAGGGAGGGGCATGCCTTCCTCCCCTTTGCTGGCGCCCATGGTAACCCAGGGGTAGCCCCGGTACTTCTTATACAGTTAGAACGAAAGTAGCATTGATTTCCTGATACAAAGAGTGCAGTCACCATCACCAATTTTAAACCCATTGACAAACTACTTATCTATGTCTGCGAGCCTTAGGTGCTGGAATAAATCAAAAAAGAAAAATTTATTGATCGTTTTGTTGACTCGGGAATTCCGAAATCCTTTTAATTGATGAAGTTTTTTTTGTTTTTTTTTTAATTCTATTTTTTCATTAATTTTTTTTTGAAAATTTTCCAATCAGAATTGGCTTCGACATTTTTGAAATTAGTTTTCCGATTCGAATTTGTTTTGAAATTTTCAATTCGATATTCTTCTCATTTCTCTATAAGATCTTTTGAATTTTTATTCAATTAAACAGTTCGAATTTTATTTCCGAAATTTATCATTCAGGCTTTTTTGCTTGTTGAAAAACAAAATAATATTTTATTATATCATTATATCAAAATTCTTCTAAGAATTTTCGAAATCTTATTCTTATGACATTATCCAATTGGATATACAGGGTGTTTCACCATAAACTGGACAAACATATATAGCCGTGTAGATGACACCGAGAAAGTCATTTTTGCCTAATGACATATACCCCGTTTTCGACGCATAAGCGAGATACAGGGTGTTCAATGTCAACTTTGAGCAATATTCTGATAACTGTTGTGAGTTACGCGTGATATTTGAAATAACGGTTTCTAGTCACATTTTAGTATTTTTGAGGGCTCAATTGAATTGTGGTGTAGAATTTTACGAAAAAAAATTCAATATGGCGGAAAACCTGCAAAGTTGGAATTTTTTTTTCTCGGTTGCTAATTTGGAAAGCATAATCTCAACGTACTCGATTTTCTAAGATTTTCCGTAAAAAAAAAATTTCAAAATTCGAACTCAACTTTTTTTTTACATGTCTTCAGTGAAAAAAAAATTTCGGCCAAAATTTTTGGAATTTTTCATGGTTGAACTATCTTCAATTCTGAATACTTGGGTGAAAACAGAATGAAAAAATATCAATTGGTTTTCTATTTGTAGCCTTCCGAAGATTACGCTCGGTGTACTTTCTTAATTTTTATTTGAGAAACCGGAGGCCGTACGGAGGTCAAAATTGTGCTGATAGGCTGCCAGAATGATCTGGATAAAAATATGAAATTATAAACCAAAAAAATTTTTTTCAAAAAATTTTGGTAGGAATCGAACTCTACGAGTATGAATTGGATTAATTCTAATCCTATAAATCTCCGTTACCAAAGCAACACTAGTTAATCGAGAGTGTAGAGTTCGAACCTCACCAGAGTGTTTCGGAAAAATAAAAAAAAAATAAATTTTTTTTTTCAATAATTTTTTTATTTTTTCGAAAAAATTTTTTTTTGGTTATAATTTTATATTTCAATCTGGGTCATTCTGGCAGCCCAGCAGCACAATTTTGACCTCCGTACGGCCTCCAGTTTCTCAAATAAAAATTAGGAAAGTACATCTAGCGTAATCTTCGGAAGGCTACAAAAAGAAAACCAATTGATATTTTTTCATTCTGTTTCCACCCAAGTATTCAGAATCAAAGATAGTTCAACCATGGAAAATTCCAAAAATTTTGGGTGAAATTTTTTTTTCACTGAAGACATGTAAAAAAAAAGTTGAGTTCGAAATTTGAAAAAATTTTTTCACGGAAAATCTTAGAAAATCGATTACGTTGAGATTATGCTTTCCAAATTGGCAACCGAGAAAAAAAAAATCCGACTTTGCAGGTTTTCCGCCATTTTGAATTTTTTTCTGCAAAATTCTACACCACAATTCTATTGAGCCCTCAAAAATACTAAGATGTGACCAGGAACCGTTATTTCAAATATCACGCGTAACTGACAACAGTTATCAGAATATTGCTCAAAGTTGACATTAAGCACCCTGTATCTCGATTATGCGTCGAAAACGGGGTATATGTCATGAGGCAAAAATGACTTTCTCGGTGTCAACTACACGGCTATATATGTTTGTCCAGTTTATGGTGAAACACCCTGTATTTTCGAAAAGACAGAATGAATACTCTGAATAAACTTCATCGACTCAAATTTTCCAATAATTACAAAACACAGAATTGGTCCAATGATAAAAAGAACCAATGAAGCAATGTTCAAGAGCATGTAGAAATGGTTAGTTGCACAACTTGAAGTTGGTGAAAGCTGATTTCAGAGATTCCGTTACATGGATAGATATATCCAGGTCGAGCTATTTGAAGCGTTCAAAAGACCATTTTTCTTTCTGTAGGTAACAGGAAATCGAATCTCATTCCAAACATCGATACAAAGTGGCGGAGGATCCTGTTCGTATGAAAATAATAATTTTTTATGCTTCCTTTACCAAATAGTGAAATAACGATTGTTATTGGTCTTTGATAAGTATGCGAACTTTCAAGAGGATCGCACGTCCAGAAGATAGTGAGAACCTCATGGAAAGATTCCGTTACACAAAAATATATATTTGATATAAATGAAGCTGATCAAAGTCGGATTCAATTATAAAATAAAAAAAATCCGGGCTTTCTTGCCAAGGTTTAATAGAAATTTCACATAACGTTCAGCCTACAAGTATACGGTAGGCATCTTCAGAGGTATCTCAGTTGGAGGTTGTAAATCTACAATTGATTGCTCCGAATTGACGATGGTACTGTTTCGAGCACCGTTTTTATTGACGTTGTTCCGCCCACAGGTTAACGCAATATAGTTGAATGACGAACTTTATTATGCTATGACACAGTTTCTCATTTGGAAGCTTTTGGTCTTGACCACATGTGGTTTCAACAGGACGGTGCCACATGTCATACCGCCTGTGAAGCAGGTGTTTGCTCCTGATCGCGTCATTTCCCGACTTGGTGACCAGAATTGGCCTCCAGGCTTCCGCGATTCAACGCCTTCAGAAGCTTGGCTATGGGGTTATCTTAAGTCACGGGTTTATGCCAATAATGCTGCTACCATCTATGCATTGAAAGCCGGAATTAGACGATGTACCAACGAAATACCTCCACTTGTATTCGAAAACGTTTTTGAAAATTTCCGTCAAAAGGGTACGCTTATGCCAGGACAGCCGTGGCGGCCATTTACAAGATATTTAGGTTCATCCATAATTCCCGAATGTGTATTTTCTAAATCGATAAATATTTCAATACTTTGCTACAGAAAACCATGTTTTATCAGCACTGAAATCTTGCACTCATATTGAAACACCTTATTTTATAAATACCAGGCTGAGAAAGTGGATCATTTTGGTTTTTGGCACTTCTTAAGTATAAAAAAAAATAATTAATTAACCAATAAGTTTCGATAAATCTCCTTCCTATAGGAAATGAATGCTTGTCGCAAATGGTCGTACTCCTCAGACTAACATAAAGGAAGCTCCCCTTACAACTGTTTTCCATGGGCGTACCCAGGAGGCTCTAGGGGGGGGAAGTGCCCCCTAACAATTTCTGCCGAACTTTTTTTTTCACTGAAGATAAGTAAAAAAAAGTTGAGTTCGAATTTCGAAAGAATTTTTTCACGGAAAATCTTAGAAAATCTAGTACGTTGAAATTAGTGCTTTCCAAATTAGCAACCGAGAAAATAAAATTCCAATTTTGCAGGTTGAAATTTTTTTTTCAGAATTCTACACCACATTTGACTGATCCCAAAAAAATACTAAGATGTGACAGAAACCACATAACTCACCAGTCATGAATATTGCTCAAAGTCAGTGGCGCAGCCAGAATTTTTGTTCGGGGGGGGGCCCGACGCAAATTTTTTGTTCGGAGGGGGCCCGACGCAAATATTCAACTGTATCTACTGATATACAGGTAGAGAAGTTTGAATGCAGACAAATCTCGGGGGGGGGGGCGGGCCCCTCGGGCCCCCCCCCTGGCTGCGCCCCTGCTCAAAGTTGACATAAAACACCCTGTATCTCGCTTATGCGTCGAGAACGGGGTATATGTCATTAGCCAGAAATGACTGCCTCGGTGTCATCTACACGGCACATATATGTTTGTTCACTTTATGCCGTTTATGGTGAAACACCCTGTATAGGAATAACTGTGATTTGACACAAGGTAGAGGCCATGTTGTTTCACATTTGTGTTCAGTAAGCATTGACAAATTATCTTGGAAAAACTCACGGCGCAACAACGTTTACAAATTGTTGAAATTTATTTTTAAATTAGTGTTCTATTCGCCAAACTTATAGAGCACTTCATGAAAATTATGGTTGGCATAATCGTCTATCAGAGCAGCTTATTCGTCGAACTATCGATAGATTTAAAAGAAAATATCGCTGCTGTAAGTGAAAATGTTATTGAAAATCCAGATTTGTCTATTCGTCGACGTTCAAGTTGGACTCTGTACATCCACCCCATGGAAAATTTTGCGTGAAGATCTTGGTCTCTACACCCATACAAGATTGACCACATGACCATAATAAGCGTCGTTTTTTTGCTGATTGGGCTCTAGAACAGCTTGAAGTTGATTTTTTCATCGAAAAATTATGTTTCGTTATGAAGCTCATTTCTGGTTGAACGGCTGAGAAAACAAGCCAAATTGCCGTATATGGAGTGAAAACAATTCTCAAGAAGTTCTGCAGGTGGCATTTCATCCTGAAAAATGCACTGTATGGTGTGAATTACACAGTGGAAATATCATCGGTCCATAATTCTTCGAAAACGATGCTGGAGCTAATGTTACAATGAATGGTGCTAGTTACAGATAGATGATCATTTGTTTCAAAATTTGAATGGTTTATATATTCTTTTGAAAGAGAAAATATAATACATGGCATATGGCACGTGTGAAGAAATGGCGACAAGGAACATATTATAATGGTATCGACCCAGAAGTATTTTGGTTCCAACAAGATGGTGCTACACCTCATGTAGCTACCGTAACAATTGAAAAAAGATTTGGCGATAACATTATTTCGAGAAATGGTCTAATTGGCCTCCAAGATCATGCGGCATAACTCCAATGGATTATTTTCTTTGGGGTTAAGTCAAGGTTTATGCAGATAAACCAGAAACAATTGACGCTTTCAAAGCCAACATAACTCGTGCTTTTGCTGAAATAAGGCGCGAATTATTTGAAAAAGTGGTCCAAAATTGGTCTGGTCGAATGCAGTTCCTCAGAGCTAGCCGTGGTGGAGACATATGCTGGAAATTATTTTTGAAACATGAAAATCATAAAATTATCTTTCAAATAAAAAATGACATAAATTTCAATTCGAATAATGTGTTTTATTTCAATTTGAAGTTCCTTCCCTCTGAAAAAAACCCTGTTAGAACTCTTCGTGAAAAGAGACACAAAATGGAAGCTAACGAGCAGATCATTCGGTTTTAGTTCCATAGCTGCAGTTTTTCGACAAACTGAGCTGAAGCTTCAATGAAAGCCTGTGTGTTTCCAACACGATTGTAATAAGCCTTCGCCTCGCCAGATCATCTGTTGAAGAGATGGTGCTCTCAATAGTTCACAAGCACACCATCTTATAAATCAGCAGGATCCTTCCAAAGTTTTTTATATTTGGATGGTTCCAGTGACATCATCATCTCCTGTCCTTATAAACGTCTCCAACTGATTTTTCTTATGAAACGCCTTGCATAATTTAAGCGAACGTGAAATAAGTAGGTCGTGAGAAGAAATAGTCCAGTATCCGGAAATATGAGTTGAAAAATAGCATAATATACGAAAATCATTTCATTTTTCCTATTCTTATTGTTTTTTGCCCCCCCCCCCAGCTCAATTGCAACGCTGGCGCCCTTGAGTCGAGCCGTATCGTTCTTTGAGACCATTCCCATTACATTCTAACGGAATATCTAGCCCCTGTGAAAGTAGAAGGAGCGCACAAAACTTCGAAAATAGGTATGAATAATAGGTATTATCCGTAAACGTTATCAAACAGTGTTCAAATATTAGGTAATAGAAGATCATCATCAAAATGAGTGATTCACTTTTCCCATGTAGACCTTGAGATGTTATAACCCTGTTATTGCGGCGAGAATGTTTTTTCACAAATTTACCTCTGAAATGCCACTGACCATCAGATAACCCGTCATTTGAGCGCACATTCTTCTCAAACGAGGATAATAGCATTTCTGTATTTTGAGCCGAGATTAGTCTCATTCGATCGACTATAGGTTTGAAACATTGATCAAGAATCTGCGGTCAAATTCTATTCTGTCCGTCCGCCGTCGGACGTCAACACGATAATTTTCGAAGGGATAAGTTCAGAGACTTGAAATTTTCAGGGAAGGTTTGGATCTCGAATACTGCGGTTAGGTTTATAAACGTGCAAAATTCGGCCAGGCTTTCAGTGAATATGGCCATTCGAAACGTTGTCTTTGTGATCATTTCGAAACTACTGATTCGATCTAGATGAAAATCTGTATCTGGATGAGGAGTGACTTGCTCAAGCTGATTGCAAGATTTTGTTCGGATCCCGTTATCATATACAGGATGTTTCACCATAAACTGTACAGATATATATATACAGGGTGGCCCACCCCAGACGCGGTTCTCATTTTGAAGCAGTAAATGAAGACATTTTGAAAATTTTTTTTTCGTGAAATGTAAGGGATAATCAGATACACAATTTAAAATTGTTTTCACATATACAGGGTGTTCGATAACAAAGATATAGACCAAAGTTACACTTTTTTAAATGGAATACCCTATATATGAATTCAAAAATTGAATGGCAAGCTCAAATAATGATGAGTTTATAAAGACCATTTTGTGCCTCAGAAGAACCATTGTAGAGAAAATGGCGAAAAATCGAAAAAAAGGAGTATTTTTAATTTGCAATTAATGAATAAACCCTTCAAACCAACGAGACAGACAATTTTTTTTCGTGTAGACATATTGGCTACCCTTATGCAGAAGAAAAAAATTTAACTCTGGAATATACTGAGTGATCATAATTAATGTTCAAACATTAACTAAAAATAATGGTCAAAAACTTTCTTATTTCAAATGGCACACACAGTATTTCTGTACCTTGTTGAACGTAAAAATTAATATCGAAACTATCTTCATTGGGTTTCCCTATACCTAAACCTAATAGTTTTCCAGTAATTTTCGATTTTTAATTCAACTAGTTAACCTACCATTATGATTAGCGATATTCATAGAAATACTTGGAAATATTTGTGGGGAAATGCTTATTACAATATTATTTGAAATCTGAAAAACTCATATGAAGTTCTCAATAATGGTGTTGCGGTCACGCAAGATTTATTATTCCTTTATAAATGATTAGGTATCTACTGTTTTTCTGAATATCAATTCTTTTTTCAATTATTTTCAAATTAATTTCGCCTAAAAGGTATTCAGTGTCATTATCATTCAATCTTTTTAGGTACATGACCTTAAATTTTTCTTTATTCTTATCGTTTTGAAGTTAAGCCATACGTTCAAAGAATCATGTAACAAACGATTCATTTAAAAAAATATTTGCTCAGGCGATGAACCTTCGATTCTTCATACTTGTTATCTCCAATTGTTGGATTGAGTATTAGTACACTGAGAAAAATCTTCATTTATATTTAATGAATTTTATTTATACTTAACAAATAACTGTTTCAAATATGGACTAACTTACCTGTATTAATATTCAACATATGATTTCTTACAGTGCATTTCTTTAATGCGAACAAACGATTATTTTCCATTAAAAAAATATTATTTACTGGGTATACTTGTATATTTTCTTAGTGAATAAATATTTTATAATATTTAAAAAACATTTTGTAATTATGATCATATATTTGTTATAATTAAAGCAGCAGTATCATTATTTCAAATGAGTCATTTTGTTATTTAACTTATTAATTTTTAATACCTAAAGTCCATTCTTTATATATAAAATTGACATTTTAAATTATGCCATATAATTGTTAACTGGTTGCTATTTGATTATTGATTATTAAGATGTATATAATATGTATCTAATAAATAACAAATAAATAAAAAAACAATTGCTCTCATATATTTATTTCAGAACTCAACAATATACACAATACATGTTTGGTATATAACAAAAAAAAATTATTTATTCTGTTTTGTGAACATTTATTGCACACAGGCCATTAGATAACGTTTCCATCTCGCGGAATTAATTCATTTAGTGCAGTCTTGCTCTCCAACAATTCAGGCAATACTTCGGGAGTGTCGCCTTCATCTGAAAACACGTTTTTTAACATTATCATTGATGAAGAATTATCTTCCAATCAAAAAACTTAGTTTTGAGTCAAGAAATTTTAGTGGATATCAAATAGTTTCTTTGTTATCAATAAATATCTTAACAGTCAATATGCTAGGGAAGACGCTTTTCAGAACTTTCCAATTTCGATAATAATATATTATTATTATCTAGTCCTCTAGTAAACATGAATGTGAATCAAATCAAAATAGCTATATCCCAGAGGGACCGAGGTCTTCTGCACTGAGAAAAATGATTATTAATATTCAACTTTCCGATTTCTTAGTCCAATATTCATTTATATTTAACAACAGAACTTATCAACTAAAAAATTTTACTACTTATTAATTTGACTGAATCTTGAATATAAAAAAACGGTTTGTTTTGCTTACATTCTTTATATATTAACAAATTTATTAACAAAAAATATTTCATTTTAGTATTCAAATGTTATTTCTTACTATCAAAGATATTGTCCAGTTTAGTGGTGAATAATTTGAGCAGAAGATATAAAATACAGAGATAATATTATTAGTAAATTATGTTTCTTAACCAGAAAGTGATATTTTAACAATAAATAAAGAAAATTTAACCGTTCCACTTCGTTCGTTTCCGATTTCGTTCGGCTCATAAAGACGCGGAATCATTCTGATGGAACATGGCGTCAATATGAACAGCTCTCTCGAACAATTATTGAGAGTTAGTTCGTTACCAAGAGTCTTATGGCAATTCTGAAAATTATGGAAAATTGTTGTTGAGTGTGTTCCGGTGGTGTTATGAAGTTAAAATTTGCATGAAGTCTTAGGACAGCTGAATAATGTTGTGTACGTGAAATTCAAGCGTGGTGTAAAAAACAGTTTGTTCCATGTGTGATCAGCCAAGCACATATTAAAAGATAGAGGGAGAGTATACCTGCGGATTATACACTTCATAATAATTCCTCGAAGGTGAGCTATTGTTTTGATTCAATTTATTAGATTTCATATACCTATACATAAATTACACAAATTCCCTGATTAGATATCCCTTTGGTTGATGCTTTTCGAGCTAATTTCAATTTCATTTCTTTCGATTCAAAATTTGAGTTTTCATTTCTTTTTGACTATAGATTACACAATTTTTTTTCTCTACAATTTTTTTGAATATCATTCATTCTTAACAGTTCAATAAAGGAATTATTTATTCATCAATCGTTTTTAGACAAGGAAATATTATTACATATTCATTATTTGTGGGAAACTAGAAAAAAGATTTAATGAGCGTGATTATTTATGAAGTAGAAGATTGTGGAAATATTCAGGTTTAAAGGATCAGTATTTCACTTTTATACATTATACATCCGAGCTATCGATCATTTTCATAACCTTTCTCAAGGCTGGAAAAAATGAAAATATTATCTGTTATGGTGCCTCTCATACACAAAATTCTGATAATACAGATGGGATTTTTTTCATACTGAAATTTTATGTTCTTGCAACTTGGTGCTAACAAATTTCAACTCCAGTAAATTCTTTTCAGGATCAACCAATCAGCTGATAGTGTGCTTTTATTTTCGTCTGAAGGTGTGCCGGAACCTCCCAGTCCCGGTGCCTTCCACCCAGTATGATGTTTTTTTATATTCATGATGTTTTTGACATTTCAATGAATATATTTTGTTCACTCCATAATAGATTTTTATTCTACCCCTAATAAGTATCTCATGAACAACTAACTAATGATACATAACAGTTATGCAACATTTTATAATTTTAAATATCATAACATAAGAGCTAATACAATTAAAAGTACTATTTCAGCAATAATAATGCTATTTGTTTAATATTAAAAAACTTATTAACTGTTTAACATGAGATAATGACAACAAATATTTGATTTCTTAACTATAAAGAATACTATGTATTCATGAATTCCGAAACATTAATTCCTAATTGATTATTTTCTATATTAACAATCGTTCAATAACAGTTAAGAAATCTTTCATATTCCCTAAATCTGGTTATTTGTATTAACATAAATGCGATCAATATAAAGAAATAGTATCTTTGGAGTAATCTAATATCTAATTCATCACAAATGAATGATTTCTTAGTATCAAGATGTCAATGCTGTAAGAAACCAAAACATATCTTTTAAGAAATATTTGTTGGGACGTATAGTGAAACAGATATTTCTTACATACATTCGAAATTTCTTAGTGGTGAATATTTGTTTTTCTGAGTGTGGAAATACTGAAGTCTATAATGTACATAATCACAAACCTCTGAATCTCTCCACATATTCACCCATTCCCATAAGTAAATTCTCCATCACTGTAAAAATACACTGTTCGTTTCACCAAAACACGACGCTATAGATATTACATTAAAAGCGTTAATCTTTAATATCTATAATGTAGCACTTACTCAACATTGAATCTCTGAATCTGAAACAGTGAAACCAAAGAGGAACTTTGTCTTAGTCTTTGGTGAAACTGCAGTCAGTCGCAGATCGCCACGCCGAGAAGTAAACCGCGAAATGAAACGCATGCGCCAAACCAAGCCACAGCACCACCACAGATTTCAGAATTATCTGAGCACCACTAGACACTCTTTTCTTGCCAGGCGCCTTGGGCCTGGAGCCGGACTGTCAGACGACACAGTTGGCCGACGTCATGCGTCATGTTGAACGAACTCTTTCGAACCCACCCCACCACTGCCGAATTCGTTGATTATAAACTAATTTTGAATAACAATAAAGGAATATGGGGAAAAAAAATCAAATATGTTATGGTTTAAATAATAAATTTTCGAATATTTCCAAGGAAAATGTATTTTTCATTGTTAGAAGGAATTTATTGACAATCAAATGAATATATTGACTACTAAGAAATTTGTTCTACTACATTAAATCTTGCTATAGAGAACCATTTTTTCACATTTAGCCTGTGTTTTTCGAAAGCTTTATTTACTATGAAGAAACTTTCTTTTCAATAAACAAATCTGCCGCTAATAAATCAATATTAGTCATTTTGGCTATTATTTCTCTCAGTGTAGACTCAAAGTTTCAAAATACCTTCAAATACTACCTTACTACTGAACTGAAAGTCCTTATGCTGGTGAAACTCGTTCCACTCGGTACTCAACTCACTCTCTGGCCAGAGGTTCACTATCACAGATCTCTTTTGAAAATCTCTAGAAGTCTTCAAAATATTGAAAATGTGAAGAATAGGAAAATGTTGGACTGGAGCACAGGTTCATCGCCTGAACAAATATTTTTTTAAATGAATCGTTTGTTACATGATTCTTTGAACGTATGGCTTAACTTCAAAACGATAAGAATAAAGAAAAATTTAAGGGCATGTACCGAAAAAGATTGAAAGATAATGACACTTAATACCTTCTAGGCGAAATTAATTTGAAAATAATTGAAAAAAGAATTGATATTCAGAAAAACAGTAGATACCTAATCATTTATAAAGGAATAATAAATCTTGCGTGACCGCAACACCATTATTGAGATCTTCATATGAGTTTTTCAGATTTCAAATAATATTGTGATCATTTCCCCACAAATATTTCCAAAAATTTCTATGAATATCGCTAATCATAATAGTAGGTTAACTAGTTGAATTCAAAATCGAGAATTACTTGGAAACTATTAGGTTTAGGTATAGGGAAACCCAATGAAGATATTAATTTTTACGTTCAACGACGTACAGAAATACTTGGAATAAGAAAGTTTTTGACCATTATTTGTAGTTAATGTTTGAACATTAATTATGATCACTCAGTATATTCCAGAGTTAAATTTATTTCTTCTGCATAAGGGTAGCCAATATGTCTACACGAAAAAAAATTGTCTGTCTCGTTGGCTTGAAGGGTTTATTCGTTAATTGCAAATTAAAAATACTCCTTTTTTTCGATTTTTCGCCATTTTCTCTACAATGGTTCTTCTAAGACATAAAATGGTCTCTATAAACTCATCATTATTTGAGCTTGCCATTCAATTTTCGAATTCATATATAGGGTATTCCATTTAAAAAAGTGTAACTTTGGTCTATATCTTTGTAATCGAACACCCTGTATATGTGAAAACAATTTTAAATTGTGCATCTGATTGTCCTTTACATTTCACGAAAAAAAAATTTTCAAAATGTCTTCATTTACTGCCTCAAAATGAGAACCGCGTCTGGGGTGGGCCACCCTGTATATATAGCCATGTAGATGACACCAAGAAACTCATTTTTACATGACATATACTCCTTTCTCGAAGCATAAGCAAGATACTGGGTGTTCAATATCAACTTTAAGCAATATTCTGATAACTGTGGGAAGTTATACGTGAACTTTGAAGTAACGGTTTCTGGTCACATCTTAGTAATTTTTTGGTGTTCAGTCCAATGGTGGTGTAGAATTAAGAAAACATCAAAATGTTGAAAACCTGCAAAATTGGAATATTTTATCTCCGATTGCCAAATTGGACACCACCAATGTTCTCGATTTTATAAGATTTCTCTTGGAAATTTTTCCCAAAATTCGAACTCAACCTTTTTAGTTTTAGTGAAAAAAAACTTCCACCCAGAATTGTTGGAGTCTTTCAAGGTTGAATAATTATTCATTCTTACGAGGCCTTACGAAAACCAAAATTGTGCCAATGGGCTGCCAGACTGATTCGAATAAAAATATGAATTCATTTTCATAAATTTCTTTCAAAAAACTCCAGTGGGAATCGAACTCTCCACTTCCAAACGACTATTCATTAATTGATAAATCCAATTTATTCCCAGCAGAGTTTTGTTGAAATTTTTCTATTCATGAATTCATATTTTTATCCTGGTCATTCTGGCAGCCATCTACTTCGAGCGGAATTTTTGGAAGGCTACAAAAAGAAAACTAATGAATAAATTTTATTTTGTTTCCACATCAGTGTTTAGAATGAAAAATTTTTTACCAATTTTGGGTGAAAATTTTTCTTACTGAAACGAAAAAAGTTGAGTTCGAATTTTAGAAAAAAATTTACACGGAAAATGTTATAAAATCGAGTACATTGGTGGTATCCAATTTGGCAATCGAAGATAAAAAATTCCAACTCTGCTGGTCTTCACCATTTCGATTTTGTTTCATAGTTCTTCGCCACAATTAGACAGAACACCAAAAATACTAAGATGTAACCAGAAACCGATATTTCAAAGGTCACGCATAATTTACCACTGTCGCACAGTCAACAGAATATTGCTCAAAGTTGATGTTAAACATCCTGCACCTTGCTTATGCTTCGAAAAAAGGGTATATGTCATAATTCATAAATGAGGTTCTCGATGTCATCTACATGGCTATAAGTATACAGGGTTGGGATAAAGTATGGAACCAAGTAAATATCTTTCAACAAAAAAAAAACGATATTTATGAATGCATCTGATGTACCTATTTTTGTTAATAATATACTTCCGATTTAACCAGGAATGCCATCAACTTCTTTAATTTAAATGGGACACCCTATATATTTCTACAGATTCTGAAAGAGCTTGTTATTTTGAAGTCATACATACTGAGTAGTGTGAAAAAAAATTGTAAAAACGAGGTATTGGCCAAATGAGAATCCTCATTGGATTCATGAAGCACATACCGAGGCACATACCCAGCATCCACAAAGTTAAATGTTTGGATGGGAATTGTCGAAAATAGGCTCATAGGCCCATTTTTCATCGACGGAAACTTGAATGGTGACAAGTATTTGGATCTACTAAATAACGAAATTATTTCTGCACTTCAACAGAATGGACAATTACCACAAAATGTTTGGATTTAACAAGATGGAGCACCTCCCCACTATGATTTTCTCACACTCAACACAGAGTGTATGAATTCAAAATAACAAGCTCCCTCAAAAATCTGTAAAAAAATATAGGGTGTCCCATTTAAATTAACAAGTTGATGGCATTTCCTGTTAAACCGGAAGTATATTATCAACAAAAAAAATTACATCAGATGCATTTTGTTCCATTGCACTCACCTGCAAATTTTGATAAATATCGTTCTTTTCGTTAAGAAGATATTAACTTGGTTCCATACTTTATCCCAAACCTGTATGTATGAACAGTTTATGGTGAAACACCTTGTATATGATGACGGGACCCGAACAACATTCTGCACTCAGCTCGAGCAAGTCACTCCTCATCCAAATACAAAATTTCATCTAAATCGAATCAGTAGTTTCGAAACGATCAGAAAGATAAAATTTCGAATGACCATATTCACTGAAAGCCTGGCCGAATTTTGCACGTTTATAAACCTAACCGCAGCATTCGAGATCCAAACCAACCCTGCAAATTTCAAGCCACTGATCTTATTCCTTCGAAAGTTATCGTTTACGTTCGAATAGCGGACGGACAGAATTGAATTTGACCTCGGATGCGTGATCAGTGGGTCGAACCTTCAACCTTATGGCATGAGATGTTTTCCGGCTCAAAATTCATGAACTACAGATATCGTGAGGAAACGATCTAGCCCTCGTTTGAGTGTAACGAGTGTTCAAAAACAAAATGTATTCGAAAGTAGAGCCTGAAGAATAAAAATAAACTATCAAAGATTCATATCTACAAATATCCGTACTAACCTCAAACACGATTTTTTTCAATGAAATTGTGTTGTCCTAACTATCTTCTCATCGAATCACACTGATAAATTGGTAAATTACATGCATGTTTAGGTGTTCCATAATTATCATCAGTATATTTCAACATATCACTCAGTATCTATTTCAATTTCGCTTGCTTCATGCCCGAAGAGGAAAAAATAACAGAAATAAAATCTGGTTTTTCTTCTATCACGAATATTGTTTTCCTTTGTCGGTTAAGTTTAACTTAAAATTTCGGAATACAAAAACAAGAGTATTGAAAGAGCAATTTTTTTTCATTCTTAGGTAGGTACTTATGAAAAGTTGCGAGGAAGGATGCAAAATTCTTGGCATCTGACGAAAGAGTTAAAAACGATGTTAAAATATCCGAAAAATTCAAACACCATGGCAGAAATCCGGATATAGCCCTTCTTTCTGTTATTATTTCACGCTCCTCTCCATCAAAAATAGTCAGAATCACTACGGGCAGTCTGATAGAGTAGACTTACCTCTGTTTACAAAAATCACGTTTAAAAATAATTTTTTCAGAGAGGAGGAGGCTCAGGTTCGATGCAGCGCCAGAGAGATGTTGAACAACTGAGCTCCTTTCTGAGACGACATGGCACATTTATATACCACGCGTGTTGCTCCGAATCACCGTTTACTGATCCGCAGTTTGCTGAGCATGCGCACCGAATACAGCGTATAAACATCAATGTATCGTTCCGTTGCGGTCTGCCAGCGGAGGATTCATAACGACTAACAAAGGACCTTTGCATCCCTTTTATTTCTTGAATTTCTCTGAGCAGTCCGTGTGGGATGGCACCGAATGCGCAGGTGCCATCTTCGATTTTCCACTTGTCAATCGTTGCATTATTCTATTTTAGCAGGTTTGCCCAATTTAATCTTTGGTTGATGGAAAACTGGTTTGATAATAGCTTTTTACCATGATGTTGTCCAGGTGTCCACAATATTCTTCTCCGAACCTTTCAGTAGGCGATTGCAAGTGGAAAATAGTTCATATTTCTGCCCAGCCAATACGTTCCATGGGATCGAGAGCTCACATAGAAGACCCGTCGTAAAAGACTACCTGGTACAATTCGTTTTTCGAAAGTAGTTAGGTATGCTACGTTTCTTTCTCACCAGTTCTGCTGACTGAGGACAGTTTCAACGCAGTTTATAGATACCAGATCCAGAATTTGTGAAAGAGAACATTTTTCTTATATTAATGAAAATGAATGTTTTGTTATTGAATGGTGCGCTTTATACCTAACGATTTTCCAGCAATTAGAGGTGCATTAAAGAATTAGAAAACGAATGGTGGAAGGGGGTTGGTATTTTGGATTGCGAGTCAATGTTTTTCCCCGAGAGCATTAAAAATAATTAGAAGATTTTTTATTGTAGTTTTTTCTGCATTACCAGATTAACACACTCCACACTCTACAGGATTACACAGCATCTGTTATCATTTGTATGTTTCGATTTTTAAGTTCAATTCCGTAGAAAAATGAATGATTTATTCGAGTGTACTGAAAAAATACATGAGTGACTATTTCCCTCGTCTGAATTTCCACCAATCAGAAACGCGCAATTTTGAATCACAAATGGTTTCTAGATGGAAAAACTGTATGGCAGCAGCTGTCAGCAGTTTTTTCGGGTTTACCCGCGGCAAAACTTGACAGTTGTTGTCAACGAAAATTAATAATACATACATAGATGCATCCAGAATAATCTGTTACTCATGAAATATTCTTGTCAAATACCATTCGTGCATCTAATTTTTCCTGAGAAAAAAATCGAAAAAACACAGTGCAAAGTAATATTTTTTTAACAAAAAGCATTCGTGCAGGTGCAAAAATCCTCGTCTTCGACTCGGATTTTTGTTGCCACCTGCACTCATGCTTCTTGTTAAAATATTACTTAGCAAACGTGTTTTTTCGATTTTTTTCGGAAAAATTGGATGCACTTATGATATTACTTATGAAAATAGAACGTGTAATCTGTCATATAAGATGTAACACAATAAGACGAATAATGTTGTAAGGCTAGTTCACAGATCAAAGCATCAGCATGTCTTGATTTTCTGAGCACCATTTCAAAGATACCTTGAATTAATCAGGTGCAATTAAAATTTTTGTTTAGGTCTTCAAAAACAATACACATTAATTCAACTCCTACTATCCAAAAAAAAAGGTATTTAGGTAAAATATTATATATCTATACATACATAGTATAGGTACCTACATATTCACACAAAAAAAGATAATTTTGGATCCTCTGTTGGTATTTCACACAGAAATAACATTTTCCGCAAATCGCTAGAAAATTTTAACATTTCAGTCAAAATTGGTCATAGAAAAAGTCAAGATTTCCTTACTGTTAGGAAATATTCATTTCCTTACTGTACTATTTCACTTATATGTATCTATGTATGTGTTACGGGCAATGTAATTATTTGGGTCAGTATTCATAATCCTTGGTTATTATGAATAATGACCATTAAAATTGGGCAATTTGATAAATTTGAATTACTTTACGATAATTTCTCACATTGCCCGGTCATTATAAATACCGCTATTATTTCTTTGGGCACTGTGATTAATTGACAGCAATGAGACATCCACGTGCGTGTGGTGTGCTTTTGGATATTTTTGCAATTTTTGGTACGCCCAGTATTTTGCAAAGTGATCATGGGAGAGAATTTGCTAACAGTACTATAAGCAAACCATGTAGCATGTGGCCCGAGTTGAATATGGTGCATTGGTGCATGGGAAGCCCAGACACTCTCAAAAGCAGGATTCCGTAGAACGTGCGAATCAGGACGTGGAAAATATGCTTTGTTCGTGGCAATGTGCAAGATTGTCATCCAAGACAGGGGGCCAAGGCTATAGTCAATGTGGCTGTAATGCCGACCATCCACGAAGCCGCTTTGTCGAGCGTTTCACGACCTCATCTGGACGCGTGACTTTTCAAGCTTCCGTCCGGGCCTTTGAGCGACATAGCCTTCATTCAAGCTTCCGCGTTCAAGAACGTAGAGTCTCGAAACGCTTCGGACGCTTCGGCCGCTTGAAGCTAAGCGTCCACATGTCCGCACCGGATGCATCGGACGGATCGGATTTACGGATCTCCATTGCAGAAATGCCGATGCTCCGATGCTTCCGGTGCGGGTCTGTGGACGGGCTTGCACGAGTTTCTATACAAAGAATACCGAAATCCTTTTGATCCGATCCGTCCGATGCGGACATGTGGACGCTTAGCTTAAAGAAAGTCCCGTCGACCATCCACGGAGACTGTTTACAAGCTTCTTGCGAAGCTGGCAGCTCGAAAGTCCCGTAAAAACGTGAGTGGCCTACTTAAAGGTGGATGTAAATCCGACAAATGCAGGTGTCCTAAAGAAAAAAAGCTATGTAACTCGAAATGTCACCAAAGTGGAAGCTGCTCTAATAAATAGACCCTCTATGTATTGCTACTTATTGACATTTTGTGTAAATAATTTGCAATCACGTACATATCTAATACATTATTTTTATTTGGACTCAAGTTTTGTTGGTACCTACTTATTTCATCGCCACACGTTTGTTTGTCAGCATGTGAAATTTTATTTGTTACTTTGTCAGTTAGGCATGTAAAAATTTGTTATTTTTTATAAGAAATATGAATAAAAATGATTTTTGAATTGCCCACTTGACTTGAAGCATTATATATAATGACCGGGCAATGTAATACTTGCAACATAATTTATCATTTTGTCATATCCTTTTGGGCACTTTTCGAACTGCCCGGGCATTATAAACAATGCCCAATTATTTACATTGCCCGTAACATATGTATCACAAAAAAACTATGTGGTAACAAACTTAACACTTGCCAGTAAAATTTTAGAATGAAGAATATTAGAATGAAACACTAGGTTGGAAAGGATATGGTCATGGCTATTGGGTATTAGGAAATGACAGTATGAGGATTCTGTACTCGTATACAGAATGAAAATGCAATTACAAAATAATAACGATGAAGAGTAGGTCCAGAAAAACAAATTTCCTCGGAAAATTTTATCGAGAAAAAGACGGAGAAAGTAGTAAAGTACAGTGGCGAAAGTTAATACAGCCCAAGGAGAGTTACTGAGGCTAATTCAAAGGTTGTAGCCTTCGGGAATGATTGATCAAGAAAAGAGAAGGCAACTGGGAAATCGAAGATGCATAGATTAAATATAAAGAAAGTCGAAATGAGTTGGTGAGATTAGAAAATCTCAAGGATCAAAAAGGAGAGGAGGATCCGAAGAAAGAAGTACCTACATAAAGTAGAAGCGGATATATTGTTTGAAATTCTAACGCTTTGGTTACAACCATCAGATAACATCGACCTGGACTTATATTCCACAATCAGCGAATAAGGTAAAGTAACTGACTTACTGACGCTATGTATTGTAGATATCGGGATATCGCATGTGGTTAACATAAGGCCCTACCTACTAGCAGAGTTGCCAACTGTGTATTTATAAAAATATAATAAGTATAAAAATTGCAAAGAATAGTTATTGTCGTCCGTTGTTGAAAATTGGCTTGTAGTCTTGTACACCAGTTTTCATTTTGACCTTTAGAGTGAATGGGTACTGCATCACCAGCGCTACGATAATTTTGTCCACTATTCTTTATTTTCAAAATGTAGTTTTGATATTGATGATAATTGATAATTATGGAAGATGAAAAGGCGTCGAAAGGTTGTGTACATAGTATAAATGGCACCTGCGTGGAGTGTGGACCCTAAGGGTAAAGTTATTTGTTGTGAACTTGTGAGAACATAACCAAGAAAGTTTGTGAATGTGAAGCAAAATATGGGGAAACAAAACATTCAAACCTATGAATATCAAACACAAGCCTTTCAATTTATGACAATTCTGTTGAACAAGAAGCTCAAAGAGACTCAATAATAAATGAGTTTTGTTGGGCAAGTTGTACAATGTACAGAGACATCCCATATATGAATTTTGTGTGTGCTTGATTGGTTGCCTATGATTAAGGCGCTTTATTTGAATTTGTTTCATTGTTATGGTTCTTATCTGTTGCCCATGTGTGGTATACTTTTTTGAATGTTACAGTGGATTTGAAAGAGATTTGTTTTCCTGGAGTTAGCAACGTGAAATAAATTGCGTCTTTTATTTTGAGTCTCGAATTTGAACCTTTTCGAACTTTTATTTGGTCGACTTGCTCGGCTTGCTATTTCACAGTGAGAATCTCAGTGTAGATTCAATAAATTGAAGATATTTGTCTGTGGATTTCTCTACCCTATTCCTACTTCGATTTTCGGGAAAACTCCGTCTCAGCACAACCCTAATGAAAACAATACATCAATGATGATTGAGTATATGAAAAAGTAAAATGTAAGTCTTCATACCAAGACTTAATAATTCAGCCGAAGGACGTATTGATCAGTGAATTACATGATAAAATCATTGTTCTCAAGAAGCACATCGACCCTTTAGAAAGATTTGATTTTTCGATATGTTGAGTGCTACGTTGGAAAAGAAGAATCCAAACGTTGTATGTCTGACGGGAACAAATGAATGTTTTCAGATTTAAAAATTTCATTGTAGCTTCTCTCCAGAGAGAATGCACGAAATGGAGGAACAACGATTCTTGTTTGTGCCTTCCAGACCAAGTAGATTATACAATAGAACAACATATTGAAATTTCTGCAGTATAGAGTTGATGAAACAGAAATCCATTATTTTATCGGTGTATATTAGACCAACAACTGTTGAAGCTGACCCAAAATTTCAAACGTACGAATTTTATCTTGCAGGAGACACCAATGCTACCATGAAGAATTAAAAAAAACAAGCTATACCTGCTTAGACAACATTTTCGTGAGAACTGATGTTGAAGATGTTATGACTGAGGATTTTCATCTTTTCGACCACCAAGCTCAAATACTCACGAAACTGAAGAAGAAGGAAGTTTAAGAACATGTGAAAAAAAGACGAGGCATACATGAAACGAATATCCAAGCTTTCAAACAAAGGTTGATTCAGTATTCGTGGTAGGACGTTTCGGAAAAAAAATCCTCTGAAAGTGCTTTCAACATGATGTGTAACATTATTCTTCAAGACCTTGATCAATGTTTCCCGACAAGGTACATGAACGCAGAGAGAGCAGCTCCAATTCTTTGAAAATAATTTAACGATATCGTCAAGTTGGTGTACCTGAACTTAATGAAGGCCTTCGACACTGTCAACCATGATATATTATTCGTCATGTTGATAGTCTTTTTGTGGACACTCCATATGCTGGAGATGCTTTATTATAGCTGGCTAGGATACTTTGAAGTCTTGTCTTTCAATCCATATAAAGCTGTTATTGGTATGTGCAAGGATTCGTGAAATATAATTGGATAACATATCGTCTACAAGTATCATTTTTTTTTGTCAAAATGGCAAACTGTCGCATAAAAATATGTGAAAAGTATACGAGAGCATACAGGAAGTTTCAGAGAATTGAAAAACAAAGTCACCATCTATTCCTTCTTTGTGGATCACCCGATATGTTCGAATTAATTTTTAGGTTGTGCTCTTCTTGGAGTATATCAAGTCTGCATCGAAAAATTTTGCCAAACTCAGACCGTTATGCGTATATCGTCCGCTGCGCCACTAGTGGGACACCTGTATAAAGTATATGATATGAAACAAAATATGAGACAAACAGTGACACAAAACGAAATATAAAGCCGTGAATGATTCATTCTGCCAGACGCAGAGGACCATTAACAGGCATGGCGGATTCTTCAGCATTATTCGATACTATATTGTGAACATTTCTATCCAGGTCAAGTAGAGACTTTTTGAAAATTCTCTTCAGAAGGCCTATATTGTTCATTTGACGAATATATGTTTTATGTTATGGAACCAACTAATAATAAAGAATAAGCCAATTCGAAGAAATCATCAAGATATATAATTCAAATATATGTAATTGAAATGAGGTGCAGTTGGATTTGATATCTCTACATATTTTCATTCACTTCCTGATTCGATATAATACTCGCATTATCAAGAAATGAAAATCCTTATTTCATAAGACCATTGGATCAGCAACATCGATGGTCCGTGAAAGTATGGGGTGCTATCATCATTGGTAGGCGGGAACTGGGGCCATATTTTCTTCAAGAGAATGTCAATGCTGAAAGATATTCAGTAATGCTTGAAGGTGAATTACCAAATTACAAGTTACAAATTACAAATTACAAGTTACAAGCTTCAAAGCTTGTAATTTCAGAGGGCTCTCCACAGGAAACCTAGGAGTAATCAGGATAAACAATATATCATATCATATCATATTGCACTAGACCTTAAGCAAGGCACACACTAAAGGGAAATCTGTGAGATCTGATCCGCAGTCCTGATCTGTTTCAGATCTGGACTGCGGATGGGATCGCTCCCGCCGATCTGGTCTGTCGGGATCGATGAGATATATGATCCGCGACAGACCAGATCGGCGGGAGCGAACCCATCCGCAGTCCAGATAATAATAATTGTTTTTATTCCCAAATAAATGGATTACAAACAAAATTTTCAAGAAAACAGTGGGAAAAGGCGAAGTCCAGAAATGTGCGACAAGCACACATTCTGCTCTACTTAACCTATCCAATTTAAAAAAAATTAAAAAATGTTATTTTAAAATTATAGATCTGAAACAGATCTGGACTGCGGATCAGATCTCACAGATTTCCCTTTCGTGTGTGCCTTGCTTTATGCGTAGAATTCACTAAATTCAGTTCTAAAAAGATGGTGCACCTTCTCACTATAGTCGTGAAGTTCGGCAATATCTGAATGGTCAGTTTCCAGGAAGATGAATTGGCAGAGGTGGTACCATGAACTGGCCTGAAAGATCTCACGAGATTATAAAACTTGATATTTTTCTATGGGGATATGCGTTTCGATGACGATTGAAGATATGACAAGTCACATTCGAACTGCTCTTCAAACATAGATATGACGTGAATGCTCAGGTGTATTGCAGGCGAAGACAAACTGATATCTATACTCCATTCACTTTTATAAAGTATCGCGGTTTGCCATGAAATTTTGACACATTTCACCGTATATATTTTGAAAATTTTAGGTTATGGTCATTCACTGTCAGATACGCCCACAACGTTGCCGTTTCTGCTAAAAAATCGTAGTAATTACGTATTTATTAAAATGTTCCTTTGGGAAATTAATGAATTTGAGAAAATATTATGTTGATTCAGAAGACATTTAACTACATTTTTGCACAACCTGAAATACTCCAGTATGAAAATGTAGTAGTTCTACGAAACCTGCGCCACAGTTGAATCTTCGAAGAACTAACTCCATTTACAAAGTTGAAAAAGAGTAAATAGAAAGTAGACCTGGCAATGTCGCTTAATTTTCACGAGTGCCAAACTGCGTCTGTTCTAGGGGAAAAAACTTGATAAACCTAAATCATGGCCAACCGCGATACTTTATAAAAGTGAATGGAGTATATATATTTCAATTCTGATATAGGGGCTATTTGGGTGGCAGTCAATAATTACAGATCAGTCGACTAAAAACACCTATATATATTTCAATTCTCATAATTCGTTTTACTTTACGAAAATGGTAACTCTGTGGACCGACCCGAGGAAATCTTTCGAAAATGTGAGTTCAGAAGAATCTTGAAATTTCAGCGAAGCAGTGAGGAGATAATCGATTCATACGTAGGTGAAATTTCGATTCTCTAGGCGATGTAGATGTAGAAGTATTCCTTAAAAATTCGCGAAAATCGCGAAAAAATCCGACAAAAAGGGAAATTTCAAACTCGCTAAAACTTTTTTCACAGATATCCGACCATGATGTGAATATACGTATCGAAAGAGGAAAGGCCAATGGAATATACCTTGGTATTCATATTTTCATATTTACTCCTCCAAAAAACCTAGACTAGGATGGATAGCACCTTCATTCAAGAAAGCGAGCGAACAACTAGAAAAATCTCCATTGGCTATCGAAAAATTTAAATAGTATGAATACACTCGAACTATATAAATCTGCCAAGCTTCAGTATAAAATTTTGTTGAAACAAGGTAAAGGACCCCGCACTTTTCTTATGGCAAATGGCGTTCCGTCAAATGTTCTAATTTTTTCGTATAATGTAGTACTCGACCTACTTATCAAAAGTGTCCATGGCGCCAACTCAATCCTATGAATAGTTTTTGAGATACAGGGCGTTGAAGTTGAGAATTACCCACTTTTACTACGCGCGTATCTCGAAACAGAATCGAATGAACTTCAATTTTTCTCAAGAAACATTTCATTCCATCCCTGTATAGATTTACTATAAGTACAACTGTATATTGCGTCTTCCCCACAATCAACATTGTGCGCATATGTATCATCTTGATGTAAAGTGTATTTATACCTAATGCAGTCAGTCGATGTATGACAATTAAACAGTTCTAATATAATTTGGATTTTCCTTTTAAAACAAATTTATTAAATAAATTCTTTATGTGAAGACACATATAGTAGTAGTGTTCTAAACAATCCCCAAGGAGCAACTATATGGAGGACTATGACCGAAAATTTTTACGAATACAGGATTATCCATAATTGAATGCTTGCCCGATTTTGAAAGTATAAAATATGTAAGTTCCAGAACGAAAACGTTCGCAAAATGAACTATTACACTAGATATGTTGATGTTATATCGAAAAAACTTAAAATACCCAGAATTTATACTGGGTGATCCATTATCATAGAAACTATTCACAATGAAGGTTAAGTGGACACCCTGTATTTTCGGGTTGATTTAAGGTGTTTGTTTGATTTTTTCAGAATATATCATCATGGACTCGAAAGAATTCAGGTTGATTCAGTCATGAAATAAACTGTGAACCTCACGAAAATACCCAAAAACCAGTTTTTTTTTCATCACCCTCTATTTCAAGATTAACTCCGTTGAGGTAGGAGTTTTCTTTCACCACTGTACTTGATATAAAAACATCAATAGGGCTGAGAGTTTTTATCCTCTTCCTATGACCAGATTTTTTGCTGGAATAAGAATAGAATAACAAAAATAAATAATTTTCATATTAGATAAAAAAATCTGGTCATAGGAAGTGGATAAAAACTCTCAGTCGTATTGATGTTTTTATATCAAGTACAGTGATGAAAAAAAACTCCCACCTCAACGGAGTTAATCTTGAAAAAGGTGGTTTTTGGATATTTTCGTGAGGTTCACAGTTTATTTCATGACTGAATCACCCTCTATTCTCCGAAGTCCATGATGATAGGTTCTGAAAAAATCAAACAAACACCTCAAATCAACCCAAAAATACAGGTTGTCCACTTAACCTTCATTGTGAATAGTTTCTATAATAATGGATCACCCAGTATGAATTCTGGGTATTTCTGGTTTTTTCGATGTAACAACATATCCAGTGAAATAGTTCATTTCGCGAAAGTTCTCGCTCTGGAACTGACATATTTTATACTTTCAAAATCGGGCATGCATTCAATTATGGATAACCCTGTATGTGTATGCGTAACGATTTTGGGTCATGTTCCTCTATATGGTTGCTCCCTGGGGATGGAATGAAATGTTTCTTGAGAAAAATTGAAGTTCATTCGATTCTGTTTCGAGCTACGCGCGTAGTAAAAGTGGGTAATTCTCAACTTCAACGCCCTGTATCTCAAAAAGTAGTCATAGGATTGAGTTGGCGCCATTGACACTGTTGATCAGTAGGTCGAATACTACATTATACCAAAAAATTAGAACATTTGACGGAACGCCATTTGCCCAGTGGCGTAGCTAGATAGTCAGGGGCCCTGGTGCAAAAATCGGAAAAGGGCCCCTAAATGAATTGTTTGGTTTTTAATAAGTCGAAATATAAATACTTCGAAGAAGCAGAGCTACACTTACAAGGTACAATTGAGGAGTATACTTGAATAAATGATGTTGTCATTAGGCAATGAAAAGAAATAGGTACATTTTTGATTATTTGGTAAAATAATAATAAGAATAATGTATTTAAGGAATTAATTTAAATTAATTATTGAGTATTCAAACCTGGAGGTCGATCAAGTCTAGATTTGAAGTCATTGATTTAATCGGGATAAATATGTTTACAACCTTTAAGACTTATTTTTTTGCAAAAGATTCATTGACTTCACTCAAATCTAGACTTGATGCAGCTTCATTTTCAATTGATATAAGCGATAAATATCGAGCTTTGCCTATCCCTGTAGTGTTCCTCAAATAATTTTTTATTATTTTCAATTTGCTGAAAGATCTTTCAGCTCCTACAGAGGACACAGAGGTGACAGGAATTGTATGGAACAGTAATATTACTGTAAATACTTCTGTTGGATCGCATTTCGTAATTCCTTATTGTATTTTATTTATTATTTCATGTATTTTCATACATAATTCGTGGATTCTCCATGTCTTATTCAATTCAGGTAGAAATAGGTGATAAATATTAAGAAATTGGATTGAAAAGTTGGTCCCTATCATATCGCAATATTTACTTTGAAATTTGTCGCAGCTTTGAATTTTTCGTCTACATCTATTAGAAATGAGGGTGACAGAAAATTAAAAATTTTGTTGACTGCAGTCATACCCACCATTCAAAAAGTGCCTATCATTTTTCCAAGTTCACGCCCTCAATTTTTTACCTGAAAGCTTGATTTTTTTTAATTCTCCTGGAATTTCAGGAAGTTCTCTACGATTTCACACTTACTGTCTTTTCAGTATTTCCATTATTTTTTGCATTAATTAAGCGCCTATCCGAATGAAATTTTTTTTAAATATAGAAAATTGATTCTCTATATTTGAAAAAAATGAATTTTCTAAAAAAAAATTGTTGAACAACCGCCGAAAAACGATTATGAAGACAATTTTCATATACTCTCAAATTCAACCGACATCTTTTAACTTCAATTTGAAGAAAAAATCAAGCTTTTAGATGAAAAATTGAGGGCGTTAACTTGGAAAAATGAAAGGCACTTTTTGAATGGGGAATCGGTGCCGTAGCCGATTTTTTCATGCGACAAAAGAATTTCATCAAAGAGAAAAAATTGGAGTGCCCTCAAGAGAGTGCAAAAAACTCAACTCTGCTTACTATGCAATAAACAAGGTCAGAGACTCTTCCAACTCAATCTCTTATTAATATTTATTACAGCTCTGCATATAGTCACCTGAGCTATAATGTTGTTCTCTGGGGTAATTCGGTCGACTACAAAAGAGCAATCATATCTACAAAGTGCATTTTGCGTCTAATTTTCGAACTTAAGCCACGTGATACATGTAGGCCATGGTTTATCAAATATAAAATTCACTCTACCCTGTATTTTTATATGTGCTTGATGTATGTGTATGATGATTTGTCTAATTTTACTAAGTTGAATAGTTTTCATAGGTATAACTATAACACTCGTAATTACGAAACCTTGTTTGTCCGTGGGCATGTCACGGCCAAGAATGAAAATTCTCCTGCCTATCGAGGTATAAAAATTTACAATCATCTACCTAGTAGAATAAAAAAGCTGAACCGTGATAGGCTATAAGATCTGTCCTCGCTAATAAGGGCTAATACACTTTAGGCGAGTACATCATGGATAATACCATTGATAGTTTATAGGTATTTTTTTATGACTCATTCAATACATTGTTGAATGTCTTTATGGATTAATAAACCTTCTTTCTTTCTTTCTATAAAAATTATGTCTATTTCGAAAAAAACGTTTTCGTAACGTTTAATTTTCTGCCCAAAATAATATTTCCAATGCCTAGTGAATTCGAAAATCGTGCAATACGCGCTAGGACGGCCAGCCGACTCCAGGTGTGAAGAAATGGCGACAAGAAAAAAATTGTATAAAAGAAAAAAAAATTGTTTTCCGCTAGGAGTTACCTGAGGGAATGTAAACGGGGTGCCATACAATTTCGCGTATGATACACGAGACTAGATAAAAACCACTGGAAAAACTCTGTCTCCCCGTATAATATGTGTAGTGATACTGAATTTGAAAAATATGCTGATATCCAAATTAAAGAACTTCTTGTACTTGAAAACGAGCTTCTTCATCGATCTGGATGGTAGTATCTTCAAATTATATCTGTAACAAGAACAAAGAAGAGGAACCGAGAAAGAAGAAGTAAAAAAATATACTTCACCTGTAATAAAAACCTTTTCACGATGGGTTACAAATTATAATAGGAAGTCCCAATCAAATAAAAACCAACGCGTCGTCAAATAGAACTTCTTAGGTGACGTGGAGATCTATTCGTAAATGTATATACAGGATGTTACTGAATTGGAGATACAAACGGAAAGGGAAATTTTCTGCATAATTTTAAGAAAAGAAGTTCAATAAATATGGGACTGGAAAAGTTTCGTTTCAGAGTTTGAATTTTTGTTCGGTTTTTTTCTCATAGTATCCGTACTTTTTGATATTCAACTGAAATCAGGCATATGTATCACAATTTATAATATACAGGGTGTTTCACCATAAACTGGACAAACATATATAGCCGTGTAGATGACACCGAGGAAGTCATTTTTGCCCTATGCCCCGTTTTTGACGCATAAGCGAGATACAGGGTGTTTAATGTCAACTTTGAGCAATATTCTGATAACTGTGGTGATTAATGCGTGACATTTGAAATAACGATTACTGGCCACATCTCAGTATTTTTTAGGGCTCAATTCAATTGTGGTATAGAATTCTGAAGAAAAATTCCAAATGGCGGAAAGCCTGCAAAGTTGGAATTGTTTTTTCTCGGTTGCCAATTTGAAAAGCACTATTTCAACGTACTCGATTTTCTTAGATTTTCCTTGAAAAAATTCTTTCAAAATTCGAACTTTTTTTACATGTCTTCAGTGAAAAAAAAATTTCGGCCGAAATTGTTGAAATTTTTCATGGTTGAACTATCTTTCATTCTGAATACTGAGGTGAAAACAGAATAAAGTAATATCTATTGGTTATCTTTTTGTAGCCTTCCAAAAATTGCGCTCGGAGAACTTTCCTAATTTTTATCCAAAATTGTGCTAATGGGCTGCCTGAATGACCCGGACAGAAATATGAATTTATAAACTAAAAAAATTTTTTTCAAAAAACTTTGGTAGGATTCGAGCTCTCTACAAGTATGAATTGGGTTCATTTTAATCTTATAAATTTCCGTTTCCAAAGCGACGCTAGTAAATCTAAAGTGAAGAGTTCGATTCCCACTAAAGTTTTTTGAAAAAAATTTTTTTGGTTTATAAATTCATATTAACGTCTAGGTCACTCTGGCAGCTCATTAGCCTAAATTTGGCGTTCGTACGGCCTCCAGTTTTTTGAATAAAAATTATGAAAGTTCTCCGAGCGTAATCTTTGGAAGGCTACAAAAAGAAAACCAACTCATATTCCTTTATTCTGTTTACACCCAAGTATTCAGAATTGAAAATAGTTCAACCATGTAAAATTCCAAAAATTCAGGGCGAAATTTTTTTTTCGCTGAGGACATGTAAAAAAAAAGTTGAATTCGAATTTTGAAAAAATTTTTCACGAAAAATCTCAGAAAATCGAGTACGTGGAAATGGTGCTTTCCAAATTGGCAACCGAGAAAAAAAATTTAAACTTTTCAGGCTTTCCGCCATTTTGAATTTTTTTTTCAGAATTCTACACCACAATAGACTTGAGCCCTGAAAAATACTAAGATGTGGCCAGTAATCGTTATTTCAAATGTCACGCACAACACACACAGTTATCAGAATATTGCTCAAAGTTGACATTGAACACCCTGTATCTCGCTTATGCGTCAAAAACGGGGTATATGTCATGAGGCAAAAATGATTAAGCTGGTGTCGTCTCCACGGCTATATATGTTTGTCCAGTTTGTGTTGAAACACCCTGTATGAAGGCTTTCACGGAGGTGCGTCAAGTTGGTGACACACCCCCCGAATTTTGGTATCGAAATGTTTTGGGAATTTTGTGCCCATTTTGTGCCAATTTGTGCCGTATGTTATGAATTTTGTGCCCGTTCCGTTTTCGAGATATTTCAAGTTTTCCAAGTGTGTCACCAACTTGATGCTGTGACACACTTGTGGAAATTTGAAATTTTTTTTCTTTCGATAAATTGTGCCCATTTTGTGCCAATTTGTGCCGTATGTTTTGAATTTTGTGCCCGTTCCGTTCTCGAGATATTTCAAGTTTTCCAAGTGTGTCACCAACTTGACGCTGTGACACACTTGTGGAAATTTGAAAATTTTCTTCTTTAGATAAATTGTGCCCATTTTGTGCCAATTTGTGCCGTATGTTACGAATTTTGTGCCCGTTCAGTTCTCGAGATATTTTGAGTTTAGTTTGTGAGGAGCGTCAAGTTGGTGACACACCCCCCGAATTTTGGTATCAAATTGTTTTGGGAATTTTGTGCCCATTTTGTGCTAATTTGTGCCGTATATTATGAATTTTGTGCCCGTTCCGTTTTAGAGATATTTCGAGTTTTTCATGTGAGTCACCAACTTCACGTTGTGACTCACATAAGGAAAGCTGGAAATTCTTCTTTGGATAAATTGTGCCTATTTTGCGCCAATTCGTGCCGCATAGTATAGATTTTGCATGCTTGCAGTTTTCGAGATATTTGAAGTTATTCCTGTGAGATGAATAGATGTAGCAGAATTCAAAGAGGAGCTTTAATTCCATGTCATAGTTTCATGTGATCATTTTAAAGTATGAGTTGTTGAACTTGCAGAAATTCGGTGAAAACAACCAATTTCAATGATTCGACGACCTTTTCACTTAGAATAATCAATTCAATATACCTAATATTTGAGTTGATGAATTAATTTAATATAGGTACAGGTTTATCGAATACGTTGACACATCCTCAGTTTCAATTATACAGGGTGTTTGGTAATTTGACGTGAACCTTGTAAAGGGATATACTAGAAGTCATTTGCAGTTAATTGCGTCGAGTGAAGCATGGTCCGAAAATCTATGGTTACGAAGATATCGCTATTTTTCAACTTTTTTGAAATGAAATTTTCTGCTTCGTTTTGTGAAAACTACTCGACTCTAAATATCCAATGAATATTTTTTTTCAAAGCTGAGGAGATGGTCCTCATTTCTTGCGAAAAAGTATTCACTAAAAATTCAGATAACCTGAGATATACAGGGTCATAAATGGCTGCACCTGTTTTCCTAATGAAATCTTGATAAAACAATTGAGAATTACTCGAAAAAAGTATTATGAACTTGGTATACAAATGTAAGGAAAAGCTACCCTGTTTCATCAGCTTTCCAAAAAGGTACATATGTCAATAATTCCTTCATGCAATCAAAAAATATGGCTGGAAAACCAAGCAGACAACAGACTTTTTCGAGTCATTTAGATATCCTATCATCCTTTATTTCACTCGGCGTGATTCGTAAGCGGTTCATGGTTCGATCACTTTCAGCAATTATTCTCGGAATAGGTGACATGACAGATCACAGATTAAATTACCAAACTGTTAGTTGCTTTAATGATACTAACCACAAACAAATCCGTATAATAAACATAAACATAGAAATAAACATAAACAAAAAATTAACAAAACTAGAGATCCTGCTTGAGTTGTCGCCCTCGATTTCTTATGCATGCACGCAGTTTACGGCGTACTTCAGAAATTGTTACCCGCGTTGAGAAGTCATTCTTCACATGCTGAGCAGCCGTCAAAATTCGCTCCCTCAATTCTTCAGCTGTCGTCACTGGTGTACCTACTATACACTAGCTGTTTTATATGACCCCAAATGTAAAAATCACATGGGGTCAGGTCCGGACATCTGGCCGGCCAAGAAATTGGCCCACCACGTCCTATCCAACGTTGGGGATAGTTTTGGTCTAGCCACAACCGCACGTTTCTGAAGTAATGAGCTGGACAGCCATCATGCTGAAAAATAATTCGTGATCGAACTGTCTACGGTACATCTTCTATAATTGCAACCTAAGCTCGTCACGCAGAAAATTTTCGTACGAGATCCCATTTAGGTTATCAGGTAAAAAAACTGGTCCAACAATACAAATGTAGACGGAGCCTATCCATACATTGAAAGAAAATCTTTTCTTTTTTCTGGGATTCTGACCTTTTGGCGCCCAATAATGCGCATTATGGAAATTTGTTATTCCGTCTTGGTTAAATTCAGATTCATCTGTCCATAAGATGTGTTTCAAGAAATTGGGACCCTCGATATCGCAATTGAGAAGAAACCGACAAAAGTCCATTCTTCGGACCGGATCTCCCTCTTCAATAGCATTTCCATCATACAATCCGTAAAAGTACAAAATGTCAGCATATTCTGCGTTTCCACAACAAGCCATTGGAGTATGTACTTTCAATCGATTGTTGAAGAATTCAACGGCTATTCTGGAAAAATTAACTTTTCTTATTGTTGTAACTGCAAGCAACTAACAGTTTGATAATTTAATATGTGATCTGTCATATCATGTCAACTGTTCCGAGTGATCGAACCATGGCCCGCTCCGCTTACAGCTTACGAATCACGCCGAGTGAAATAAAGGACTTAGATTGCATGAAGGAGTTATTGACATATGTACCTTTTTGGAAAGCTGATGAGACAGGGAAGTTTTTCTTGAGATTTGTACACCAAGTCCATAATACTTTTTTCAAGTTATTCTCACCTGTTTTATCAAGATTTTATGAGGAAAACAGGTGCATCCATTTATGACCCTCTAATCTCGGGTTATCTGAATTTTTAGTGAATATACTTTTTCGCAGCAACGAGGACCATCTCCTCAGCTTTGAAAAAAATATTCATTGAATATTTAGAGTCGAGTAGTTTTCACAAAATTAATTATTTTCGATAACGAAGCAGAAAATTTCAAAAAAGTCGAATAATCGCGATATCTTCGTAACCATAGATTTTCGGACCATGCTTCACTCGACGCGATTGACTGCAAATGACGTCTAGTATATCCCTTTTCAAGGTTCACGTCGAATTACCAAACACCCTGTATAATTGAAACTGAGGATGTGTCAACGTATTCGATAAACCTGTACCTATATTATATTAATTCATCAACTCAAATATTAGGTATATTCAGAGCCGGACCGTGGGCGTGGCGAAGCAGGCATTTGCCACGGGCGCAAACGACCTAGGGGCGCAAAATGTGAAATATGATATATTCCATTTTAATGTCTATCTACAGGGTGTTTCACCATAAACTGGACAAACATACAGAGCCGTGTAGACGACACCGAGGAAGTCATTTTTGCCAAATGACATATACCCCGTTTTCGACGCATAAGCGAGATACAGGTTGTTTAATGTCAACTTTGAGCAATATTCTGATAACTGTGGTGAGTTATGCGTGACATTTGAAATAACGGTTACTGGTCACATCTTTGTATTTTTTAGGGCTCAATTCAGTCGTGGTGTAGAATTCTGAAAAAAAAAATCAAAATGGTGGAAAGCCTGCAAAGTTGGATTTTTTTTTTCTCGGTTGCCAATTTGGAAAGTACTATTTCAACGAACTAGATTTTCTAAGATTTTCTGTGAAAAAATTTCTGCAAATTTCGAACTCAAATTTTTTTTTACATGTCTTCAGTGAAAAAAAAATTTCGGCCGAAATTGTTGGAATTTTTCATGGTTGAACAATCTTTCATTTTGAATCCTGAGGTGGAAACATAAACAAAAAATATACATGGGTTTTCTTTTTGTAGCCGTCCAAAGATTACGCTCGGAGAACTTTCATAATTTTTATTTAAAAAGCTGGAGGCCGTACGAAGGCCAAAATTGTGCTAATGGGCTGCCAGAATGACCCGGACAGAACTATGAATTTATAAACCGAAAAAATTTTTTTCAAAAAACTTTGGTAAGATTCGAACTGTCTACGAGTATGAATTGGGTCTATTTTAATCTTATAAATGTCCGTTATCAAAGCGACGCTATAGTTAATCGAAAGTGGAAAGTTTGATTCTCAACAAAGTTTTTTGAAAAAAAATTTTTTGCTTTATAAATTCATATTTCTGTCCGGGTCATTCTGGCAGCCCGTTAGGACAATTTTGGCCTTCGTATGGCTTCCAGTTTTTTAAATAAAAATTATGAAAGTTCTCCGAGCGTCATCTTTGGAAGGCTACAAAAAGAAAAACAATGAATATTATTTCATTCTGTTTACACCTCAGTATTCAGAATGAAAAATAGTTCAACCATAAAAAAATTCAAACAATTCAAGCCGAAATTTCTTTTTCACTGAAGACATGTAAAAAAAGTTGAGTTCGGAATTGGAAAAAATTTTTTCACAGAAAATCTTAGAAAATCTAGTTCGTTGAAATAGTGCTTTCTAAATTGGCAACCGAGAAAAAAAAATTTCAACCTTGCAGGCTTTCCGCCATTTTGAAATTTTTGTTTTCAAAATTCTACACCACAACTGAATTGAGCCTTCAAAAATACTAAGATGTGACCAGTAACCGTTATTTCAAATGTCACGCATAACTCACCACAGTTATCAGAATATTGCTCATAAATGACATAAAACACCCTGTATCTCGCTTATGCGTCGAAAACGGGGTATATGTCATAAGGCAAAAATGACTTCCCTGGTGTCGTCTACACGGCTATGTATGTTTGTCCAGTTTATGGTGAAACACCCTGTATAACAGTATATATTATTTTGAGAATAAATAACAATTTTTGTATCGTTTTCTATTCATTTTGTTGATTGAGTTCTTGTTCATTACCTTTTAAGAAATATGGGAGATTATTGTGAATAAAAAAGTTCTTCAAAAATACAATCAATAAATGTCAATTATAAAAAACATGTATTTATTGAAAAATGAATTTCTTCAAGGGCGCATTTTGAAAGTTTGCCACAGGCGCTAGAATCCTAGTTCCGGCTCTGGGTATATTGAATTGATTATTCTAAGTGAAAAGGTCGTCGAATCATTGAAATTTGGTTGTTTTCACCTAATGTCTGCCAGTTGAACAACTCATACTTCAAAATGATCACATAATATTATAAAATGGAATTGACGCTCTTCTTTGAATTCTGCTACATCTATCTATTCATCTCACAGGAATAACTTCAAATATCTCGAAAACTGCAAGCATGCAAAATCTATACTATGCGGCATGAATTGGCGCGAAATTGGCACAATTTATCCAAAGAAGAATTCCAGCTTTCCTTATGTGAGTCACAACATGAAGTTGGTGACTCACATGAAAAACACGAAATATCTCTAAAACGGAACGGGCACAAAATTCATAATATACGGCACAAATTAGCACAAAATGGGCACAAAATTCCCAAAACAATTTGATACCAAAATTCGGGGGGTGTGTCACCAACTTGACGCTCCTCACAAACTAAACTCAAAATATCTCGAGAACTGAACGAGCACAAAATTTGTAACAAACGGCACAAATTGGCACAAAATGGGCACAATTTATCTAAAGAAGAAAATTTTCAAATTTCCACAAGTGTGTCACAGCGTCAAGTTGGTGACACACTTGGAAAACTTGAAATATCTCGAGAACGGAACGGGCACAAAATTCAAAACATACGGCACAAATTGGCACAAAATGGGCACAATTTATCGAAAGAAAAAAAATTTCAAATTTCCACAAGTGTGTCACAGCATCAAGTTGGTGACACACTTGGAAAACTTGAAATATCTCGAAAACGGAACGGGCACAAAATTTATAACATACGGCACAAATTGGCACAAAATGGGCACAAAATTCCCAAAACAATTCGATACCAGAATTCGGGGGGTGTGTCACCAACTTGACGCACCTCTTTCACGGCCAGATTCAAATGAAGAGTATTCCGGATTTTCTAGCAGAGGTAGGTATAGGTGGAAATTCCTATTGGACCACGGCTATAGAAAACTAGGAATACCCCACATTTGAAGATGAAGATCCAGTTAGTAAGCTGTGATGAATAAATTCATGGTAGTTTTGACCCATCAATTGAAACTCCTGTTCAGTTGAATATCTTGTGAAGTGCAGATACTATGAGAAAAAAGAGGGCGAATTGAAAATGAAAAGTTCACGGCATTCATGAGAATTTTTTCCTAAAAATTATTCAAGGAGTCTCCCCTTTTCATTTTTACCTCCAATTGAAGAACAGCCGGTATAAATTTATAGGGACTTGCCGACCCACACCTTAAGGGCACGAGCCGTCACTGCCATACCATGATCGAAAGTACTGTGGACCTGAAGTCTACAATAGGCTTCTAAATGTTTTAAAATTGGAGAAATTTCTTGAATAAACACTAGAGAGCATAAACACTTTTGTAGAGTTCCTAAATGACTGATTTCTAATTGACGAAGCATGTAAATTATTGATGCTTTTTAACTATTATTAGGTATTATTATTACTCTGATGAAATATCGTTCATTTCCGAATTGAACTTGATACGGTTCAGCTTTTCATAAGTTTGGACGAGTGCAAATATTAAATATCGAAACCTTTTCCGGGAAATGGAAGAAAAACTCCTGTGAAAGTTGTAGTGATTTCATTGCAATGAAATTGATGGTGGTGAAATTTCTGTAGGCGAATATAATATTATGTTAATCATCTTCCCTCATTTCCACATCATCACTATTTTCCTGCTGCTTGTTTAACGAAAGGGAGTGAAAACTTGAGGAAGCCAAATCAGAGTTCTGAATGGCACCTTCATCCGTGTTTTTCTCTCGTATGACTTCCTTGCCATCGAATAAGCCATGATCATTTGTCAGCTCACCACGTTTTGCTTTCTGTAGAATATCGTCGACCATCTCCTGTGCTAGCAATCTTTGATCTTCGCTCATCTTTTTGAACTTCATTGCTACCATTTTACCGAACAAATCATGAAAATCATCCTCATGTTCTAAATCCAAGGTATCATCTTCTGACATATCAGCGGGATCTCTTTTAGCGGATGAAGAAGTGGCTCCAGAGCATGATGCTCTTTCATCTTCGTCGGTATCTGCATCCATGGAACCATTCTGCAACAGGTTTGTGTCAATTCAATGTTTGATACAGGGTGTTCTTGGAGGTGAAGCTTTTTTTTAACAAGAGGAGAAAGAAACTCAACAAAATCAATCCATCCTTGTATGGGAGCTTTCGTGAAATAGTCTAATGAAATCATTAATCCTGTTGAAAACCTACGAAAAGACAGCTGCTCGCCTGATATTTTCAAGTAGTATTTCAAGGGAATATCGGAAAAATTATTCGATCTACTGTTGACGTATATAATAATAATAAGGATTTATTTCCAACAGGCAGAACCCAGTTACAGGAAATCTACAAAAACAATAAACTGAAACTGAAATACAAAAAGGTATCTTATACACTTCAATTTAATTACTCAAACTACAAAATGAACACAATGGACACCAAAGATCGAAAAAAGATGCCAATAGAAAAAAATAAATCTAGATTTAACAAAATGTGTCTTACGATAACGTTTCGCGTACCAACCACACAATATATCTAAAACCAGTCAGTCAAACAGAAATTTCTAACATAATTAATGAAATGCACCCAAAATATTCTTGCGGTATAGATGGTGTACCATCTGCTATTCTGAGAAAAATTTCTAAGCATGTATACAGGGTGATTTTTTTAAGTGTTTCATTAGAAGTTTTCGAGGAAGAAATTGCGATACAAATTCAAAATTTTGTATTTTTGTATTAGAGTACATGAACTCAATTTGTAAAATATTTTCAAGCGGAATTTTCCGCTTCCGGTTCTCCGGTTCTACCGGAAACGTATGTGAACTTCGTTATTTCAAATGGAACACCCTGTATATTTATACATATTTGAATTCTTCGTTTAATTCTGCAATGATTTGATGTATGATATGCGCAACCACATCAAGCGATTGTTGAGTTATTGCCTGATTCTCAAATTTTTTGACAGAAAGATTGTCACAAATAAGTGTTCATATCTTCAAAAAACATCATTGTAAGAAATTTTGTTTGCAACAGTGAAACAGAGGGAAGTACGCTGTTACTGCTTCTTGTATAAATTATGGGGAAATATTATTGACATAGCCTATCTGAAAATTATTTTGATAAACTTGATGTTTAGACAAAGAAACCTGGCATTAGTCGTGAAATTCGAATTTTATTCGATAACGCCGAAACTACTCATTTTAAAGAGATGAAATGTTTGGTACACTCTAACTTGTTTTTGACTAGCAATCGATCGGAATTATAAAATTATATGGTTTCCAATTGAAAAAAATGAGATTTCATAGTTTTATTAAGGCTCACTTTGAAGCCCTGTTTCAGACACCCTGTATAATATTTCCCCATAATTTATACAAGGAGCAGTACCAGCGTACTTCCCTTTGTTTCACTGTTGCAAAAAAATTTCTTACAATGAGGTATTTTGAAGATATAAACACTAATTTGTGACCATCTTTCTGTCAAAAAATTTGAGAATCAGGCTATAACTCAACAATCGCTAGATGTGTTTGCACATATCATACATCAAATCATTAGAGAATTAAACGAATAATTCAAATATGTATGAATATACAGGGTGTTACATTTGAAATAACGAAATTCACATCCGTTTCTGGTAGAACCCGAAGTAGATTCGGCTCGAAAATATTTTACGAATTGAGTTCATGTATTCTAAAACAAAAATACAAAATTTTGAATTTGTATCGTAATTCCTTCCTCGAAAACTTTAAATTAAACACTTAAAAAAATCACCCTTCTTAGATAGGAACAACATTCTGAGTCCTCAACAGTTTGGCTTTAGGCAGGGTATGTCCACAGAACTAGCTATTTTCGATGCAATCAAACTCATTACAGAAAGCCCAGATAGGAAAAGTTCACCGGTCGGTTTATACTATGACCTTTCAAAAGCATTTGACACGGTGGACCATGATAGGTTGATGGGCAAGCTAGAAGATTATGGTATTACGGGGGTGGCCCATCGGCTTATTCGATCATACTTCTCAAAACGGGTACAATATGTTGCAATCATTAATGGACGGAATCAATATCTATCAAGAAAATCAGATATCAAGCAGGGCGTACCTCAGGGATCAATTCTGGGGCCCATACTTTTCCTATTGTATGTGAATGATCTTCTTCAAGCTTTAAGCCCTGGTAACATATATCAGTTTGCAGTTTGATACATCCGTCATTATTACAAAAACTAATAACTTGAAACTTTCAACTGGGGCATCAACTGTGTCACACAACATGAGTTTGTGGTGTGCTACAAACATGCTCGGGTTGAATGTTGGAAAAACTGGCCTCATTGTGTTTGACAAGAGGAACAGAAATGACGAATCTCTCTATGTGAGACTCCAAAGCAGATCTATCCCAACATCAAATCACATAAAGTTCTTGGGTGTCACGTTGGATTCTAGACTTGGTTGGGAGACCCACGTGAACAATCTAAACAGTAGACTCAGCTCCATCAACGTATTACTATGCGCACGTGCAATCTATAATTTCTTATGGGATTATATTCTGGGGTTCCTCCCCAACCTCACAAAGTGTGTTCATATCACAGAAGAAAATAATCCGATGTTTGTTGAGATTGGATCGTAGGGCATCCTGTAGGCCACATCTTCTGAGCTGGACAGTTCCATCCCTATCCTTCTTGGGACTTGTCGGTTTTGTTAAGAAGTATCCTCACTTGTTCCCCAGAAATGTTGAGCTGTATTCTGCTAATATGTGTATCAGCACTAGGCAGCGAAATCAGCTATCCGTACCTACCCCAACACAGTTCAACGTTTTATGAAAGAGGCCCATACAATCAGGTAATTAAAGCCTATAACTCGTTACCACGGAAGCTGAGAGATATAGCTAACTTGAGGAGGTTCAGGGTCGCAGTCAATAATTACCTAAAGTTTAAATGCTATTATTCATTTAATTTTTGGATGTAATAGAGTTATTGTTAATTTAGTGCATATGACGTTTGCTGTGTCCTTGATGATCGTATCGCAATAAAGTCTAGTGAAATTTTCACAAATCATGGAGACTCTGTGTTCGAAATTCGAACATTATTCTAATGAAATATATTCATTCTCGATAATCTGCTGAGTGGCTAGAAACAATTGATGCAACTGGGGACTCCACTAGTGCAATGATACCAAATATGGCAATGTTATTTTTATCGTCATTATTCAATTTAGTACATAAGGTTAGATTGTAATCAATAAAGCTATCATTCATCTTCAGTCTGATCAATACACCTCTTCGGCAACTGTGGAGTTAAGACATCCCTTGAACGTTCTGAGTCTAGTCGTTCAGTTGCCTCAACATTCAAGCAAGTGTTGTTTCAAAACAAAGAAACAACAATTTTGGTCCTTCGAGCTGGATCGAGAAAAAGGATTTACGACCCTGATCTCGATCACATCATCAACGCCTGTGAGGTAACGTTCTAGAGCCAACACCAGCGCCAGCAGAAGCCCTCCACAGCCAACAACCGCATCCGTGAAGAAGCCATCCAGCGCCAAATCCGAGCCCGTGAACAAGCCTTCCGGATCAAAAATTCAAAAAGCCAGGGAACGCACCGAATCCACTGGGAAAAACAGGAGCTAAGCATTTACGGCCCCTGTCTCAACCAAACTGAAAGCGCCTGTGGGTAAGCCTTCCAAAGCCAACAACAGCGCCAGTAGAAGGCCTCCAGAGCCAACAACCGCATCCGTGAAGAAGCCTTCCAGCGCCAACTGCGAGCCCGTGAACTAGCCTTCCGGATAATGAACTCAAAAATTTTCAAAGCAGAGATCTCATGAATCCTTCAACCAACATGGAAGAAAAATTTGGAGAACAAACGAGGGTATGGGCTCCAGCAAGGGGGGGTTCAGGGGGGGCGTAGCCCCTCCTGAGATTTTTATGGCCTTATCGTTTTTCGGTAGTTAGGTTAGGTTATGTCAGTTCGGAGTCTTATGGCTTAATTTAATATATACTGCAATAATAACATAATTCAACTGATATTGTGATGTAAACCTCGAGAAAGCAACTTTACATTCGGGAAATGACGTTTGAATAAAATGTGTCCAATCTATTTTCTATATCTTGTTCCATTCCTACGAGATATCGAATATATAATAATAACATATTTAAATTCAACATATCGTTGATGGGTTTCGTTTTGGTAGAAAACTTCGGTTACAAATTTTGAGCAATAAAGATGCAATGATTCAACGTGGCAACAAGCATCGTACGCTGAATTCAATTCGAACAGAATTTTCACGTTTCAAATCACGTAGGTAATCGTTACTACGGAGATCAAAAAAAATAATTTGACAGTTGGAAATTAAAAATTCATTCGAGATATTCTTCTTAGATTATTAAATAGTAGTTTGTGAGAATTTCTTCAAGTGTGGAAGAAGGGGAAGATTTGAATGTGTGTGTTCCAAGTTGCGGTTACAATACAGAAAAGAGGATACCGAGAATGTGATCATTGTCTTGTCATTGTATTTCGAGCATTTCAAGGTACGTTTTTGGAGCAATCGCATCTAGATTTAATGAAAATATGCTTCATGGTCGTCATGTTTTTATCAACGGATACTGTCGGAGAATTTCGAAAAAATAAATTATTCTTGAAATTTTCAGAAACTATAGACTCGAAAAAATTTGAAATATTCATTGATTCAGCGCTAATGGAATTGTACATTTTTCAAATGATTTTGAATTCTTTTCGAGGTCATGTCTTTGAAAAAATAGGTCAATGACCTAAACATTTTTGGCAAATTTTGATCTTTTTAGACTATGCAAGACTAATTCTTTTCGTAAATTGTCGTTTTTTCAAGAAAATCTCTAAGAATCTTACCCACCCAGCACCCCTATTCACTCCGGATCCCGTTGAAAAAACAGCAAAATTACTTGTTTGCCAGCATTGAAACTAGTAGTAAATCATACCAAATCACTTGTTTTTCACGAAAAAAAATTAAAACATCGAAAAATCGAGGGGGACCTAAACTAGAAAATTACCATCATTTTTATTATCGTTGCTAAAAATTCAAGGATATGTCAGTGAAGGAACGAAACGACTTTGTACGAGAACAACACCTCTGCTAGAATTGTTTGAAGCATCTCCAAGCAACACGAAATGCCCAAGCAAGAATCTCTGCTTCAAATGTGACAACTATCGTCACTCATCATTGTATTGGGAAAATTACCAGAACTTAAAATTTCGGTCAGCAAGGACAGAAGCAAGATACCTACTTCCAAAAGTCAGCGCACAAGAGCTAGAGAATGAAAATAGATACGAGTCCCATCTAGGAAAAGCTTCAAATAACAGTGATGGACCAACCATCCCCATCTTGGCCACAGCATTCATTAATGTCAAAAACAACAAAGGTACGGTCAATTCCTAGTTTACTAAGGTAAAAAAAGCAAAAGCACACTTAATGTTTTCTTGAAATGAAGCGACGAATATATTAATTGCCATTTCAGAAAATGAAATTTCTGCATTTTAGTCAAACCTGTGGTCAATCATAAAGCTTTGTATCCAACTCGTACATAATTAGGCTTATGGACTTGCCCAAATTATTGGCCTCGCTCGCTTCGGACTCGTCCATAAAGACCTAATTTATGTACTTGTTACATAAATAGCTATTATTCAATTTCATGAAAAAAAAACATTCCTATTTGTATTTGTTACAAATTGGGACAAAAAGAAATTGGAAGGACGAGATCCAGTACACTTCATCCAGCGTACTGTTCAATCTAACCCAAACAGAGAAGAAAGTTTCTCAAACATTCACCAGGTATTGGGAATTATTGAATTCACTTAATATTTTCTCGAATTCATTATTTTCTCAAAGTGAATAAACATTTTGATATGTAAGCAATTACTACGACCTCTATGTAGAAAGAACAACGTTGCTAGTTATCTGACAGGAAAGTGACTATAACCTAACATTTTCAAAATATACACAGTGAAATGTGTCCGAATGTCCGGGCCAACCGGGATACATTATAAAAGTGAATGTATAGGCATCGTATGTCTGCAACGCACAATTCATCTTCGGCCACGACATCGGCAGGTCGCGCAACAGCTTAGGTTAAGAACTTCCTCTTTAAAATGTAATTTACTTCATTATTAATTCCAATATAATCACGAGTTAATACCTCGAAATGAATCGGAGGTGTGAAAAAATAACTCAACATTATCAGTAAAAATTATTGAACGATGGTACAAAAGTACCCATAGAACAAAACATGCAAAACATACAATTGTTCAAAGGTTTTTACTTCGCTTCGTTCATAATTTTTTGGCAGTAACAGCAAATGCCAAAAAACAATTAAAAATACTTACCACTGTCTCTTCTTCATCCAAAAACCTCATCAGCGGGAAGTACCATAACTCTGGTTTATAAGTTTCGATACCTGTCAGTTCAGATTTTGTAGCCAAAACCTTTTGAAGCTCTTCTTTGTACGCACAACGTAAAGTGTTAATTTTTCTTAGTACTGACTCCTTATCAGCTTGAGGTTCTACTTCGTTGAACTTTCTTATCAGCTTTCTGTAAGCTTCATTTCTTTGGGCAGTGTCCGCATATGCCTGATCTTTTTGTCTCCAAAGGCAAGTTTCAGCATGGTACAATTCTATAAACTCTTTCACCCATTCGTGGTCATCAGGCGATGACATTATACTAAATAACTACAGAACCAAACCCTGTACAACAACGTGTTGTACCCTATTCGTCTATACCTGGCTACGATAAACTCACGGAAATGCTGGTTGACACGAGTACTCTTGCAGTCTTGCCTACCTATAGAGATAGAGATAGACTATTATCTGCATTGAGCCGTTGCGTTGGTCATTGTATCGTCTGTTTCGTGAGTCGTTATAGAGCATCATCGGTGGACTTCGGACATCATCGGAATAATTCTTGGCCTGAAAGTCTTATCAGGTACTCTTGCAGCTTGCAGGGGTATTCACGGATAAATTGGAGATTCCAAACACTGGGCACTGATGAGGGCGCTGCTGACTGTGAACAATCATGGAGGAAAAGCTACTTTGTTTGGCTATGTAAAACATGATTTCAACTGTTTTTCTTTGATCTTGTGATATTCATTTGAATAATTTAAGTGAATTAATGGAATATTGATTGTGTAGTGTCGAATTCAGGTGAAAATATCGGATATCTGGAGCTATGTTGAATAATGTGAAACTGTTTATTGAAGATGCTTTTCTTCGATATCCTGGTGTTTTTATATAGACTTTTAATGAATTTATATAATTTCATTCACCTATTCCTGTAAAGCTGAAGCTTCTGGAAAGTGCAAGCATATTTCTGCAATAGTTCTGAAGTGCCCAAGGTTGTATAATTTTTAAGTTCAATAGTGGCCCTTGCAATTGAGCTTGATGCTACCCAGTATTAATAAGTTTTTTTTCGGATTCTTCTGTTTTGATTTCAGAGTAGATCTTCAAACATTGGAAAAATTGTGAAGAGATGTTGAATGTTACTGGAAATCCCAAAAAAAAAACACATTCAGGATGAGTATAAGGCTTGTCCAGTGGCGGCTCGTAAACTTTTATCTTGGGTCGGCAGATATATAAAGGCTGTATTTTGAGGCTAGGCTTTTTTTTTGGTAAAGTGACTTATTTTGATAAGTTCTAACATCTGTCAAAAAAAAAGCCTCACCCTGTATTTAAATATATTCAGTCAGTATGCAGGTTTCCACACCACCATGAAGTACTGCACTCGCGTTATTTTTTTATAGTGAAGGTTGCCATAATTCATTATAACACAGATTGAGAGTTGAGACTAAATATGGGTGCGAACTACGAATAGCGAAAGAAACTGTTGCGTTTCACGAATAAGTATTCCACAAGATAGATTTCACCATAAAAATCACTCAGTTAACTCAAAAAAAATGAGTTTAAACAAGAATCAAATGTGAAAGAAGGCGGCCATAATGGAACGGTCAAGGTCGGTAATTCCGGGAAACACCAGATTTGGGTCCTTTTCCCTAATGGGTGAAAGTCATCTTGATTTGCATAAATATCGAAGTTTCCAATTGACTAGACTCGTTAAAGATCTCTGTTCAAATTTAAAATGGTCATTTACTTGTAATATCCAAAATATATTTAGTTTCGGTCCAAAACTTCATATTATTTTTTACGGAACTCTTTGTCGGCTGCTCAAGGTTCCGACAAGGTAATTCCGGGAAACACCAGATTTGGGTCCTTTTCCTTAATGGGATAAAGCCATCTTGATTTGCATAAATATCGAAGTTTTCAATTGACAAGACCAGTTAAAATACCTAGAGCTACTGTGAAGGTCTAGCTGTTCAAAGTGTTTATAGATTTTGTTGTGAAAAGTGATTGTGTTGGAAAATCTTTTGACAAAGTGTATATAGTGTTTATGGAACAATGTCGAATTCGGAAACAGATACTTCATCTGAGGGTGATATGTGTGGACCACCACGAAAAAGGTCGCATTTCTCTGCTGAAGACAAAGGGATAATTTTGAACATTCTTCGAAAAGAATTGGAAGAACATCCTGATTTATCGAAAAAAGACACCAAAATCCTCAGGGGAGAGTGATTCAGCCGTATTCAGAATTCTCAGAGAATATAAAGAGAATAAAACATTGACGCCACCTAAGAGGAGAGCCCAGACGTTAAAAATAATCGATTCGGTTGACGATTTCGATATGAACCTTATCAGAAGAATTGTCCACGGTTTTTTTCCGGAATTAAATCCCAACGATTTCTAAAGTTCTAGAAATCGTGAATGATGACGACAGTTTGCCAAATTTCAAAAGAACAACGTTCTATAAATTAGTAAAAAAAAATTGAATTCAAGTTCAGTTAACACTGAACGATTGTGTGAAATCTCCTCGATTCGACTCTGGACGGAAAGAAACTTTACGAAGGTCCTCCTACCAATGCGCCAAACATGTCAGAAGTTTTTTGAATTTGCTCTTACTTTTTTGCTGATTTTTCGCTAAAAACAACCACTCTAAACTATGGGAGATGATCCCCCAACATAAGGGTCCTGTTGTAGCGTTCCTCGAACACCTGAAGAACAGAAGAATCATCACTTGGAAGATCGGACCTGATCGAAAGATCCTCCCGATCCATAAGAGAGTTAGGACTTTGTGAAAAGGTTTTTTAGCAGGTGAAGTAATTTTTTTTACTGCTTCTTTCTCGTTTTTCTTCTTTTTTTCCTGTTACAGATATAATTTCAAGACATTTGCATCCAGTTCAATGAAAAGGCAATTTTCAAGCACAAGGAGCTCTGTAACATGGATAGCAGCATATTTTTTTTTTGAACAAATTCAGTATCACCACACATACACGGGGAGACAGAGTTTTTCAGAGGTTTTTATCTGTTCTCGTGTATCATACTCAGAATTGTATGGTACCCCGTTCACATTCCCTCTGCTAACACTTAGATTTGGAGCGGGAAACAGATTTTATTCATTTATATAATCTGGTCCTTGTAGCCATTTCTTCACACATGCCATATGCCATGTATTGTTTGATTTAAGAAAACAGTATGTAACTCTCTCTTTCAAAAGAATATATATATATATATATATATATTGCTCTTTCTTACATTTGAACAGAGTATAGTAGTAAGTACTAGTAGTTCAATTGAGTAACCTATAGAGTACGTTCCACTAAGCGTTCACAATGCTCACGCTCACGACCGCTGTTTTTCCCATTCCTCCTGCTCGCGATCGTTGCAATCAAACATACATTACATACAAGTGGAACGGGAAACGGGAATAGTATATTCTGTAACAAGGGCAGAATGAAAATCCGATACGAGTGAATCATTCCGAGGGCGAGCCGGAGGCGAGCCTGAGGAATCACGAGTATCGGATTTTCATTCTAACCGAGTAACAGACTATACTTTCTCCACGATTGTTTCGAAGCTAGATAATTAATCTTTTAACACTAAGATGAATCATGACGTTTCGAAAACCGCAATAAATATGACAATCAGATCGGCTGACACATAGATTTATTCTCTATGTTTTCAAAGGTGTTACGGAATGAATATTTTCACACACTGTGCGGGAATGAAATTCAGTCGAAATGCTTAAAAACACGGATTTTACTCAAGCTCGAGTTGGTTATTGGTGGTAATCTGTAAAGGGCGAATCCTAAGGACCAAACTGAACAACATTCGCGGTCATAACTGGTTATTTACTTGAAATCGATAAAAGTGTTGTACTTAGAATGAATATACATATCAAGTGATGGAATACTGACATTCTATGTTCAAATTCGATGTTGGAAGAGCTGTATTCTGTGGTAGTCGTGGAGAAAAGATTTTCACAAGCGCAATCCTGACAAATTTATGAAATTTTCAATCGAAACAAATTTCAGTATTTTGAGTTTTTCTGAAACTTGATACTACAAAGCAATAATTTGTTATAGAATCTTTTGGTGAATTTTCTGATAAGTTCAAAATCAAATGCAACCTGAAATGTCTTACGATGCCGTTGTGGGATATTTGATGAGTCGCAACGATTCAGAAAGTACTTCATCAAGTTCGGATGATGAGTGGAATGCAATTTTAGAAAATTTAGTATTTCTCTAACTTCTCTGAAAATAATAAAATAAATAACCTCACCTATGAGTCTGTATCTCGAATGCAAAATTATCATCCCCACTCCTCGAACGACCGCAAAGACCCACGTCTTCGGATGGGTCGTTGTGATCTTGGCGTAGCGAAAACAATGACGTCATGAGTGACGTATTCGCCGCGTTCACAACGACCGTAGTCGCCATGTGGAACGGCTAATGGAGCATTTTGATCGTTGTGAGCGCCAAGTGGAACGCACTACTAATCGGCTAAGTCCAATGTTAAAATTTTACTTCAATTAAATATTTATAGGTACCTACTCCATTTTGCATTGACTTTTCCTCGTTTGATCCGTTTATTTGTATCACGGCCAGGAAATCTGTAAAAAAAGTTTTATCGAGTTTAAAATTACACTTTTTGCCGGATTTTTTCGCGATTTTCGCGAATTTTTTGAAAATACTCCTACATCGCCTAGAGAATCTAAATTTTTTCCACGTATGCATCGATTATTTTCCTTTTCGACCATATAAAAATTTCTCTCGTTTTCATCTGCGATTCTAAAATTCTTCTGGACCCACGGCAGATTCCCTCGGGTTGGTCCGCAGAGTTACCTAATAGTATAGAATAGAATAATCTCTCGTCTGTTACGGCCGACCGTACACATTTTTAATTCAAATAGTGCGTTTCGTTTTTTCAAGTTCACGCTTTGAATTTTCCACCTGAAGACCTAATTTCTTTTTGAATTAAAGTTGAAGGATGCAGAGCCGGAACTAGGATTCTGGCGCCTGTGGCAAACTCTCAAAATGCGCCCTTGAAGAAATTCATTTTTCAATAAATACATGTTTTTCATAATTGACATTTATTGATTGTATTTTTGAAGAACTTTTTTATTCACAATAATCTCCCATATTTCTTAAAAGGTAATGAACAAAAACTCAATCAACAAAATGAATAGAAAACGATACAAAAATTGTTATTTATTCCCAAAATAATATATACTGTTATACAGGGTGTTTCACCATAAACTGGACAAACATATATAGCCGTGTAGACGACACCAGGGAAGTCATTTTTGCCTTATGCTATATACCCCGTTTTCGACGCATAAGCGAGATACAGGGTGTTTTATGTCAACTATGAGCAATATTCTGATAACTGTGGTGAGTTATGCGTGACATTTGAAATAACGTTTACTGGTCACTTCTTAGTATTTTTCAAGGCTTAATTCAGCTGTGGTGTAGAATTTTGAAAAAAAATTTCAAAATGGCGGAAAGCCTGCAAAGTTGAAATTTTTTTTTCTCGGTTGCCAATTTGAAAAGCACTATTTCAACGAACTAGATTTTCTTAGATTTTCTGTGAAAACATTTTTGCAAATTCCGAACTCAACTTTTTTTACATGTCTTCAGTGAAAAAAAAATTCGGCTTAAATTGTTTTGAATTTTTCATGGTTGAAATCTTTTTCATTCTAAATACTGAGATGTAAACACAATGATATAATATCCATTGGTTTTCTTTTTGTAGCCTTCCAAAGATTACACTCGGAGAACTTTCATAATTTTTATTTAAAAACTGGAAGCCATACAAAGGCCAAAATTGTGCTAACGGGCTGCCAAAATGACCCGGACAGAAATATGAATTTATAAACCAAAAAATTTTTTTTCAAATAACTTTGTTGAGAATCGAACTTTCCACTTTCGATTAACTATAGCGTCGCTTTGGTGACGGAAATTTATAAGATTAAAATAAACCCAATTCATACTCGTAGAGAGTTCGAATCTTACCAAAGTTTTTTAAAAAAAGTTTTTTTGGTTTATAAATCCATATTTCTGTCCGGGTCATTAGCACAATTTTGGCCTTCGTACGGCCAAATAATCCAAAATTATGAAAGTTCTGCGAGCGTAATCTTTGGAAGGCTACATAAAGAAAACCAATGTACCTATATTTTTTCATTCTGTTTTCACCCCAGTATTAAGAATGAAGAATAGTTTAACCATGAAAAATTCCAACAATTTCGGCCGAAATTTTTTTTTCACTGAAGACATGTAAAAGAAAGTTGAGTTCGAAATTTGCAAAATTTTTTTCACGGAAAATCTTAGAAAATAATCTAGTTCGTTGAAATAGTACTTTCCAAATTGGCAACCGAGAAAAAAAAATTCAAACTTTGCAGGCTTTCCGCCATTTTGAATTTTTTTTTTTCAGAATTCTACACCACAATTGAATTGAGCCCCAAAAAATACTAAGATGTGACCAGTAACCGTTATTTCAAATGTCACGCATAATTCACCACAGTTAACAGAATATTACTCGAAGTTGACATTAAACACCCTGTATCTCGCTTATGCGTCGAAAACGGGGTACCTATAATTATGTCATAAGGCAAAAATTAGTTCCTCGGTGTCGTCTACACGGCTATGTATGTTTACCCAGTTTATGGTAAAATACCCTGTAGATAAACATCAAAATGGAATATATCATATTTCACATTTTGCGCCCCTGGTTCGTTTGCGCCCGTGGCAAATGCCTGCTTCGCCACGCCCACGGTCCGGCTCTGGAAGGATGTCTTGAGGGCACTCCAATTCATTTTCCTTGAAAAAATCGTATTTCCACATGTTATCATGATTTGATAGAAAACTCATTAGTGTGCCCTAGCAAAATCAATTTTCTATATCAAAAAAAATTTCCATCTGAATAGGAGCCCGAATAATGCAAAAAATGAAGGAAAAACTGAAAAGACTTTCAGAAAGTGAGAATTCGGAGAGAACTGTCTGAAATTCCAGGAAAATAGTGTGCCCCTTGTGATATAGATGTCCCATTTATCAGTTTTTATTTTGTTACGGAAGATGAACGCTTTTTGCTTTTACAGCCTCTACACTCAGGTCCCCCGTAATCATAAACATCTGGTCTGGTACTCTGGTATGGTGGGATGTGAATGGTGCGATTTTATTGGTATGGTCTGGTCGGAAGAGAAATTATTGTCATGTTCAATAACTCCATTTTATGAAAGAGTATTCGAATTAAAAAAAGGCGAATACGAGATTGAGTAAGGAAACTAGACAGCTGCTGGACAAAAGAAGAGAGTTAGGAAGAAACACATCACAATACACGGAACTCAACAAAACCATCAAAAAGAAAATACACACAGCCAAACTTTTATGGAATCACCCTGTTATTTGGAAAAAACGGATTTTAATTTAAAAAAAGTCGCTGATAAGTGAAGAGCAGTTTTCCCAAAACAAGTTTATTACAAAAATAATATAATTTATTAAAAGATTATTTTTATAATAGAACAGAAAATTAAAAGTGTAAATTTCTCTAAAAATAATTTTTATGTAACTGAGAATTGAACAACAAATAAAACGATTTCAACAAATCAATAATCAGTATTACCACCCCTGGCATTGATGCAAGGTTGAATTCGACGAGGCATGCTTTCTATTAAGTTGTTAATTTCTTCTTCTGTAACATTTGCCCATTCCTCTAAAGCCGCTTGTATAAGTTGCTCTGCGTTACCAGGATTATTTTGACGAGCTCTAATTTTTCTTTTGATCCTATCCCACAAGTGCTCGATAGGATTAAGGTCCGGGGAACAAGAAGGCCACTCTAAAACAGTCACACCTTCTGTTTCGAAAAAATTTTTTGCAACTCTGCTGGTATGTGGAGGTACATTATCCTGCATAAATAGGAAATAATCTCCAAAAGCACCTCGCCAGAGCCTCACTACAGGTTGTAGCACTAGATCAACATACCTACCCAAGTAGCATTTTTTGTTTTATAAAAGTGCGAATACACTCTTCGACACTGCCTTATAAAATTCAGAGTTATATAATGTAGATACAAAAAATTTTCCCTGTCCCCTATATATCCTTTATTGGCCTTAAATGATATAATTTATAACTTCCCTATAAGTGTCGACAAAGACTTATGGTTTTTCCAATAACCATCTGAACACTTTTATAACCCTATCTATACGACTGTTATAGAACTCCCATATGTAGACGATACTTTTTCCGTTACTGAAAAAGGCGGATGGTCTCAAGATTTATAAGTGGCGCGACCACAGATCTGGTAGTTGTTTCAATTACCTTTCTGGATGAAAACGCGCATGCGCAACTTTGTCGTATTGTTTCACTCTAATTCAACGTCAAGTATTATTCATCTTTATTTATCTGTAGGTTTATTGGTTAGTTGAATTCAGAAACAACAACCGTAATAAAATGCAGTTAGTGGTGATACTGGTGATGATACGTAGTTGGTTTTATTGAATGCTTACAAGTTACATTTCTTATAAGCACGAAGAAAATCTTGAAGGTAAGTGAACAAACACTTGCAATTTTTTCTACACTGTATAAAATCGAATTTTATCTCCGAATAACACGTGCGCCCTCGATATACGAAAGTTTTCAATTTTTTATAGAAAAATATCCACATCATTTTCAATTATTTTTTTCTAAATGTAACAATTTCTCAATACAAACACTAAGTTTTGAATAATATTATCTTAAAATTAACAAAAAATTTATTTTCAATCCAAATTCAACTTTTTTTCCTTGTTCTAAATTTTTCACAGAGCTGAAAAAACACGACATTTTCAATAACAATATGGCCGTGTCGGATATTTAGTCATGCTCAACACTTGGACTCATATAAATTATTTCACATGCCTTATGTAAATACACTGCCTTTTTGTTCTATAATAATTTTTGACATATTCATAATCACCAATTTAAGTGATAAAAATTACTGAATAAAATATACGTAGGAGCTTTATAAACTTTAAGTGATTTACACCACCACCATCCCTGTATTATAACTGATGGTAACTCAAAACACCTTCGAATGACCAGTAGTTCTCACGCATGCCAATTGATTGCTCTCTGAATGAAAACATAACCTAATCTTCTTAACGCTCAAGATATTGTGTACTATTTTCATTAATTGTGTTTAGGTGTGGACATGTCTTTCAGAATACTCCAAACCGAAGAACCAGGAAGAGATATTCCTTCTCTTACAATTGTTCCTGGAGCTTGGGAACAAAACGGCATCCTTTATTGGCCCAAATCAAGGAATGCAGCGAGTGCAGTACGAAATCCTTCTTCAAAGCCTGATAAAGACTGGAAACAGTAGATGTTCTTGTATTAAATATAATAATAAATAATTTCAAAAAGGACCTAAAGAAATTTCTTTCCCGATTGTTGGGTGTAAATTTGATAATTTTTATAGGTTATCCTGCAAACTATGGAAATGCAGTGATGTCAAACACTTTCAAGTAGTTATGAAATTGTATTTAAAAACACCTTTTTATTACTTATTCTCATCTTGATTTATAAGGGTACTCAGTTGGACATACATGATTTTTATGTATATAAAAGATTTGATATAAACTTGAAAATACTGAACACTATCGGTTACATTACGAAGTTGCAAACACTTCTATAGAACGCCCTATAATTACTGTTGTATCACCTTGCTCCTGATGTTTCATAGGCGGGTTCCTGTCACCTTTATAAACCCATATTATGAACCTTTTGGTACTATAACCTGAAGTTTTTATGAACAGTTGAAAATCTATAGTTTATAGAAACTTTTGAGAATCAATAATTTTTGCAACTCCTATATGAACTAAAACACTCCAGGTATTTAGCACCCCTATTATGAATCACTAATAACACCAATTTCAAATTTATAAATCTTCCGGTTACCAAAAATGTTACTTGGGTAGGCCCTGTCAGAGATTGTCTAATGGGAATTAAAGGAGTTTTCTCACCAAACACAATTCCGCCCCAAAACATTACAGTACCTCCTTTGTATTTAGGGATCGGTCTTGCAGCTTGGAGCCTAGCTTGCCTCCCTCTATCTCTCACCAATTAAAACGGTCAACTTCATTTTGCCTTGATAGTCGAAGACGTCATCGTCAGGATTGCCAGACTGAAGTGGAGCTGGGCAGGACATGTAGCCAGAGATCAGGAAAATAAGTGGACTAAGCGTTTGTTGGAGTGGAGACCGAGAGAACAAAAACGGAATAGAGGTAGACCACAGAGACGCTGGACAGATGATATAACCGACCAAGTGGGAAAGAACTGGATGAGAGAAGCTCAGGACAGAAAAATGTGGAAAACAAAAGAGGAGGCCTTTGTCCAGGAGTGGGCTATGAGAGGCTGCTGATGAATTCGAATTATGTTGTCACATTCTGAAGTCACTTTTTTAGGCTTAATTCAAATATAATTTAATTGAATTTTGTAATCCAGCTATTTTCGAAATGAGAAGGATTTATAATACTCATTCCTACTGTATTAATTATTCATCGAAATATCGTATTTCACTTTCTTTCTGTGATTTCCAGAGATCATAGAGAAAACAACTCAGTTTGAGAAAGCTGTTTTCGCTTATGTCGAGTTTTTCCGCGATAACTCTGAAAGTCTTCATTTGAGGTATAGCGTGTGTTTATGGATCAACACATCTTTCTATACGTTGAATCGAGTAAAATAATGAAAAATATGGGTTTGATTAATTTGATTTGTTGAAGTTAATAATTTTTTCATAAAATCCCTGCTGTATAGTACTACCTATTCGCACAATTGAAAATGAAAAAGATTTTCTGAAAAAACTTCTTTGGCGAAAACAAGGAATCGCAGGCTCTCAAATATTTTCGCAAAAGAAGATATTTTTCATAAGATTCTGAATAACCATTCTCATTCAAATCAAATATCTCATTCTTAATAACCTACTTACCGTTCAGTTTTTACCGAAGATATGGCATATGATATGATATATTGTTTAAAATCCTGATTACTCCTAGGTCTCCTGTGGAGACCCCTCTGAAATTACAAGCTTCGAAGCTTGTAACTTGTGCCGAGGTCGGAGTAAGCAGTTGTGTTCTGTGTAGGCTTTGTTACAGTGTCCTTACGCCACCTTAGGCATAGCACTGTTAATTTTTGACCCAACAGTGAGAATGGTGGCCCCTACCGAGATTAGAAAATTTCTTTCCTAGCTCGGGATTCTTCGGACCTTTGGGTCCAAAGTCCAACGCTCTACCACTGAGCCAGGGGCACTCATATTGGAGGAATTTCCATCGAAAAAGCTATCTGATGATGCAATAATATACCAATAATATATTTCTTGCAAAATTATCAATATTTTTCCTGAAACATCTAATAGGCCATAGCGGGGATGAATCGCCCTGTATATTGACGTACATCACTCCACCTATAGTGTTTCATATACCTACTTATATTTTTAACCTCTATCTCTTGTTTCTTCAATTAGTAAATAATATAGAAAATTCTCTTGGAATATTAATTAGGTAATTGATTTTCACCCCGAATCTTAGGGATTATCTAATGGAATAATTCCTTATAAAATGTTCAAATCACCAATAATTCAATAAGAATATCTCATAAAAATTGAAAGTAAAACATCTGTAGTGCAAATAATTCAGCTCAAGAAGTAATTATTTCTTATGCCTCAATTACACTCAGCCATTTCCACTGCTACTGGGGCTGCCAGAAATATTTCACGTAATACTTCTGAGGCAGTATGGAAAGGCAGTGAGTATTTACACTCAGCTCAAACATTTCTCTCGCGATCAAGTTTTGGCAATGGCGGACGACAAAATTGCAGCCTCAGCGATCTGTCTGTTTCATTTAAATAAATATGTGAGTGTCTTGAGAACATATAAACTCCAAAAGAAATTTCGTCGTCGTAGAAGATGGTGGATGATATCAATACATCGTGCACTTTGTGCTTAAGTTCATGGTTTTTATCAGAAGAATCCCATATCACTCTTTCGATCTCAAGGAGTTCTAGAAATGATATTATTTTCTCGTTGCACCACTCCGTCGACATTTTTCGCAACAATTAACAACGAACGCAACGTTCGCACGACAGTAACTGGGCAGAATGTGATCACTCCCTGCCACTTGCGCTGCCGGTTATTTGACTGCTGCACGAAAAACCGCTAATTTAGGTAGTGACCGGCAGCGCGAGTGGCAGCAAAAGTGAGGTGATTACATTCTCACCATAGATTAAAGAACTATATAGATTCGACACTCCCCTTCTAATAGGCTAAATATAGTTCGGCGCTATTTTCGTAGCGGTTGCGATCCGAACTTTTGCAGTATATAAATGGAGATATAGAAAACTGCATTACCGATGAGTGGCGCAAAAATTTGAATTTGCTTTCGGGTTCTTGGAGGTAAAAAAATATCTTGAAGTTCGTAGAAATTCATTTTCAATGTAATCAACAATCTCCAACAATTTTGTCAACACAAGCCATATTGCCTTTTCTCAGCATACTATGAGGACCTAAAAGAAACAATTATGATTAAGAGTTAGTAATTTTAAACCATATTCTGGGATGACAGCTCCCAACTGATTAATATTAGATAAAAGTCTGAAAAGCAATGTTATAAGGATCTGTTACCTACCTAAACGATTAATTTTCTTTGGCTTATTTTCCGTCTGAGAATATTTATTCAACGTAAGGTAATAGCGTAAGCTGTTATGATCATCGCCATCTTTGACTACAATCAAAACAAAACAAGGAAAGAAACGACAGATACGGCGCCGTCTATTGCCGCTTGCAGCGCTCATAGCGATTGCACCCAAAAATAAAACTTGTTGAATAGTGGGGGAAAGGAAGTGTCCAGACCCTGATTCTCACCCTGCTCATTTCCCTGCTCACCAGGGGTATGAAACTCTACAAATTTAGGAAGCAGTTTGTGATTGGTTGCCACCTAACATGGCCGCCAAGCATGCGCATAACTTGCCGGTGGCCGGTGTCAACTGTCAGTCAGTTCTTGTTTACTTTTGCCAGGTGATTACGATTACGTTATTGTTTCCAAAGTTTGAATATATCTAAAGTGAAATCATTATTTGTTCAAGAACCTGGATACAAGATTCGACGTAAGTTTCTTCTGATTGACATGATAAAGTTCATTTGAAAAAAAAAAATTAAACAAATTATGTGTTTCAGATCTCTTGAGCCCCCTATTGTAATCGAGGATTGAACATTGAAATCCTACGAAATTTAATTGAAAGAGTGTTTGCATGGAGTTAGCCTTTTCTCGATGTATGCAGGTAATTAGTCAGGAAGTATTTATTTATACATAGTTAATATTATTGGTAAAAGTATCGTTCCTAGCCATTGATTATAAGTCAATGTTCCTAAACTAGTTGACTGTTTTCTTAGTTTAATTTGTGGCTTAGATTCCAGAGTCAACGTTTCTGATTTCCAAATATGTCGGGATCATTTCAGATCTTCAAATTTCAATAATCCTAGGGAATCAATGTATCTTAAACACCTCTCAATTCCTAAACCTCCTATAAATCCACCTTATCATCAAATTCCCACTTCTAATTTTCCAAATTCAAATGCCAATATATCATTCAAAGAATCAGTAACATTCAAAATTCCAAACGAATCTTCCATTGTGAGTTCTTTATCCAACTCGCCAATCTAGATAACGCACCAGGTGGATGATTATCATCAGATATCAGGATTTGAAGATTTGGGTTCCTTTATTATTTCTCCAAAGATAGTGTAAAATACTGTGATTTAAAACTTTTAATACAAGAAATAATTGAGGAATTACAAGCACTAGGATTGAACATTATAGCAACAGTTTATGACGAAGGCAGTACAAATAAAACTGCCTTGAATTCCTTAGTGTCAGTTACCACCAATGAAAAACCTTCTTCCTTCCACTTTGTAGTAAATGGACAGAGAGTTTTCAAAATATTTGATGTTCCTCATCTTTCAAAGTGTACTCGTAACTCCATTATTGATGGAAAATTAGAGTTTGAGAAAGGGAAGTTTGCTTGTATGGACCATATGAAGCAAGCATTTCTTTTCGATAATCCTAAGAGAACGTATAGATGCTGCAATAAATTGACAGGAAATAATTTTAATTTTTCAGATTCCTACATGAAGATGAATGTGGCAGCCTGACAATTAAGTCACTCTGTAGCAGCAGCAATGGAGACATTCTGTGCATCAGGATATTTGGAGACAACTGTTTTACATACTGCTGAGTTTTGTAACTTAATTGATAATTCATTTGATTCGTCAAATAGTTCGCATGTCAGACAAGTTATTAAATGAAATAATTATAATAATTTAAAGCTTTTCACAAGTATTGTAATAATAATTTTATGTAGGTGTTTATTACTCATGTTGAAAATAACATTCATTCAATAAATTGATTTATCAACATTCTTGTTTTCATAATTTCCCGCTTTTATTCAAGTGTAAACAAACAGAAGAGATTCAAATCCTATTTGAATATTCCCGCCTTACCCCCTCTACTTAGCCACCTAACATGGCGGCCAATTTTGTTGCCAACATTTAGTAGGGAGTTTGCATTTCTTAATATTTGTGTTCTGTGCTGCTCACTTTCCTGCTCCCTGCCGTGGAAGTGGGCTGAGTGTAATTGACGGGATAGACTCTCTTACCTAAACGATATTGACAGAAAAACAAGAAAGAATACTCGAATCGAAGTGCTGAAAAAATAATAAACGGTTCGGGAGAAATAAACAGTATTCGTATTTGTTGGGAAACAAGGAAGGACGACATCCAGGAAAGAAATAGTTCAAATTGCTTGGTGTTTCGTGATGAGATGATTTTCTACTTAACAACCATCTGCTTCGTCAAACTCCATAATAATTTAAGTTACTGCTAAAAGATTATTTCAGTGTTTGAAGAACTCGCCGTCAAACTTTGATTGTCGCTTCGGTCAACTTTGTGAAAGCTACTGGAGAATAAAGATTCCATTATTCTTATGAGCGATGAAGACCATTTCCATCTGATCGGCTTCGTCAATCTGCCGTTACTAGACTGCAGCTAACGCTAAATCTATCTTTATGAACGTATGTTGTTGCACTCACCTAGAGTAACAGTTTTGGTGTTCTCATTCAAAATTATATAGTACGTTGAGTCATGAAGTGTCATAAGTGCTCCGAAAAAATCGGAAGATATGATGATAATCTATCGTGTTATAAAAATTGTGGTAGATCATTCCACATAAAATGCTTGAATCTTTCTGTGGAGGATTTCACCGCGATGAAAGAATCTTCAAGTTATAAGTTATGGAATTGTGAAGAATGTAAACAGGCCATAACCTCAAATGTGAGTGAATACGATGATATATCTTCGTTAAATCCACAATCGAATTTAGGACTTCAAATAAAAAGAATCATTCAAGATGGAATCAACAGCGCACTGGCTACCATAATTCCGGATATAGTTAGTCAATTAAAATCTGAGTTGGTTGAATTAAGGAATCAAAACAATATCTTGCGCGAGGAGGTTCTTAAGTTGTCCAAAAACAAACCATTATACAGCTCGATGCTTAATAACGGAGGTGCATCTGAACCTCCTGTAGGTTTGGAGGTATCTTCAAATACCACGATTAACTCAAATAATGGTACCGGAAACATCAGTAAGGGCGCAATCCCGAAAGCCCAGAAGAAAAACATCCAAAATAAAAACACAGCACCTCTTGCGAGTAATACCGATATAAAAATCAAGAAGGGAACATCAAACACTTCTGAGAAACCCCCAGAGAATCCGGGACAGCAGGATGGTTTCGTTTTCCCGAAGTATTCACGCAAGAGCAGCACTATAAGGGGCACGGATAAGGAATCAACAGCAATCAAAGTTGCCACAAGATATTCGCATTTTCACGTGTTTGGATTCCATACGGACACGAGTCCCGAGCAATTAATGCACTATCTTGATAATAAAGGAATTAAAAATTCAAAGTGTATGAAAGTTGATTCCAAACGACCTGAAGAATACTCTTCCTTCAAAATCTCAGTTATTTTCAACGACAAGGAGAAAGTAACGAACCCTGAAACATGGCCTGAAGGAGTGGGCATTAATCCTTTTTTAGCCCGACTCATGAAGCCAATGAAGCCTGTGAACCCGTAGAAAATATGGTAAATAGAAAGCAATCCACGTCATACAACATCTTATATCAGAATGTGCAGTCAATCGGAAACTGTTTAAATGAAATTGAATGTGTGATTCGAAAAGAAAACTGTAAATTTATCGCGATAACAGAACACTGGAAATGTGTGGAGCAATTGATGGCCTATAAAATACCTGGATTTTCTTTAGTTTCATCATTTTGTAGAGGGAAAAATGAACATGGTGGGGCTGCTCTTTATTGTTCAAATAATGTAAAACACACTGCTCGAAAAGACATCTCTCGACTTTCAGTCTCTCGTGTGTTTGAATGTGCCGCAATGGAAATTTCTTTAACTAATTCAAAGATAATACTGTTATCTGTTTATCGTCCACCTGTTCCCAATCATCGTTTATTCTTAGATAAGTTGAATTCTGTTCTCAGTATTTTATTGAAAGAGGGCGTCCCCTATGTTATTTGCGGGGATTTCAATATTGATTTAAATAAGAATGGAAATGAAAAACTTGATTTCGAAGGTTTGCTCAATAGTTATAACACTACAATCGCTGTCAGAGAATTTACTAGAATAACGTCTTCATCAAAAACCTGTATCGATAATATATTGACAAATTGTATAGATCTTAGTACTAAGGTCTTTGACACTGGGATTTCTGATCATTTGGCTATAATTTCCACAATTCGATGCAATGAAAAATTGCCCTCTGTACCAAAAAAGTTAGTTCGGATCATAAATCCTTTATTCAAAAGTAAGTTTCTAGACGAGATCGAGAATCTCAATTGGAATTATCTATCTGTTATATCAGCAGATGATATAAATAAACAATGGGATCTTTTTATGACTAAATTTAAGTTTTGCTTTGAATCAAACTTTCCGTTGAAATATGTGAGATCATGTCGCTCCAAAGGAATGACGGGGGATGTCTTGGGCAGGCCCGAGGTGAAGGCTCTAAAAAGCCGCCTAGACATAGCTCTGACTCTATCTCATGTGGACACTGCATACAAGCCCTATTACCTTGAATTGAAGAGACGATACAATTCAGTTCTCTCTGAAGCTAAGAAAGCCGAATATGAACATCGCATAAATAAATCCGACAATAAAAACCGCGCTCTATATAAAATTGTCGAAGAGATTACGAATTTGAAGGTTAAAAAGATAAATTCTAACTTTGATTTCTGTGATGGTCTTATGCAACTAGTAAACAACTTCAACGATTATTTTATCAATTTTGCTCCAAAATTACTGGAAACTCTTCCACAGAAACCATTTTCCTGTAAAATAACTTCCAACGAGAAATCAATGTATTTGTTTGATGTGACAGATACGGAGATTAAAGATGTTTTGAAGTCTGTAAAAAACAAATTTTCAGCTGGTTGTGACGAAGTTCCCACTTGCATTATGAAACTTGCTGTTCCTTATCTGCTGGAACCGTTGAAGAGAATTATTAACAACTCTTTCAGGTATGGGGTTTTCCCGGATCAGCTAAAGACATCTCTTGTCATTCCATTGTTCAAAAAGGGTGACAGGAGCCAACTGGAAAATTATAGACCCATCAGCCTGTTACCCTCTTTCTCGAAAATATTTGAGAAGATTATGTGTGGCAGGTTGATGAGTTTCTTTTCTAAATTTAAGCTCTTCTCATCGGAGCAGCACGGTTTTTTACGAGGTAGAAGCATAAACTCGGCAATGTTCGAGATCACGCGGGCGATCTTGGATGGCTTGGAGGATGGAAACGTACCTTTGGGGGTATTTCTTGATCTGTCAAGAGCCTTCGATTGCGTGAGTTCCGATATACTTTTGGAGAAACTTTGTAAGTACGGCATCAGAGATAATGTACTGAGGTGGTTCGAGAGCTATCTATCTAATCGCTTCCAGTTTGTTCAAATTAATGATGGTGGTAGAACCTTTAGGTCACATATTCTTGAGGTGAAAACCGGGGTTCCGCAGGGAAGTATCCTAGGTCCATTGCTCTTCCTAATATATTTCAACGATTTTGCGGGGATATTTGAGCGATCACCACATAGTCTCATACAGTACGCGGACGATAGTTCTTTAATCCTGAAGGGAGGGAGTGTGTCGGGCGTGACAATGGCGTTGAATGAGTATCTGTCTCGCGTCGAAGACTGGCTTAATATTAATAAATTAATTTTGAATTTGAGTAAGACACAGTGTGTGGTCTTCGGCACCAGTCATTCTCGTCATACTCTTCCCGAATGTTTAGTACATAACGGCGAGACAATTAAAATAAATAGCACAGCTAAATGCTTGGGAATAATGCTGGATAGAACTCTTACATGGAACGAACACATAATATACCTCAGCAAGAAATTGAATTTCATCATTTACAACCTACGTGTAGCTAAGGGCAAATTGAACTTAAATTCATTGATTGTTTTGTATTTTTCAAGTTGTCAGTCATTGTTGAATTTTGGAATAATGTTTTGGGGAAATGCGGGAAACATAATAGAAGTTTTCCGACAGCAGAAGAGGGTTCTGAGAACTATTTTAGGGTTGAGCTTCAACCAGAGCTGCAGGGGTCACTTCAGACTTCACAGGATTTTGACGATATCTGGTTTATATATAAGAGAATGTTTGATTTTCAATTTTAAAAATAAACATCTATTTCAGAGCTGCGATAAGGTTACTGACCGAACAAGAGGCAGTAAATATGTTTTGCCAAAGCATGCTTTCACTAAAACTCAAAAAAATGTCTTTTATGTAACCCTGAAATTGTTTAATCACCTCCCTCATCAATTACAAAACATCAATAGCATAACAGTTTTCAAAAAAACGGTGACTGATGTGCTGCTGAATATGGAACCGTACACTATACGCGAATTTTTTGATAGTAGTATTTAAGTTTATATTAGTTTTGATTTTATGTATGTGCATAGTTGTTGACGTATTTGCTTTATAATTTCACTTCTCCATTTTGGTTTGTAAGAAGTTATCTTGTGCAAATAAACCATATTATTATTATTATTATTATTAATTTGGTGTTATCGGTTCGTATTTTTTTGGAGTAGGAGAGGTTAGACTTTTACGGTTAATTCGGACTGCCATGTCCTTATGTTGCACGTATCGATAACCGAACTACAATATGTTTGGTTTCGAGAAGATCGAACCACAGCTCATACTGCTGAGAGCTCAACGCTGGTTGTTCGAAAAATCTACCTGGGTGTATTCGTTTGCGGTCCGGCGATATTCCATGGCCCCCCAGATCACCAAACATTGTGCGACTCCTGAAGAGTGAAGTTCGTGAAAACAAGCCGCAAGCAGAAAAACTTCGGTCATCAGTTCGACATGAAATTCTGTCTAATGATGAGAAGAAGTTGCAGAGAGTGCATCGCAATTTCGTGACCAAGATGGTCGGCATCTTAACTACGTTATGTTACATACATAAAGGCCACAAATGTGACTTCTTTCGGTGGAAATGAAATATTTCTAACAAAAAAATTGAACGAGTACTGTTCAATTGTTCAATAGTCCTAACTCTGTGGTCCACCTTGTATTTTCACACTCCTGAGATAGGCATCCACTGTGGCTATTTCTAATCAGGTGAATTTCGTCGATAAAAAAAACAACATATATTGGGGGTAGTTTATAGTATAATTTTTTATAAATATTTATTGTACAACCCATATACTATATTGACTAGAAATTCTAATGAGAACAATTTCTGAATATATACCTATTCACGATTGCTTATTATTTTTACGAATTTGTTTCTCCCTAAGAACTATTTTTGTGGTTTCGGAAATATTTAATTACGTAAAGTACATTTTTTTATGAAATAATACTTGGAACTTGTCGTATGTTCCGATTTCATATTATCACAATAGGGTATTCGATATGAAATTGAAATCAACAAAATTGATTTACAGAGTTAACTAATATCTATTACAGTCAAATGATATACATCCACATATTATGTTTCAAGAATGAGAAATAAAAACTTCATCAAATACCCTATTCACTTTGGCTGGATTCATCTTGAACATGAATGACTAGATTATTCAATTTTGATCTTGAAAAATATTTCCACTGATTTCTGAATATAGATACAATATGAGGAGGTGAATTGACTCATTCAAGAATATATGAGACATCTCAATTTTTTCTATATATCTCACCTACTCAACGTTTCATATGACACTGCAGTTGAATGATTTACAAATGTTTATATTGGCCATTAGTTTCACAATTCGAATTCCTGTAAAAAAAAACTATTTCTAAATTTTCACAATATCAGATTGTATGTATACTGGTAATTTCACCTTATTCGGCCATAATACTTCCATTTTGACATGATATTTTTAGTACATACGAGTTAGTGTTCAAAGGGGATTCGTTTACCTTTTGAAAGGATGTAAACCTCGTCAAATTGAGGTATACCACCGAAAATCAACTTCAGAAAAGTTTCAAGACGGTTCTGTATGGCAGAGGAGAGTAGGCAAGTCGGAAGAAGGAAGCGAATATTGATCGAGAACAGATCCGTATGCTTGATTCCACTAAATAGAATTCGACTTCAAGACCTAAGAACTTCGCTCGAAAGTTTTATATAGGCGATTTTTGGTGAAAACCGTTCATTCTAATGAGTTCCACTTTCTGTTAAAGAAAGAGACGCACCTTTGAGAACATCTGGTTTATGCACAACTGCCGAACGAAACCGGATACCCATTAAAGAAATAATTTTCAGAGAATGCTTGGCCCCATCTTTATCCGTACATCCAGTTCAACTTTTCCTCATCTACTTCAGTTTACATATGTATACTGAATTATATCAATTTCATGGAGATTTAAAAACCATTCATTCTGATTCAGAGAGTCAACGATAATCTAGACTCTAGATGCGAATTCATGTTCAGGAAAATCGATATTCTGAATATTTCGAACTTTTATTCGTTTTGCAAAAAAGGGCCAAGATTTAATATTGCATTATTATTCAAGATATAAAACACCCTCATGAGGAATCAATTGGTGCCAGAAACTACGAGAAAATGAACAATGTGTAAATATCCAAAGGTAGAGCTATCCGAATATCCCCCATATACTATGGCCTATGACATCCGGTGTACCGCAGGGCACTGTGATTGGCCCTATATTATAAACCAGCTCTCGCTCACTCCACTTTACTTGTTCAATGTTTGCGGGTGTTGCCAAAATTTTCGATTTTCCCTTGTTCTACGATATACTTCAGCAAAACTTGTTCAGTTGTTTGGTGTGACGACTGGTATCTCCCGTTGAATTTGAATAAATACCGAGTAGGCAGTGGGGACGCCAGTCTCGGTTTACTGCGTGAAAAGCTGAGAACAGCTCTGGCGTCTCACTCTCGCGTCCCCACTGCCTACTTATTCTTCTGTAGGGCGCTCCTGATTGGTCAATTTCAATAATTAATTACTAATTAACAAAGTTATCAAAAAATTTCAAACATGGATTTTTTACTCGAGTTTTTTCAAGTTTAATCATTTCTTTGTCCCCTTCTGCCGAAAATGAACGTATTTCGTTTTTAATGAGATCAAACGGTTCTACACAATTTTACTAGCAGTTTATTTATTATGGTGTATGTTACCTGATCAGACAAAATACGAAAATCAAATCAGAATTCGGAAACTACGTGTGGTACTTGGGGATGATTCGGATAGCCTATTAGGTACCCTACCTCTGGACTCTCACTTATCTGTACTTTCTGGGACACCCCGTATAATAGTATCATTCTGCATTTCGATATTCCAATAAATATATCTGCAAATCAGCTGCGCATATTTTGAGACTTTCAAATGAATAGGATAAATCTTTGATTTTCTGTAGAGTTTCAGAAAGGGTGGCCAATATTGAGGTCATTTAGGATTGCGTTGAGAGGATCGCTATGTGAAATATGCCAAGTTTTATTCACTCCATCAAGAAATTTCGTGTAGAACAGGCTCCTGAATTTTCGTAGACTGGGACATCCTTAATTTATTTCTGAGCAATCGAAATGGCATTGCGATATTTATGATACGAAAAAGTTGAAATTACCGTCGAAGTGAATAACGAAAAATATTGTTTGATGAGAAAGGTATTTCATTTTCATTTCAAACTATGAAAAAGCCATACTACAACCTCAAATCTTCGAGAATATAGATTTTCAATATCTTACTGCATCAACATTGCTCGACTACTACATGGAGGATCCAGAAGGTCTAGAACTATCATTTGGAGGCCCACTCTCGCTTAGCATAGTCTGCTGCTGAAGGAACTTTGCTGCTGCTGGAAACCCTTGCAGATCGAACCCAGGAGGTACTACAATAGGTGCGCCGCCAGCTGTACCTTGGAGATAGGCGATCAGTCGCTTCATCTCCTCCAGTGCGTTGGCCTGCATCAGAATGTAGTTCTTCGCCAGGAGTAGTGTAGCAATTTTACTGAGCTTTCTTACGGATGGAGAATGGGCATAGGGGATCACTGCCCTTAGGTCGTCCAAAGCGTCGTTCAAATCATGCATCCTTCTTCTTTCCCTAGCATTGATGTTCAGTCTTACAGTCTTTCCTTGTCGGTTTTTGCCTTTATTTCCCCCTGAGTTCTGCGAATTGTTGGGAAGAGGCCGGGATTGTGGTGATCTACACCTGTGATAGATGATCATGTACAGAGGGAATTTAGTAATTGAATGTATAAGATTGATGATCTGAATAATAAGGGGCTGTGATGAAGTGTGGAATCAAGTTTATATCTTTGAAACGAAAAGGACGATTTTTGTTAAACTTTACAGGCTATTGCCATGGCGCGTCGGATGCCATATTTTTTTAGGTACTACTGTACTTACGGGTTGACCTTAAATACCTTTTGTGAACTTGAAAGGGGCATACTATACAGGGTGAGTCTTTGACTTGTACATATATTTTAACTGTAGATTCCCCTCATCAAACGAAAAACTTTTTTCCCATACCATTTTTCAAAATTCGGTTTCGTTTGGAAGATACAGGGTGTCGAAAATCCACGAAAAAAACACTTTCCTGTTCATATCTCCGGAACCGTTATTTCAAATGAACTGAATTTTGGTCCATTGGTTACTCTATTCATGGTGCATATTCCTCAATCGGAACTTATTCAATATCTCTCCTAGTTTAAAAGTTACAGGGTGGTCGACTCATAAATTCATGCAAAAACACTATCAAATCACTTGAAAAGGATAAACGGTTCATATTTTCGAAAGAATCAACCATTTTAGAGAATAAAAGTATTCCTATATTTTTTCAATAAAACGCGTCGTTTTCGAGTTATTCCTAAATGTATACGAAGAAATTTGAGGAAAAAATCATGAATTTCATAAAAAATCTGAATGCTTCCCTGAATTAAATATCATCGAATATTGTTTCTTCTCTGGTCTCTTAACAAATTAACAATGTTGTCAATGTTTATCAACTGAATTCCGAGAAGCATGAAATTACAAAGTTTATAAGAAGTTTCTATTGAAAATTTATTGATACCCGTCCTTCAGGAAAATCTATCTTCTTAACAATATCCTCTTGGAACTTTTAATCGACCCTACACTGTTTTCACATCACAATATCACATTCATTACCTGTTTGCTTTATTCTCTGCAAACTTCAAGTAAATAAATAAATAATAGAACGAATCCATATAGAAAGGTTATCGCGGCGTCGTTCATTGTAATCACAGACTGTAGACTGTACTCTGGAGACACAGAAGAACGTCTTGTCTTGTCTTGCGTGGCGGCTACATCGCACTCGCAGCCGGCAGCGCACTTAAATTTAGATCGTAGCGGTGTATCGGCGAGAATCAGAACTACTCGTTTGGCATTTCCAAAGAGCAATGCGTAGAAGCCTCTGTGATAGTTCTTCCGTTAACGATAGGGGACGTTCTGCTTTCTTGAGTTCGCCTATACCATTGCTGAAGAGTAAATCGTCAATCTGGCATCGTCTTCTCTAGAATTCTATGATATATCACAGAGGAATGGATTAGGTTAGGTCATTGACCTCGAATCATATGACTTTGATTAATGGAGTTAGGATAGGTTAGTGAGAAACTAATTTTTATAAGATAGTTTCAGGGTATCGAGGCAAATATGAACAAATTATTAGTGTTTACAAACTAATCTTCAGGATAATCGAAGAAGGAACTTATTTTGGTGTGAGAAATATGGCATTTCAATTGCAGAAATTATGGAACAAAACTTAGCGTTTTTGCTAGGAAATATCGTGTTTGTAACATTCTTATTCAAATAAGGTTAGTGCTTGAGTATTTTCTAAATGTATCACCCAGACTATCTGATAATCACATCAATTTCAATTGAAAAATATGAACTTTGAGGTGTTTGCAGAGAATTGTTTCAGGAGCGTATTCAGCCCAACTTTTTTTTTCAAATGGCTATATCTCTTTAACAGAGCCGAATTCGGAAAAATGGAAAATGAAAAAAAGGCTTCTTTAGGCCTCAAGAATCTACAGTTAAAATATATGTACAAGTCAAAGACTCACCCTGTATATGTATTTTTGCAGACCTTTTCAAGAATTCTTACATACCAAGTTTAGTGGCAATCATCAGTGAGAGCGAAAATTGAATCACTTTTCAGAGAAATAATAGAAAACTTTATTTACTTCAGGCTGATAAGAAAAATAATTTGAGCAAAATCACTTCAAAGAGTCTGAATATTCACCGTTCATCTTAAGATATTTCAGAACACGCCGTATTAATTTATTCACTTCAGACTTATCATATACAGGTTCTCCCACGGTGGAGTGCATATTAGACGTTTTTGGAGAACTGGACATATTTGAAATCAGAAAATTGGGATTATGATATTGTTCGAAATTCTCTACAGACCTGAAATATTTTTGGAGCCTGAGCACTTCCGGTTATACCAGGAGTGGAAATGAGTTTGTTCAATTTTTTCGTTTCCGATATGATTGAGTATTCAATGCTGAATACATTTCTGTTGAAACCATTGTATTCATTCGAATAGTTTTCAAAATATCCAAAAAAAAACCTGAAAAAAGTCAAATATTCATCGTCAGTATTATGTTCATTATTCTCATTCTGAACATCCCGAGTGTAAAGCGTTCTCACAACGTCAAAGTAGAAGAATGTGGAGAGATCATGCAAATTTTGAATTTCATGAATATCATCACAGAGTGTTTCAAATTTATTATCCAAAACTGTGATCGAAAATTCTGTTTTTCAAATTAGAACCCTATTTTTTTAAGATTGCGTTGGATTCTGCGAAGAAAAATAATGCTTCTAAATTCAGTAATTTGGAACTACCTGTGATGATATTTATGAAATTCAAAAGATGTATCTATGACCTCTCCACATTCTTCTACTTTGACGTTGTGAGAACGGTTAACACTCGGGATGTTCAGAATAAGAATGAACATTACACTGAATATTTCCCTCCTGTCAACAATCCTATGTAAATGGAGTGCAATTACCTCATGATTACAGCGATAATTGCATTGTAGAAATCGAAAGAGCCCAGCGATAATTGCACAGTTCATATCTATGGTACATTTTCAACGCGATTCAATTGTACGTCAGTTTGAAAAGTAATGTCAAAGACATTATCAAAAATGTCTCGTTTTGGTCGTGCTTTTTTACAAGCTTTCAAAGGCGAAGTTCCGGAAAACGAACCGTATAACACAAAATACATGTGGCGTCAGTTTATGGAGCTTCTGTGATGAAAAAAATTATATTTTGGATGGAGAAACACAAATTGATGTTTTGGCAAAAATATTAACGGACTGGGCATTCAATATGCGTAAGCAAAATGGCGATGAGTATAAAGAAAATACTGTCTATGCGATTTGGAACGTAAACGCTAAATTATAATAAAGTAATAAAAAACATTAAAACAAACGTTATTCTGCCTCTTTTCTTTCATCAGTTACGGAATATTTATTGATATGAGCTAAGAATTTATAAATCAATAACTCAGTTTGACAAATTAACAGACCATTCGGGAAATATTCCCCCGAATCACACTCGTGCATCAAAATGACCGAATAATTTCGCATTCCAGCGTGTTGTCATAGAAAAACTGCATTCGGTCATTTTCATTTTTGGAAAAAGAGCCCTCCACCTTCGGTGTCGGGCTCTTTCTCAAAAAATTAAAATGAACTCATGCAGTTTTTTGACAACACGCTGTCATGCAAAATTATCGGTAATTTTGATGCACTTGTGCAATTACTTACGAAAATTTTTTGACAGTTCCAACAACCAATTAAATTTCCTCATTTGATATCAGATGAACAATTTCACCCAATCATGTCAACATTACATCGATAACAGACCATGGGCTATTTTCACGTTGCTATGGACACATATTGATTTATTTCGATTTTGAAGTTTCAAATATTTAATATTTCGAAATGTCACGATTTGGTTGCAATACTGACGATAACATTAATGAAATTATAGAATCGAACATACCAAAAAACACCGTTTACAGTAAGAAATTTGTATGGAAAGCATTTATAGACTTTTGCAACGATAGAAAGTATCAATTAGATGGAAATCGGACGGCGGAAGAATTGGCGTTGATTTTAAAGGATTGGGCTGTGAACATGAGGAGAAAAGATGGTAAAGAGTTCAAAGAAAGTACGGTCAAAACCATGTGGAATATAACAAGTAAGCTGTTACAAGAAAAATATTATAAAGAAATGAAAGTTATTATTGACCCATTCAAAAGTGTTGTATTTCAACAAGCGCGAGCTGCCCGTGATTCTATACGACGAAAACTGCAATCAGACCCAAGTAAAAGGAAGCAAAGTTCGGTAGCATTAAGTTCTGTGGAAATAACAAAAATGGTGAATTTATGGAATGAAAATACTCCTGAAGGGCTGCAACGGAAATTCTATCACATAGCCGCGGTAGAATTAGCTTGGCGAGGTGGGGAAGCTGCTGCTTGCTTGACTGAATTTTTTTGTATCGAATCAAACAACGATGGTTCTGTAACCAACCGAGTGGAATATAACCCTGTATTCAGCAAGACTTGCCAGGGTGGTTCAAGAATGTGTACTGGAAGCAAGTTTTTAATAGAAAACGATGACAGCAACGTTTGTCCTGTCCGATTATTCAAAAAATTGATGTCGAAAAGGGGCCCAAATATTAAAACCAACAGATTATTCGTCAGACCAAATCATCAATGGAAATCCGAAAATGATCACTGGTATGATAATATGCCCATTGGAAGAAATACGATTCAAAATTGGACAAGATCGTCTGCCGAAGCGATTGGATTGAATACAAAGGAAAAAAAAATTACTAATCATTCCAATAGATCGACCGCGGTTAGTCGATTGGCCAAAAGTGGTGTACAAGAACAACAGCTTATAAAAATTACGGGTCACAACAATGCCAACTCAATAAAACCCTACTTGAATATCTTGACGAAGAACATCATAATCAAATTATTAACAGCATGCGTAGTGGAAATACATCTTCATCAGTTATAGAAACTAGCACGTCTGGATCTTCATTTAACTTTTCTAATTGTTCCTTTGTTAATTGCACCTTTAAATAAATTGTTTTAGCTCTGTATTTTTTCTATAATTAGCAAAAAATTTTCTATCCGAATAACCCTCGGACATTGATAAATGCTCAAAAATTCTATGACAACTTTCTCAAGCTTGTTGCTTGTAGACAACAGACCTCCGCCTACGGCGTCGGTCTGTTTCCAAGCAACAAGCTTTCGAAATCTGTCATAGAATTTTTTCGAACAATTATCAATGTCCTTGGGTTATTACTACTGACTATGAATATTTGACATTTTATCAGGTTTTCTTTTCGATATTTTGAAAACTATTCGTATGAATACATTTGTTTCAACAGGAATGTATTCAGCATTGAATACTCAATCATATCGGAAACAAAAAATTTAAAAAAAATATTTTGAACAAACTTATTTTCACTCCTGGTATAACCGGAAGTACTCAGGCTCCAAAAATATTTTAGGTCTGTAGAGAATTTCGAACAATATCATAATCCCAATTTTCAGATTTCAAATATGTCCAGTTCTCCAGAAACGTCTGAAAGGCACTCGACCGTGGGACACCCTGTATAATACCACGAAAGTTGTTGCTGTGGCAATTTCGAGAACGACATTTGTATTGTGATTTTGGAAAAATGTCATGAGCGAAATTGCCGAAAAGCAACTAACTTGAACATTACAACAGAGAAATTTTACCTATACTTAAATTTCATCTCGAGTGGTATTCGACATGACTATTTCACGAGAAAATATGGTACTATGGTCACATTAGGCACGTATTGCGGTCTTGGACAAATAAGTATTCATGATAGACTAACTGAACATTGTTAGTTTTTTTCTATGGTATTTATTTTCGAAGCTATCTATGAATTTGAGAAACGTCAAAAATTTTATCGCTTGAAAACCAACTTGTTAGTTTTGCCCGTTTCTATGTTCTATCGATAAGAAACGAGTGCTGCTAAGGAAACTTCCTCACTAAAAATTGAATGAGTGAAATAGTCAGATTGAAACGCTTGATTTCAGATTATTTTTTTCGTTACTATACTCAATTCACTTTTATGAAGTATACCGGTTGGCCATGGAATTCTGACACATTTCACCGTGTATATTTTAAAATGTTAGGTTATAGTCATTCTTCTGTCAGTTGAACGAGCAAAGTTGCCATTTCTACATATATCCCGAGCTAGGAAAGAAATTTTCTAGTCTCGGTAGGGGCCACCATGTGACTGTTGGGTCAAAAATTAACAGTGCTGTGCCTAAGGTGGCGTAAGGACACAGTAACAAAGCCTACACAGAACACAACTGCTTACTCCGAACTCGGACAAGATACAAGCTTCGAAGCTTGTAATTTCAGAGGGGTCTCCACAGGAGACCTAGGAGTAATCAGGATTTTAAACAATATAATATCATATCAATTAGGTATCTAACAAAATGTTTATTCACTTCGGGAAAATAATGAATTTAAGAAAACTTTCAGGGTTACTTTTAGAATGCGCAGATTTCAATTTTAAATAGCACTTCCTGATTCTTTTCCTCTGCTTTTCGAAACTACCTTCGGCATTCTTAGTTTCCAGGATTGATAATTAATAATTAATAATAAAAAGTAAACTTCGGCAGCGTCTACGAGATTTATTCATTGACGTATTGTCATTCACAAGTGCCAACCTGCGATTTTTTCAGGTAAAAAAACTTGATGAACCTAAAACTTGGCCAACCGCGATACTTTATAAAAGTGAAATTTTTTTATGCCTAGAAACTTTTGATACAAATCATCCAGTTACTCACAGATACCTACCCAAGATTCTGACTAGGACCACTTTCAGGATTGTTCTCATCCGTAGGTCCACTGTGACTCTGTAGATTCGATGGATATCCTTGAAAATAGAAGCCTCCTAGACCGACTGCTCCTAGAGGTGTTCTCCTTCCTGGTACCTGACCTTCTTCCGCATTGTTTGGATGAAAGTTTGAATAACTTGAAGGGTCCATTGTGTTACCGGAGGAACTTGGCCCTCCTATTGCAGCCTGGAAATTATATGACATTAGTGATGGAAATAACCAAAATATCACATGAGTCATGAATGAATTTTGTGCTGAATGTATGGAATTATATGGCTTGGTTCAGGTTGTATCTATAAGCAGTACTTTAGCAGTCGATAGAAACACTCAACAAACCGAACAAATCTTCCTATCAAGGAATCGAAGACACCCTGCATTGAAATTGTCAAAAAAATATCGTTAATTCCATTCAATACATCCACCGCCGGATATAACATAGATTCAGAAGTTTTGCAAAACTCTATATGAAGGAATTTTTCCATATTCATCTTTCTGAATCTTCATCTTTCTGAATCTTCGGATATTTTTTCAAGGATTAGATTATCAATGCGATTATTTTGTGAGCCAGAGCAGTTGTTTTTTTAAATCTTGAATCGATGGGTGATAAATGAGTTTGACCGAACCAGAACTGTAACCCTAAATGAAGAGATATGCTCGAAGGTTCATGACTAATAGAGTAATTGTTTCGCAAAGTGACGTTTCTCGGGCATGGAATCACTATCTCTGGACCAATTCTCTTCGTGAAAGGTCAAGGACTGGTTAGCAGGTGTGTGTTGACAGCTGCCATTTTTCGTCAATATTGATACATTATTCAGTGTGTTTCAATTGGAATGAGCCAGTTGATATACATATACTCCATTCACTTTTATAAAGTATCGCGGTTGGCCATGATTTAGGTTTATCAAGTTTTTTTACTTAGAACAGACGCAGGTTGGCACTCGTGAAAATCAAGCGACATTGCCAAGTCTACTTTCTATTGACTCTTTTTTAACTTAATAAATGGAGTTAGTTCGTCTAAGGTTTAACTGTTGTGCAGATTTCGTAAAACTACTACATTTTTATTCTGGAGTATTTCAGGTTGTGCAAAAATGTATTTAAATGTCTTCTGAATTAACATAATATTTTCCCAAATTCATTAATTTCCCAAAGGAATGAACTTTTTGATAAATACGTAATCACTACGATTTTTTAGCAGAAACGACAACGTTGCGGGCGTATCTGACAGTGCAATGACCATAACCTAACATTTTCAAGATATACGCGCTGAAATGTGTCAAAATTTCATGGCAAACCGCGATACTTTATAAAAGTGAATGGAGTATATGTTTTCGTTATATCTGGATGAGCCATTTCACCCCAAATATTTCAGAGGGCCGTCCGCTCACTCATTCAGCACAAAATTTCATGCTCGTCAGATTCTTGTGTTTTCAAACACAAAATATTATATATTTCCGAAATGATGAGTTTCTTCAGAAAACGCTGAGACAATTTTTATATAGAGGGGGACATATTTTGATTGCAAATTCAAGTGAACGATCATCTCCCTTAGAATACATTTTGTGTTACTTCAGGTTGGATCGATGGATCAACAATATCAACGATTTCATCAAAAAAATTATCAACTGCAAGAAGTGCTAGAGAATGTTCATAAAAACATTGAGATTTTAATCTCCAATAAACCGTATAAAATCTGGTCCTCTTGAAATAGATGCATAGAATATTTTATGCTTTCTTTTCCATAATAAGACCTGTCCATGGGCGCCCGCAGAAATCCGCACAAATTTTTCTCAGGGGGGGCCAAATGAAGATTAGAGAGCAATATTGAGGGGGTTGATTGGGGTGTGATTGTACACCCACGCATTTGCAATAAAAAGATATCTCTCCTCCGAATAAAAATTGCGTTTTTCGAAAAACTCACCCTAAATATCTGACAGGATATCGATTAATGGAGATTCTATCGGGTCACCCTATCCAAATGGTACATGGATGACAATTATATTTTCCATGTTTCATCGAATAATTTGTGGGATGCTATTAGTTCATATTTGATTAAGGTATATTTACCAATTATGTAGTAGGTTAAAATCTAAAAATTGTTTTGTTTGAGTGTTAAGTTTGTAACGTCCTGACTAATCATACATGAATTTTTCGAATTATCTTATGATTGTCCAAGTATCAAGCAATGATTTCTGTTGACATTTCTGATTGATGATTTACTAATAGAAATCTTATATGCAACTGAAAATATCCTAATTTGGAAAAGATATCATACATCGACTACAGCTAATTGGGAATGGATAATATAAAGAGTTTAACTATATTTCGAATCTTCATTTCAAAAGGATATTGCAATCGTGAATTTTTCTTTCGATAATTTGCTATTCCAAGACAGCAATTTTGGAAGTATGCGATCTCTATATTGAAATTGCTCCCCATTTTCTATTTATTGTCATTGTTTATATTATGAACATATAAAAAGTAATAATTTATTGAACCTACCCCACTCTGCCAACCCCATCCTTGTGTGTTTGTTTTTAGCCAATGGGCCGGTTCCACTACTGTCCGCGAGATGGGTAAAGATGATGTTTCATCCCCTTCAGATGATGATTCGTAATCCAGAGATTTCATTACCAGAACTGTTTATATTCAGTATGGACCAATTGGAATAGCTCAAATTAAATAATTCTCACTCATCTTGTATATCACTCTGAAAACTCTATATGAGGTCAGAAATTATCACAGAGAATGTTGTTTCCATATTTATTTCAACAGCACGACAAAACAACAACCAAATATCGTTGAGCAGTGCAAAACTAACGTCAAAATCGGAGACAATGCCATCTGAACCACAGTTGAATGTATGAGTGAAAAATTGACAGATGCGACCCCATGAATGGGAAGCGTTTAGTGGGGTTAGAATTCAGAGGCGTAGCTTGGGGTTGTTCTTCACCCCCTGTTAGTCCGTATATCCGCAGAATACAGCGATTTTGAACTCAATTGATGCATAGAAGGAAAAACCGTTCTCCCTTATAATACCGGCCCTAAGATGTTCTGATTTTCGATAGTGAAACTATGGGGAAAATGCATATTTTGCCATTTTTATCGTGAGCCGAGAAATCACGATCTGTTTCATACTATAGACCCCGATTTTACGCAGATTGGCCAATGTTACGGTAATAGGTACAAGAAGGCATTATTACAACTGTTTAAAGGTGTTTATTTAAACAATGGGAATGGAAAAGTAGGTACATTTACAGCTACTCTTGAAACGAAATCAGAGAAGGAAAAGACAAAAAATAGGTCAGGATGAATCCGATTTATCAGAATACCAATGAGATATTTGGAAGGAGAACAAATCAAAAATAATTTTTCTTGAAACTTTTCATGAGCTTTTCTTCCAATTTCTGGAAGAAAATGAAGAGATTATTGTTAGGAAAAATTACTTTTGCAATAGTCATACAGTTAGGCCATGGAGCACAAACATTTTCGAATAAAAAGCCTGAAAACTCAAGAGAATAGTTCTGAAGATTATCATATTACTCCTAAATATCATCTCATATTATTCTGATTAATTCATTTTTCAAAAAATTATTTTATTTTACTTGTGTGTAAGAAATTGGGAGAGAAAACAATGAAAAGATTCAAGAAAAATCCGAACTCCTGCCAGAATATCCCTTAATGAATATTAATAAAGAAACAAAAAGGTTTTGAGAACCTTATTGTTTGTGAGTATTTCTCTAATTGATAAATAAATCAGATATCATCATTTTCTCTATGAATAAGTGATTGAGTCTTGATTACCATTTACCAAGACCTTTTCAATCATGGTCTTCGTTTGGTCACTGATTACTCATCCACACAAATTATTGCTCAAGATAACAAGTTAACAGATTACATATTTCAAATATTCTTATTTTAAAATTTTTATAATAGTCAAAAGTGGAAGTTTTGAAAAATATTTTGACATAATTCAGATTGCGGAATCCAGTTTCAATTGGATTATTGCAGATTCAATTATTTTTCGAATGGAATATTCTGATATATTGTGATCTGAGGAGTTTGTCCCAACTTAGGGACGTGATCCTCCTTTTCATATATTGTGATAACATTTAAATAGTTACAATATTTATTTTTCGATATGCCTACCAAAGGTACTCTTAGAAATGAAGCTGCTACTGGACTTCCAAGGCCTGCTCTGATGTCAATAATTCTTGGATGTAATACGAACTTGTCAGCTACATAAAGGATGATACAAATTCCAGATGGTAAAAGTTTGAAATCAATAGATACAAAATAAGGATGACAAATGCGGAAAACATGTTTTTTGTCAGAGCATTAAAAACGTATAGGTAATTTGTTCGGAAAATTTATCGAATTTATTCGATAATGATCAAAAGCGTATCAAAATATAACTCTGAAATATGGACAATGACTGAAGAGACAAAAAGAAGATAATGTCCACAGAAATAGATGCCTTGCGTAGATCGGTTAGAATGTCAAGACTAGAACGGAGATGGAGAACAACTGAATATGTGAAAGAAGTTATAGAAGAAATATAGCGGAAATAACATCTCAAATTGTATGGTAAATGATGACTACCACGACAAATATTGCATTGGTCAGCCCAGGGACGGAGAAAAAGATTAAGACAGCGGAAAAAATGGTTACAAGACATTTAGAAAGCCAAGAGTGACAGAGAACGACTGTCAAGATAGGAAGGAATGGGTATCGTAGGGCAACGTCAGACGCTGTGAAACGATTATATACAGTATGGTGCAAATGAAAGGAATAAATTCGTTATTTCGTATGCCGGCGGCTTTGAGAAAAAATCCTGAAACCCGTCGATTTTTATTTTAAAACGGCCTATTCCTAAGGATAGCTTTTTATTTTTGACGTCATCTATGCGAGCGTGATGACGTCATCGCTAAAATTTTTAAATGGAAATGTGGGTGTTGTGATGCATTTATTGAAAGGTCTTTCAAATACCTATTTAGCAATATCAATATGTACAGTAATTGATTTGCGTATTGTCACAACTATTTTTGATGAAATTTCAACAGATTTCTTAATAAAATGTATTAAAGTATTGGTATGATGTATTTATTGACACACAAAAAATAATTTCTCATTGTATTTTAGCTGAAGGTAAACAATTTGAGCACTTTATTCAGGTTTCGTTGTATTTAATGAATAATACATATTAAATATTTATTTTAATAATGGAATTTCATTAATTTTTTGAAACAAATACAAAGATCAATTACTGTACATTGGCTGAATAGGTATTTAAAAGACTTTTTAAATAATGTATTACAACACCCACATCTCCATTTTAGCGATGACGTTATCACGCTCGCATATACAGGGTGGGGCAGAAAAACCTATCCGATTTCAAAACGTTATAAAATTAAAACCACTCAGCTTGTCAAAAATTTTTTTTTATTAGCATATCGCAAATTTTATGCCATTTTTAAATTTAAGTTTTGAAAAGCACATCACTCAAATGTCGTCCTTGGGAGCGGATACACTTATTTAGGCGCTCGCGGTAGCTTTCCATGACTTTCACCGTCATTTCCACAGGAATTTCTTCAATTGCCCGAGCAATTTCCCTTCGTAAAGCAAGAAGGGTCCTTGGTCGATGCTGGTAAACCTTCGATTTGAGGTAACCCCAAATTCTGCCTGTTTACGGCGCCACAAAGGTGAAAATGGGCTTCGTCCGTGAAGAGCACAACATCGTCGTTTGGCAGTTCTCGGAGATCGCGACACAGGTTCGTACGGGTTTCAAAATCCCTTTCACTTAATTTCTGTGCAACAACCATTTTGTAGGGATGCATTTTGAGGTCCCGGTGCAAAATTCGCCGAATACTGCGGTTGGAAATCCCCAAAGCGAGCGAATGTTTTCGCGCCGAACGACGCGGGGAACGTTCAATCGCGGCTCTCACATTGGCCACGTTTTCAGGTCCTGTTGCTGTCCTGGGACGTCCAGGCGACTTCTTTTTCAATGCTGAACTCGTCTGTCTAAAATTTGACACCCACACTTTAATCGTAGCGTGATGTGGAACAGGATCATGACGCCCGAGTCCGAAATGAATTCGAAAAGCACGTTGTGTAGCAATTATCGAACCGCCGCATTCGATAAACCGCTCAATAACAAAAGCACGATGTTCACCAGACCAAGGCATGTTGACTACTGACAAATGGCATAAAACCAGCTTTCTAACGGTTTTTACCCCACTACTCTACCTGCTCTCTCTTCTGAGAAAAAGGGATTTGAAATCGGATAGGTTCTTCTGCCCCACCCTGTATGACGTCTAAAATAAGAAGGTACCTATCCTTACGAATAGCCCGCTTTAAAATAAAAATCGAAAGGTTACAGTATTTTTTCTTAAAGTTGCCGGTTTACGAAATAACGAATTTATTCCTTTCATTTGCACCATAGTGTATATTTCTTCATTTAATACTGATTATTCAAGTCAATCATACTGATCTGTATACTATTTATGCTCTAGGAATTCCTTCTTCTTACGAATTTACAAGGCTTCATCTTGTTATCGCACAATTTTTAAGCATTTGAAAATATATATATATATATATAATTAAATAACTTAAAATGCTCACACGTGAAACGAATTAGAATACAAACTAATTGGTTCAAGAATTACACTGACACTGAATTTCCAAATGTTGCCACCACAATCCTGAGCCTGGGCCCTAAGTTTTGTTTTGCTCCTCCGCCAAAGGCTGTTTGTATAAAGTCTATTTTGGCGGATGTAGAGTCCATTATCAGTTTGGCACCTACAGTAGCTCAGGACATTATGAGACTTAGATGTACTAATGTTTTGACCAATTTTTTCCATCAGAGCTCACAGTCACCCAGTTTCCATTATAATATGCTTCTTTCCACCAAATTCTTTTTGAAACAACATCCTGATATCATAATCCTACAATCGGATAAGGGAAATGTTACTGTGGCGATGAAGAGAACGGAGTATGAAGAAAAGATGACCATTCTACTCCAGGATCCATCTGTGTACAGGAAACTTAGGTCTAACCCCACATCAGGTACCCAAAGTAGAATGAACAAATTAATAAAGAACCTTAAAGATGGTGGTTGCGTCAGCCCGGTTGTTGCTAGTGGACTCACCTGCTATAAAGGTATACCACCGTGTATATATGGTTTACCTAAGATCCATAAACCTAATTTGCCACTTCGTCCCATTGTTTCCACGATTGGTTCATCTACCTCTAACCTTTGTGGATTCATAGCCGAGATTTTGAGTGTTTCCTTCATAGATTACCACACTTTCGCAGTCAAGGATGTCTTCACATTTGCTGAACGAGTAAATGGTGTAATTATTCCATCACAATATGTTGTAGCTTCATTGGATGTTGTTAACCTTTTCACCAACATCTCAAAGGAACTGATTGTTAACATCATCAATCAGGAATGGCATAGAATCTCTGTTCATACCAGTATCCCTAAGGATCAATTTTTGAACGTTATTACCTTCATTTTTGATTCGAACTATTTCTCATACAAAGGGGAATTTTACACCCAAGTCCTTGGTTGTCCCATGGGAGGTCGTCTCAGTCCCATACTTGCATCCATAGTCATGTCTTCTTTGCTAACTACATGTATACCAAAGCTGTCCTTCTCCCTTGGGTTCATATATCAATACGTTGACGACCTTATACTGTCCCTACCTGAAGATAAGTTGGAGGAAATAATGGCTGTTTTTAACTCGTATGACCAGTATATCAAGTTTACAGTGGAGAGAGAGACTGAGATGTCGGTTCCTTTTTTAGACACTAGGGTGGTTAGATCCAATGAGGGCGAGATCAGGTTGGACTGGTACCAGAAATCTTCTTCTTCAGGCCGATATATACATTATCACTCACATCATAGCTGGAGCTTAAAACTAAATGTTATTAACCAACTAAAAAATAGAATTACGACCATTACTCACGAAAATTATCGCCATAGTTCACTGTCCCGTTTAGAACATATTCTGATCAACAACGGATATCCAAAGACGCTTGTGAGGAAGATCCTGTGGAGCACCACTACCGTGCCACGAAGCGTCCTTCCTCGTGCCAGTCCTGTCGAAGGGGAGAATTCACATACTGGTTCTCCGACTACACTAATACAATATAGATCCTTACCCTATTTGTCACCGTTAACCATCAAACTCTCACACATTTTCTCAGAGATAGAACAATTGAAGGTGGCCAAATACAATCTTGTTACAGGTAGATCGGTTTTTACCAGACTGAAGGATGAAATTCCCCGATCTTTGATTTCTGACTGTGTTTACAGTATACCGTGCTTAAACTGCGAGGGAATATACGTTGGTCAAACATCCCAAACCATCACAAAGAGAATCACTCTTCACAAAAGTGATGTCAGAGTTCATCCTGAACGATGTGCTTTGGCCCTCCATTCATCAAGACTGGGACATCGTTTTGACTTTGAGGATTTTAAGATCCTAGACAGGACATCTAATTATCAAAAGAGGATCTTTTTGGAAATGTGTCACATTAAAGATAATTCCAATAACATAAACAAAAAAACTGATGTTGCAAAGCTTAGTTCTATATATAGCTACCTTCTATCTCGAGAGTTCAATTGCGACCCCCCTTGATGTTTCAGTGTTTTTGTGAACGATTTTACCTAATGATTCTTCGATCTGGTGCACGTGGTTCATTGGAATTTTTTGATGTACCTGGTATATGTTACTTTGACAGTTGGTTCTTTTGTCGTTTTATCTTCTGTGCCGTTGTTGTTTGTCGATGTCCTCTGTCTGGTTCTTTTATCTCGTTGACAGTTCTGTTGTTTTATGGTTACCACTTGATAACCTCAATCTGAGACAGGATAAATATAAAAATATTAAGACAATATTATTGTTTATGACTCACTTACCATGATCATTCGTCCTGCACACACTACATTCACAGTTGTGGTTAATTTAATTCCAGCCTAGTTAGCTGTAAGTGTAAACATTGTTTTGATTTAAATTGATGTTTTTGTAAATTTCGATTGTTTTTGTAGAGTCCTGAGGAAGGACATAATCGATGTCCGAAATATAGACTTAGTCAACAAATTGGTTGTGTATCAATTGTAGTGGCCCCCTTTTCTTGCTGAGAACCTATAACTTCGTTACTAAATTATACGGCAATACTCCTTTAAGTATAATATTAAACATGGGTTTGTATGAAGAAGTAAGAACCATATATGGAGCGCTTGCAGCGACCAGGTTGAAACTTTTGGCCCGTTTAAACAACAAATTGGCCAAACTGGAATGTAGGAGAAACTTCTTATTAAGTTGCAGATCATTGGGAGTACTACCTAAACATATAGTGCAGAATTTGAGATGTTCCACCAATTTACTGGGATCGGAGAGTCGTACCAATGCGAGGATAATGTTGTTCAACCAGAGGGTATCAACGAGGCTGTTAAATTTGGAGGTTGAGATCACTTTCAGGAATATTCATCGCATTGGTCGTAGAATAGATACTACTAGTCAATTATGTCGATCATTGCTTCCATCTAATATTTTTGACAGGTTCAATGAAACTCAAGTAAGGGCTTACAATACAGCTTTTAAATACCATAGAAAAATTCTTGAACAAAAATTAAATAACTTAAAATGCTCACACGTGAAACGAATTAGAATACAAACTAATTGGTTCAAGAATTACACTGACACTGAATTTCCAAATGTTGCCACCACAATCCTGAGCCTGGGCCCTAAGTTTTGTTTTGCTCCTCCGCCAAAGGCTGTTTGTATAAAGTCTATTTTGGCGGATGTAGAGTCCATTATCAGTTTGGCACCTACAGTAGCTCAGGACATTATGAGACTTAGATGTACTAATGTTTTGACCAATTTTTTCCATCAGAGCTCACAGTCACCCAGTTTCCATTATAATATGCTTCTTTCCACCAAATTCTTTTTGAAACAACATCCTGATATCATAATCCTACAATCGGATAAGGGAAATGTTACTGTGGCGATGAAGAGAACGGAGTATGAAGAAAAGATGACCATTCTACTCCAGGATCCATCTGTGTACAGGAAACTTAGGTCTAACCCCACATCAGGTACCCAAAGTAGAATGAACAAATTAATAAAGAACCTTAAAGATGGTGGTTGCGTCAGCCCGGTTGTTGCTAGTGGACTCACCTGCTATAAAGGTATACCACCGTGTATATATGGTTTACCTAAGATCCATAAACCTAATTTGCCACTTCGTCCCATTGTTTCCACGATTGGTTCATCTACCTCTAACCTTTGTGGATTCATAGCCGAGATTTTGAGTGTTTCCTTCATAGATTACCACACTTTCGCAGTCAAGGATGTCTTCACATTTGCTGAACGAGTAAATGGTGTAATTATTCCATCACAATATGTTGTAGCTTCATTGGATGTTGTTAACCTTTTCACCAACATCTCAAAGGAACTGATTGTTAACATCATCAATCAGGAATGGCATAGAATCTCTGTTCATACCAGTATCCCTAAGGATCAATTTTTGAACGTTATTACCTTCATTTTTGATTCGAACTATTTCTCATACAAAGGGGAATTTTACACCCAAGTCCTTGGTTGTCCCATGGGAGGTCGTCTCAGTCCCATACTTGCATCCATAGTCATGTCTTCTTTGCTAACTACATGTATACCAAAGCTGTCCTTCTCCCTTGGGTTCATATATCAATACGTTGACGACCTTATACTGTCCCTACCTGAAGATAAGTTGGAGGAAATAATGGCTGTTTTTAACTCGTATGACCAGTATATCAAGTTTACAGTGGAGAGAGAGACTGAGATGTCGGTTCCTTTTTTAGACACTAGGGTGGTTAGATCCAATGAGGGCGAGATCAGGTTGGACTGGTACCAGAAATCTTCTTCTTCAGGCCGATATATACATTATCACTCACATCATAGCTGGAGCTTAAAACTAAATGTTATTAACCAACTAAAAAATAGAATTACGACCATTACTCACGAAAATTATCGCCATAGTTCACTGTCCCGTTTAGAACATATTCTGATCAACAACGGATATCCAAAGACGCTTGTGAGGAAGATCCTGTGGAGCACCACTACCGTGCCACGAAGCGTCCTTCCTCGTGCCAGTCCTGTCGAAGGGGAGAATTCACATACTGGTTCTCCGACTACACTAATACAATATAGATCCTTACCCTATTTGTCACCGTTAACCATCAAACTCTCACACATTTTCTCAGAGATAGAACAATTGAAGGTGGCCAAATACAATCTTGTTACAGGTAGATCGGTTTTTACCAGACTGAAGGATGAAATTCCCCGATCTTTGATTTCTGACTGTGTTTACAGTATACCGTGCTTAAACTGCGAGGGAATATACGTTGGTCAAACATCCCAAACCATCACAAAGAGAATCACTCTTCACAAAAGTGATGTCAGAGTTCATCCTGAACGATGTGCTTTGGCCCTCCATTCATCAAGACTGGGACATCGTTTTGACTTTGAGGATTTTAAGATCCTAGACAGGACATCTAATTATCAAAAGAGGATCTTTTTGGAAATGTGTCACATTAAAGATAATTCCAATAACATAAACAAAAAAACTGATGTTGCAAAGCTTAGTTCTATATATAGCTACCTTCTATCTCGAGAGTTCAATTGCGACCCCCCTTGATGTTTCAGTGTTTTTGTGAACGATTTTACCTAATGATTCTTCGATCTGGTGCACGTGGTTCATTGGAATTTTTTGATGTACCTGGTATATGTTACTTTGACAGTTGGTTCTTTTGTCGTTTTATCTTCTGTGCCGTTGTTGTTTGTCGATGTCCTCTGTCTGGTTCTTTTATCTCGTTGACAGTTCTGTTGTTTTATGGTTACCACTTGATAACCTCAATCTGAGACAGGATAAATATAAAAATATTAAGACAATATTATTGTTTATGACTCACTTACCATGATCATTCGTCCTGCACACACTACATTCACAGTTGTGGTTAATTTAATTCCAGCCTAGTTAGCTGTAAGTGTAAACATTGTTTTGATTTAAATTGATGTTTTTGTAAATTTCGATTGTTTTTGTAGAGTCCTGAGGAAGGACATAATCGATGTCCGAAATATAGACTTAGTCAACAAATTGGTTGTGTATCAATTGTAGTGGCCCCCTTTTCTTGCTGAGAACCTATAACTTCGTTACTATATATATATATATATATATTCTTTTGAATTAGAGAGCTAGAATAATACAATACATTTGAAAATTAATCGCTCGTTTTGATCTGTTGAGGAACCCGGAACTTTCGAATTTTCCTTTGAAAGTATGTAGGTACTGAAGGTTTTCGCTAATATCTTTCGTGGTCCTTAAAAGGTTTGCAACCTATGTAGGTAAAGTTTTTCTTATGCAATATTCTTTTGATTCCCCTCTCCTAAATGAACATTTTATTCATTAGACAAGCTTGAAAAAAGCTGAATAATTCATCAATACTCATATTCATATCACTTTGATTAACGATTCGACCATGTGGACAATATAGGAATATAATAATTTCTATACATATATGGGATGGGCTCAAAGATATTATATATCGAAAGAATATAATTCTTGTGAAACAATAATCTACTACTATCCTTGGTGTTCTCATATAATCTGCGAAAATGTATTTCAAGTACCTCTGATCAACATAATTATTTTGAGTGAAAACATTTGAAAATTAGTTGAAACCAGGGTTCGTTCATCGTTTCAATTTTTGAACGCTCCGAGATATGAATAATGATATTTATTGAATAGTTTGTTTATTTCCCATACTTGGAAGGTTTCCAATATGATTTTAGAATACAATAACTTTCCTTACCAAAGTTACAGAAATATTTCGCAACGCCACTGATCTTTTTGATTCATCTAGGGGTGAGAGGAACAAAAGGCGATGCCATTGCCATGGCAACCGCAGTAGTGAAATTTAGATGTTTCGATTTATAATTGTACATTGAATAGTGGTGACCTCTTTGGATAGAGGACCGATTCACTTTAGGTTTTGAAATAGAATTATTCATTGGTCACTTCAGGAATTTCATCCCCTTCGATCTAATGAACATTTTGTATGTGTAAGAGTGAAAATATCTCAATGATCAATTTCAGATTTGATTCATTGATGAATCTTTTAACGAAATCATTAATCATTACATTTGGAAAACAATACCATAGAAATAAAACCGGGAATCATTTGGCGATTGTTTCACGGTTCGGTTATTAGAGTAAAATATGGCAATTAGAATATTGTTCAACAGGCATATGATGACTATTGATCACGCGGGTAACTTTAATCAGACGAGATGAGTTTGGTGAAAATTCCAAGCGACTAATATTCATAATATGCGAGTAGAATATTCATCTTCGTCCACGACAGTTGAATAATTCTTTTCTAAATAATTTTTATTTCTTCGAACAAACTGCCGTTTCAAATTGAAATACCATTTCATAGAATTCTATGCTCAGAAAAAATTGAGATTTCTGTTTATGTATTATGTGCTTGCAAGATTAAAGTTTGGTAAACCATAAATTGAAAAAGATGTATGAATGTCATAAAGCTCGATGAAATAGATGAATGATGAACGTTTGATTCAGTAGTCGTGGACAAACTCATGGTACGGAGTTATTATTGCTTCAGGCGAATGGAAGTCATCTTCAGGTGTTCGGGAGATGTTTTGAAAACTGAATGTATCAGTTTCTAGCTGAAAAGGAGATAATCAATTTGTCAGAAAAATTTTTTCATTCTCAATTTCGCTTGGAGTATTATAATTGAGTGAGATACTGGAAGTTGAAATGTAAATAGATCTGAACCATGAACCATGATTTTGCAGCAGATTTATATTTACCAATTCACTTCAATATAATGAATAAAGTATGACTTACCTGATTTGAAAAAAAGTTACTATAACGAGGAGGGGGGTAATCTTAAAATATTGTAAGTTAGGATTCTATATGTGAATTATTAACGAAGCTTGATGTTAGATGGAATAATGTATACTTTTGTTTACATTTACAGAAATGAAGAGGTTCATCGTTTCATCATAACCTCCTAATGTTGTGTAGATGAAAAAAGGAAAATAAATTAATCTGTACAAGGTGCGGGAAATCTCTCGGATTCAGATAAAACATAAAAAATAAGACAACAAGTTCCCATCACTTTTTTTCCTAGCGGTCCTCCCTACGGAGATACGACCTCCTCCTGACGTCACAGGAAATCCATTTTACTGAAATAAATTTCAAACTACTTAATATAATTTAAAGAAGATTTGATATGATAAACAGAAGTAAGGACCCATTGAAATACTGCCCTTAAATTTAAGTTAGCTCTTTTAGTTTACCAGGGGCGGACTAGGTGTTACATTATAAAGCTTACATTTTCAACACCCTATATGATAAGGAGTAGAAAAATACAAATTTGGATAGCTTGAACATTAAGCTAAAAAAAGGTACTCTTGTTCATTGTCGATAAAATGAACTGTTTTCGAAAAACAAAATTACAAAGATTCTTAACTATGCAGTTTTGGCACTTAAAGGCACGTTAACAAAAATTATTTTTTAGAAATGTACTCTTATTTAACAATAATAATAATAATAATAATAATAATCGAGTTATTTTCGCACCACAGACCATGCAGCCTATTCATGTATCCCCGTCTTTCGGGTCTTGATCTTTTGTATAGCGCAGACAGCAGGTCATGCTGCTCGGGCGTCCACTTGTGGCGTCCCCTTTGTGCTGTCCTGTTTCGGCTGCCGGTTCCGACTACGGGCTGCTCTTTCGAACGTTGAATCCCAATGCGACCGACAACCTGAACTCTCTCCTCGTCGATGTCCTCCTCGTCTAAAGGCATAGCTTCTTGTATGGCAGGCGCCTGCCTTCTCAGCATCCTGCCGTTGGTGTCCCGCATGCTGTCACGTCCAGCACCAACTCCAGACGCGCCCTGACGATCCCCAGGCAGCGACTGTTCTCCGAGGCTTCGTATATATTTGTCCGACATCGGTTGAGAGTGACCGGGGTCCGCGGGATTGTCACACCCGTATACTACACAGTAGTACCCCCGTGCGGGTTGTGATGAAAGAAGAACAGAAGAGGCAAAAGTACAAAGATCTTATGTTCGAGCTTGGAACTTTATACCCAGGTCATAAAGTTAGGATGGTCGTACTAATCATAGGATGTCTCGGTGGAATGAGAGCCAACTACGTGGATGAATTGAAGATTATTCCGGCCTGTAGATCACTGGCCGAGGTATTGGCGCACAGAATGCAGAAAGCAGTGTTGCTCGGGTCACTTCATATCATCAGGTCCCATGAACTCTAGAAGCCACTTGCAGCTCATCTCTTTTGTTAAGGGACGCTACGAGGGCAGGATGAAGAACTCCTCCATTTAAGTGTGAGGGGTTTTTAGTGAGTAACCAAACAAGATCATGGATTCTCACACTACCGAGAGTGCGGACCCATAAAGGGTTTTCCCCTCACACGGACGTAAAAAAAAAAAAAAAAAAAAAAAAAAAAAAAAAATAATCGAGTTATAAGAACCCGCAACTATGAGAAACACTGTTTGAAGCTTAACGTGGAGGACAAATGCAGGAAGTGCGGCGCAGCTGGCGAATCTATTGAACATGTAATCGCAGGTTGTCGAGTTCTTGCCGACAACGCATATCTGGGCCGACACAACCAAGTGGCAAAAATTGTTCACCAGCAGTTGGCTCTTAGACATGGTTTTTTGGATACTTGTCCGCCATATTATAAGTATCAGCATGCAGCAGTGTTGGAAACGGACGCAGCGGTTCTCTATTGGGACAGACCCATAACAACAGATAGATCAGTGGACTACAATAGACCGGACCTTGTATTCATTGAGAAGGATCAGAAGTATGAGGTGATAATTGATGTGGCAGTACCATTGACTCATAACATCGGAAAAACGGAGTCCGAAAAAATAACGAAGTACGAGAACTTGGCAATAGAACTGAAGAATATGTGGCAATTGTCGAAAGTCACTATCATACCATTGGTGATTTCGGCTGAGGGAGTCATGTCAAAATCATTCAAGAGAAATCTTCAAAAGATCGAATTATCCCAGAGGATCGCGGGATATGCACAACAGGCAGTAGCTTTACAAACATGTCACATCGTGCGGAAATTCCTGAACTAGTGGGAGGAACTGAAATGTTTTTTCACTGGTTCATAGAAGAAATACCAGCTCAAGCTGAGACCGGGAGACCGATGATGAAGGATAATAATAATAAACAATTTATTCAATTCTGAACAAGTCAACTTCCAATTATCACTTACAAAGTACAAACCTAAATGTAAGACATATCACATCTTCCTTCCACGATAATAATCAAATAAATAATTGTATATCACACAATTCACAACAATCAGACAAACAAAAGCCACTAATCAACTGAGCATTGAGTCTTCAAACTCTTTAATTGTGTAATAAGCACCTTTAATCAAAATCTTTTTAATCTCTCTCGCAAATACTTTATCGTTCGAAGAGACCAGCTCTTTCGGTATCAAATTAAAAAGTCGGGATCCGGATATCAGAGGAGATTTTCTATGGAACTCGTGATGCGCATATTCGACTTCCACTTTGAAATTATTACGCGTCTGATACCCATGTTTATCACCAGATTTAACCCATTCCATTCTTCTACCATGCATGTATGACAATACTGAATAAATATAAATTGAGGGAAACGTCAGCAATCCATTCAACACAAAGTACTCTCGACATGACGTTCCAGATGACAAATCAAAAATCAGACGGATCATACGTTTTTGAATGACAAAAACTCGCGCCCTCTGAGTTGCTCGTCCCCAAACTATTACATTATATCTTAGTAAAGAGCATACGTTGGTGTGATAAAAAGTTAGAGCATTCTCCTGACCCATCAACTTTTTTATTTTGCTCAATGTGAAATATATTTTGTTGAGCTTAGAGCAAATGCTGTCGATTTCCGCCGACCAATTCAGATGTCTGTCGATAAATGTTCCCAAGTATTTCACTTCCTTCGCTATCTTCAGTGGAGTCTCATCAAAAATCAGTGTGGGATCACAAGGAACCCTATGTGGACTGTGAAACTCAACTATTATTGTTTTTTTCTTGTTTATCAAGAGTCTGTTCATATCACACCAATTTTTGAATTGACCTATTACCTCGTTACCCTTTCTGACAATCTCGGCAGCAGACTTGTCACTCACTATAACGCATGCGTCATCCGCAAACATGAATAATCTCCCACTCCCAATGAACCGCGGCAGGTCGTTGACGAAAATAAGAAAAAGCAGCGGCGCCAACGAAGTACCCTGTGGCACCCCCAACTCGACCTCAAATTCTTCAGATATAGTACCTTTCACGTCTACCACCATCTTTCTATGGTTCAGGTAAGATACTAACCAGTTTTTCACTTTACCACGGATGCCGATGGATTCAAGTTTCATTGCCATAAATCCTAGATCTACAGTTTCAAACGCCTTTTTTAAGTCGAAACATATCATTATGCAAAACTCGCCTGTATCCATTTTTGTCGATATATATTGTACGACCTCAACAACAGCAGTACCTGTGGATCGCTTCATTCTAAAGCCATGTTGGCAGTCATCTAATAATTTGTTTTTTTCAACGAAATTTATTATTCTATAATACATAGCCCTTTCTAGTATCTTTGATAAGCAATTCACCAATGCTATCTAGGGTTGCCAACCGTCCTTTATTTCAAAGGACAGTCCTTTATTCTGAAACCATGTCCTTTGTCTTTTTAGAAGGTGTCAAAGGACTTTGCAGTCTTTTTTGCTAAGCCTTTGCCCGTCCACAATTCTCGAGCTGTTGATGTCCTTTATTTCAATAGCTCAGAGTTGGCAACCCTAATGCTATCGGTCGATAATTATCAATATCCGTTCTGTTACCTTTTTTGAATACCGGTATAACGCGACAGATTTTGAGGGGTTCCGGGAAAATTCCCAATTCTACAGATTGGTTCATGATGGCCGCTAAAATTCCGGATATATATTGAGCGGAGTGTTTCAATACCAATATGGGCACCTCATCTAAGACTGAATCTAAGACTGAAAATGACTGTCTACTACTAAAATTTAGTGAAGTTTTTGACTAAAATTTCTTTTAAGAATTTATTTATGACATTTTTGAGTTGAATGTTTTCATATTGTTCTACTCCAATAAAAGGTGAGGTGGTAGTGAAGATGAGTTCATTTCGAGAGCGTAGATCCTATAATTCGGAAGTTAGTGTCAATTATGATAATGGACCAAATACCAAAATCTACGTGTAGTTCGGAAACTAGACAGTAGACACCGTAGCAACTTGGGGTTTTCAGCAATTTCTGTTTCTCAAAAAAAGAGAACAAGACATGTATATAACTTTACTTCTATCTTTCATAGTTTAGGAGTTGTAGTTCGTAGTACTGAACCATCGAAATCTGGCCACCCTGTTTCCCTCGAGTTATATCCATTTAGCTCTTTCTAAAAAGTCGTATATTTCACGGATATTTTGTTTTTGAAATATCACTGAACTATTTCTACACATTTTAACTGTATACAACATACTTATACAGGGTGTCTCATTCGAAAATGTCCACCTTCAATAACTCAACAACGAATCAGAATTTGTGAATACACTCAGACAGGTCGATTTTTGATGACAGGGGGCATGATCTGGGATTCAAACCTTGTTCAACTAGCAACCCCATGGAGAGGGTTGCAACTGCAACCCTATCAGGAATTTGGAAAGGGAAAGTGGGTAGATTTGTAGCACAAATATGCATGGATTCAAATTTGTGTATAAACTTGCAGTTTGTGTTCCTTATGGAATTATGGTACCGATAAAACTGGTGGGTTTTGCAAAAATGTGAATAGCAGACTGTATGGTTAATCGACTTACCAATAAATGTAGACGACAATCACTTGGTCAAACATCACCTTAAGGGGGTAAGGGGGGGTTGGATTGGATACAATGGGAAGGTGATTTCACTAATTTGTTTTTCAACCGGAATATTACTTTCGAGGTAATCGACTTTCTTTACATGTGTTAACTATCTCCGCTAAAGTTCTTCTGTCGACTCGTGCGCGAATATTTTCAAAATTAAAATGGGCAGGCAACACACGTAACACCGCGGGTGTATGAAGGCAAATGGCCAAAACAAAATGAAACAGAGATGTTCTGATTGATCGTATTATTTCTATGGAAAGAAAAATATTTTGAACAATTGGTGTTTGGTAATTGGTAAAAAATTACCGCAAATGTTCGTTCTTCAAAATTATTTCGTACATGCTGTAGCACATCAGGAGTAATGTTACGACATTCTGCCTCAATTCGTGCTCTAAGGTCGTCTAAAACTGCAACTCGGGTTTTATGAACTTGTGATTTCAGGTGGCTCGAGAGGAAAAAATCAAGCGGTGTTAGATCCGGCTATCGCCCAGGCCACTCCACTGGGCCCCTTCGGCCTATCCAACGTCAATCACTCATGGCGCGAATCTTGCCAAGAATTCTTGCCGTGAACCTGGCCAAGAATTCGCGGCCAAATAAGTCATCCACACTCACACAAATATTCGCACTTTGGTTCACGGCATCCTCGCTGTTGGCGAAGACTTTCCGCCCTATAAAAAAGGTTCATTCTGATAATATTCAAGAAATTTTCATTTCACTGATCTCCTCTAAATCTAATCTAATCTAATTCCACTTTATTGCTACAATAAAACCATTCATTTCAAAAGCGAATAAAGTCAGTGAACAAGCATTAAATAATTACTGCGCTGGTACCGCGAACGCCTGTGAGTGTGGATGGAACATGTGTGCTTAGGCGCGAAGCCTTTGTCGCAGGACAGGAGACCGCAACGAAACGGAGACCGCAAAATACCCATCCAGACGTTGAGTGTTTTGTGGGTGTTGAGAATGTTGCTCCCTGAAGAGGTTAGGATTTTCATCGGACCAAAACCTACAATTATATTTGTTGACATTTCCGTTAAGGAAAACCGTGCATTCATCTGAAAAGCAAACGTTGTACAAAAACACAGGATTTGCAATATTTTCTTGCGAAATCATTTTGCAAAATTCCATTCTCCGATCGCTATCATCTTCGTTCATATCATGAACAAGTTTCATTTCATGGAACTTAGCCCTTAAATATTCTGTGGACACTTGCCCTCGGATATCCAGTTTCCTGTGACAACTTTCTAACACTTCCACATTATTTTAGTTCAGACATTAGTTGACCATAACTGGTCAACTTTTTGTTTTCAACCTGTTACATCATCAAATTTATGTACTATATATAGATATAGTTATAGATAGTAAAAAGGGGTTACAGACCTGTTCCAGAGACGTGATGAAATCCAGTATCTGGGACGGCTTCAAGGAGGATAACTCCCCACTTCTAGAAGTTTCTTGTCAAAAGCACTCTTTCCTTTGGCTTGCAATGGCATCGCATTCCGTAACCAGGTGAATTTATGTACTAACTGAATGATAAAAGAATGATTAACATTTTCATCAGGATGTCCTCGCAGTAGCCCTAGCTAGCTCAATCATTGTTCTGGAAATAAATTTTCAACATTTCCTTCCTCTCCTCCAACGTGTTAACTATTTTGTAATTTTTATTAAGAACTGATAAAACGCACCCATTCTAATTCTGCAATACAGAATACTGAAACGAAATGTTCTGAAAGCAATAATGCCTTCCCTTTGCTTATGGCCTGGCAGTGCAGATTCTGGTAACCATGAAGAGATAAAAGAAATTTAACAATTTTAATCGTCATAATTGTTCGTTTTGTTGTTTTTCATTCAATAGGAATTATACGATCAATTAGAACATATTTGTTACATTTAGTTTTATCGGTACCATAATTCCATAAAAATACCCTGTAACTTTGTGAATTTCAATTATAATAACACAAACTACTAGTTTATACACATTTGAATCCATGCATACATTTGTGCTACAAAATAACCCATCTTTCCTATACAGGATCCTGCAATAGTGCGAAAATTAGAATAGGTTTCAGGGTCTGTAAATATAATTAAGGAAAGAAATAACGGCATGCAGAATATTTTTTGAAATTCCGGAAAAAGTCTTTTATAGCTGCCGAACCGGTACCAGACATCTCAGAGACCTCTTGTACCTTCATTTCTGCATCTCAGGAAATTATTTTCTGATATACAGGGTGTCCCCGATAAATGTTATTCAACGAATGGGTGGTTTTTTGGATCACTCCATGTATTTTCACATATTTTCAATAACCTTCATTACCACGTTCATGGCGCAAAATATTAGACACATTTTCCAACGGTACAGATCTTATTCGAAGAAAGCTGCAAAAAGGTGAGGGAAAATCAGTTCAGTAGAAGTCTTTTGACGATTTCCAGAAGCGATAGTAACATAAATTTGATCTGAAAGTTTTTCAATTGAAGGATTTGCCTTGTCACCGTTCCTAAATGATCAACCTTTTCAGGTATTATTCAACATAGTCATATGTGTTATGGTTCTGTGCAGATAAGCATCATTGAATAGGGATGTTGACACATGTTACAAATTCATAAAAATTGAGGTTTTCCACATTGAAGGTAGTTTTTGAAATACTGAAACAATATTTTAGTGATCTAATTTCTCTCATTAAATTAAATAAAATCGCTCTAAAATGTGTAATCTATTACAGTTTATCACGTGACTGCAAACACGAATGAGAATACGTGACGTCACTTTTCGGTAAACAAGCTAACCTATAACCTTACTGTCATCACGAGTACAAACTTAGGAAGAACAGAAGAGAGTGAAACGTATCACCAGCGAACTATTTCACAATTATTTGTTATTACCACAGTATAGACACCAACTGGTGTCTATACTGTGTTATTACGCAAACGATTTGTTCGCGAGAAATCACTCAAGATCAGTTCGTTTTGACAGACGGCGAAGTCTGTTTACCGTATGGTGACGTCATCATAATCACTTCGTTTCAGCGGCAACTTTGAAAATATTTTTATTTACGCATTTTTTCTTGGTATTTGCTATATTTTTTTCGTGTTTGTATAGGGCTTATCTACAAATTAAAATTATACTAATAATACAATAATAATACAAATTAAAAATATACTATTTTGCAGAATTACGGGGTATAATAGAAGCGATTAATTTCAAAAGTGGTGATTTTGAGTTTAGTTTTCTGACGATGTTTGGCGAGAAGGAAGGAGAAATTTTCTTCGTGAATTATTAGAGACGATAAAGTGCTAAGTGATTTCACATACACTTATACAGGGAGGCCAAGAGATTGACGTCAAAAAGAAAAAAACAGGTCCCTCGTGTCATGGGCTATTCGAATCACCCCCATGTATGTTATGCGATTTTTCACTGTTTTCGAGTTATGAATTTTTTCATGAACTTTGAGAATTTTCGACTGAACCATCTTGAAAAAGATATTAAAAAAAAAGTACAAGACTTCTCTGTGAAATTCTTTTGTAACGTAGTCTGCATAAATTGTGCTTTTAGACATTGAATAACCAGATTCGTAACTTTGATAAAAATTATGGAAATGTTGGTCTCAGGTGAAAAAGTTACGTGAATTGGATTATGATCTTCATTTTCGAATCAAAATTAAAAATGTAAAAAGGCTAATTCACGGTTTTTTAGTATGCTTAAAAACTGCGCTCAGCAGTCAGCTTTTGGAATCATTGATGAAAATGGTACTTAACACTTTACTTTTACTAGAATTACCCTTCAAAGTCATCGAGGTGGAAAAAATAAAAAAACTAGACATTTACTACAAATTTTTTTTTTGACATTTTGAGATTTTTCTGATCAAGTAATGATAGAAAAGTTCTGGATAAAAAAAAAGTATGGCAATAAATCATACATCATTTTTTCATTTTTCTTATGCGATTGAAAAAAAATTTTCTAAGAAGGTGTAGAATGTGTATTGAGGTTAGATGTGGCACTTTGAAAACCTACTTTAAATTTTATAAAAAAATTTCTTTTTATTTAATTTATTATGTGTGATTTATTGCCATACCTTTTTCTTTTTTTATCTAGAACTTTTCTTGACCAACATCTGAAGCTAATTTTCATTAATTCTCAGCATTTTTTATCATAACTTGATCAGAAAAATCTTAAAATGGCAAAAAATAATTTTGTAGTAAATGTCTAGTTCTCTGATTTTTTCCACCTCGATGACTTTGAAGGCTAATTCTAGCAAAAGAAGAGGGTTGAGTACCATTTTTTAACAATGATTCTAAAAGCTGACTGTTGAGCGCAGTTTTTAAGCATACTGAGAAACCGTGAATTAGCCTTTTTACATTTTCAATTTTGATTCGAAAATTCAGATCATAATCCAACTCACGTAACTTTTTCACTTGAGACCAACATTTCCATAATTTTTATCAAAGTTACGAATCTGGTTATTTAATGTCTAAAAGTACAATTCGTGCAGACGACGTTACAAAAGGATTTCACAGAGAAGTCTTGTACTTTTTTTTCAATATCTTTTTTAAGATGGTTCAGTCGAAAATTCTCAAAGTTCATAAACAAATTCATAACTCGAAAACCGTGAAAAATCGCATAACATGCATGGGGGTGATTCGAATAGCCCATGACACGAGGGACCTGTTTTTTTCTTTCTGACGTCAATCTCTTGGCCACCCTGTATAGAATCTAAAAGAACTCTAGTCTGTAAGAGCGAGAACATCCTAGAGAATAACACACACTATCGTACTCAATTGCGATATGACACCAGATATTTCAAAAGACTTTATCCTAAAACAGCTGTACTAGGAAATTATTAATAGCAAAAAGGAGTTGAAAAGCTCTATTGCAGCTAGTGAAGCTAGGCTTATGCAGGAACTTCATTCCTTGAGAAAAAGAGTAGATCAGCTGGAGAGAGAAAACTCCACTCTGAGTCTGAGGGAAAAATTGAATACGTAGAACGAATCACCTGGAAATAGTACATTGTTTACCGGGTAGGAAAAGCCTTACATTCCTGGACGATCGTGAAGATTGCTAAGTCGAGGCGCAAGCCGAGACTTAGCAACACAGAGTCCAGGAATGTGGCTTTTCCTACCCGGTAAACAATGTACTATTTCCAGGTGATTCGTTCTACGTAACAGATTTCAATGAATTTTGAAGAAAATCGCGAATTATTCGATTCATGAATAAATGGAGCTTTGAAATCCGGAATGGCATTGATTGCGTTACTATGGACACGTATTAATGCTGAATTGTCAAACTTGATTTGATATTAATCTAATTGCTGGTCTTTTCGAAGACAAAACAGTGTAAAATGATGAGTGATGATGAATTTTCCAATTCTGGGACTCGTCCAGAGCAGTTTGAGGCAGTAAATACTGCTTCATTAGAATTATTGCCAAAGAAACCCAGAGAAAAGTACGAATATGCTTATGTAGAACACTGACAACTGCAAGGAAATATCATTTCCTTACAGTAAGGAAATGAATATTTCCTAACAGTTGGGAAATCTTGACTTTTTCTATGACAAATTTTGTTAGGAATGTCAAAATTTCCTAGCGATTCGCGGAAAAATAATTTTTTTTCAAACAATAAGAAAATGTTGACATATTTGTACTATTTTCAGGTGCAAAAGCCATCAATTCCCTTACCGTACAAAAATTTGCTCGTTGCTCAGCCATACCTTTAATCCTAGGATTAAAAACGCTACTTTTAATCCTGAGACTAAAAGTAATTGCATTTGAGCTCTATAATTGAAATTTGAATCAATATTTACCAACAATACCAGATATTTGACTGGGTTGGAGAAAAAATAGTATATATCATACGGACTAAAAGTGCCTATTTTTACTCGAAATTTTGCAGTCGCTCGGCTGCGCTGCGCTCCGCCTCGTAACTGCAAATATTGCTCGTAAAAAAATATGTACTTTCAATCCTTATAATATAATATACTATTGTTGTTTTTGGGTTGAAAAAACCAGCTAGTGGTTATGCCGAAGTCAGTCTGTGGGGAAATACATCGCTTGTTGGAGGTTGAGCTTAACGATAGTGATATCAACGATTGCTATAAGCTAGGAAAAGCGGAGAATTCTCCTATCAAGGTAGAGTTAATCTCGAACTTGAAAAAAAGGCCATCTTCTCAAAAGTCAAAATCTTAAAAGGAACAACAATCAGCATAGCGAATGATTTGACAGAAATTCAACGATATGAGTACAAGATTCTAAGAATAAATCTTCTCCAGGTAAGATCCACCACATCTCAGAAATCATACGTACGAGGTAATCGACTAATAGTTGGCACTGAAGAATAAACAATTATTGAAGACCTTTTGAACAACCACCAGGAGTACAAGCCACATAGTGCACCATCATTTCCCTTAACCTCTAGTGAGCCAACAAATACTAGTAAATTTACCCAAAACGAGAAGATTGGTGACAATAGCGAGGAAGACTGGGAAACCGCCGAAGAAATTGTGGAAACGGGTGGTACAATCGTAGGGGCAACAGGTTTAGAAACTCTCAAGTCACCGACATCAGAGACCTCTTGAGCAAAAATCACCAAATAAAAGAGATCCCAGATCGGGCATGAAGCTTAGAACTACTTCAACGAAATCTTAAAAGTATACTCCATCCACTTTTATATAGTATCGCGGTTGGCCAAGTTTTAGGTTTATCAAGTTTTTTTACCCGAAAAAATCGCAGGTTGGCACTTCTGAATGGCATCACGTCAATGAATAAATTTCGGAGAGGTTGCCGATGTTCATTTATCATTATTAAATATTAATTATCAAGCCTGGAAACCAGGAATGCCGAAGGTAGTTTCGAAAAAGCAGAGGAAAAGTATCAGGAAGTGCTATTTAGAATTAAAATCTACGCATTCTAAAAGTTACACTGATAATTTAGAATCGACAGTTCAGCAACAGGTATTCAACATTTTTGACGTATGTGAGTGAAAACCAATGTTTTACATTTCATATGAATAGAGATTTATTTTTTAGCTGCACATAAACACAATTAGGAGGATTTTAGGTGAAAGAGACGACAAAGAATTTTCTTCTATTGGGGCACCCAAAAAGACACTGACGGAAGACTTTATTTTGAAAACAGATCTGCAACGACAAATTTGGAATTATAATTTGAAAAATGAATACTTTTCGATTGATACTCTACTCACTTTTGCAAAGGAACATTTGGAATATAACGGAGGACGGACATCACTTTTCAAAATTATAAAATCAATGGGTAACAAATACAAAAGGGTAAATGAACGCAAAATTTTATGTGAGCAGAAACATGTTGTTGCAGCCAAAATTACTTTCCTGCTCAAATTTTTACAGTATACATCTTTAGATGAAAATATCAGATTTGTATTTCTAGATGAAACTTGGATTTACCAAAACGGTACTTCAGTTTTGGTGGACACATGAATCTGATATGATGAGCAATCCATCCAAAATTAAATCAGAAGGAAAACGTTTCACGGTTCTACACGCAGGAAGTAATTTTGGGTTTTTAGAGGGATGTGATTTCATTTTAGATTCGAAAAACAATGACCGTGACTATCACAAGACCAGTGAAATTTTTCAAAATTGGGTTATTAATCAACTGATTCCATCTTTAGCTAAGATTCCTGTGAAATGTGTGGTGGTAATGGACAATGCACCGTATCATTTTATCTTTCAGTAGCAGATATTCCTCCATTCATTATTTCATTGGGGGAATCAGATTTAATTCAGAATTTTCTGAAACAACTCCGAAAGAAAGATCACTAGTGTAGAGCATCTGATCTCCTAAGCGATAGAGCTTCCTTTTTCAACAGAATCCTCTATGCAGTGTGAAAGACCTAACATTTAGGTTTTCTAGTACCTATTACAAAATTGTCGAATCCCCTCCTTATTCAACTAGTACTGTATCGAAGATTTTCAACGATCAAGGAGGTTCAACTGAATCAAACAAAATGAAAAAAAGTCTATATTATGGAAGAGGAAGTGGCTGCAAATCGCCTAGATAGAAAAATAACCAATTAGGAAACTTTGGGAAATAATTTCTCATTATAAGGGATATGAAGCGTTTTTCGTAAACCTGAGAATCTGAAAAATAATTGCTTGGAGGACCAGATATGGTCGGAAGACCTTCGTTGTCAAGGACCAAATGTAGGTATTATTTATTAGTTCCTGATGATTTTCTATCTCCTTTCTGTTGCAGATTTCAAGATATTTTGTCAGTCTTAATCCAAAAGAGAGATGAAATGTTGTTCCTGAAGAAGATTCTGTCCGTTATAAATATGTCAGCCGATTCTTTGAAAAAAAATAAAAAATCTCTATACTTACCCAGAGGATTTTTATCTTTGTGCTATTGTATCATAGTAAAAAATGTATGGTGTCCTGTTCGAGTCTATTTTGCTAATACTGTAATTGCTTTGAACATGTTATAATGTTTGATACATCAAATAACCTAATGCTGTTTCCCAAAAAAACATATACATGTAACGATGTTAGAAAATAATGTTTTGTGATTGAAAATTATGGAAGTGTAGACTTTTTTGAATATAATATTACTGCTTACATCCGACGTTTTCACCTGAACTCTTCCATGTGTTCGATCTCATTTCTCATTTATGTTAGTGAAGTTATTCTAATTGGATAAGAGTATGAACAATTCTCTTGAAAAATTACTAATTGAATAGTTGTTAGAAAATTACGTCTTAAGCTGTCATGCCATTGAAATTATGTAAGGAAATTACATTATGAATTATACTGTATATATCTTATTTCACTCCATTGTACTTTTGTTCCTTTTTCGAATAAACTATCACAAAGTAACGGACTATTCTGTCCATTATTTTTCAGTAAAGTTTCAACACTCGATTCTTGTCTTCCGTACGAGAAAATAGCATAACGGAATCTTCCATCCATGTTTATATACGTGAAATATTCCCAGTATTATCAAAGAAAAAAGTTTCCTAAACATTCGCCAGGTCTTTGGAATCATTGAATTCACATATTTTCTCGAATTCATTATTTTCCCAAAGTAAATAAATATTTCGATAAATACGTAATTACTACGACCCTTATGAAGAAAGGGCAACATTGCTCAATCATCTGACAGAAAAATTACTATAACCTAACATTTTCAAAATATACACAGTGAAATGTGTCAAAATTCCATGGCCAGCCGGTATACTTTATAAAAGTGAGTGGAGTATATGTAGTAAGTTTTTTGTATCCTTTTTATTTTTTTTTCTCGTTTTGGTTTATCTATAAAGGAAACTATGAATCCATATATCAGGGAATATCATGAGAGAAAATACGATACAAAAATAGTAGAAAATGTCGACACTTCTGTATATAACCCTGAAACTAATAAACTCAAACTATTTCATATGAATTTAAGAAGCATTGCTAAGAATTTAGATGAGTTGATGATCTTCTTGGACTATCGTTATCCTCACGATAACAGCTTTATACAGAGAGTAACAGCCAAATGGAATAAATTCGATAACGAATAAAAATATAAGGGGCAAGGGCGGATTTACCAGGGGGGGGAGTACTGGCACTGGGGGTAACTACACATGAGTATCGAAGACCTAAGAAAAAGGGGGTGCACATAAAATATTTCATACATTGTGTACCTGATTCAATAGTTTTGAATCGTTATTAACCCCCCATGATCATTATTACCCCACCCATGAAAAACAGCTATATCCGCCCTTGATAAGAGGTTATGTATTACAACATCTAATAACTGATCATTTCCCGACCATACTAACTTTAAACATAAATGAGAAAATATTGGTACTATATACATACTTTATAAACTATACCAAGTTGAGAGAGGATTTACAAAGCGAATCGTGGTCACAAATGTATGAACAAAATAATACCAATACAATTATTTGCTTACGCTTATTTTGTTTATTGAAACCTTAACAAAGCATATCAATAATAGAAATACAAAAACTGTAACAATTGAAAAAAGTGAAATTAATAGAAAAAATTGATCACTCCCTTCCTTTTGAAAGCAATTAATAAAAAAAAAGATCTCTATTTACAGTTGAAAAAAAAACCAAGCAACAAAATCATAAAATCTGCATAATATATCAATTTCAGAAATGAAATACAAATAAAAATAATTAAGTCAAAAAAAGAATACTCACAGAAAATAGTTGAAACTAGTCAATACGAGTCAAAAGCTGTATATTGTATGACAAATACACACAACCAAACTTATATGGAATCACCCAGTATTAAGATGAAATATAATTTTGATATCTTTTTCGTTAGAAGCAAATAAAAAGTGCATGTGTTTACTCACAAAAACAGTTAGGTTCATAAGCACTTGATAAGATTTGGCTTTGCAGTGTCGATTTTACCATTTCGTTCGAACGTCGCAGTGAATTTATATTTTGTTTTTTTGCGAAGTTTTAAAAAAAATGTCTTATGTGGTTTTATCGGAAGTCCACAGAGGAAGAATTATTACTATGGCAGAACAAGGTATGTCACAAAGACAGATTGCAAGAACGGTGGGGGTTACACAAGGGGTTGTTTCAGAAACCTATGCAAGGTTTCTGGAGTTAGGAACCCTAAAGAATAGGCCGAGAAGAAGTCGTTGAAGAGTAACTACAGAAAGGCAGGATCGCTTTTTAGCCCAAACAGCAAGAAGAAATCCCGCAGTATCTCATTCAGAGCTTCAAAGGCAATTTTTGCAAGCTACAGGTGTTAGTGTTTCTGTCGAAACTATCAGAAAAAGACTTCGCGCTCGGGAATTATTCAAGAAAAGAGCGTTAAGAGTTCCAGAACTATCAAGGCAAAATAAAGTTGACCGTTTTAATTGGTGTTTAGGGCATGAAAATTGGACTTTTGAAGATTGGAAAAATGTCTTATTTTCGGATGAGACCAGAATTGGCCTACGATCCGACGACCGGCGTGTTCGCATTTTAAGAGGTAGAGGGAGGCAAGCTAGGCTCCAAGCTGCAAGACCGATCCCTAAATACAAAGGAGGTACTGTAATGTTTTGGGGCGGAATTATGATTGGTGAGAAAACTCCTTTAATTCCCATTAGACAATCTCTGACAGGGCCTAGGTATGTTGATCTAGTGCTACGACCTGTAGTGAGGCTCTGGCGAGGTGCTTTTGGAGATTATATCCTATTTATGCAGGATAATGCACCTCCACATACCAGCAGAGTTGCAAAAAATGTTTTCGAAACAGAAGGTGTGACTGTTTTAGAGTGGCCTTCTTGTTCCCCGGACCTTAATCCTATCGAGCACTTGTGGGATAGGATCAAAAGAAAAATTAGAGCTCGTCAAAATAATCCTGGTAACGCAGAGCAACTTATACACGCGGCTTTAGAGGAATGTTACAGAAGAAGAAATTAACAACTTAATAGAAAGCATGCCTCGTCGAATTCAAGCTTGTATCAATGCCAGGGGTGGTAATACTGATTATTGATTTGTTAAAATCATCTTATTGTTGTTCAATTCTCAGTTACATAAAAATTATTTTTAGAGAAATTTACACTTTTAATTTTCTGTTCTATTTTAAAAATAATCTTTTAATAATTTATATTATTTTTGTAATAAACTTGTTTTGGGAAAACTGCTCTTCACTTTTCAGCGACTTTTTTTTAATTAAAATTCGTTATTTCCAAATAACAGGGTGATTCCATATAAGTTTGGTTGTGTTTATATGCGGAAACCCGAATGAATCAAAGACAGAAATAAAACAAATAAATTATGAAGGAGTTGACATTCAGGATGAGGAGAGGATGGCAAATATTTTCAATAAGTATTATGGCAGTGTAAGAAAAATTCACGCGGATAAAATACATTGTCTACAAGAATTTAAAGAAACATATTATCCAATGCAATTCATTCTACTTAGTGCCCGCAGAATCCACAGAAATACAGGACATCATCGGGCAGCTCAAATCAGGAAGAGCAGCAGGTCACGATTCAATAAAATCTGAAACATAAAAAGAGATCAAATCAGAAATATCGGCACCTCTGGTATACCTGATTAATAGCTGTTTCGAGAATGGGTGCTTTCCTGACACATTCAAACTAGGAATAATTAAGCCACTTTATAAGAGAGGTGACCGTTCACAATCACAAGTCACAAACTATAGACCTATTTCTCTGTTATCAAACTTGGCAAAGATTGTGGAAAATGCTATGAAAAAACGTATAGTTGATAACCTGGAGAAGTATCAGATCATCGACGAAAACCAATGTGGATTTGTCGAAGGAAAATGCACAGAAGATGCAATAAGAAAACTAACAGGACGATTATACGATTGATTACGTTTAGATAAAAAAAATCCCTGCTTGTGCATATTTGTCGATTTGTGTAAGGCATTCGATACTACGTGATGTCACATTCAATAGCTTGAAAAGTTGAAAAGTTATGGTTTTAGAGGACGGCCGCGTGAAGTTAGCGAAAAGTTGGTGGAACAAATTCTGAAACCAAGCTCAATATTTAGTACTGAATTTGTTCTAATTTGTTCTGTATGAATCATCCCCAGCACCCTTATGGTTTTCGAGTTATTGGCATGTCTTTGATTTAGTGCTGACTTCACGCTCAGCACCAACATGTTCGAATTTGGAAAAAATTTTCATGCCAATAATTAGTCCCGAATTTGTTCCAATTTGTTCTGAAGAAAATTCTCCGATATCATTTTTCGTTAAGGAGTTATTCACATTCTTAACATTCGGTGGTGACGTCACACCCAGCTCCAAAGCTTTTTGTTCTCCAAGAAATTCGAAGAAATTTTGATGCAAATATTTAGTACCCAATTTGTTCCAATCAGTAAAAGTTGTTTTGTTGAAATACCATTGTTAGTTTTCGAGTTATTAGCAATTGTTTTAAGCGAGCGTGAAGTTAGCGATAAAGTTTCAAATTATCACTTTTTTTTTTCAACATATATTAGTACTCAATTTGTTCCAATTTGTTCTAAAGAGAACGAATCAATTTCATTATTAGTTTTCCAGATATTAAGGATTTACGAAGATTTGATGACGTCACAATAGGTGTAGCGTGGAATCTCCATTCGAGTCTATTCGAGATCATACCACTGTCGGCAGTTTTGGCTCATACAAAGCCATCTGTAATTGGTCATAAATCAAACATGAAAAGAGCCGTTGTCTCTTTGATCATGCGCCGCACGCAGCCGCTCTTTTCACGTTTGAATGCAGATTTGGATTCAGGACCAATTCGTTTCTTATTCTCGCTTATTAAATTGTTAGGAAATAATTATTTATATCAACAACCGTTATTTGGACTCATTGAAATCCTCTTTATTCGGAGACAATTTTTCAGATTGAAGCGAATTATTCAGTTAGATAAATCGTTTGTTATACTGTTATACAGGGCGAGTCTTCGACCTGAACATAAAAATTGCCTGGTTTTTTTCAAGAATAAATAAAATATAGATGGCGCATTGAATTCGTCTGGGTATTTTGGCATTCAAGAAGTGTGATTTATGATATTTATAAAAATGGCTTCGTACATTATACAACAACGTGTTGAAATTGTTGAATTATTTTATGAAAATAAGCGTTCTGTGAAATGGTGTTAGGTACCATCGGATGATATTGATGATAATCGAATTTATGTGGCCTGAATTAATGAATATTGATCTAGAGGATATTTGGTTTCAACAGGATGGCGCTACACCTCACTTTGCAAATGACACAATTGTTTTTTAGACAAAATTTCCTGGACGAATTATCTCCAGAAACGGTATGAGTTAGCCAGTTGATCCGAATTTGATGTTTCAAATTGCGTGTTTTTTGTTTAAGAATGAATAAAATATAGATGGCGCACTGGGTAGGTCTGGGTATTTTGACATTTTTAGAAGTGTGATGTATGACATTAATAAAAATGGCTTCGTACACGATACAACGCGTTCAAATTGTTGAATTATGTTATGGAAATCTGCGTTCTGTATAGAGTGTTTTCGAAATATTACGTGAATTTTATGGTTTACATAATCGTCCATCTTAAAGCACTATTAGTCGAATTATTGAAGAATTTCAAGAGACCGATTTGGTGGAAGATCAAAAAAGTGAAAAATACAGTCGTAGCGGTCGTTCACAAGGAAATATTTGGTTCGTGAAAATGTTGCAGAAGACCCTGAAATGTCCATTAGACGAATTTTTGTAGCCTGAATTAAGGAATATTGCTCTGGAAGATATTTGGTTTCAACAGAATGGCGCTACACCTCATTTTGCAACTCACACAATTGATTGTTCCTGGTTTGTCGCAAGAAAATTCACTGCTTCCCGAATCAACAGTGTCTTTAGACAAGCAACTGGAACAATAATTATTGGACAAACAGTTAAGTAGAAGAAGATTGCATGCTGTTAATTTGAGATCTAGACGACCAGCTAGACATCCTATAGATTGACGGCGCAGCAGCATGCGTGCAGATTGCAGTGGGCAAGAGAAGACAGAAACTGGAATTTTGAAAATTGCAGGCATTGTCTATTTACTGACGAATCAAGATAACGTTCATATATACAAACATTGGACGCATATTGGTATGGAGGGAAAGAAATCAACGAAACAATGAGAGTTGCATACTTGAAAGCACATCTTTTGGAGCAGGATCAGTTTTTGTTTGTGGAGAAATATGTTTTGATGGCCGCAATGACTTATTAATTCTCATGAATGATAACATTGATAACGCTCGTCCCCATCGAGCGAGAATTGTAAATGACCGCATATAATGTCATGGGATCACAAGAATGGATTGGCCACCTTATTCACCAGACATGAATTGTATTGAATATGTTTGGGCCGAAATGTCTAGGCGGTTAAACCAAATATCTCGCCCTCCCCAAATATTAGAAAATTCAGCTAATAATTGCGGGCAATTTGATTAGCTATACCGCAAGATTTTCCGAATAATTTAACAAGGAGTCTGTCTAATAGTGAAAATACTCTGCGAAGAACCAGAGGAGGTCCTACTCGTTAATAATTTTGAAGTCTAATTGATTTTTCATTTTTTGATTTCTAAAAATGAACCTTGTTTTCAAAGAATAATTGGACAATCCTGTTCTCCAACAGGTACACAGAAGTAGGTATTTGAAAAATTTCATGTCAAAACATCAGGTATGAACCTCTGGATATGAGCCACATATCTTGTACAGGTACTAACTGTAATGGTTCATGGTTGATATATTTCTTCTTATCAAATTTTCCGTTCTTTGAAGACGAATTTCTGCCTGTGTTATGTTTCCATTGCATATTTGCATACCGCAATTACCTGCAGCTTTCTTCTTTGTATAAGGCCTGCTTATGAAAAGGAAAGTGTAGACTTATCGTTCGTTACTTACTTCGAACAAATTTGAGAGTTAATTACATATCGTATAATTCAAAGATCTGATTCACACGGATGTCATTCCAATGTGAAATTTATTATTCCCAATCTGATTTTGATTATTCCCAATTTGAATATGTTAGTTCCCAATTTGATTTTGATAGTTCCCAATTTGAAGTTGAAAAGGTATAGATTGAATGGGTTGGTGCTATGAATATTCATTATAGTGTGAAAATTGATGAAAATGAAGTGGTCGACCAATTCGCTAGAAAAAAGAAGGATAAGTTTTTAACTGAAGGAATTCATCATAATGAAATATTGTTTGAGTTTTCTCACTGTTTCATTTTTAATACCTGTTTATATGTTGTTGGCACTATGTTGAAATAAAACATTAAAAAACTCTATTTAGTTCCAATGAAAGCACACATCCACATTAATTTCATATTGATTCATCCTGTAAGTATTGTTTGGGAAATAAATATTTTTTTTTTAAGTTTCCGTTTGAGTGAATAAAAATTAAATTCTGAAGCATATTTGAAAAATAGGTTTACCCGAGGGGGATTTCACCCTGGAATTTTAGTGTACAAAGCTTGGAATCATTTGGAATTATTTGGAATTATTTGGAATTATTTGGAATTATTTGGAATTATTCGGAATTATTTCAAATATTACGTCACTTCTGCGCTTGCGCCATAGTCCTTACCTAACATTATCATATATCACGAAGTTCTTTGTCAGTCGCAAGTAGATCGTAGATCTAGGGGACCCAATCATGCAATATGAAATACACAATACAATGAATATAATAAAGAATTTGAACATCTTTTTGGAACAGTGACATACCTCAAAACTTGTGAAATCTTTATCTTAATCTAATATTTTCGACTTACCTTATTTCTAAGTACAACACAAGAACCCCAAAGAAAAACTATACCGTTAATATGTAGTTGTGTAGAACAGTGTCGGTCAGAAACAGGAACAGAAGATACCACAAACAACTAGGCTATATTCTCTGACGTGTCATGTAACTACTTGATGACTAGATATTTCATATATGTGTATTTGCTGTATGAAAATAAAGTTAAAGTTAAAGTTAAAGAGATTATCTCTACATACAGGGTAGATGACACCAAGGAAGTCATTTTTGGCTCTTGACATATACCCCGTTTTCGACTCATGAGCGAGATACAGGGTGTTTAATGTCTACTTTGAGCAATATTCTGATGACTGTGGGTTATGCATGACATTAGAAATAACATTTACTGGTCACATCTTAGTATTTCTTAGGGCTCAATTCAATTGTGGTGTAGAATTCTGAAAAACAAATGTCAAAATGGCGGAAAGTCGGCAAGGTTGAGATTTTTTTTCTCGGTTGCCAATTTGAAATTTTTTCAAAATTCGAACCCAACTTTTTTTTACATGTTTTCAGTGAAAAAAAAATTTCGGCCGAAATTGTTGAAATTTTTCATGGTTGAACTATCTTTCATTCTGAATACTGGGGAGAAAACAGAATGAAATAATATCTATTGGTTTTCTTTGTAGCCTTCCAAAAATTACGCTCGGAGAACTTTCATAATTTTCATTCAAAAAACTGGAAGCCGTACGAAGGCCAAAATTGTGCTAATGGCTGCCAGAATGACCGGGACAGAAATATGAATTTATAAACCAAAAAACTCTCTACGAGTATGAATTGGGTTTATTTTAATCTTATAAATTTCCGTTACCAAAGCGACGCTAGTAAATCGAAAGTGGAGAGTTCGATTCCCACCGAAGTTTTTTGAAAAAAATTTTTTTGGTTTATGAATTCATATTTCTGTCCGAGTCACTCTGGCACCTCATTAGCCCAAATTTGGATTTCGTACGGCCTCCAGTTTTTTGAATAAAAATTATGAAAGTTCTCCGAACGTAATCTTTTGAAGGCTACAAAAAGAAAACCAATTGATATTTTTGTATTCTGTTTTCACCCTAGTATTCAGAATTAAAGATGGGTCGACCATGAAAAATTCCAAACATTTTGGGCTTGGTTTTTTTCACTGAAGACATGTAAAAAAAGTCAAGTTCGAATTTTGAAAAAACTTTTTCACGGAAAATCTAAAAAAATCGGGTACGTTGAAATATTGCTTTACAAACTGGCAACCGGAAAATAATTCAAAACTTTGCAGGCTTTCCACCATTTTGAAATTTTTTTTTGCGAAATTCTTCACCGCAATTCAATTGAGCCCTCAAAAATACTAACATGTGACCAGTAACGGTTATTTCAAATGTCACGCATAACTCACCACAGATATCAGAATATTACTCAAGTTGACATTAAACACCCTGTATCTCTCTTATGCGTCGAAAACAAGGTATATATCATCAGGCAAAAATGACATCCCCGGTGTCGTCTACACGGCTATATATGTTTGTCCAGTTTATGATGAAACACCCTATATATTAATAGGGTATGATTGGATTAATAGTTTCAATAAATATTGGCAGTCAAATATATAAACCAAACTAGATCTTTCATTTGAACATTACTCAAAAAAATAAAAAATTCGGAAAGTGTTGTCATGTCGTGAAACTGTGTAAAATAAAAGCTACCTGTTTTTCTTCTCATAATCCATTTGGTCACGAAAATATAAATCATTGAAGTAAATAATGGCTGCTTTTTGATGAATTCTTAGCTTAAAAGAAGAACATAAAATCTATTGAATTACTGGAATTATTGGAATTATTTGGAATTATTGAAATTTTCTGGAAATAATTGGAACTATTGGAATTTTATTTGGAGTTATTCAGAGTTTTGGAGTTTTTTGCGAGTTTTGGAATTATTTGGTGTTTTTTGGAATTGTTGGACCGATTTGGAATTTTAGTGTACAAAATTTTGGGGTTGAAATTCCCCTCGGGTTTACCTAACCTAACCAGGAATATCTATATGCTGAATATTGTTTCAGAAGTAGGAAAAGGGTTACTGAATTCTTAAAAACAACAAATACTTGCTACAGAAAGCGACCCTCACAATTCCCGGCTCTTAAAAAGTCAATTGCCAAAATTTCAAAACCCCCCGAAATTAATTTCTGGCTACGCCCTTGCTGAGTCCAAATAACGGAAACTACAAATTTAGAAATTTTTGATATAAATAATTATTTCCTAACAATTTAAGCGAGAATAAGAAACGAATTGGTCCTGAATCCATATCTGCATTCAAACGTGATGAGAGCGGCTGGTCTCGAATTGACTCGAATGGAGATTCCACGCTACACCTATTGTGACGTCATCAAATCTTCGTAAATCCTCAATATCTGGAAAACTAATAATGAAATTGATTCGTTCTCTTTAGAACAAATTGGAACAAATTGAGTACTAATATATGTTGAAAAAAAAAAGTGATAATTTGAAACTTTATCGCTAACTTCACGCTCGCTTAAAACGTTAATAACTCGAAAACTAACAATGGTATTTCAACAAAACAACTTTTACTGATTGGAACAAATTGGGTACTAAATATTTGCATCAAAATTTCTTCGAATTTCTTGGAGAACAAAAAGCTTTGGAGCTGGGTGTGACGTCACCACCGAATGTTACGAATGTGAATAACTCGTTAACGAAAAATGATTTCGGAGAATTTTCTTCAGAACAAATTGGAACAAATTCGGGACTAATTATTGGCATAAAAATTTTTTCCAAATTCGAACATGTTGGTGCTGAGCGTGAAGTCAGCACCAAATCAAAGACATGCCAATAACTCGAAAACCATAAGGGTGCTGGGGATGATTCATACAGAACAAATTAGAACAAATTCAGTACTAAATATTGAGCTCGGTTTCAGAATTTGTTCCACCAACTTTTCGCTAACTTCACGCGGCCTTAGAGGACCCATATATAAATTACTGAAGAGCTATCTATCAAATAGAAAGAAAGCAGTGGTAATCAGGTAATCGGAGAGTCCAGGAGTTCGGAGGAGATTGAAACATATGCAGTTCTGCAAGGTACCGTATTGGGACCTATTTTGTTTATTATCTACATAAACAGTCTACTTAAGATGAAAGAATCTGAGAATGCAATTTGCTTTGCCGATGATACGGTTTTTCAATATCGGGGAAATTCGTGGGGAGAATTGAAACAAAAAAGCACAGACAGATTTCGCAGAAATTCAAAAATGGTTCAGAATAAATAAACTAACCTTGAATGTTGATAAAACTAGATATATGTCTTCATCTCCTACATTTCTGGTCTTTCGGACATGGGAAAACTTTTAATTGATTGTGAGACTTCGATATCTGAAAACCAAACCATTAAATACTTAGGAATAACAATTGATCAACAATTACAATGGGATAAACACATAAAAAATGTCAACAAGATAAGGAGCCTTCTTTTCAAATTTAAATATATACGCAAGCATCTAAGTACAATTGAATATTTGAAGATGTTCTATGAAGCTTTAGTGGAATCTCAAATCAGCTATGGGATAGTTGGATAGGGTGGTGCTTATCAAACCCACGTAAGAGCTCTGAAAATAATCCAGAAGTGGGTTTTAAAGATTATTCATCAAAAGAAGCGTAGTTTTCCAAGCGAGGAGTTGTTAAAAGAGGCAGAAGTGATGGACGTTAGACAGTCGTACGCTCTGGAAGTTCTCTCGGACATTGTTTCGAAGAAAATACCTGTGAGCACACTACAACATGAATACACAACCACAAAGAAAGATCATACCTACCAAGAACCAAGATTCAGCAAAAGTATAGGTCAAAGAAGTCACACCAATTTCGCACCAAAAATTTTAAACTCAATCCCCGAACATCTGAAGAACTTGAAAAATTCGAAATTTTTCAAAAAGAATGAAGACCTTGATGAATAGTGAAACAAGACAAACCATTAACAACTTGATAAATAATAATTGAACATTCCCCAACAATGAAACTACCACCTGATTATAATGCAAATATCAATGATGACTCACCCTCACTCATCAATTTATTGGCACGTACATGTTATAATACGATTTATTATGTACCTCTGTGTATTTGGTTTATTCTAAATAAACTCATTTATTATTATTATTATTTTTTTTCCGTCCGTGTGGGGGGAAAACCCTTTATGGGCGCCGAGAGGATCCGCTCTCTCGCGAGAGAGTAAAGGTGGATTTATACAGCAACTAAAATAAAATAAGAATTAAAATAAAATAAAATAAGAAATAAGAGCAGATAACATGGGTTTATAGAGATCACTGGAATAAAATAAGAAATAAGAATGAACCAATCAAATTGCAGATTTTTTATTCAAGGCGATAATCGCAGTACTTGTCATAAATAACAACATCGCTCCCATCATGATTTCCTGGTCATCCATATTAAATATAATTATCAACAATGATTTAAAAAAATATTCATTAAGTTTTAGGTTAAAAAACTAGAACTTGTCAAAAGTGTCAATACGGAAAAGATTGGGGAGTGGATTTGGGTCATGCGCACTATCATTTTCCAAATAAAATAAGCGAAAAAGATAAAAGTTGACCATCTCTTATTCTAATTCTTATTCCTTATTTTAGCTTATTTCCTGTATGAACGCTGTCATTGAAATGCATGAAGTGAACATTCTTATTTTATTTTATTTTAGTTCTTATTTTATTTTAGTTGCTGTATAAATCCACCTTTAGAATCCAAGATCTTGTTTGTAGTGGAGTGCCTGGAGCATTCAAAACCGTAAAACCTCGGATTAGAGTTATAGTGAATGAAATAATTTGATCGATGTGGGATATTGTTTCTTAAACTATAAATTGCAATGTTTACCCATTTTTTTTTTGTGCAATCCATTTTTTCATTGTTTAAACAAATTATTATAAAAAATTAATGTTTGACCATATAAACAGTAATTTTTTTGTATTTATATGTTGAATCTCACCTGAGTGGACCTATAGGAACATTTTTCAAAGATACCTGTGAATAAAAATACCAGTAGGCATCTCGAACGTGGAGGGGAGAGCGGAGCGACAGCTGCTATGTACAATGGAATTTCTCGGCCAGTTTAATTGTAAATGAAACGTACTCAATTGTGTACATTTAAAGAAAGAATGTAATGAATTACGACCATGAAAAACAATTATTAGTACAAAATCCGTTTATTTAAATATATAACATTGTTGTCAACATCGAATAGTTTCTTCTACTTCATCTATCTGTATAATGAGTGAAGTATTGGAACAACTATTTTCGCTGCACTGTAGACATGCTACACTGCAGTATAAACCACTTTTTCTGCATCCACACGCAGCTCCACATCCCTTTTTGCAATTACAAAATAACATTTGCAGCAAATTATCCGGAGCAGATAATTGATTCATTGTTATTGGGATGTACATGGTTATTGGAATACTTGCATCCCCAATTTTCAATAACTACGTCATTTCCTAGCCATATTTGAATTTGTAGGTACACTCTTTTAAGGTGCTCAAACGCTGCATCAGTTGTTGGAGGCAGTGATGACAAAAGAACACTTGTATTTTTGGCTGTTGCTTTTATGAAAGAATTGAACCTTAATGTATTTAAATCATGAGTGTTAGACGGAGCGCCATATAAACTCAAAATACATGCCACAGCCACACCTGCTTGCAATATATTATTGGGGTCTTCATTGATATTTTTGAATACTTTTACTGAGTCGTGTAAATCAATCCGTTTCTCAAAATTTTTGGCAAAATTTTTATTGAAAAATGCAGAAGTAGTGTCACAACCCGTAAAGGCATGTAAAAAAAGAATATGTTCTTTACAGTTTGGTAATGATTTTTCTAAACATTTCGATGAAAATATCTTCTGTTGAACTTTGCCTCGGGATGGTTTCAGAAAATATATTTCACGATATTTATCTACCAATGCCGTTAATATCACTAAGACATCGATATCTTCTGAAACTATAACAACATCTTTCGATTCCAAATTCATTGCCCAACAATTAATTTGTCGGCATCGCTTTCCGCTTGGCACGTAAATATATTGTTGTCAGCTAATTTAACTCTCAACATTTCTATCAAGCGAATTTCATTTTTACTATTTGTCAAAAATTTATCTTGAGCAATTTTGCACATTTATTTTTTAATGCACGAGGATTCCATTCGGCTGATTTAATACTTTCTTTTTTATACCCATCAAATACCATTCTCGTTAGGTTAGGTTTTAATCCGTTTAAGTATTTTAACTCAATTTATTTATATGTTCTATTTATAGTCAGCAATGCCAAAAAAAAAGCAAAGGGGCCAATTTGAGTCGTCAAACGATCCATTCTAGAGTTTTAGGGTTATATGTATTTTTGTATGCTGTATCATGAAAAAATTAAAATAAAAAATTTTTACCAAAAAAATTAAAAAAAAAATTAGGGGTGGACAACCTCTAACATTTAGGGGGATGAAAAATAGATGTTGGCCAATAAAAATAAAAATCTATCCTGAAAGAGTTCAATTTAGGTTAGGTTAGGTTGTGATAGAAAAAGGGGTTGATCGTAGAGAGGTGAAAATTTAGGGTTATATGTATTTTTGTATGCCGTATCATAAAAAAATAAAAATAAAAAATTTTGTTCGGAAAAATAAAAAAAAAGTTAGGGGAGGACCATCCTTATCGGGGATGAAAAATGGATGTTGGCCGATTCCAAGTCCTTCCCGATATGCACACAAAATTTCACGAAAACCGGTCCAGCCGTTTCGGAGGAGTTCGGTAACGAAGATGCAGACAAGAGAATTTTATATATTAGAGATAATAGCAGCTGTTGTTCCGCTCTCCCCTCCACGTTCGAGATCCCTACTGATATTTTTATTCACAAGTATCTTTGAAAAATGTTCCTATATGTCTACTCAGGTGAGATTCAACATATACATACAAAAAAATTACTGTTTAAAGTGAAAACATATGGTCAAACATCAATTTTTTATAATAATTTGTTGAAACAATGAAAAAATTGATTGCACACAAAAAAAATGGGTAAACATTGCAATTTATAGTTTAAAAAACAATATCCCACATCGATCGTATCAATTCATTCACTGTAACTCTTGTCCGTGCTTGAATGCTCCAGGCACTCCACTATTGGCTACTCACTAAAAACCCCTCACATTTCCCATGGAGAATTCTTCATCCTGCCCTGGTAGCGTCCCTTAACTAAACAGATGAGCTGCAAGTGGCTTCTAGAGTTCATGGGACCTGATGATATGAAGTGACCCGAGCAACACTGCTTTCTTCATTCTGTGCGCCAATGCCTCGGCCATTGATCTGCAGACCGGAATGATCTTCAGTTCATCTACAAAGTTAGCTCCCATTCCACCGAGACATCCTATGATTAGTACGACCATCCTTATTTTATGACCTGGGTATAAAGTTCCAAGCTTGAACATAAGTTCTTTGTATTTTTGCCTCTTCTGTTCTTCTTTCATCACAACATTATTTTCAGCAGGGGAGGAGAATTCCACGACAAATAACTCCTTCAGCTCCTTGTCCAGCAGAAGTAGGTCTGGCTTAACAGCATTGATCTGTCGTTTTGTTGAGACAGGATCGTTCCAGCATATGCGAGCTCTATCGTTCTGGACCACTGCTTCAATCTCCAGAGGCACATATGGTAGCACCGGTTCTTTGTCTATCCCATACGCGGCTCTTAGATGGAAGTATAGAATTCGGAGTGCCGCGTTGTGCCTCTCTACATACCCTGATGGAGCATGGGCGCTGCAGGCGGAAAGGATGTGCATTATCGTTTCCTGTAGCCTATGGCAAGCCCTGCAAGTTGTTGGGGTGTCCATTATCATGATGTTCTTTTTATACCATCTCGTATTCACTACTCCATCTTGACACGCCATCACAAATTCTTCTGTCTCTGACTTGAGGCTAGCTGACTTTAGAAAGGCGAAAGACAATTCTTCAGACAGGTCCTGGTCTTTTAAACTCTTGAAATATATGGAGTGCAAGGTCTTACTCATATGATGTTCGAGCAATTTATCCGCCTGAGACTTTCGGATCAGTCTCGCTAGGCTTCTTTGTTCCGCCTGAGTGATCGGTGTTCCAGCGAGCTCAGGATTGATCGATACGCCGGTTATGCTGAGCTTCTCCAGGGCCCTTTGTGCAGCTCGGAATAGGAAGCGACAAATTTCAGAAGCGGATCTTCACTTCTTAGAATCCTTACTGCTATTTCCAATGTTTGTTGATAGTGTTGATATTCCAAACATTGTAATCCTCTACCCCCCTGGCTTCGGGGAAGGTATATCCTCTGTATTGAACTGTTGGGATGTAGGCTACGATTCATGTTCATCGTTTTTCTTGTTGACCTATCAATCGAGGAGTTCGTTTACCGTCCAGTTCACCACCCCGAAAGAGTAGGTGAGAATCGGGATGGCTAGCATATTTGTCGCAGATGCTTTGTAGCTGGCTGTTAAGTCATCCTTTATCTGGGTTGTCTCCAGTACACCCCTCTGTTTCATCCCAAGAAACTTGTAAGTTTTTCCGTCTTCGAGATGTCGAAAAGTAATTCCATCTTCCAGTCGAATATCTTCTCCTGCATCTTTAGTTTTTCCCCTGCGCAGATGAAATACAGCTCACTTGTCCAAACCGAATGACATTCCTATTGCTGAGGTGTAGTCTGAAACGATATTCATTAGTTGCTGTAGTGCAGACTCGGAGGAAGCGTAGAGCTTCAAGTCGTCCACGTATAAGAGATGAGAGATCAGGTGGTTCCTTCTGCCTGGTGGTCCGGCCTTGTATCCTATTTTGCTCTCCCTTAACTCTATTGTTAGTGATATGAGTGTTATGCAGAATCATAACAGGCTTAGCGAATCTCCCTGAAAAACTCCTCTCCTGTGTCTCACCAATCCCGTATAATACGGTTCAACCCTCTGCTCGGATGGCAAACTTCGTTTTCCACAGCGCTATGATGTTTTCTATCGCGTGGATGATGTTAGGGTGGACTTTCAGCATTTTCAATAACCGTATTATCAGTTCGTGCGCCGAAGTGTCATATGCTTTCGCGTAGTCCAACCATGATGTGTGTAGGTCGCGCTTGTAGTATCTGGCGTCTAGACATACGCTCTTGTCTATGAGCAAATTGTCCCTGCATCCTTGCACTCCTTTCTTTGCTCTCCTCTGTTCGTAGATACTGTCCCACACTGGTCCAATAACCCTCAGAATTTGATATTGAATTACACTCGTGAGGAACTTATACAGTGTATTAAGGCAAGTGATTGGGCGGTAGTTCTTGGGTTGCCCTAAATCACCTGATTTTGGTATCAGCACTGTTCTACCCTCTACCAAGTACCAACCATGATGGAATGGGCCCACGGCGAGTCCTCAACCCGCTGAATAATCTTGCCAGGTGTTGATGTGTAGCTGGAAATCACTTCCACTAGTAGTTTTGATAATCTTCAGTTCATCTACATAATTGGCTCTCATTCCATCGAGACATCCTATGATTAGTACGACCATCCTAATTTTATGACCTGGGTATAAAGTTCCAAGCTCGAACATAAGTTCTTTGTATTTTTGCCGCTTCTGTTCTTCTTTTATCACAACATTATTTTCAGCAGGGGAGGAGAATTCCATGACAAATAACTCTTCAGCTCCTTGTCCAGCAGAAGTATATCTGGCTTAACAGCATTGATCGGCCTTGTTGTTGAGACAGGATAGTTCCAGTATATGCAAGCTCTTTCGTTCTGGACCACCGCTTCAATCTCCAGAGGCACATATGGTAGCACCGGTTCTTTGTCTATCTCATACGCGGCTCTCAGATGGAAGTATAGAATTCGGAGAGTTGCGTTGTGTCCCTCTACATACCCTGATGGAGCATGGACTCTACAGGCGGAACGGATGTGCATAGTCGTTTCCTGTTGCCTATGGCAAGCCCTCCTATTATTATTATTTTTTTTTTTTTTACGTCCGTGTGAGGGGAAAACCCTTTATGGGCACCGAGAGGGTCCGCACTCTCGGTAGTGTGAGAATCCATGATCTTGTTTGGTTACTCACTAAAAACCCCTCACACTTAAATGGAGGAGTTCTTCATCCTGCCCTCGTAGCGTCCCTTAACAAAAGAGATGAGCTGCAAGTGGCTTCTAGAGTTCATGGGACCTGATGATATGAAGTGACCCGAGCAACACTGCTTTCTGCATTCTGTGCGCCAATACCTCGGCCAGTGATCTACAGGCCGGAATAATCTTCAATTCATCCACGTAGTTGGCTCTCATTCCACCGAGACATCCTATGATTAGTACGACCATCCTAACTTTATGACCTGGGTATAAAGTTCCAAGCTCGAACATAAGATCTTTGTACTTTTGCCTCTTCTGTTCTTCTTTCATCACAACATTATTTTCAGCAGGGGAGGAGAATTCCACGACAAATAATTCCTTCAGCTCCTTGTCCAGAAGAAGTATGTCTGGTTTAACAGCATTGATCTGTCGTGTTGTTGAGACAGGATAGTTCCAGCATATGCGAGCTCTTTCGTTCTGGACCACCGCTTCAATTTCCAGAGGCACATATGGTAGCACCGGTTCTTTGTCTATCCCATACGCGGCTCTTAGATGGAAGTATAGAATTCGGAGTGCCGCGTTGTGCCTCTCTACATACCCTGATGGAGCATGGACGCTGCAGGCGGAAAGGATGTGCATAATCGTTTCCTGTTGCCTATGGCAAGCTCTGCAAGTTGTTGGGGTGTCCATTTTCATGATATTCTTTTTATACCATCTCGTATTCAGCACTCCATCCTGACACGCCATCACAAATCCTTCCGTCTCTGATTTAAGGCTAGCTGACTTCAGAAAGGCGAAAGACAATTCTTCGGACAGGTCCTTGTCTTTTAAGCTCCTGAAATATATGGAGTGCAAGGTCTTACTCATATGATGTTCGAGTAATGTATCTGACTGAGACTTTCGGATCAGTCTTGCTAGGCTTCTTTGGTCCGCTTGAGTGATCGGTGCTCCAGCGAGCTCAGGATTGATCGATACGCCGGTTATGCTGAGCTTCTCCAGGGCCCTTTGTGCAGCTCGGAATAGGAAGGCTCCATGGTTCGCAATTTCATGCTGAGCGACAAATTTCAGAAGCGGATCTTCACTTCTTAGAACCCTTACTGCCATTTCCAATGTTTGTTGGTAGTGTTGATATTCCAAACATTGTAATCCTCTACCCCCCTGGCTTTGGGGAAGGTATATCCTCTGTATTGAACTGTTGGGATGTAGGCTCCGATTCATGTTCATCGTTTTCCTTGTTGACCTATCAAGATCGAGGAGTTCGTTTACCGTCCAGTTCACCACCCCGAAAGAGTAGGTGAGAATCGGGATGGCTAGCATATTTGTAGCAGAAACTTTGTTCTTTCCCGACAGCTGCGATTTCCAAATGTCTCTAAGCTTCTTTTTGTAGCTGGCTGTTAAGGCATCTTTTATCCGGGTTGTCTCCAGTACACCCCTCTGTTCCATCCCAAGAAACTTATACGTTTCTCCGTCTTCGAGGTGTCGAATAATCATTCCATCTTCCAGTCGAATATCTTCTCCTGCGTCTTCAGCTTTTCCCCTGCGCAGATGAAAAACAGCACACTTGTCCAAACCGAACGTCATTCCCATTGCTGAGGTGTAGTCTGAAACGATATTCAGTAGTTGCCGTAGTGCGGACTCGGAGGGAGCGTAGAGCTTCAAGTCGTCCATGTACAAGAGATGCGAGATCAGGTAGTTCCTTCTGCCTGGTGGTCCGGCCTTGTATCCTATCTTGCTCTCCCTCAACTCAATTGTTAGTGGTATGAGTGTTATGCAGAATAACAACGGACTTAGTGAATCTCCCTGAAAAACTCCTCTCCTGTATCTCACCCATCCCGTATACACGGTTCGACCCTCTGTTCGGATGGCAAACTTCGTTTTCCACAGCGCTATGATGTTTTCTATCGCGTGGATGATGTTAGGGTGAACTTTCAGCATTTTCAATAGCCGTATTATCAGTTCGTGCGGCGAGGTGTCATATGCTTTCGCGTAGTCTAACCATGATGTGTGTAGGTCGCGCTTGTAGAATCTGGCGTCTAGACATACGCTCTTGTCTATGAGCAAGTTATCTTTGCATCCTTGCACTCCTTTCTTTGCTCCCCTCTGTTCGTATATACTGTCCCACACTGGTCCAATAACCCTCAGAATTTGATGTTGAATTACACTTGTGAGGATCTTATACAGTGTATTGAGGCAAGTGATTGGGCGGTAGTTCTTGTGTTGCCCTAAATCACCTGATTTTGGTATCAGTACTGTTCTACCCTCTACCAACCATGACGGAATGGGCTCACGGCGAGTCAGCATCCCGCTGAATAATCTTGCCAGGTGTTGATGTGTAGCTGGAAATCTCTTCCACCAGTAGTTTTGAATACCGTCCAGTCCAGGTGCTGTGAAATCACGCTTGTTCTTAAGGGCCTGTTTTATATCTTCGGTTGATATTTCAGAAAGTTCATCGTTTTTCTGTTGGTTTTGGTCACACATCTGCTGGAATCTGAGAAGTGCTGGAGTATCCCTGGTTTCTGGTCGTTGTTCATATATGCTCTTCCAAAATTCTTCGACCTCTGGAGGTGATGGTGGTTTCTGTGTCATTTGTTGTTGAGACTGAAATAATTTCGATGGTTCTGCGTTGAAGGTGTTGTTATCTTCAATCCATTTTTGCCTTTTTATCAGTTTCTTTCGCGCTGCTGTAAGTGATCTTATTTTATCTACAGCTTTCTGCTTCAGTAAATGGACTGTGGGCAAGTCTACTCTATGATGTATGGAACGAAGCTCCTCAATCATATCCTTCATTTTCTTGCTTGACCCAATCTTGCCTTTCAGAACATCTATGATACATTGGTACCAAGATGCCTGCTGCCTCATTGATTTTATTTTGGTGTCAAGCCGCCTAAGTCTTAACTTATGCTTATCCTCCTTCGTAGCTGTAATTTTCGGTGGGCATAGAAGGGAAGCGGCTGCTCTCACTGCAGCCACAACATCTTCTAGTGAACAGGTCTCGTTAAGGTGATCTTGAATGATGTTGTCCAATACGGCTAGATCTTCAGCCTCATGTCTTGTTTTCATTCGGAAGATCTTGACCAGTGGGTTTCTAACGGCCGCCTCAAATGCTTCCCTGGTATTGACGATTAACTTAGGAACATCTCTCACCGTTCCTGGTTTTTGTTGCTGTTGGTCTGGAGCATCTGTCACCTGCTCTTCAGCTAGTCCTATCACCGGAACATCTCTCACCTGTTCCGTTCTTGGCCTTGGCCCTAGGGCTATTGCTTGGTGTCGTTGGTCTGGAGCATCTGTCACCTGCTCTCCAGCTAGTTCTATTACCGGAACATCTCTCACCTGTTCCGTTCTTGGCCTCGGCCCCAGGGCTATTGCTTGATGTTGCTGGTTTTGAGCATCTGTCACCTGCTCTTCACCGTGTTCTATTTTTGGAACATCTCTCACATGTTCTGTTATTGGCCTGTTGAAGCCTGTAATAGACCCAGTTTGGCCCGCGATATGTCTCACAAGGGCTACAGCTTGTTCTTCGGCTGTGTCAATCGACAATTGCTGATGTTGGTTCGAAGCATCTGTCACCTGCTCCTCAGCTTGTTGTTCTGTCCGTTCTTGCTCTTGAGACCGCCATAAGATTCCTCTTCTTATGATACGACTGATCTGTTCCGCTCTTGGCCTCGCCCCTGAGGCTTTTTCTTGGTGTTGTTGTTTTGGAGCATCTGTCACATGCTCTCCACCTTGTTCTTTTCTTGGAACATCTCTCACATGTTCTGTTATTGGCCTGTTGGAGCGTGTACCAGTCCCGGTGGTTTGGCCCGCGACATTTCTCACCATGGCTACAGCTTGTTCTTCAGCTGTGTCAATCGTCAATAGCTGATGTTGGTTCGAAGCATCTGTCACCTGCTCCCCATCTTGTTGTTCCGTCCTTTCCTGCTCTTGAAAGCGCCATAAGATTCCTTTTCTTTTGAGATGACTGATCTGATCTCTAAGGTTTTGCTGCGTCATGTAGTCAAGGTCTGGATAATTTTCGCACCACAGACCATGCAGCCTATTCATGTATCCCCGTCTTTCGGGTCTTGATCTTCTGTATAGCGCAGACAGCAGGTCATGGCTGCTCGGGCGTCCACTTGTGGCGTCCCCTTTGTGCTGTCCTGTTTCGGCTGCCGGTTCCGACTACGGGCTGCTCTTTCGAACGTTGAATCCCAATGCGACCGACAACCTGAACTCTCTCCTCGTCGATGTCCTCCTCGTCTAAAGGCATAGCTTCTTGTATGGCAGGCGCCTGCCTTCTCAGCATCCTGCCGTTGGTGTCCCGCATGCTGTCACGTCCAGCACCAACTCCAGACGCGCCCTGACGATCCCCAGGCAGCGACTGTTCTCCGAGGCTTCGTATAAATTTGTCCGACATCGGTTGAGAGTGACCGGGGTCCGCGGGATTGTCACACCCGTATACTACACAGTAGTACCCCCGTGCGGGGCTATTATTATTATTATTATTATTATTTATTATAGTATTACTCATCATGGGTATTTTCGATAGACAGGCTGTTCGCAATCGATAACTGAATTGGTAGCATTTGTACTGATAATTTTAGTTTTTTTCTTTCAAAATTCATAATAACTTGAAATCTCCTGTCACTACAAGCTTTTTAAAAAACCCCCGAAAACTCGATTCCTTTGAATGTTTTTTATGAGGATATTGGGCAGTATAGTATAAGACTTCCTAAAAAAACAGGTTCTGTGGTAACTGCCCTAACTCGAAAATCATATCAACCATCCCATTTTTACAAAAATTTATACTGATTCATTGTACAGGGTGCGGCACGGAGGATGGATGGTTTTAAAAAAATAATAAAAGCGTTAATTTTTACTCAAAAACACATTTATTGACGGAATCAGATTCTCAAGGAAATAGCATTTGAGACAGTCAAGTGTGGAAAATCACATCAGGCATGTGGTGGCCGAAATCGGTGATGCAGTGCTGGAGGCGCTCTTGGAAGTTCGCGTAGACTCTCTCCAACATCGCTCTCTCAACTTGGGCAACTTCCACGCGAATAGCCCTTTTCAATTCGTCCAGAGGCTAGAGTATACGAGACCAAGCCCCGAACTCTGGACGAATTGAAAAGGGCTATTCGCGTGGAAGTTGCCCAAGTTGAGAGAGCGATGTTGGAGAGAGTCTACGCGAACTTCCAAGAGCGCCTCCAGCACTGCATCACCGATTTCGGCCACCACATGCCTGATGTGATTTTCCACACTTGACTGTCTCAAATGCTATTTCCTTGAGAATCTGATTCCGTCAATAAATGTGTTTTTGAGTAAAAATTAACGCTTTTATTATTTTTTTAAAACCATCCATCCTCCGTGCCGCACCCTGTACTTATTCGAAGGTATCTTCGAGCTCTAAGTAGCAATAACTTGATCAATATTTTTTTTCGGAAAACCGATAAAAATTGACATGATTGGTTGAATACGTGATCAATATGTATTGCTTGTACGGAAAAAATATCATTTTTATGTTGATGCTCTGGAAGTATGATTCTGGGAAGGTTTTGAAGTTTGTCAATAATTATTCATTTAGTATTATTTCATTGTTTGACCTCTTATGAATGTCCTTTAGTTTTTATGTTATTACTTATTTGAATGAAATTTTCAGTTGCGATATCATTTTTCGTGTCTGCTGGATGCGGGAGTGAAAATAATTCTAAGGTTACTCCTGAGGAAATGCAGGGGATTTAATTGTCTACATTATTGTGGAAAAATGCAGGGTGATACATTTGAAAAAATCGAGAAATAATAATTTGACGTTCTTTATATTTGGACCTTAATATCGGACACCCTGTATATAACAGGTTGAGCATTTAGGAACGGTGACAAGGTAAATCCTTCAATTAAAAAACTTTCAGATCAAATGCATGTTATTATCGCTTCTGGAAATCGTCAGAAGACTTTTACTGAACTGCCTTTCCGTCACCTTTTTGCAGCTTTCTTCGAATAAGATCTGAACTGTTGGAGAAATGTCTGTAATATTTTGCGTCATGGAAGAGGTCATGGAGGTCATTGTAAATATGTGTGAATATATGGTGTGATCCATTTAAAGAATCAGCCATTTGTTGAATTACATTTATCGGAGACACCCTGTATATCAGAAAATAATTTCCTGAGATGCAGAAATGAAGGTACAAAAGGTCTACTTTCCAACGAAATCTCTGAGATGCCTGGTTCGGCAGCTATGGAAGATTTACGCACTATTGCAGGACCCTGTATATTCAAATTCCTGATGGGGTTGCAACCCTCTCCAGGAGGTTGCTAGTAGAAACAAGCTTTGTATCCTGGACTATGTCTCCCTGTCATCAGAAATCGACCTGTCTGAGTATTTTCACAAATTCTGATTCGTTGTTGAGTTATTGAGGGTGGACACTTTTAAATGCCTTGTGGGTTTCACAAAGCGTGATCACCGGTGATTCGAGATCAACGGCTTGATTCTCTAATTTTTGAACTGACAAATCGAGTTGATTCTAGATCAAGCTCGGATCACCGGTGATTACGCTTTGTGAAACCCACCGTAAATCAATCAAATTTTGTGAATGTAGATGGTGTAGGTACTACGCAATGTTTTTTTCACTACCTACTTGAGTAGTTGATAGTATACATATAATGCAAGATAAATAAGTCTCGAATGCCATAATGCAGCAGGTCGGGACAAATGAAAAGTAAAATAGGTAGATATCAGTTTGTCCCCGCATTCCATTCACGACCTATTTATATTGAAGTTACTGAAGAGTAAAGAGTAGAACATTGCGTAATGCACCTACATATTACTCAAACAAAATTCATTGATGGACTTGTTTTTTCCTTTTCATTCGAATGTTTTTGCAGTCAGTTTTTTTAATGATGCTCTTGTTTTCCATTACTCCTCATGGATATCCAAAACAGTTTTCATGTTTCTCAATTCAGATACCTAAATTTCTGGATTCCCGATCATAACATCGGATTACGATACTACTTGATATTCCGAATCCGAAGGGTTGAACTCTGAATACGAGCAATAAACCGCTGAAACTGTTCAGCTATGGACATCTGCAGGGATAATGAGGGAGTAACAGAATCCGTGACTGCTCACTAGATGTCGACTGATGTCACGTGTATTTACTTTCTTTTTCATCAGGAAATTCGGGACTTGCCAGGTATTCCGATGCCGGGCGTATATTCCGAATAGAAAAATTATGGTATAGAGATTCTGTATAGTATACCATCGTATTATCATAATGGAAGGAGAAGAAGAAGTTCTCCCTAAACACTGGTTGAATAAAATCCCGAGTCATGACAGCCAAACCTTATTGATATTCACTTTTTCTCCTGAAGTCTTCGTCTTACAAACGAACAACGCTTGCAAATCTGAAATCATTGAGTTCTATTGTCAAAATGCGTGCTCTGCTCAGAAAGTTCATCACGCGCTTCTTCCATTTTATGGTCAGTCACTGAAGCGGTTATTGGGGCTATTGTGTTTAAATTTCGCACCAAACTTACATTGTTGGACATTAAATCACCAACACGCTTACGTACAGTGCTAACTGAAGACAATATCGCAGCTGTATAGGCCAGTGTTAGCGATGACCATCAATTATCGATTCGGCGGCGTTCAGCGACGAAGCTCGAGGGATACGCAAATAAGCAGAATGGTCAATTTTGGAGTGGAGATCAGCCAGAAGCATGGCAAGATCTACCAATGCGTGGATACAGAAAAAGTAACTGTTTGGTGCGGATTATGGGCTGGTGGCATTGGATTGTAATCCAACGAAGATAATGCGAATCGCAACGTAACTGTGAATGAATGGTGAGCGCTACCGTGAGATGATATCCAACTTTTTTTGCCCAAAATGGAAGAGCTTGACTTGCAACTACATGTGGTTGCAACAAGACGGATCCAGATGCCACACAGCACGCGAAAAAATGAGCCAATTGAGAGGAATGTTCGGGGAAAAGTTTATTTCACGTTTTGGACCGGTCAATTGGCCGCTATAGACTATTTTTGTGGGCCCATGTCTATACTGACAAGCCCGCTTCGATTGATGCATTGGAAGACAACTTTGAAGCATGTATTCGTGAGATACCGGCCGAAATGTTGAAAGGAATATGCCAAAATTGGACTAAGCGGATAGACCATTTGAGGCGCAGCCGCGGTCAACATTTGCATGAAATATTCTTCAAACTTATTCTATCAAATTATATGAACCGTACTATCAATTCAAATAAAGATTTAATGCATTCATCTGAAATTCATGTGATTTTTTCTTCGCAATATTGTTAGTATTAAATGATGAGGGAGTTTATCTATTAACGATGATAATACAGATCACTTTATAAAATGAATAGTGTGAAAATTAAGTCATTGTAGTACTAATATTATTATTTAAAATATTATTAAATGCTCAAATAATTATACTGAAATTGGAAAACTGATACAATCACAATGTTCAATAAAAAAACTTATTGAACTTAATGAAGTAATTGGAAACAAAAAATGAGATAGCATTCTGGTATATTTGTTGCCTTAGCATTACCATTTTATTCTTTGGAATTTGTGCTAGTATGGAATTACATGCATTCCTTGTTTGGTTCACCATTGTGCTCAATGGCTTCTCTTTCATTCTGGAATTTGTCTGTTTCTCATGATATTCTTAGATTTCATGTATTTCTCATTTCTTTGAACAGTTTGAACTAATATTTTTGGATCACTTTATCTCTTGATAACGTAATAAGGTACAGTAAGCACTGTTAAGCCTTCCACAAACATGATCTGTATGAAGACACCACCTAAGGTTCACATACAGACCTTGAAATTTCACGTCGCATTTAGCCTTCAATACTCCTGGTTTGCGTTCTAAGTACAATGAGGGGTTCGACACTTGGGTTATCTTGGTTCTGAAACCTGACTATTTCCGAATTCCTCAGATTGAGGATAAGTGCATTTCTGTGGCACAATTAGTAAGACAACGTACTATGGTTTCATATGAGTGACCGAATACTTTTTGTGCAATTTGATCCGATTTTTTTGGTGGATATAGTACGGGCCAGCACTGGGTTGAGATGCTTCACGACTTTTCGCTTTGTAAAATCATAATTATGATCATCTTTATTCAGCCTGTTGGACATAGATCAATGCAGGCCAGGTCAGGCAAATCACCAAATGGACATATTATTTCAGAAGTAGTACAGAAAAAAATTCAAAGAGTAACCTTGAAAACTGACATTTATTTTTCCTTCATTTTCGTTTCTGCTTCCATATTTATGTTCCCAGTTTGCGTGAATCAAAGAAAGAACGATATTTTTCTATTTATACGTGGAATACACATGTGTTCGAAATGCGATAAAACGCCCTAAGAAGATTCAATTGGCAATACGGCTTCGATGCTACTATATGAAAGTTCTCACTCGCACATTTTTCTCACTTCGCTGGATGTCGCACTATTCCTTTTTATTTGTGAATAATCAACTCGAAATTTTCTTGAACTCTTAATTAAAAACATGATTGTGTTTGAGTGTGTGGTGCTGTTGGCCGACCACTGCAGAGGCTGCGTGAACGCCAGAGCGCTACGGATTTCCACCTGTTCATGGTAGGCAATATCGATTTTCCATATTTCGAATAATTCCTTTCACGGTCCTTCGAAAACATTTTTTCTATATCAGGGCCCTTGTCGAGCCACTTAAATTATGATAACATTTTGTTAACATCATCTCCTTGACTGTTCTGGGAAATTTTTAATGGCGTGATAGTTTATTAACTAACTTGTTGTAGATAGGAGATTTTTTCAAACTCGCTGTTATGCTTAGGTATAGACAATAAACTTATATTTCTTGTGTTAAAATTATAAGAAGTAGAAATTTTCACATACTGTTTTTTATTGTCTTTTATACAGGGTTGGGATAAAGTTTGGCACCAAATTAATATCTTTAAAACGAAACGGGCGATATTTTTGAAATTTGGCAGCTGAGTGTAATGGACCACAATGCATCTGATGAGCATATTTTCATTAATGAGATACTTCCGGTTTAACCGGAAATGACACAAAAAAATTATTTAAATGGGACACCCTGTGTATTTCTGCAGATTCTGAAAGAGCACTTTGTTTCGGATCTGTCCATACCAGGTTCCATGTAAAAATTATCTGCTTGCAGGAATTGAGACAACGGATTCTTGATGAATGTGCATTAATACATGGAGAAGTCTTGAGAAAAGTTACTCAAGAATTTGTTAATAGACTGGCATATTGTCAGGAGGTGAATGGCAAGCAAGCACTTCGAACATTTAAAATGATTTTTTTTTTATTATTTTCAATAAATTTTTTCTACTTGTAAAAGCCCTGTATTTCTTCTCTTTATAGAATTTCATAAAAAATACGTCATGAAAAGCAGAAAGAGTTATCTACTACGAAGTATTTCGTTTTATTTCTCACAATTGATACAAATAACAACGATTTATTTATTTGAATGGATTTTTTCTCAAATGTACAAAAAGACTGAATTTCTTCTTTTTACAGAGAATTTTTACATGAAACCCGATATGGACAGATCCGAAACAAGGTGCACTTTCAGAATTTGCAGAAATATACAGGGTGTCCCATTTAAATAATTTTTTTTGTCATTTCCGGTTAAACCGGAAGTATCTCATTAATGAAAATATGCTCATCAGATGCATTGTGGTCCATTACACTCAGCTGCCAAATTTCAAAAATATCGCCTGTTTCGTTTTGAAGATATTAATTTGGTGCCAAACTTCATCCCAACCCTGTATAGAAGATATTTATGAATAGAAATGCATGGAGCAGTCAATATAAAATATAAGGATATTCACAGAATGTTCTAGGGTTTACCCATACGTAATACAGGGTGCGGCACGGAGGATGGATGGTTTTAAAAAAATAATAAAAGCGTTAATTTTTACTCAAAAACACATTTATTGACGGGATCAGATTCTCAAGGAAATAGCATTTGAGACAGTCAAGTGTGGAAAATCACATCAGGCATGTGGTGGCCGAAATCGGTGATGCAGTGCTGGAGGCGTTCTTGGAAGTTCGCGTAGACTCTCTCCAACATCGCTCTCTCAACTTGGGCAACTTCCACGCGAATAGCCCTTTTCAATTCGTCCAGAGTTCGGGGCTTGGTCTCGTATACTCTAGCCTTGAGGTGTCCCAATAAGAAAAAATCGCATATGGATAAATCTGGGGACCATCTCACGTGCGAAGTTCATTCGTTGTGCATAATCTCCGGGGTGTAACTGTTGCACAATGGCCAATTTGTAGGGGTGAAAGCGAAGATCCATATGCAAAATTCGCCTCACTGAACGATCACTGAGGCGAAGTGCAGCAGCATGTTTCCGAGCAGATCGCGACGGACTGCGAAGAATGGCTTGTCGAACGCGTTCAACATTTTCAGGCGTTCGAACTGTTCGCACAGGTCCTCTTGGTCTTCTGTTGATCAGTTCACCACGTCTGCGAAGTGATTCAACCCAACGTAGGATGGTGTTTCGAGAGGGAATAGCTCTATTCCGATGAATGTGGAAATGGCGACGAAACTCACGCTGCACGACCGTGACTGACTCATTATTTCGGACGAAACTATCATCTTTGTATCTCTTTGTATCTCTTTGTACCAGAGTATACGCCTATTCAATCATCTCCCTACGAATATAAAGAAGTTGAATGAGTTTGAATTCAAAAAAACAATTAAGCAAATGTTGTGTGATAGATGTTATTACTCTGTTACAGAATTTATGAATGATACCATGTTAAATACTTGATATGTGATTGCTTCTGGTAAACATCTCTTTATGTCTATACACTGACTTGTCCCATACTTTGTAGTCTAAAGGGATCAATAAAGGTATTATTATTATTATTATTATTATTATCATAGGCGAAAACACGATGCTCCACCGTCCAAGGCTCCATGACGACAACTGGTAAATAAATGCTAGGAACACACGAGTCTAACGGCACCTTCTCCACTTCTCTCGTCCTCAGTGGGGGAAAGTTATGCCCATCTGAAAAACGTCCGCCCTCCGTGCCGCACCTTGTATAAGTTTTTGAAGCAATTAAATGACAGTGATGTCCCTTTTTGAATGTTCGGCTCTGAATCCATATGAATTTACATCGAATTTCACTAAAAATATCATCCGATGACAGTGGAGAACACACTCTCAATTCCTTCAATAGGATGGAAATAGGAGTAACTATCTGGAATAGAAGATGATGAAAAAATTGAGCCCTTCCGTAATTGCTTTCTAAACTCAATTTGGCAATACCCGAAAAATATTTAGCAAAAGCATTAGACTCATCGACATCTTCAGAAGACACCACCCTATCAATACTCAATCTTAATTTATTATCATTTTTGATTATCCTGGCAGTATCCATATTCATTATGCTCCAAGCGGCAATCCATTTTGTTCTTATTATCGGATGTTTGAATCATATTATTATCGAATAGTTGAAAGCAGTCCGCGTTCTTATGAAGTTTTTTGATATTTTTGATCTGACATTTTTATTAATTCATGGACAGTGAAAATTTATGAGGTTCTTAACTTTACTATATCGACAAACACTTGAAAAATAGTGCATACATCTGAATTCCCATATAGGGGGTATTTGTAGATCGGAGATATAATTTGAATAATCTTTAGTAAAAAAAGTCCTTAAAACATGGAACCACATACTTTTTATTATAAATTGCCGAGTTCGAAAAAAACTTTACTATTAGGGGAAGTACGTACAAAATGACATAGGGTTTTATTTCAGAGGCATAACTTGTTAGTAGTGAATCACAGTAATGTCATATTCGACACCTCTGATCTTTGGTCCTTTCTTCACAAAATCTAATCAACCTTTATGAAATTAAAGTACCAAGAAATAAAATATTCTTAGATAAATTGGAATAAACGAAATTCATTTTGTTCGCATGCTATGGACAAAATGACATACCGGCAATAGGCAACTCTATTTTTCTACTTATAGTTACAAAACTACTGACAAAGTTCACAAATGAAACGATTGGTTCTTCTAGGAACATCAGCACAAGATGCGTGAGCCCAATGCAAGCAATGCATGCACCGTAACCAGTCTTCTTCAGGGCTAATCCTGGAGAAGATCTGAATCGGGAAAAAAGGTCTCATAACAATAAGAGGGACACTGAACAGTCGTCTTCATGATCTCGAAAGTTGCTAGGAACATTTTCTTCTTCATTGTCTTCTTTAAATAATGCCCTAGGGACTTGTCTCCTTGTTTTTGGAGGAGGTTTGGACTCTTTTTCGATTTGATTGCAATCTTATTAGGTGTAGAAGTTGAAACTAAGTACGTTTGTCGAGTCCTCGGCTCACGTTTGCCTTGTTCACTTATAAATCGTCCTTCAGGGATTGGAGAACCTCCTCATAGGATCAGCAAGAGTAGGTTAAGATGCATTGCCTTTATTAGCCGCAGATGATGATTTTGTTATGAATATGTTATTGACAAGTCCTTATTCTTTGTTTGCTGATGGAGCCTGATATGGATTGTCTTGGTTTTGTCCGGTAGATACGGTTAATTCAGCTGAAATACCTATGTCATTTTGTCCGTTCACTGTATACCTATGTCATTTTGTCCATATAGCGTTATAAAACTAGAAATGTATCGAATTCATACAAAAAGTATATTCAGCATACAAGAAGCTCCGTGAATACAATGACAAATAAGTAAAGTTTGAATTGAATGCAATTTGAATGAAAAAAATTGTGAAAACTGGCCATTTCTTCTAAAAATTTGGCGCAACGAAAAAAAACTCGTGACCTATCTATTTCTGTTATCACTCATAACGACCGAATGAACAAGAGTAGCTCTTGCTAATTTTCAGAGGTTAATTGAAGCCACTCGGGTCGTGTAATGTGGTAGGCAGTTCCGCATTTCATAACTCCGAACTCAAGTTATGATGCCTATGTCATTTTGTCCATATATGTCATTTTGTACGTATTTCCCCTACTTCTTGTTTTCGTTGAAGTTCGAATTAGTTCAAGTTATTTCCTCATGGTTTCTGCATTTCAGATATTCAACTGAAATTTGGCATGGTCTGTTTCAGTTTTGCCGTATCCTATACCAATTTCGAGAAAAAAACGATTCTTTGGGAATCCTCAGAAAATTCAAAATTGCCATAAAAATCCAATTGGTAAGCTGCGGTGAATACATTCATTATAAATTTGTATGGTTATTTTCCCGATCACTAGGAATGATTAAGTTGAATAGCTTGTGAAGTGTAAATATATGATTTTTTTTTCAATTCAAACTTTACTCTGTATCTATCTCGAAAACGAAACGTTGGCGGTCTCATGTTCATGGGACTCACTTCTTGAATTTTGCAAGGAATCTCTATATCTTCTTCGTTCGTGTCTTCAATTCAGGAACACCCTGTAGATATTTCAATTCTTCACTTACTGGACATATTCTGATACTTCCATAAGTCAATAAACCGTGAAAATTGTTAAGGTTCTTCATTACATCGACATACGCCTAAAAAATAGTACTTATACTCCATTCACTTTTATAAAGTATCGCGGTTTGCCATGAGATTTTTACACATTTCACCGTGTATGTTTTGAAAAAGTTGCGTTATAGTCATTCTTATGTCAGTTGAACGAGCAACGTTGCCGTTTCTGCTAAAAAATCGTAGTAATTACGTATTGATCGAAATGTGTTCCTTTACTTTGGGAAATTAATGAATTTGAGAAAATATTATGTGAATTCAGAAGACATTTAAATACATTTTTGCACAACCTGAAATACTCCAGCATGAAAATGTAGTAGTTCTACGAAACCGGCGCCAGAGTTAATTCTTAGACGAACTAACTCCATTTACAAAGTTAAAAAAGAGTAAATAGAAAGTAGACTTGGCAATGTCGCTTGATTTTCACGAGTACCAACCTGCGTCCGTTTTAAATGAAAGAACTTGATAAACCTAAATCATGGCTAACCGCGATAATTTATAAAAGTGAATGGAGTATACATCTGATTTCTCATATACAGGGTGTTTCAACATAAACTGCAGGACAAACACATATAGCCGTGTAGATGACATCGGGAAAATCATTTTTGCCTTATGTGATATACCCTGTTTTCGAAGCATAAGCGAGTTACAGGGTGTTCAATGTGAACTTTTTTTTTGTTTTCTTTTAACTAATATTAACCACTATATGTAATTGCCGTATTCATATGGTGTTCCCCATAATTATGTTATTTTTATTGCTATTTTCCTGTAATTGCTTTTTGAACAGAAAATGTGTAACATTGTTTTCCACACCATATACCTATGGATAATGGTAAATGATTTTATGAAGATGACCCATGTACGACCATAGGTTCTAATGGGTTTACTCTGCATGTTTGTTTACAATTTTCACTAACCATTTTACCAAAATCTGTTAACACGATTCGTTACCATATTCTGTTGTATATTCGTCAATAAACAAACATAATACAGGGTGGCCATTTGAAAACGAAACAGACGAGATTACAGACGAAATAAATTTTTTCGATAGAAATGCTCGGATAGGTCGATTTCTGTTTCGAGGGGGACAACCATAGAACTTATAGTACATGGAATGCTATTACCAGATCAAAAAGTGGGTAAACATCTCAAGTTGGAGGAATCTCTAAATTTCCATGTTCCCATGGATACGAACTGTCACACCGATCAGAAACACAGAAATGTTTCCCGAAATGCCAAGTGAATCGGATCTTGACGATTAAATTCATAGTATTTCTGTGTTTCTATTCTGTATGACAAGTCGTAACCATGGCAACATGGAAATTTCAGTATTCCTCCAACTGGAGATGTTTATCCACTTTTTTAAGCTGAGCAGCAAGGCTAATGGCATTCCATGTACTATAAGTTCTATGGGGACAACTTAAGATGTAGGTTACGGACGCATGGCGCTTCAACCCTTACTGCTACAACCCCCACCCCCAATTTTTGAATAGGGAAGATGGGGTGAGTGATACCTCAATTCAAAGGTATTTTTATACTAATTTCAGCACAGTAACTGTTTATTCATTTTATGCATTAGTTCTCGAAATATTTTGCAACAGAATTAATTCAGTTCGATTTCTAGATGACCCATCTTATCATTTCGATTTACTGTGTCGTTGTTCTAGGACACAATAGCATATCCGGCTGAATACAGCTCTAATAAATCAAATTTGAGCGTTCGAATGGGGTCTGAGGATTTACAGAGGAGGGGAGAATGTAAGAGGATGGGGAGAGATGAACCGATTAACGGGAGAGCATAGACTAACTGCGGGAAAGGTGGCCGATCGATATGCACTTTGATATAAAATTCAACGAATATAAGAGATTACGTTTTTGTGATTCTTGATCTCTTTTCATATTCTTATTTTCTCATTATTGTCTAAAATAAGAGAATGTCAAGATTTTTTCAACATTTCTGGTTGTGAATATAGTTTGGAGGATTTTTTGATGGGAGCTTGCGTTATCTCGGAATTTCTTTCTAATCTATGAAACAACCGAGTGTGAAAAATGTGTCACCTGAAGCACTTACATAATAATCTATTCATGTGTCGTTGCGAGTAGACGTGTTCTGTAGCCGTTCCGATAGTTAATAAATCATCGAAGTAAATTTCCGACATACAGTTTCAAAATTATTAAAAATGCCTTTCACGAGAGAACAAATGAGTGAAATCAAATTGGGGGTTAAAGCAGTCCTCAATGATATCCTTGAGAGTGAAGATTTTCTACAAAAAGTTATTGAAAAAGTAAGCATCGCTTTCGAAATGAAACTAGAAGCAAAACTGAGAGAAAAAGAAGAACTTCATCAGAAAGAGATAAAAAAGTTGGAAGAAAAAGTTGACACTCTAGAACAGCACTCCAGAAGACAAAATCTGAGGATATATGGTGTCAAAGAAGTTCACGGAAGTAGCCCATTGGAAGACTTCAATAATACTATGTTGAAGTTGTCTATCCAACCGAAGTCTCCAACTGAATGTTATCGAATAGGACATTTCAATCCCGAAGGAAAACCAAGACCCATCTTCGTGAAACTGTCCAATTATGAAGAAAAGGTTGAAATAATGAAAAACCGAAGAAAACTCAAGGGTATCAGAATTCACATCAAAGAAGACCTGACAAAAACCCGAATCGAAATAATGAAGAAAGCTTCAGAAAAATATGGTTTCAGAAATGTATGGAGTCTAAATGGGAGAATATTTGGTATCATAGACGGAATAAAAACTGAAATCAAAACAATGAACACCTTATCTGATTAAAAATGTATGTACATATTGTTGTATTATTCCCAATGAATATCGGAACGTGGGCTAGTAAAAAGAACGCTGATATTCTGATTGAAACGAGGAATTAATTTAGTAAACTTTTTTATTTTGTTTTGGCACGCATACTGGGATATAAGGGGAAATAATTTTGATTTTGATCATAGTCATAATGTTAGAATACGTAGAGGAATTAGATAATTATAACAGGGTAAATGAATACATTGTTGAAAACTGCGGAGAATTGAAAGAAGAAACTTTAGAAATACTGAAAACTGGATTTAATGTTTTACACCAGAATATAAGAAGCCTGCGAAAGAATTTCGATGAATTTCTTGTTTATTTGGAATGTCTTGATTTTCAAAATGATGTGATTGTTTTAACAGAAACATGGAAAGTTCAGAACTTGGATTGTTTCAGGATACCGAATTACACATCATATTATAATAATTCTTGTTTAAACCAAAATGATGGAGTTGTCGTTTTTATCAATAATAAGTGGAAGTACACTATAGAACCCACACAAATCGGAAATATTTCTGTCACTATGATAAAGTTGAAACTGAATCTGTCGGAACTAAATGTTCTCGCAATTTATAGACCACCATCAACGGATGTGATGGATTTTATTGGTGGGCTCGATGAGTTCATGAAGCATCATGGAACTTCGAACTTCAATGTGCTGATTGGCGATATAAATATTAATACCAAGAAATCAGACATCATAACAAACTTGTACCTTAATGTCCTTAGCTCCAATGGTTTTAAGCAATACATCACATCAAACACCAGGGTCAACTCTGAAACAGCAAGCTGCATAGATCATGCATTCATAAAAAAAAATGACGGCCTAAATGTGGATATAACTCCTATTATTTTTGAAAGTGATGTTACAGATCATTATACCATTATAATAAATATAGGGAAAAAACATGGAAAAAAAGGAAATAAAATCGAATACAAGCGAATAGAGACCATTGATTATGTGGAACTCAACAACATACTTCAAGATGAGAATTGGCATGAAATATATACAGAAAAAAATACTAATACAGCATATAATATATTTCAAAATAAATTAACTTCATTTATTAAAAAATGCACCCACTATAAAAATCTGAAAGTGTCCAATAAACTGAAACCCTGGATAACACAAGGCTTATTAAACTCCATAAAAAAGAGGGATAACCTGAAGAAAAAGTTCGTCAGAGACAGGAAGCTTGACCAGTGGAATGAGTATAAAAAATATCGAAATCTTCTCACAAAATTACTTAAAAAAACTAAAGAGGATTATTACAGAAATAAATTGAACAATGCAAAAAATGATACAAAAACTATTTGGAAACTAATTAAAAATTCTGGGGAAGACACACCGAATAACTTTGAACTCTTAAACGACCTGAACATGAAAACATCGGAACCAGCCGAAGTAGCCGATATATTCAACACATATTTCGCTACAGTTGGAGAGAAAATGGCAGAGGTTATAAAAAACGATAGAAACGCAGATTTTACAGATTATCATCCAGACAATAGCTACTTACTCAAATCGATGTTCTTGAGTCCTGTTACTTCCCCCGAAATCTCTGATACCATTAGGGGATTGAAAAACAAATCATCCACTGGAGCTGACATGGTTAGTACAAAAACAGTGAAGGCAATAGCACCTAACATCATTACGATTCTAGCTCATCTAGTGAATCTATCATTCACAACAGGCCAGTTTCCAAATGCATTAAAAAGCGCCATCATTACTCCGATTCATAAGGAAGGAGATAAAAATGATCCAAAGAACTTCAGGCCAATTTATGTAACGTCAGTCATAGCGAAAATTTTTGAAAAGTGTATTGCTACTAGATTGAGTAAATACCTTTCAAGGAATAATATTTTGTCTGAACAACAATTTGGATTCAGAGAAGGTCGTTCCACAGAAGATGCCTTATTTCAGTTCACATATAGAATTCATGAACACCTGAATGCAAATAAAAAGGCAATCGGCATCTTCATAGACCTAGCTAAGGCATTCGACAGCATCTCCCATGAATTGCTCTTGAAAAAGCTGGATGCTTGTGGTATAAGAGGGTTAGCATATGAACTTTTCAGGGATTACCTAAGCAACCGCATATCGTTCGTGAGAATCAACGCTCATCTCAGTAGACCACAACAACTCAAATTCGGTATACCACAGGGAACAATCCTGGGTCCACAACTATTTCTGGTTTATATGAATGACATGTTGAAAATTAATGTAAATGGAGATATCATCTCGTACGCCGATGATACGGTTCTACTTTTCGCCGAAGACACCTGGGAACATGTGAAATCTACATCGGAGATAGGCCTATATAAAATCAAATGCTGGCTGGATATGAACCTGTTGAGTTTGAACTTCCAAAAAACTAAATTCGTCACGTTTTCCAACTCCATAGTATCTCAGCCCACTTTTTCCACCATTAAATACCATACAAAATGTAGCATCAATGAATGTTGTTGCAAAAGAGAGATAGGCAAGACTGATAATATAAAATACCTAGGCTTAATCATAAATAATACATTGAAATGGGACAATCACTCACAGTACTTAACCAACCGATTAAGAAAATTCGTGTACACCTTTTACGAACTGAGAAAATTCTTACCAGTAGAAATACTTAAAATAGCATACAAAGCTTTGGTCGAGTCTATCCTTTCATACGGAATAGTTGTTTGGGGCGGTACTTACGAAAGTCAGATAAAAACATTGATTTTGACGCAGAAATGGATTCTGAAAACGATAACCTCAAAACCAAAGAGATTTCCAACAAGTGAGCTGTTCTCAAACAATTGGATGGTGGACATGCGGCAGTTATATGTTTTCAATGTCTCGAAGTTCATCTACCAAAATAAGATGACAACAAGCAAAAACACACATGTTTACTACACAAGACAAAGACAAAATTTGCAGATGCCGCAGGTCAATACAACACTTTTTCAAAAGTTTATATGCACTACTGGTCCAAAAATATATAACTGCATCCCTGACGAGTTGAAGAACCTAAGGAATTTCAGACTTTTCTCCAAGAAATTGAAACAACTAATTATATCTAGGAAAGATCTTTTCCAGATCACATAAAAGACGAAAAAAGTGAATATACCCTGCTCTGAACAGAAGAAAGTATGTTACTGTGGAAGATATATTTTATTGATGTTTTTCCTCGGCTTATGATAAATTCTTTCACATGAATTACTTAAATCAACAAAAATTTGCAAATCAGGCACAAAACAACTCCCCCGGGAGTTAGGTGCAATAAATTATTTTTGAAATCTTGTATAATAACTCTGTAGATGTTGAAGTCGTTCAATAAATGTATTCTATTCTATTCTATTCTATTCTATTCTATTAATTCATCGGGAAAAAAACAATTCAAACGCCGATATTGAAGTATGGTCGAAATTTGCCCTTTAATGAACTTAACATTCCACATGCGAACCTTATCTAAAGCCTCTGGGTTCATCCGTTCAAGAGTTCTCCTGTCAACGCTCAGAAGAACTGCCGGACACAATTGAATTTTACCATGGATTCGTGATCAGTGAGTCAAACTTGCCGATTCAGTCCATTCTGGGCTCAAAATTCGAGAAATACTGACATCGTGAAATATTTATATATGTTACATGGATCATTTGTAAGATTAGATCAATATATTCGTAGGTACTGTTATGGTTCAAAATATGATTTCAAAATTCATTCAGATCTATTGAGGCCAAATCAAAAATGAAAGATGCAGATATAGATTTATTTTTGAAGTTTGTACATAGAAAATAGATTCTGTGAATACTTAGGATGAAATTAGAAAAATCAAGAATGTTGAAGATGTTTTGAAGGATGGAAACCAAGGAGATGAAAAAGGGAATTGAATTGAAAAATCAGAAAGAAAAGTCAAGAAGATGAATCAGGAAAAGTCAAAAAGAAAATTTAATTGATAATCGAAAAGTCAAGATAGAAATTGGGGAAAAATATACCGAATACGATGAATCGAATCAGAATCAGAATTGACGTGATCATAAATAACGAATTGAGAACTAATAAGATTGATACTTGGAGAAAGGAAGATACAAGGTGCGGCACGGAGGGCGGACGTTTTTCAGATGGGCATAACTTTCCCCCACTGAGGACGAGAGAAGTGGGGAAGGTGCCGTTAGACTCGTGTGTTCCTAGCATTTATTTACCAGTTGTCGTCATGCAGCCTTGGACGGTGGAGCATCGTGTTTTCGCCTATGATAGTTTCGTCCGAAATAATGAGTCAGTCACGGTCGTGCAGCGTGAGTTTCGTCGCCATGTCCACATTCATCGGAATAGAGCTATTCCCTCCTATGCGATTTTTTCTTATGGGGACTCCTCAAGGCTAGAGTATACGAGACCAAGCCCCGAACTCTGGACGAATTGAAAAGGGCTATTCGCGTGGAAGTTGCCCAAGTTGAGAGAGCGATGTTGGAGAGAGTCTACGCGAACTTCCAAGAGCGCCTCCAGCACTGCATCACCGATTTCGGCCACCACATGCCTGATGTGATTTTCCACACTTGACTGTCTCAAATGCTATTTCCTTGAGAATCTGATTCCGTCAATAAATGTGTTTTTGAGTAAAAATTAACGCTTTTATTATTTTTTTAAAACCATCCATCCTCCGTGCCGCACCCTGTATATGAAGCGAACGAAGAGTCTGATTTTGTTGAGAAGTTACATGTATTGAACGCAACCTTGGCTATAGGATCATATACGGACAATAATAATAGATAAGTAGCAGTAGTTTTATAATATAGAGGTAGTATAAGTTGTTTATTGTTGAATTTGAACTAGAAGTAGAATTGATATTAAATATTGATAAAGGTTGAAATTTATTTGGGATATCAGTCTATTTAGTAAGTGAACCTATTCTTTTTTCCTTACGTCTCGAGCTTTCAAGATTTATTTATCTCTTCTTCAGGAGTGACTACAAAAAACAATGTTGAAATATGAAATGGTACAATATAAACTTATCTTCCGAAACATGAGATTTTTGAATGTAGATGTTATAGAGTATAGGTATGTTTTGAAGCAAAATTGGTGATTGAGTTTTCAAATTTGATAACTAATAAAATTAAATATTGACTAGAATGGTGAAGGTTTCAGTCACAAGGAACTAATAATATACACTTTATTCAGCAGCGCAACGTTTCGGGAAATTTATTCCCTTCCTCAGGCTAAAAATAATTTTACTTAAATTAGCAATGGGTAGCATGAGATCCAATATATGAACTAACCACAAAATTACTCTTAAAAAACTACACAATATAGAACAAACACCAGGTAACAAGGAACCTGGTGTTTGTTCTATATTGTGTAGTTTTTTAAGAGTAATTTTGTGGTTAGTTCATATATTGGATTTCATGCTACCCATTGCTAATTTAAGTAAAATTATTTTTAGCCTGAGAAAGGGAATAAATTTCCCGAAACGTTGCGCTGCTGAATAAAGTGTATATTATTAGTTCCTTGTGACTGAAACCTTCACCATTCTAATTGATATTAGGAACGATAAGTGCTTTTATTATTAAATATTGACATAATTCATTTCTTGATAAACCATAGAATTAGGGGTTGGAGTACAATATATCTAACAGAGGTTTTTTATCAGTTCTCGTGTACCATACTCAAAATTGTACGGTACCCTGTTTACTTTCCTTCTGCTAACACTAAGATTTGGAGAGGCAAAAAGATTTTTTTCTTTTATATAATCTGTTTCTTGTCGAAATTGTTTGATTCAAGAAAAAAATATGTACTGCTCTCTTTCAAATGAATATAAATAATATGAAAACAACTAATTTTATACACAACTTTCGCCAACTTTTCGTTTTGAACTTTTGGGTCATATTTCGAAATTAATGAGATTCCTCATAATGTGAGAAGTGGACTAGTAGAGATCTAATTTCCGAAGTACACCACTAGGTAGCACCACCACAGGAAGACAATGACTTACCGGTTTCTGGCTCATTAGCCGTCATCAGAGCCATATAGCCATATCCAGTATCCTGCGGTGGAGACCAACTGAAACGTCAGAACTTATATTACTCCTTGGTAGGAACTATTGAGTACAGTTTAATACAATGGAATGTTCCACCCAGGGGGCAAATTTCTACGCTTCATCCCGGAGGTTCTTTCAAAAATTAGATCTCTACGTACATTCATTTTTCCCAAACGGATTCCGCAACAACTCACTTTGGAGTTTTATGCAGTGTACCGAGGTAAGTAGAATACGCCCGGTTCATACGGTTTCGGATCCCGCAAAGTTTCAGTTGGTCTCCACCGCAGGATAAGGCTATATGGCTCTGATGACGGCTAATGAGCCAGAAACCGGTAAGTCATTGTCTTCCAGTGGTGGTGCCACCTGGTGGTGTACTTCGGAAATTAGATCTCTACTACACCTTTTCCAATTTTAATTCAGAAAACGTAAAATGTAATTCAGAAAAGCAAATTTGAATTTCAGAAAATGGAAATTGTAATTCAGAATAGTAAGTTGATACATATCATATACTATTCTGAATTACAATTTCCATTTTCTGAAATTCAAATTTGCTTTTCTGAATTACATTTTACGTTTTCTGAATTACAATTGGAAAAGGTGTAGTCCGCTTCTCACATTTATTCAGTTTGTCCTAACTTAGGGACGTGATTGTGATCATCCTTTTTCATTCCTCATAATAATGTAAAATGGAACTGGATCTGCGAAATAAGTCGAATCATCATATTCATTCCAGAAAATGATTTATATTTATTTGTGATATTGTTTTATTTACTTAGTCCATAGTCTTAAGATTATTTACAATATTTCAGATCCACGCCTCTGATTTCTGTTTACGAATCCACTCTTTGTTTGTAAACAAACCGTTGCTATGATGAGGACAAAACATTCAGTGCATCTGGTATAGGGATGCTCCATCTTGTTGTAGAATTTCTTTGATTGTTCCATCTACAATGTCCCGCAAGTGTTTGGTATTAGGGATGTTTCCTTGAGGTTTTCTGGGAGCTACTTCACTACCTGAGCGGTCGACGTCAGAGAACTGTTCTCGTTTTAGATGGCATAGTTCAGGGATGAATTATTACTAGAGGAGTTCCGCAGGGGAGTGTGCTGGACCCTTTACTTTTCATTGTAGATGTGAATTTCCTTCGTTACATTAAACCCTCAGCTGATTGTAAATCCATTCTTCATGCTGATGACAGCAATTACTCAGTTATTTCAAGGAATATTGAGTTCTGTTTCCAGGCTGGTACAGTTTCAGCTGTAAGTGATTGGTGTGAGAAAAATGGTCTAGTTCTCAATCATAGCAAGACTCAAGGTATATTTTTCTATAACAGCTAATCTGTGAAGGACTTTTCTGACTTATAACACCTTGGTAACTGTGGGGTTACCATGGAGTAGTTTGTTGATTTCTTGGGTCTTACTATGGATAAACAACTGATATGGGATAATCATGCAGGTAAGTTGGACAGGACGTTGAACTCTGCTGCTTACATGTTCAGAAATAAGGTGGATGCTGGAGGTTTTGAGAAATCTCTACATTGCTATTCCTTCGTACAACTCCATACGGAATTATTTGAAACAGAACATTATTATAGAATAAGAAGCTTCATTACCTGTTCTCTCGAAGAGGTGTCACTAACTCAACAAAATGCAACAGATTGTGATTACATACAAGCTTTACTTAGGTCTTTCACAATCTGTCTTTATATTTTTGTGTGATTGTAACAGTGATGAATGAAGTTTATTATTATTATTATAACTCAGGGGTTATAGGAAAATCCCAATCTCATTGATTTGTGCTTACTCACAACGAAATGGAGACAAACAATAAGATTCTTAGAAATGAAATATGGGACACGTTGTCTTAGGAGGAATTCTCCCTCTAGAAGCCCCTTTCTTATATATTTTGTACCTCACCTAAACGAGGAGCAATAAATGATCCAATCGAAAGTGTCAAAACCATAGATCGATGGAAGAGAACGGCTTCTTCCTTGGAGCTGAAACGTATTCATCAAACTAGCCGTAAATCACCGTGGTACTGTCGCTTGTTGTAGACGGTAGCATCTGCAGGGGCCACTGTCAGCTATTGGTGATATCAAGCATTTGTAGTAGATACAGATCGCGTTTACAATTCATGGGTTGGTTGAATCGGCATTGCATTTGGGTGGCGGATTTTTACACTACGGAAGCTTCTCGGTCAGAGCTGCTGATGATAAAGCAAGTTACATGAGGAAGATTAATCAATAAATGATTTCGACCGTGAGCAGAGGATCATTATTCGTCATCTTTGTTCGATGAATTATCGATTTATTTTATATGTGAAATTTTTCACACATGACAATCTCAATCATTATCTCGATAAATAATAATTTTAATCGAGATTTAAGCCTTGCGACGAAACCAATCTCGGTCATTTCACCAGGGGTTCTTTCCCATTAGATTGGATTCCCAAGTTATGCAAGGTTCTGATTCCGCGCTCGTTAATTACTTTCAGATAAAGGGCAACCGAATGGGTGCTTTTTTGGTACATTGAGCTGAACGCTGTTCCGAATGCGTGTCGATTCTATACAGTGAGCTTAGCGCGGTTTCCAAGCAACAGTCGGCAAGGCAGGCGTCGGATTTGGGAATTCGGCATCGTTGCCATGTCGAAACCCGGAAAACTACAGGCCCACCTGCATACTCTGGAAGTTGTGAAGTTTCAGGAGGGTGTATTGAAATCGTTCAACGAGACTCTGCAATTAATTTGAGAAGGTTTGGTTCGTGCAATATTAAAAGGGATTTCGAATTCGGATCAATGAACCAGCCATATTAAACGAGAATATTCACAAAAAGTACCGAGATTAACAAATACCGAGCAGTAAGGTGAGACGACTTTTGAAAGTATGCTCATACCTGGTAAAAACGTATTTCGCAGGCATTTGTATTCATTGATGTGAGATTTATTGTATTTGAGGCTATATCATCTCGTCACTATGTCAGTATTTTCGCAATATTGAGCAGGGAATGCCTCAATCGACTAGGTTGGAATCATGGGCGCCCGCAGAAATTTTTATCAGGGGGGCCACAATTTTTCTCAGGGGGGGGAAAATGAAAATTATTGAAATATTGAGGGTGTTGAGCTGGAAAACGATAAGGCCATACAAACCTCAAGGGGAGCCATGCCCCCCCCTGGTCCCCCTTGCGGGAGCCCATGGTTGGAATCACTGATCACAAATTTAATTCTGTCCTTCCGGCCGTAAACACGGTGGAGGAGTTCATGGAATATAAATTTTGATCAATTTTTTACACTGTATTCTAGTTGAAATGTGATTTGTGGCTGATAGATTTTATATTAGTCTTTTTACATGAGATTATTCAATGTTGATTGTTGTGACACATCCTGTAACTCATTGAGGAGAGAATAAAGATATAGATATAGATAACTCTCGTAATTTTCAATTTTGAATCTCAAATTCCGCGTTTAAGATTGTTGACGGGTAAATTATAACCAGGGTTCCGTAAATATGGCCGTTAGAAGTTTTGTCCTGATACTTTCAAAATTACTCATTCGATCTGGATCAAATTCTACAATCCGATGGAGAATGACATTTATACTCCATTCACTTCTTTAAAGTATCCCGATTGGCCTTGATTCAGGTTTATCAAGTCCCAAGGGCGTCCCAAGCCTTTGAGCTAGGGGGGAAGGGGAAAAAATCAGAATATAAATAATGAAGTGAAGGTAGTGTAGGATAAAATGAAATTCATTTTTTTTTACACCCGTACTATAATTAGGTATACACTTATAGGCCCATAATCCGTTCTATATTGAGATCCCTTATGATACAGATTTTTCATAACGATACCTAAATTCGCTATGGGAAGGGGGCGTAGAAAAGGAGAAGAACGGAGCTCCACGTGCTGTTTTGGGATTTTCTGCAATATCGGGAAGTATTTCAAAAAAAAATTCAAATTCGCCTTCGGCTCATTTCGTATCCTGGTTGATGCTCGTGTATTAATAATCATCACTACATGATCGTTACATAATATTCTATTATGAATCATCAGCTAACAGGACCACATACACATGTACATATTGTTTATCCTGATTACTCCTATGTTTCCTGAGGAGACCCCTCTGAAACTACAAGCTTCGAAGCTTGTAACTTGTGCCAAGTTCGGAGTAGGCAGTTGTGTTCTCTGTAGGTTTTGTTACTGTGTCCTGACACCACCTTAGGCACAGCACTATTGATTTTTGACCCAACAGTGAGAATGGTGGCCCCTACCGAGTCACAATGAATGCTCATCATCGTCCAACCGTTAAATCGACTCTCAACCATCGTACTCCTTAGTCAGGTTTTGATCCTACGAAGGCTGCTGAATGATCGCTCCACAGAGCAAAAAGTGCACTGTTCCCCTGTTTTTCTCAAAATATCCATAATTGTCCGCTCTTTGAAATTACCTCCAGGTTTCTCTTGCCATGTCCTATGCCGCACTCAACTTCATTTTTGATTGATGCCGCTCAAATTGAAAAATTGGCAAAAGGTATCGCAAGCATCAGTGATACCTTGTTACTTGTAACGAACTGTTTCAACTGTTCGTTTTTAAGTTTTTATATCGGGTTATTCGAGTACTTTTATTCTTTTTTCGAATGAACTATCGCAAAGTAACGGGCTATTCTGTCCATTATTTTTCAGTAAAATTTTCACGAGCGATTATTGATTTCCGTTCGAGAAAATAGCATAACTGAATCTTCCAATCATGTTTAGGTCTAGAAATAATTCCAGTATTAACAGAGAAAGAAGTTACTCATCCTTATTTGAATAACTCATTCTGTGTATAATCGGGGCTATTCACTAAGCAAAGTTGTTATGGATAGCAACTTTGCTTAGTGAATAGCCCCGAATGAGTCGATTAATATAAATTTGTTGAATAAAAATATAAAATCTTGACAATGATTTTGATTGTAACGTCAGAGAATAACGTCAAAAAATGATCCATCGAATACCACACGAGAGTTCGATAAATTAGATCATTTCATAAGCCGCGTTCGGCATTGACATTACAGATCAGAGAGATTTTTTGGCACGTGACTGCAGATATGTCTGACAAATTTGGAATTAGGCATTCTAAATCACGTGACCTAAAATGGCGTCTGCTGAGGGCAAACCATAGACAAACAACTTTCTGAAGTGTCATAAGCATAACGGGTCGTTTATACTGTCCCGTAACTTAAACTTTCCCTTACCCTAAGAGTTGAAAGATAGAAATTTTATGCTATGGTTTATACTCGAACTTTAACTTTTTCCCTTAAGGAGAACAAATTTTAAGGGCATAAGTTAAGGGCATGAGTTACGGGCCAGTATAAACGACCCTTTAGTCGTTGTTTGCCCCATAGAGGCCATAGAACTTATAGTACATGTACTATGAGTTCTATGGTTTGCCCTCAGCCGCCATATTGGGAATTTGTTTTGACAGGTCATTAGAATGCCTAATAATCGAACGATCTAGATAAAAAATTGACAAGTATTTGTTTATAACTACAAACGTCATTTTGAAAGATTTCCCGGGACGGTCTTGTTATATGAGGTGTTTATTGTATTATGGCTGGAAGTGGAATTAAGAGAGATCTTAAACTTGCCATTCTAACAGTGGCAAATGGCAATTTTTGTTTGATGAGGATGAAGCTGATGTAAATATTAAAGAGAAAGTCAATAATTTTGCTGAACTGATCGTGCCTCGGTACGCTGGCAGGGCTTGGGCATTCTATCAGAGACAGTTCTACACTGCCAATATATGGTGTTTCAAACACATCTAGAATTAAATAAATCTTTTATGAAGCTATTGGCATAAGGTTGGTAAAGTGGATGAAAAGTTGAGTACTTGAATGCCCAAAAATAACAATCTCTTCTTAGCAATCATTAAAAATGCTTCAGAAAAACAAAAAGTGACAAAGTTGAACTTATGAAAATTTCAGATTGTGAGTGAGAGATGATAAATCTACTAACTAAAAATAAATTGAAAAAAGGGCTACTCTGTTGTTGGCTGATAGCCAAAAGCATATTTTTTTTTTTTAATTTATTGAATTGGGAATAAAATGCTTGTGGCAATTAGCGAGGTCGACGATTTTTTTGTTTCTGTCTACCCTCAAAAGCTGCTCTTCATCCCGTAGTACATACACGGGGAGACGGAGTTTTTTCAGAGGTTTTTATCTGTTCTCGTGTATCATACGCAGAATTGTATGGTACCCCGTTCACATTCCCTCTGCTAACACATAGATTCAGAGCGGGAAAAAGATTTTTTCAAAACCATCTGTTCCTTGTCGCCATTTCTTCACACATGCCCCATGCCATATATTGTTCGATTTGTATTATTCTCTTTCAAAAGTATATATTTATATTTGAAAAGACATCTCGATATCAATAGTTAGAAATTAGAATACCCAGCAAACAAATAAAAACCTGAACCAAAACTGTCATCTGCTGACATTAACCGATTAATCTGTTCGATCCGTCTTTCGAGGCCGAGCAAAAAGATTTCATCCGAATACTTCAGACGTCAATTGCCGAACGAAACAGATTTACCTCCCCTACATCCAGACGCAATTATCGAACGATAAAATTATGTCAGACGAATCCGATCGCAATCCCGAACGCGACTATTCACACATGGCTCCGCCACAGAATACCTAACTACACAGAAGCGTCACTCTATGTGATGATGCTTGTGCCATGCTAGGTAGTACATATGTCAAAATTAAATTTAAACTTCCCGATGGACCGCTGAAATTGTTTTTTTTTTGGTATGATTCTGATTGTTGATAAATCAAAAACTAAGAATCCGTTGTTATGTGAACCATTGACCATTCAAATCAAATTTGCCCCTCAAAAGTGACATATGTACCTACTACCTAACAGAGAATAAAGGTCACGAAAATTTGCCCCTTGAAGATCAAAGTGCCGACGCTTACTGACGCTTCTGTGTAGTTAGGTATTCTGTGGCTCCGCCAATGAAAGGTCACGAATTTAGTCACGCGATATGCAATATTGTCGGATATTCAGGTAAACAAAGAAATATCAGCGGCTATTTTTTTCAAAATTAAGAATGTCCCGAGTTTAAAACTTGGTTGGGATAGCAATTTTTTTACAAAATAATTATAAATAAGTCCGACCGCTCGGTCGAAAATACAAGAGACCGCAGATCCTAGCGTTAGGAGCGTTTTCATGAAATAATCTTCCTGAATATCACTCGAATATGACAGAAGCGACTATCATTTTCTTTAATTCATCTCGAGCAACTCGTATTTCAAGACAATTCAATTCGACCATATGAACATTAATAATCAAAGAATAACTCCCTCGAGCTAAAGCTCTCGGGAGTTATTCAGATTATTAATGTTCATATGGTCTTATTAAATTGTCGAAATACAAGACGCTCTCGATTAAATTATTCCGAAAATAATAGTCGGCTATTTTTCATAGTCTCGGGATATTACACACAAAAAACACTGTTAGTAGAAACAATGGCATAACCATTGAATCAATGATATACTGTATTCCCTATTCCTGAATGATTACTATATTTAATTCAATGCTTATCTTGTTCTTCCTATGCCAATGCTGCCTATTTTTGATTCAATTATAGGTCTCATTGATTTGAACTAAGCAGTAAAAGTATTCAATGAAATGCTTTAATTGGGACAAGAAAAGCGTTAGTTAGTTTCAATGAAAGAATACAATTAAAACAAACCCAACTTTTTTTTTATCAATTAACTATAATATTCCAGGAGAATAAATATATTATTGAATAACTATACATTTGGATTGTTTTAAATGTGGGATATATTAAAACTGAAACAAGATGTAATTTCTTGAAAGGTAGTTTACTATAAAAAGAATGAATGCTTGATTTTGATTTAAATAAACTTTATATTGGAGAAAAAAACTACATCAATTGAATCAATATGATGCAGTTGTTAGAAATATTTTACTATATTTGAATTGAAAGTTTATTATTGTTAATTTAACTCTTTAATTTATTGATTGAATGATAAGATGTATCAAATAAAACTATTTTGAATGTTTTACATTTGTTTATTATTTTATGAACAAAATCATAAATGTTGTCTCAAGAACACAATAACAATAAGTAAACAGTAACATACTAATATTCATAACAAAACAATAACTTATTTCCTCTAAATTGAACATAGTTATGGTACTGTGATAATAAGCGACAATATTAAATAGGGATCTTAAGAGATATTTTTCTTTTCGATTGTCTAAACCTCAAAAACTGCATGTGCAAAACCTTGTTTGAAAATAGAATGAATGTTAGAGACTTGATCAAATTTTTACTAACATCAAACTCTGTAAGTAGTGGATAACTGTGGGACACAGTTGTATGATCAATACCCAGTTTCATAAAAAAACAAATTACAATTTTACAAGTAAAAGTACTTGCAATGCACATTGAAAACAAGTGAATTTCATCAAATACTGCTCCCACTTTTAGTTGGATTACAATTTTACGAATTAATTTAATCGGTATTGTTACCTTAGTTCTTAGTTAGTTATTTTTATGGAGCGGATATTGGACAAAAAACTTACAACTCGCAGAATATCTGCCTGTTAACTTATAATTTGTTTTATGAAACAGGCCCAGGTATATCAAAAGCAACCACTAAGATTTGGTTCAATTTAATCTTGAAATTGGATGTCCCTCTTTCGAAAGCGATGGTGCACCAAGTTTTAACTTAAGGGGTTGAAATAGTGAAATAACTAACATCCTAGCAACTATCGGTAAAATAAGTACCATTATTAGATTGTCTTTCGTTTATGGCATCACATTCACAATAAAACGGAAGGCTTTGAGACAGTTTTATATGAATATGAAGGTACTCACCCTGAAAATGTGGAACTAGAGATTCCATTCCCCACTTATTTAATAGCTCTTCCATTTTCAAACTCTTTCTTCGCAGTAACACACACACGCAACACGCAACTAAATACTAAATCAAAATCCTGTCGCGTCTTGTCTTGATGCAGTCGTCTTCGTAGCTTTATTTACTATTTTTGAATCAATCATAGGCTTCATTGGAATAAATCTAGTTATTGTTCCATTACTTTTTTTTAGCTATTGAATGAAATGAATTAATTCATTCTAATATAGATTGTATTCAAAGCAAATATAGTTCTTTTTTATTTCAATATCATTCTGATCGATTCATTCAAATAGAAGTCTTATTTAACGAATATGCAGTTCTTCCTTATTTCAATATTATTCTGACTATAATTGAATGACAGCCGTATTATTCAATGAATTATCTGAATTTAATTACTTCAAAAATAATTTATTGATATAACAAGAAGTTTTATTGGGCCAACTGAAACGATGTCAATGAAATATCTACTATTGCCGTTAGCACAGTCTTTTTTGTGTGTACCTACGATAATAATTCTCCAGGCATTTTCTCAAACTTGTTGCCATTTGACAATAGCCACTCGAGCCCTTTGGGCTCTCGTGTCTATTGCCTGGCAACAAGTTTTCTAAAATCTGTCGAATTATTTTCAATTTATTCTCACTCTCTTGTGATATTACTACTGATAATATACTTCCGGTTTAACCGGAAATGTCATCAACTTGTTTAATTTAAATGGGATACCCTATATATTTTTACAGATTTTGAAAGAGCTTGTTATTTTGAATTCATACATACTGAGTTTTGTGTAAAAAAAATTGTAAAAACGAGGAATTGAGACGAAGAATTATTGATGAATGTGAACTTATACGTGGAGAAGTCTGGAAAGAGTGACTCAAGAATTTGTTAATAGGATGGCATATTGTCAGCAAGTAAACGATGAGTATTTTGAACATTTGGAGTAATTTAGTTTCTCATTATTCTAAAATGAAATGTACACCTATTGTACAACTAACAGTTTCATTTAAATTGAATATTAATAAGTTGATGGCATGGAGTGTGTTTCACAGTAAATAAAGGGCTCCAGACGTAGCTCAATCGCTTCTTGATGAATACAAATTGAACTGATTTTTCATGAGTAAGGCCGGGTTTATCAGGGATTGAAATTCTACGATTCCTCAATCTACAGTCTGAATGTAATCCACCCTGAATTTCAATCCACTGAAAATTTGATGTTCAATCAACAATAAAAATTTAGAGTTTCTTCTTCATATCGAGGCTGGTAGCCCGAAGGTCCTGCGATGACCCCGGCAGAATTCTATAAATAGCCTGCTGCATCGAGTACATTAGTTAATCTCTCCAACGTTGGCGGATCGAGTCCTGTGGGCTCGAGAGGGTAGCGAAATTCGGAAACTGCTGTGTAAACATCGGACCGAAATTCTGGAATGGCTCCTAAGGCCCCGGCGGCCTTGTTGCCGGATCAGACCGATGTGCTTTCCTATTTTAATGTGGAGAATAGAAGAGTTCCTTCATGCTGGCCAACTGTTCGAAAATACCTAAGAATAACTTCCCTTTTCTTCGCAATGATTCAACTCTTACCTGAAAGCTTTATTCCTACTGAGTGTATCCTGAAAATATTAGACACAGAACATATATATTAGAGAAGTGCAAACGCGGTTCAAAACGATGGAAAGACGAATGACATTTGAATGGCTGGTGGCCGCCATTTTCCTCTGGTGTGAGGGAATGAAAAATGTGGCGGGAATATTTGAAATTACTGAATAGAATTGTTTTTTTTGATTTCAGACTCGAACACATGATTAAATATAAATAATGAGGATCTTACGTTGAAAAATAATTTAACGTTGATTCCTCATTATTAATATTTAACCTTAATGTGAACGAGAACCTTACACTTGGAAATAGGATGATTTCTTTTCAAAGACAAATTTCAACTGGAAGATTTATTGATTTCATGATCTTTATATATCTGTTCTCACGGTACAAATCATAATTCGAAAACTTAAAAATTATCCATCATCTGTCAAATAACTTAATAAATGAGGTCAGAGACATTGGCACTGGAAGTTTGGAATATCGTCAAATCACTGACAACATGTTTTGTTTAGGTACCAGTTCACTGGATCGAATAATGCTTCCAAGAATGAAAGCCTTGCACCACAAGAGATTTCGTGACAACTGTGAAACTTGACTGAGATTATGATTTAAATGAATGCTGATAGTGCTCAGTAAAATTTCATAGTTTACATTCGTCACAAATTATTATGTGCGAAATAAAATATTTAAACATGCCTATCTACATAAAATAAATATGTTTTTACAAGAAAATCATATCAAATCAATTCATATGCTAAAAAACGAAGAAAAATAAATTTCTCCCTGTATAAAATAACAATATTTAGATTCCGAAGATCTTAAATACATGCAAACAAAATCAACAATGGGCATATTTCTAGAAATAAATAACAGGATCACAGGTTTAATAACCCTATTGTCAAAGATTATAGAGAAGGAAGATTGGAAACGAAGCGACAACATTGACGTGAGCGCCGTCTGGTGAGAAGAAAGTCCTGAGATAGATAATAGGTGGCTAAGAGAAGTGACATTATGTTACCATGGTTACCACATATGGTACAATTCAAACAGACAATATTCAAATCAAATTTAGATTATTCTCCAGTTGAGTACAAAGAATAATTAATAGTTGTATTCGTTAAGTTTAAGTTTAATTGAGTTTTCGTATTGTATTTGAGTTATATATCGTGTAGTGTTTGAGTTTTCGTTTAATATTTGTGTTTTCGTTATAATTTAGTTTGATTCGTGCTTATTAGTATTCGTTCCTGTGTTTCGGTTGTTAAATATTTGAAGACAAGATGCCATCCGGAGCATGCTGCATGGCAAAGCAGTGTACAGGGTGGGCAAAATTGGTGCTACATGAACTAAAACTTTTTAACCCGAGGAGATAGAGAAAAATGAATGGCACCTTATAGTCCTCTTTTTACGAGAAACTGATAATGCCATCAACTGCATTCCTCTATCTTCTTTTGTTTCCGAGTTATAGGCCAAAATTGAAATTTGGGCGATTTCAACTTTGGTTATTATCTCCGTTTCTGTTTATGCTAGGATGTTGAAATAAAAACATTATACAGGCACTTTTCTGATAGCAATCCAGTGGCGTACTCTGATTTTTTATAAAAGGTTCATTTGCTGAGTTATAACATAAAGTTGTGTTTTTTCTTATGGAAACAGTAGTTTGAAATGACTTAGAAAGAATCGCCATTTCTTTCCCGTTTCAGAAATGTATCATATTATGTTATACATCGCCCTCAGATTCGTTAAGATATTATGAAAAATATGGTTTGTTTATGGAATTCGAATTATTGAGTAGGCTGAATCATAGAATTATGTGTCTCTACACATGGTGTAATTATTATTTCACAGTTGAATCACTTGTTGCCCCACTATTCTCATTCGATAAAATGAAACATTTCAACATATCATATTTTTCATAATTTTGAAATATCTCCATAATGCCGCCAACAAAGACTTCAAATTTTAATAACTGACAGTTGTTTCAAACAGAGACCACACCATACAAGTATTCAAACGTGAATTAATAATAACACCATGCGTATAGAGACACATAATTCTATGGTTCAGCCTACTCAATAATTCGAATTCCATATACAAACTATATTTTTCATTATATCTTAACGAATCTGAGGGCTATGTATAACATATGATACATTTCTGAAACGGGAAAAAAATGGCGATTCTTTCAAAGTCATTTCAAACTACTGTTTCCATAAGAAAAAACACAACTTCATGTTATAACTCAGCAAATAAACCTCTTAGAAAAAATCAGAGTACGCCACTGGATTGCTATCAGAAAAGTGCCTGTATAATGTTTTTATTTCAACATCCTAGCATCAACAGAAACGGAGATAATGACCAAAGTTGAAATCGCCCAAATTTCAATTTTGGCCTATAACTCGGAAACAAAAGAAGATAGAGGAATGCAGTTGATGGCATTATCAGTTTCTCGTAAAAAGAGGACTATAAGGTGCCATTCATTTTTCTCTATCTCCTCGGGTTAAAAAGTTTTAGTTCATGTAGCACCAATTTTGCCCACCCTGTACTAATAATAAAAGGAATAATCCGAAATTATCCTTCTTTAAATTACCGAAGAAAATGGAAATGTAAGTATTGAAACTCGAAAGGGGTAACTCTGTTATTCATTGCATTAATTTTCAGTGCTCTGAAATGGATAGAGTTTTCTGGGCGAGAGGATTTAGATCTCAGCAGAACTTATACTATGTGCAGTGAGCATTTCTCTCCAGAACAAATTATGCGTGATTATCCACGTTTATTGCTGCATCTTGGAAGCGTTTTACACCTCTACAAGATGTTTTTTAAATTTTGATTTTGAATATTCTGTAAAAAATATGTTCTAATAATTCTGTAACTCAGATGTAAAGATATTTTTGACATGTATTCCAATTTAAAATTGTATGTATATTTTGAAATAAAAATATGTAAGCAAATCTATTTGGTGTGTTTAATTAGTATCAATTGAATTAATATGTAGATCCAAAATATAATCCTGAGCAGAACAGAAGCCCTGCTTTTGTTGTGTCACCCTCTATATACTATATTATTGTCTGGGCTCGATAGGTGGAAATTATTACTTATGGTGGTATTCAAATTTCGCGCTCTTTCCAGTAACAGTAATCTGTAATGAAAAAAACTACAGTCACTGTAATCTGTAATGAAAATGCCATCTCGTGAGTAAAAAGTCCCGATATATATATATGCATAAAACGTAGTCGGTTTTTAGTACGAGAGATATGAGGGCGTTTCCTATCTTTGTACTCTATAATCTTTGCCTATTGTAACACGAATATAATATAATTCCAATGTAGCATAAATCTATCATCTCACCGTCATAAATGAATACTTAAGTGGTTCCATTATTGATATATGAAATTAATAAGGAAGAAAAAATCTCATTTCTTCTTATTATTCAACTTAAATAAGTGAAATGTGACTTGTGATTAGTTCGGTTTCCAAAGTTTGTTTAAATTTATTCTTATCAGCCAATTCTGTTTTCTCCAAGAGTAACCTGCCAGTTATGAAGGAGCAAAATTTATTTCAATAGTTCCATCTGCAATGATATCAAAATTTTTAGAATCGACGAAAGTTTTAGATTATCAGAAGCTTCTGAACCATTTTGAACATTCGCAGGTGCATACGTTACCTATTATTTCTGTACAATACAATTCTGTATCTACATAATTCCTCAATAAAGAGTTGAATAACATATACTCTCTATCTGAAAAACAACGAAATCCACATACAATTATTCATCTTCGCTTTCACCAAATTTTCATGTTTGCATCTTGTTTGAGGTTATTTTGATTTCGCGGTTGACAGATATCGTCGATATCGAACGTAATCTGTCAGACGCTAGCTGCATTGGCGATGGCGGCCATCTTCCAGGTCTGGTGTGTGATCACAGATTGGTGTTTCCAATTTTAGTACTAGCGTTTCATCCCCGTGATATTAGATGTCATGAAGGTCTTCATAAGAAGCTATAAATTTTGTTTTCTTATTTTTTCATCAATGGAAATGGTATGAATCTAAGGCTTTCGGCAAACATTCCAACCTAGAAAACGTTTATTATCGTTTATCATCATTTTACGTGCTTTAAGCTTTGTTTTATATCCAGGTATTCTTGAGGGATATTTGAGAGTCTTTTTTGTTTCCTGAGCAGATTAATCAGTATTGTTATAAAAATTGTGTGGTAGGTATTTTTATCAGTGTTATTCCGTATTAAATATTCACAAACTCATCATATTTTAGGTTACAAGGTGTCTTGTTTGAGTTTTATTTTTTGGTGCCGTTTCAACTGTTGAGAAAGTTTAATTTCATAATTATGACCAAGACTATTATAAAGTTGATCCTCGCAATTCGAGGTACTGAGCTGTGACTTCATCTTTCTATAAGATGGAAATTATAAAAGGTGAAGTATCTGAGCGAAAGGATTTATGTTTCAATCCTCATGATATATTTGAATTTTAGGCCAATGGATTGATTATATAACCATGGAAGCAAAGTACTAGTACTGGAAAAAACTGATTGCAATTGCTCCTCAAGGAAAAGCAAAAGCAGGGTTTTTCGTTTTCATAAATTTCTTTAAAAAGATGAAGTTTATAGTAGCCATTTTTTTTAGAGTTTCATAAACAACTGCGAACCATATTTTCAGTGAATATATTGCGTATTTAGCTGATATTTTGGGAGATGGTATTCACAAGCCAAGTTCTGATGTTGAATTGATGAATATACCACATTACATTTCAAGAATATACTATGATTTAAAAGTGATACTTGATTATAATGATTTTCCTAGTAAAAAGATCTGAATTCCTGCGGCTTCGGAACTTATTCACATCCAGATCATAGTTAATGGCAGGTGTTGTTATTCTGTAGTATGTTTCCATGCAAATAGAGAACATTCAAAACACTTATTTATTTCCCTAATTTCCTTTGGACTCCTCGTAGAATTTCGATCCAATTAGAAGGGAAAAAGCCAATTTATACACCTATACAGGGTGTTTCACCATAAACTGGACAACCATATATAGCCGTGTAGATGACACCGAGAAAGTCATTTTTGCCTTATGACATATACCCCGTTTTCGACGCATAAGCAAGATACAGGGTGTTCAATGTCAATATTATGATAACTGTTGTGAGTTACGCGTGATATTTGAAATAACGGTTTCTAGTCACATCTTAAAATTTTTGAGGGCTCAATTCAATTGTGGTGTGGAATTTTGCGAAAAAAAATTCAATTTGGCCGAAAACCTGCAAAGTTGAAATTTTTTTTTCTCGGTTGCTAATTTGGAAAGCATAATCTCAACGTACTCGATTTTCTAAGATTTTCCGTAACAAAAATTTTTCAAAATTCGAACTCAACTTTTTTTTTACATGACTTCAGTGAAAAAAAATTTCGTCAAAAATTTTTGGAATTTTTCATGGTCGAACTATCTTTAATTCTGAATACTTGGGTGGAAACAGATTGAAAAAATATCAATTGGTTTTCTTTTTGTAGCCTTCCGAAAATTGCGCTCGGTGTACTTTCTTAATTTTTATTTGAGAAACTGGAGGCCGTACGGAGGTCAAAATTGTGCTGATGGGCTGCCAGAATGACCTGGATGAAAATATGAAATTATAAACCAAAAAAAATTTTTTCTAAAAATTTTGGTAGGAATCGAACTCTACGAGTATGAATTGGATTAATTCTAATCCTATAAATCTCCGTTACCAAAGCAACACTAGTTTATCGAGAGTGTAAAGTTCGAACCTTACCAAAGTTTTATGGAAAAAAAAAAAAAAAAATTTTATTTAAATTTTTTTTTTGAAAAATTTTTTTCGTTATAATTTCATATTTCTATCTGGGTCATTCTGGGAGCCCAGCAGCACAATTTTGACCCTCGTACGGGCTCCAGTTTCTCAAATAAAAATTAAGAAAGTAAACCTAGCGCAATCTTCGGAAGGCTACAAAAAGAAAACCAATTGATATTTTTTCATTCTGTTTCCACCCAAGTATTCAGAATTGGAGAATTTGGAGAATTCCAAAAATTTTGGGCGAAACTTTTTTTTTACTGAAGACATGTAAAAAAAAAGTTGAGTTCGAAATTTGAAAAAATTTTTTCACGTAAAATCTTAGAAAATCGAGTACGTTGAGATTATGCTTTCCAAATTGGCAACCGAGAAAAAAAAAATCCGACTTTGCAGGTTTTCCGCCATTTTGATTTTTTTTGTGCAAAATTCTACACCACAATTCAATTGAGCCCTCGAAAATACTAAGATGTGACCAGGACCGTTATTTCAAATATCACGCATAACTTACCACAGTTCACAGAATATTGCTCAAAGTTGACATTAAGCACCCTGTATCTCGATTATGCGTCGAAAACGGGGTATATGTCATAAGGCAAAAATGACTTTCTCTGTGTCAACTACACGGCTATACAGGGTGAGTCTTTGACTTGTACATATATTTCAACTGTAGATTCTTGAGGCCTGAAGAAGCCTTTTTTTCATTTTCCATTTTTCCGAATTCGGCTCTGTTAAAGAGATATAGCCAATAGCCATTTGAAAAAAAAAATTGTGCTAAATGCGTGCCTGATATTATTCTCTACAAACACCTCAAAGTTCATATTTTTCAATTGAAATTGATGTGATTATCAGATATTCTGGGTGATACATTTAGAAAATACTCAAGCACTAACCTTATTTGAATAAGAATGTTACAAACACGATATTTCCTAGCAAAAACGCTAAGTTTTGTTCCATAATTTCTGCAATTGAAATGCCATATTTCTCACAGCAAAATAAGTTCCTTCTTCGATTTTCCTGAAGATTAGTTTGTAAACACTAATATTTTGTTCATATTTGCCTCGATACCATGAAACTATCTTATAAAAATTAGTTTCTCACTAACCTATCCTAACTCCATTAATCAAAGTCATATGATTCGAGGTCAATGACCTAACCTAATCCATTCCTCTGTGATATATCATAGAATTCTAGAGAAGACGATGCCAGATTGCCGATTTCCTCTTCAACAATGGTATAGGCGAACTCAAGAAAGCAGAACGTCCCCTATCGTTAACGGAAGAACTATCACAGAGGAACTAGTTTCGTTTACTTTTCGCTAAAGGCTTATACGCATTGCTCTTTGGAAATGCCAAACGAGTAGTTCTGATTCTCGCCGATACAGCGCTACGATCTAAATCTAAGTGCGCTGCCGGCTGCGAGTGCGATGTAGCCGCCACGCAAGACAAGACAAGACATTCTTCTGTGTCTCCAGAGTACAGTCTGTGATTACATTGAACGACGCCGCGATAACCTTTCTACATGGATTCGTTTTATTATTTATTTATTTACTTGCCGTTTGCAGAGAATAAAGCAAACAGGTGATAAATGTGATGTGAAAACAGTGTAGTGTCGATTAAAAATTCCAAGAGGATATTGTGAAGATAGATTTTCCTGAAGGACGGGTATCAATATATTTTCAATAGAAACTCCTTATAAACTGTATAATTTCATGCTTCTCGGAATTCAGTTGATAAAAATTGACAACATTGTTAATTTGTTAAGAGACCAGAGAAGAAACAATATTCGATGATATTTAATCCAGGGAAGCATTCAGATTTTTTATGAAATTCATGATTTTTTCCTCAAATTTCTTCGTATACATTTAGGAATATCTCGAAAACAACGCGTTTTATTGAAAAAATATAGGAATACTTTTATTCTCTTAAATGGTTGATTCTTTCGAAAATATGAACCGTTTATCCTTTTCAAGTGATTTGATAGTGTTTTTGCATGAATTTATGTGTCGACCACCCTGTAACTTTTAAAGTAGGAGAGATATTGAATAAGATTAAGATTGAAGTTATCGTCCATGTTATGAAATATATTGAAAAACTTATCAGGTATTTGGACGTTTATTATTTTATTGGCAATTCTCAGTTCATACCAAAATTCACCGAAACGTCGGTGAATTTTGGTATGAACTGAGAATTGCCAATAAAATAATAAACGTCCAAATACCTGATAAGTTTTTCAATATATTGAATAAGTTTCGATTGAGGAATATGCACCATGAATCTTGCCATGAATAGAGTAACCAATGAATCAAAATTCAGTTCATTTGAAATAACGGTTCCGGAGGTATGAACAGGAAAGTGTTTTTTTCGTGGATTTTCGACACCCTGTATCTTACAAACGAAACCGAATTTTGAAAAATGGTATGGGAAAAAAGTGTTTCGTTTGATGAGGGGAATCTACAGTTAAAATATATGTACAAGTCAAAGACTCACCCTGTACCTATATGTTTGTCCAGTTTATGGTGAAACACCCTGTATTTAATAAACTCGACAATACACTGCTAGTGATACAATTAATCTACTGAAAGTCTTCATATCATTTCCATGAATTCAAAGAAAGCACCTATAATTATCAGTTTCAATCTTGCGACAGGTTTGTAAACAAGTGCTACTTCTTCGGAAATCGATGAAATTCAAATTTTTTATTTCTACAGCATCTTGAATCATTTTTAAACGGCTTATTGAAACATCTCATTTATGAGAAAAGTTATTATACAAAACAAAGACTCTAGCGAAATCATCATTTGATTCGAAAAATTCTCCATACAAACTTTTTGGTGGGGATCTCCATTGATCAAAACATAAGAAAACGAAAATTTATAGCTTCCGATGAAGACCTTCGTGACATCTAATATTTTCAGGATACACTGATCAGGTTAAAGTTGAATCATCGCGAAAAAAAGTGAAGTGATTTTAAGGTATTTTCAAACAGTTGGCCAGCATGAAGGAACTCTTCTATTGCGAACACAAATTCACACCTTGCTGTTTTCGGATTTCTATCGAATTTTTTAGGTTCAAAAATGAAAACAATTTATATAGGCATTTCGTAATCTTGCCTTTTTCCGCAAAATCCAGATTTTTCTGCAAAAAATCACGTTCAGTCGACGGTTAAGGTGTTTGCTTCTAGAAAATATGTCCAGATTCAACCAAGGGAATGCCCGCTCCGTGTGATCTCTAGAGGGTGCTCCATCGGCTACTCCAGGAGTGGTTCATCTCCTTTTTTAGAATTAATGGTTACTATCGGGTGAAAACACAATTTGCCAGCAGTGGCGGCTCATCAGAGGAGCCATGGTGGGCTATGCATCCCCTTCAATTCTTATTCCTCCCCTTCTTTTTTCACTCAGAATATTTTAAAATTATTGCATAATTGTACTACTATACTCCTCTCTATAATTCATACAACGACCTTCTTTATGAAACCACCGAAATTGTACCTTTAGGCTTTAGGATTAACAACAGTGACGTCTCGTGCCCTTTTGGTGTGGGACGGCCAGACCCAATAGGGTGAGTCTTCGACTTGTACATATATTTCAACTGTAGATTCATGAGGTCAGGTTCCAAATTCGGCTTTGTTTCTTGATACAGCCATTTGGAAAAAAATTGATACAGCCATTTGGAAAAAAAATGGGCCTAATAGTGCCTGATACGATTCTCTGGAATTGATGCAAAGTTCATATTTCTCGATTGAAATTGAGTTGATACATTTAGGAAATACTCAAGCTCTAACCCTATTGGAATAAAATATTACAAACACTCAGTTTTGTCCGATTATTTCTGAAATCGAAAAGCCATATTTCTCCCACCAAAATAAGTGCCTTCTTCGATTTTCCTGAAGATTAATTTGTGAGCACTAATAACTTGTTCATATTTTCCTCGATATCGCGAAAATATCTCATAAGGATCTGTATTTACACTTACCTAACCTAACTCCATTAACCTAGGTCATAGGATTCGAGATCAATGACGTGCCTTCTTCGATTTTCCTGAAGATCAGTTTGTGAGCACTGATAACTTGTTCATATTTTTCTCGATATCGTGAAACTATCTCATAAAGATCTGTATTTACACTAACCTAACCTAACTCCCCTAGGTCATCGGATTCGAGATCAATGACCTTACCTAACCAGCTTCTATGATATTTCACAGAGCTTTTGAGAAGACGATGCCAGATTGTGTCGATTTTCTCTTTAAACAAGGAAGTAGTACGTCCCCTATTGTTAACGAATTTTTGCAAATGACGTCTAGTCGTTCCTCTTTGAAAATGCCCAATGAGTAGTTCTGATTCTGACGAATGTAGCGCCACCTCAAATCACATTCGGCGCGCAAGACCAACCGTTGTTCCATGTCTCCAACACTCCAATGTCAGTCTGATGAACAAAGCAGATGCATGCGTATAGCGATAACCCTCGTGATTCATTTACGATTCATTCATTTACAGAGAAGAATGAAAACAGGTGATGATTATGTGAAGACTCTCAGTGAAATAATATATTAATAACCGTGTAATGTCGAGTTTATAAAATACCAAGGATATTGTTTAGATAGAAACATCGCCACAGATCATCGCTAAGTATCATTTTATTTTTCATTAATTTCAATTTCATTCGTGGTTCGTATCGATATTCATCATTAATATCCGAATTTTGTATTTCATTGACATTTATTTTTAATAACAATAAAATTTCAACAGAAACTGTGCGTATGAAATGTATAACTTCATGATTCTTAGAATTCAATTTCATCTCCCACCTTTGTGGGATTTTATTATTACGTATCTCTACATAAACGTTTTCTCATCATAGAAATTTTAGTCTTGACAAAGATAACATTGTGATAACATCAGTTTGGTTTTCATCCATGATTATAATTTTAATAAAAACTTTTCAGGAATTTGGACAATACTTTATTTTTTCAAATACTAATCAATGTGCCGACGTTTCGGAGGCGGGTTCCTCCTTCTTCAGGGCTTAAGAATATTAAGTTTTTCGAGAAAATAATAAAGAGGAATAATCTCTCATAAATACAGACTGAAACATTCAAAATAACATATATTTACTATATCGTCGTTGGAAATGAAACAGGAGTTTTATTTCCAACTAACTTAACTTGTTTAGAGACCAGAGAAGGAATAATATTCGATGATATTCAATCCAGGAAAGCATCCGAAAGCATATAGATTATTTTTATGATTTTTGATTTTTTCGTCAAATTTTATCGGGTAAAATTGGGAGTAACTCGAACACGACGCGTTTTATTGAAGAATCATAGGAATACTGTGACGACCTTCCGTTTCTATTCTTTACCATCTTACCTTCCGAAGACAGAAACCTCGGGCGCCACCTCTAGTTTAAAGTGTTGAGGACACTCGGAACCCGTAGGCGGTACTCCTACGGGTGTCCAGGAGCTGCAGTCAGAGAAGATTATGCCCAGGGGCCTGATGTTAATATATTTTATTCCCTATCTCTGAAAATTATTGTAAAAATTCTGCTCGGGAAAATAAAACTCACAATGACCAGGACACTTATATTCTAGGTTCGGTAATATATACAATGAGCGAATGATATCAATGAAAATGAATAGATATGCACAATTACACAATGATGTTAAATCAATGGAAAACGATATTGGTACAATGATTTCGATAGTTGAAGTGTAATGTGTCGGGGCCAATGGTAATGTGGTGTATGTAGCGGTGCTCCTGGTGTGTGATGCTATGCTGGTGTCTCGGCGTATATGTCGTAGAATGATGTCTGTATACTTCGGTGTACATGATGTGAAATGATAAATTTCCGTCTCGGCGTACATGATATGAAATGATAAATTTACGCCTAGGCGTACATGATGTCCCTCTCGATGAGAACTGGTAACTGGATAATATCCACACACATTACCAATGGCGAAGTGTTGTAACCAATGATGTCGCTGATATAGTATACTTTTAACAATGTACCAGGAATAGGAGGAGTAATTTGTTCGGAGGCGGGGTGTAACGTGCATTTGTGATGGAAAATTATACATGCAAAGATTCAAAATATACACTACTACGAAAATGAGAAAGCGGTCAAAGTAACGTGCGGTAGCAAGCGGAAATAAGCGAAATGAAGCAAGAGTGCAAGCAGAAAATATTGTGAGAAAACAGAACTACGGCAGGTAATAACGTGGGCAATGGAACGCTTGGATAAAACTAAACAAAGTTTCATTGTCGGAGCGTTACGATTGGTAGGAGACATAAAGAAAGGAATGTACTTTTGGATAGAACTGTGAGATGCGCCGTTTTAAGCTAACATCGTACAATCCCACACACTCGGAATCCAAAGAGACATGTAGGCCGTTTCAAGCTAATACACGGACTCTAAGAACTCGGGCAGTACAACAAGGGGAATACAGGGCCACTGAATGCGCCATTTGAAGCTAGCATGCGTGTCCCTGTACTCTTGGGATTACCATGAATTCATACAGGCCATTTAAAGCTATTGTACGGAGCCATGGGGAATTGGAAGGTTGGAGACAATACCGGGTTGTGTATGCGCCATTTGAAGCTAACATACACCACCCTGTATACTAGGAGAAATCCACCGAGTCAGGCACGCCATTTCAAGCTACTACCTGGCACCATGGATGCTGGGAAAGGAACGAAGATGTAAATGCGCCGTTTTAAGCTAACATGTACATCCCCGCATACTGGGAAATTCATAGAATTATGCAGGCCGTTTGAAGCTACTACACAACTCCATGACCCAGAGAGGTAAAGGATCGAAATGGGAAAATACAGTAATACACCGACAAATCAACAAAATAAAATTTAAATGAAATAATCATACCTTGCTCACGCGTAACCCTTCGGTTTACTCACTGTTTTCGGATCAATAACTAGACCTGGACCTGGACCTGGAAAACCTGGGATTTGCACTAATGCCTCTTTCACTGGATTCGGAGCTTTCAAGACTGGCGGTACCACGGTTAATTTGAAAATTGAATTCCTAATTACCGACCGCGCGTCCGACCTTATACGTTTCCGGGTCGCGGCGTTTGACCACGCCCAGCGCGGTCGACCCCGCGGCCGTGACCTATCGCGCATCAATCAGCGTGCCAATTGTCGTGATCTGATGTACCCGCTAATTCAGCCGGGAAAACTTGCTCCGTTACAATACTGATTGATTCTTTCGAAAATATGGACCGTACATCTTTTTCAAGTGGTTTCATAGAATTTTTGCGTGCAGTGGCGTAACTAGTCTGACCTGCGCTCCAATGCAAGAATTTGCCGTGCGCCACTATTCGTAGACTCTTTCCCCCCCCCCCCCACCCCACGACCACCAACGAAACTAACAACGACATTTTCTCCGTACTTCCACAATTCCTGGATACTATTTCACTACACACGACATTGTACAAGCTCTATCCAATTAGAGAAAGATTATTCAAGGAAAAATAATTTTAAAGTTAATTATAAAAAAAAAATATTCAAAAAATTTATTGAAAACAACATTAACTTACTAAACACAGCTTATATTGCCAACTCTGTACGTTTATTCCTATTATTCCCTGACAAAGCCCCTACGGCTCTTTGTTTCTAGGAACCGTCTTGCTAACTTTTCTACATCTAAAGATCGAGCTCTTTCATGTTCAATACTAATTACACTGAGATCACACAGTCTTTTATTGGACATAGAATTCCTTAAGTAGTTCTTTATAATTTTCAGTTTAGAGAAAGACCTTTCACTGCTTGCGACAGTTACGGGTATGTAAGAAACATTATAAATGCTTGAAGACAGGTTTAACGTCTGTAAATAATAATTAATTGCGTGAATTTATGAGTCGGAATGAGTTTTGATTGAGGAATATGCACCATGAATAGAGTGAACAATCAACCAGTTCATTTGCAATAGCGGTTACAAGGATATGAACAGAAAAGTGTTTTTTATGGATTTTCGACCCCCTGTATCTGTTAGACGAAATCGAATTTTGAATGATGGTATGAAAAAAAAGTGATTCGTTTGATGAGAGGAATCTATCAAGTTGGAGACTCACCCTGTATGCAGGATGGAGGAAAAAATGAAAGGGTAAGATTCCTTGAATAATTCTGAGGAAAACGTCCCATAGATTTGGGACCGCAAACGTTTCGTTTTCGAAATACGCGTTGAGGCTTCAATTTCTTTATGTTTTTTACATGGTATCTGCACTTCACAAAATATTTAAGTGGACAGAAGTTCAATTCAATGTATCGAAACAAGCATTGAATTTATTCATCACAGCTTACTAACTGGATTTTCATCTTCGAATCTAGAAAACCCGCAGAGTTTAGTAAAATGAAAACAGGGACCCAAAAGAAAAACGTTCTGGAGAAAACAGGGGACAGTGTTCTAGAAAAATAATCACCCTTCAGATTTTTGCAATCGAAATTGGCATTTCAAATCATGAATACTCTGAATCATGATATCTATGCCTTATTTCAGTTGAATATTTCTACAATTCATCAAACGAACAGGGACCCAACAGAAGAAAGTTCTGGAGTAAACAGAGGACAGCGTTCCGGAATAATATCATCCTTTAAATTTGCAATCGAAATTAGCATGTCGAATGATGTAAACTCGAAATCGTGATAGCCTAATTTCAATTCATTGTAATATTTTTTTCTTAGAATTATGGAGGCTATCTCCCATTTCGTTTGTACCCCCAATTTCGTAACACCCTGTATATACATTTACAAAACTTGCATGAATACTCCATTCACTTTTATAAAGTATCACGGTTTGCCATGAAATTTCGACACATTTCACCGCGTATATTTTTAAAATGTTAGGTTATGGTCATTGCACTGTCAGATACGCCCACAACGTTGTCGTTTCTGCTAAAAAATCGTGGTAATTACGTATTTATTATATATACGTAATTACGTATTGTTACGTTTTTCGGGGTTCAAACAGTGTAATTCAAAAATACTCCACAAGAAACAATAGTCTATTTATCAATCCAAGAACAATATTTACTTTCCTACTTAAAATTGTCTATCTTCAATAATGACTTTTCCTATCTATTTTTACAGAAACTATCAACCTGACAGTTGTTCTTTCCACCATCGAACTTTCTCCCATTTCACGTCACTTCCCATATGCTGATCAGTTACGGTATTCGTAACACTGCTCCCTCCTTAAAAGTGTTTCGTCCCGAAACATCAACAATCGCTGAATGCATGTACGGACAGGTTCTTCCTCTATTACATCTCCCTTTCGAGTAGAAGTAGCAAGGAATTTTCTTTGAAAGTTGTTTTTTATGTAGGGGATCGAAGCAGCATACCAAAACTTGAATAGATGTATTCTGGAACATTTCTTCAATCATATTCCTTACCATCCACCAAGATAAACCATCCAAACCACATCCCAACTTGGGAATAGCCAACTTATGTAAGTTTTTCCCCAGCATCTGGTCCCTTAAGTTCTTTAGGGCTCACCATAAGTCGTAATACGTGGTCTTCTGGTGCGAAAACTCCTTCGTTATTAAATAAAATAAAGATCTTCCATCGTCATCTTCAATCTTCAGGACGCTACCGACAGAACGCGCCTGGCACATTAGATCTTCTACTTTCCCATACTTCTTCCGAAACACAGAAGCGATTCCTCTGGACATTCGAAGATCTGCAGCTACACAATGCGCCAGGGAATATTCTCTGCATACTTCAAACATTTTCTGCTGTATTTCTCTAACTACACCATTTCTACGGCCTTCGTAGACTCTGTCCAACTGTTCAAATTCTCTTTGGTCGGTGATCGCCTCGCAAACACGAATTTCGTCCGCATGAAAAGAATCCTGAGTCCCTTTATGCGGTGCCAAACGATTGAAGTGCACCACCCTGGGCTTTCCATTGGGGCATTTCTTGATGCGGTAAATAATGCTGTTTATCTTAGTCAGCACTTCATATGGGCCCTCCCATGCTCGCTGAAACTTAGGACACAATCCACGACGTCGTTGAGGGTTGTACAACCATACACGATCTCCAGGATGATACTGCATCGGATTGGCCTTAATGTCGTAAATGTCTTTCATCCTGTCACTAGCTCTTTGGATGTTCGTTCGCACTCTTTCGTGTATGTCATCCATCTTTTTCCTGAGCTTGCTGACGTAGTCCTCTCCAGCAATGTCGTCTCCGGGTTTGCATCCAAACATTATATCGCATGGAAGTCTTATTTCGCGACCGAAGACAATGCTCGCAGGGGTCATGCCCGTGGATTCATGAACACATGAACGATAAGCCAAAAGAAATAGATGGATGTACTCATCCCAGTCTTTCTGATGGTCCGAGACTACTTTCGATAAGTATTTGCCCATGGTTCTATTCATACGCTCCACCATTCCATCTGACTGCGGATGTAAGGCTGTCGTCCTGGTTTTTCTGATACCCAGAGTCTCACATAATTTTTTGAAAACATTTGACTCGAAATTCCTTCCTTGGTCAGAATGTAATTCTCTTGGGACACCAAACCTGCTAACCCATTCTTTTACCAATACTTCAGCAACCGTCACAGCCTCTTGATCTGGAAGGGAATATGCTTCTACCCACTTGCTGAAGTAATCCATGGCGACCAAGATGTATTTTTGTCCATTGTCACTAATTGGGAATGGTCCAGCGATATCAATGGCTATTCGTTCAAAAGGGCTCCCTACATTGTATTGCCTCATCGGGGCTTTTCGCTTGGGTTGAGGACCATTGGCTGCGGCACAAATCTCGCATCTTCTACACCAGTCTCTGACATCCTGTTTGCAGTTCACCCAGTAGAATCTTTGACGCAGTTTCTCCAATGTCTTCTTCACGCCCAGATGGCCACCAGACACCTCATTGTGCAGCTGTGTTAAAACCTCCGGTATTCTAGATCTGGGTACCAACAATTGAATGCACCGTTCCTTCCCATTCTCGCTCTCTAGTACACGTTTCAGGACCCCATCTTCCAAAATTATGGACTCCCATTGTGCCCAATAGCTTTTCAGAGCCGGCGAATATTGGGCAACTTTCTCCCAGACTGGTTTTTCGCTAGTCTCTTTCCAACTCTTCAGTAATTTCAATGTGGGATCATTTTCCTGGTCAGCAACCACTTCTTCGTTACTCCATCGAGGATCTACAACCGTTATACTGCAGATGTTGGCAGACTTTTCTTCCTCACGAGCACAATGTTTGCAGTCCTCCGGACAAGGTCTTCTGGATAATGCATCAGCATTCCGATGTTGTATTCCCGATCGATGTTGAGTCTCAAAGTCATATTCCTGGAGCCTTTCAATCCACCTAGCCACTTGTCCTTCGGGATTTTTAAACTGCAGCAACCATTGCAAAGCCGCATGATCAGTTCTTAACAGAAACTTTCTGCCATACAAATACTTGTAGAAATGCTCTACTGATTTTACGACCGCCAGCAACTCTCTTCTCGTGATGCAGTAGTTGCGCTCGGGTTTCGAAAGAACCTTACTGAAGTAACCAATAACTCTCTCTTGACCATCCACTTCCTGTGATAACACTCCTCCGATCCCAAAATTACTCGCGTCAGTGTCCAAAATGAATCTGCCTTCCGGAAGAGGATATGCCAAGATGGGTGCACTAACCAAGGCGGCTTTCAGATGCTCGAAAGCTCTCCTGCAATCTTCATCCCAATTGTACTTTTGACTCTTTTCGGTGAGCTTAGTCAGAGGCTTGGCTATGTTAGCGAAGCCTAACACATATCTTCGATAATAGGTACACAGTCCAAGAAAGCTTCGTAATTCATGTTGGTCTTTAGGTTCTGGCCACTCTCTGACAACCCGTACTTTTTCTGGATCGACTGCTACTCCTTCTCCTGAAACTACATGTCCAAGATAATGGACTTCTCTTCTGAAGAGATTGCACTTCTTCGGACTCAGCTTTAAATTTGCTTCTCTTAGTCTTTGGAACACGGCTTCTAAATTCTTCATATGGTCACCAAAGTTTTTTCCGACTACAATTATGTCATCCAAGTACACTAGGCACGTCTTCCAACTGAGGCCTTTTAGTATATTCTCCATGAGCCTTTCGAAGGTAGCAGGGGCGTTGCAGAGTCCAAATGGCATTACGGTGAATTGGTATAAGCCTGTTCCAATAGTAAATGCAGTCTTCTCACGGTCCCTTGGTTCCATACCAACTTGCCAGTATCCGCTCTTCAAATCTAAAGTTGTGAAGATTTTAGAACCTGCTAAGGTATCCAAGGTGTCGTCAATTCTAGGCAGAGGATACGAATCTTTTCTGGTCACATCATTGAGGCGTCGATAATCTACGCAGAAACGAGTTGAACCATCTTTCTTTTTAACAAGCACTACTGGTGATGCCCATGGACCACTGGACGGTTCAATGACTCCGTCTTGCTCCATCTCCTCGATTATTCGCTCAGCCTCATCTCGTCTTGCCAATGGTAGTCTTCTAGCAGTCTGGCGAACAGGTTGAGCACTGCCTGTATCTATTCGGTGTTGAACGATATTTGTCCTTCCTTTGACCCCATTAATTTCAAAGACATCTTGGTACTGACGTATTAGTTTCTGAACCTCATATTTCTGGGAACGAGTTAACCCTTCGGATGATGTTTCAACCAGTAATTCAAGTGGTTGGGGTAGCCCTCCTTGATGTTTCGTGATGGATCTCATTTGACACATAATAGAAGATATTGGCTCACAGTTACCTAATGTGGTACCCTTCTTCAGCCGGACATCATAATCGTTCAGATTAATTACTCTAACCGGGATCTTCTTCCCAACCTGAACTACCGCCTTAGCTACCATCACCCCTTTCTTGGTATATTCCTCATCATAACAGGGTTCCATCATAACTAACTGTCCAGCTCCACTTCCATTGTATCCGCTTATTTCCCCTAGTACCATAATTTCACTACGAAGAGGTAAGTCGAAATCTTCCAGTAAATTTATTTTTGTCATTATATCTGCTCCGTTTTGAAGCACTACTTCCTCTCCATTCACAATTAATGTTCCATCACCCAGATTCAACTCAAATCCCAACGCTTTCATCAAGTCAGTCCCGAGGATTATATCATCTTCGATATCAGCAACCAGCACGGGGTATTTGAAGCTTGTGCTTCCAATGGTGAAGAAGGCGTCCATCTCCCCATATACATTCACTATCTCCCCCGTAGCTGTCCTTAACTTCCATTCAGTTGACTGAAGTCGTTTTCCGAAACTTTTTTTTACAATGGTCTTTGTAGCACCTGTATCCACCAAAAATCTCTTAGGCTTGTTTTCAAATAGGCCATCGATGTAAATGCCTTTTCTCAAATCATTGATGAGTGCTACTTTCGCTTCTAGGGCAGTTTTGTACCAGGTTGATGGCCGCCCCTTCACATCAACCCACTCTAGTTTTCCGAATAATCTTTCTGAGGCTGCTGGCAACGAGCTCTTATATGGCCGACCTTTCCGCAATTCCAACATCGTGGTTGTTTCTTCTTTTGCTCCAATTTTTCAAGGATTTGTTGCACAATTTTTGTGACGTTCTCGTTTTCCACGCTATCGTCTTTCGTAGAAGCTTCAGCAACCCTCACACGAGCATAGCTTCTCGTAGAATCTTTGATTGCCTCATACTCAAGGGCTTGGGTAAGTGCATCATTTATTGTCTTTGGCCGGGCAAGTTTTATCGCTAGCTTTGTGTCCGCATTTCGCAAGCCATCCAAAAATTTATCAACAGCAAGGCTTTCGTATACGTCGTCAGGTACCGTTGGATAAGCAATTTTCACAAGACGTATAATATCACCTTCAAACTCTTGCAGACTCTCTTTTTCCTTCTGCACTCTATTCTTCAGTTCCGAGCGATGAAGTTCCATCAAATGCTTTTGTCCAAATCTCATTTCAAGTCGACGTACTAGCTCTTCAAAATCAGTTCTATCAGCCAGTGGAATTATTTGGAGCACTCTCAGTGCCTCGCCCCGTAAGGATAAACTCAATCTTGAAGCCTTCTGTTGTCTTGTCCAACCATTCATCATAGCGGCAGTCTCAAATAGGGTCCAATATTCTTCCCATGCTGTTTTTCCATCGAAAATAGGCAATTGTTGCGCAACGGAATCTTGATTTATGATATTCCCATGTCCAGCACATTCAGAATTTCCCATCATTTTTCTTAGTGGTTTATTGAGGAAGAAACCACATTTTTCATTGTTCTTGTTGCCATTTTCAATTTCCATACTAAGGTTAAAAAGCCTTTCTTCCAATTTCTGTTGAAGTTTTTCTTCGAATTTTCCAATATTGTTTTCCACATATTCTATCTTTTCTTCTAATTTCTCTTCTAATTCTTCAATGTGCTTTTCCACATTTTCTATTCTTTCTTTCACGTCGTTTTTCCAATCATTGCACTCCATGGTCATTTTTTCAAAATTGTTCACACTAAATATACCCCACACCTGACACCAATGTTACGTTTTTCGGGGTTCAAACAGTGTAATTCAAAAATACTCCACAAGAAACAATAGTCTATTTATCAATCCAAGAACAATATTTACTTTCCTACTTAAAATTGTCTATCTTCAATAATGACTTTTCCTATCTATTTTTACAGAAACTATCAACCTGACAGTTGTTCTTTCCACCATCGAACTTTCTCCCATTTCACGTCACTTCCCATATGCTGATCAGTTACGGTATTCGTAACAGTATTATTCATTTACTTTGGGAAATTAATGAATTTGAGAAAATATTATGTTAATTCAGAAGACATTTAAATACATTTTTGCACAACCTGAGATACTCCAGCATGAAAATGTAGTAGTTCTATGAAACCTGCGCCACAGTTGAATCTTCGAAGAACTAACTCCATTTACAAAGTTGAAAAAGAGTAAATAGAAAGTAGACCTGGCAATGTCGCTTGATTTTCACGAGTGCCAACCAGCGTCTGTTTCAGGTGAAAAAACTTGATAAACCTAAATCATGGCCAACCGCGATACTTCATAAAAGTGAATGGAGTATACCAAGCAGCGACCGAATATCGAGGTATTGTACCATTCTATAGGAGGGAACTGCGTGAGTCGTAGATGTGTTTAGAAAAATCTTTTCCTGTTCTGAGTGGAAATATAAGATTTCGAGGGCGAAAATTGATATTTGAATTTCGAAAATAATTCACTGATTAACAATATTAGCACATTATTTCTGCAAGTCCAAGTGAAGCATCCACTAACCTTTCCCTTTGATTTTTTCAGTCTTTGCGCAGTTTTCGCCGTTTTCTTTGTGACGGTTTGTAACTATTGTTAATTCAATTTTTTCAATCGTAGAAGTCGCGATGCAATTTTCACTTGTGTCAATAGCTTTTGACACGCAGTCGCAATTTGTCTTGTTTTCTCCAGGTTCAACAAAATGGAGATTTATTGTTGTTGATCAATCATTGATGGTTGATATTTTGTTTTTGTAATGATCCTCCTTAACTTCACTGTATGGGGATTTGGGTGTCCTTAACATCCTAAATTTTGCTTCATCTGTTTTACATTGTAAGTATTGTTTTGCTCGGCAATTTGTTTGTCCAATCGGAGATTGTAACGTGTTTTCCTGCTACTTTGATTTTATTTTCCAGTCCTTCACTGAAGATGAACCCTGCAGGGTTCGAAACATGTCTGACCGTTTGAAATAAAAGTTTTCTCATCGTATTGTGGAGATGACTTAGAGGCCCTTTCCCTTATTATAGTATTATTATAAAATTATTCTATAATATGTTATTTACTCGTCATTTCTGATTGAATTTTTAAATTCTCGATTTACTCGATATAACTTGACTTTTTGTCCAAATGTGAAAACCTATATAAGTACCCTATTGCTCGATTGGTCGTAAGAAAAAGGAATGCCTTTTTTTCTTTTCTGTAGGATTTTTTTGGTAATATTTTGTTATATAAACCTTGCCCTAACAATAATAAACACAACAAAAAAGGAATTGTCCTATTCGGTGCGATCGTTGGAACAATAAAGCATTTTGAATTTTGAAGATCACCATAGATCCTCTTTTATTGATAAAGATATTACTTTGCAATGTGTTTTTTCGATTTTTTTCACAGGAAAATTCAGATGCCCGAATGGTATTTGACAAGACTATTTCATGAGTTCCAGATTATTCTGGATCCATGATGTATAGGTATTAATTTGAAAACTGAAAAACAGGTAATTTATTTGATTGCAAAATACTACAAACTTAATTATTGTAATTTTCGGTGACAACAACTGTCAAGTTTTGCCGCGGGGAAACTCGAAAAAACTACTGACAGCAGCTACCATAAAGTATTTCCATCTAAAAACCATTTGTAATTCAAAATTGCGCGTTTCTGATTGGTGGAAATCAAGACGAGGGAAATAGTCAGAAGAAACAATTCATTTTCACGGAAATATTCGGCTGGACTGATTAACATGAGCCAACCTGTACATTACTCCTCGTATCAATTCCATGCTTTTTCAAATATTTACCTCTTGCCTACTCTCTCCATGACGTTTATATGGTGGGAAACCAAAATCATTAGTGAATGGCTTTTCAACAGATAATAAATCAAGTAGCTCACGCTACTCAAGCAAAATATTCAAATTATCAATTTGTGCTCAAGGAATTGTAACCGAGCGATGAAATAATGCTACAGAATAAATACGATGAGAGTAAACTAGAAGCAAGATGAATTGTTACATCCCTAGGTGGTCTCCATGGATACGGTCCAGGACTGTTACGTCAGAATATGGACCCCAAATGCCCCCGTTTGTTTGTTTGGTTCGACAGTCGAGAAGGATTCCGGGTCGGAAACTCGGAAGCAAGCCCGTGAGCTCTGATGCATCGAAATTGGCATGAAAATTAGGAAGCATTTGAGAATGAAAGCTGAACAATCAAGTCAAGATGTTTTTCTCGATTGATTTGTGTCATTCAGATTCAAAATTCGTCGATATTCTCAATGGTGTAGCTCCAGATATTCACTATCAACTCTTCTTGACTCTCTCCAACCTGAATTTGATTATTGGTTTTTGTCTGTTTGAATCATTTATAAAACGGTTCAGTTCATCTGTACTATGATTCCGGGTTCTTCGGAATTTTCTATGAAAATATTATTCAAAATTGATAATGGAGAACCCATAGCCATAGCCAATCCTGTTGATGATATTGTGTTGTCGACTGAAAATCTGTTTTCGATTGAAAAATAATTTGGAAAGCGATAGCATAATATTCTAAAAATGTCTGGGTTTTCTCTCCAAATATCTGAAACACACTGAAACAATTTATTCTGTAGAAATTACTTATTCCTGCTTTATACAACTTATATCTTCAGTGGTGGGGCTGATTGGTCGAGATGATTTTGGTTCTTACTGTCAGATCAACCGACTTCATCAATTTATTTTTTCAGAAGATAAATCCATCCATTCACACAGAATCACCAGAATAAAGAAAAAATAATTCAATACGATCCGGATCCTCCGCCACTTTGTAACTATATTAGCGGTGGGTTTCACAAAGCGTAATCACCGGTGATCCGAGATCAACGGCTTGATTCTCTGATTTTTGAACCGTAAAATCGAGTTGATTCTAGATCAAGCTCGGATCACCGGTGATTACGCTTTGTGAAACCCACCGTAAGAATATTTATAGAATATTCCTTCCTATAACATCGATTTTTTCAACACGCTTCCACTCGCTTGATCAACTGGCGGATTTGAGGGGCAGACTCCCTAGAGGTCAACTCTAAACCCTTGATGGTTGTTCAACCAATTTTCATTATTCGAATTCCAGACTGTAGTTATTTATGATATATGAGTGTTGAAAGTGACTCACTCATAACACAAATACCAATGTTTTTTGTACAACTGCCCTATTTTGATAATGAAATGGGCGAATATGCAATGACAATAAACTTCAAAATGCATTTTAATATTCAAATAATCAAAAGCTTGTTGTGAATGGCAAACGTTATGATTACGCTGTCATTTGAATTCCGCTCTTGTCTAAGTTTCGTTTTGGGTTTTTAACTGCTTCATATATTTGTCGAGAGTCCAATCACTCCAATCATTAATAAAAGTGACGATTCGGTTGTTCCTGTGGATATTGAAGAGTCTGCAAGAAGAGCAAATCTGGAACTCCTACCTGAAAAATCTGTTCAGCAGTACGATATTGCATATAACAATTTCCTGCCCTGCTGTAAATTGAAAAATGTAGAAGTGAACCTATTTTCCTGGCATACTTAGAAGAAAAATCAAAAATATGGAGTTCATCAACTTTGTGGAGCAAATTTTTATTGATGAATTCGAGCGCCCTTGTTAAAAATGGTGTGGATGCTAGTAAATATTTGAAGATAATAGCATATTTAAAACGGAAAAGTGAAGGATATCGTCCCAAAAAATCGAAAATTCTCACTCGTGAACAAGTTGAAACGTTTATAAATGAGGCATCAGATTAGAAATACTTGATGATTAAGGTTCCAACAATTTTCGGATTATTTGGAGCCTGTCGGCGTGAAGAATTGTGTAATTTATCACTGGAAGACATCGAAATCTATAATATAAAAATGAATCGCAAAATGTGTTGGTAAGCGCATAACTCAACAACGCCTCGGCCAATTTGGCCAAATCTTTTTTTAAAATGTTCGTTGAAGTTCAAGGATGGTTTTTACGGCGAGAAAAATTAGAATTATTGCTGGAAAAACCCTCAAAATAGCCCTTTTCTTTTTTAGTCTATATTAATAAAAGGCGATCTATGGTTGGTTCAAAACTTCGAAATGCCATATTGACATTTGGACAAAGGAGGTTAGTTTTTCTTCCACAGAATCGCATGTCAAGTGAATAGTTAAAAGTGCAGTAGGTCTTACCACAGAATACCTAACAACGGTATAAGAATATTCTATGGTAGAACGAAGTTTCACGGTATTCAATAGAAATGCAATAATAAAATAGAACGAGAGAAATGGACTCGCTATTTTCGATAAAATAGAATGTTGTGAAGTTATAAGCCATGAAGTTGTCTGGCAACGGTGGATTTCATTTTCTTGAAGGGTAGGAAATTCAGAAATGGTAGACTAGACTAGAGTATGAATGGCGATGTATACAATTATTGTGTAATTTGCATAGAACTTATAATAACATGGAAGGCTATTATCAGATCAAGTTGGTGGAACAGTGAATTTTTACCGGAATGTAAAGTAAATCGGATTGTGACGATCAGCATCAATCGTGAATTGTCCATTTTCATCTTTTCTCTATATTTTTAAAATGTTTTTGATTTATGTTTGGGTAATAAATATATTTGCGGAAATAACTGAATTCAAAATTGCCCATAATTAGTAATTGACATATTATTTTTGTATTTCTGTTTTGTGTGACAGCTCATATCCATGGAAAAGATGACGTTTGACAGATGACATTTGACAGATGACGTTTGAAAGATGACATTTGACAGATGACGTTTGACAGATGACGTTTGAGAGATGACATTTGACAGATGACATTTGACAGATGACAGATGACATTTGACAGATGACAGATGACATTTGACATATGACAGATGACATTTGACAGATGACGTTTGACAGATGACGTTGGACAGATGACATTTGACAGATGACAGATGACGTTTGACAGATGACATTTGACAGATGACAGATGACGTTTGACAGATGACGTTTGACAGATGACGTTTGACAGATGACATTTGACAGAACTTTTATTATGCCTAATTTATCTCCTGCTTGAAAAAATAGCAATGGTAAGTTTATATAACTTTAACGGGGGTTTCACAAAGCATATCACCGGTGATCGGAGCTTGATCTAGAATACTCGATTTGACAGTTCAGAAATCTAACCAAGCCGTCGTGATTGCGTTGTGAAATCTACTGTAAGTATAGGCACGGCCTTCTTAAGATAAAGATGGCTATGGTATAGGTAATAGGTATTATTTAGGCGAAACAAAGTTCGCCGGGCCAGCTAGTAACTAATAAATCATTGGTTATAAAACTTCCAAACACAAAAACGATAGCATGTTGACTTTGCACTGCACCCTTCTGTCATCAAACATCGTCGTTTTTTCCTGAAATACATGAATCATAAATGCACTGCCAATCCAGTTGGTATCAATACATTTGGGAAAATTCCATCTATTGTTGCCGAATTCCTCTGCCAGAACCGAAGCACTATACAGGACACTGTTTTCGAAGATCCTCCGCTTCATTGCTAGCAGGATCAGGATCCAATATTATGGATATAAAAACATGGTGGATGGAAGTCTACGACGGTAGCCGAGGGCTATGTTGATCATTCCATCGCATATAGAAATGTCATTGCTGAAAAAATTTTCTAAACTTCAACAGATTTTGGATCATCATCATCCAATATTGTACTTCCGGTTCCTACAAGTACTGATGGTGCTGAGGATTCTGATAATGTGTTGCGAAGCTCCCTAACGTCACAGGACATTAATATACAGGGTGTTTCACCATAAACTGGACGAACATATATAGCCGTGTAGTTGACACCGAGAAAGTCATTTTTGCCTCATGGCATATACCCCGTTTTCGACGCATAAGCGAGATACAGGGTGTTCAATGTCAACTTCGAGCAATATTCTGATAACTGTTGTGAGTCACGCGTGATATTTGAAATAACAGTTTCTAGTCACATCTTAGTATTTTTGAGTGCTCAATTGAATTGTGGTGTAGTATTTTGCAAAAAAAATTCAAAATGGCCGAAAACCTGCAAAGTTAAAATTTTTTTTTCTCGGTTGCTAATTTGGAAATCATAATCTCAACGTACTCGATTTTCTAAGATTTTCCGTAAAAAATTTTTTTCAAAATTCGAACTCAACTTTTGTTTTACATGTCTTCAGTGAAAAAAAAATTTCGCCCAAAATTTTTGGAATTTTCCATGGTTGAACTATCTTTGATTTTGAATACTTGAGTGGAAACAGAATGAAAAAATATCAATTGGTTTTCTTTTTGTAGCCTTCCGAATATAACGCTAGATGTACTCTTTCTTAATTTTTATTTGAGAAACTGGAGGCCGTAGGAGGGTCAAAATTGTGCTGCTGGGCTGCCAGTATGACCCATATTGAAATATGAAATTATAACCAAAAAAAAATTTTTTCGAAAAAATTAAAAAAAATATTGAAAAAAAATTTTTTTTTTTATTTTTCCGAAAAACTTTGGTGAGGTTCGAACTCTACACTCTCGATTAACTAGTGTTGCTTCGGTAACGGAGATTTATAGGAAAAGAATTAATCCAATTCATACTCTTGCGCGAGAGTTCGATTCCTACCAAAATTTTTTGAAAAAAATTTTTTTGGTTTATAATTTCATATTTTATCCAGATCATTCTGGCAGCCCATCAGCACAATTTTGACCTCCGTAGGGCCTCCGGTTTCTCAAATAAAAATTGAGAAAGTACACCGAGCGTAATCTTCGGAAGGCTACAAGATGAAAACCAATTGATATTTTTTCATTCTGTTTTCACCCAAGTATTTAGAATTGAAGAAAGTTCAACCATAAAAAATTCCAAAAATTTTGTCCGAATTTTTTTTTTCACTGAAGACATGTAAAAAAAAAGTTGAGTTCGAATTTTGAAAAATTTTTTTTACGGAAAATCTTAGAAAATCGAGTACGTTGAGATTATGATTTCCAAATTAGCAACCGAGGAAAAAAAATTCCAACTTTGCAGGTTTTCCGCCATATTGAATTTTTGTTCGCAAAATTCTACACCACAATTCAATTGACCCTTCAAAAATACTAAGATTTGACTAGAAACTGTTATTTCAAATATCTCGCGTAACTCACAACCGTTATCAGAATATTGCTCAAAGTGGACATTAAACACCCTGTATCTCGCTTATGCGTCGAAAACGGGGTATATGTCATAAGGCAAAAATGACTTTTTCGGTGTCAACTACACGGCTATATATGTTTGTCCAGTTTATGGTGAAACACCCTGTAGAATAATATATTAATGTTCATAAGTGATGATTGTTAAATATTGATAATAAAAATTTGCAATTGCTGAATTTTTTTCATCTGATTTCATCATAAGAAAATGGAGTGCTAAAAATATTTCTAACACTAACGTTAAAAATATTTTTAATGCGCTTCCACGTAAACAATCAATTTTAACATTGTTTGCTTTCATTAAAAGAGTCACTTTGAGTGGCAGTAATACAATTTTTTTTTTATATCATCGAACTCGAATGAAGCAAAATAATTTAAAATAGATCTGACTTTTTCAAACTACAAAGCCCAACAAAATCATAAATGCAGACAAAATTGTTGCAATGCTCCAGATTCATCTGATGTGTAGTCCATGATCATTAAAAAGGAATTATCTCTGAAGTGTCCGAATGAGTTGAAAATGTTATTATTATTGAACTGCTTCAGTTTCTTGAGATGATTGAAAAACGTGAACAGCAAGCAACCAAAATTAAAAACATTCTCAAATTATTCAAACTCGTGCAGAAGCAGCCTCTATTGAAAAAGAAAATGGGCGTGCATAGGCTACATTGAGGAAAATGGAAAATTACGACCATTTGATTGCTTGCAATGAATGCACCGAATTTTCATGCAGGAAAGAGAAAGTTGTAATTTGTGACAGATTCCGTCTCACGATTTGAATTCGCGCGTTTGCTCTTCCTCTACGCATGCTCATACAGCTCGATCGATTTTTACGGGGTTGAGCATCGAAGAGGTGACTCAGAAATCGCATATCGTCCCTACAAATGTCAGTCAATGACAAACTCGAAATCCCTCAACTTTGCCAAAGTTCTCGTGGCGAAAACCGTTTCCAAGCGATTCCGACCGAGATGCGGTGGCTCGATTTTAAATCAAAGTGGTGCCGTTTGTGACGTGTTTTATTTTGAAGGTGAGTGTTAATTCAGTGTCCTTGAAGGTTACCGGCTAACGAATAAGTTTTCATCATATTAAATTATTTTATACGAATATTCATAAAATGAAACTCATCAAACATTTTTCGAACGGAAATATTAACATCGGCAAATGAAAAATATAGTTGAGTGAGATACTAGGGCATATTTTGATATAGTGATACTTTCTATTTGATTTCTTGATGATTCATTATAAATATGTGAACATTATTATTTTGATCATATGTGAGGCACTATTTATTATTTAATTTTGATATGATATTGTCATCGTTTTAGTAGGTAGGTACCTAATTCAAACAGTTCATAATTTTTTCATGAAGAAAAATGAATAGTGTGATTATGCATGAAAATGGTCTCTGATGATCCAACATAGAAGTAATTATTTAGAATTTAATTAGTTCAATTCGTATCCTTGTAAATGATGATGAAGAAGATTTTTCAAAATGAACAACTGAAAAAAACAAGATGTTATTGTTTCATTCACCAATCATTGCATTAATTAAATAGAATATTTGAATCTCGGCTCCATGCAGTGTGGTATAGGTTTATACCTTGAGCTGAAGGACAATTCAGTAGTAGGAGCAAAGAATTCGGAAAATTTAAAAAAAACGTTTACGGTTGTGCGAACTTGCAATTAGAAGTGAACATTGCATTCTGTGAATGAAGGCAGTTATTTATTTCTCAAAAATAATCTGTACACCTATTATACGCCCCTATAATTATTTCGCAAATAAAATAAATGATAATGAATGATAGGTACTTGGTAGACATAATCGCGAACATCCCACTTCGAATATTGACTATTTTTGATATTTAATCCTCTTTTACAAATAAGTAATAATAAGGGGACAAACGTGGTAGTTTTATAACCTGAAGTTATAACGCTTTATAAATTTCTGCTGATGTTTTGGATTTCGAAAATATTGATTATAATACCTTCAGAAGTGACTACAATGCTTTCGCAAATAGTTCTATAACTTTTTAATTAGAGAGAGAGAGAGAGATTGTTCTTTATTGACTGAAAACAGACAATGAGCCATTGACCTTAGGTCCTTCAGCTCATTTAATTAGAATTATGTAAACTTTTTCTGTATCGAATCTGAGGTTGATTGGCAACATCAAAAACATACTCAAACGAAAGAGAAAAACGTTAAAATAGATGTGAACTTGGATTCTCCTTTTTAATATGCCACTTGGCTGAACGTTGAAGTTTATCACAGCAAAGAAAGCGAGTGATTTGTACTTCTTGCTCACTTTCGGTATTGAACTCACAGGAACTGTTAAATTCCCTTATTGTTCTAAACTGGCTGAATATTCTTGTTCCAACAAAAGTTAGAAATATTAATTTCAGTGAGGGGAAAATCTGCGTTTCACATACATATGTATACATATTCATTTTGTATCAACAAGTGTGAATTAAAGATTTCGTCAGATAATGGAGAGAAATAGAAACTACAGATGATGAATATCTGACACAAGGTCAAGAGTATGTGTGTCATCTACTTAACAGACGTCTTTTCGTCACACAAGGACCGCTGTTGTTTTTCAAACTGCGGTATTCTAGAAGATCATTACAAAACATCTGATACAGCATCCTTATGAATGAATCTCCGGTCAGGTCAAAATAGGCAGGAAACACCTAAAAATACCGGTTAACAGCGCCATCTATCAACGATTCGGCACGCCCTGCATCCCTGGATTGCATTCGTCCAATCCCGACAGTTTAAACTGGATCCTCGCTGAGAATGGCGATGATTACCGGGAAATTATGAAAAAGGACCATTGGTGGAATACATGGAAACACCTTTCATTAATAGAAAAAAATAAATATCTGGTATTGAACAGAAAAAATTCAGAAACCCGTGCACATATCCAATGGCGGTGATGGAAGGGAGGGGTGGAATGATACGCGATGGAGAGACCGAAAAACAGAGGAGGGGAACCACCGACGACAGACGACGCGCCGGGACGCTCAAGGGGTGCGACGCGTAAAGAGGCGCGCGCACGGATTTTGGGTTGAAATTGCGATCGTGTGGTGACGCATCAGATAGTGTATAGACAGAGTGGCGTCTACAAGTCTAGCTCAACACCCGATACTTACGGGGTAAGTTATTAACGCTTATAACCTTTCTCACCCTTTCGTCAGCGTTCGTGAAACTCATTGATGGTTCCGATCGCTTTTCTTGCGCATTTTTAACACTTTCTACTGCTCAAATATTCCATGAAAGTGATGTTCGAAATATTATTGCGATCGTTGAAATTTAGCAGTTGCCTGAAAATTAACGAGACCTAACTTGTAGTTTTTTATTTTATTACTTATTTTTATACTATTTCACATTTATTTGGATCAAAGCATGTGAATATGCGTTTATATTAGCTGTTATGGACGTGCAGTTGGAAATGTCAAATACTTGTTCTTCTCAATACCGTAAATCAACCCTTTCATAGATATGTTAAAAAATTTAATTAGAGAACTCGCCTCATAACTAAGCGATGCTGGAATGAAATTAATATCTAAATTTAGTTATGGGCAAGTTTTCATTTATATATCTCTTGAAGAATCAGAGGGTTTTTTCGAACACCCTGTCTTTATTCAATTCGATTGTTTCACTCATTACCCATATCAGTTCAATTTCGATCAGTGCTTAAACAGATCCGTTTGAAAATTATTTACGAGTATTCACAGTGGAAACTTTGAATACCTATTAACCATACATCACCGAAAATGAAGATGGACTGTAAGCTGTAGATTTTAGAACGTACAACGATGAAAGAACACTTTTCGTTCGTTGAAATTTATTCAATAAGAGAGTTTAACCTTTCCAACGCCATGCGAAACAACTGAATGGCGTTATCACTTCATGGCACAGCTGTGATCGCGTGAATTTGAGGTTATGTATTACCAACAATCACGTGGTTTGTTATTATAAACCACTAAGACAACCTCGATGTCTATCGATTCCCGCATAGAAGGCCTGGAATCAACTGCAACTAGAATTGGATTCGGCTATTTTGGAACTTGTGAAATTAAATCAGGAAATAAGGTCTATCTTCGAAAGGTCCTTTTATGGTTTTATGGCACAGTTTCCATGAACCCTATTGGTTTTTCATTCAATGTTTGATATTGACTCGAAGTAGTTCACTTCAATATTCATATAATTTCGAAAAGTCTTAAAGTTGGCGAATACCTTTATCATCTATTGCCTATATTCAACTTCGCCATTCACAAAATGAATTTTCAGTAATTCGAGAATATCTTATTCAATAGAACAAATTACTTTTTTTCGTTCTAAATACTACTGGATAATAAAGGGGTTTTCAACCGGAAGATTCATCTAGGTCTTCTGGAATCGAGTGCTTGTGATCGCTAGATAGATAGTGTGTCTGAGTGTAATGAAATGATGAAATTTTATTTCCTTTCATGAATTCGGTTCATTTCCCTGAAATATTTCTTACTTTTTTTTTGCAAAATGGCGAAGGTGAAGATTTATGACCAAGGGCCAATTGCACCGTAGACAAAACTGTAGATTAAATCCTAAACATCGATTAGTGTCTATTGATTATCATATACACTTATCGAGCTTTTAGATTCAATTTAAAATTTTGTCTACGGTGCAATCGGCCCTTAGCGAAGTTATTCGACGAAACCTCAAAACAAGAGTATTTATTGATGATTACGGGTCATCGACCTCATGCTTTCTTCAATAAAAATTCAACATCAACATTGAAGAGTTTGAAAAACGAGAGATGATCGATAGTATGTAGATCTATATTCATACCAAGAACCGTGTTATAGGATGAAATTGAATAACTTGCAACGTTTATATCGAATAATATAACTGAATCTATGCTGTATTCTAAATAATTTTTTTTTTTCAAAATATTACTAATCGAAGATAGGTAGATAATTGAAAACTTTTGCTAATCAGATATTTTAGTTTATCATGGAAAATATGAATGAATTATTAATATTGCATATTTCTCTTGAGGAGAAACAAAGAAGAGACGTCTTGTTTTCCAGCTAACATCGTCGAACAAAATTAGGTCTTACTGCCACGGAGTACCTACTGTTTCTTTCTTGTTTTTGCTTCAGAAAACTCAGTATACTGAAAAATTTCCTGAATGCATTAACGCAATTTCAATTAAAAATAACAACTTTGAGGTGTTTACATCCATGCCGAAATGTCAGACTCATATTCGCTCAGTTGTATCACCCTGTATAATGAATATATAAGTGCGATTGAAGCAGGCTACAATTCAGAATACGATGTGATAAAAAATCAAATGAATTTTTGTTAATGTGTCATAAGCGACAGAGAACTTCTTCGAATTGACGTCAATTCGAAGAAATCAATCGTCAGTTACCAGATGCCTGCTCTAGTTATGGGCGAAACGTTAAGTGAAGCTCCTAAAAGTCAACGGCATAAAAGATCGTAATTATCTAATATTATCTTATGTTTGTTAAAAAACACTTTCATATTCAATGTACACCTTCGAAATAATTTTTTCGAATTTACAGGTTCGTAACTTGTTTTGTTTTGAATGATATAAGTGATCTTAAAAACTTGATTGACCAATAAACTCTATTTAATCAACCTACCGATTGACTTATGATTATAGAAAATTGAATCAACCAATTGGTTGAAATAAACTTTCTAGATGATAGACGTTGAATTAATTTTCTTCATTATCCGCAAAAGTTACATTTATTCTCAGCTGTAGTTGTAGGGATGCGTGCCCAGTTAAGTATAGAGAACACTCATTTTTGGGGTGAAGTCGAAACAAACTTTCTTTTTTGGGACATTCAGATTTTATACCGGACCTCAATTAGGGACTTCAGTTTTTCGAAGCTTTGTGCCATGAAGAATCTGCTGTTGCCATTATTAATAGTTGATTTTCGATATATCCGAATATCTATATTTTTTACCTTTTTTATATATTTTCAATATTGATTCGATCAAAATGAAACTTTCTAGCCAATGTGTTTGAATTGATTCACTTTAAACCGAATGACTATGTAGGTGTACTTCGAGTGGAATATTCGTAAGTAATATCATAAGGGCATCTAATTTTTCCGAAAAAAATCGAAAAACACATTGCCTAGTGATATTTTAATAAGAAGCATGAGTGGATTTTTGTACCTGCACGAATGCCTTTTGTTGGAAAATATTACTTTGCATTGTGTTTTTTCAATTTTTTTCACGGGAAAAAATAACTGTCAAGTTTTGCCACGGGTAAACTCAAAAAAATTGCTGACAGCTGAAGCCATACAGTTTTTCCATCAAGAAACCATTTGTAATTCAAAATTGCGCGTTTCTGATTGGTGGAAATTTAGACGAGGGAAATACTGAAATAGTCATAATAGTTATTTAATCAACTAGTTTATTAATGACAGCGATTAACGGTCGAAATATTTTAACGCGTGAGCGGAGCGAGCGCGTTAATGTTTGAGACCATTAATCGCTGAATTAATAAACGAGTTGATTACAAGATTTTTCCGTCGACCTCATCACGAATTGAATATGAATTCTCGACAGAAATGAATTTTTATTTTGCATAATAGACAATTTTGACATAATGTAAATTTCTATGTTCATTTCGATATAATATTTATGCTCCCTATGGAACAATTCGAAAAATTCATGAAGGGAATATTGGACATGTTGTGACATTCTGAATATTTACATTTATTTCACATTTATATAATTACCGATAAGGAACGTGTGAAGGAAGTGGAGGTTGAAGTATCTACTTTGCACTTGTATCACCAGAAATTTCTTCTGCAGTCTATTTTATTTTAAATGGAATTGTCAATATACCCTTCTGTGACAGAAGTTGATTTCCAAAAAAGCTCGATAATGCTCTGATTGAATATTTTATGTTCGGTGGCCATGACAATCATGCATTAATAAGAAATCATGCATTAAAATAGGTCATTAATGGATGATTTTGAGTTCGTTTAAATGAGCTTTTATTCTATGGTCGACGGAAAATATATTTTCGACTTCTAATAAGTGCTTACGTCAGTACTTTGTGTTTTTAAAATCGAAATGAGAACCCCCTTTCCATTATCGTGATTCTCCAAAATCACTTCTTCATTTTTGAACACCAAAAGAGATTCAGGTATAATAAGGGTCGTAATTAGGTTAGACTTTGACCTGAATGTCTAGAAACATTATATTTTCCACTCGACCTATGAAAGATCCCCATTACTAACTTATCGATTATTCGAATATATACCACCCCCAACCTTCATGAATCACAATCCGATGAGAAACCTATTTCAGTATGTTGTCTTTAGAAATCATTGCTGGATAACTTTTCTGAATCACCCAAGTCGACGAAGACTAATTATGGGTGGGTTATGATTCAATTCCCGCATTGCTGTGATACTTGAACTGATTTGTATATTTTCGTCTTGTGAAAGATCCACTAATTTGAAGTATTGATAATTATTGCTGAAATCCTGAGCCGTACTAATGTGACTTTTCTTCGGAATGGTGATGGCCCCCAACACCTAAAATGGATAGTTTGACATTCATATCGGAATTAGATAAGATAGTTTTTAATCTGTTTATTGTGTTCCTACTCGGATGCGGTTCGATTTCATCGTTGAAACGAAAAAGATTCGAACTGGGTATTCGATTTTATTGACTGTAGTAGTCTTTTCAGGTTATCGAAATATTCGGATCGATTTTTACATGATAAGATAACGAATAGACAATGTGATAAAATGATAACTTATTTATTTATTTTTTCAGAATGATCACATTGCCATAACAAATTAAATCAGCATACAAACAATGTGTTCATGAAATAATAACTGTGCAACGACTCTCACTGAATTCAGAACACTACAAATTCTGATTGAATTTATTTTTCGAAAACGTCCATGGTTTCATTCCGAATTTTCGTTTGAATACGGATCAATTCTCAAATTTTAGCTAACCCTAATGAAAATATTGAAGGTTTTTGGATCTATCATGAGAGCACATGAGATATAGGACAGGTCAGATCATAATTTGAGTAACTAATTAGTTATAACCATAAAGATGAATCACAATAATAATATTTCACAAAATATTAACATTTTGCCAATAATCAACTCCAAGTTTTTCTCTATTTTCTATTTCCAGAAATTTTATTTTCCGACGTTGGATCTGATTTCTTCGGTTAATAACGTATATGAACGCATTAACGTTGTTAATTGAAATAGTTCATTCAGTATATTTTTGTACAGGGTGCGGCACGGAGGATGTATGGTTTTAAAAAAATAATAAAAGCGTTAATTTTTACTCAAAAACACATTTATTGACGGAATCAGATTCTCAAGGAAATAGCATTTGAGACAGTCAAGTGTGGAAAATCACATCAGGCATGTGGTGGCCGAAATCGGTGATGCAGTGCTGGAGGCGCTCTTGGAAGTTCGCGTAGACTCTCTCCAACATCGCTCTCTCAACTTGGGCAACTTCCACGCGAATAGCCCTTTTCAATTCGTCCAGAGTTCGGGGCTTGGTCTCGTATACTCTAGCCTTGAGGTGTCCCCATAAGAAAAAATCGCATATGGATAAATCTGGGGACCGGGGAGGCCAATGAACATCGCCAAACCTGGAAATAAGGCGACCAGGGAAGAGAGGGCGAATAACGTCCATTGATGCTCTGGCTGTGTGGGCGGTCGCCCCATCCTGTTGGAACCACACACGTCGGATTGGAACACGTTGCCGTCGTAGTTGTTTCCGAGCAGATCGCGACGGACTGCGAAGAATGGCTTGTCGAACGCGTTCAACATTTTCAGGCGTTCGAACTGTTCGCACAGGTCCTCTTGGTCTTCTGTTGATCAGTTCACCACGTCTACGAAGTGATTCAACCCAACGAAGGATGGTGTTTCGAGAGGGAATAGCTCTATTCCGATGAATGTGGAAATGGCGACGAAACTCACGCTGCACGACCGTGACTGACTCATTATTTCGGACGAAACTATCATAGGCGAAAACACGATGCTCCACCGTCCAAGGCTCCATGACGACAACTGGTAAATAAATGCTAGGAACACACGAGTCTAACGGCACCTTCCCCACTTCTCTCGTCCTCAGTGGGGGAAAGTTATGCCCATCTGAAAAACGTCCGCCCTCCGTGCCGCACCTTGTAGATTTGGGTAGGTCTTGTTATTTCAAATTCCATAATCCTTAATCCTGGTAAATGGAATTAACTGTAGAAAACGATAAAATGTAGCAGTGGACATTCATCTAGCTATTGCCTTTATTTATTTGGGATTGATGAGAAATCGAACAAAATAAATTCAAATGTCAAGATGAATGATTGCTGTTTACTTCCTGATAATATTAGGCAAACGGGATCACGCACTGATCACAAATCTATGAAGATTCAATTCTGTCTGTGAGTCCGGCATCAAACACGATCGAACGAAATAACCTAGAAATTTGAAATAATCGGTATATGTTAGGAGTACGCAGTCAAGTTCTCCAAAGGTCCAAATTCGACCAGGGGTTCGGTAAATATGGCCATAAGGAATTTTGTTTTCCTGATCATTTCAAAACTTAGGATTTCATCGAAATTAAATCTTGTATGTATGGAGAATGACGTATTCAAACTACATGCAAAATTTTGTACAGATCGCTAAACCAGAACTATAATGAATGCTCGCAGATTATTGACAAATAGTACTGCCAATATTTCAGACGTTTTTTTCGATAGTTGCAGTCAATTTATTTTGACGGCTGTCAAAACTGTCTAATTAAAAGATGGAGTATTTGTCAAGATGTATACAAATAGGCATCTATATACCAATTCGATGAGAGAAGACTAATCGAAATGAACAGATTATAGGGTGTCCTATTTGAATTGTCTCCACATGCTTCGTCTAATCCACAGAGATAGCGATTTGTGATCCATCTTGCGGTGCGGTGGTAATTCAAAGTGGCAGCGAAGAATAATAACAACATGCTGAATGAAATCGCTTCGAGCATTTCGTTGATCCAAAAGCATTTCTGCACTATTCAATTGATTCTGCCTTTCACTAGCTGAGGTGTACCAATCAGAAGGGTGCTTTTTTTACCCAATCACATTCGCTCTGTTTGAAATGAGCAAAACTGATCCTAGGTTATGTCACCAATATGAATTAACAATTTTTATTGAAATTATTCTTTATATATAAAACAAAGTTGTTGGTTACACCATTTATAACTCGAGATCGGATGGACTGTTTGTTATGAAACTTCATTTATGGATTCGTCTACGGCCTGGGTATTATAAAAAACAGAAAAACTCTAAAAATGTCGATGAAAAATATGGTCATGAAGTAAATGCTTTCCCTTCTTTTGAATAAGACCGCTACGGTTAATGGCTCTTATCTAGACACTGTAGCGTAGTCGTGAAGGTTATATATTTGATATTATCGCCATTAGATGGCGATGTTAACAATTACCGTATAATTTGCATGGAACTTATAATAACATGGAAGACTATTACTACCAGATCAAACATCTCAAGTTGGTGGAAAAGTGAATTTTTACCGAAATGTCAATCAAATCGGATTTTGACGATCTGCATCAATCGTGAGTTGTCCATTTTCATCTTTTCTCTTCATTTTGAATTTGGGTAATAAATATTATGTTCAACAAATATTGGGTATCAAGAATTCTTTTCGTGTAAATAACAATGTCATAAAAATTTGGTATATTTTGAACTTCAATTTTGCCTTATTTATCTCCTGCTTGAAAAAATAGCAACGGTGGGTTTCACAAAGCCTATCACCGGTAATCGGAGCTTGATCTAGAATCAACCCAATTTTAAAGTTCAAAAATCAGAGAACCAAGCCGTTGATCACTGGTTATTACGATTTGTGGAATCCACCGTTAGTATCATTTAGGCGAAACAAAGTTCGCCGGGCCAGCTAGTATTAAAATAAATAAGAGACTACCTCGGTGGTCCAGTGGGCTGAAAAGCCGGCTGGGGTACTGAAGGTACCGGGTTCGAATCCCGGTTGGTCATGGATGTTGTACATGTCTGGTGGTGGTCACTTTGAACGGCTAATGACCAAAGCAGTCGATGCCGATTTATAAAGAAAAAAATATAAATAAATGAGACTTTAGTCTCATGACAAGTTTCAACTTGATATTTTTTTTTATGTAAACAGCGCCGCATAGGTACTAAAAAGTCTCTCCGAAGTTGTGCCCACACATAACTTATTTCCGATATTTAAATTAATAGTCAAAACCCAATATGTATACATAAATTTCACGATGTCCACACCAATTCTGAATTTATGCAACCTAACCGTCAAGGGATTATAATAGCCTCCCACCTGGTTGCCTGCAAGGTTGATTCAATTGAAACTCTTTTCTCTTTTCCGCGTATCTACGAATAACTCCTGGCCTGTCGACTGTGATGGTTGTCGTAGCGCGTAGCTCTCATATAATATCAGCATGTGAGTTCGAATTATTATCAAGTATTTGACGTAAAGGGTAGACCTCAGGGGAGCATAGCTTCCAATCGCATCTGAATACAAAATGCGCTGCAAGTCGAATCGGAAATTTCACTTCCATTTGTTCATGAAAGTTATGTGAAAAATCGTGTATTCCAATTTTTATCTCATGAAATGGAAATTGTACCAGATAAAACCATTGCCGTTATGTCAGACGCTGCGAGTCGTCGCTGAATCTCAGTTGGGCCATGACAGATCAGAACCCACAGAATTAAGGGTCTACATCCCTGAAAAAAAAGGACTCAGAAACGATTTATTTTTTATGATCGATGAAGGGATGTAATGTATGAGTGTATAAAGATAAACATAATATTAATATATCGTTATCGGGATTTTCACTTAATAAACATAATAATAAAAATATTATTATTAAATGAATGAAAAGGATATTCCCCATCATTTTTGGATATTTTGTAAGATTTCCACCATCAAAACGAACAAATATTTTGGTGTTTCTTCATTTCGGTATCGAAGTCCATCATTTAGATAATCAAACGTCTATCTCATTTCTCTTTTAGAATTTACCGTTTTCTTTGTAAATAATATTACAACAATGTGTTGTTTTCGATTCAAAATGATAAATATTCATTTTTACCAACGACTATTTCCCTCGTCTTGATTTCCACCAATCAGAAACGCGCAATTTTGAATCACAAATGGTTTCTAGATGAAAAAACTGTATGGCAGCAGCTGTCAGCAGTTTTTTCGGGTTTACCCGCGGCAAAACTTGACAGTTGTTGTCAACGAAAATTAATAATACATACTTAATGCATCCAGAATAATCTGTTACTCATGAAATAGTCTTATCAAATAACATTCGTGCATCTAATTTTTCCTGTGAAAAAAATCGAAGAAACACAGTGCAAAGTAATATTTTTTTAACAAAAAGCATTCGTGCAGGTGCAAAAATCCTCGTCTTCGACTCGGATTTTTGTTGCCACCTGCACTCATGCTTCTTGTTAAAATATTACTTAGCAACGTGTTTTTTCGATTTTTTTCGGAAAAATTGGATGCACTTATGATATTACTTATGACAATTTATTAAGGTTTGTTTCAGCGATCGATTAGTGAAAATTAATTGTTTCTTATTATTGTGGACTCTGAGATGGAATTGAATTTATTTTAAATGACTTGCCCCGCAGGTATCTCCTCCCAGATGACTGGTAAAGAAAAATTAGTATACAGCCAGTGTGAGATCTAGTGCAGTGTAGGATTTCTTGTTATATTCCCTGTGCCCCAAAATTTGTTCTATTAAGCTGAATAATCCAATGAATGAAAATTAATGCACTGCACTGCCATCTGGCGGTATACGTATACTTATTCTGAAGGCTATGGACATCAATGAAAATAGACGCGTCTGAGGTCTCCACCAGAGCGCTTCGCTCAAAACCGCAGCGTATAATATATCACCTTAGTTAGTGGAACCGTTGACTACGCATCTACGATGCGACGATGATTTGAAAATAAGATTGATTTTATGGGGATCTAAACAGGGGTTGCCCGATTTTTGAGGTTGCAGAACATCTTGCTGAATTTCGTTCATTTTGAGGAACCCCAAACCAGATTTTGAATATATTCAGTATGAGGGTGAAGGCTTTGAAAAGTCTTCCGAGTATATTGGGTATAATCCTAAACAATTCGAGAACCTCAAATGTTCGGAGAATACTGAAGTATTAGGGATGTACGCAAATTTATGAAACTATTCGAAAATTTCCTGTATTTCTATCAGCAGCTGCAGGCACCTAGGCCATATACGTTTTTTGACTAACTCATGCGAAAAAAAATCATTTGCTGATGTTTTCACGAATTTCTTTTCAAACAAAAAGTTCAGTTATGTCATAATGCTCTGAATTATGATTTTATATTGTATTGTACCTCAGATGATTTTTTGGTCGATGATGAGAAAAAATTTCGAATCAGAATTCCATTAGAGATTGTTAAAGGAGAATAACTAGTTTCAGTTCATGCCACGTTGGCATGGTCCATCTAGAGTAAACTTAATTCCGATTGATGTCGCCGCTGTCGCTGAAAGTTATATTATCGCCAAATTGATCGCTGCCACTCTGGACCGGTGTATCTGATAACAACGTGTTGTTTTGTTGTACTCTCATAGCTCTCGTTATCTCACAAACTGAGATAAACGGGCAATAAAAAAATCTGAAAGAGTTGACCTCTAGTTAATATTAAAATAAAAATGGGAGTGTCGTGTTCATAAGGACATTAGATCGAATAAGTTTAATATTCATAATATCTGAGCCTTTAGACGGCTCACATACCGAGGTAACACGCGACGCAACATTTGTTGGACACATTTGTTGCTCATAAGGAAACCAGGTGAAAGAACAAGATTATAAACCGAATACAAAAATTCGTTATCAGGATGAGACTTTGACTTATATTACACCATCTCCGTGTAATCTTCATACCCTTGGAGGTGGATACTAAATTTCAACACGATAGCATACGCAGTTTTTGAAATATGTGATAGGTAATTGTATCCTTCAAAGTTGAATAACTGTAGGGATTGTCGGATGAGGGCAATACTGGGAGAATGTTTTAAATTTTACAACGAAACCAACGAACCAATTTTTCCTATTTGAAAACTCCGCCGAGGCATTTAGACTTCCTTCGCACTAGCACTCTGAATATTTCAATACTTCAGTTCTTTTATTTCGAGAGTTATCGAGTTCAGGCGCCATTCTCTCCAGGCGCCATTCTTAGTGTAGTTGAGATTTCTTCCATTTTCAATGTTTTTTGGGATAATGAATCTTTGAGCCAATAATATTTCATGAACCAAACCAAAAAATCATTTCATGATATTTTGTGTATCGGGTGTTTTTTTAGATTAAAGCCATTCTATGACATTTATGTTTTGAGAATAATTGCCGGCATATGTCCACCACGACTAGCTCTGAGGTACCGCATTCGACCAGACCAATTTTGGACCACTTTTTCGATTAATTCACGCCTTATTTAAGCAATAACACGAGTTATGTTCGCTTCCAAAGCGTCTATTGATTCTGGTTCATCAGCATAAACCGATGAATTGACATGACCCCAAAGAAAGTAATCCATCGCATTAATTAATAATCGCATGATCTTGAAGGCCAATTAATTGGACCATATCTCGAAATAATGTTATCGCGGAATCGAACAAACAATCAATTGTTACCGTAGTTCTTTGACCAGTTGGATCTTGTATAGGTGTATACCTGACGGCTCGTGATTTTGATACAAATGTCATTCGCGAAATTGCCGAAAGCAATAGACTTTCATTTTACAATCGAGAAAATTTGCCGGCAAAATTTCATCTCTAGTGGTATTATATATCATAATTTGTCAATGCTTACTGAAAAAAAAATGCCAAAACAACATGGCTTCTCCTTCTGTCAAATCATAGTTATCGTTATCAAAAATTTCCATCCAAACATCCTATTCTCCTAAAATCTGTGGAAGTTCAATCTTATTGGACATTTTTCGTATTTCGACCGTTCGGTTCCCTCAAAAATGCAATTTTTTCCCCCAATTCATGATCCAAATACCACCTAGTTTTGTCCTATTGTCTCTGATCCGTAAAATCTCACATCAGTGAAATATGGGATGGGAAATAATGAGTTGAAAACTGGTAGATAAAACACTTGATTGGACATAAGTGGCTGATATATTTATTGTTCCATGTGGTCTCGACAGCCATTTCCACAATAAGAGAAAACAAAGATGGCTCCAACACGGCTGTTGGTTCCCCAGAGCAAAATCCTTCTGCTTATAGCACAGATGAATTGGTAAAAATCATAGTAGATTCCCATAGTTTCAATAATGAAGGAACTGATGGAATGTAAAATTCGTAGCTTCATGTACTTCGATATGGATATTACTAGCACAATACAGTGTTGCAGATTTGAACGTTTTGGCAAGCTGGAAAATAGGTCTGGCATCAGTGTCAGAGGTCTAGCATACCTAAATTTTTTAAGCTCAGGAAATTCAGTATGACTCTATCACTGTAATGAATTCGTGGTCTAGGTGCTGTGAAATTATACTGCCCACAACTTCTGTGCACAAAACGTCAATGCCAGGAATTTCTTTGAACCCTTGTTACATTGTGTTATTTTCACTCCAGAAAAGTTCGTTGCTCATCAACGTTCTAAAATAAATGGTTCGAGTATTTTGGAGTCTGAATTTTTCCCGAGAAGATAGGCAGTCTTGAACGATTTCGGAAAAAAGAAAATTCTCGTTATCAACCTTCCAATGTGAACAAATTTGAAAGCTCTCAGACTCGCTGAAATTTGTGATATAAATTCGATCATGAACATAGGAATACTACAATTATGCTGATAAAGATGAAGCAGGATTCAACAATAATTTATTTCGAATCTGTGATTTAAGATAAGGTCACTTTTTATACTGTTGTTCACTATTTTCTTGTCGAGCGTATAAAATAGAAATCTACTTCGATTGATTGAGCGATACATACAAATATTATATGGGAGTGAATAATAGTCGAGGTATGGTAGGTTTCATCAAATCCACATTTGAAAATTTATTGAAGCGACTTTTTCTCTGATGAAAACTGAAATAAAAGGATAAGTATGCTCTTATCATAGTCGAGACGATGTTCCTTTTGTGCAGCGATAATTAATTGAAATCGTGGTTCATCGCATCCAACTCTAACCCTCATTTCACTCAGTACTGAGGCGGCTATTCAAAACTAGTCTGCATAGTTGGAAGCTAGTAAATCGATTTTCTCACTATGAATTTGAATAGAACTTCCTCCTCATTTTCTATACATACAGAAGAACTCTGAAAATAATGAAACCCCCAGTCACGTGTCAGTCTGCTAAATAAGGGTGAATATGACGAGGTTCATTATCGCTCGCAGAGTTGGAGGGTCAGTGTTGTGAGTGATATCAGTTCTTGGTAGCGTATCGAACTTAATGTACGTATGTAGTTTGGGTGTGGATATGACACATGTGACAAAGTGCTTGGGGTGCTGTGTGAATCGTGCTGCAGTTTGCGTATGAAGGGATAGTTTCAATACTTCATGAGAACCAGCCTGCGGGCGTCCGGAGAATGTTAATTTGCTTTGGGAGATTGTTACTAAAAAATATTAATGCAACATTTCATTTCATCATATATCACTATCCAAAATGAGCATTATTTTATAATTGATTGGAACTTGTGGAGGATGAACGATGCTTCATCAGAAATGAAAATCCTCCCAGAACGCTTGTCGAGATAATAAATAAAGAAACTTTTAATATCAGAAAATTCGTTCTGGGGCCTCCTGAAGCAATTTTTCACAATGCTCGCGGTTCGATGTTCATACAGAATGGCTCATCTATAGCCGCCCACAATATTTATTTGATAGAGATTATCACACAAACCCAACAAAATTTGTTACCCGAAAATTATCAGCCTAGAAGTTATAATATTTTCTTTTAGAAAATCTCCTATCGTCAAATAAACTTGTCTAGAAGGAGAAGCTATTAAGATATTCAGTGTGAGTATTATAGGAATGTAGCTACCAATCAATATGATAATTTTCCAGTAATCTTATTGGTGTCATTTTAATGTAGCATTTTCGTTTCTTAGAGGATGAGGCATAATTTTGCGATCAGTATTTCGAAAAAATGATCTTGAGGCCTGAGTATAGCCTAGACGAAAAATTGTTATAATGTGATTACCAAAAATTTATAACTGTCGATTTTTATTTCGTGATAAATTAAAACAGATGTAATTTGAATCATAAAAAATAATATATTCTAAATTCTATAAAAGGACTTACCTAAAGTGGGTTATTTCTATTTCTTTTGGAACATATAGATAGCTTAATGGATGAACAGACAGGCTCACAAAATTTCTCTAGAATTTTTCAGATTTCGCAATCATTCTTCAGTTCCTTTCTGACAACAGTATTGTTCTGAGAGAAAAGCATGTGATCTTACCAAAAATTGAAAAGTCTCTCTCTCTCCCTCTATCTTCATCTCAAATTACATCATGAGTTATCCAACAATTAAATTCAATATTTGGAACATACAGGATTTGGATAAGGTGCGAAACAAAAACGACGACTTTCAAGAAACTTTGCAGGCATTAACAATGACGTATATCGCATCTGAGGCTGCTATATTTTAGTTATTCTGTGATTTGCATTTCACTGGAAATACCCTCAATTTTTTTCAATTCAAATAGGACATCATGTAGGTATGTTTTCACAGATTTTTATAAAATTTTGTAATTCTGAATTATTGGTACCTACTTATTCAAACAAAAATCTACAAATGTTCAAAATACTCACCGTTCACCTCATGAAATTATGCAAGCAATTTATTTGTTACTCTTTCTTCATCGCCTATTAGTTTCCATTCATCGCATATTATTTGTCTCAATTTCTGCAAGCATGTTGGTTGTCCCCAAAGAAAATATCTAACGAGTTAAGGTCCGGATGACGAGCAGGTCACTCTATTAATCCATCGATTTGAAGAATTGGCATCCACAAAAATGTGGGAAGGCATTCCTTGTTTAGTTTAGTTTAGTTTTTCTGTATCACGGCATCGACTACTAGGCCATTAGCCGGTTAATCAATCTTGCAGCTGTTTTTTGGTTGTAAAGGGACCATAATATAACTTTACAATAATATAACATGCACATTATTCACAAAAGGATCAATAGAATAAAATAAATTTTAAACCAATAATAAAGAATAGAAATAAATAAGATAAATAAATAGGGTAAATATATAAGATAAACAGATAAATTACGTAAGCATTCAGATAAGTTAGATAAATAAATAAATAATAGTGTTTTGCGTATAACGAATCATACGAATCATTAGTCCTGTCTCGAATCGACTATGGTTGTGAAGTTTATTCCTCAGCAAGAAAGTCAAAGCTCAGAGTACTCGATACCATTCACCATATAGGATTGAGATATTGCTTAGGAGCTTTTCATACGAGCCCACGATACAGCTTGTATGCGGAGTCAGGATTGGCACCCCTAAGCATACGACGAAAAAAAATATTGGCTAAATATATGCTAAGAGTTAAATCACACCCTGACAATCAAAATTTCAAGATGTTGACACAAGACCTTACTCCATATCGAAGAAGGCCAACAACGACTCGACCTGCCTCAGTTCGCTTTGCGGAATATATAATTGAAAAAAACATAGACTTACCACAGACATACGAGGAAAACCCTGGAAGAATACCACCTTGTACTATACCTAAGATGGAAATTATATTAGATCTCACCAAAATGAATAAAAGCTCAACGAGTCATGAAACTCTGAGGCAGGTTTTTCGATCCTTACAGGGAGAATGTGGCCCAGCCCTGTTTATTTACACTGATGGATCAAAAACAAATGAGGGAGCTGGATGTGCCTTCGTTGCAAGAGGAGAAACACATAGCTGGACTCTACATAAATTATCGTCAGTATACTTTGCAGAACAGTATGCAGTGTGGCAGGCTTTAATATACTGTCGCTTTAGAGAAAGCCCCCAAAGAGTAGTTATCGCCACAGATTCATTAAGCTTGCTACAGTCCTTGGAAAGTGTATATTCAGATGATCCATTAATCCGAATGATAAAAGAGTCCACAAGTCATCTGATAGTACACGGCTTTGACATATCATTTATGTGGATACCGAGTCATATAGGTATAGAGGGAAACGAACAGGCCGACATGGCAGTACGCCAGGCTACATACAGTGATCCACAAGACGTAGACCTATTGAAGAGAACAGATTTCGATAACTTTATATCTAAAAGATGTTTGGATGACTGGCAGGAGTTATGGTCAATTAAGACTACGCAACTCAGGGAATTGAAACCAGATGTCAGGTCTCTAGCACCCGTTCTGAAGCTATCAAGAGAAAGAACTACCAAACTCCATCGTCTCCGCATCGGTCACACTCAACTCACACATGGACATCTACTCAGAAAGGAGAGACAACCAACATGTGAACACTGCAATATACCTATATCTATAACTCACCTTATTTGTGAATGCCCAAGGTATGATGACATCAGGTTGAATTATGGCATCAAGTCAACTCTGAGAGAAAATTTATGTGGAGAGTCTGAAATGGAAAATACTCTAGAATACTGCAAAATCATAGATATTTATAAAAGTATATAATACTTACCAATACAGCCTGTAAATTCATGAAGTTCCCTTGCGTATGATTCGTTATACGCATTCCTTGTTGTTGAAACCGAACATTTTGATAAGTATTATCTTTTTTGTTTTGAAATTATTAACCCTACTCTCTCTCCCAACTGTATATATCCATTTGGTGACCCAGTAACGAAAATATTAATTGTTCAAGATTTTGCGATACCTTCACTGAACTAATGTGTGCCTACTCTTTCCTCAGGTCTCAAGGTTGTTTTTGAATCGATGAGCAAATTTATTGTAGAATATGTTTTACCATGAATAACTTTGCTTTATCATTCGACTAATGAAAATTCCATCCAAAATATTTGGCACGAACAAACATTTGGGAATAGATGCATAGAATACCAGGTGTTGGCGGTGATTAGATTTTGTTTGAGACTTTTTTTTGATCGAAAATTGGAGATTTTGTGCTGCTTTTCATTTCTCCCGAAAGGGGTCGCGCTATTTTACATTGCCGCATTAGAGCTACGACCGATAAAATATTGCGGATTATTCCGGAAGTAAAACGAGAACTCAAATCGAGAGTGTCGTTTTGATCTATAAATTTTGGTAACGATTTTTAGTAAGGAGTCGTTACACCAGGTATTTTTTTAATCTATATTTGGGATACCTGTCATTTGTCATTTCCATGACAGCTACAGATGATATAATTATTATTATTTGAACTGGGGTGTAATGGAAAAGATGATGTAGCTGCATAGAATACCTGGTGTTGGCACTGATAAGATTTTGTTTAAGACTTTCTTGTCGATCGAAAATCTGAGATGTTGTGCTGCTTTTCATTTCTCCCGAAAGGGGAAGCGCTATTCTTCCATTGCCGCAGCTCTATAGCACTGTGAAAATTATTGGGCATTATTCCGGAAGTAAAACGAGAACTCAAATCTAGAGTGCCGTTTTGATCTACAAATTTTGGTCACGATTTTTAGTAAGGAGTCGTTGCACCAGGTATTCTATGCATCTAAGGATGTTGGAATTAAATGTCACCAGTTATGTCATCCAAATAAACATTGCAACAGCCTGAGATATCGGCTTCTCGAAATGACAAAATTTAAGTATGTATTTATAATCTGCTTGGACGAAAGTCAAAACGAGACATTGTCGATCCAAACATGAGCAAATCGAGAATTCATCACATTATCAAAAAATGTCGAGAAGTAGGTACCATGATTCAGCGCCAACTGGAAATTACCGAAGCTGGTTTCATCAGGCAGTCTTACGTTATTAGGTCGCACCTTGAATGCAGAGCCGTTATGTCGAATAATGAGGGTTAATAAGCCTGAAAGGAAAATGGAAAAATAAACATCTTTTCCGCAAATCGCTAGGAAATTTTGACATTCCTAACAAAATTTGTCATAGAAATAGTCAAGATTTCCCAACTGTTAGGAAATATTCATTTCCTTACTGTAAGGAAATGATATTTCCTTACAGTTGTCAGTGTTCTACATAAGCATATTCGTACCTACTTTTCTCTAGATTTCTTCGGCGATAATTCTAATGAAGAAGTATTAACGGCCTCAACCAGCTCTGGAGGAGTTCCAGAAATGGAAAATTCATCATCACTCATCATTTTACACTGTTTTGTCTTCGAAAAGACCAGCAATTGAATTAATATTCGTCAAGTTTGACAATTCAGCATTAATACGTGTCCATAGAAAAGCAACCAATTCTATTCCGAATTTCAAAGCTCCATTTATTTATGAATGGAATAATTCGCGGTTTTTTTCAAAATTGATTAAAATCTGTCGAATTTCAAACGATTTGAGGAAAAATAGTATGTTTACCTCGTAGGAAAAGCCACATTCCTGGACTCTGTGTTGCCAAGTCTCGGCTTACGCCTCGACTTAGCAATCTTCACAATCGTCCAGGAATGTAAGGCTTTTCCTACCCGGTAAACAATGTACTATTCCCTTCAGTAAAGGATATGGTCGAAGAAAGTGGAATGGGCAAGTCATTGGTAGTAAGGCCACACATCCGTCAAACGATACAGATCTTGAATAATTTGGAAGAGAAACTATCCGGATAACTTCAGGATGGCAATGTGAAACGGTCGCTTGGCATATGACGGATATTGAGTTCTTTGGTTGTCAGTAGAACTGGTTTATCTGATTATAAAGATGACTGAAGGCATGCTCACAAAGATTTTCTGGATTGAAAGATGAAAAGGGTTTCCAGAGCTTGGAGGGGCAAGAGCTTCGGAATAATTAGTGAAATTCATGACCTATTATTCATTCCATCAGTCTTCATTGGCAGAGATCCAACTGTCCTTCCAACGATTCTTCGTTGACGAGTCGAATGAAAGTGTACATAATGTACATATGAAGACTACAAGGAATGGAGGCAAAAAGTCTATAGATATGTTGTTTATTTTAATACGACATTATCAAAACCAACAAGAAGATGAAGCATGATAGCAGTTGAGACACCCTGTAAAGGGAAGAGAAACAATTGGTCTGTTCATTAATTCGTGACTTTCTCGAGAATGGATCAGTTTTTGAATTTAATATCTTCTTTAGAGCTCACCTAGGACAGCTGAAAAGGACATTAACTGTTCGCCAAGGCTATGGTTTTAAACGACATATGTTATTCGATTTCCTCTATAGTGAAAGTAAGAATTGAGATTCTATTCACCGTTTCTTCATATGAAGAGGGTTCATAAAAAGAACATGTTCAGTGGAAACAATTTTAGATAAAAAATCACTCTCCTTCTGGCACAGTCGGGTAAGAACATTAAAACGTTCGGCTGTTGAAACAAAAATTTCAAACAAAATGGATTCTGATAATTATTTATTCCAAAAATCAAATTGAAAATCTTTTTATTTTCGTTATAGTTGATATGCCCATAGAAGAATGTAGGATATTTCGACCTTTACTTGAACAAAATATTTATGGACCATTTTGTTTTCATTTTGTCTGATCAAATTTGGTTTTTTAGATCTCTTATGTGATTTAGATGAAATACGATCAGAAATTTATATAAAAGGGAGGTACAATGAAAGAGTGGGGTATTTCTCATCTCAAATATGTAGGTAGTTCGTAGTTACTTTGTGCACTCTTGTGTTTCATCTGCAACTTCTGCTTGTTCAGTTTCTTCAGTTGCAGTTCCTTCGTAAATTTTGTGGGATGGACATGTTTTGTTGAAAATCACAGTTTCATACATGGGCATGTATCGTTTCTGAACGAAATACGCAATCATTGTTGTCAGTTGGTTCAACTCGATGAGATTCTGGAAATGCGATCCTTTCGAAATTCGGATGAACGTTCGTGTCTATATTCAACATATACAAAATGAATTTCAACCTGGTCGTTCACGAAGAAAAAGGGCTCCATACGCATTGAAATATTGACAAGACTTCAAAAATGGATTTGTCTTTCTCCTAGTGTTCACTGTAGGCCTATATGTTCAGTAATACCCATAAGGCACGCGGTGAATGCCAAGAGCAGACTTATATCATCTTTAATCAGATATTTCTTTATGGTAAAGTGGCAGCTAAGTATTTTTAACAAGTAGAGAAAATCATAATCGGACATGAAATCCGATAAAAGATGCCTTGAAATTCAAAAGAAGGAAAGAGATAAAACTATAAGAAAGAAGAATACCTGAAATCGAACATGCACAAATGGTATTTTATCAAAGATTCAAGGATGAACAGATCTGTGAGGGATATTCCACCAGTCGGAAACGTGGGTTACTCCGGAAATATTTTCTACATTGAACATTTTTTGATCGGTATCTCCATATTATTCAGGTCTAGAGGTGAGACACCCGTACCAAAAATATAAGTGCGTTTTTCTTGTATATGATGAACAAAGCGTATTGCTTAAGGCGACTGGCGAAAGTACTGCAAACAAATACTTTCAATTTCTTCCCGGTGAAATGAATTGATCAACATGACGTCTTAAGAAAAAAGATCGGACGAATTTTTTATGATCTTCGCGAACGGAAAAAATATTTATGTATCATATGCGGAATGTTTTGAATGTGAGTTTTTCCAAGAGAAATAAACCTTTTCACCAAAACTCACCTGTACAGATTGAGACTCGTTCTTTTTAATGGCGAAACCAGAGAAACCATTATGCTGTAGCCCCTCCAGATTCTTCACAGAAAATGAACGAACACAATCGGAAACAAAACTAAAGATCGTCATGACAACAGACAGCATCATGGCGAAATCTAGTTGAGAATCAGATCAACAATTCCCTCTCGTAGTCCTGGACGAAGAAAGATGGCATACCTTTCATTTGCTCCGTCAGCACGCGAGAATGTGATTTTCACATAAAATCTGCAAGCTGAGGTCGCGAGAATCCTTCTCGTTCAACGGCGTGAGCCCGTATCGATAATCAAATCAAAAAAGTTTAATTCCGTAAGGAAACATAATGGAATTCTATAACCGAAACTATATTTACTGGGTTCGTTATTTCGTTCCCGGAGTGGAGCGAGAGAATACGGATCAAACGGATATACAATCACGTGACTTCGGAGCGCAGAACAGAGAGGAAAGTGTCAACCATGTGTCAACAGACTGAATTATCGAACGCCAACGGAGCAAGCGGGTAGAAAAGAGCTGACGGTTATGTATATACCGAACGCGCCTTCTATTCCTTCAAAATACATGGTGGCCATTTGAAAACGAAACAGACGAGATTACAGACGAAATAAATTTTTTCGATAGAAATGCTCGGACAGGTCGATTTCTGTTTCGAGGGGGACAACTTAAGATGTAGGTTACGGACGCATAGCGCTTCAACCCTTGCTACTACAACCCTCACCCCCAATTTTTGAATAGGGAAGATGGGGTGAGTGATACCTCATTTGAAAGGTATTTTTATACTGATTTCAGCACAGTAATTGTTTTTCCATTTTATGCATTAGTTCTCGAAATATTCTCAACTAAGTATTTGAAAATGAAGTGGTGTTTTCATGGCACTTTCATGTTTTTTTTGTGAAAAATCGACATTTTGAGCTTCAAAACAACCATGACTGTGGCTTCCTTCCTCCAATCCACTGACTGATCTACTTTACTTCGAAAAGTCTTATTTCTTAGATCAATACTTCAAATCGTTCTGATACCGTACAGTTGGAGAATGATTTCAGTGAATAAAACAGCTAGTCGAACATCTGACCCTTGTAGCATTAACACGTACGGTATGACTTCATTTGCCCAGTGGTAGATGCACAGAATACCTAACTACACAGAAGCGTCACTCCGCCTTCCCGCCAAAACTTAATTTGATGACGCTTGTGCCATGCTAGGTAGTACATATGTCAAGTTGAAATTTAAACTTCCCGCTGGACCACTCAAAAGTGACATATATACTACCTAACAGAGAATCAAGGTCACGAAAATTTGCCCCATGAATATCAAAGTGCCGTCGCTTACTGACGCTTCTGTGTAGATAGGTATTCTGTGGTAGATGTTTTGCAATTTCAAATACAAGTACAGAAATTTTGGTGTTTCGGAAGCACGAAATGTCAATTATTCGCAAAAAATTAATTTAAGAGATAAAATTAACTACCGCATGAATATTTCGAGAACTAATGCATAAAATGAAAAAACAATTACTGTGCTGAAATCAGTATAAAAATACCTTTGAATTGAGGTATCACTCACCCCATCTTCCCTATTCAAAAATTGGGGGGTGGGGGTTGTAGCAGCAAGGGTTGAAGCGCTATGCGTCCGTAACCTACATCTTAAGTTGTCTCCCTCGAAACAGAAATCGACCTGTCCGAGCATTTCTATCGAAAAAATTTATTTCGTCTGTAATCTCGTCTGTTTCGTTTTCAAATGGCCACCCTGTATAAAAGACCAATTCATTTGAAATATTTTCGGCCAATCTCATTATTCTCATTTGAAAAGAAGACAATCATTAAATAAACATATCATGTATTCAATAACTTTTTGAGTTTATCTTTTCTGTAGAACAGAAAGAGGATCAATCAACATTATCGTTTTCACGATCATGCTAAAACACAAAATACTTTATACATATAAACAGGCCAATATGAAGGAGCAGATCTTGATTCAAAATTTTAACTCTCTCCCCGAAGGATTCGCAATATGACTTTGGACTTATCAACATAAATCAGTATGGACAAACGGAACACTCGGTTTCGTTTAAAAGATACAGGGTGTCGAAAATCAATTGAAGGAACAATTTTTTTCCACAGCTTCGGAACCGTTTACTCTATTCTCGGTGCTCAGTCAACACTTATTTAGTATTATCTCTGGTATAGAAGTCACAGCGTAGCGGACTCATAAATCCACGGAAAATTCTATAAAACACCTCGAAGAAGATGAACGAACAATTCATATTTTCGAAAGGATTGATTAATTCAGAAAATGAGAGTATTTCAACGTTTTTTTTCAAAAAAACGCGTTGTTTTCGAGTTCCTACTGATTTCATTCGATGAAATTTGACGAAAAAATCATAAATATCAAGTTTTTCAATATCACCGAATCGCAGAAAAATTATTAACTCTCTGATCGCACTACAAGTGAACAATGTTTTCACAATGTGGGAGATAAAGATGAATTCTAAGGTGCATGAAATTATACATTTTATCTACTCCCATAGAATAATATATCCATTATTCAACTGATTTTGATCTGTAATAGTCTCTATAAACTAATAGTGTGAGGTGATAATAACTCACGCCTATAACTCACTCTAATACAAACAGGAAAAATGTAGCTTACGAAATGAATAAAGGAGTCGGGTCAATGAGGAACTCTATTTCAGACATTTTCTTAGGTCTGAATATCCAAAAATTGCATTTGGAAAACGTGAATTTTTGACGTTTTCTACGGGATTCTATATCGATTCGATTCTCGATCACAGAAATCGCTTTTGACAACTGTTGTCAATTTTGAAAATGCAGATTAATTCGAATTTTACTGAAGAAGTCGAAGATGAAGTAAAGTGTTCAATTCGCGGTAATGGTCATAACATCACTTGATGAATCCCTCGCCTGACGGCTCAAGCTGCAAAATTCATCTGCGTGTGTTATGACTTACATTACCGCTCATATAGAACAATATACTATTATACGCAAAGTTCCTATTAAAAATTTATTGTTACCGGTCAATGTCAATGAATTACAAAATTCTAATATCTGAATCAAAATCAATGAAAAATAAAATCATACGTAGCACTAAATGATCTCTGAGGATGATTCTATCTAAACAATGTCCTTGTGATAATTTGCCAAAATCCAATAACTGAAACAAAACTGCACACAAAAAATATGCCAATTTAATATTACACCATTTCACTGAAATCAGATCAGAGATCAGAAAAAAACACTTATTATAATCACTTTCCATTTTCATACCAACATAATGATATCTCTAGAAAAGATTTCCTCTATGTTTGTTTACAGTCCGCAGCGCCTCCAACGGTAGTTGGAATTGCCAATATCCAACGCCGGTTATACAGGGTGTCCCAGAAGTCCCGCACTTCCTTGAGGGGATCGAAAGTGAAAAATATTCTAAGCCCAAATATCCATGTTTGAAATTTTTTGATAACGTAGTTAATTAGTTATTAATTAATGAAAGTGACCAATGAGGAGCGCCCAACAGAAGAGTAAGTAGGCAGTGGGGACGCGAGAGAGAGGGAGAGACGCTAGAGCTGCGGCCGGCTTTTCACGCACACATAGACTAGCGTTTCACTCTCGCGTCCCCAGTGCCTACTTATTCTTATGTAGGACGCTCCTGATTGGTCAATTTCATTAATTAATAACTATTTAACTACGTTATCAAAAAATTTCAAACATGGATATTTGGGCTTAGAATATTTTTCACTTTCGATATCTCAAGGAAGTGCGGGACTTCTGGGACACCCTGTATACGCATACCTACGTCGTGACAAGGGGCATCACGTCATTTATGGTTTGAAAATAATTTCCGGCATATGTCCACCACGACTAGCTCTGCGGAATCGTATTCGACCAGTCCACTTTTGGACCAATTTTTTCGAGTAATTCAGGCCTTATTTCAGCAATAAAACGAGTTATGTTGGCTCCCAAAGCGCCTATTTTTTCTGGTTTATCAGCATAAACCGAAGAATTGACATAACCCCAAAGAAAATAATCCATTGGAGTTATGTCGCATGATCTTGGAGGCCAATTAATTGGACAATTTCTCGAAATGATGTTATCGCCAAATCGAACAAACAATCGAAGCTTATTATGATCAAGTGGTTTCAGTTCTTGAACCAGTTGGATCTTGTATGGGTGTAGAACAAGCTCTTCACGCAAAATTGTCCAACTTGTTGTGAACGTCGACGAATAGACAAATCTGGATCTTCTTTAACACTATCACTTACAGCAGCGATATTTTCTTCTGTACGTACAGTTCTTTGTCTTGTTGTTGTTGGTGCACCGAGTAAAGAAAATGTTGTCCGAAATCTATGGATAGTGCGACGCATAAGTTGCTCTGATGAACGATTATGTAAACCATAAATTTCACGAAGTGCTTTTTAAGTTTGGCGAATAGAACCCTGATTTTGAAAATAAATTTCAACAATTTGTTAACGTTGTTGCGGCGTGAATTCGTCAATGCTTACTGAACAGAAATGTCAAAACAACAAGGCTTCTACCCAAAGTTAAACCTGCCGAAAATCCTATCACTCAATACTATAAATGTGGTGTAGAATTCTGAAAAAAAAAATTCCAAAAATTCTGGCCGAAATTTTTTTCTCGCTGAAGACATGTAAAAAAAAGTTGAGTTCGAATTTTGAAAAATGTTTTCACGGAAAATCTTAGAAAATTGAGTACGTTGAGATGGTGCTTTCCAAATTGGCAACCGAGAAAAAAAATTCAACTTCTTCAAACTTTTTGGGCTTTCCGCCAATTTGAATTTTTTTTTCAGCATTCTACACCACAATTGAATTGAGCCCTAAAAAATACTTAGATGTCACCAGTAACCGTTATTTCAAATGCATAACTCACCACAGTTATCAGAATATTGCTCAAAGTTGACATTAAACACCCTGTATCTCGCTTATGTGTGGAAAACGGGGTATACCTATGTCATAAGACAAAAATGACTTCCCGGGTGTCGTCTACATAAGTTTCATATTTGAATAATGTGTTGAAAATGATGGTGTGTTAAATGGTATGTATTTAATTTCATCCATAAAAGCTGGGCTAACAATACTGGGTGTCCCGAATTCGAGTGCCTATTAGGCGTTTCTGGAGAACTGGATTTATTTGAAATATAAAAATTGTTATTCTGATAGAGTGGAGGAGTTCCTGGAGTTGGACTTTTGTGTACTGTGATCCGCTCGTTGGCTCCACTGTGTTAATTATATGTTTTATTTCTATTTTATGATATATTTTATCTATATGACTTGTGTAAGCGATTCGACTTAGATATTGGATACTCTTTGTCATGACATTGTATGGCATGAATAAACGAATTGAATTGAATTGTTCGAAATTCTCTACTGAGCTAAAATATTTTTATTATTTTATTGAAGGAGTGAGAAATAATTTGTTTGGAAAATGTTTTTCAATTTTTCCTTTTCTGATATGATTGAGTTATCAGAACCCTATTTCTTTATGATTTCGTTGGATTCTGCAAAGAAAAATAATGATAGTACTCTAATATGCTCTTGCTCCTGAACTCAGTAATTTCTGAGTTATTTGGATTCATGTTGTACGTAGAATCAAGTAGTAACCATTGAAGTAAATTATCCAATTCATAATTCAGGTGTGACAGGTCTACTCATTAGTCTTTACATTTCGATTTTACGAATGAGCCGCTTATACCCAAAAATAAGGGGACAGTTCATTTATAAAAATGATAGTGACACAGCCTAAACAGAACCCAAGTGCTTCTCCGAACTCGTACATGTTACAAGCTTCGAAGCTTGTAGGTATGTAGTTTCTGAAGGATCGCCTCAGGAGACCTAGAAGTAATCAGTTTTATCCATATAAAAAAAAATAGTAGTAATCATTAATTGTCGCTGATATATGAATTCGAATTCGATAGTTTAAATAAATGTTCGGTTGGGTTACTGGATTGAGCAATGAAAATATCACATACCGAAATTCTACATGTCCGATTGGCTGAGGTGTAAATTCAACTTCTATGGTTTCTGCTGGATGATATCAAGTGACTTAACTAATTCACGGTGGCACTTAGTTGTAAGAATGTTATTACAAAGAAACTTCATGTTTCTTGAAAGAACTGCTTACACCGTTTCCCTTCCTACGATTCTTCGACTAGAATCTTGACCGTGGGACCCCTTTAGTTGGGGTTGGAATAATGGAGAACTGTGAACGAAATTTTGCTTCAAATAGAACCAACCATACACGGTATCAGAATTTTTCAGACATATGTAGTTTCTAATCTGCTGTTGGTTTTCCTCATGACTAATTTGCACTATGGCCCTTATTGTTGTTTTGATCGGGTGACACCATAGGACTTATAGTAACTGGAATGCTTATGTCAGATCATCAAATATCAGAAGGGAATATGTAACAACATAACATATCTATCAATTAGAGCAGTCAAATATGAATTTAAGAGTAAAAAGATATCGTTGAAATTGTGACGATGGAATGGAAAGGACTCCTTTCAAAGGAGTACAATTTTCCGAAAAATAGTGTTTTGAGAAATAGCATATACCTGATGAACTGTACATACATTTACTGCGTTCGTTATTACCAATCCGGGAGAAGAGCGAGAGAAAACGGACACAGAAATATAATAATTCGGATCTCTCACTCTCTGGCTGAAAGAGGGAAAGAGAGAGAGATCCGTATTTATTATATTTCTGTGTCCGTTTTCTCTCGCTCCTCTCCCGGATTGGTATAATAACGAACGCAGTAAATATATCTAAACCATATATGATATATATTTTTTGAGTTGAGATAACTTCCAAAACAAGAACATGTTTCTCACTTTGCGAAAAATTGAGCTAATGATATAGAATTTTCCATATTTGATGATAACTGAATTCATGAACATATTGTGTAGATATAACCATATAAAATGTGTAAGAAACAATATGAGGAACTACTGAGGAGAAAGAGGTATGACCGCTATGCCAACAGAATCGAAACATCTGACAATAAAACCAGAACAGTGTGGCAAATAGTCAAAGAAATAAAAGATGATAGAGGCAAACACACAGAAACAGAAATACCAGGAGAAATAGAAAACATAACGAATATGGCTAATAGGTACCTAGCAACTGCCCCAAAACAACTTATAGAAAATTTAGATAATATTCCCTATCATAGTATGAGAGAAATAAATACAAAATCTATGTTCATGGTACCAGTTACACCTAATGAAATAATTGAAATTGTCTTGAAATTGAAAAATAAAATGAGTTGTGGATATGATGAAATTTCGGTGTCAATTATTAGAGTATGCATTGATATTATAAGTCAACCATTGTGCCATATAGTGAACAATTGCTTCCTGCATGGAGTCTTCCCAGATAGTTTAAAAGTAGCAGTTGTCAGCTTAATTCACAAAAAAGGTGATCCAGAAGAAATATCAAATTACAGACCAATAAGCATCCTATCGGCCTTCTCTAAAATATTTGAAATTGCCATAAGTAAGAGACTTATGAGATTTGTGGATGAATTCACTCCAATAGAAAAAACCCAACATGGTTTTGTTAAAGGAAGGGGGGTGACCACAGCACTGCACGCATTCATACAAGAAGTACATGATATTTTGAATAAGGATGAGATACCTTTGGGCATTTTAATTGATCTAACGAAAGCTTTTGATTGTATGAATCATAAGTTATTGTTGCAGAAGCTGGAAAAAATTGGCGTGAGGGGTTTACCCTTAAGACTGATAGGATCATACCTTACTGATAGAACACAAATGGTGAAACTGAAAAAGGAGGGGAAAACCTGCTTCTCCAATATGGAGGACATAGATATAGGTGTTCCACAGGGAAGCATCATGGGACCCATTTTGTTCTTAATATTCATAAATGATTTGAAAGAATCGTTGACTGGTGAAGAAAAATTGGTGAACTATGCTGACGATACCAGCATCGTCCTGAAAGGAAAAAATTATGAAGACCTATCAAGATCAGCATACATAACCATGACGAATATAGAAAAGTGGCTCACAATGAACAAATTGGTTATAAATAAGTCCAAAACAAATTTCATGCTCTTTCAGACAAATTACACCAGGCCGGGCATACCTGAGCATCTTAGATTGGGTAAAGAGCATGTTACACTGGCTCATACCTCAAGGTTATTGGGGGTTCATGTAGATAGGGCACTCACTTGGAAAGCACATATAGAAGAACTATGCAAAAGACTCGGCAGAGTATGTTATATGCTCTGTGTGCTTAGAAGGTATATATTGGACTGGAACATCTTCTGGCTGTCTATTTTGCTAGTTTCCAATCACAGTTGCGTTTTGCTGTGACAGCTTGGGGTGGAAGTACAGAGATTCATAGAATATTTGTTCTCCAGAAAAGAGCATTGAGGTTAATAACACATACAAAAATGCGTGATACATGCAGAGGAAAATTCAGGTCCAATAGAATTCTAACCGTACCTGCCATATATATATATGAAACTTTGGTGAGTTATCAAAAATATGGATATTTTGAAGAAACAACGACACACACACACACATTACACAAGAAAAAATCAGATAAACTATCCGAAACACAAAAGGAAAATGTATGAGAGCAGCCCTATTTACGTAGCAGTAAGCTTCTACAACAGATTGCCAAGTGAAATGAAGAAGTTGTGGAAAACAAAAAAATTTACTACTGAGCTACTGCAGTATCTGATTGATCTGGAACCATACTCTATGGGGGAATTTGGAAGGCAGTGATGGGGAGTTTTTTTTTCTCATCCTAATTCTCTATCTTCGTCATCATCTTGACACTTGTTTCGCACAATCGTAATATTATGTATTAATGTGATATTATTGTTATTGTACAGAGGCAAATAAATAAATATTATTATTATTATTCTTCATCATCGGTCTCCCGGTCTCAGCTCGAGCTGGTATTACTTCTATGAACCAGTGAAAAAACATTTCAGTTCCTCCCACTAGTTCAGGAATTTCCGCACGATGTGACAGGTTTGCAAAGCTACAGCCTGTTGTGCATATCCCGCGATCCTCTGGGATATTTCGATCTTTTGAAGATTTTTCTTGAAGGATTTGGACATGACTCCCTCAGCCGAAATCACCAATGGTATAATAGTGACTTTCGACAATTGCCACATATTCTTCAGTTCCATTGCCAAGTTCTCGTACTTCGTTATTTTTTCCGACTCCGTTCTTCCGATGTTATGAGTCAATGGTACTGCCACATCAATTATCACCCCATACTTCTGATCCTTCTCAATGAATACAAGGTCCGGTCTATTGTAGTCCACTGATCTATCTGTTGTTATGGGCCTGTCCCAATAGAGAACCGCTGCGTCCGTTTCCAACACTGCTGCAGGTTGATACTTATAATATGGCGGACAAGTATCCAGAAAACCATGTCTAAGAGCCAACTGCTGATGAACAATTTTTGCCACTTGGTTGTGTCGGCCCAGATATGCGTTGTCGGCAAGAACTCGACAACCTGCGATTATATGTTCAATAGACTCGCCAACTGCGCCGCACTTCCTGCATTTGTCCTCCACGTTCAGCTTCAAACAGTGTTTCTCATAGTTGCGAGTTCTTATAACTCGGTCCTGGATAGCCGTCAGGAATCCCTCAGTTTCAGGATACAATTGTCCCGCATTCAACCACGCCAAAGAAGCTAATTTATCGACATTTTCCCCCTCAAGGTGTTTGGGAAATCTGCCGTGCAGAGCTTGCTCCCGCCATATACTTATATCTTCGCTTCTCGTGGTGATATCGAATGTCAGTTCTCTGTGTTGTAGGTTCAGAGGTGTGTATCCCTTATCCTCTGTTGTCACCAATTTCAACAGGCTATCTTCAGACTCGAGCAGTCGCTGCCTCAAGTTTTTCTCCTGGGTTCTGCAGAGTTTATAGATGTTCAACAGACCTCGTCCGCCATCTCTCCTGGGTAGATAGAGCCTTTTCACCGATGCGTTGGTGTGCAGACATCGGAACTTTGTCATTAGGCGGCGGGTTAGCCGGTCCAACTCATTCAGATCAGCGTCTGACCACTTCAAGACTCCGAAAGTGTAGGTCAGAGCGGGCGTAGCCCATGAGTTCAAGGCATCGATCTGGTTTTTAGCAGACAGCTTGGTGTTGAGCACTTTGGTTACCCTACTCTTATATTTCGCAGTGAACTCAGCTTTCAAACGGGTGTGGTCAATACGTTGATTTTGAGGAATGCCCAGATATTTGTAAGTCTCCTCTGGCTGTGGATGTCCTGAAATTGTTCCTGGGTATTCTCCATTTTACCCTTCCTGATGTTGACTATGGCGCATTTATCGACACCGAAAGACATGTCAATGTCTTTGCTGAAGGAGCGCACTATATCTATCAGCGAGTTGAGTTGTTTTTGGTTCTCGCCGAATAGTTTCAGATCATCCATATACAGTAAATGGGTAATTTTTCGCGGATTCCTCATTGCTGGTCTGTACCCTATGTTGGTGTTTTTCAAAAGAGTAGATAGAGGATTCAGTGCTATACAAAACCACATCGGCGACAGGGCATCTCCCTGAAATATCCCCCTCGATATTTTCACGGTTCCAGCATTGATGTTGTTTATAAGAATGTTTGTTTTCCATGTGCTCATTAGATGTTGGAGCACGGCTTTTATTTTCGGGCAGATCTTATAAATCTCCAGTACTTTCAGAAGCCAATCGTGGGGCACCGTATCGAAGGCCTTCTGATAGTCGATATAACATAGACTCAAATTCCTCCTTCTCGCTTGGGCTTGCTTTAACACTACAGCGTCTATGGTGAGTTGATGTTTGCATCCTGCCGATCCTCGAGAGCAGCCTTTCTGTTCTTCTTCCAGAATGTTGTTGGCTTCACAGTGACGATATATCGCATTATTCACAAGCGTTGTGAACAGCTTGTACACCACTGACAAACACGTTATGGGTCGGTAGTTTTCTGGCTTGCTGCGATCTCCTCTTTTGTGAAGCATATGGGAATTGCCTTGAGTGAGGAAAGTAGGTATCTTGAAGGGATCTTCTAGGGCCTCCGAAAAACATCTAGCTAGACTTGGGAAACATGCTGGAAATTGTTTAACCCAGAAGTTGTGAAGTCGGTCGGGTCCTGGCGCATTCCAGTTACTAGTGTTTTTGACAATGTTGGAAATTTCTTCGACTTCGAATTATTATTATTATTCTTCATCATCGGTCTCCCGGTCTCAGCTTAAGCTGGTATTATTTCTATGAACCAGTGAAAAAACAATTCAGTTCCTCCCACTGGTTCAGGAATTTCCGCACGATGTGACAGGTTTGCAATGCTACAGCCTGTTGTGCATATCCCGCGATCCTCTGGGATTTCTCTTGAACGATTCCTCCAGGTGAAGTCGTTATAGAGGGAGTATCTCCATCCAGGAAGTGGTTTGTCCTCGCAATGGTTCACGTAATTAAAAGCTCGCATTACTTCAATATTCATTTCGCGGCTCCACTTGATACGTGCGTTGCGAGCTCCCCTGCGGGCAGTCCTCCTCACGGTGGTCGAGCCAGCAGGTGGAGTGGCAATTTCATCTTCTGCCATGATATCGGCTTTCACCTCCCGTTGCTGGCCTGATATTTTCTCCATTTTCATGGATTTGCCACCATTTACCCTTGGTGGCCCAGGTAACTCGGGCCGTGGGGACGTCACCCCCCATGTGGCGTGGCAGAAACCAAGCCACACCCGTGCGGTTTTTATTATTTATTTTATTATTATTTTCATCATCGGTTTCCCGGTCTCAGCTTAAGCTGGTATTATTTCTATGAACCAGTGAAAAAACAATTCAGTTCCTCCCACTAGTTCAGGAATTTCCGCACGATGTGACAGGTTTGCAAAGCTACAGCCTGTTGTGCATATCCCGCGATCCTCTGGGATATTTCGATCTTTTGAAGATTTTTCTTAAATGATTTGGACATGACTCCTTCAGCCGAAATCACCAATGGTATAATAGTGACTTTCGACAATTGCCACATATTCTTCAGTTCCATTGCCAAGTTCTCGTACTTCGTTATTTTTTCCGACTCCGTTCTTCCGATGTTATGAGTCAATGGTACTGCCACATCAATTATCACCCCATACTTCTGATCCTTCTCAATGAATACAAGGTCCGGTCTATTGTAGTCCACTGATCTATCTGTTGTTATGGGTCTGTCCCAATAGAGAACCGCTGCGTCCGTTTCCAACACTGCTGCAGGTTGATACTTATAATATGGCGGACAAGTATCCAGAAAACCATGTCTAAGAGCCAACTGCTGGTGAACAATTTTTGCCACTTGGTTGTGTCGGCCCAGATATGCGTTGTCGGCAAGAACTCGACAACCTGCGATTATATGTTCGATAGACTCGCCAAAGGCGCCGCACTTCCTGCATTTGTCCTCCACGTTCAGCTTCAAACAGTGCTTCTCATAGTTGCGAGTTCTTATAACTCGGTCCTGGATAGCCATCAGGAACCCCTCAGTTTCAGGATACAATTGTCCCGCATTCAACCACGACAAAGAAGCTAATTTATCGACATTTTCCCCCTCAAGGTGTTTGGGAAATCTGCCGTGCAGAGCTTGCTCCCGCCATGTACTTATATCTTCGCTTCTCGTGGTGATATCGAATGTCAGTTCTCTGTGTTGTAGGTTCAGAGGTGTGTATCCCTTATCCTCTGTTGTCACCAGTTTCATCAGGCTATCTTCAGACTCGAGCAGTCGCTGCCTCAAGTTTTTCTCCTGGGTTCTGCAGAGTTTGTAGATGTTCAACAGACCTCGTCCGCCATCTCTCCTGGGTTGATAGAGCCTTTTCACCGATGCATTGGTGTGCAGACATCGGAACTTTGTCATTAGGCGACGGGTGAGTCGGTCCAACGCATTCAGATCAGCATCTGACCACTTCAAGACTCCGAAAGTGTAGGTCAGAGCTGGCGTAGCCCAAGAGTTTAAGGCATCGATCTGATTTTTAGCAGACAGTTTGGTGTTGAGCACTTTGGTTACCCTGTTTTTATATTTTGCAGTGAACTCGGCCTTCAAACGGGTGTGATCAATCCGTTGGTTTTGAGGAATACCCAGATACTTGTAGGTCTCTTCTGGCAACATACTGTGGATGTCCTGAAATTGTTCCTGAGTGTTCTCCATTTTACCCTTTCTGATGTTGACTATGGCGCATTTATCGAGACCGAAAGACGTGCCAATGTCTGTGCTGAAGGAGCGCACTATATCTATCAGCGAGTGAAGTTGTTTTTGGTTCTCGCCGAATAGTTTCAGATCATCCATATACAGTAAATGGGTAAGTTTTCGCGGGTTCCTCATTGCTGGTCTGTACCCTATGTTGGTGTTTTTCAAAAGAGTAGATAGAGGATTCAGTGCTATACAAAACCACATCGGCGACAGGGCATCTCCCTGAAATATCCCCCTCGATATTTTCACGGTTCCAGCATTGATGTTGTTTATAAGAATATTTGTTTTCCATGTACTCATTAGATGTTGGAGCACAGCTTTTATTTTCGGGCAGATCTTATAAATCTCCAGTACTCTCACAAGCCAATCGTGGGGCACCGTATCGAAGGCCTTCTGATAGTCGATATAACATAGACTTAAATTCCTCCTTCTCGCTTGGGCTTGCCTTAACACTACAGCGTCTATGGTGAGTTGATGTTTGCATCCTGCAGATCCTCGAGAGCAGCCTTTCTGTTCTTCTTCCAGAATGTTGTTGGCTTCACAGTGACGATATATCGCATTATTCACAAGCGTTGTGAACAGCTTGTACACCACTGACAAACACGTTATGGGGCGGTAGTTTTCTGGTTTGCTGCGATCTCCTCTTTTGTGAAGCATATAGGTATTGCCTTGAGTGAGGAAAGTAGGTATCTTGAAGGGGTCTTCCAGCGCCTCCGAAAAACATCTAGCCAGACTTGGGAAACATGCTGGAAATTGTTTAACCCAGAAGTTGTGAAGTCGGTCGGGTCCTGGCGCCTTCCAGTTACTAGTGTTTTTGACAATGTTGGAAATTTCTTCGACTGTGAAAAGATCAGTCTTCATCTCAACGATTTCTGAGGCCTGGTGTTCAATGTCCGTAAGCCAGCTAGTATTCCTCTGAAGTTGACCGCTCTCCGACCATAGGGAACTCCAATATTGCCGAAATTCTTCATTGTTGATGTCAGCATGCTGATTGGAGGAGATCTCGGATGGTTTTTCAAGACTTCTGAAGAACTTCTTTCTGTCTCTCAAATATTCAGCGTTTTGTTGCTTTCGCTTTGTTAGCTCGTTGTATCTTCGCAGGCGAGCACCTTTCGCTTTAGCTTGTTGTCGCAAGCGATCTTTCAGATCAACTATCAACTCTCTATGTCGTGGAGATTCAAGGTCCAGCCCTGCGGATATGGCTATTTTTCGCACTTTGTTCAATACTTTACGCGATTTATTTTCCCTCAGGAACTCATCCAAGACATCAACTTTTCCTCGAAGTTTATCGACGTCCTGCATTAATCTTCTTTTCCAGGCAGGAGTTTCATTTTTAACCTTCTGTTCACTGGTTCTGGGAATGTAGATCTTTTGCCCATTTTGTCCGATGACTGTGATGGCAGCACAGTACAGAGATAAGTGGACGTGTTCCAACGTCCATTGAGTGCTCAGGTGTTCCGCCAATATTTCGTTGAGCCTCTCGATGTTATTTTTGGCCGTAGAGTTGAAGTTCAATTTTGGAAGGATGGGGCGGTTGAGCGGATCAGTAGATTCGTATTGCGCCAGGTTACTATAGAAGGTGTCATACAGTTGGCGATATTGTGGGGAGTCTTGATGAGCAGTTCGTGTGACAGACAGGTCCCTCGCCGTATCTTCTGGTCTCTCCAGCTGCTCGGTGGGTTCTTCATTCTGACTTCCGACAATCTGTTCTTGATTGATTGTGTAGCCCATTTCTCTCTTGATCTCATCTAGTTCCTGTCTTGTCAAATAGCCTTTTCGTATAATAACATTTTTACGATCCGCAATGTTCCCTTCTGTTAGCTGAAGTTCTGGATGTCTCTTGGTGAATTCAGTATAGAGGGAGTATCTCCATCCAGGAAGTGGTTTGTCATCGCAATTGTTCACGTAGTAAAAAGCTCGCATTACTTCAATATTCATTTCGCGGCTCCACTTGATACGTGCGTTGCGAGCTCCCCTGCGGGCAGTCCTCCTCACGGTGGTCGAGCCAGCAGGTGGAGTGGCATTTCGATCTTCTGCCATGATATCGGTTTCCACTTCTCGTTGCTGTCGTGGTGCTGTATTTTGTTGAATGACAGGAGCCCGCTTCCTCAGCACCCTGCCACCGACGGATCGCATGCTGTCATGTCCAGCGTCGGCTCCGGACATGCCCTGGCGCTCCCCAGGCAGCGACTCTCTTCCGAGACTTAATATTGGCTCCATTTTCATGGGTTTGCCACCATTTACCCTTGGTGGCCCAGGTAACTCGGGCCGTGGGGACGTCACCCCCCATGTAGCATGGCATAAACCACACCACACCCGTGCGTTATTATTATTATTATTCCTCATCGGTCTCCCGGTCTCAGCTTAAGCTGGTATTATTTCTATGAACCAGTGAAAAAACAATTCAGTTCCTCCCACTAGTTCAGGAATTTCCGCACGATGTGACAGGTTTGCAATGCTACAGCCCGTTGTGCATATCCCGCGATCCTCTGGGATAATTCGATCATTTTCTTGAATGATTCCCTTCTGTCAGCTGAAGTTCCGGATGCATTCCGGTGAACTCGTTATAGAGGGAGTATCTCCATCCAGGAAGTGGTTTGTCCTCGCAATTGTTCACGTAATAAAAAGCTCGCATTACTTCAATATTCATGTCGCGGCTCCACTTGATACGTGCGTTGCGAGCTCCCCTGCGGACAGTCCTCCTCACGGTGGTCGAGCCAGCAGGTGGAGTGGCATTTAGATCTTCTGCCATGATATCGGTTTCCACTTCTCGTTGCTGGCATTTTCCCCATTTTCATGGGCCACCATTTACCCTTGGTGGCCCAGGTAACTCGGGCCGTGGGGACGTCACCCCCCATGTGGCGTGCGGTTATTATTTTTTTTTTTTTTTTTTTTTTTTTTTTTTTTTTACGTCCGTGTGAGGGGAAAACCCTTTATGGGCACCAAGAGGGTCCGCACTCTCGGTAGTGTGAGAATCCATGATCTTGTTTGGTTACTCACTAAAAACCCCTCACACTTAAATGGAGGAGTTCTTCATCCTGCCCTCGTAGCGTCCCTTAACAAAAGAGATGAGCTGCAAGTGGCTTCTAGAGTTCATGGGACCTGATGATATGAAGTGACCCGAGCAACACTGCTTTCTGCATTCTGTGCGCCAATACCTCGGCCAGTGATCTACAGGCCGGAATAATCTTCAATTCATCCACGTAGTTGGCTCTCATTCCACCGAGACATCCTATGATTAGTACGACCATCCTAACTTTATGACCTGGGTATAAAGTTCCAAGCTCGAACATAAGATCTTTGTACTTTTGCCTCTTCTGTTCTTCTTTCATCACAACATTATTTTCAGCAGGGGAGGAGAATTCCACGACAAATAACTCCTTCAGCTCCTTGTCCAGGAGAAGTATGTCTGGTTTAACAGCATTGATCTGTCGTGTTGTTGAGACAGGATAGTTCCAGCATATGCGAGCTCTTTCGTTCTGGACCACCGCTTCAATTTCCAGAGGCACATATGGTAGCACCGGTTCTTTGTCTATCCCATACGCGGCTCTTAGATGGAAGTATAGAATTCGGAGTGCCGCGTTGTGCCTCTCTACATACCCTGATGGAGCATGGACGCTGCAGGCGGAAAGGATGTGCATAATCGTTTCCTGTTGCCTATGGCAAGCTCTGCAAGTTGTTGGGGTGTCCATTTTCATGATATTCTTTTTATACCATCTCGTATTCAGTACTCCATCCTGACACGCCATCACAAATCCTTCCGTCTCTGACTTAAGGCTAGCTGACTTCAGAAAGGCGAAAGACAATTCTTCAGACAGGTCCTGGTCTTTTAAGCTCCTGAAATATATGGAGTGCAAGGTCTTACTCATATGATGTTCGAGTAATGTATCTGACTGAGACTTTCGGATCAGTCTTGCTAGGCTTCTTTGGTCCGCTTGAGTGATCGGTGCTCCAGCGAGCTCAGGATTGATCGATACGCCGGTTATGTTGAGCTTCTCCAGGGCCCTTTGTGCAGCTCGGAATAGGAAGGCTCCATGGTTCGCGATTTCATGCTGAGCGACAAATTTCAGAAGCGGATCTTCACTTCTTAGAACCCTTACTGCCATTTCCAATGTTTGTTGGTAGTGTTGATATTCCAAACATTGTAATCCTCTACCCCCCTGGCTTCGGGGAAGGTATATCCTCTGTATTGAACTGTTGGGATGTAGGCTCCGATTCATGTTCATCGTTTTCCTTGTTGACCTATCAAGATCGAGGAGTTCGTTTACCGTCCAGTTCACCACCCCGAAAGAGTAGGTGAGAATCGGGATGGCTAGCATATTTGTAGCAGAAACTTTGTTCTTTCCCGACAGCTGCGATTTCCAAATGTCTCTAAGCTTCTTTTTGTAGCTGGCTGTTAAGGCATCTTTTATCTGGGTTGTCTCCAGTACACCCCTCTGTTTCATCCCAAGAAACTTATACGTTTCTCCGTCTTCGAGGTGTCGAATAATCATTCCATCTTCCAGTCGAATATCTTCTCCTGCGTCTTCAGCTTTTCCCCTGCGTAGATGAAAAACAGCACACTTGTCCAAACCGAACGACATTCCCATTGCTGAGGTGTAGTCTGAAACGATATTCAGTAGTTGCCGTAGTGCGGACTCGGAAGGAGCGTAGAGCTTCAAGTCGTCCATGTACAAGAGATGCGAGATCAGGTGGTTCCTTCTGCCTGGTGGTCCGGCCTTGTATCCTATCTTGCTCTCCCTCAACTCAATTGTTAGTGGTATGAGTGTTATGCAGAATAACAACGGACTTAGTGAATCTCCCTGAAAAACTCCTCTCCTGTATCTCACCCATCCCGTATACACGGTTCGACCCTCTGTTCGGATGGCAAACTTCGTTTTCCACAGCGCTATGATGTTTTCTATCGCGTGGATGATGTTAGGGTGAACTTTCAGCATTTTCAATAGCCGTATTATCAGTTCGTGCGGCGAGGTGTCATATGCTTTCGCGTAGTCTAACCATGATGTGTGTAGGTCGCGCTTGTAGAATCTGGCGTCTAGACATACGCTCTTGTCTATGAGCAAGTTGTCTTTGCATCCTTGCACTCCTTTCTTTGCTCCCCTCTGTTCGTATATACTGTCCCACACTGGTCCAATAACCCTCAGAATTTGATGTTGAATTACACTTGTGAGGATCTTATACAGTGTATTGAGGCAAGTGATTGGGCGGTAGTTCTTGGGTTGCCCTAAATCACCTGATTTTGGTATCAGCACTGTTCTACCCTCTACCAACCATGACGGAATGGGCTCACGGCGGGTCAGCATCCCGCTGAATAATCTTGCCAGGTGTTGATGTGTAGCTGGAAATCTCTTCCACCAGTAGTTTTGAATACCGTCCAGTCCAGGTGCTGTGAAATCACGCTTGTTCTTAAGGGCCTGTTTTATATCTTCGGTTGATATTTCAGAAAGTTCATCGTTTTGCTGTTGGTTTTGGTCACACATCTGCTGGAATCTGAGAAGTGCTGGAGTATCCCTGGTTTCTGGTCGTTGTTCATATATGCTCTTCCAAAATTCTTCGACCTCTGGAGGTGATGGTGGTTTCTGTGTCATTTGTTGTTGGGACTGAAATAATTTCGATGGTTCTGCGTTGAAGGTGTTGTTATCTTCAATCCATTTTTGCCTTCTTATCAGTTTCTTTCGCGCTGCTGTAAGTGATCTTATTTTATCTACAGCTTTCTGCTTCAGTAAATGGACTGTGGGCAAGTCTACTCTATGATGTATGGAACGAAGCTCCTCAATCATATCCTTCATTTTCTTGCTTGACCCAATCTTGCCTTTCAGAACATCTATGATACATTGGTACCACGATGCCTGCTGCCTCATTGATTTTATTTTGGTGTCAAGCCGCCTAAGTCTTAGCTTATGCTTATCCTCCTTCGTAGCTGTACTTTTCGGTGGGCATAGAAGGGAAGCGGCTGCTCTCACTGCAGCCACAACATCTTCTAGTGAACAGGTCTCGTTAAGGTGATCTTGAATGATGTTGTCCAATACGGCTAGATCTTCAGCCTCATGTCTTGTTTTCATTCGGAAGATCTTGACCAGTGGGTTTCTAACGGCCGCCTCAAATGCTTCCCTGGTATTGACGATTAACTTAGGAACATCTCTCACCGTTCCTGGTTTTTGTTGCTGTTGGTCTGGAGCATCTGTCACCTGCTCTTCAGCTAGTCCTATCACCGAAACATCTCTCACCTGTTCCGTTCTTGGCCTTGGCCCTAGGGTTATTGCTTGGTGTCGTTGGTCTGGAGCATCTGTCACCTGCTCTCCAGCTAGTTCTATTACCGGAACATCTCTCACCTGTTCCGTTCTTGGCCTCGGCCCCAGGGCTATTGCTTGATGTTGCTGGTTTTGAGCATCTGTCACCTGCTCTTCACCGTGTTCTATTTTTGGAACATCTCTCACATGTTCTGTTATTGGCCTGTTGAAGCGTGTAATAGACCCAGTTTGGCCCGCGATATGTCTCACAAGGGCTACAGCTTGTTCTTCGGCTGTGTCAATCGTCAATTGCTGATGTTGGTTCGAAGCATCTGTCACCTGCTCCTCAGCTTGTTGTTCTGTCCGTTCTTGCTCTTGAGACCGCCATAAGATTCCTCTTCTTATGATACGACTGATCTGTTCCGTTCTTGGCCTCGCCCCTGAGGCTTTTGCTTGGTGTTGTTGTTTTGGAGCATCTGTCACATGCTCTCCACCTTGTTCTTTTCTTGGAACATCTCTCACATGTTCTGTTATTGGCCTGTTGGAGCGTGTACCAGTCCCGGTTTGGCCCGCGACATTTCTCACCATGGCTACAGCTTGTTCTTCAGCTGTGTCAATCGTCAATAGCTGATGTTGGTTCGAAACATCTGTCACCTGCTCCCCATCTTGTTGTTCCGTCCTTTCCTGCTCTTGAGAGCGCCATAAGATTCCTTTTCTTTTGAGATGACTGATCTGATCTCTAAGGTTTTGCTGCGTCATGTAGTCAAGGTCTGGATAATTTTCGCACCACAGACCATGCAGCCTATTCATGTATCCCCGTCTTTCGGGTCTTGATCTTCTGTATAGCGCAGACAGCAGGTCATGCTGCTCGGGAGTCCACTTGTGGCGTCCCCTTTGTGCTGTCCTGTTTCGGCTGCCGGTTCCGACTACGGGCTGCTCTTTCGAACGTTGAATCCCAATGCGACCGACAACCTGAACTCTCTCCTCGTCGATGTCCTCCTCGTCTAAAGGCATAGCTTCTTGTATGGCAGGCGCCTGCCTTCTCAGCATCCTGCCGTTGGTGTCCCGCATGCTGTCACGTCCAGCACCAACTCCAGACGCGCCCTGACGATCCCCAGGCAGCGACTGTTCTCCGAGGCTTCGTATATATTTGTCCGACATCGGTTGAGAGTGACCGGGGTCCGCGGGATTGTCACACCCGTATACTACACAGTAGTACCCCCGTGCGGGGCGGTTATTATTATTATTATTATTATTATTATTATATATGAGTAGATATTTCCGGTTATACTGATTGTTCAGTATACAGGCTGTATCTGAATAACACCGGAAATATGAAAGGACTGATTCTTTGCAGAAAATTGAAGTGGGTATTTGGTATAAAACTTTTTGAAAAACTTCTTCCCGGAAAAGTTACACTCCTCCGAATATCAACAAAAAAATTGTTTTTTCTTTTTAATTTTCCCTGTATATCAAGCTAAGTCCACGGAACTTGGTAATTATCATTTGTCAATAAAATTACACATGATTGAATTTTTTCAATCCTGAAGTATGCTCAGGAAGGGCTGGAATAGTAATTATCTAAGAAATTTTTCTCACAACTTTTTTCTAGTGACTATTTCACTCATTCCATTTTTAGTGAGGAAGTTTCCCTAGCATCCTAGCAACACTTGTTTCTCATCGATAAAACATGGAAACGGGCAAAACTAACAAGTTGATTTTCAAGCGATAAAATTTTTGACGTTTCTCAAATTCATAGATAGCTTCGAAAATGAGTAGGTACCATAGAAAAAACAAACAACGTTCAGTTAGTCTATGATGAATACTTATTTGTCAAAGACCGTAATACGTGCCCAATGTGACCATATTTTCTCGTGAAATAGTCATGTCGAATACCACTCGAGATGAAATTTAAGCAGGTAAAATTTCTCTCTTGTAATATTCAAATTTGTTGCTTTTCGGCAGCAAACTTTCATGTTACAATCGAGAAATTTTGTGTTCTTGTGGTATTAATATGAAACTTTTTTTTTATGAAAACATGGCTGAGAAGCCCAGTTCATATACTAACTTTTTTATCTCTACAAGTTTTTTGTGAAACTCAAAAAAAAGGATTTGCGAGAAGAAATTTCAAAGCGTTTTCAAAATATGAGTTAGAGCGAGGGTATTTCGCCATAATAGTAGTTTGTGCCAAAGCACAAACAATTATAAAAATGATAATACCGATAATAGGATTGTGCACTGTCATGTTTTGTTACTGTTGTTTCAATTTATTCAGATACTCCTGTATATGCATATTCAGCTATTCAATTCTTCTTTCATTGGACAATTAAATAGTAGGTAATTCTGTCAAAACTTATTCAATATTGAGTCTTGAAGATCAGAATGCCTACTGGATTGTGTACAACGAAGTTAAATAAAAAATACAAAAACCAGCTCCAAATAATTTTCAGTTTGTTTAATTGAATGGATAGATACACAATTTATATGATCAAAAAAGCGCGATTTAGGTGTGTCAATAAACTAGTACCTATTTGATTGAGTAACTTTATCTGCTAAGTATAATTTTAAAATTTCAGATCAATTAAATACTTATAGGTAGGTATTCACGCAAACCTCGCGACAAGCTTTTATGATAATATTAATTGTGTTGAATGAGGTTATAAGTTGATAGTTAGAATCTCATTTTCTTCTTATTAGAGCATTTTGATGAAATCTTTTTTCAAAAAAGGTTTTTTTTGCTTTCAATTAATTTTTTCCTATTTAGTTATCGCTGGCTAGGTTTCTGAGTTATTCCCGGCAAGCCCTTTCATTTGATACCCATATTGTTGAAGTGCATAAAAATAACTAATCCGCCATCTGGGATGTTCCGCGATATTGGAATTAGAATTACGTCACATTATTTTTCAAGTTGCTCTCAACAAGCTCTTTCATTCGATACCCATATTATAGAAATGCATTACAAATAACTATTCCGCCATCTTGGATGGTCCGCCATATTGGATATACGAGGATATCTTGAAAAATTCTCAGCCTACTATAGAACCAAACAAAATTTCAATGTCATAATATTTTATTATCTACTAGACATATTCTTCTCTTAATTGAAGACATTTATTACAGCGAACATGCAACGTCTCTAGACCTCTGAAAAAAAAATGTTTCTTCTTGCTCTGCAAACCAGTCCTCCACAGCTTTCATTACCTCCTCGTTGGAAGAAAATTTACGACCTTTTAAACTTTTTTTCAGTTGAGGAAAGAGATGATAGTCGGACTGAGCCAAATCTGGTGAATAAGGGGGGTGTTCTAGTAATTCTAACTCTAAATCACGAATTTTTTGCATGTCATCATGAGATTTGTGTACTGGGGCGTTGTCCTGTGAAAACAAAACACCTTTGGATAGCTTTCCGCGTTTTTTCTCTTTAATTTTTTCCCGTAGAGTGGCCAGTAATGTGGAATAGTATAATCTCCAGATATTGTTCTACCCTTATCCGAAAAATCAATCATGATTACTCCATGGCAATCCCAAAAAACTGAAGCAAGAACTTTTCCATCAGCTTTTTGGACAAGAAACTTCTTAGGTATTGGTCCTTGGAGAACCAGAGTGTCGCCATTCCATCGATTGTTGCTTTGTTTCTGGATCGTAGAAATGTATCAAAGTCTCATCCATAGTAACAATTCGGTTTAAGAAGTCTACATCGTTTTCAAATCGAGCACAAATCGAATGCGATGCTTCTACCTTTGCACGCTTTTGGTCAACATTCAAACATTTGGGGATCCATTTTGCAGACATTTTTCTCATGTCCAAATTGACGTGAACTATATGATGAACTCGTTCCTATGAAATCTTCAGTGCTTCAGATATCCGTTTTAGCCCAATTCGACGGTGTTATAAAAGTATATTCTTAAACTAGTTGCAGAATGGGCTCCTATCCCAATACGAATGCGCTCCTTCGTCGCTCGTTTTCGAACGCATGAGTGTTGTAATTGCATTTTGCAAAGAGTATTAGACAATATTTTCTCTATTTCAGTCAAATTTCGTTGGAATTCAATGAAAAATTCAGATTATACATCCTAGTGACTTTTGTATTGTTTCTTGGCAAGTGGTGACTGTTACGAAATTGACATTTCCAGATTGACGCGTGTTGAAAATCGTTTGGATCGTAAGCCAGTGCTGACAACCAAAAAACGAAAAATATAACTGAAAACAATGCTGTATAAGTATAATGAGTTCATTACAGCACTGTTTTTAGTACTGTAATGAACTCATTACGATACAGAAATAGAGAAAATCATTTCATGAACTGCATCGATATTTTCGGGGACTGACACAGAAACTGGCCTTCCTGATCGGTCATCATCTTCAATGGAAAATTTACTTCTTTTGAAGCTTGCTTCCAATTCTTCACGGTCGCATACGAAGGACATTGATCATCATGGGTATTAAGCATATCTTCGTAAATGTGCTTACCTCATAACTTGATGGTGGCTCGATACTCCAATTTTTCGATTTTTACAATTTCGGTGGACATCTTTTTTTTAATTTATTGCGTAACTCTCAACTCTGGTTTACTTTTTTGACGTCGAACTCTATACTGACATTTCTTATAAGTTATTGTTCGTTGATATATCGTATCGCAATATATTGTTTATGCATGGAACTGGTCTAGGTCTAGGCTAACTAGATATCAATATATCCTCGTAGAATGACATCACACTCACACAGCTTATCGTGTATTGTCATCCAAATTGAACGTGTATTCAAAATTTCAGTTCAATCTGTTGAAGATATCTTCTTCAAAATTGAGTAGCAAGATTCCACTCGAACAAACATACAATGCAAGTTAAATAAGAGCTTTCGAAAGGAGCTGTTTTGGTTAAAACATTGTTGAATACTGGATGAGATTTGAAGAAACTTTTTTTTTCTCTTCCTATGGTTCCATAATATACATGTTTTCCGTCTGCAATTTTTTATTCACAATAGTATGTGGCAAACAGTTTTTCGTATGTCGTCAATCACAAGGATATTTCACATACAGGGTGCTCCCAAATTGAACGTACAAACTACAAACGGAAAGGAGAGATTCCTTCAGTGAGTAAGTAAGTAACTTTCTCTTAAATAGTCCCTAATAAACCTAGTACACCCTGTATCTTGAAAACGAAACGTTTGCGACCCCATATTTATGGAACCTTTTTTTCTTAAACTTACTGAAGGAATCCCCCTTTTTCGTTTGTACGTTCAATTTAGGAACACCCTGTATATCGTTAATGTAGAAACTGAAAAAGTGATAGAAAATGGATGTTACCATCTGAAACGAGAATGTTGGCACCCAGTTAGAAAAGACTTGACATTCTGTGAGACTGACATATTTTAATTTTGTCTTGTTCGAGCAATGAGGTAACATTATACATATTACAAACCTTTTTCCTGAAGATCCTGTATAATTAATATAGATTGAATAAATTCCTTCAACTACTGAATTAAAATGCTGATAAGTAAATCAATAAATATTTTTGAGTTAACATGAAACTACACTTATGGTAGTCGCTATATGATTTAGCAGAAATTCTCCAAATGAATGAAATTATTTCAATGAATGCCCTCCTAGACCAAACCGAATTGCAAAAGTCCTGTTTCATTCATTCGGTCGAGACTGCAGTATCCCCCGTGAATTGAATATTACGTTAAGCTCGAGGGTTGCGTCAATGTTGGGGTGGCTACAAAGGGTGCATGTTTTATCCTACTGCCTGTCACCCTCAGCCGAATCGCTCAGACCGGGGGTGTTTGATTACGATTCTAATGCGGTACACTAGTTGCGAATGTACACAAAAAATAGCCGATCCTATATAGTCGACCAGACGATTATTTCAAATTCTACAGGGTGCGTCTCTGACCATACGACACATTTTTTTCCTATGCCATTTTCAGAAAATCGGCTTCGTTCTGAAGATATAAGATGTCCAAAACTGCCCATATCGTCGAAACCGTTATTTCAAATGAACTGAAGTTTTGTGTGTACCGGGTGTCCCAAATTCGTTGTCTCCTGAGGGGATCTCAGAAACCCGATGAGCTAGAACAAAATGAGTGGCATATTTTCGGGCTCGATTTTTGAGAGAATTATTTTAGTGAAATGCGCAACCTTCTAAGCCAAATCGTTTTCGAGCTATCAGAGAAAATTGGAAAATGTTGAAAGTTCTCATAACTTCATTACTGGTGCTGTAAACATGAAAGAAAAACGTTTACTGGGCAGAAAACTGGAGTTTTGTATTTGATCCAAAATCATCTGTTAACAGATGGGCTGCAATTCAAGTTATCTCTCCACAAATTAAAGATCTAATGCATATTGATATAATGTAATATCCGATCAAAAGTGTTTCAGTCTGGGCGCCGGTGGGACAAATTGCAAATTATTAATAAAGTTTTCTTACTTTTTGTATAGCTTAATTAGGTAAAGTCTACCACATTTTTCCTCTTTGAAAATTTTCGTAGTCGAGGCTTTTTTTCAGCAAACCTCTCGTAAGTCGACCATATTTTCAATTTTTTTAAATCGTACCTACTCTTTTTTTTTGTAAAATGCATTCATAAAAACAATCTGGGAGATATGAGAAAACATGATTGTCGGACAAAAATAGTTTGACTTTGAGCGTGTCTACCAACATGAACATGACTGAAAATCGCATTTTTTTAAATTATACATATACTCCATTCACTTTTATTTAATCACATAGAAGGTCATGGTTTCGTTTTCAGGAGATGGTGCACCTGATGAAAAGTCTGTGCGCGTACAGAGAATATCGTTAATGACAAAACGACGTTGCCAGTTGCTTTGTTTACATCAAAGTAAAAGTATGAAATATATTCCACATTTTGTTAGTTCGAATCGATCGGCGATTTTGGGGCGAAATATCGATAGGAAATCGCCTATTTTTTCGTTTTTCGTCGTCCAGAAGAAGTTTCCTGTCGATATGAGAAATTTCGTGCAAGTGTCATTTTTTACTTTCACGACTTTTGGCGTGAGTACGAACGGCAAATTTGAATTGGACCAAAAATCGATTGATAAGCATAAATAAAGCGAAAGTAAGTACTAATCGACCTTTTTACACTTGAAAACGAATTTTTTTTTAGGTATCTGGCCGTTTAGAAAGATTTCAAATTAAATTCCGGTCCCCCAGAAGTTTGATTAGTTTCGGTATCGGTTTTGGTGCTCAAAATTCATTCGGGATGTGTAAATGGACAAAAAAGGCTTCCCTATACGATCTTCTAACGAAAACGATCGGAAAATATGGTTCAGGTAGGATTTCCGAGGAATTATGAGGAAAGAACTTGCAGAATGAAATTGCACGATCTGCGTTAGTAAACGGGTTCTGGATGGCCATCATCGCTCTCTAAATGATTATTGTTGATCGTTTTTACGTTTCAGAAAGAAAACACGTTGAAAAAGCTGAAAAAAAAATATTTTGAGAAACGTCATAACTTCGATACAGAGTGGAAGGTGTCAAATTTCCAAGGCCAGAGTTGTGATTTTATAATTGTGAATGGAGTATACATTCCTGATTTTTTCAGAATTGGTTGATATAACCGACTTTGAAAGCGTGAAAGTTCGCAAAATTTCACTACATATGTTGTTACAGCGAAAAAACCTGAAATATCCAGAATTCATACTGGTGATTTTTTATTATAGAAACTATTCACAATGAAGGTTAAAAGGACACCCTGTATTTTTGGGTTGATTTTGAGGTGTTTGTTTGATTTTTTCAGAACATATCATCATGGACTTCAGAGAATACAGGGCTGATTCAGTCGTGAAATAAACAGTAAACCTCACGAAAATACCCAAAAACCATATTTTTTTTCATCACCTATTCCAAGATTAACTCCGTTGAGGTGGGAGTTTTCTTTCCCCACTGTATTTCATATAAAAACATCAATACGGCTGAAAGTTTCATCCCTTCTTCCTATGACCAGATTTTTTTTATGTATTATAATTTTTATATTTCATATATGTTGCTTTATAATTTGCCATGTTGTTTTTGATTTGTTTTGTGATTTCCTAATTCTCTCTCCATAATGCTCATGTTTGAAATTGGCAATAGCCTTGTCATATTCTTTTTTGACTCTTTTGTTTTCTCCCAGTAATTGTGGTCTTCTTAATGAGACTATGAAGAGGATGTCCAATTTAATTTTTATCTTCTGTATACTAGGATCTAGTTTGTACATTTTTGGTGTTCTATGTAATTTTATTTCGACGAAGGAAAAGTGTATTTCGAATAGTTCATTATATTTTTCTGTGAAAAAGTTCCACATACCATTTTTATCTGTGTCATCAAATTTATATATAGCGTTCCAGTAAACTTTGTTCAGGTCTTCATCAAAGTATGTTATGCTATGCTTCTTGAATTTTCGTATTTTTTATGGGTGAACAGACAAATTTTGAATTTCGGAAAAATTTTCACTTCGGACGGGAGTCGAACCACGAATCTTTGGAATTCCGGCACAAAGATGCGTGGTTCGACTCCCGTTCGAAGTGAAAATTTGTCTGTTTTCCGATAACGATTTCTCTTTTTAATACTTCACACAGACGATAATTTCTTATTTCGTGTTCTTGTTACTTTCTTCTGTGAGGCCGGATTTTCTTGAAGTTTGAATTCAAAGTGTAGTCCATGGTGATCACTGAACAGATAGGTGTGGCTGTATTATTGTTGTTTTTCCTTCTTTGATGTTTGTAAATATATTGTCTATTCATTTTTCAGAGAATGGTGTTATTCTTGTGGGTTTTTCAACTTGAGGGCTAATATTGTATGTTTGCAACATCGACAATAGAGTGTTCGTGTTCTTATAGAGTTTATTCATAGTATATATGTTGTAATCTCTCCTATAGCGAAGGCTGTGTTTTTATCTTCATTTGAGGACTCAAGAATCTTGTTGAATTGTTCAAAGAATACCTCGAAGTTTTTATGAATTTGGTCTATAGATGCATATAATGAAAAGTTTTTTGTTTTGGCTCATTTCATATTCTAGTGCTGAGGATTCAACTACACGAGGAATAATCAGTCTATTGAAATCTTTTCTCATCTTACACTTATTTCTGAGGTTGTTTGTTATATACAGGGAAGTAGTGCCATATACAGGGTGTTTCACCATAAACTGGACAAACATATATAGCCGTGCAGTTGGCATCGATAGTCATTTTTGCCTTATGACATATACCCCTTTTTCGACGCATAATCGAGATACAGGGTGCTTAATGTCAACTTTGAGCAATATTCTGTGAACTGTGGTAAGTTATGCGTGATATTAGAAATAACGGTTCCTGGTCACATCTTAGTATTTTTGAGGGTTCAATTGAATTGTGGTGTAGAATTTTTCAAGAAAAAATTCGAAATGGCAAAGCAAAGCGAAAGCAAAGTTTCGCATTTTCGACAGTCACTCACTCACTCATGATCATCAAAATAGAACTAGTACTGAAGTCAGAAAGCTGAAATTTGGTACAGAGTAAGGGTTTAATGGCCACATAAAGGGAAATCTATAAAAACTAGGATAATCGAAGATCTGGAGTACCATTGTTGTCACGTCACGTGAGCTCAAGTGCTTTCACGCAAAATCACGTCATCTTCGCAAATTGTGCAACCACAAAAATGTATGGAAGTTTTTGCGCTAAAAAACACATTGTTATCATACTCAATATGTGAATATCGACTGTAGAATATAAATTGAAAAAAGGATCAGTCTTATACACAGTGATGTTTTTTACTGTCTCATTTATTGTTCATGGAAACGATAGGTTTTCGAAAGCTAGGCCGGAACAATAAAATAAATGAGATTGTAAAAATTATCACTGTGTTTAAGACTGATCACCCAATTATTACCCTTTTTTCATTTGTTATCATCAGATAGGGTCTGCGGTCGTGAGGTTGGAAGAGAAAGAATTGAATCCGAAAAAAATCGGGTAAAAGATGGGCTGTATGGGCAAGTTTGATATCAAACTATAGATTTTCGAGGACACTGAATTCAATAAAAAATAATCGGAGGCTCTATATCTACCATAGTTCAGAACCAGAAAAAGTGAAAATAAAGATTTGTAATAAAAAAACTACTCCTTAAAAGAATAAAAATGTGTCAAATGAGAAAATCTAAGAAATAAATCAATATGCCCACGTTTCTACAAAAAGAAGTGAAATACCGCTAAAACCTTTCTGTAAAAAACTAGCCAAGTCTCGAAGGAGCTGCTTGCTTATCTCTAAAAAGAAATGAAATCAAGACAAAGTCGTGCCAAGTCTTAGGATCCTCACTGCGATTTCTTTATAATCATAGTATTTGAAAATAGGTTTAACGTCGGTAAATAATAATTAAGGAAAGATATAACGGCATGCAGACAATTGAATATTTTTTGAAATTCCGGAAAGAGTCACACACCGTGCAGGAATCGAACCTGAATTGAATTCCGGGAAAAGTATCATATATACCGTTAGTTCAGAGGCGAGGGGGCTCTCGCCCGGAAAGTAGGGAGACGCAGGTTCGATTCCTGCACGGTGTGTGAGTCTTTCCGGAATTTCAAAAAATATTCAATTGTCTGCATGCCGTTATATATTTCCTTAATTATAGTATTATTGTGTGACTTGGCCGTTGAAGGGTAGAAAACCAGGTGCTCCATGACAACATTGCACCAATCTGTTGCCAGAAACGCTATACCAATTAACGATGGAAAATTTTAACTTGGAAACTTTGATTCAATAACCAGTCAATTGTAGGCTTGACAAAGCTGCGTACTTCAATAATACTTAATGTTTTGTCGTATTCAATAAAACTAATAAAATATCTTCAAGTCTTTATATTCTGACAATACTGAATTTTCAAGAAATTATATCTCAAAAACTGACAGAACTCAAAAACAAAGTATCTAGATAATCAATAATTCTAACATTTCTCCGGGCCACAAAAAGTATAATGAATCTACAGATCAGTGATCTAATTCCAGCCTACATATTTTGTGTACAGGTCTCTTCAATACTCCAGAAGATGTCCTTACATCAACAACTCTTATTCGGCCATCTATTCCAGAGTATGTGTTGGTGATAATACCTAATCGCCATTGAAATCGCGGAATATTCTCGTCCACAATCAGAACTAAATCTCCACTCTCAATTGATTTATGGTCATTTGTCCACTTATTTCTTTTTGTCAACGTTGGCAAATATTCCTTGATCCAACGTCTCCAAAACCATTCAGTCATGAACCTGACCCTTTTCCATTCATTTCTTATGTTCTTTGAATCTAATATTTCAGGCATTGGAGGCCCTAGTCCACTTGACGAACCAAGAATAAAATGATTGGGAGTTAGAGACTCCAAATCATTTGGATCAGATGAAACTCGTGTCAGCGGCCTTGAATTGACGATAAATTCAGCTTCGGCAAATAGAGTTATCAAGGTTTCTTCTTTAAGAGGTTGTTGGTACAAAAGTTTACCAATGACTTTTTTGACTGATCCTATCAATCTTTCCCAACAACCGCCCATATGTGGTGCTGCTGGCGGATTGAACTTGAATTTTATTCGTTTCGTAATCAGGACGTCTTGAATATGAGTCAAGTCCATTTGTTCAAAAGCTTCTTTAAGTTCCTTAGATGCCGCTCTAAAATTTGTTCCGTTGTCACATATAATTGTATCTGGTGTCCCTCTTCTTGCTGAAAATCGCATAATAGCTTGAATCGCGGAGTTGCTTGTTAAGGAATGTGCCACTTCTAAGTGAATGGCACGCATGGCCATACAAGTAAATAAGACTCCCCATCTTTTCTCTAGCCGTCTACCAATCTTCACCGTTATTGGTCCAAAATAATCTAATCCTACATTTATAAATGCTCGAATTCCTTTCGTTAGCCGGATATCTGGAAGTTGCCCCATGAGTGGAGGCCTAGGTGTGGCTCTTCTAATCCTGCATTTCAAACATTTGAAGAAAACTGATTTCACTGCAGTACGTGCGTTCAATATCCAAAACTTTTGTCGTAGTTCATTTAAAACTGTTTAAACACCCTGATGATTATATCTTTCATGATAATTTTCAATTAGGAGAATAGTAAATTTATGTTTCGGAGATAAAATAATAGGTTCTATCGTACATTCATTCATTTCAGGTGACAAACTTGTTCTTCCTGTAACTACTATCAAATCATCTTTGATTTTGGGACACAATGGAGAAAGGACACTATTTCGGTCAAGTTCAGTGTTGTTACGCAACTGTCTTAGATTATCAGAAAAACTCTCATACTGTGATCTCTGAATCCATAATTTTTCAGCTCTTTCCTTTTCCTCCAACTCAACATTCTTCTGTTCGTTAGGCATCCTTTTTGTTTTCGTATTTTTTATTCGTGATAATGAATTTCTCATTATGGATACTGCTCGTAGAAAACATGCTGTACTTCCAATCAATCTGCTGAATTTCGAAAACCTTGAAATGTCTGGTAATGGTGATGAGTACCTTGTTTCATTTATTTGTAGGCATCTGTTTGTATCGCGTTGATGTCTTAGTTCATTGTCATCATTCTTCCTCGTCAACTGAGGTTGTTCAGGCCACAGTTCAAACGGTTGATACAGAAATTGAGGTCCATGAAACCATAAATCCAAATTTTCTGTCGACACCTTTGATCTTGTTGCCAAATCTGCCGGATTGATTTTTGTTGAAATCCATTTCCACTGCACGGGATTGGTGAGTGTTTGTATTTCATTTATACGATGAGATACAAACGGTTTGAATTTTGCTCCATCGCTTCGTATCCAACTAAGAACACATTGAGAATCGGTCCACAAGAATATTTCGTTTATTTTTATTTCCAACTTGGTGCTCAAAGATGTGGTTAGTCTGCTTCCCAAAACAGCAGCTTGAAGTTCGAGGCGTGGTATCGATAAAGGTTTCAGGGGGGTCACTCTCGTTTTACTAGCAAGGAGTGCAATATCTACCTTTCCTTGACTGATGATTCTTATGTAGGATACTGCAGCAAATGCGTCTTCGCTACTGTCAGTAAATGTATGAATTTCTATTTTCTCAGCAAATGGGATCAGTGGACTATAACATCTGGGAATTCTGATTTCTGAAATTTGTTTTAGGTCTTCCAAGAGCTTCTCCCAATTTTGTTTCAAATTCGGTGGTATTTCTTCATCCTAAAGTGTACCAGTTTTCCAGATTCTCTGCATTAAAATTTTTCCTCTGATCAATAAATGAGACAATATACCCAGTGGATCAAAAAAGCGCATTATTGACTTCAAAACATTCCTTTTGGTTGCTACTAAATTAACACTTTCCTTTGTATCAAATTTGAATACGAAATCGTCAGTGTCTGTGTTCCACCACATTCCTAGGACACGATGAGTGGTTGCAAAATTCAAATTCACCATCTCTTTTGGGCTTCCATTCTCCAGAAAGTCTGTAATTCTTCGTGAGTTTGACACCCACTTAACAATATCAAATCCTGCTGATTTCATAATATCTCTTACTTTTGTGATCTTGAGTATTGCTTCATCTTCATCATCTTCACTTTCTAAATAATCATCTACATAGAATTTCTCAGTGATAGATCTTCGTATATCCTCATCTGCAAAATGTGTAGCATGACAGTTTTTCACAAATTGCGCACACGCAGGAGAGCATTTAGCTCCGAAAGTCATAACATTTAATTCGTAGACATCAGGTTTCTTATTTGTTTGCAAATTTCTCCATAAAATTCTCTGAGAATCTGCGGTCTTCCTGTCGTATCATGACTCTGTGGAACATTTCTCTTATGTCCCCACAGAATCCGATTTTCCTTTGTCTGAATTTCCATAATATTTCTATCAATGATGGCAGCTGATCAGGTCCTGATAATAGCATGTCGTTTAAGCTAACACCACCAGACTTTGATACTGCATCGAAGACAACCCTAATTTTTTGCTTATTTGGATTCGTTACTGCAAAGTGTGGCAGATACCATGTGCGTGGACCACTGTTTTCAATCTCTTCTTCTGAAAGCTTTCTTATGTATTCTTTTTTCAAATGATCTGTGATTTTGGCACAATATTCTTTAGCTAAATTTTCATCTTTCAGACACTTTTTTTCTGTACATTTTAGTCTCTGCATAGCTTTAGCATAACTTTCCGGCATTTCGCAGTCGTCATTCTTCCATAGTAAGCCTATTTCATATCTTTCGCCAACTTTTTTGATTGTCCTATTCATTATTTGATAAGCTTTAGTATCTTCTTCATAAACTTCCTTTTCAGTTAAAGGAATTGTACCAAAAGATTCCGTAGTGTAAAATTTTTCCATAATTTCCTTCAAATCTCATCAATATTAAATGATTGTGCAGGTAGCGACAAGTTCGACACTGTGCGAACCCCTCTTAGTAAAAAAGTGTCATCATTGTCAATTCTCGAGATATTTATGTCTACTCGAGTTGAATTCTCTTCTTTAATAACATCATCATTAGTCCATTGTAAACATAATGGTTCTTTTTCTCCCTGAATTCCAATTTGTTTGGCTATTTTGTCTTGTAAAAGTGTTACTGTTGAGCCTTCATCACAGAGAGCATAAATTTCAAGAGTTCCATTACGACCGCATGAATTTTGAGTGGAATGAACCGCAATAACATCGTAGCTTTGCTTCTCATCGTACCAACAGTATTCGGAACATCATCTTCAGTTGAGTTGGTGTTGTCAGCATCAATTGAGTTGGAGTCTTTATGAAGAAGAGGGTGATGAGTCAAACTACAACCATTTTGCCCACATGGCTTCTTTCTTCTGCAGTTCTTAGTCTGATGATTGCGTTTCAGGCAAGAAAAGCATAATTTATTTGTTGAAACTTTTTTCCAACGAGTATCTATGTCATCTTTCTGCATTTGTGGACAGTAACTTTTATGAGCAATCTTCGAACAATAAAAGCAAACTGACTGATGGTTATTAGACGTTGTATAGACACGCTCACTTTTCTTCGTATTGGGATCATAATACTTTTGTTTGTCATAACTTCCCGAGTATTGTTGACAGCTCACTTGACATGCAGCATTTGAATAGAACGATAACCATTTTGAAAAATCTTCTAAATTCACCACTTCGTTTTTCTGTTTACGTTCTAAAATGAATTCTCCCCACTTCAATTTCAACGTATCAGGTAATTTAGACAATAGCTCCTAACGCAATTGAGGATTTTGAAGATGATCCAAGGAATTCAGAGATTTGATGGTGGCCACTAGATTGTTGACTTCACTAGATAAATTTATAATTTTTTCCAGGTTTGTGTCCCTTATTATAGGAATTCCCTTGATCTTCCTTAGAAGCATGTCGATGATATGTTCTGGTCTTCCAAACCAGGTTTCTAATGTTTCCATTATTTTAGAAACATCTGATGTTAACATAATATCAGCTACAACTGCTCTTGCTTGTCCTCTCAAACATTTTTGTAATTTTAATGTGATTTCGATGTCGGAATAATCAGATTGAGAAATAATATGATTAAAATGCCGAATGAATAATGGCCAGTCTTTGGGATTGCCGTCGAAATAAGGAAAATCTATACACGTGTTTCTGATACTTAGTTCGCTGCTTCTTGTGGGTTTCGTTGATCGTATCACTTCTTGAATGGTATCACATAATAATTTGATTTCATTACCAGTCTGAGTTTTTTCCAATAATTCATTATTTTCAGGAATTTCTGTATATTCATCTGGTAAATTGTTAATCCAATCAGAAGTTTCCTCTTTCTTCAACTGATTCTGAGGCATATTCAGTTTTTCCAATATTTCAGATTTTTGTGAAGAAACTGAAATCTCATCTTTCTTTAAATCTTCTTCCATATTTATTATTTCGATAGCTCTTAGGATCTCCTGTTTTTCTAAATCTATCAATTTCTTCTCGAGATCATGGCGTTTCTTTTCGGCTTCTAAAGCTATTCTTCTCCTCGCAACACTGAGAGTTGAACTTCCTGTTTTGCGAGTTGTTTTCGTTCTGCAACTTTTAACGGAATGATTGGTCTCAATCACTACATTTTTGTCTGAATTTTTCGCTGATTTAATTTCTTGTCCTGAAAGGTTCAATTTTGAAGAGGTCTCATTGCGTCCTTGATCTAGATTTGTCGATATCATCCTGGATTCTCCTTCTGGCTCAGAAAATTGATGTCGTCCAAAATTTTCAGGCCGAATGAAGTCCTTCGACAAACTTCTATTCCTTCTGATCCTTTCGCTTTGGCTCATAATTAATTCGTTGTCGTCGGGGTCACCAAATGTTTTGTCGTATTCAATAAAACTAATAAAATATCTTCAAGTCTTTATATTCTGACAATACTGAATTTTCAAGAAATTATATCTCAAAAACTGACAGAACTCAAAAACAAAGTATCTAGATAATCAATAATTCTAACACTTAATACTTAAGGCGGACTCCCACTACTCGTATATTTGGCAAGTACACAATAATTTGCGTACTTGGCAAGTCGATGAAGTTTCGAATTTGAATGACAAGTATTGGCCGAGTGAACCACTCCCACTACCTGCCAAATATAGGCAAGTGGCAAATATTTGCCAAATACACGAGTAATGGGAGTCCGGCTTTATGTGTAGGCGAGCCTGAAACAAACAATATAAAATTTGTTATTCAACTAGTTTATTAATGACAGCGATTAATGGTCGAAATATTTTAACGCGTGAGCGGAGCGAGCGCGTTAATGTTTGAGACCATTAATCGCTGAATTAATAAACGAGTTGATTACAAGATTTTTCCGTCGACCTCATCACGAATTGAATATGAATTCTCGATAAAAATGAATTTTTATTTTGTATAATAGACAAATTTGACATAATGTAAATTTCTATGTCCATTTCGACATATTAATATTTATGCTCCCTATGGAACAATTCGGAAAATTTATAGAGGGAATATTGGATATGTTGTGACATTCTGAATAGTTTACATTTAGTTTGCATTTATATCATTACCTTTGATATCCCATAAGGAACGTGTGGAGAAAGTGGAGGTTGAAGTATTATCTACTTTGCAACTTGTATCACCTGAAATTTCTTCTGCAGTCTATTTTATTTTGAATGGAGTTGTCAATATACCCTTCTGTGACAGAAGTTGATTTCCAACCAAGCTCAATAGTGCTCTGACTGAATATTTTATGTTCGGTTGCCATGACAATCATGCATTAATAAGAAATCATGCATTAAAATAGGTCATTAATGGATGATTATGAATGCGTTAAAATGAGCTTTTATTCTATGGTCGACGGAAATAGTTATTTATGATATGAGTGTTAAAAGTGCCGTTTCATTTTGTGGGTGAAAAAATTTGTGAAATGAGCGGAGCGAATTGAACAATTTCACGAACAGAATAAAATCACTTTTAACACAAATACCATACAATGTTTTTTGTACAACTGCCTTATTTTGATAATGAAATGGGCGAATTTGCAATGACAATAAAATTCAAAATGCATTTTAATATTCAAATAATCAAAAGGTTGCTGTGAATAGCGGCCCACACACGACCACTTCGGAGCGCACATCAAGCATTTGGCGTTCCGGAGCGTCACTCCTGAACGATACACGCAGGAGTGTCGCTTGCCCACTAACGTACACAAAATTTCTTGATTCTTATGTGACAGTATAGAATGTCACGTTCAAAAGTGATGGTTAGTGGGGTAGAAGTTTCCAAAATTGAAAGGTTTTGAGTGGCTCGTTGAGTTTTAGAAATTTCAAAACTTTGGAGCGTCACGCCAGAGCGCCACGTCAGAGCGACACGCCAGAGCGCCGCGCCAAAGTGAAACGCCTAACCTTGGAGCGTTGATCGAACTAACTAAAACTTTTACACGGAAGTTTGGAACGGCGCGCATCAAACCTTCGCTCCGAAGTGATCGTGTGTGGGCCGCTAAGGGCAAACGTTGCCAACGTTATGATTCCTAACATATGAGAAAAGACGCTGTCATTTGAATATCGTTCCTGTCCAATTTTCGTCTTGGGTTTTTAACTGTTTAATATGTTTGTCGAGAGTCCAATTTATATTAAAAGTGACGATTTGGTTGTTCCTGCGGATATTGAAAAGTCTACGAGAAGAGCAAATCTGGAACTCCTACCTAAAAAATCTGTTCAGAAGTACGATATTGCATATAACAATTTCCTGGCCTGGTGTAAATTGAAAAATGTAGGAGGGAACTTCAGTGAACCTGTTTTCCTGGCATACTTAGGACAAAAATCAAAAATATGGAGTTCATCAAATTTGTGGAGCAAATTTTCAATGATAAAGTCAAGCGCCCTTGTTGAAAACGGTGTGAATGTTAGTGAATATTTTAAGGTAATACCATATTCAAAACTGGAGGATATCGTCCCAAAAAATCGAAAATTCTCACTCGTGAACAAGTTGAAAAGTTTATAAATGAGGCACCAGATGAGGAATACTTGATGGTTAAGGTTGCAACCATTTTCGGATTATTTGGAGCCTGTCGGCGTGAAGAATTGTGTAATTCATCAGTGGAAGACATCGAAATAACAAACAACAAATAACAAATCATTGATAATACAACTTCCAAACACAAAAACGAAAGTCAGTCGTTCTTTCAGTATTATTGTATAAGTACTTTGCACTGCGCCCTTCTGTCATCAAACATCGTCGTTTTTTCCTGAAATACATTAATAATAAATGCACTGCCAATCCAGTTGGTATCAATACATTTGGAAAATTCCATCTATTGTTGCCGGATTCCTCAAACTGCCAAACCAAAGCAATATACAGGACACGGTTTTCGAAGATCCTCCGCTTCATTGCTTGCAGAATCAGGAGCAAATATAAGGGATATAAAAGACATGGTGGATGGAAGTCTACGACGGTAGCCGAGGGCTATGCTGAGGAAAGTACAATATTGGATGATGATGATCCAAAATCTGTTGAGGTTGAGAGAATTTTTTCAGCAATGACATTTCTATATGCATTCCATTGCATTGGGAGAATTTTTTCAGCAATGACATTTTTATATGCAAAGGAATGCATATAGAAATGTCATTGCTGAAAAAATTCTCCCAACCTCAACAGATTTTAGATCATCATCATCGAATATTGTACTTCCGGTTTCTACAAGTACTGATGGTGCTGAGGATTCTAATATGTGTTGCGAAGCTCCCTAACGTCACAGGGCATTAATGTTAGTAATTGTTCTAGTTTTACGATTAATATTAATGTTCATAAGTAATGATTGTTATTTATAGAGAAAAAAAATTTGCAAATGCTGAATTTTTTTCATCTGATTTCATCATGAGAAAATGGAGTGCTAGAAATATTTTTAACACTAATGTTGAAAATATTTTTAACACGCTTCCACGTAAACAATCAATTTTAACATCGTTTGCTGTCATTAAAAGTGTCACTTTTAATGGCAGTTGTACAAAAACATTTTATTACAGTTGGAGGTACCTGATATTTGTTTTGTATTCTAATTTAAAATGTCCCCAATGTATGTACAGGGTGGCCAGATTTCTATGAATTAGTACTACAACTCATAAACTATAAGAGATAGTGTCATGTTCTCTTTTTTCCACGGCGTCTAGTTTCCGAGCAACAGGGCGATTTTGGTATTTGGCCAATTATTATAATTGACTATAACTTCCGTATTACAGGATCTACACTCTCGAAATTAACACATCTTCAGGGCGCTTTTTTTATTGCTTTTCAGCGGTGCTATTGGATTTTCTGTATCTGCTCAAACTCTGGAGCTATAACAAATTTTTTTTTTCATATGGAAACCATAATGGAAAATGATATTTCCGAATAGATCTTTCTTCAACGATTTCAAAAATATATATCATGTTATACTTCCGAGTTCACTATATATCGAAAATTTCGAAAAAACACTTCTCGTTCAACAAAATCCGATCAGGCTTTGATTCACTTCCTTCAAAACTGGGACGGTCATAGAATTTCATGTCTTACTAGCTGGCCCGGCGAACTTTGTTTCGCCTAAATGATTCCTATACCATAGCCATCTTTATCTTAAGAAGGCCGTGCCTATACTATACTATGGATTTCACAAATCGTAATCACCAGTGATCGGAGATCAACGGCTTGGTCAAATTTCTGAACTGTCAAATCGAGTTGATTCTAGATCAAGCTCCGATCACCGGTGATAGGTATGCTTTGTGAAACCCCCGTTGAAGTTAAGTTGAGATAAATAAGGCATAATAAAAGTTCTGTCAAATGTCATTTGTCAACTGTCATCTGTCAATAGTCATCTATCTATTGATAGATGTCATCTGTCAATAGTCATCTGTCTATTGATAAATGTCAACTGTCAAATGTCATCTGTCAAACGTCATCTTTTCCATGGATATGAGCTGTCACACAAAACAGAAAGACAAAAATAATATGTCAATCACTAATTATGGGCAATTTTGAATTCAGTTATTTCCGCAAATATATTTATTACCCAAACATAAATCAAAAACATTTCAGAAATATAGAGGAAAGATGAAAATGGACAACTCACGATTGATGCTGATCGTCACAATCCGATTAACTTGAAATTCCGGTAAAAATTCACTGTTCCACCAACTTGAGATCTTTACCCCATGTTATTATAAGTTCTATGCAAATTACACAATTATTTCGCCATCTAGTGACGATAATATCAAATACAGTGTCTAGTCACTGTACGCTACAGTGTCTAGATAAGAGCCATTAACCGTAGCGACACCTAGTGGCCTTATTCAAAAGGAGAAAAACCATTTCCTACATAAGCAAACCGTAGCGAGACCTAGCGGCCTTATTCAAAAGGAGGAAAAGCATTTCCTACATAAGCAAATTCTTCATCTAATTTTTCAGAGTTTCAATGTATTTTATAATAACCAGGCCGTAGACGAATCCATAAATGAAGTTTCATAACAAACAGTCCATCCGATCTCGAGTTATAAATGGTGTAACCAACAGCTCTCTTTTATATATATAGATTTATTTCCACTTGTCAAATTCAATTCAGTTTTATCATTGTATCGTCTGGCGCGTCTATAAAGTTCTTATTTATATCACATCATGTAATTTATGTATTTCCTTCAATGACTCGCTCCAATGAACAGCGATTTGAACATTTGTTGTGAATATACTTTTTTTCAAATAAATCTATATTTTTTCTTGAAGGAGCTATTTTTTGCCCCTCATGGAAACATTAATAATTATTTCTATCAACGGGTTATATAAGTATTCGAATGTGTTTCATTTTTCAATTTAGTAGAGAAATCAATTTAGTAGAGAAATCATACTAGAATCTACAAGTTTTGCGAAGCCCCTCTATTGGTCTGAGTAATAATAAAGCTAATATTTCCTGAATCAATTTGGCAGCTTGCAATAAATGTGAGATATCGAATTCTTTGACCTTATATGAATTTTGAAAGCGCCAAACGTTACAACAATGATGAAACTGAATTGAATTTGACAAGTGGAAATAAAAAATAAGACATGAAATTCTATGACTGCCCCAGTTTTGAAGGAAGTGAATCAAAGCCTGCTTCGATTTTGTTGAGAGAAGTGTTTTTTCGAAATTCTCGATTTACAGTGAACTCGGAAGTATAACATTATATAATTTTTGAAATCGTTGAAGAAAGATTTATTCGGAAATATCATTTCCCATCATGGTTTCCATATTAAAAAAAAAAATTTTTTTTATAGCTATGAAATTTGAGCAGATACAAAAAATCCAATAGCACCGCTGAAAAGCAGTAAAAAATTTATTAATATCGAGAGCGTAGATCCTGTAATACGGAAGTTATAGTCAATCATAATAATTGGCCAAATACCAAAATCGCTACATCTTCAGTTCGCAATTTTACGAAATAAATACAAAATTAGGATAGTCCTTAGATATCACACAATGTTTAAGCACTCAAAAATTGGTCTCACAACACTCAACTTTAGAGAAAATGATAGAGTAACAGAAGTACTGATCAGAAATGTTTGTTATTTGTTTGTCCCAGCAGCCATTTTAACAGCTGATCGTGACAGATCGTTGGAACATCGTTGGACTGGTCTTATGACTTGTTAACGTGAACCAGCAGATCCAACACAACTTTCAGCCAATCAGAGATGATCTTTACAAATAAGCAAAGGAAGCAAAGCACTTCGATAGAATGATCGATGAAGACCTGAACATTATAATAGTATATTCTGTAACAAGGGCAGAATGAAAATCCGATACGAGTGAATCACTCCGAGGGCGAGCCGGAGGCGAGCCTGAGGAATCACGAGTATCGGATTTTCATTCTAACCGAGTAACAGACTATACTTTCTCCACGAAGCTAGATAATTAATTTTTTAATACTGAGATGAATTATGACGTTTCGAAAATTGCAATAAATATGACAATCAGAGCGGCTGACACATAGATTAATTCTCTATGTTTTCAAAAGTGTTACGGAATGAATATTCTCACACACTGTGCGAGAATGAAATTCAGTCGAAATGCTTAAAAAACAAGGATTATACTCAAGCTCGAGTTGGTTATTGGTGGTAATCTATAAAGGGCGAATACCAAGGACCAAACTGAACAACAACCGCGGTCATAACTGGTTATTTACTTGAAATCGATAAAAGTGTTGTAGAATGAATATTACATATCAAGTGATGGAATACTGACATTCTATGGTCAAATTCGATGTAGGAAGAGCTGTATTCTGTGGCAGTCGTGGAGAAATGAATTTTCGTAGTACATAATTCAGAAACAAGTCGAAATTTTTATTATTTGGAAACTCAAAGAAATGTTGTGAATGCATTGAAGTTAATTTTTGTCTGACGATAGGCGATGAGCTGATTCTCTTTGTCACATCAGCTAGAAACTTGGGAAAATTTTACGACTCCAGCCATTCCATTCAGAGAGCATGTTTCTGGTTCGTTGCGTCGATCGTACGTCACTATGAAATTATTTTACGCAACCAGGAAAATATTTGATTTCAATATTTATAAGATACTATGCGTGCCACTAGTATTTTCAATATTCATCTGCGGTTGCATGGACTATGGTCCCAGTCACTACTCACAAAATTATATATTATTTATTCTTCGAAATCTTCAGAGAATTCTAGACACAATTCATGCACAATGTCCTATACCTATCTTTAACTATTTCGGAAGTATTAAGTGTTTTCAGATTTATTGCAAAAATCAACGTTTTGAATAAAAATTATTTTATTTCACAAATTCGGTACATTACACTCAAAACCTAATAAGTAATACTGATTATTTCTTAATTATAAAAAAAAAACAAAAAAAAAGAACTTTTCAAAATCCTCGCCGCGAACGTCTTCTAACGTTACTCAACATTTCAGGCGTTTTTGCTTACTTTCTTCATATCAAGAGGTAAATGGGAAATGAGTATTGAGTATAATGTATCGAATTTGTGAAATAAAATAATTTTCATTTAAAATGTTGATTTTTGAAAAAATCTAAAAACACTTAATATTTCCGAGAAAGTTGAAGATAGGTATAGGACATTGTACATGAATTATGTCTAGAATTTCCTGAAGAATCCAAAAAATAAATAATATACAGGGGGTTGGATTCGAAATAAGAACCCTATATAATTTAATTTTCTTGAAAAATATGCGCATTTTTAATTACAAATCGACGTGTTCGAGCGTTTTTCCGCCTCATTTATTCGTTATCGAATTCATTCCATTTGGCTGTTACACTCTGTAGAATGTCGAAGGAATACCTTGCAACAGCAGAAATGTTCACATCAGGACTATTAAAAGGAGGATTCGGATTCAAACACGGATCAAAGAACACGAACTGTGTTGTCGAACGAAGAAGTCTGCACTCGATCGGATGTATTTGTTGGCACCCCCAAAATATTTTTTTCATGGGAATTTACAGTTTTCATTTGCGACACTCATTTAGGAACAGCCTCTTTTGCAGAGGTTCCAACTCTCAATTCATCAGTACAAATCACCCAATCTATATTTAACGGTACAATTCCCCATCGATCATCTGGTGAAAATCGAAGTCATATAACCGGCTGTAAATATTTGCGATGTAAACATATCAAAAAACCCTTACCTACTCTACTTCTGAGAGGTGATAAATTTTGAGCCTCGAGATCGTAAATTTTCCTCCCGTTCAATAACGGCTCGTTAAGGTTTAACGTAGACCTTAACAAGCCAGAAATGCTTCCGCCTGGATGTTTTCCTTCTTTTCCAGAAGGAGCGGAATTTCATGGATGGGATATTGAAAATTCTAGTGGGGATGTTTGAACTATGCATATTTCAGAGATTGGCCTAAAGGGGACAAGAAAGAGCGAGTGGAGTACAGTGTTGACTGCGTATGTAAACAAAATTTTATTGGCATTGAAAATATACGTTCTTTTTATTTCTTGAAATAATAGAGACAGGTTTTGATGGGATCGAAATAAATTACAAGAAAAAGGACAGGAGTACAATCAATGAAATTCAAAAGGAAAGAGATTTGTATTCACAAGTTTTGATTCAGAAGCATGGACTTAATAAATGTATAATATGGCACATGAGGGTAGAGGATTTTGTGGTTGTTCCAGAAATATGTTTTATGTTCAGTGAAATACCTCGATTTTTGAGATTTGGTGGCAATTTGTTCTATCTGTCTTCTGGAAATTATTATTGGATATATGCTCTAATAAGTGTGAACTATGATTCTTGCGGCGCATGCATAGTTTTGATTCAAACAAAAATTTCATGTTTTCTTATAGTTTAACCGAACGTTTTGTGAAAAAAATAGTCACCTCAGTGCCAAATTAAGAAGAACATTGATTAAGGTTCTGAAGTTGTATAACTCACTATACTTCAACCAACGGAAACAGGAAACAGAATATGTTGAATATAAAAAACAAATAGAAAAAAATTTCTACGAAGATTCAACATTTTTTCGAATATTTATTAGCGGAAAGAAGGAACAAAATAAAATACCAGCTACTATGAAGTTCAATTACTGTTCTTTGAGCAATGCATAATATATTTCCAAGGCGTTCAACGTTCAACTAACATGAAACAAGAATCTAGTATTAGAAGTCAATTGAATACTTATCGAAGCTAATAACAAAATATTGATACTTTCAGAAGTTGAACTGTCACAATTGATATCACAATAAAATAGGGGAATCACAGAAGAGGCAAAAGTATAGAATATGAAGCAGGATAACGATACGGCCAAGACTGCGTTACATCCCCTCCAACCGGGACTTTGTGCTGGTAGCATCAGAAATTTGTTCATCAGTAGGAACGTATGGTCGTAGCTGACTAGAAAAATGTTTGATTCTGATTTCCTGTGACCGTAGTCTATCCCAAAAATCGTATTAGAAATTCTTCTCAAAATTTGGACAGGACCGATTCTTAGTTCTTCCAACTTTTAAGTTAAGTCGCCGATCTCAAAGTTATGCTTTTTTCTGTTTTTATCGATTCCTTTTTTGATAATATCGTGCGAAGTTAATGAGTTATGGAAAGCAGTGTTTCGATCTTCCTCCAAATCATTATGAGGTAGAAGTTCTTCAGGAACAATTCGGGATGTTTTTCCATGTAGAAGGTACGAAGGTGAAAACTTTGTGATGCTGTGTACTGTATTATAATGATCTTGTACACAGTCTTTTGCGATTTTGGACCAATATGTCCACATTTTTGATGGACTTCTTCTATGAGTTCTTTTCCACAATCCTAAGAAATATTGATTCTATCATTATTGAAGAAAATTCCTCCTTTCTGGACTGCATTTTTATATTGGCAATCTTCACATCCTTGTGATCATTCATTATATCTTTGATTTCGAGTCAGTTTACAAATATTCAAGTTAAAATATGTGTGTGGAGAATTGGTGTCCTTTAGAACCAGATTAGTCAGTTGCAGAATTCACTGCAAAAGAATTTAGATCCACAATTATTGCTGACAGGAGTGTAATGAATATAGCTGCTGGAGTGTACAGTGATCACTTTAAGAAGTTAAAGGACAATAATCTTAAAAAGTTGTAAGAGTTGAAGTATACTTAAGTATGGATGGTTATCACCGTCCCAATCTTAGATCATACAGGGTGATATTTTTAAGTGAGGAAGGATTTTTGATCTGAATTCAAGATTCTGCATTTTTGTTTCGAAATACATGAACTTGAATTGTAAAATATTTTCAAGCGGAATCTACGTCCGGTTCTATCGGAAACGAATTTAAACTTCGTTATTTCGAATGCAACAACCTGTATATTTATAAGATATTGTATCTTCAGCTTGGTAGGTAGTTGACAAGTAACCAAAACTCGTGTTGCTCTAAAATAAGAGTTTTATTTTTATATTAGACATGATTAAAATCTATATTATTATATTATATTATTATTGCCTAAAATAAGAGAAACGACAATAAAAGTTTATTTTTCTACTTATCAACTGATTTTATTTACGACGCAATCTTTCAATTCTCTTCTGACAGTATGTTCTCTCTCTCTCTCTCTCTCTCCTAGGGTCAGTGAGACTATTAAGCATGTGCGATAACGGAGAGTGGGAAATTAGGGGCATCGCGGCGATTAGCGGATGCAGTTTATTTATTTTACCTTTTTTTTCCTAACTTATCCACTTTTTATTCAGTATTAATTTATTTAACAACACTTACCTGCCCATGTAATTGCAGAATTGTTAATGGAAATAATATAGGAATTATATGATATATATAATATCAATAACTTCTCACATAATGAAAAAAACCCAATAAATCATTAATTAATTTCTTATATACAGGGTGAGTCTTTGACTTGTACCTATATTTTAACTGTAGATTCCTCTCATCAAACGAAACACTTTCTTCCTATACAATTTTTCAAAATTCGGTTTCGTTTGGAAGATACAGGGTGTCGAAAATCCATGAAAAAAACACTTTTCTGTTTATATCTTCGGAACCGTTATTTCGAATGAACTGAATTTTGGTGAAGTTTTCACTCTCTTCATGATGCATATTTCCAAATCAAAACTTATTCAATATTCCTCCTGGTATAAAGGTTACAGCGTAGCCAACTTATGAATTCACGAAAAAATACTATAAAACCACTCGAAAAAGATAAACAGTTCAAATTTTCGGAAGAACCAATCGGTTTAGAAAATAAAAGTATTCCTAAGTTTTTTCAATAAAACGCGTCGTTTTCGAGTTATTCCCAATTTTACCCTGAAAAATTTGACGAAAAAATCAAAAATCATAAGAAAAATCTAGATGCAACCCTGGCTTTTCAATATCACAGAATGGCACAAATTAAGGAACTCTATACAAGGTGAAATTAATGAAAAATACTATGATAGGTACCTGATAATCTGTGTCGATGTTTCTTAACAATATCCTTTTGGAATTTTATAAACTCACTTCACGGTTATTATCACATTAATTCACTTTCACTGATAATCTTTTCACATCAACTTTTCGCATTCTCCAATCTCCACTGTGAATAAACAAATCGACAAATCTCCATCAAGCCGCTTTACGCAATGCTTCCCGCATGCTTACTTCAACAACCACAGATCAACGGTCTTGCGTATTAAGATCGTAGCGCTCTATCGGCGAGAATCAGAACATTTCTAAAGAGGCACGACAAGACGCCATCAGCCAAAAGTAAACAAAACTGGTGCCTTTGCGTTAGTTCATCCGTTAATGATAGAGGACCTATTGCTTCGTTGTGGAGAAAATCAACACAATCTGGCATCGTCTTCTCGAACGTTCTATGATGAGTTCATAGAATATGGTTCGATGAGTTAGGTTAGGTCATTGACCTGTAATCATTTGACCTAATTTAATGGAGTTATGTTCGATTAGTGTAAAAACAATTCTTTTTTATATAGTTTTGGGAGAAAGGGGAGAATATAAGCAAGTTATTAGTGCCCACAAACTAATCTTAATGTAAATCGAAGGAGGAACTCATTTCGGTAGGACAAATAGGATGTATTGTTAAGTGCAGATATAATCGAATGAAATTTACTGTTTTTGTTAAGAAATATCGTGTTTTTAACATTTTTATTCGGATAAGGTTAGTACTTGAGTATTCCCTAAATGTATAAACTCAATTTCAAACGAGAAATATGAACTTTGCATCAATTCCAGAAGATCGTTTCAGGGGCGTTTTAAGCCCAACTTTTTTTTCAAATATCTCTTTAACAGAGCCGAATTCGGAAAAATGGAAAATAAAAAAAAGGTTTCTTTTGACCTCAAAAATCTTCAGTTAAAATATATGTACTCACCCTGTATATATATTCTTTTGAAAGAGAGAATTACATACTGTTTTCATCAAACAATACATGTCATATGGCACGTGTGAAGAAATGGCGACAAGGAACAGATTATATAAAAGAATAAAATCTGTTTCCCGCTCAAAATATAATCAAAACATCATTCAATACTTTCATTAAAATTAAAAAAATGGAATAGAAAAACTACAATTTATAATTTTAATCATCTCCTTCCTCTTCATCGTCGTCTTCCGGCTGCTGGTAAATTTCAAACTGGTCTTCATTATGGTCTACAACGACATTTGTCACAAGTTCTTCCATGATTTCGGGGTCAAAGGTTCCATCTTCGTTTATGTCGCTCTGATTTGTAAGAGCATTGCCCATTACATTGTTCACAAGCTATATTGTTCAAAATGGGCGTTATAACCATTACCGCGAATTGAACACTATACTTTATCTTCGACTTCTTCAGAAAAATTCGAATTAATCTGCATTTTCAAAATTGACAACATTTGTCAAAAGCGGTTTCCGTGTTCGAAAATCGAATCGATATCGAATCCCGTAGAAAACGTCAAAAATTCACGTTTTCCAAATGCAATTTTTGGATATTCAGACCTTAGAAAATGTAGAAATGGATGGCGCGAACGTTACCTTGATGTCTGGAATAGAGTTCCCCATTGACTCGACTGTTCATTCATTTCCTAAGCTACATTTTTCCTATTTGAATTAGAGTGAGTTATAGGCGTGAGTTATTATTACCTCACACTATTGGTTTATAGAGACTATTAGATCAAAATCAGTTGAATAATGAATATATTATTCTATTGAATTCAATATTGTTGAAAGAATGGACATGAATAATCCCACCAATATTATTCTATGGGTGTAGATAAAAGAGCATTGCGAGCCAGCTTTCCTGCATCCGCATCGCGAACCACAACCACTCTTGCAGTTGCAAAAAATTGTATTTAGCAAATCTTCTGGAGCAGTTGGTAGAATTGTTATGATAGGCTCCAGAAAATCGTTTCGCATTGCCCAACCCCATACCTGGGGATTCAAATCATGCCCTAACCAAGTTTGAACTGGATAATGTACACGTTTGAAATGTTGATGAGCAGCTGCACTTGTTGGTGGAATATTTGAAAGCTGCACAGGTTTATTAAGTTCAGTAGACTTGACGTAATGCATATAACGAAGATGATCGAGACTTTTCACAGATTTCGGAGCATTATAGACTGCCAATAAGGTTTGAGTTCCACGCTCTAATAATCTCTGGGCCGAATAATTTTCTTCCTCAAATTCTGCAGCTACTTCATCCAAATTTGTCTGTTTCTCAAAATTTTCTAAAAATGATTCTTTTCCTATTTAAAAAGCGCAGAGGGTATGTCACAGCCACTCAATGCCTGCAGAAATAAAATATGTGTTTTGGTATGAGGATAATTATCAAAACTTTTAGTAGAGTATATCTCCGTTTTTTCATTTCCTTTCCCAACTTGTTTGAAAAAAATTCGACAAAATATTAATAATCATTGAATTGTCGAAAGTTCATCAACTATATAAGGCGCGTTTTCGGCCGGAGGCTGAACTGATGCTGTGACTGCGCGCTCTCCGCCCTCTATCTCGAAAACGGTTCACCGTATGAAAAAATTTTTTTCAACAAGATTTCTGGAGAATTTTATATTCTACAATATTGATAATATTCACAAATAGCAAGAAACCCATATAGGAAATGAGATATTCACAAAAAAGCGCAAAAAACCGATTTTTGTGACCTTTGACCTTGAAATTCAATAGTTGCGTACACCCTGTGCAGGTTTTGAGACAACTTTCAGGGAGTCAATATACAAGTATTCACAGACTTACAGCTTGGTATCTCGAATTACGAGATTCTTACCTAATTTACCTGAGCCTAAATGACTGGACTATTGTGTATTGTGATAAGTAATCTGTATAACAGAGCATTGGAAACAAGATGATCAATTATTAAACCATAACATCGAAGGATTCTACTTAGCCAGCTCCTTCTGTCGTAGTGAATACAAGCACGGAGGTAGCGCCGTATACATTAAGCAAGGGATTAGAAGTTCAGAAAGAAAAGACCTTGTAAAACTTTCGATTGAGAAGATCCTGGAAATAGCAGCAGTGGATGTCAAAATAGGCTCCAAACATAATATAACTATTCTGTCAGTTTACACTATCCCAGGGGAAACAAAAGAATTTATCAAAAAATTGGAGGAAATTCTACAAATGATCTGCTGGAATAACAAATCTGTGATGATAGAAGGGGATTTTAACATAATCATCTTAGACAAAAATCACAGAAACACAATGAACTTTCTGGAATTATTAGAATCATATGGTATGGAACAGAGCTGTGCCAAAGCATTGTGCTTTGTGCTCGTGAAAGCACTCGAAGCCCTTTTGTGCTCCCGAGCACTGTGCTCCCAAGCACTTTTCAAAAGCAGTGCTTAGTGCTTAGTAATTGGAGTGCTTCGTCCAAAGTAATCCCAAAAGTGCTCCCGAGCACTTTTGGGATTACTAAGCACTAAGCCCTGAGCCAATGTTGTACGAATTTGTTTTTACATCAATAAAATATTAAATCAACATTTCCTTACATGACAGTTAAATCCCAAAACTGTTTGGATTACAATTACAGAGAGATGATAATGAGTAAACTTGATCATTATGGAAGGAAAATTGAAGGGCCCATGTGTATTTTGTAAAATGGTTATTTGTGCGTTGACAACTTATTAATATCAATAGAAAAAACAAATGCCAATATTCTGATTTTTTTCGTTTTCATCTGACCAAAGATTCTTATACATATAGACAAAATCAAAACGTTACATAGTTCATCGAGTTCTAATTTTGATACTTCTTCGTTATTTGTCACTGCGCGCAAAAATGTTTTGCAACTGGTTTGCTCCTGACAAATCAGTGCAAGAATTGACAGAGGAACATTTCGATTTTTCCTTGAATTTTTTATGTAATTTTGTTTCAAGGACTGGGCGTTTTCAGAAAAAAAGTAAACTCGAAAAATTCAGTATATCTATATTAATAAAAGGCGATCTATGGTTGGTTCAAAACTTCGAAATGCCATATTGTTCAAACGATCGCACCAAATTGGACAATTCTTTTTTTATTGTGTTTATTATTGTTAGGGCAAGGTTTATATAACAAAATGTTCCCAAAAAAATCCTACAGAAAAGAAAAAAAAGCCTTCCTTTTTCTTACCACCCATAGAATTATGTGTTACCACCAATCGAGCAATCATAGAGTACTTATATTAGGCATTCTAATGACCTGTCAAAACAAATTCTCAATATGGCGGCTGAGGGCAAACCATAGAACTCATAGTACATGTACCTTAGAATATAGAATCATTATTTTATATTCTATGACATGTACTATAAGTTCTATGGGGCAAACAACGACTTATGCTTATGACACTTCAGAAAGTTGTTTGTCTATGGTTTGCCCTCAGCAGACGCCATTTTAGGTCACGTGATTTAGAATGCCTAATAGGTTTTGACCTTTGGACGAAGGAGGTTAGTTTTTCTTCCACAGAATCGCATGTCAAGTGAATAGTTAAAAGTGCAGTAGGTCTTACCAACGGTATAAGAATATTCCATGGGGATTAATAGTAGTAGAACGAAGTTCCACGGTATTCAATAGAAATGCAATAATAAAATAGAACGTTGTGAAGATATAAGCCATGAAGTAGTCTGGCAACAGTGCATTTCATTTTCTTGAAGGGTAGGAAATTCAGAAATGGTATAGACTGTGGTATAGAGTAGAGTACGAATGGCGATGTATACAATTATTGTGTTACTTGCATAGAACTTATAATAACATGGAAGGCTATTATCAGATCCAAAGCGGGTAAAGATCTCAAGTTGGTGGAACAGTGAATTTTCACCGGAATGTAAAGTAAATGTGACGATCAGCATCAATCGTAAGTTGTCCATTTTCATCTTTTCTCTATATTTCTGAAATCTTTCTGATTTATATTTGGGTAATAAATATATTCGCGGAAATGACTGAATCCAAAATTGCCCATAATTAGTAATTGACATATTATTTTTGTATTTCTGTTTTGTGTGACAGCTCATATCCGTGGAAAATATGACAGTTGACAGATGACATTTGACATTCGACAGATGACATCTGACAGATAACATTTGACAGATGACATATGACATTTGACAGATGACGTTTGACAGATGACATTTGACGTTTGACAGATGACATTTGACAGATGACATTTGACAGATGACATTTGACATCTGACAGATGACATTTGACAGATGACTTTTGACAGATGACATTTGACAGAACTTTTATTATGCCTAATTTATCTCCTGCTTGAAAAAATAGCAATGGTAAGTTTATACAACTTAAACGGGGGTTTCACAAAGCATATCACCGGTGATCGGAGCTTGATCTAGAATCAACTCAATTTGACAGTACAGAAATCAAACCAAGCCGTTGATCACTGGTGATTACGATTTGTGAAATCCACAGTAAGTATAGGCACGGCCTTCTTAAGATAAAGATGGCTATGGTATAGGTATCATTTAGGCGAAACAAAGTTCGCCGGGCCAGCTAGTTTATGAATATTATCAAACAGAGAGATCCAGGAGCGAATAGCATTTTTCTCTTTCGTTACCAATAAGAATGTATTACATATTATGTTGAATCGAATTCAAATTTTTTAATATCACATACACCTATGCCAACAATTTCTTTTCTGATTAAAATAACCTCACTATCAATATTTCCTTTAAAAAAAGTGCTTAGGGCTTAGTGCTCGAAATGTCGAATTACTTTCACAAAGTGCTTAGTATTCGCGAGCCTTTTGTGAAAATAAGTGCTTTGTGCTCGAGACTCGGGAGCCTTTTTATTCAAGTGCTTAGTGCTTAGTGCTCGAAGCACTTTTCTTCAGTGCTCGTCACAGCTCTGGTATGGAAGTCTGCATAAATGTACCAACAAGAACAACACTGTTCAGTGAAATATGTATTGATAACATACTCACAAACGAATCTAACTACACAGTAAAAACAATAAGGACAAATATCTCAGACCATGATACAGCACAGATTATAACAATTCAAGAACAAATGTAACAAAATGAAGAATATCAATACAGAAGAATTATAACACCCAATAACATGCAAAACCCAATTGTACGACTCTTGATCATCTGCACTGGGACTCTTTGTATAACTTCCCAGAAGAGGACATTGACAAGCAATGGAATATGTTCACAAATATATTCAAAAAAGAATTAAATTATGCTTGTCCACTAAAATCAATTATAACTAGCTCTAAAAAACTCCAGAAACTAGTCATCCAGAAGATAAAAGACTGCAAAACCTGACTCGACGTAATTACATACTTGTAAATCTTTCAATCCAATTTTTATGGAAGCATATAAGGGTGTCAAAAAGGAGTATGATAAAATGCTCAGAGATGAGAAAGGTAGGAGATTCAAAGAACAAATTCTAAAATCTGACAATAAAATGAAAACACTTTGGCTTTGGAAGATATTTTGACATCCACACAACGTGGATATGTAAAAGGAAAATCAACATCTACAGCGGCGTATGAATTTATTTGTGATGTGATAAATGCGTTGTAGAACTCTGAAGTAGTAGTTCCTTGCTTCTGGATCTTTCCAGGGCATTATAGAAAAATAGAAAATAGAAAAATATTTATTCACCATCACAGTCATTGCCCTGTACAATAAAACTATCTTACAAAACAATAAAAGGAAAGCATGTCAACAAAAAAAATCTTCTTTAGCATATTTTATCCAAAAACTCCTTCACTGAATATGGTTCACAGCATATTATAAGTTTGTAAACTTCCCTCTTGAAAGACACACAGTTCTTTATTTCTTTGATTCTCTTTGGTAGTGATTCAAAAAGTCTTATCGCCATATAAAACATATTTTTTTCTGTCAGGCTTCGGGAATGCAATGGATAGAAGTACTTGACTTTTTTCCTAGTTTCGTTCTTATTCCTACATTCATCAAAGTAATGATAATTCTTTATGAAAAAAATCAGTGTTCGGTAGATAAAGAGTCCAAAACATGTTGGAATGTTATTCTCCTTGAAAACGCCACGACATGACTCTCTATACCCCAATCCATATACTGCTCTGATAGCAAGCTTCTGTACCAGGAATATTCGTTCCGCTGTCGAGCTGTTACCCCACAGGGAGATGCAATAATTCATCTTACTCTGGAAACATGCAAAGTACACAGTTCTCAGTATATCACGATTCACTTTTTTTCTTATTGCAAGTAGAGAGTAAACCACAGAGTTGAGACCGCCACACAGTTCTTCGCAGTGGTTTTTCCATTTGAGTTGGTTGTCCACCATAACGCCCAGCACCTTGCATACATCAGTGACCTCAATAGGTTATTCTCTGAAACTAAAATTCGATTGAAATTGTGAACTTGGCTTGCTCTCAAAAATTATGCTCTTGGTTTTACTTGTGTTGAGTGAGAGTCCGTTATTCTGACACCACTGATCTACAGTCTCCATTGCCTCAGTCAGCCTTGAAAGCAGATCTCCTTTTTCTTTTGCCGTCACTAAAATATTGGTATCATCAGCATATATATACAGGGTGTCCCACTAGTGCCGCAGCGGACGATATACGCGTAACGGACTGCGTTTTGCAAATTTTTTTGATGCAGACTTGATATACTACAAGAAGAGCACAATCTAAAAATATTTTCGAATATATAGGGTGGCCCTCAAAAGAGGAATAGCGGGTGACTTTGTTTTTTCAAATGGGACACCCTATATTCAATAGTGTTTTTCCATTCTCTGAAACTTCCTGCATGCTTTCGTATACTTTTCACATATTTTTATTCGACAGTTTTCGAAATATTGGCCATTTTGACAAAAAAATTATACTTGTAGAGGCTATGTTATGCAATTATATTTCACGAACCCTTGCACAAACCAATAACAGTTTTATATGGATTGAAAGACAAGACTTCAAAGTATCACACTCAGCTATAATAAAGCATCTCCAGCATACAGAGTGTCCACAAAAAAAATATCAACATGACGAATTTCAAATCGATTTTTCTTTATTTTTTCAAATGCAGTGCATATAATTTTTTTTCATCATTGTAATCACCATTCAATATACTTCATTTTTTGTCAAATACATGATATGCATATCTCTAACGGAATAGGATTTTTTAGAGTTTTTCCTCCAAATTCACATTTACTTTCGAATTCAAAGAGCTAATTTGGATTTTCTGTGGTTATTGGGAAGTGTCAAATTATTCTATTCAAAATTAACATCATTGCATCTTCAACTCGAATCATCATAGATTTTACGGATTGGATGAATACTCACACAATGATTTAAAAATTCCAAAAATACCAATGAGTTTGAATGTACAAGTTATGAATGCTTCAAAAAACGAGTTTCAAAACTTCAGGACACAAAAAAGTGCCCGCTCTTATCCTTATACAACTTTCTTCGAAAAAATGATATTCATAAGTTTCACAGGCACGCATGCAGATATTCAAGCTCCAAAGCTCAAAGCTTGTTCGAAATTTCTGGAAGATTCGACGTTCCAAGTGGAAACATAGAAAATTATCAAAAATGTATTTTAAAAAATGGGTACAGAAAGCAAGTTTCTGTCTTCAGTAACTGATTTCATCACATTTTTAAGTAGATACATCAAAACCTTCTAGTTCCTCATTTCGCTATAATATGAATTGAAGCTTCAAAGATGCTTATTCTGAGTGGAATATTTTGACAGTTCTCAATAACCACAGAAAAGCCAAATCTGCTATTTGAATTCGAAGGTATATGTGAATTTTAGGGAAACATTTCGAAAAAGCGCTTAAAAATCCTATTTCGTTAGAGATATGCATATCATGTATTTGACAAAAAATGAAGTAAAATGAATGGTGACTACAATGATGAAAAAAAATTATATGCATTGCATTTGAAAAAATGAAGAAAAATCGATTTGAAATTCGTCATGTTGATAGTCTTTTTGTGGACACTCTGTATGCTGAAGATGCTTTATTATAGCTGGGTAGGATACTTTGAAGTCTTGTCTTTCAATCCATATAAAACTGTTATTGGTATGTGCAAGCGTTCGTGAAATATAATTGGATAACATAGCCTCTACAAGTACCATTTTTTTGTCGAAAAGGCCAATATTTCGAAAACTGTCGAATAAAAATATGTGAAAAGTATACGAAAGCATGCAGGAAGTTTCAGAGAATTGAAAAACACTATTGAATATAGGGTGTCCCATTTGAAAAAACAAAGTCATCCGCTATTACTCTTTTGTGGGCCACCCGATATATTCGAAAATATTTTAAGGTTGTGCTCTTCTTATAGTATATCGAGTCTGCATCAAAAAATTTTGCCAATCTCAGACCGTTACGCGTATATCGTCCGCTGCGGCACTAGTGGGACACCCTGTATATATATGGGTCAAAAGATTTGTCAGCAAGCATGACTGGAAGATCATTGATGTATACGGTGAACAATAAAGGTCCCAAAATACTTCCCTGCGGCACTCCAGCATCCACAGTCACATCCTCCGATACATACTCAGATGAGTCCAAAGAAATCGCCACCCTTTGCTGTCTTCCACCGAGATAACTCTTGAACAACCGAAGCATAACATCCCTCACACCATACATTTCCAATTTGAATAACAGATATTCATGATTGACATGATCAAAAGCTTTTGACAAGTCAACAAAAAGAGCTGCTGGCAAATATCCTCTCTCCAGCATCTGTATTACCCTCTGCGTGAGCTCAAATATTGCCGTTTCCGTGCTTTTATCTTTAATGAATCCATGTTGTGATCTCGATATTATCTTAAACTTTAGTAAAAATTTCAGGGTTCTACTTGCCAAAATTTTTTCAAAGATTTTGGCAAATGCTGTAATGAGAGATATCGGCCTGTAATTGTTCAGATCATCAAAACTGCCCTTCTTATGGATAGGCCTAATCACAGATATCTTTAGACTGTCAGGAAAAACACCCCCAGTAAATGCACAGTTCATTATATATGACAAAGGATCTGCAATTTGTTCAATGCAGTGCTTTATCACAAATATTGGGATGTTGTCATACCCACATGACTTTTTGTTTTTCATTTGCTTTACCGTATTGATTATCTCACTTCTTTCTATCTTGAACATATAAAATGACTTCATCGAACGTTCAATGTAATTGTCCCCCTTAGTGCTTGGAAAAGTTATTTTGTTACTACTGACTGCACTGGTAAAATGACTACTGAACTTGTTTGCCAATTCAACCATATCGCAGCCATCCGCTCTGACATTAGCCATTGATGGAAGATTTTGTGCCCCTTTCTTGCCACCCTTTAATTCTTTAACTACATTCCAGACAGCTTTTGACTTATTTTCCGCATTTGATATATAGTCACCATAATATTTTTGTTTGGCCTCCTTTATGGCTGCATCATATTCATATTTAGTTTTTCTGTATTCGTCAGCATATGCTTTATCATGATTTGAAGCCACAAAAAGAAAGTCCAGTTTTGTCTTTAGAGAAATAATCAAAGGAGAACTTTTAATTTTGCCTGATGGGCGAACAATTTTTACCTCCCTTAGTGGGAAGCAAGCCTCAAAGATTGTATTTATTCGAGCAGAGAATATATTCCACATAAAGTTAATCTCGCTTTTAGGCAAGTCATAAATATCTGACCAATCAACTACATCAATCATCTTCCCAAATTTCTCATAAGCACTGTCATTGAACACTCTTACTTTCCTCGTTGAACCACAGTTAAGAGAGGTATGGCCAACTTGAAAAGTAAACTTCACACCAGAATGATCAGATATATGTCTTTCAACTACCCTTGTAACGTTAATCACATTAGATATAAAATTGTCTGTACATGTGACAGAAGTCCTACTTAGTAACACGAGTGGGTTCCCCAGTACCAAGACTCACCCCAATCGCAAAATCATCAAAAAATTTCTAGATTCTTCAGTGTCCTTTAAGATGTTAATATTAAAATCACCAGCAATTATGATTTTACATTCTTCTAGTAAACATTTGTCAAGAACTAATACCAACTTTTCAAAAAATACATCTATTTCACTCATAGGGTGGGAAGAAGGTCTATATAAAGAAACTATTATATATTTAGTATTTCCTTCCATACACTGTATAGCACAACATTCAAAAACTCCCATTATACTAATTGATTTGATATCCTCTCGCTCTATACATTTTGTTTCAGATCGACTGAAAATTGCAGTTCCTCCATGTCTACCTTTTTCGCGACAACAAGCAGCTACCATACTGAAACTTTCAAATTTATACGCTTTCAGTTCTTCCATTGATTTCCAATGTTCAGAAACACATAGATAGTCCACACAATGTTCGGTCAGCACTTCCTCCATCCTTAGAAATGAGGTCCCAATACACTGAACATTCTGATGAAATATATTGATATCTTTCAATTTGATACCTTGATTCATGAATGCCTACTAATAAAGCTCAACACGTATGGAATAAGAGGAGTAGGGAAAAAGTGGTTTGAATCCTACCTATCGAACCGTGAACAGCGAGTGATTATTGATGGACATGGTACAAGAACAGTATCTGAAGAAGCACTCATACAACTTGGAGTGCCACAGGGTGGCATTTTGGGACCTATAATGTTCATCATCTTTATCAATGACTTACCTAATAAGATACAACTAAGCCATCATATATCTATGATCAACTATGCAGACGATACAAATTTAACACTAAAAGCAGATACCTTCCCTGAAGTTACAAACCTTGTACAAACAACTATGCAAGAAGCAATGGAATGGTTTCAAACTAATAAGTTGTGCTTAAACGTGGATAAGACATGCGCTATTCTGCTGAAACCCACACATGCTGGCTTCGAAACTCCATCTCACATCCATCTGAATGATGGCAAAATGACTCTACAGAAGTCGGGCTGCTTCTTGGGACTAACAATTGATGAAAATCTGAACTAGGGCGGTATAGGACTACCAAACCAATAAAGGTATTATTGTCAATTTCAAGGTCCAGGGGGGGGGCATGTGCCCGCCTGTGTCCGCCAGTGGTCGAAGAGTTGAGTATTTAGCACATCCATATTGATTTTTGAGTTCTGTTATTGCCCTTTTTGGTTAATTTTCAGATTATGAGGATGTTTTGTTTCTAATTAAATCGTTTCTTTTTTTGTCACTCCTATATGATTGCTCATTTTTCTCTTACTGGTCGATAGATATTCGATATATGATAGATTAACGAAATGATTGTGCAGAATTTTCGGGAAAAATAAATAAAACCATTCAAAACGCAATGAATAGGATAAAAACGATGGATGAAAAGGAATCTGCAGATATGCGCTGATAGATAACTGATGTCTGGAAGCTGGAAATTAATGTCGGGAGTTCTTTGCAACTGTGCATTTTGGAAAAGTTACTTTAACTGTTTTTTTGTCAAATCAGTTTACCTAATTCACTTTTACCTGAGTGATTGATGAGGCGTGAAATATTTGGAGTGAGATGGCATCAATCATACTGGAAATACCGTTCCTCTTTCTCATTCTGAATAGACAATTTCAGTCCGAATTGGGATTGGCAAAAATCTTCCGAATCTCGTCTCATCGTCAACAAGTTTTCATCATTGCGCTGTTGGCACATCAGTTGCAAGATAACTTCGTGCCAAATTTGTATCGAAATATCTCCGATGATTGAGAGTCATTGGAAGGATTAAACGTACGTTTTTTGAAGATCTTTACATATAAACTCTGTAACGAAGTGTTTTCATGTCTATATTTTGTTACCCAAATAGGATTAAAAGAGTAATTCACATTTCAAGAATGAGCATCTCAAAGATGCAGCTTCTATACAACTTGTGTCAGCAAAACTTTTCGTTAAACAGCCAATTGATCTCTGCGTCATATCTCATGAGTAATCTGTAAAATTTTGATAGTCTTTAGAGGATAACTTGATCAGACGAGTTTAAACCTCATAGTCCTGGATCGTCGCCAGAATCTTTCATTGTGAATGGTTCTCATACTATATGTGTTAAGAAGGACGACATCAGGCTCGAAAGAAAACGCCAAACTCCAGAACGGCCCATGATGTTAAGTGTTGGTTATAGTTATATAGTTATAGTGAAAAGGGGTTACAGTTCACTGCGACCTTAAGGTCTATTGTGCCCCCTATCAGAGCTGTCATCATCACGCCTCCTACAGCTCGCCCTCCAGTTCCAGAGATTTGATAAAATCCATTATCTGGGATGGCTTCAAGGAGAATAACTCCCCACTTCTACAAGTTTCTTGTCCAAAGCACTCTTTCCTTTGGCTTGCAATGGCATAGCATTCCGTAACCAGGTGAATAGGAGTATCTTCCTCCTCCCCAAAAAATCTACACTCATCAGTGTCCGATAAACCCATTCTCAACAGATGCTTCTTTAGGCGACAATGTCCTGTGAGAAAGCCAGTGAGTATGTGAAGTTGGTTTTTACTGAGATCCAGATATTTTTTGGATCTAGCAGTTTCAAAGTTCCTGAGGAACTTTTTGGAATGATCCATCCCTGGGAGATTCCGCCAGAGTTTTTATCTTTCGGTTCTCTCCTTCAGCATAAACTCCTTCTTATAGGTGCATTTTCCTATACCACAGAAGGGTTCTGGGCCAGTGAGAGGCGTTTGTGCGCTCTTTCTGGCCAGTGTATTGGCCTCTTCGTTTCCTGCGATCCCCGAATGACCGGGAACCCAGATTAAAAAGACCTTATTCTTCTTGCCTACCTCATTGAGTTTGTTTCGGCACTCCCAAATCAGCTTTGAGTCAATGACGTAGGAGCTCAGTGCTTTAATAGCAGCTTGACTATCTGTATGAATAGCTATATCGCACTTCTGATAGTTTCTTTCTATAGATTTATATCTAGACATCTTCCGATTGCAAGTATTTCCGTTTGAAGGACGCTTGTACAGGAGCCTAACGATAGTGCACACTTGGTACTTGACCCGTAAATCCCAGCGCCAGCTCCTGTAGCGGTTTTGGAACCATCTGTATACCATTTTATTGTATTTTCTTTGAGATTATAGTTGGTGTATTCCCTTTCCCAGTCCTCTCTTTTGCTTAGCAATATACTGAAGTTTTTCTCAGTGCTTACTTTCTTGATCATTACATCACTAGGAAGGTTTGCAGATGAGGTGTAGTCATTTAGAGAGGACCAAGCTCTCTGAAACCTGACTCTCTCATTGCCTGCTCCTTCTCTAGATACTCTGAGGATGGCCTCATGGGCTACCCTATCAATCACTAGATGTGGAGGTGTGAGGACTGTGATGATCTCAAGTGCCCTGGTTGGGCACGTTCTCATAGCTCCCGTGATGCACACACAGGCAAGCCTTTGTACTTTGTCGAGCATTTTCCTCGTACTTGCCTGACTTGCCTTAGCAAACCAGGCTACTGCCCCATATGTGACTATAGGTCTTACAATCATGACGTACATCCATCGCAGTATTTTTGGGTTACAGCCCCAATTCCTGCCACATAGACGCCTGCACGCCATCAGAGCCCTTGTATCTCTGCCAGTAGCATTATCCACATGCTTATTCCACAGAAGTTTGCTATCTAGGGTTATTCCTAGGTATTTGACTTCAGACCCCCACTCCAAGATATTTCCGTTTAAAGCTAACGTTTTCATGGCTGGAAGTTTCCTCTTCCGAGTAAACGGAATTAATGTGGTCTTGGTTGGGTTGATGTGCAGCCCCACTGACAAGCACCACTGCTCAATAATTCTGAGGCCCTTCTGCAATAGGTCGCAGAGAGTGCATTCGAATTTGCCTCTAATTATCAGTACTATGTCGTCAGCATAGCCTACACATTCGAAGCCAAGCTTCGTTAGCCTGTGTAGAAGTTCATCTACCACTAGGCTCCATAGGAGGGGGGATAACACCCCACCCTGAGGTGTTCCACGAGTAGCTTTGACGAAAACGGATTCCTCACCCATCAATGTCTCAGCTATCCTCGTCGTTAACACCTCATACATCCATTTTAAGATGGTATTATTCACTCCTCGCCTCCCAAGTGCATCTCTGACAGACACGTGTGTTGTGTTGTCAAAGGCCCCAGATACATCCAGGAAGGCACACATGGCGATTTCTTTGTTATTCAGAGTTCTCTGGATGACTTCAGTCAGCTGATACAGAGCGGTCTCCGTTGAACGTCCCGACCTGTAAGCATGCTGAGAATTGTGAAGTGGTGCTTTTTCCAGATGCTCCGTTCTTATGTAGTTATCTACGACTTTCTCCATCGTTTTAAGAAGAAACGATGTTAGGCAAATGGGTCTGAAGGATCGAGGGTCAGTCCCGTCCTTTTTCCCTGCTTTGGGAATGAAGGTTACTTTTGCCCTTCTCCACTTTTCAGGTATTTGACCCAATGCTAAGCTGCTTCTTGTGATCTTCAGTAGATGAGGGAGGATCTCCTCCACTCCTTTCTGCAGGAGTATCGGAAACACTCCATCCACTCCTGGGGATTTATACGGCTGAAAGGTGCTTATTGCCCATTCAAGTCGTTGCCTTGTGAATATACTCTTAGCAATGTCCCAGTCCTCCTTGCGGGAGTTCTTGGTGTGCTTCATTGCTATTTCAGTATTACTTATGGGTTCACTACCCGGGAAGTGTGTTTCGAGAAGAAGAATGGATCGTTCCTTCTCTCCTTCGGTGTACGAACCGTCTGGCCTTTTAAGCGACATAGTGGGGTTAGTTCCCCCTTTTGCCATGACTTTCTGAAGTCTGGCTGCTGTGGGAGTGGAAGTGATGCTTTCACAAAAGGCTTGAAAATTAAGTCTTTTGGCCTTCCTGATCTCCTTGTTGTACTGAGTTAGTTTCTCAGTGTACCCTTGCCAGTTACTGTCTCGTTTGGCTTTATTGAAGAGCCGACGGACTTCCTTTCGGAGGTTTGACAGGTTGTCATTCCACCAAGGAGCTTCTTTACTTGATCGAGCCTTGGTCAGTGGGCAGCTGGAGTGAAAAGCCTCCATCATTGCCTCGCTTACCTGCTCAACATGTTGCTCCAAATCGTAATAACGGTGTTTTTCCCGCCCTATTACGATTTGGTCTAAATTATTCTTCAGATGGCTTCTATAAAGAAACCAATCTGTCTTTCTAGGATTTCGAATCACGGGTGGCGAGGTAGTATCTCCCTCCACCTTAAACTCGATAATTCTATGATCAGAGAGTGAAGGTTCATCCATCACTCTCCAGGAAGTGACATTCTTCCTGGCAGCGACGTTGACAATTGTCACGTCTAGGTGTTGGTTAAATGTAAGTACGAATATGCGATTTCTCTTTTCGGGAGAAACCCAACACTCTCTCCCATTCTGGGACGTCTTGGTCAAGGTATATCTTCCAAATACGCTGAAAGTTACGGCATACTTTCAGTGAATGCATTTTCCACAAATTATATTGGTGCTGATTATTAATTTCTGAACGACACATCTCTCGAAGCGAATCAAAACGCAAACAGAGAAAAAAACAGTTTTTCATTTTCTACAGTTTCATAGAATAATCAGGCAACAGTCGTGTGGGCGTGACTTTAGCCCAGGCGTAGGCGGCACTCCGTCTCGCAGCAGCTAGTTGTCATGGAAACACGGGGGGCCACCCGTGCAGATATTGATCTGTAGCAGAATCTTCTTTCTGTGTGAAATCAGCTCGTGCCGAAAAATTACATCAGCTACAATTTCAGCTCTTGCTTCCTCTAAACATATAATTTTGAAAGGTGGATATTATTCTTTCACTCGTTATGCCTTCCCTTTGAAGTTGCTCCTCTTTTTGCGCTCTTCAAGGTTCTTGATTCACTTGATTGTGAAACTTTCTTTCAGCGATGTTTTTCCATTTCGCCCGAATAAATTAAATGGAACGAAATTCTGCAGAAATAATAGATATCTTCATATAACTTTCAAGATTTGAAATAGGTTTGAAATCTCTTCCTTTCCTATTTCGGCCTCATGAATGAACTGTGATCTGCTCCGTGGTGAATAACCTTCCTTCGTCAAGGAAGCCTCCCGCAAAAAATCTGGAAATGCCTGATTAATATATAGAGTGTTTCAATGAAAGGTTTCCATCCCAACCATTCAATGAGACACTGACCATTGCTTCTTGTGAAACTACCGATAGATAAGATCTGAAGTGAATAAGCATTATTATTTTGCCCAAATGTAGGTTGTTGTAGAATTTTGACCTGGAAATGGTCATATACTATGAGGTTGGACTCACTGACGAATTTGTGGTAAAATTCAAACCATTTTATCATCCTTCCGTCCAGCCTTCAACACGATAACTTCCGAAAGAAAATATCTCAAGTGTGCAAATGTTCAAGGTACGTTTGAGATCCAAATGCTTCATTAAATTCAGAGTAGGTAATCAATTTCTGAAATTTCATTCACCTCATATTTACATCGAGTTGTATAACAATTTCCGAATCTAGATGATAGATGAACAAAGATTAGGTAGTTGTAAAAACAAGTGCTTAAGACTCCACATACATAGAATTTTTTTTACCCGCCTATGTTGAGTTTCGATATAATTCTAGGAGCAATAAATAAAGCGGTTACGTTAATTTATAGATGTCTGATACAACAAATACTGAAATTTGTTGTAGTTATAGCTATGTCCATGAATTAGATTGAAGAATAACTGGGTTCATAGTCGATATCAAAAAGGCAACGTTGCATATTATTCGACTGAATCAGCTGAAGATATTATAAAAAATGGAACATGGTTTGATTCTGTAGGAGTTATTATAATCATCCCATTACTTGTCTTTCTCTCTCAATATAGGGGGATCCAGGTATGACTCATATCGCAGAAAGGGGTCGATAAGAAAAAACGAAAACTCCGACTGCAAAATCATTTGATTGAATTGAAAAAATCAAGACCTAAACTTCATCAATATGATTTTGTGTGTGTTATGTCGGTTTCTATCGCTATTGTATTTGGGTGGAGGGTGAAGTTTTCAAATTGAGTGCAAAATTTTGTGCCATTAGCTCAACAAACACCATATAAAATGCTAGCGAATGATTGGCGCGGCATTCGAGATCCGAACCTACCCTGAAACTTTCAAGCCTCCAGGATTATCGTTTCGAGAGTAAACGTGTTTAAGGACGAACATAAATTGAAGTTCACCACGGATTCCTGATCAGGTAGTCCAACCTAGTCAATTGAGATTATTCTCGGCTTAAAATTGGACAAATACCGATACTGTGTCGAAATTATGAAGCCCGCGTTTGAGTATGACGAGCGCTGAAATGTAAATCTGAATACATTTTTGAAGGAGCCGGATCCTCCACCTCTGTGTAACGTAAATTGTAAATTCATAATACCTATTGCGACAATAAGGAAGAAAATACTCTGCAACGGAGTTTTAGAAAAAAGTATTTCAACTTCAAGAAGTTCGATCGAATTGAAAGTTCACACTTGTCGAAATGATTTTTGAAAATTACCGCATAGAAGAATGTATTTATAATTGATACAATTTTAATAGCAACTAGTTGCAGAATGGGCTCTTATTCCAATACGAATGCGAAATTCGAAAACGAGGGACGAAGGAGCGAGTTTTCGAACGCATGAGTGTTGGAATTGCATTCTGCAACGAGTATTTTAGACGATATTTCCTCTATTTCAGTCAAATTTCGTGAAATACTGTTGAAATTCAACGAAAAATTCAGATTATACCTATGTACGTCCTATTCACTAATGACTTCTGTATTATATCTTGGCAGTTGGTGTTACGAAAATTGACATTTCCAAATTGAAGTGTGTTGAATATTGACAGGATCGAAAGTCATTGTTGACAACAACGAAACGAAAAATATAACTGAAAACAGTGCTGTAATGAGTTCATTACAGCACTGTTTTAAGTACTGTAATGAACCCATTCCGATACTGAAATACAGAAAAGCTCTTATTCAACTAGCAATTTATACTCCATTCACAATTATAAAATCACAACTTGAAAATTTGACACATTCCACTCTGTATCGAAGTTATGACGTTTTTCAAAATATTTTTATGTTCCAAGTCAACACTATGTTGCGCTTTCTACATTTTTAGCGTATTTTTCAGAATGTATATTTCATTTTGGAGAACACAACAGAAAATTTTGAACAATATTCTACATATAAAGGAGTTTTTGGATTTATGATTGTGAAGATTTATCGATGTGCTTTGTTCTCATCATGATATTGTATGTGCTATGATTGTGAGGGTGCATAACATTTCTATTTCTAATTTTTTTTTATTTCAAATGAATAACAGTCTTATTCATTCATCACAAGGAAAATAAACATAATAACTAAATTAACGAATTTGTTTACAGCGAAACTAATAATTTCAATGCAGTAGTAACTGAGTTTTGGTTATAAATTAATAGATAAGCAAGAATGTCAATTCCTGAAAGCTTTATAGATATACATTTCATTTATTTGATCTTATGAACAAGAAGTAAAATATTCTGACGGTATAGTAATTTATTAGTCTAATAAATATTCATACATTGCTACCACAGTAGGTTTGTACAAATAAAATGGAATAGGTCAAACATATGCTTCACATTTATCATTCACCTGTTCCAAAATAAGACACAAACTCCAGGAATATGGAAAAAACTGATGTATTCTGGTTCAATATAGCCTATTTCTACTTTCGGCAAAGGATTGATAGGAATGAAAGCACCAGTTACACATTTCAAATAAATTTTGAGCACCAAAACCGATACCGAAACTAACCAAACTTCTGATGGGGCACCGGAATTTCGTTTGAAATCTTTCTAAACGGCCAGATACCTAAAAAACTTCGTTATCAAGTGTTTAAAAAGGTCGATTAGTACTTACTTTCGCTTCATTTATGCTTATAAATCGATTTTTGGTCCAATTCGAATTTGCCGTCCGTACTCACGCCAAAAGTCGTGAAAGGAAAAAATGACACGAAATTTCTCATATCGACGGGAAACTTCTTCTGGACGACGAAGAACGGAAAATTAGGCGATTTCTTATCGATATTTCGCCCCAAAATCGCCGATCGATTCGAACTAACAAAATGTGGAATATCTTTGATACTTTTACTTTGATATAAACAAAAAAACTGGCAACGTCGTTTTGTCATTAACAATATTCTCTGTACGCGCACAGACTTTTCATCAGGTGCACCAACTCCTGAAAACGAAACCATGACCTCCTATGTGATTGAATAAAAGTAAATGGAGTATATGTATTGTTCGGGTGGAATTTATCTACTCCATTTTGAAGCAGAGATCTTCAAACGATTGAGCTGAAATTTTTCATATACGTTTAATTTGGATGACAATACACGCGATTGACGTCATTCTATATCCAATATGGCGGACCCTCCAAGATCGTGGATTAGTTATTTGTGATGCATTTCTATAATGTGGGTAGCAATCGAAAGATCTTTTTGAAATCAACTCAAAAAATAATGTGACGTCAATCTAAATCTAATATGGCGGTTGGCGGAACATCCAAGATGGCGGAATTGTTATTATTTATGCACTTCTACAATATGGGTATCAAATGAAAGGGCTTGTTGAGAGTAACTCGGAGAATAATGTTGACGTCATTCTGAATCAAATATGGCCGAACATCCAAGATGGTGGAATAGTTATTATTTATGCTCTTCTGTAATATGGGTATCAAATGAAAGGGCTTGCCGAGCATAACTCAGAAACCTAGCCAGCGATGACTTAAAAGTGAAAAATAGATCAAAAGCAAAAAACAACCTATTTCGAAAAAAGACTTCAATTAAATGCTCTTCAAAGAAGAAAATGGAATTTTCCTCAATTCCTCATTTTACTCAAGCCAAGCCGTGGGGTTTGCGCGGTATACAGTTTTCCCAACCACACGCTCAGTGTTCAGTGTTCAAGCCGGTTTGCGCAAGCCAAACTGTGGTGAAGCTTGAGCGTGTGGTAGGCCTATTACAGAATGGCCTTGTCCTCCTAAACACACATCAGCCAAAGATCGAGTTGTCGCAAATCGGTCTCTTATGACCATAAGTCTTAGACCTCGATCTTGAACACTTCATTTGTGCCCCTTCGACGTCCGGTGCCTACTCTTTTTTGATTCTGGGCATGCTCAAACCACACTTGACAACATCTCATAACAGTAGTTGGATTTCTGTTCTTATCTACGGTTGGCGATTTCTCGAAACGACAACCCCGCCTTCTATAGACCAATGATTCGACCTCTTTCAAATTCACTAAGCTGGCGATCAATTCCGCGTACACGTGCTCTAGGCCTTTCAACAACAACTATACATCGACTTTGGATCTCCTCGAACAGCTGGTTTGTTGTAAAATTTAAAAAAATTGCAAAAAACTGATTACAATATCTGAGTAACGAAAAATGTTTACATGAAAAAACCTTCACGATTTCACTCCTTGCTATACTGTCTATGTTTCACCTGAAAAAATTAAACAGCTCCTTCTGGATGTTGCAGTTTCTTTTTCAGTTAGTATATATGTATAATGTATATTGAATTGCAAAACACCAAAAAAATATCTCTGTTTATCCTACGCTCCATTATTATTTTCCCAATTAACAGGCTCTATTATTGGCAAGCCAATCATTTCTATTTTGCTCCTTTCCCTAGAAAATCAGTTATCGATCAAAGTCACACGAGACCCCGAAGCGCGGCAGTTCAAAAGGGGTGAAGGTAGCCGCTTCCGACGTCCCCGGTTCCTATACATCGAGAAAATCTGTAAGTTTTCGAGATTTTCTGGGATAAAAGGCCTTATATTGGTCATCGTTCACCCTGAGCTTCTTCATTTTATTCAACGCAGTTCTTTAGTTGGCACCTCCTGAGGTGCATGTGAATGTGACTGTTGAGGGGCGCTAGAGTGCAACTTAGGCTATGGCTTCTTGACTAATGTTGCCATTTTGGTGGATGTGCTGAATTCTCCTTCAGGTTGAAAGCCATTTTCAATTTGTCCAGCCGTGCATCAAGGTCGTGTTCCTCAAAGCAATAATAGTTTAGGAAGCATCTTTAGCCGATACCTACTGCGAAGGAAAGGAGACGAGTCCCTAGGGCATTATTTAATTAAAGAAGACAATGCAGTAGAAAATGTTCCTAGCAACTTTCGAGATGATGGAGACGACTGTCCATCCGTCTATTTTTATGGCCTTTTTTCTCGATTTAGATCGGGAAAAAACCAGTCTTCTCCAGGATAAAGCCTGAAACCTGGAAACCTCTCGATTCTCTAGGCGAAGTTGAAGCAGAAAGGGCCATTTTTAACTCGATAAAACTTTTTTCACAGATATCCTGGCCATGATGTGAATAAAAGAGGAAAAATCAATGCAAAATAGCTTGGTATTCATATTTTTCATTATTTCCCCATTTCTTCAGGAAAATTGATAAAACTTTGACATTTCGCCAATAAAATCACCCGAGTTCTACGATGAGGATAACTACTTAAATGGTAGATCTGCTGGCCCATACTTGTTTTGTAATTATATGTAATTCTTTCCATAGCATGCGGACAAATTGAATTTCGTTTAGCCCAATTTGTCTGAGAATATTTTATTTTTTTTTTACTTTTACTCCATGAAGGTTGATTGTTTTATAAAGAAAGGACCAAATATAATAGGTGTAGAATATGACATAAGATACTGTAATTCACAAGTTATTCGGGTTATTCCTCTGAAATGAAACCCTATGTATTTTGTAAGTACTTCCCCTACTAGCTTATTCTTCAATTAAAATTTCAGATCTGCATTGGTTTCAAGAATCGAACACATAAATATATATTTTTTCAGTGGTTCGCCCTTATCTCGTTCTTCTGAAAGGAATATTGAATTTGTACTGAGTGATGATAATCAAAAATATATAGAATCCTCACACCGGCATTTAGTGTAAAGAAGATACCTCAGACTAATAAACACATAAAACAAAACGAAAAGTCATAAGATCTCGTGTAGAGCCAAGCCTTTAACCCTCCAGGTCCTCACTCTACATGACCTACATCGAGAATTTTTGCTAAAAATTATGGCTTGGCTACTTTGCAGATATCGTGCTGATTCTCCCATCGTGAGGATTCAAGTCTTTGAGATTTAATGTCGTATTTTGCATCAGCCTACATTTCGGCGAAAATGTAGATGTTTTCGAGTTGAGCACATGTAGAGTTAGCCTTGTAAGGTTAAAGGCTTGGCGCTATAACTTTTTAACAGTGTATGTGTTGAGCATATTAGTCTTGGCAACCTGTTTCACTCAGAAGGATTTTGGTGCACCTATTTTTTGCGCCCCATCGTGTATTCTATTTTTCATGGCCTTCTATTTTATTGTATTGAAATGAATAAGTTAGGTAAATCTGTCTAATAATGTTTTCTATAGGTGTCAAAGGAGAAATTATTAGTATCTCGGAGCTCTAATTTGTGGTTCGAAAAAGTAATCGAATTGTTCATTGATTTCTCCAGGGTAAAATTAATTTTTGAACTTTGTTTTCAATATAGGAATAGGTTTGACGTCTGCGATAATAATTAGAGAAAGTGCAGACAATTTTTTGAAACTCCCGAAGAAGAGATACAGAGGAGGAATCGAACCTGCGTCACCCTTTTATTTAATTGGTTTATTTCTATAGAGTAACAAATTAAAAAAAATGTACTAATGGAGTTGAGTGATCAAATTAATAAAATCGTCTTTATCTCACAAACACGATTATATACACATTGTCCAAATTGAACACGTTATATTCTTCATAGTATGCGGTCCGACAAAAAAGGCAGATATTATATACATATTTTTAAAAATTCAAGTCATGTTGAAATTTCTCGAGGAAAGTCCAAATATCGTTCCTTGACAAATCAAACCTATTCGAATATGACGTTTTCATTAAATATCTAAGTAAATATCTCAAATTTGTTCAAAACAGATAAATCTAATAATTCGCTAAGGAATATCAGAAAATAAGTAAATTCGTTTGTTTCCGAAAAAAATGGCATTTCATGTTTCTCTAGTGCATTACTCAAACGAAGTTTAATCAACTCAAATTATTGAAATCGATCATTATGCCACTATCATGTATGATGCCCAAATATCAGACGTTACCAGATATCGTGATAATCCACCAGCCAAATTATGGCCCCCTTGTTCCCGCACTGGGTAAGTTGGACCCGCGTGCCCGACGAAATCCGGGAGTGAGAGAGACCGTTTCCATGGCAACTATTAAAGATCGATACCGAAGCGCTATCGGGCTGTGCAGGCTCCCGCTGGAGCGGTTGGCCTGGCATCATTTCCCGGGGAACTTTGCCTTTTCCCGAGTTTTCGCCTCATGCATGGGATGGGCTGGTCCTAATTTAGCACAGCTGAATTTCCCAACTTGCAACAAACTTCGCAGGAGATTGATGATTCAATTCAATGTAATTTCACCTACTGTCTTTCCGAAACAATTGCTCGTTTCCACACGAGAACGACTGACGGACGGAAGATCGCGAATCTTTTATGAATTAGCGTTGTTGAAGAATTTGGAAACACTTCCTACTAGCTACACCTCGACGGGCCGACGGCGTTACATACCGCCAGGGTAAATTTATATACAGGGTTCTCGGTTCTGCTAAGCTAAAGTAATGCATCAAGAATATTCTATAAAACTTTGCTGATATCAGTAATATCCTGATATCACAATGACGCATAACACTTCTGATGCCATATATTTTGTTACCACTGTACTTCCGGTAGAATAAGTCGGTTTAAGCTTTCTGTGAGGAATTAGAATAATGTATTTGTCTAAATTATCAAAATCACAAATAGTGATGAAGAAAGTCACAAAATTCTTATTTTTTTCATTCATGATGGAAACTACGTTGAAGATAAAAGCAGGTCTGACTACACAACCATTGCCCTTGAATGCCCTTAAAATCATCTGAGATATTCTGGGAGAAGAAATTTCCCGATAACATTTCGAATTTTAATATTTTCAGAATTACATATAAATTCATGCAACTGATAATATTGAATCAATGATGTTTCTAGTTTTTCATTTCAGTTCGACAATTGTTCTGCACATCTATATGGCTGTTATTATTGTTTAAGTGTCAATCTTTCCTCTATGGTTAGAATGGTTTTTAGGTAAGTAATAATCTATGATAAGTATGTAAAATGGTTGTACCTAATATGGTTGAAGCATATATCTACTAATACCAATATGGATTATACCCCTGCTTTTCACAGCCACAAAGTGAAGCCAAATCTTTGGCAAGGCTTGAGTTGTACGCTTGCGTCAACTGGAAATTCAAAAATTGCGAGAAATTTAGAGGTTATGTTTATTTTGAAAGACAACAAGAAAATAGATATCCAGAATGAAAATATGTCACTCAAATACTTTCAGTTCAATTTTAGAATGAATAGGAGTTAACAATGACATTAAGGACTTGAAGAAAACAGAATAAAGCGATTGAAACATTTCACATTAAATTGTGAGGTTACGATCGAAACTATTCACATGAAGTTAAGAATGGCATACGTTTTACGACATAATTCGATGTGTCAGAGAGAGATAGAATTGAAAAAATATTTTTATTCCCAATATTGCCGCACAAGCGCAGATATGGATTGTTACCAAAGCCCAGCTTCAGTTTTGATTAGCTCATACCCCATATACGAATTATTAGATATATGGGTTGAAGATTGTAATGAAACAGAATAAAGTTATTTTATAAAAAAGATTATTATTCATAAAATAACATCAGCACACTGCTCCAAAGTAAATTCAATAGGGTTATGGGTCCAGGTCGTTTGCTGATTGATTGTTTTAATGTATATAGATCACCAAAGGCACATATTGATAATTTCCTAGCAAAAATGGACCAAATTTTTGAAAACATTGTCCAACTTGATATTTTCGGTAATTATAGATGGATTGTATCTGGGGATTTCAATATAGATGTTTTAAATGAAAGCAAAGATAAGGAAAAACTATGCAATTTATTCAGATGCTACAACGGAGAATATAAAATAAATGAACCAACTAGGGTAACAACTGAAAGTTCAACATGTATTGACAATATTTTCTGCAATTTCAAACCGGTCACTGTCAGTGTAGAAAACCTGTACATGGGAGACCACCTCGCCCAAATTATGACTTTTCCATCTGAAAGAAAAAATATAGTAATCAAATATTCAAATGTCAAATATAGAAAAATTACAACAACAGGTATAAATATAATTAGGGAAAAGATCAAAGATATGAACTGGGAACATATACTCACTTCTTTGTCAGGAGAAGATAGTTTCCGATGTTTCTTCGATAAACTGAGATTCTGGTTTGATTTAGAATTTCCTGAAAAAAACAGAAAAATTGGTTGCAATTCTTACAAAAATAAAATACAAAATAATAAGGAAATTAAAGACATCAAAAATAAATTAGAAATACTTGACACAATTTTTAGAGTAACTAAATCTAAAGAAGTATTCAAAAAATATAAGCTGTACAAGGAAGAGTTAAGAAATCATATTGAAAAAACAAAGAGAGAACTGAATGAAGAGCTCATAAATAATTCTGAAAATAAATCAAAAACAATATGGTCCATCATAAAAAAAGAAACCAATAGAAAGAACACTACTAAAATAAATGAAAATTTGAATCCTGATACCTTTAACAATTATTTTTCCTCAGTAACTCATCAAATTAAAGAAAATATGAACTTGCCACCTAATGTCACAGATGAAGCACTTAAACTTCTTCAACAAATCAATCTAAAAAGGGATAAATTGACTGGATTCGATGAAACTTCGGAGTTTGAAATCCTGAGTATCATGAAAATAATTAAGGGAAAGGAAACTCAGGACATTTATGGTATGACAACCATATTTATTAAATCCCTATCAATAGAAATTGCCCAACCTCTCAAAATAATATTTAATAGGTGTCTATCTGAGGGTGTATTTCCTGAAATGCTGAAGATTGCAAGAGTTGTGCCAATATATAAGAAAGGGGATGAAAACGAACCATCTAATTATCGTCCAATTTCCATCCTACCAACTATATCAAAGATACTGGAAGAAATCATCAAAATCAGACTTTTGAGACATTTTGAAGACGGTGAAATGCTTGGCAAACAACAACATGGATTCAGGAACTCCAAGTCCACAACAACTATGCTACTGGAGGTCATGAAGGAGATAATTATAGCCTTGGAAGAGAGGTGGCCCTCAAAGATTATTTCAAGGGACTTATCGAAGGCATTTGATACAGTGGATCATGATATCCTTGAGAGAAAAATGAATTATTATGGATTGGAGGGTGCTGCATTGAATATGATTTGTTCCTTCCTTTCAAGCAGACAACAACGAGTCCAGTGGAATGGTTCAAGGTCAAATTGTAGGAACATAACATCTGGAGTTCCTCAAGGATCGAAACTGGGACCCTTGCTTTTCCTAGTCTACATAAATGATCTGAACTTGAAAAGAACATTTACTTAATGACTCTATTGTTTGCCGATGACACTTTCTTTTTCATGAAGGCCTCGGACATCACCGGTCTGAGAATGTTAGAGCATTATGTCCACTCAACATCAAACCACTGGTTCAACTGTAACTCCCTTGCTGTCAATGAGACAAAAACGCAGCAAATTAAATTAAAAAGTAATAAAAATGAAACCATGAGACTGCTTGGGATTACAATTGATGGAGCACTTTCATGGGAGCCTCATGTTCAGGAAACAAAAAAGAAACTTACAGTAGCAATTTACGCAATCTCTGCGGTGAGTAGATTTTCAACCAAAAATGCAGCTTTGATCGCCTATTTCGCTAATTTCCACTCCATAGCGACATATGGGATTCTCCTATGGGGTGCAACCACTCATGCACATGATCTTCTTATTCTCCAGAAGAGGGCAGTACGAGCAATAATGAGGCTGAAACAGACAGACAGCTGTAGACCTGTGTTTGCTGAATTAAAAATACTTACCATACCAGCAGTATATGTATTGGAGTGTGCAACCCATGTGCATACAAACTTAAGAGACTTTCCAGCCAATGCTATTTTCCACAAATTCAATACCCGCAACCGAAACCACCTAACAATACCATACCACAGTCGCAATTACTCACAACAAGGAGTGGACTTTTGGGGTCCTAAAATCTACAATAAAGTACCAGATAACATCAAGCAATTCCAAGGGAAAAAATTCAAGAAATGTTTAAAAAAAATTCTAGTTAAAATGCAATGTATAGTTTGGATGAATTTCTGAAAAATTGATTATTTCTGTAATTGTTGACGAAGCATGTAAATATTTTGATGCTGAAATAAATATTATTATTTTTATTATTATTGAAGGTAACCAAGATTAAAAAGGATGAACGCACGTGAGAAATTGAAATTCAACTTGAAACCCTTCTCTGGGGACAATTTTTTGGCCTGGAAGTTCAGAATAAGAAGCATCTTAAGGGAAAATGGAGTAATAAAAGCTATCGAAGAAGAAGATTTTGCGAACATTACCGAAAACGGCGAAGATGAAGGAAGAGCTCAAGCCATCATTATTGCAGGGGTAGCAGATAGTCACTTGGAATATCTTAAAACACAAAAGACAGCCTACAATATGTTAAAAAATTTAGAAAATAGCTTCAAGAATAAAGGAGTGAGAAGCCGATTATTTAAAAGAAGGAAATTAAACCAAATGAAATACAATGAACATGAATCATTAAATATGTTTTTAGTTAAACTAGAGGAATGTTTTTCTCAATTAGAAGAATCAGAAGACAAGTTGACTGATGAAGAAAAAATAAATTATATTTTAATGTCGATGCCTAAGAGTTACGACAATGTAGTTTCAGCAATAGAAACCATGGAAACACTGGAAATAACTTTCGTGAAAAACAGACTACTTGGTGAAGAAGAAAAAAGAAAGAAATCTGGAGATCAAGACGACAAATACCTGAATTGTGCATTTTCATGCTTTAATTGTGGAAAACCTGGTCATAAGAAGTATCAATGTCGAGCAACAAAAAAAGGGCCCCCTTCTAGAGGAAAAGGACAACAATACAATAATTATGGTCAAGGTCTGCAGAGAAGTACATACCATGGGCAGAGCAATGGTTATATGGACATCCACAACAATCCGATTCGAGGGAAAGGTTCAAGAAACAAGGATGGGACAAACAAAGACAGAGCCAAGCACACACATGCGAAGAAGATGAAGTAGTTTTTATGACAGGTGAGAATTGTTCAGTGAATACTGTTGATTCACTTATAAATTGGTGTGTTGATTCAGGTAGTTCAGATCACTTAATCAATGATAAAAATGTTTTTGATGAATATGTAGAATTGGAAATTCCTAAAAGAATTGCATCTGCATCTGTATTTATTTAGAAGCATTAGGTATTGGAAATATTAGAGTCAATAATTTCTGTAATAATAATAAGGTTCCTGGAATAATTAAAAACGTATATCTATTATGTACCAGATGTCAAGAAAAATTTATCTGTATCAAGACAATGGGTTGAATGTTGTTTTTTCAAATAATGAAGTGAATGCTTTTTTAAACAATCAATTGGTAATGTCTGGTCAGAAATTCGGTTCGCTATACAGGGTCTTTCACGAGGAACATCACCCATATTTATACGGGAAACTACTGAACGTATTTTCATGAAATTCAGCACTTATAAGTATTTCACGATGCTGATGAAATTAACTCAGAAAATATCCATTTTAGGGCAAGGGTGTGATGCATACACTCACATTATTTTTAACGTAGATTCAATATCTGCCATAAAAAAATGGGGTTCTTATTTGAAAAAATTGATTTTTCACGATTTTGTCATCCCTAACTTTGAAAGCGATTTTTTCACCCACTGTATCATGAATCGCGATTTCGATTTTTAAAGTGGATACATCAATCTTACATCTTGAAAAATCCCAAAAATGACAATTTTCCATCCAAAAACCTCGAAGTTATTCTTGTTTCAGCGGAGCTCTATTTTCGATTTTTTTTTCGAATTTTCCCGCTCAGAGAGAATTTTCCAACCAAAACTGAAAAATGTTACATCAAAATAACTTGAAATTTTCTAAGGAATCGATTTCTGCAATAAAAAAATGGTGTTCTAATTTGAAAAACGGAAGTTGACGTCATTTCCGGAAAAACCGGAGGTGCTCATGCCTTGAAAATATTTTAGATTTCATCAGCATCGTGAAATACTTATAAGTGCTGAATTTCATGAAAATACGTTCAGTAGTTTCCCGTTTAAATATGGGTGAGGTTCCTCGTGAAAGACCCTGTATATGGTAAACATGCAAGTAAGTAACAACTTTTGTGGGTATAATATTAAAGGTTCTGTGAATTACAGAGATAGTAGAGTGCAGCTCTGGCATAGAAGGCTAGGTCATTTGGGTTTTGATAATTTGAAATTGATGAGTAGAGAAGGATTAGTAGAGGGTCTTGAAGTTAGCCCAAAAGATTTTGATAACATTTTTGGTCAAGACTGCGTTTAAGGCAAACAAAGTAGACAACCGTTTAATAGAGTAGGATATAGAGCGTCCAAACCGTTAGAACTACACCTTTTCCAAGTGTATTTCAGAAAGCGCCAATTGTATTTCAGAATAGTCAATTGAATTTCAGAAAGTGTCAATTGTATTTCAGATTAGTCAATTTAAGGTGGATTTATACAGCAACTAAAATAAAATAAGAACTAAAATAAAATAAAATAAGAATGTTCACTTGATGCATTTCAATGACAGCGTTTATACAGGAAATAAGCTAAAATAAAGAATAAGAATAGGAATAAGAGATGGTCAACTTTTATCTTTTTCGCTTATTTTATTTGGAAAATGATAGTGCGCATGACCCAAATCCACTCCCCAATCTTTTCCGTATTGACACTTTTGACAAGTTCTTGTTTTCTAACCTAAAACTTAATGAATATTTTTTTAAATCATTGTTGATAATTATATTCAATATGGATGACCAGGAAATCATGATGGGAGCGATGTTGTTATTGATGACAAGTACTGCGATTATCGCCTTGAATAAAAGGCGGAAGTCATTGTCAAAAAATCTGCGATTTGATTGGTTCATTCTTATTTCTTATTTTATTTCAGTGATCTCTATAAACCCATGTTGTCTGCTCTTATTTCTTATTTTATTTTAGTTCTTATTTTATTTTAGTTTGCTGTATAAATCCACCTTTAATTTCAGAAAGCGTCAATTGTATTTCAGATAAGTCAATTGTATTTCAGAAAACATCAAATGTATTTCAGATTAGTCAATTGAATTTCAGAAAGCGTCAATTGTATTTCAGATTATACAGGGTGGGGCAGAAGAACCTATCCGATTTCAAATCCCTTTTTCTCAGAAGAGAGAGCAGGTAGAGTAGTGGGGTAAAAACCGTTAGAAAGCTGGTTTTATGCCATTTGTCAGTAGTCAACATGCCTTGGTCTGGTGAACATCGTGCTTTTGTTATTGAGCGGTTTATCGAATGCGGCGGTTCGATAATTGCTACACAACGTGCTTTTCGAATTCATTTCGGACTCGGGCGTCATGATCCTGTTCCACATCACGCTACGATTAAAGTGTGGGTGTCAAATTTTAGACAGACGAGTTCAGCATTGAAAAAGAAGTCGCCTGGACGTCCCAGGACAGCAACAGGACCTGAAAACGTGGCCAATGTGAGAGCCGCGATTGAACGTTCCCCGCGTCGTTCGGCGCGAAAACATTCGCTCGCTTTGGGGATTTCCAACCGCAGTATTCGGCGAATTTTGCACCGGGACCTCAAAATGCATCCCTACAAAATGGTTGTTGCACAGAAATTAAGTGAAAGGGATTTTGAAACCCGTACGAACCTGTGTCGCGATCTCCGAGAACTGCCAAACGACGATGTTGTGCTCTTCACGGACGAAGCCCATTTTCACCTTTGTGGCGCCGTAAACAGGCAGAATTTGGGGTTACCTCAAATCGAAGGTTTACCAGCATCGACCAAGGACCCTTCTTGCTTTACGAAGGGAAATTGCTCGGGCAATTGAAGAAATTCCTGTGGAAATGACGGTGAAAGTCATGGAAAGCTACCGCGAGCGCCTAAATAAGTGTATCCGCTCCCAAGGACGACATTTGAGTGATGTGCTTTTCAAAACTTAAATTTAAAAATGGCATAAAATTTGCGATATGTTAATAAAAAAAATTTTAACATTGGAAATGTTTATGTTCGTATATTACAGGCAAGTTACGACTTTTTGTTCAAGGTCAAAAGACAAAGGTGTCGCTAGTAGACCAAAAAAGCATTCGAAAGTTATCGCGTGATATAGGTGACATAGGTGTATTGGGCCAGCATACGAGAAGCGAGCATACATTAATTCTCACGAATGCCTAACCAATCAGATTCACTCGATTCCGAGTGCTTCCGAATGCACCCGCGTGGAAGATCGTGAGAAGAAGCCGTTGCCCGTTATTCAGGGGATACATTAAAAGACACCAACGGTGCCGAATTTCTGACCAATCACAGTTACGGAATATCTGCACATGACATCACGGTTCTCTTTCCTTGTCTAATGTCAAATGTGCTTCTCTCTATTTCCATGATTTGTTTTGACGTTTGAGAAATTCTCATTGTTTTCTGCTCATCAGAATTTCAATTCAATTTTATTACAAATAGCAGAGACAACAAATAGCAATAATTTTAATTGCTGCATCATATTGACAAGGAGTTCTGTTTTATAATAAGCAATAGGCATGGACGAAGTTGAGTGAGTATATCATTAATCAGTAAAAATTTATACTTGGTTTCATTTTGATTATTAATTTTCAGTGAAAGTTTGCTGTATCTCGTATGCCAAGAGCATTTTTCAAGATCATCAACAAGAAATCGGCATATGAGAAAAATTCATCATGAAGAACCTGTACCATTTGATCAAAAAGACATTCTATTCATTTGAAGTGCCCACTTTGCCCTGTACAGGACTAAATATCTTTTGGCTCTCATGAAGAATTATTCATCCATTTGGGAAAAATGCACTCATAATTTTTTTAAGGAACAAGAAGTAATACTACAGGTTGGTTTATTAATGTTATGAGTTATGTCAGCTGATTTTACTTGAACATAATTTATCTACGAGTCAATGTAATCAACGTAGCATGAAAGATCGAGGTATAAAAATATATGGATTATGTCCATCAACTCAAGAATTTCGGTGAAATTTAGTACTTCTGGTGGTAACTGTTCACTGTTAATATAGCATGTTAGTGTTTTATTAGTAAATTTACTTCAATTTTAGGATTGACATTCAAATAATGGGAGGACCAGAGGTTGAAGGAAGGGAGATGGGGTCAGCTGTAACGAACTCTCTCGATATATTCAGTTGAATATTGAAACTAATGTGGGTCACTATGATGAACTTAGTTCCAAACGTTTGATGCAAGATCAGCAAGATAATTGATATTTACTTTCGCATGGTATATTTTGTGTAGAGTTTTAGAAACCGTTCATGAAAAAGGTGGGCTAATATTATATTCCACAATGAATATATCCTACTACCTGTTAGATTGATATTGGCTTGATTAATGGAATGGCTAGAATTTATACAGTGGGCTTAAATTTGTACACAAGTAGACAAAAATGCACAATGGTGACAAATTCAGTGATTGAACCTTATTTTAAATAGCAAAAGTTAATATTTGAGAATTGTAGGTAACATGTAATTAGTATGTAAATATTCACTTTGCTTGTGGTATAGAGTTTCACAAAGCATTCATGTAGGTCATAATGGCATTCAAATCCATAAGTAATTATGCTTTCGAAGAACTCCTTTGCAGATTTCAGTGTAGTGAATGATTGAATTTTGTCACCCTACAATAATTTCATAGCTTCAGGAAGAATGATGTAGCAATAGGAGTGATATGTATGAGATAATGTGCTGAATTGATTGAATAAATATATACCACCGCTCCTTTGTTATTATTCAGATTAAGATATAATCATATATTTTGTTATGTCAATATGTAGATTGTAGAATATAATGACAATCCAATGAATGAATTTGGAGGCTCTTATGTAGATAAGAGATTCAACACAGGCAATTTGTTATATTTTTCAATAATATGCAGTACTTTCAGTCATATTTAATTGAACAGTGTTAAAGTTAAAATTTTATACACAGTTCAAATATTCATTAATGTGCCTGAATTACATAAAAACCCTCACCGAATTCTGGATCCAATTCTCGAGAGAATTTAAATAGATTTCTGATTTTAAATACTTTTATTACTGGTAGATTTTAATATTTGAAAAATCTGTAAGGCAACAATGAACATCTATGGAAATCTTTCAAATGTATTTTCTTTCTCAAAGTCGAGAATTTCGAAATGTGGCAGCGATTTTAGAAAGTATACAAATGTAATTATCTGATTCTTTGGTGTTATTTAGAATAATTCTTTCTCATCAAATAGCAGTCGTGAAGTTTCAAATGTCTTCTTCCATTTAAAAAGATCTTGCATGAATTCCAACCAATTCAATAGTTCGAGTTCGAAGTCAATTATTAATATTCTGATAGAGAGCACACAACCCTTTCTACGACAGAGATGAATTTCGATAAACATAACCAAAATGTATTTCACGTTGACAACTGTTGAATCGATTTTATACACGTAAACCATGCTGACGTATGACGTGAAGAGAAAATCGAACGGGATAGCGTGCTCCCCACCTATTGGTCGAAATACGGCACCGTTGGTGTCTTTTAATGTATCCTGTTATTCAGATCGCGCGTTTTGTCTTTTGTCGTTCTTCATAAACGAATCTTATAGTGAAATAGTTGAAAACGGTTGGAACTTGGAACTTCGAACAGTTTGATTTTTATTGAATAGAATATGTAGCAAAATCTATTACAATTTCTCATTATGGACGTTTCAAATAAATGCTCGACTTTATTGCAGAGTGAATCCACTTATTTGCATTTGCGGCATATGTGGAAAAGAGTTTACCAGCGTACCTATCTGTTAGAAACAGGCATCTCCGGACAATCCATAATGATGATTCCGCTAAAGTGGTGAAAAGCAATGTATTTTGTGTTCTCTTTGTTCTACTGATGAAAACCAGGAAACGTTTTCTACATATGATCATTTGAGAATAATTCATGGTGTTCTGTATGATTGATATTTCTTACATTTCCCCCATCCAAGAAAAATATGATACAACACACAGTTATATTGCCATATTTCAAAATACATATGCTAAATTACCTACTTAAATTCTCACTTTTGAGGTTTTTGTAAGCGCATATGTGCTTTTTCTAAATGCAAGGGCGGATATAGCTTTTTTTAATGAGGGGGGGGGGGTTATAACGATTGAAAATCAGGTTCACAATTCATGAAATTTTTTTATGTGCACCACATTGCGTAACTTCTTCTAAGGACTTTGATACTCATGGGGGGGGGGTAATTACCATAATATGAATCAAACTGTTCGAAGTTCCAACAACCGTTTTCAACTATTTCACTATCAGATTCATTTATGAAGAACGACAAAAGACAAAACGCGCGATCTGAATAACGGGCAACGGCTTCTTCTCACGATCTTCCACTCGGGTGCATTCGGAAGCACTCGGAATCGAGTGAATCTGATTGGTTAGGCATTCGTGAGAATTAATGTATGCTCGAGAATCGGCGACGGCGACCAGTGAGCCGCGGTGGGAGGTACGTCAAATTCGCCGCAACGTTGCCAGATTGGGTAATTATTCCTGTATTTGAAGGATAGATCATTGTTTTATTTCCTTCATTAGCACTTCGAGTGTTTATATTGTTGTTTCATCAAGTGAGATCTGCGCCGCGGTGAGTGGTCCGTCAAATTCGCTGCAGCGTTGCCAGATTGGGCAATTATTTCCGTATTTGAAGAATAGGTCAATAGTTGATCCGAGTACATATAAGATTCATGAATTTCAGTAGAAACAGAATCCTTCTATCTAAAGCCAATTTCATGAATACCCAGATTTGCTAAAATCAAAATTCACTTCGAAAATATTGGACGGAGTGGACTCAGCTTCATCTGATGATATTTCCTCCGAGTAGGGGGGGAAGGGGGAATTCCCTCGCACGGGGGAATTCTGCGCATTGATATTCTGCAACTCAGTTCAGGTATTTCAAAATATAGATACAGCCACAGAAATATAATAAACATATAAATAAATAAATATTTCATTATATTTCTGTGGATACAGCGCACCATCCCGTATTTGCCTTGCCAACATCCTCCCGTAATTTAAAGGTATTCGTGTTTTTATTTTAGACCAGGGAGCCGATTGTTCGTTTCACGACGCTCTGATCTAATTTTCGAGAGAAATTGGAGTCGTGGAAAGTACTTCTATTATTAATTTCTAATGAATCTATTGCATGACTATTTTCCTTCATATGTGTAGATTATTTAATGCAAAAGAACAATTACATAATTGTATTTTGTCATCTACTGTCAGTGATTAGTTAGGTTAGGTGACTCATACCGGGGGAATAACGCTAACGCTTCTATCTCGAGCCAATTTCGAGAAAACTCAGATTTGGTAAAATAAAAATTCGCTTCGAAAATATTGGACTGGATGTTATGAGCTTCATCCGATGATAGTTGATCCGAGTACATATAGGATTCATGAATTTTAGTAAAAACTGAATCCTTTTATCTAAAGCCAATTTCATGAAAACCCAGATTTGCTAAAATCAAAATTCACTTCGAAAATATTGGAAAGGAATGACAGGATGGACCCAGCTTCATCCAATTATTTATATCTTTATTTTTTATTATTATATCTTAAGAATACTTACTTTAGAAAGAACATTTTTGTTTTAAAATACGGTGACAAGTTTCCTCTCACATGTTTATGTTAGGAATTAGGAATGTTGATTGTTTCTTGCAATTATATTATTGCTCATTATTTTTATTGAAAATACTATTTTATTTTAAGTTCAAATGCAAATAAATGTTGGTAATATTCACATGTGGTGTTATCATTTCCAATGTCTCTGATGGTTGCAAGGATTGCGAAATCTGTAAATTTTTTGACAAGCTGAGTGGTTTTAATTTTATAACGTTTTGAAATCGGATAGGTTTTTCTGCCCCACCCTGTATCATATGTACAGGGTGCGGCACGGAGGATGGATGGTTTTAAAAAAATAATAAAAGCGTTAATTTTTACTCAAAAACACATTTATTGACGGAATCAGATTCTCAAGGAAATAGCATTTGAGACAGTCAAGTGTGGAAAATCACATCAGGCATGTGGTGGCCGAAATCGGTGATGCAGTGCTGGAGGCGCTGTGGGCTGTGCAGCGGTCTTTCGTGTAAGTGTTGCGGATTTTCATTAGCCCAATAACGGCAATTCTGCCGGTTAACCATGCCGTTGAGGTGAAAGTGGGCTTCGTCACTCATGAACGAAATGAGGTTCTCATTTTGATCGATCAGTGCTTCCATCTCACGTGCGAAGTTCATTCGTTGTTCATAATCTCCGGGGTGTAACTGTTGCACAATGGCCAATTTGTAGGGGTGAAAGCGAAGATCCATATGCAAAATTCGCCTCACCGAACGATCACTGAGGCGAAGTGCAGCAGCATGTTTCCGAGCAGATCGCGACGGACTGCGAAGAATGGCTTGTCGAACGCGTTCAACATTTTCAGGCGTTCGAACTGTTCGCACAGGTCCTCTTGGTCTTCTGTTGATCAATAAATAAATGCTAGGAACACACGAGTCTCATGATACTAAAACCCACAAGGTAAACTCACGCGCATATCGTCTGCTATCTCTTTCGTACAACGCCAACGTCATCGGGAGATAAACATTCAAATTCGCTTAGTTTTTGTCCGCCTTTGAGATTATTTTGGATTGAATTGTGCTGAATTTTGGTGGATAAACCAATTTTTCATTGTTTTCTTCCGTATTCTAGTTAAAGATTATATTTAGTCTACGGTCTCTTCCATTGAATTCTTCAAAATTCATGAAGAAAGACTTTCAGTGACGCACTTAACTTCAATCAAGATCCAAAAACAAATTGGCGAATTTTTATTTTGAGTCTGAACTGTTTCAGCCAACTTTTCATTTTCAAAAATCCAAAATTTCCCAATAAAATAGGACTTCACATGAACACCCAACAAGAAGCAATACATATAATGTATTTTCGTACCATAATCAATCAACAACTTACTTCAAAATAAAGATATATTATTATTGATAATTCATTGTAGTATGTAATTGAATCATTCCAACAAAAACATCAAAGGAAATTTATTTGAAAGTCAAAACTTATTCACGTTTATTTTACTACCCAACTATTTGTCACGAGTAAGATATTTTGCTCGAATTTTCAAGTGCTATTTCACAATCAACAACTATTCTGATTTCTTCTCGATCAGATACGGTATTTTTGCAAATATTCTGAATAAGAAAATTATGTACCTACACGCAATAAATAAGCGAATCCAATTAAATGATCATGAAATAACATAGAATTATAGGTAAATATAGAATTATGTGGGAATAAGCGCCGTGTGTCACCTAGTGACGTCATGCGCCAACCTAGTCGAAACTCGTTCACCAAGTGATCATACCTTGTGGGTTTTAGTATCATGCACGAGTCTAACGGCACCTTCCCCACTTCTCTCGTCCTCAGTGGGGGAAAGTTATGCCCATCTGAAAAACGTCCGCCCTCCATGCCGCACCTTGTATTTCAGATTCCTGATGTCCAATGTATTGGACATCCACATTTTATGATATTTTTTGACGAGTACTGAATATACGTTATTTCTTTATAATAATTGTATTCATAATTGACTGTAGAACTGTTTTAATCTTATTCTATGTTCGGTTTTTCGTTCGATCTGTGTAGAATACTATCGATATCTACCAGAGGCAATCTCCCCCTCCTCCATGAATCATCCACGAACCCCAAAGTCTTCCAGAAAACAGTTGTGGCGAGTATTTGAAAAATGCTCGAATGAGAGTTTTCTACAGTTTCTTTTTTGTGCTACCTTAAACCGATTTTCCAAAAATCACAGTCATCTCGCTTTCAGTCTCGGGACACGAACGACCATTTCCCAAATACAATTGACGATTTCTGAAATTAAATTGACTGATCTGAATTACAAGTGATGTTTTCTCAAATGCAACTGATGATTTCTGAAATACATATGATATAATCTGAAATACAATTGACGCTTTCTGAAATACAATTGACTAATCTGAAATACATTTGATGTTTTCTGAAATACAATTGACAATTGACTAATCTGAAATACATTTGATGTTTCATGAAATACAATTGACTAATCTGAAATACAAGTGGTAATCTCTGAATTACAAATGACGCCTTCTGAAATACACTTGGAAATGGTGTAGTGCACACAGATGTTTGTGGCCCGATTACCCCATGTTCATGGGATGGATATGAATATTTTATAGCCCGCTCCACACTCATGGCGCGAATCTTGCCAAGAATTCTTGCCGTGAACCTGGCCAAGAATTCGCGGCCAAATAAGTCATCCACACTCACACAAATATTCGCACTTTGGTTCACGACATTCTCGCCGTCTGCGAAGACTTTCCGCCCAATGAAAAAGGTTCATTCTGATAATAATCAAGAAATTCTCATTTCACTTATCTCCTCTGAATCTAATCTAATTCCAGTTTATTGCTACAAGAAAACCATTCATTTCAAAAGCGAATAAAGTCAGTGAACAAGCATTAAATCATTACTGCGCTGGTACCGCGAATGCCTGTGAGTGTGGATGGAACATTTGTGCTTAGGCGCGAAGCCTTTGACGCGGGACAGGAGACCGCAACGAAACGGAGAACGCCGCGAAGCGCGAACGTGACACAAGAAAGTTATCCACACTCGCGTTCGCGGTATTGGCCGACGTTCTTGCCATGAGTGTGGAGCGGGCTTGTGAATGTTATAAGCCCGCTCCACACTCATGGCAAGAACGTCGGCCAATACCGCGAACGCGAGTGTGGATAACTTTCTTGTGTCACGTTCGCGCTTCGCGGCGTTCTCCGTTTCGTTGCGGTCTCCTGTCCCGCGTCAAAGGCTTCGCGCCTAAGCACAAATGTTCCATCCACACTCACAGGCATTCGCGGTACCAGCGCAGTAATGATTTAATGCTTGTTCACTGACTTTATTCGCTTTTGAAATGAATGGTTTTCTTGTAGCAATAAACTGGAATTAGATTAGATTCAGAGGAGATAAGTGAAATGAGAATTTCTTGATTATTATCAGAATGAACCTTTTTCATTGGGCGGAAAGTCTTCGCAGACGGCGAGAATGTCGTGAACCAAAGTGCGAATATTTGTGTGAGTGTGGATGACTTATTTGGCCGCGAATTCTTGGCCAGGTTCACGACAAGAATTCTTGGCGCGATTCGCGCCATTAGCCTAGCCGCACATTGAACCCAGCCCAGCACAGCACAGCCGAGCCTAGCCTAGCAGAGGATTTTGTAACACACGCAATTGAATAGAACGCCGCATATTGGACGTAGCAGAGCATAGGCCTACGCGACGTAGTAACAGAGTACTCCGTCTGGCCTTCGTCAGTTGTGGAGCTCGCACAGTTTCCTCTGCAGAGTTGATACGGATCTAGCGGATGAATTGCAAGAGGATGGAGTTGCTCATCGAAATAGTGCGTGAATATAAGGTGTTGTACGATACAAGTCACAATGACTACATGCGAACGAAGTACAAAGACGAAATATGGGAAGAGATCAGCAAGAGATTAAATTATTCTAGTGGTAAATATACCAACTTTTCACATTCAAATGTGTCGTTTGTTCCAAATTAATTTACTTATATACTTCCTAAAATTATTACGTATAAAGATAATGAAAATATATAAAGGTTGGAGCTGAAATAAAATCGGGATAGACATCAACATATTCTTTATTTAAATGAAAAGTAATTTTTTTCATTTGACTAAAAATGCCCACGTTGGACTGCATGTTGTTGCCATGGCACAGATCCAGGTACAGAATTGAAGCAGTCTCTGTATTTTTCTCTGATTGAGAATGCCTCGTTAGAACTTCGTATTCTGTTTGGACGTATTGGAATTAACTGCGAATCTGACAGCTGCGTATCGTTATCCTCTTCGAAAGTGTAATTTCTATTCACGCAGAGAAAATTGTGAAGTACACATGTTGCTTTGACAATTTCATCTACGGTTTCCAATTTGCATTCAAATGGTCTTCGATATACTCGAAATCTGGCTGCCAGTATTCCAAAGGCGCATTCCACGGTTTGTCGAGCCCGAGATAATCTACGATAAAATTTAATAAGAAATTCGGCCAGAATTGAAATGGAAGTAGTTTTACCTGTAATTAAACACTTTATTTCTGTAATTGTTGGTTATCTGAACTTTTGGAAATGGTCGCATCAGATTAGTTTTCAAAGGGAAAGCTTCATCCCCTATAAATACATATGGCGCATTGTCTTCTTGGCCAGGTAAAGGCTTGGGAACTGGTAATCCTAAGGTGCCATTGTTCATTTTTATTCCTAAATTACTGTTGCTGAATATATTGCCATCACTAAATCGACCCATTGAACCTACATCAATAGTAATGAACCGATAGTTCGCATCTACAGTGGCCATTAGGACGATTGAACAGTAATGCTTGTAATTAAAAAATGAAGATCCACTTCGACCTGGTTTTCTTATCGTTATATGTTTACCATCTATCGCACCTAGGCAATTATAAAACTGCCATTTTCTTTCAAATTCTTTTGCGATATTGATCCAATTAGTTGTTGTGGGATTTGGCATATATTGCGGTTGTAAGCATTCCCAAATTATTTCACAAACTTCTTTCACTATTTTTGATACGGTCCTTTCCCCTAGTCTATAAGAAAAGGCAATAGTTCTGAATGTATCTCCTGTGGCTAAATACCTGTAAAAATGAGGCAAATCTGATTAACTGATATTATGCAACATTTTTAGGACAGGAAGTAAAAGAAATTTGGAGAAAATTAAGAGACTGTCATCGCGATGCATTGAGACGCCAAGGAAAAAGAAAAAGCGGAGATGCTGCAAAACCAATTAAGTTATGGACTTATCAAAAGCAAATGGAATATCTGCTTCCTTATATGTCTAATAGAAGAACAACAGGAAATGTTGATATTTCGCAGGATGAAAGAAACAATTCTATTGAAAATAACGTTGTTTCACCTGCAATGCAAGACATTGACGAAGCAAATGAGAAAAGGCAAGATGATGAAGTAGTATACCACGCCGAAGAATCCCAAGACATACCTTCTGAAGGCGATATAGGATCTACTGCTGGAACACCAAGCACAAGAGCAAAAAAAAGAAAAATTGATGCCATGTTTCAGAACACCCTTGAAAATTATACCAGTCGAAGAAAAGAAAGGGACGAAGAAAGAAAACGAATATTGTCATATTTTGAAAAAAATTCTGGTACTCAAAACGAAGATGGCTTGTACCAGTTTTTCATGGCTATGTATAATGACACCAGAAAATTGTCTAAAATATCGCAATTGCGAATCAGACGAAAAATTTTTGAGGCTGTTCAACTTGAGGAAGAACGAACTTTGACGATGAATTCTTCCCAAGTAACTGCTCCACTGCAACCAGAACATCGCCTAACAAATTTGCCGGTACCTAGCCCTTCATCGAATAGTAGTTCTACATACGAACAATGTTCATCAGCGCAGTCACAAAAACTGACCTACGAAGTACTACGTCCAGCTCAATCATTTAATATATCAGAAACTTCCGAAGAAGAAGTTTCCCTTCCAGGATATTTTTTCTGAAAGGATACATACCTTAAACATACTGCGAGTTTTATTTCAGTTTCGATAGGCTGTTGTGCGTTACAACCTATTCCTTGGATTTTGGTTTTAATAATTTCATGTAGTTCCTCGAACTCTTTTTTGGTTACACGAAAATACATTTTCATTTGGGCATCATTTAGTTCCTTCAATAAATTGAATTCTCCATAAGTGCGTCTTTTCTTTAAATAATCATTTTTCCATATTGACCTCTTATGCCTTTTGGACAAACTATATAAAAACAGAATATTTTCTATATCCGAATCTGAATCCGAATCCAGAAGTAGGTTCAACTGAGCGGCTGGATACATAATTTTCTTGAATAATTTTAAACAAAACACGCACCACTATCTACGTACAATATGCGTCCGATCACTATGCTATGCTATGCTAGGCTAGACTATGCTCCTCTCAATATGCGGTCATCGCTCAGGCAGAGCACAGGAATAGTTTTCCTCTGTTGTACCTCGTCTGGGCTGTGCTAGGCTACGCTGCCCTCAATGTGCGGCTAGCCTTAGTGTGGAGCGGGCTACAGATGATTTGACACATATGGTTATAGTTTATTTGATGAGAAACAAGAGTGAGGCATTTGTTAAATTTAAAGAGTATTAGTACTATGCAACAAATCATTCCGAAACAAATCTTTCGAAATTAAAATTAGATAACGGAGGAGAATATATGTCAAGAGATTTTCATTCGTCCTGTAGAAATAAAGGTATCAAACTCAATTACACTGTAGCCTACAATCCTGAGATGAATGGAGTATCTGAAAGAATGAACAGAACGTTGGTCGACAAAGCAAGGACACTACTAATTGATGCAAAACTTTCTAAGGAAATGTGGGGAGAAGCAATATATTTTTCAGCCTATGTCACCAACCGAAGCCCAAGAGCAACAAAGAGTAAAGTACCAGTAGAATTATGGGATGGTAGAAAACCAAATTTAACTAATTTGAGAGTATTTGGAAGTACTGCCTACAAGCATATACCGAAGGAATTGCCACTTAAATTGGATCCAAAGGGAGAAAAATTGATGATGGTTGGATTTGCTCCCAATGGAGCATATAGACTATAGGATTCAGAGAGAAGGAAGATAATTATTGGTAGAACAGTTTTATTTGATGAAAATAAAAAGGTCGAGAACATTGTTGAAATAAAAAGTGGAACAAAAATTAATAGAAGAAAGGAAAATTTAAAGGAGATCGATACTCAACAGGAAGAAAATATCTCTTTCCAAGAAGGAAATAGCTGTGAAAAGGAAAATGTAGAAGAGAATGTTTCATCAACAAAGCGTATAACTAAGAAGCCATACTGGCACCAAAATTATATTACTGACGATGAAGATAATGCAATGTTTGCTTTACACATAGGACAAGACTTGGAAACTCTACCTCAAACTTATGAAGACCCACAGCTAAGAGAAGACAGGAAATTATGGTTGAAGGCAATCGGGGAGGAATTTCAGACATTAAAGGAGAATGACACTTGACAAGTGAACCAAAGAAGAACGTTAAAACCTTAGATACGAAGTGGGTTTTTACAAAAAAAAAGTTGGTGAAGAAAAGATATGTAAGGCAAGATTGGTTGTTAAAGGATTCCAACAGAAAGACAATTTGGAGGATACTTATTCACCAGTATTAAGACTGCAAACACTGAAAATTTTCTATCAGTTGCTGTACAAAAACATTATATATTAAATCAGATGGATGTCAAAGCAGCTTTTTTGTATGGACGAATTGATGAAGAGGTATACCTTAAGCATCCACAAGGTTCTAAAATCGAAGAAGGTAAAGTATTGAAACTGAAAAAATCGCTTTATGGATTGAAAAAGTCTCCTAAATATTGGTATGAACGTTTCAATGAACTCATTTTAAAAATAGGTTTTAAAAGGTCTTTAAATGACTACTGTTTATTTTTGAAAAAAGACTTATATATTTTGCTATATGTTGATGAACTGCTAATTATAGGAAAGAACTTGAGAGATATAGAAACATTGAAAACAACTTTGTGTTTGGAGTTCAGGATGAAAGATTAAGGATTTAATAATCTCAAGTATTTAGGCATTTCAATTGTTAAAGAGGAAAGTAGTTTGTGTATACATCAGTCAGATTATTTAAATCGTTTATTGAAAAAATATGGCATAGAAAATTGTAAACCAGCTACAAAACCAATGGATAATAATTTCATTTTAAATGACTTTAGTGAAGTAGATATGTCGCTTGAGAAGCCCTGTAGATCATTGGTAGGATCGTTAATATATGCAACTATAGATTCTAGACCAGATATCGCTGCTGCGGTGTACTATCTCAGTAGATTCCAATGTAAAATGTAAACCTAGTAGAGATTTGTGGATTGCACTTAAAAGAATTTTACGATATATTCGCGGTACATTAGATTCAAAATTACATTATAGTGTTCATGAAGAAAGTTCACCTTTGGTAGGTTATGCCGATTCTGACTGGGCTAGGGGAAATGACCGAAAATCTACTTCGGGATATGTATTTCAAGTTTTTGAAAATACTGTTGTTTGGAGATCTAGAAAACAATCAACCATAGCTCTCAATACTGCTGAAGCAGAACTTATATCCTTATGTGAAGCAAGTATGGAAGCATGTTGGATTGCTAAGTTAATGAATGATTTAAACATTAAAATAGATGTTGTAAAAATTTTTGAAGATAATCAGAGCACCATAAGTGCTGTCAAAAATCCGGATCAAAAAAGGTTGAAGCATATTGATGTTAAGTATCATTACATAGTATAAAGCAAAGTCGATTTCGCTGTCTGTCTGTATGTCCCTATGTATGCTTAAATCTTCAAAACTACGCAACGGATTTTGAAACGCTTTTTTTTAATAGATAGAGTGATTCGAGAGGAAGGTTTATATTGTATTATACTTGCATAATATTGTAGAGAAACACTGATTAATTTATAGGTTTCTATGTATTTCCATAGTTTTGGTCCATGTCATAAGGCGCGAATTCGCGTATCACCCATGTTATTCTTACGGTAATATAGGAAAATGATCCTTATGGTGTTGGTTGATGATGCGGGGCGATCGAAGTGAAATATCCAATAGTACCTAACAGAGATTTAAGTTCATATTTGGAGTGAAGTGAATACCGAAATTAACCGTCCAAACAGATATCACGTCATTGTTGCTTTGATGCCAGTTACTGTGATCAAATCACGCTCTTCATTACTGGTACGGAACAGTGACTACCTGTGACTTTGAGATAGCTGTGATTTAATCACAGTGTTATATTCACTTGCTTATCAAATTATAATCAGAAGAAAAGTAAAAAAAAACAATAACGATTCAACACTTATATACAGGGTGTTTCACCATACTCTGGACAAACATATATAGCCGTGTAGGTGGCACTGAGGTAGTCATTTTTGCCTCATGACATATACCCCGTTTTCAACGCATAAGCGAGATACAGGGTGTTGAATGTCAACTTTGAGCAATATTCTGATAACTGTAGTGAGTTATGCGTGACATTTGAAATAACGGTTGCTGGTCATATCTTAATATTTTTTAGGGCTCAATTCAATTGTGGTGTAGAATTCTGAAAAAAAAAATTCAAAATGGCCGAAAGCCTGCAGAGTTTGAATTTTTCTTTCTCGGTTGCCGATTTGAAAAGCAATATTTCAACGTACTCGATTTTCTTAGATTTTCCGTGAAAAAATTTTGTCAAAATTCGAACTCAACTTTTTTTTCACATGTCTCCAGTAAAAAAAAATTCGGCCGAAATTGTTGAAATTTTTGAAAGCAAAGTCGCTTTCACTGTCTGTATGTATGCTCAAATCTTCAAAAATACGCAGCGGATTTTGAAACGCTTTTTTTTAATAGATGAAGTGATTCAACAGGAAGGTTTATATGTATGATACTAATACATGCATAATATTGTAGAGAAACACCTTTGAATTTACAGGTTTCTAATGTGATGTCTTAAATAAACACATTTTTATGCGCTTGCAAAAAAGTCCGCGATGGTATATGTCTATCTCTCAAGGATAACTCACAATAACCATTTTTTATCCTTCACATTTTACGGGAAAAATGGTTTATTTAGGAAGTAATTGTAAGCAATACAGCATCAATCCTTATCCAATTAAGTAGGTACCGTAAATATATTGTCCATTCAATATACATTAATATGGCCCTTTACAGCATGTAATTTAAATGAATATTACGCATTGCTTTCGTGGGAAGCCGGGGCGGGTCGCTAGTAATTTTATAAAAGAGAAAGTAGAAGAAGAACTTATATATGTAGAATATATTAATACTAATGAACAATTGGCAGATATATTTACAAAACATTCAAATAAGGTTAAATTCAATTATTTAGTTGGGAAATTAAGATTAAGTAGATAAGAGGGAACGATTGAGGGAGAATGTTGAAGTGTCAATCTTTTCTCTATGGTTAGAATGGTTTTTAGGTTAGTAATAATCTATGATAAGTATGTAAAATGGTTGTACCTAATATGGTTGAAGATTGTAATGAAACAGAATAAAGTTATTTTATAAAGAAGATTATTATTCATAAAATAACATCAGCACACTGCTCCAAACTAAATTCAATAATTATTCCTTATTTTTCGAAAAAGATTATTTTGTCTATGAATAATTACCATTCCTCCAAATTCATAAAACTCCAGAAGTTGCAGCCAGTTGGTTTTTAATGCAGAATACAATTTTGAGAAGGACTCAAAATGGAAATTCCCGAGCACAATATCATCTTGAGAAAACTTACTTATTCGATCTAATGAAGCGGAATTTACCCAACAAGGAATATCTAATCGCCGAAATGTGCATTTTTAGTCTCAAGACAATCCTCTGGCTATGGAAGGAGTTGAAAATTAATCCTGCTTTATAATGAATGACTTAGATATTTCATTTACGAAGAAAAATTAAACGCTGGGGGTTCTTCACAATTTCAGTTGATCCAACCGAAAATTTCTTGGGTGGATTACTCCTCAATTGTATACTAGATGCTTTGGATTATCACCATGTTTAATAATACCAATGAATAGGGCTCATACTTGTGCTATTCAAAGTCACAAAGTGAAGCCAAATCTTTGGTAAGAATTTGGTTGTAAGTATGCGTCAACTGGAAATCTTCAGTTCAGTTCCCAAATATGATTAGGAGTTAAAAATGATATGTATGCAGGACTGGACGGAAACGGTATGAAGCGATTGAAAAATTTCCCATGAAGTTGTTAGGTTAGGATCGAAAATATTCACATGAATTGGTGGAAGACCGACTGGATCTATGGAGTTTTCAGAGGTTCATGGAAATTTCAACCGAGAGTACAGAGGGGTCCAAATTGGACACATTTCAATTGAAGTCCTACTTACGAGTATGAACTAGATAAAGAAAAACTTGTGTGGATGTCTCATCGTTTTAGTGTTACAGTGTATATGTTGTAAATGAGCATTTTCGAAAAGCGGCTGTAACTTTTTTTCATAGGAAAATTCTGCATTTCTGTGACACTTTTTTATGTAGGTACCATTCAGAGACATCGGTATATTTTCCTGAAATAAATGGTTATCAATTTATATTTGTAGGTAGAACGATATTTTATCTCAAATGGGATTCGGACAATATCTAGAGTCAGTCCAAAAACATACCAAACTTAATATTTTGCCTGAAATCCCTACTACATTAACCATCAACTTTAAGAAATATGCCGATTCTGGTTCTCACTACTACAACACATCGCGGAAACTTGTAATCTCTTATTTTCGAAGATGATTTCAGCATGATACCAGGTAAGGCATATTTCTAAAATTGGAATTTCAATGTCTACTGAAATATTGAGGAAATTCTCTTCGAAATATAAAGGAAGGTATTTCACACCAAATATTATACACCCCATCAAAGAGGATGTTGCTATGCAACTCGAAGGTTTCGATCAGATTTTCTAATATGCGGGCTATACCATTGACTATCTGATATTAAGTCTATGCCGCGAACATGAGTGTGGATGTCTTCTTGGTGTCACGCTTCGCGGCCTTCCTTGACCCGCGGTTTTTGTACATTCGAAAGAATAAAAGTTTGAGAATATTTAAAAGGAATTTAGTCCGATCATTATTATCTCAAATATATTTCAACTGTAGATTTTTGAGGCCAAAAGATACCTTCTGTTCATTTCCCAATTTTGCGAATTAGGCTCTGTTAAAAAGATATAGTCATTTGAAAAAAATATTGTGCCAAATACGTGCCTGATACGATTCTCTGCAAAGACCCCAAAGTTCGCATTTCTCGATTGAAATTTAGTTCAAACATTTGGAGAACACTCAAATACTAACCTAATTCGAATAAGAATGTTAAAACCCTGATATTTCTTAACAAAAACAATCACTTTTGTCCGATTATATCTGCAATTAAAAAGTCATATTTCTCCTATCGAAATAAGTTCCTGAATATTAGTTTGTAAACTCTAATAACTTGTTCATGGTTTTCTCGTAAAACCAAAAATATCTCATGAAGAATGGTTTTTCACTCAATTCATGATTAATCAACCCAACTTTTCGCATTCAAAACAGAAATCTTTCATGAATATTTTAAAGAGCTTTTGAGATTGTTGATTTTTTCTCTAAACAATGGTATAACGGTGTATCTTGTGAGGTATCGGGCGCGCAAAACATACCGTAAGTTCTATGAAGCGACCACAGACTACATATTCTCTAGACGGTTCACGACAATGTTAATTGTTGTGATGAAATTCAGCGCTCCCAGTGCTGGGTATCGGTACTATATGTGAAGCGCGGGAGATTCGAATCTAGGATTTAGGCTAATGCTTATGACAAGTTTTTTTTAATGCTTTTCAGAACTGCAAACAACACTTGATTAGTGTTGTTTGAAGTTCTAAATAGCATTTCAAATAATCGCAAATTCAGAAAAATGATAGGCTCATGAAAGAAAAACAATTTTATGTTTTATTTTATTGATGGCATCAAAGAAATCAAATATTTTGTGGTAGTACATGTTTTGGCTGTTTAATATTTTTTTTCACTCTGTCTGAACGAATTTTGCATCATCTGAGCAAGATTGAGTGGTACCTAAAAAAGTCTTGTTTCATTAAAGTTTCATGGATACAAGATTTTCACTCACAAGAAAGATGTTGTGTTGGAATAGCATGGCAAAACAATTTGAGAGACCCAGATATATATTTGGCTTCGAAATAAACTTGACACAACCTTTTCGAATTCTATACTTTCATCGGATCCATTTCATTCAGCTCCTTGCTGTTGATTGCATTTATCCATTCCTTGGACCTTTCTTCATCTTTCATTGGATTAGGAAATCTATGCCTCGTTTTGGATTCACTTTTGCACTCAGGTACACTACAATTATTGTGATAAACCAATTCAATGAACACAACGAAGAATTTGAAGAATATTTTAAACTACTTTCACAACGACAACAGGAATGTTAACCTCTACTTTTAGTCACAGATGACAGTTCTATTCCTTTTCTTTTCATACGGCTTCATTAAAATTATTACTGGTTCAAGGTCATGTAACCTGCGTGAACCTAGCCTGGAAGCGACCCATCTCGAAATAAAGATTGTTGTCCTGTGTCGCAAACGTCACTGTCTGTGAACGACGCATGCTTATAGCGCCACCCGGTGCGATCCGTTAACAAATATATCTTTTTTAGAGCTATGCATGCATGTTGTCATAAAAGGGGGAACTGATAATCTTGGGTGTTTTTCTTCGATCTCGTGATGATTATATGAATTAAGGTAATATATTAACCATCTGGTGATGAGTTAATACAATTCCAAGAGGATATTGTTCAGATTGAAATATAACCGCAGATTATTTAGTGTCATTTTATCTTTCAATAATTTCAATTTATTACGAAGTTTGTATCGACATTCATCATTTATATATCTGAATTTTGTATTACATTGACATTCAATTTCAATATGGACCGATAACCATAAATTTTTAATAGAAACTGTGCGTATTGAATGTATAATTTCATGCTCCTTGGTGCTCAATTTAATCTCCCACATTTGTGGGATTTTATTATTACATCTGTACAGGGTGTCCCATTATAAATTACTAGATGGCCTTCTCCGTTATTTTTGATCACCCTGTATAGTTTAAATTAACAAAGTTGTAGTATTTGACCTGAATCGTCAAAATCTGATGACAAAATTGACAAATGTCAATCGCTTGTCAGATTTTTGACATATGTCTTGCTTATTTTAAATGGGACGCCCTGTATATTCTGCAGTATATCGATTCTCCTTAAAAATACAATTAATCTGGCAAACTTACGTTCAAATGTTTTTTAGATATCAATTATGTGATATTGTTATTTTTGTTATAATTAGTGAATAATATGTTGTTAATAAATGAAAATATATTTAACTAAAAATGTCATAATAGTTACCTATTACACCCCTCGCCTGACGGCTCGGGCTGCAAAATTCATCTACGTGTGTTATGACTTTCATTACCGCTCATAGTTACCGTGTTACAAGTCCGGTTATACTATTGGTAACAGAGCGGTTACCCCCACTTATCATCAATTTCAAGTTCTTAACACGGTTATGCATCCTCGCTAAAATACATTTCTCTCTTGTTGGTTTTCGCTCCAATATTAATTTTCTAGTTTTCAATTTTTTTCACATTTTCAGAATACTTATGTTTCACTTCATCTGCAAAAAAATTGATCAGACAGATCTTTTTTTTCCTCTGAATGGAATGTTCAATAATTTTGTATTCCCAAGCGACTCGGAAATTTTACATTGGCAAAAACCCCTTCACCGATTGACCATAGACCATAACGTGTGGTTGGAGCGTTATGAAGAACTGCAATTCTAGAAATTATGCATAAAGATCGGTCGAAAAATGGAGCAAGGATAAAATTTGGAAAATTAGGAAATATAGGGGATATAAAAACAATACATTTATTATTTTGTTTAACTAAAGACTTTCTGTCACATCATGCTAATTTGGTGTTGGAGATAAATGAAAAATAGAATAAGTCAAAAAAATTGCATACCCTTTGATATTCAAAATGAAAAACCAAGCAACTGAAGCAACATGCGAAATATTCCATTTTGGCGCGAATTCAGATTATAACCGCTCCAGTTACCCTGCTTCGGAACAAGGTTACAGATTTCTCAACAACGGTCACAATGATGACGTAATACGGCTACGTCATAACACCTTCCCCTCTATTACCGCTATCGCAAAAATACAAACGGTATCAGAAAATCGTAACCGTTTGTGACCGTTTGTAAAACGGTAACACGCAAAAATTGGACTTATACTATTAAAAAATAAGTACAACCAATGGTTTCGTTCAAAACCTGTAACCAATAGCTAGGCACACACGAAAGGGAAATCTGTAAGATTTGATCCGCAGTACAGATCTGTTACAGATCTGGACTGCGGATCGGATCACTCGGCCGATCTGGTCTGTCGCGGATCATATAACAACAACAACAATTTCTTTATTTCGAATAACGTTGATCGTTACACAATTTTCATGTATACACAAACCATCAGTAAATGAAATGACGTCACAGCACAGTAAACAGTACATTATATTAACTTTGCACCAAAATACTCTGCCACAGAATATGGCTCAAAGTTTAACATCAAAGAAAACACTTCTTTTCTGAATTTTTTGAGTTCACTTATTGATTTTCTCCTATTAGGCAGTTTATTAAATATTCTAATACACATGTATGATGGGTTGTTCCCTGTCAATGTTAGTCTATGTATAGAATAATTTATATCAAATGATCTTGACAAGTATTTCTGAGTTGTATTGAAATTATTTCTATTTTTCAATAGAAATATTAAACAATCATTCAAGTATGAGCCACTTACAGTTAAAAGACCCTTCTGTTTGAATACCCCTCTACAGCTTTCTCTGTATTTCATTCCATACATATATTCTTATCATTCTTTTCTGAATTATATACATTGTTTCTAAGTTTTCCCTGAGTCCCCAAAAAATTATGCCGTATCTTAATCTGGACTCAAAATTAGCATGATACAATATTTTTAGTGATTCTACTCCAACATACTTAGAAGTTATTCTCATAGCATAACAAATTCCACTGAATTTTTTCGATAAAATATTTGTATGGTGGTCAAATTTCAAAAATCCATCAATGTATACCTACACCTAAGAATCTTGTGTATTCCGAAAGAGCAATATCATTTTTATTTATTGTTATTTGTTCTGGTTTTTCTAATTTACATCGGTTAGTACTAAAAATTACAATGTTTTTTTCTCATTTAAAACTAATTTATTTTGTTTGAACCATGCTTGTGCTCTGTTGAAGAAAATTTAACCCTCATTAGTCAGATCTTCCATTGTTTTCGCCCTCACCAATAAATAAGTGTCATCAGCAAAACTTGAAATAGACGAACCTGATTTAATTGCGATCTTACACAAATCATATATCTCATATACAGGGTGTCCCGTAAAGACCACGTCAAACGAAAACGGAATATAGATCACAATGTGCTCTATCTGATGTGGAAAAATCGTTCATATGAAAGTCTCACAGTTTTCGAGATATTTGATGTTTTATGAAAATGTTGAATTTTTACACTTAAAATGCTTCCTCTCTTGCGGAAGCTACAATTGAATACTTTTTGAATCAGTTTTTTCCGTAAATATTGTTAAATGATTACTTCAATTCATGCAATGAAAAATAGCACAAAATATTACAGAGGGATTTTGAAAAAAAAATTAAAATTCATGTTTGGAAGGAAGTGTTTTTTTTGTACTGAATTCTATCTGACGTGGTATGAAAAAAGACACTAGACCTTTTCTGCATATTACGTTGAAAAGTTGGCCATTTTGTGAGGATTCCGAAGAGGTAAAATAGAGGTGATAACCTTCTTAGAAGATATACCACTGGAAATGCGACGTAATCTATGGTTTCAACATGACGGGTGCCCACTGCCCAGCACACTACAGTCGTCATGTTAGGGAATATTTAGGTAAACCAAAAATATCCTCACCGGTGGATCGGAAGGGGCGGTGAAATTTTGAGGTCTCCCTGTTCAAAAGACTTAAATCCTCTGGATTTTTTTGCTGGGGTTTTTTCAAAAATGAAATTCATTCGAATCCCATAAGAGATGAAGCACAACTAAGGGACCGCATTCGTATTTCAGCAGACAAAATAGCGGGCAGAAGTTTGTGTGGTTCGAAAAGGTCATTTCTCAATAGATGCAGGACATTTATTAGCGAAGGCGGGGGTGGTCATTTCGAGCATCAGCTTTAATAAGAATCCTGAATTTTTATTATTGATCTTTTTATGAAGTTTCTTTACAATAGATTTGTTGGTGTTGAAGGTCCTGTGCGTTATTACATTATATCATTGCAATTAATGAATAATTTCACTTTATAAGTAATTTAAGGACTAACCGACATTTTTCGAGAGAATAATTCAATATGTAACAGCAGAATCTGCAAAATGAAAGGATTTGTGGAAAGGGTGACAAAATCAGTTTTTCACAGAAATGCTCCATTTTCGATAAACATTCAAATATCTTTTTTCGTGAAGAAGGTTATCACCTGTATTTTAACTTTTCGGAATCCTCACAAAATGGACAACTTTTCAACGTAATATGCAGGAGAGGCCTAGTGTCTTTTTTTATACCACGTCAGATAGAATTCAGTTCAAAAAACACTTCCTTCAAAACATGAATTTAACATTTTTTTTTTAGAATACCTCTATAATATTTTGTGCTATTTTTCATTGCATAAATTGAAGTAATCATTCAACAATATTGACGGAAAAAACTGATTCCAAAAGTATTCAATTGTAGCTTCTGCCAGAGAGAAAGCCTTCTAAGTGTAAAAAATTCAACATTTTCATAAAACATCAAATACCTCGAAAACTGTGAGACTTTCATATGAACGATTTTTTCACATCAGATAGAGCACATTCTGATCTACATTCCGTTTTCGTTTGAAGTGGTCTTTACGAGACACCCGGATCACACCGGATCATATATCTCATATACAGGGTGTGTCTTCGACTTGTACATATATTTTAACTGAAGAGTTTTGAGGTCAAAAGAAACTTTTTTTTTATTTCCATTTTTCCGAATTCGACTCTCTTTAAAAGATATAGCCATTTGAAAAAAAAAGGTTGGGCGCATTACGTTCCTGAAATGATACTGTGGAATTGATTCAAAGTTCATATTTCTCGTTTGAAATTGAGTTTATACATTTAGGGAATACTCAAGTATTCGAATAAGAATGTTAAAAACACGATATTTTTTTACAAAAACAGTAAGTTTCATTCGATTATATCTGCAACTAAAAAGCCATATTTATTCCACCAAAATAAGTTCCTCCTTCGATTTACATTAAGATTAGTTTGTGGGCACTAATAACTTGTTTATATTCTCCTCTTTCTCCCAAAACTATCTCAAAAACTACATATTGTTTTTACACTAATCGAACATAACTCTATTAAATTAGGTCAAATGATTAGAGGTCAATGAACTAACCTAACCCATCAAACCATATTCTCTGAACTCTATTATAGAACAGTCACCAACTGCCAAGATATAATACGAAAGTTACTAGGATGTATAATCTGAATTTTCATTGAATTTTAACGAAATTCGACTGAAATAGAGAAAATATCGTCTTATACTCGTTGCAGAATGCAATTCCAACACTCATGCGTTCGAAAACTCGCTCCTCGTTTTCGAATTTCGCATTCGTATATTGGAACAGAAGCCCATTCTGCAACTAGTTTTAGAATATACTATTAAGTTTGATATATTTTACCCTAGGCATTTGCGACCCTACATTCTTCTCTCCCTAACAGTGATGTCCTAGCTACGATTGCTCACAGCCTCCGGACAAAGAAGGGGTTGTTCGTTAGTACGGTCAAATTTCTATTAATTTATTTCAAGGGTTCTATTTTCCTTGCTCACAATTCAAAATCAGAATTTTTCAGATGCATATTTCAAATTCACCAAATCAAAAAATTCCAATTTTTCAGACTGAACATAGGTGGCCACATTTGATGCGCTAGAAGGGCATTTCTGTCAATTTAGGATTCAAACACGGAGTCCCTTTTGAGCTCTTATTTTTGATAAACATGAAAAGGAAAAATTTAGTGTTTCTCTGGCCCCAATTTTTCGAGCTGCAGGGTGAAATTGGAAATTTGGCAATTTTTCAGTAATCAATAATTTCCATGATGATGATAAGCTAGGCACACACGAAAGGGAAATCTGTAAGATCTGATCCACAGTCCAGATCTATTACAGATCTGGACGGCGGATCGGATCTGGTCTATCTATACAGGGTGAGTCTTTGACTTGTACATTTATTTTAACTGAAGATTCTCGAGGTCAAAAGAAACCTTTTTTTCATTTTCCATTTTTCCGAATTCGGCTCTGCTAAAAAGATATAGCCATTTAAAAAAAAGGGCTCATCACGTTCCTGAAATGATACTGTGGAATTGATTCAAAGTTCATATTTCTCGTTTGAAATTGAGTTTATACATTTAGGGAATACTCAAGTATTCGAATAAGAATGTTAAAAACACGATTTTCTTAACAAAAACAGTAAGTTTCATTAGAATATATCTGCAAATAAAAAGCCATATCATTTTATTCCACCAAAATAAGTTCCACCTTCGATTTACATTAAGATTAGTTCATGGGCACTAATAACTTGTTTATATTCTCCTCTTCCTCCCAAAACTTTCTCAAAGTTACACTAATCGAACATAACTCCATCAAATTAGGTCAAATGATTAGAGGTCAATGACCTTACCTAACCCATCGAACCATATTCTATGAACTCCATCATAGAACTTTCGAGAAGACGATGACAGATTGTGTTGATTTTCTCCACAAGGAAGCAATAGGTCCTCTATCATTAACGGATGAACTAACGCAAAGGCACTAGTTTTGTTTACTTTTGGCTGATGGCGTCTTGTCGTGCCTCTTTGGAAATGTTCTGATTTTCGCCGATAGAGCGCTACGATCTTAATGCGCAAGACCAACCGTTATTCCGTAAACCGAACAGTGGAACAGAGTTGGTCTGTGGTTGTTGAAGTAAGCATGCGTAAAGCGGCTTGATGGAGATTTGTCGATTTGTTTATTCACAGTGGAGAATGCGAAAAGTTGATGAGAAAAGATTATCAGTGAAAGTGAATTAATGTGATAATAACCGTGAAGTGAGTTTATAAAATTCCAAAAGAATATTGTTGATATAGATACATCGCCACAGATTATTAGGTACCTATCATAGTATTTTCCATAAATTTTAATTGAATACGTGATTTTTATGGAATATTCATCATTAATATCCGAATTTTGTATTCCATAGAAATTTTATTCTTGACAAGTTGATGAACATTCTGACAACATTGTTACCTTGTATAGAGTTTATTAATTTGAGCCATTCTGTGATATTGAAAAGCCAGGGTTGCATCTAGATTTTTCCTATGATTTTTAATTTTCTCGTCAAATTTTATCGGGTAAAATTGGGAATAACTCGAAAACGACGCGTTTTATTGAAAAAACTTAGGAATACTTTTATTTTCTAAACCGATTGGTTCTTTCGGAAATATGAAGTGTTCAAGTGGTTTTAAAGTATTTTTTCGTGGATTCATAAGTTGGCTCCGCTGTAACTTTTATACCGGGAGGAATATTGAATAAGTTTTGATTTGGAAATATGCATCATAAGGGGAGTGAATACTTCACCTCAATTCAGTTCATTTGAAAAAACAGTTCCGAAGATATAAACAGAAAAGTGTTTTTTTTTCATGGATTTTCAAGGTGAGTCTTTGACTTGTACATATATTTTAACTGTAGATTCCTCTCATCAAACAAAACACTTTCTTCCTATACCATTTTTCAAAATTCGGTTTCGTTTGGAAGACACATGGTGTCGAAAATCCATGAAAATGAACACTTATCTGTTCATATCATAATATTCAAGAAACACCGGAACGAGGATATGTGGAAACAGTATAAAATCTTAAGAAATAGAGAACTTTTTGAAATCCGTAAGGCTTAATAAAGGTCGTTTATTGGCCAGGCCACATTGAAGGGTGGTAGGGAGGCTTGGAGGTCGTTGAGAAATATTGGGATATCTGGCGGCTTCAGGGGGGTATATCTGAGGAATTATCTGATCCAGAGGCAATTAACGATTACTTTGCCCAATTTAATGCTAATACGAACGATGCATTTTGTATGAATAAAACATCCATCTATGAGGACAATAAGTTTGATCGGTCACTGTCATTTGAGTTCCATATCGTCGGACAGGCTTTGATTAGTGAGATGCTAGATGGTATCAAGACCAAGTCGATGGGTACAGACTCTATAAACATTATGATGCTAAATTGTTGTCGGCCGTTTATTGACCCATTTGTCTTGCATCTCGTGAATTGTTGTGTTCTTGGTGGAGCATCTGGAAGAATGCTGTTAGTGTTCCATTGCCGAAGGTTCAAGAACCGAAGTCTGTCTCCGACTTACGTATGAGACTATTTTACTTGTCCTATCGAAGGAACTGAAGAAGGTACTGTTCGAACAGATGCAAAGTTATTTTGAGAACAATAAGTTGTTACCATCCTATCAATCTGGATTTCGGAAGGGATGTAGCACGGCATTTTGTCTTCTATCAGTGACTGATGCTATTTTTCGCGATCTGGATCGGGGATTCATAGATGTGCTTGTTCTGCTCGATTTCAGCAAGGCATTTGACACCATAAATCATAAGTTGTTGTGTGCAAAGCTTGAATATTTTGGTTTCTCTTCCTCCGCGCTTGCCTTGGTTGGCCTGGTTATTGGCCCACCGGACACAGAGTATAACGGTTGGTGATAAGTCGTCAAGTGGAAGGGAAATTTTATCTGGAGTATCACAAGGATCTATTCTTGGTCCTTTTTTGTTCATCATTTACACATCCGATGTATTTTCCAAGTTGAACTTTTGCATGGTCGAACTGTTTGCTGATGATGAGAATTGTTGTTCAAGTTCTGTTTTATTGAGGATTTGTTGCTGGCTTCTGAAAGAATAAACTCGGATTTGGAGATTTTAAGGAGTATTTCGCAATGCCACAATCTGAACATAAACCCGAATAAAAGCTAAATGATGGTCTTCACAGGTATGAGAGCTTATGAGAGTGTTAGGGATAATTCGAACATGTATTGGGGTTGCAAGGCTGAGTGTGTGTGATAGTGTTAGGGATTTGGGTTTGATAATCGATAGAGATTTGAATTTCTCGGTGCAGGTGGGTCAAATTGCAAGATCGGCTTTTTTCAAACTGAAATTGATATATGCTGCACGGAGATATTTAACGGTGGAAATCAGGAAAATTTTATGTGAAACGTTGATTCTGTCGAGGTTCAATTACTGTGACGTTGTTTATGGTTCGTGTATTAATAATTTTTCCCGGAACCGCATCCAGAGTATTCAGAATTGGTGTGTCAAATTCATTTTTGGATTTAGGAAATTTGACAGAGGAATTTCTCGTAGAATAAATGAGCTGAACTGGCTGCGCATGGAAAATAGGGCTTAGTTGCATTTGGGATGCTTCGTGATCAGGTTGATGAAGGCGCCCTTGATACACGAGTTGAGGCTCAGATTGATACCTGGACATGTCGTTCACGATCGCCCTTTTCGTGGCGCGAATATGCTGACGACCAGGTTTGAAAGGTCTTTTTCCTACTGTGTTGTGAAAATTTTCAATGCGATGAACTTGGATTTGCATTCGACATCATTCGCACAATATAGGTCGTGTTTGAGATCTTTATTATACCAGAGACAAATGTAATAGTGTGGGTAGTCTTGATCAATTTATTTTTTTGACCCTTTCAAGTCAGAATTTACCATCTTATGTTTCAGTTTCGGTTGATTGATTTCGAGTTTAGAATTTCTCTTATATTTTTTTGCCATAAATATTTTTTAATTTGGATGGAGCATTGTTCTGTAGGTATTTTTCATTAATTTATTTTTCATCCTTTTAAGTCAGAATTCACCATCTTATGTTTGTGTTACGGTTGCTTGATTTAGAGTTAAGAATTTTTTTCGTATTTTTTGCCATAAATGTTTTTGAATTTGGATTCGAGCAGTGTACATGTTTATTTTAGGGGCCTTACTGGAGTTGAGTGTAAGAGTAGCCTAGACTAAACTTCGCTTCAGTTTGGTACCTAACACCTGTGGAATGATTGTATAATTTCTCAATAAAGGCTTTATGGGTGCCGAGAGGGTCCGCACTCTCGGTAGTGTGAGAATCCAAGATCTTGTTTGGCTACTCACTAAAAGCCCCTCACTTTCCATGGAGAAGTTCTTCATCCTGCCCTCGTAGCGTCCCTCAACAAAAGAGATGAGCTGCAAGTGGCTTCTAGAGTTCATGGGACCTGATGATATGAAGTGACCCGAGCAACACTGCTTTCTGCATTCTGTGCGCCAATGCCTCGGCCATTGAACTACAGACCGGAATGATCTTCAGTTCATCTACGTAGTTAGCTCTGATTCCACCGAGACATCCTATGATTAGTACGACCATCCTAATTTTATGACCTGGATATAAAATTCCAAGCTCGAACATAAGGTCTTTGTATTTTTGCCTCTTCTGTTCTTCTTTCATCACAACATTATTTTCAGCAGGGGAGGAGAATTCCACGACAAATAACTCCTTCAGCTCCTTGTCTAGCAGAAGTATGTCTGGCTTAACAGCATTGATCTGCCGTGTTCTTGAGACAGGATAATTCCAGCATATGCGAGCTCTTTCGTTCTGGACCACCGCTTCAATCTCCAGAGGCACATATGGTAGCACCGGTTCTCTGTCTATCCCATACGCGGCTCTCAGATGGGAGTATAGAATTCGGAGTGCCGCGTTGTGCCTCTCTACATACCCTGATGGAGCATGGACGCTGCAGGCGGAAAGGATGTGCATAATCGTTTCCTGTTGCCTATGGCAAGCCCTGCAAGTTGTTGGGGTGTCCATTTTCTGGATGTTCTTTTTATACCATCTCGTATTTAGTACTTCATCTTGACACACCATCACAAATCCCTCCCTCTCTGACTTGAGGCTAGCGGACCGTAGAAAGGCGAAAGACAATTCCTCAGACAGGTTGTAATGTTTCAAGCTTTTTGGGCTCAAAATATTTTCAAAGGGGAGATAAAAAGGGCAAATCTCACGCTGTAACTTTAAGAGGTATTTTACTCTTAAGGGGATTTTATACTTATACTTTTGGCCTGGCGTTGTGATCATCTATGGTTGGTAGAACTCTATGTTATGACGTAGTAATTCAGTTTCGTGATAATTCAGTTCCGTGAAATAATGGATGGGAAATAATGAGGTGAAATAGATAAATAAAACACTTGATTGGACACAAGGTGGAACAGGCCTTTATTGGTCCATGCGGCAGTAGTTTTCGAGCCACACATCACGAGGGAAAAAGAAAGGAAGGACTAATAGGTCCTCCAAAAAGCAAAAACCCTCAGCTTTACAGTTGGATAGAATTACATGTAGCAAGTATTGGAATCCATTGGTCGAATATTATAAAGAACATAAAAGACATTAGCATAGATAGAATAAGTTGGTGCTATACTTCAGTGAATCCTGTCATTCCGTTCTTCAAGTATAACTATTCCAGAGTCAATGTATACGAGCGAGGAAAAAAAAAAGTACCCTTCCCCAGCCGTCTACGAACAGGCACTGGGATCCAACAGATCACTGTTCCGGACTCACAATGATCCTTCATAGTTGACGACAAAGCAAACGACTTCACAAATGGGTATGGAACGTTCATTAGCGCCCTACACCAGCTGTCTACGAACAGGCACTGGTATCAACAGATCTCCTAAGTCAAAGTTCCACCACAACTGCCATAGTAGTTTACGTAGTGACTTTCTCACTAATCCATGATCCCGAGCCTAAAGAACTGAACTCAAAAGAAATACATGTGGTGTAAGAATGAAGATGAACGTACTCGCATTTGAATATCATTGGATGGTAGGCGTTACAGTTTGAAGCAATAATCCAGATGGAAAAGAAATAGCCTTTCAAATCACAGACTGCTGAAAGAGAGGATGAGATTAGAGAACATACATATTACATAGTACCTGTAACCCTGTGATTTGTATAAAGGCACTCGATCCATTGCATAAGGAATTATTCAGAATAATAAATATAAAAGATGGAGATTAAATGGCCTCTTCGTTCAAAGAGGGATATACAGAACTTCCAATCGGGAACATGGATAAATATAAACAGATCTGACCAATGTAAATCGTTGAAAGTTTAGATAACTACTATTGGATGATGCTTAGTAGAAACGATTGAAAGATCATTGAATAGATAGAATCTAATGGAAATCATTGGTTCGAGCTTCTATAAACACAACGAACTATGTTCCTAATCCTACGAATAAGAATGATTAGCAGATATAAAATGGTGGACGAACTGACATGTTGAACCAAAATGCGCTTTTGTCTATCTGTAATAGTATAATTGCTGCTTAGAACCACAAGAAACGTTGTTTAACGAATAACGACCCTTCTCTCTTCCAACCAGAACCACCCTTCTTCTCCCCTTAACCTCCGAAGACCTTCCCAATAGAATTTCAATCGATACCGTCGATCGACTGACAGCTGGATTCTCCGCCATGTAGCCGGACCACCCCCTGTGAAATTCAACATGGCAGCGTCGTATTTTATTTCTCCTACGTACAGGGTTCCATTTAGTAATTCTTGATATTTTTATTTGAATTATTGGTGTCTAGAAATTCGGGGACATCACAAGGTCCTGGTCTTTTAAACTCCTGAAATATATGGAGTGCAAGTTCTTACACATATGATGTTCGAGTAATTTATCCGCCTGAGACTTTCGGATCTGTCTCGCTGGGCTTCTTTGTTCCGCCTGAGTGATCGGTGTTCCAGCGAGCTCAGGATTGATCGATACGCCGGTTATGCTCAGCTTCTCCAAGGCCCTTTGTGCAGCTCGGAATAGGAAGGCTCCATGGTTCGCAATTTCATGCTGAGCAACAAATTTCAGGAGCGGATCTTCACTTCTTAGAATCCTTTCTGCCATTTCCAATTTTTGTTGATAGTGTGTATATTCCAAACATTGCAATCCTCTACCCCCTGGCTTCGGGGAAGGTATATCCTCTATATTGAATTGTTGGGATGTAGGCTACGGTTCATGTTCATCGTTTTTCTTGTTGACCTATCAAGATCGAGAAGTTCGTTCGCCGTCCAGTTCACCACCCCGAAAGAGTAGGTGAGAATCGGGATGGCTAGCATATTTGTAGCAGATATACTTTGTTCTTTCCCGACAGCTGCGATTTCCAAATGTCCCTCAGCTTCTTTTTGTAGCTGGCTGTTAAGGCATCCTTTATCTGGGTTGTCTCCAGTACACCCCTTTGTTTCATCCCAAGAAACTTATAAGTTTCTCCGTCTTCGAGGTGTCGAAAAGTCATTCCATCTTCCAGTAGAATATCTTCTCCTGCGTCTTCAGCTTTTTCCCTGCGTAGATGAAAAACAGCACCCTTTCCAAACCGAACGACATTCCCATTGCTGAGGTGTAGTTTGAAACGATATTCAGCAGTTGCCGTAGTGCGGACTCGGAGGGAGCGTAGAGCTTCAAGTCGTCCATGTACAAGAGATGCGAGATCAGGTGGTTCCTTCTGCCTGGTGGTCCGGGCTTGTATCCTATCTTGCTCTCCCTTATCTCAATTGTTAGTGGTATTAGAGTTATGCAAAATAATAACGGGCTTAGCGAATCTCCCTGGAAAACTCCTCTTCTGTATCTCACCCATCCCGTATAAACGGTTCGCGCGGATGGCAAACTTCGTTTTCCACAGCGCTATGATGTTTTCTATCGCATGGATGATGTTAGGGTAGACTTTCAGCAATTTCAATAACCGTACTATCAGTTCGTGCGGCGAGGTGTCATATGCTTTCGCGTAGTCCAACCATGATGTGTGTAGGTCGCGATTGTAGTGTCTGGCATCTAGACATACGCTCTTGTCTATGAGGAGGTTGTTCTTGCATCCTTGCACTCCTTTCTTTGCTCCCCTCTGTTCGTAGATACTGTTCCACACTGGTCCCATAACCAGGCCCGCCAGGGACCTGAACTGATCTTCGCGGGGAGTTTCAATTTCGAATGCAAAATGCAACTGATCCTAGGGGGTGTATATTCCGAAAAAGACCCTTATTCTGTTTTTATCTTTATTTTCGTAATTCTCTCTTCAAAATCACGTACCTACCTAAACTCGGCTAGTAGAGAGGGCGCGATTTGGTAACAGATGGTTTTTTATGACATGCAATAATTGGCATAAACGATACGGCGACACTGATGAAAATATTCAACAACTACTACTACTACTACCTGGTTGTAATATTGGGAAAAAACATCTGCAAATTTTTCTCGTAGAATATTCAACAAAATCAGAGATGCCGTAGGAACTTTCTGAATCGATGTTTCTTTCAGAAAATTTTTCCCGAGGGCGCAATTCGAAGTTCCGGGAGGGCAATTTATCGGATTATGTGAATTTTTCGATCTTGAAGTTTTGCGCCATAACTGAATCTAGGCGCTCTCAGTATTTCGCCGGGGGTTGCACCTGCGGAACTTCAGGGGGCGGCAGTGCCCCTCCCGGAAATATACCTGAAAGAAACACTACAGTGAATTCACTGAATTCCGTGGATATACGGAAATTATCGATGTTGGCCGACTGTCCTCCCGATCCTTCAGAGAAAAAGTCTCTCTAAGGGGGATGGGGAGACCTTGCCGCCCCCAATGTTGAACGGAGTTGGAGAAATTTCAAAGCAGTTGGCAAAGTTTCGATCGCATATGGCAAAATTTCTATGTTTCTATGACAGTTGGCAAAATTTTAAAGCAGTTGGAGTTGGACAACCGCCCCTCCCGCTTACCACGTTGTTTGTCCCCTCCAAAAAAAATTTCAATTTCACTTGGATTTGCCGCCACCCTGGACGTGCCGCCCTTGTGCCGAGCACGCCTTGCACGCCCGCTTACGGCGGGCCTGCCCATAACCCTCAGTATTTGATCTTGAATTACACTTGTGAGGATCTTATACAGTGTATTGAGGCAAGTGATTGGGCGATAGTTCTTGGTTTGCCCTAAATCACCTGATTTTATCAGCACTGTTCTACCCTCCACCAACCATGACGGAATGGGCTCACGGCGAGTCAGCATCCCGCTGAATAATCTTGCCAGGTGTTGATGTGTAGCTGGAAATCTCTTCCACCAGTAGTTCTGAATACCGTCCAGTCCAGGTGCTGTGAAATCACGCTTGTTCTTAAGGGCTTGTCTTATATCATCGGTTGATATTTCAGAAGGTTCATGGTTCTGCCGTTTGTTTCGATCACACATCTGCTGGAATCTGAGAAGTGCTGGAGTATCCCTGGTTTCTGCTTGTTGTTTATATAGGCTTTTCCAAAATTCTTCAACCTCTTGAGGTGTTGGTGGGTTCTGTGCCTTCTGTTGTTGGGACTGAAATAATTTCGATGGTTCTGCGGTGAAGGTGTTGTTATCTTCAATCCATTTTTGCCTTTTTATCCGTTTCTTTCGCGTTGCAGCGAGTGATCTTATTTTATCTACAGCTTTCTGCTTCAGTAGATGGACTGTCTACTGTACGATGTATGAAACGAAGCTCCTCAATCATATCCTTCATTTTCTTGCTTGATTTAATTTTGCCTTTCAGAACATCTATGATACATTGGTACCAAGATGCCTGCTGCCTCATTGATTTCATTTTGATGTCAAGCTGCCTGAGTCTTAGATTATGCTTATCATTCTTCGTAGCTGTACTTTCCGGTGGACAAAGAAGTGAAGAGGCCGCTCTCACTGCAGCCACCACATCTTCTAGTGAACAGGTCTCGTTAAGATGATCTTGAATCATTTTATCCAATACGGCTTGATCTTCAGCCATATGTCTTGTTTTTATTCGATTGGCCTTGACCAGTGGATTCCTTACGGCAGCCTCAAATGCTTCCCTTGTATTTACGATTAACTTCGGAACAACTGTCACCGTTCTTGGCTCTTGTTGCTGTTGGTCTGGAGCATATGTCACCTGCTCTTCAGCGTGTTTTATTTCTGGAACATCTCCCACCTGTTCCGCTCTTGGCCTTACCCCCAGGGCTATTCCTTGGTGTTGTTGGTTTGGAGCATCTGTCACTTGCTCTTCACCGTGTTCTATTTCTGGAACATCTCTCACTTGTTCTGCTCTTGGCCTTGCCACCAGGGCTATTGCTTGTTAGTTTGGAGCATCTGTCACCCGCTCTTCACCGTGTTCTATTTCTGGAACATCTCTCACTTGTTCCGTTCTTGGCCTTGTCCCCAGGACTATTGCTTGATGTTGTTGGTTTGGAGCATCTGTCACCTGCTCTTCACCGTTTTCTATTTCGGGAACATCACTCACATGTTCTGTTATTGGCCTGTTGGAGCGTGTTCCACTCCCAGTTCGGCCCGCGATATTGCTCACCAGAGCTACAGCTCGTTCTTCAGTTGTGTCAATCGTCAGTTGCTGATGTTGGCTCGAAGCATCTGTCACCTGCTCCTCAGCTTGTTGTTCCGTCCTTTCTTGCTCTTGAGACCGCCATATGATTCCTCTTCTTTTGAGATGACTGATTTGATCTCTAAGGTTTTGCTGCATCATGAAGTCAAGGTCTGGATAATTTTCACACCACAGACCATGCAGCCTATTCATGTATCCCCGTCTTTCGGGTCTTGATCTTTTGTATAGCGCAGACAGCAGGTCATGCTGCTCGGGCGTCCACTTGTGGCGTCCCCTTTGTGCCGTCCTGTTTCGACTGCCGGTTCCGACTACGGGCTGCTCTTTCAAACGTTGAATCCCAATGCGACCGACAACCTGAACTCTCTCCTCGTCGTATCCTCCTCGTCTAAAGGCATAGCTTCTTGTAAGGCAGGCGCCTGCCTTCTCAGCATCCTGCCGTTGGTGTCCCGCATGCTGTCACGTCCAGCACCAACTCCACACGCGCCCTGACGATCCCCAGGCAGCGACTGTTTTCCGAGGATTAGCTTGTATTTTTGTCCGACATCGGTTGAGAGTGACCGGGGTCCGCGGGATTGTCACACCCGTATACCACAAAGTAGTACCCCCGTTGCGGACATTAGTATTATTATTATATCTACGGAACCGTTATTTCAAATGAACTGAATTTTGGTGAAGCATCCACTCCCTTTCTGATTCATATTTCCAAATCAAAACTTATTCAATATTCCTCCCGGTATAAAAGTTACAGCGCAGCCAACTTACGAATCCACGAAACAATACTATAAAACCACTTGAAAAAGATAAACGGTTCATATTCTCGATCAAGAACCAATCGGTTAAGAAAATAAAAGTATACTTTAATTACAATAAAACGCGTCGTTTTCGAGTTATTCCCAATTTTACCCGATAAAATTTGACGAAAAAATCGAAAATCATAAGAAAAATCTAGATGCAACCTCTTGCATTTCAATATCACAGAATGGCTCAAATTAATAAACTCTATAAATGGTTACAATGTTGTCAGAATGTTTATTAACTTTGTCAATACTGAAATGTCAATGGAATACAAAATTCGGATATTAATAATGAATATTCCATACAAATCACGTATTAAATTGAAATTAATATATCTAAACAATATCCTCTTGGAATTTCATAAACTCACTCCACGGTTATTATCACATTAATTCACTTTCACTGATAATCTTTTCACATCAACTTTTCGCATTCTCCACTGTGAATAAACAAATCGACAAATCTCCATCAAGCCGTTTTACGCAATGCTTACTTCAACAACCACAGACCAACTGTTCGGTCTACGGAACAACGGTTGGTCTTGCGCATTAAGATCGTAGCGCTCTATCGGCGAGAATCAGAACATTTCCAAAGAGGCACGACAAGACGCCATCAGCCAAAAGTAAACAAAACTAGTGCCTCTGCGTTAGTTCATCCGTTAATGATAGAGGACCTATTGCTTCCTTCTGGAGAAAATCAACACAATCTGTCATCGTCTTCTCGAAAGTTCTATGATGGAGTTCATAGAATATGGTTCGATGGGTTAGGTAAGGTCATTGACCTCTAATCATTTGACCTTATTTGATGGAGTTATGGTCGATTAGTGTAAAAACAATTCTTTCTGAGAAAGTTTTGGGAGGAAGAGGAGAATATAAACAAGTTATTAGTGCCCATGAACTAATCTTAATGTAAATCGAAGGTGGAACTTATTTTGGTGGAATAAAATAATATGGCTTTTTATTTGCAGATATATTCGAATGAAACTTACTGTTTTTGTTAAGAAATATCGTGTTTTTAACATTCTTATTCGAATACTTGAGTATTCCCTAAATGTATAAACTCAATTTCAAACGAGAAATATGAACTTTGAATCAATTCCACAGTATCATTTCAGGAACGTGATGAGCCCTTTTTTTTAAATGGCTATATCTTTTCAGCAGAGTCGAATTCGGAAAAATGGAAAATGAAAAAAAGGTTTCTTTTGACCTCGAGAATCTTCAGTTAAAATATATGTACAAGTCAAAGACTCACCCTGTATAGATATATGATCCGCGACAGACCAGATCCGATCCGCCGTCCAGATCTGTAATAGATCTGGACTGTGGATCAGATCTTACAGATTTCCCTTTCGTGTGTGCCTAGCTTATCATCATCATGGAAATTATTGATTACTGAAAAATTGCCAAATTTCCAATTTCACCCTGCAGCTCGAAAAATTGGGGCCAGAGAAACACTAAATTTTTCCTTTTCATGTTTATCAAAAATAAGAGCTCAAAACTAGGGACTCTAGCGCATCAAATGGCCACCTATGTTCAATAAGCCTCCTTCATTTCGAGATGGATTATCAACCCCAAACAGTGGTGAGTCTGAAAAATTGGAATTTTTTGATTTGGTGAATTTGATATAAGCATCAGAAAAATTCTGATTTTGAATTGTGAGCAAGGAGAATAGAACCCTTGAAATAAATTAATAGAAATTTGATCGTACTAACGAACAACCCCTTCTTTGTCCGGAGGCTGTGAGCAATCAGCTAGGACATCACTGTTAGGGAGAGCAGAATGTAGGGTCGCAAATGCCTAGGGTAAAACATATCAAACTTAATAGTATATTCTAAAACTAGTTGCAGAATGGGCTTCTGTTCCAATATACGAATGCGAAATTCGAAAACGAGCTACGGAGGAGCGAGTTTTCAAACGCATGAGTGTTGGAATTGCATTCTGCAACGAGTATTAGACGATATTTTCTCTATTTCAGTCGAATTTCGTTGAAATTCAATGAAAATTCAGATTATACATCCTAGTAACTTTCGTATTGTATCTTGGCAGTTGGTGACTGTTACGAAATTGACATTTCCAAGTTGACGTATGTTGAAAATTGATAGGATCGGAAGCCAGTGCTGACAACCACAAAACGAAAAATATGACTGAAAACAATGCTGTAATGAGTTCATTACAGCACTGTTTTCAGTACTGTAATGAACTCATTACGATACTGAAATAGAGAAAATTTATTATATCTTGTTGGGATAGAATGAGTAGATGCTTTCTGGTAGTTTCATTGTCGAGGACATTCCAAATGCCCATTTTCTATAGTGCAAAACATTGCAAATTTCTGAGAAATTAATCTTAAAATATTTTCAATAAAGAGTCTGTGATATGATATGATTTCCAATCAAGTTCTGTTAAGGTTTTCCCGCAAATGATCGAAAATCTCCCAAAGCGAGTTTATAAAGCTGAAAAAAGTCCGATAATTAGTGGTTCGTACGATTGATTTATAGTTATTGATAATTTCTCAAGAATCACCCTAGTTCTTAGTCACCTTCAGACTCAAATGATTTCGCTTTCTATCTAAATAAAATAAAATAAAAGTAATTCGGTTATCTCAGTATCACAGGAAAAAGTCAGAAGTTCATTCTTATTTCCGGATTCGACGAGGATTTTTGGTTAATGACAATACTTATAACAGAACTGAATTTACTGAATCCTTCCTTCTTCAAAGGGTGCTAAGAAATAATGGACCATTTTCCTTAATATTCGAATTTCCATATCGCCGTTTCTCGAAAGAAATGTCTCATTTTGGTTTCTGGATATTGATTTCCTAATTATCTTTCGATATATAGGGTGTACCGTAAAGACCACGTCAAAGGAAAACGGAAAGTTCATCAGAATGTCCTCTACCTGATGTGCAAAAAGCGTTCACATGAAAGTCTCACAGTTTTCTAGATATTTGATGTTTTATGAAAATGTTGAATTTTTACACTTAAAATGCTTTCTCTCTTGTGGAAGCTACAATAGAATACTTTTTAAATAAGTTTTTTCCGTTAATATTGTTGAATGGTTACTTCAGTTCAATGAAAAATAGCACAAAATATTTTACAGGGATTCCGAAAAAAAAATTCAAAATACATGTTCTGAAGGAGGTGTTTTTTTGTACTGAATTCTATCTGATGTGGTATAAAAAAAGACACTAGACCTTTTCTGCATATTACGTTGAAAAGTTGCCCATTTTGTGAGGATTCCGAAAAAGCAAAATAGAGGTAGAGTAGAAGATATTCGAATGTGTATCGAAAATGGAGCATTTCTGTGAAAAAATGATTTTTTCACCTTTTCCATAAATACTTTCATTTTGCACTTCCTGCTGAAAATAATCAATCAACAAATCAATTAAATGTTATTAATATGCCAATTCACTGACTGGGATTTTTTATTTCTTTTTCTTTGCCTAAAGAACTCTCGAACATCGATATGATGTGATGCGAACTTAAGGTACTTAAGGTATCTATGGAAACGTTCATTTTCATCTAATGGAAGTTAATGCGTATCAGTTTGCTGGGTAAAATTTCTGCAGAAAATGTTTCGTATACTGCAAGAGAATACGCCGACATGCACCTTATTTATGGAGAAGTACGTCTTAATGCTAGAGCAGCATCGAGGCTTTATTCAGAGCGGTACCTCAATCGCCGACATCCCAATTACGAAGTTTTTATCCGGACCCATAATGCAATTGTCGAAGGAAGAGTTCCTGGGAGTCGTAAAAGTATTAGCCGGCCTTCGATCGTGGAGGATGACACCATTTTGAATGAAGTCGAAAATAATCCTTCAGTATCAACCAGAATGATAGAGCTCATGACAGGCATATCAGAATCGAGTGCCCATGGAATCCTGAAGAAACATAAATATCACCCCTAACATATTCAGAGAGTTCAACACCTACTACGAAGAGACTATCAAGCCCGAGTAGAATTTTGTCAATAAATGTTGCTAAAATAATTTGACTATTTCGTATTCCTTATTCTTAAATTACTATGTGAACGTTCGTGGGAGTGGAATAAAATTTGGAAGAAAAGACGCTAATGCATTCCTTTAAGCGACGTTTCGCAACTTTATTGTTGCTTCTTCAAAGCTCTACAACAGAACACATAGATAATATACAAAACACAATCAACAAAGTCACACAATGATACCTCGGAAGCGGTGAACGTCCCTCAATCTTCCTTTCAAGAACTTGCAAACCTCGAGATTTCATTAAATAAACAATGGCACAAGTCAGCTAATTTCTTTGTCAAATGATAAGATTAATCAATAATTTATTTACGTGTTTCGCTGGCGTACAGATGTAACAAAACTGGTTCACTCATTGTCGAACGTACCGAAATATGGGACGCCCCTGCCTCCACAAGTAAAATATAACACCGCTGAAATAAATAAATGAAACACACGTAAAAAAACACAGTTGATCAAAATACAATGTGAAAAAAATATAATATAAAAGAATCAAACCGTAAAATGTCTAAATTCTGCGTCGGGAATATAAATTGAGAATGTTGTGGTAGATAGCACTTAAACCCAAGCAATCAGTTCTTAAATTGATATTATCGGTCAATTGAATTTGTATCATTTCCCCTATGTTGGGTTTAAACCAATTGGACTCCCTATCCAAAACCGTTGTATCTTCAAACTTAAAATCGTGCCCAGTATTGAAGTGGTGTAAAGCTAACGCTGTTTTATTAGCTTTGGCCTGATTGTGATTTTTGCAATCGTTTTTATGTTGTCCTATTCTCAACTTCAAATACTGTTTCGTCTGTCCTATGTATGATTTACCACACGAACAAGGTATATTATAGATGACGTTAGATAAGTTGTTAACTGGTGTTGGGTCTTTTAACCGTGTAAATAGAAAATTAGTCGTTTTTACATTGTAGTATGCTAAATGGGTGTTGTGATTGAGAGCCCTATTGATTGCCTGTGAAAGACCTTGTACAAACGAAAACCTAAAGTAACGGCCATTTGAAATAGTCTCTTGAACGCCCACGGGACGATGATCTGTGAAAAACGAATGTATGCACTGGTTCACAAATTTTCTGGGATAGTTGTTGTTTTTTAAGATGGTTCTTATTCGCTTTAAGTTGTTATCATAATGAGAAAAATGGCTCAAATTTACCATCCTGTATAATAGGCTCTTTATTGTACTCATCTTATGGTTTATTGAATTGTTTGAGTGAAAATTGAGTATTCTACCCGAATTGGTTGGTTTGATATACCAGTTAGTCATTAATTCTCCACCTTCAGTCCTCTGCACTTCCACATCCAAGAACGCTAATTTTTTGTTCTCTTCTTTTTCTATGGTGGACTGTATTTTAGGGTGAAAGGAATTGAAAGCTCTAAGTATACTATCGTGGTATCCTTCAGGTATCGCCGTTATTGAGTCATCAACATATATCCATAAAAACGGAACCACAAATGTCAGGTCAGTAATCACTGAAGAAACTAGTTCGTCCATTATGATTTCTGCCAAGACTGGGCTCAAAGGATTCCCCATGGCGCTGCCATCCAACTGTTGGTATATAGTCCCCTTAAATTGAAAATAGCTTGATTCCAGGCAAAAATCAATCATCTCCATGAACAGTTCCCGAGGAATATTCGTGTAAGCCGAAATAAATTTCCATCTCTTGTTGAGTGTACTCCGAACTAGTTGTTTAGGTATATTAGTAAATAATGAGATGACATCTAACGAGATTAATCTATAGTTCGGAGGTAGTTGTACGTGTTTCACGTTTTTGACGAAATCAAAGGAATTCTTGACTTTATAGGTAAAGGTTGTTGTCAACGGTAGTAAGATGTTGTGTAGGAACACTGCTAGCCCATATGAAGGAGCGTTAATGCAACTAACAATTGGCCTTAGCGTGAACGAGTCTTTGTGGGTCTTCCTGAGTCCATATATCTTTGGTGGAACAGAATTATTCGTCTTTAATTTCTTACTTTGTGCTGCACTAATGTATTCACCTTCGAGTAGTATCTTCACAAAACCATTGACACGGTCTTGGAACTTTTTTGTTGGATCCCTCGTAATTGATCTGTATGTTTCCTTCTCTCGCGGGGGCGTCCCATATTTCGGTACGTTCGACAATGAGTGAACCAGTTTTGTTACATCTGTACGCCAGCGAAACACGTAAATAAATTATTGATTAATCTTATCATTTGACAAAGAAATTAGCTGACTTGTGCCATTGTTTATTTAATGAAATCTCGAGGTTTGCAAGTTCTTGAAAGGAAGATTGAGGGACGTTCACCGCTTCCGAGGTATCATTGTGTGACTTTGTTGATTGTGTTTTGTATATTATCTATGTGTTCTGTTGTAGAGCTTTGAAGAAGCAACAATAAAGTTGCGAAACGTCGCTTGAAGGAATGCATTAGCGTCTTTTCTTCCAAATTTTATTCCACTCCCACGAACGTTCACATAGTAAGTTGCTAAAATATACAGAAAATCCCGATTTTTTCAATAATATCCTTTGGACTGATGAGTCCTCCTGTACCCAAAGCGGGTATATCAATCTGCATAATCTTCATAGTTGGAGCATCGAGAATCGGCACAATATGAGGCAAGATAGATCCCAATCTCGATTTACGGTGAATTTATGGACTGGAATATACGATGGAAAAATATTCTGCCGACAGAATTTCTGCAATCATTAAACGGCACCAACTCTTTGAATTTTCCAAAGAACAGTGTACCCTTACTCTTAAAAGATATACCACTGGAAATGCGACGTAATCTATGGTTTCAACACGACGGGTGCCCAGCACACTACAGTCGTCATGTAATAGGCCTACCACACGCTCAAGCTTCACCACAGTTTGGCTTGCGCAAACCGGCTTGAACACTGAACACTGAGGGAAACTGTATACAATTCTCCCAACCACACGCTCAGTGTTCAAGCCGGTTTGCGCAAGCCAAACTGTGGTGAAGCTTGAGCGTGTGGTAGGCCCATTAGGGAATATTTAGGTAAACCGAAAATATCCTCACCGGTGGATCGGAAGGGGCGGTGAAATTTTGTGGCCTCAACGTTCACCAGACTTAAATCCTCTGGATTTTTTACTGGGGTTTTTTAAAAAATGAAATTTATTCGAATCTCATAAGGGATGAAGCACAACTAAGGGACCGCATTCGTATTTCAGCTGCCAAAATAGCGGAGAGAAGTTTGTATGGTTTGAAAAGGTCATTTCTCAATAGATGCAGGCCATGTATTAGCGAAGGGGGTGGTCATTTTGAGAATTTGCTCTAATAAGAATCCTGAATTTTTATAATTGATATTTTTATAAAGTTTCTTCACAATAGATTTGTTGGTGTTGAAGGTCATGTGCGTTATATCATTATATCATTGCAATTAATGAATAATTTCACTTTATAAGTAATTTAAGGACTAACTGACATTTTTCAAGAGAATTATTCAATATGTTACAGCAGAATCTGCAATATGAAAGGATTTGTGGAAAAGGTGACAAAATCAGTTTTTCACAGAAATGCTCCATTTTCGATAAACCTTCAAACATCATTTTTCGTGAAGAAGATTATCACCTCTATTTTGCTTTTTCGGAATCCTCACAAAATGGGCAACTTTTCAACGTAATATGCAGAAAAGGTCTAGTGTTTTTTTCATACCACGTCAGATAGAATTCAGTAGGTACAAAAAAAACAGTTCCTTCAAAACATGAATGTTTTTTTCAGAATCCCTGTATTATATTTTGTGCTATTTTTCATTGCATAACTTGAAGTAACCATTCAACAATATTTACGCAAAAAACTGATTCAAAAAGTATTCAATTGCAGCTTCCGCAAGAGAGAAAGCATTTTAAGTGTAAAAATTCAACATTTTCATAAAACATCTAATATCTAGAAAACTGTGAGACTTTCATATGAACGATTTTCCCACATCAGGTAGAGCACATTCTGATCTACTTTCCGTTTTCGTTTGACGTGGTCACGGGACACCCTGTATAAAAGATGTTTCTGTAAGTGAAATTTGAGACATTGTTCAAACAATGTTTGAGGTTTTCGAGAGGAACTATTATTGTTTCTATTTTCTCGGGTCTATAAATGATTGATAGAGAATCCCAGTGACGGATTTAGGGCCGGTATTATGAAGAAAAACCGTGCATGCGTGTCAACTACCAGATTCCGTATTTTTAGTGAGGAATTTGGTTGTTGACGCAACGGTTGAAGCGTCGGTTCCCCTTTATAATTAATTTGTCTTTGTTTCCCTTTGAATTAGCAGAAATCTCATAGTTATGGATCTCTGCGACGAACTGGGATAATTGAATGGTGGATTGGAATGATGGTATACGGTACTGGGTGTTATGCCGCACGCCGCTCGCGCCTTTCACTAGCTAACCAGGCAACCACACATTCATACATCGAAACCAATAAAGCATAACCTCTACAGAGTGGGTAAAAATTCAACGAAGAAAATTCCTAATTTCGAATTTTAGTAGAAAAAAGCTGGAACAAGTGAATCTTTATTTCAACTTTTCATATACTGGGTGACTCATTTCAAAAGACCCATTGAAATAACCACTTGCGAAGAGCCTGTATCGAAATATATTTCGAAAGAAAGTTTCTTAGTTTTAAGGGGGACATTAAATGCAGACACTCGAGGCCAAGTAAAGTTTTTGAAATGAATTATGTATTTTTTTGCAGAATATTAATAATAAATAATTACAGTGATATATGCATAGAATACCTAGTGTAACGACTCCTTTCTGAAAATCGTGACGAAAATTTGTAGATCAAAATGGTACTCTAGATTTCAGTACTGGTGCTACTTCCGGAATAATCCGCAATATTTATCGGTCGTGGCGCTATTTTTTGTATGACATAGGTGATGTTATGTTTATAGATGCATAAAATACCTGGTATTGGCACTGATTAGATTTTGTTTAAGACTTTCTTGTCGATCGAAAATCTTAGTATTGGTTCTGATGCTTTTCATTTCTCTCAAATTGGGTCGCGCTATCTTGAATTGCGGCAGTAGCGCCACGACCGCGAAATATGGCGGATTATTCCAGAAGTAGCAGTAAGCACCAGTACTGAAATCTAGGGTGTCGTTTTGATCCAAAAATTTTGGTCACGATTTTTAGTGAGGAGTCGTTACACCAGGTATTCTATGCATCTGTTTATGTTTTTAGGAAGATGACAGATGTTTTCATTGTGTCATAAATTCCATCAAAACATGGATTTATTTTGAATGTCGTATAAGATTGTAGCTATGGAAGAAAAGCGCGACCCCTTCCTTTAGTTATCGAAACTGGAGGGTTCGATTTCCACCAAAGTTTTTTGAAAAAAATATTTTTGGTTTATAAATTCATATTTCTCTCCGCGTCATTCTGGCAGCGCATCAGCACAATTTTGGCCTTCATACGGCCTCCAGTTTTTCAAATGAAAATTATGAAAGTACTCCGAGCGTAATCTTTGGGGCGCTACAAAAAAAAAACAATCGATATCTTCTCATTCTGTTTTCACTCTAGTATTCACAATGAAAGATAGTTTAACAATGACCATTTCCCTCGTCTCAATTTCCACCAATCAGAAACGCGCAATTTTGAATCACAAATAGTTTCAGAGTTTCTAGATGGAAAAATTGTATGGCAGTAGCTGTCAGCAGTTTTTTCGGGTTTACCCGTGGCAAAACTTGATAGTTGTTGTCAACGAAACTTAATAATACATACATAATGCATCCAGAATAATCTGTTATTTATGAAATAGTCTTGTCAAATACCGTTCGAGCATCTAATTTTTCCTGTGAAAAAAATCGAAGAAACCCAATGCGAAGTAATATTTTTTTGAGAAAAAGCATTCGTGCAGGTACAAAAATCCTCGTCTTCGACTCGGATTTTTGTTGCCACCTTAACTCACGTTTCTTGTTGAAATATTACTTAGCATCGTGTTTTTTCGATTTTTTCGGAAAAATTGGATACTCTTATGATATTACCTACTTACGAAAAATACCAAAAATTTCGGGCGAATTTTTTTCTTCACTGAATACATGTAAAAAAAGGTAGAGTTCGAATTTTGGAAAAAAGTTTTCACGGAGAATCTTAGAAAATCGAGTACGTTGAGATAATGCTTTTCGAATTGGCAACCGAGAACAAAAAATTCTAACTTTGCAGGTTTTCCGCCATTTTGAATCCTTGTTCTCAAAATTACACCACAAATCAAATGAGCCCTGAATAATACTAAGATGTGATCAGAAACCGTTATTTCAAATGTCAAGCACAACTTACCACAGTTCACAGAATATTGTTAAAAGTTGACATCAAACACTTTGTATCGACTGTATCTCGCTCATGCGTCGAAAACGGGATATACCTATGTCATGGGGCAAAAATGACTTTCTAAGTGTCATCTATAATACAGCTATATATGTTTGTCCAGTTTATGGTGAAACACCCTGTATACAGGGTTGGGATAAAGTATGGAACCAAGTAAATATCTTCTGAACGAAAAAAACGATATTTATATGAATATTTGCAGGTAAGTGCAATGGAACAAAATGCATCTGACGTTATGATAATATATGATGTGTGGTATTTGTGGGTACTAGGACGATATTATCTGGTGTTAACACAAAACTACAGTTTTCCTGACGTTTCGCTCTTTATTAGAGCTTCTTCAGAGGTTGCTGAAAATTGTCACCATTGTCAAGTTCATGTAGCAAACCATCAAGAAAAGAAGGCGATTCTGGTAATAGATAATATTTTTTGTTGTTGACTGAAGTGAATTATCTGTCATCTGTGTGGGTGTATGTGACATATATGATGAAGTCATTCTGGTGGCGTTCCGTTCCGATCTTGTGTTATCCTACGTGTTGTTTTAATGTGTTAATTGTCCAGTAGTATTTTATACATGCTGTTTAGTGTCGCTGTGTCTGTTCTGAAGTTGCAACTATTCTTGTCCATCTGTATCCTTAGAACTTCCATGATTTCCCTTTTAATTTGGTATTCCTCACTGTCTAATATCTTCACATTTTTGAAATCGAACTTGTGCTGGTGTTCTTTGGCATGTTTAGCTAGAGCTGTTTTTTCATTTTCATTTCGAACATCATTAGCATGTTGTCTCGCTCTTACATGGCAGTATTGACTCGTGATACCAATATATGTACTTGGGCAGTCTGTACATGAAATCTTGTACACTATATTGGATTTTTTAGGAGTTTCAACTTTATCTTTGAGTCTTGTATAAATTAATTTGTTGTTGGTTTTGATGTTATATATACTTAAATTTATGTCTTGTTTTTTGAATACTGTCCTCATTTTCTTATCTACTACACCGACATTTGGAAATTTGTAGAATCTTGTATTTGTAGATTGTATATTATTAGCGAGTTGTGGGGTTGAGAAGAATATTCTGTTGATGAGGTAATTCGGGTAGTTATTTTCTCTCAAAATGGTCTTTGCTTTGTTGAAGTTAATTAGATGGAATTTTGCATGGCTTAGTTTCATGATACGATTTTTTATGTTTCTTATTACAGCTATTTTATGAGTTAATGGACAATTCGAAGTGAAATTTAATAATCTACTGGAAGTGGTGGGTTTGCGATAGAGATCGGTGATAACATGATCTCCATCCCTTATCAATGTTAAATCCAGGAATGGCAATGTTAAATTGTTTTCTTGTTCTATTGTGAACTGGATCCTACTGTGTATTCCATTGAATAGGTTCAATGTTTTATGAACGTCTTCCTTGTGGACAACTAGCACCATATCATCAACATAATACCTCAACCATTTTATCCTTATATTATTTTTGTTGTTAAGAGCTCTGTTGACAACATAATCCATCACAATGTTGCTAAGGCTAGGACTGCATGGCGATCCCATACTAACTCCATCTAATTGTTTGAAAAATCGTCCATCATATTGGAAAAAGCTATTGTCAAACATATATGTGACGAGTTCTATGAAACTATTTTTGGATGTGATGTTTGTGTATCCAGATATGATGTTCCAGTTATCATTAAGAATTTTAATTACAAGATCTTTCGAAATTGACGGAAACAAGTTTACTACATCCAATGATATCAGAATGTACTCTCTGGGAATGACTATTTGTGATATTTGCTCTTTGAATTCATAGCTGTTCTTAATGCTATAAGTTAGGGTGGTTGTCATTTGACATAATATTTCATGTATATATTTTGATATTTTATATGTTGGTGATTGTATAGAAGATACTATGGGACGAAACTTTAATGGACCTTGTTTGTGTGTTTTTGGTAATGCATACATTTTGGCTGGTATGCTGTTGTGTGTTTTTAAGTTTTTTTCTGTGTAGTTATTGATGTGTCCTCGTATATGTAATTGTGAAATCAAATTGTTACCATGTCTTTGTGTTTTGGCTGTTGGGTCCTTTGCTAGTTCTTGGTATGTATTTACATCATTTAAAATGTCTTCTATCCCTTGTTTATATGTGTCAGTTGTCAAAATGACGCTTGTCTTATCCTTATCGGAGTTTGTTATCATTATTTCCGGATGTTGCTTGATGAAAGCTCTAGCCTGTTGTATTTCTGAATGAATTTTCTCATTTCGGTTTTTGTTGTTTTTGTTGTAGTGTTTCTGATTGTTGATAGACGTAACCAAAATAGCTCTTATCTTATTTTGTTCATATGGTTCTAGTTCAGTTTTTTTTAATATGTACTCTATTTCTTTTATAATATTTGGTATGTTTTTCTCAAATTCCTCGTTTGTTAATGGGTACGCGTATTTGGGTCCATAGCTGATGATTCTACCCACTTGATCGGGAATGTCAACATTTGTTAGATTTTTCAACCAGTTATTAGATTGTTGCTTGGTTAGAGGTCCTTGTTGTTGGATCAAATTGTTCAGTTTTTTACGTTGGTTAATTTTTAACTGTTGATGTAATCTCGTTGAGTTCTGTCTGAAACAACAGTGCCACCCGTCCATAAGGTGTTCTGCTAGAATCTGCGTGAGTTCAGTATCTAATTTACTTATTTCTTTGTTCACTATTTCGTGTTCATGATGTGCCATTCTAATTTCCAAATTTAGTATTTGTTTTCTGAACCTATTAAATTAGAATGGCACATCATGAACACGAAATAGTGAACAAAGAAATAAGTAAATTAGATACTGAGCTCTTAACAACAAAAATAATATAAGGATAAAATGGTTGAGGTATTATGTTGATGATATGGTGCTAGTCGTCCACAAGGAAGACGTTCATAAAACATTGAACCTATTCAATGGAATACACAGTAGGATCCAGTTCACAATAGAACAAGAAAACAATTTAACATTGCCATTCCTGGATTTAACATTGATAAGGGATGGAGATCATGTTATCACCGATCTCTATCGCAAACCCACCACTTCCAGTAGATTATTAAATTTCACTTCGAATTGTCCATTAACTCATAAAATAGCTGTAATAAGAAACATAAAAAATCGTATCATGAAACTAAGCCATGCAAAATTCCATCTAATTAACTTCAACAAAGCAAAGACCATTTTGAGAGAAAATAATCACCCGAATTACCTCATCAACAGAATATTCTTCTCAACCCCACAACTCGCTAATAATATACAATCTACAAATACAAGATTCTACAAATTTCCAAATGTCGGTGTAGTAGATAAGAAAATGAGGACAGTATTCAAAAAACAAGACATAAATTTAAGTATATATAACATCAAAACCAACAACAAATTAATTTATACAAGACTCAAAGATAAAGTTGAAACTCCTAAAAAATCCAATATAGTGTACAAGATTTCATGTACAGACTGCCCAAGTACATATATTGGTAATACGAGTCAATACTGCCATGTAAGAGCGAGACAACATGCTAATGATGTTCGAAATGAAAATGAAAAAACAGCTCTAGCTAAACATGCCAAAGAACACCAGCACAAGTTCGATTTCAAAAATGTGAAGATATTAGACAGTGAGGAATACCAAATTAAAAGGGAAATCATGGAAGTTCTAAGGATACAGATGGACAAGAATAGTTGCAACTTCAGAACAGACACAGCGACACTAAACAGCATGTATAAAATACTACTGGACAATTAACACATTAAAACAACACGTAGGATAACACAAGATCGGAACGGAACGCCACCAGAATGACTTCATCATATATGTCACATACACCCACACAGATGACAGATAATTCACTTCAGTCAACAACAAAAAATATTATCTATTACCAGAATCGCCTTCTTTTCTTGATGGTTTGCTACATGAACTTGACAATGGTGACAATTTTCAGCAACCTCTGAAGAAGCTCTAATAAAGAGCGAAACGTCAGGAAAACTGTAGTTTTGTGTTAACACGAGATAATATCGTCCTAGTACCCACAAATACCACACATCATATAATAATTGGGGACGCTACTATACCTTGGAATGTTATGATAATATACTTCCGGTTTAACCGAAAATGCCAGAAACTTCTTTGATTCAAATGGGACAGACTAGCTATTTTCACAGATTTTGAAAGAGCTTGTTAATTTGAATTCATACATAATGAGTTTAGTGTAAAAAAGATTGTAAAAACTGTTTGTTGTACAATAGGTGTACATTTCATTTTATAATAATGAAAAAAAAAACTAATTCAAATGTTCAAAATGCTCGCCGTTTACTTGCTGACAGTATGCCATCCTATTAACAAATTCTTGAGTCACTCTTTCCAAGACTTCACCACGTATTAGTTCACATTCATCAATAATTCTTTGTCTCAATTCCAGTGAGTTTGTTGGTCGTCTAACGTAAACACGTGATATAAGATAACCCCAAAGAAAAAAATCTCAGTATATGTATGATTTCAAAATAACAAGCTCTTTTAAAATCTGTAAAAATACATAGTGTGTCCCATTTAAATTAAATGAGTTGCTGGCATTTCCGGTCGAACCAAAAGTATATTTTCAACAAAAAAAGGTACATCAGATGCATTTTGTTCCATTGCACTCACCTGCAAATTTTCATAAATATTGATCTTTTCGTTTGAAATAATATTTACTTTGAAATAATATTTACTTGGTTACATACTTTATCCCAACCCTGTATATTATCTTTAACAGGGAAGCACATATCTTATATGTGCATTAAGTTTTTCAGTAAAGTGCCTAATAATATAAGGAGGCTTATAACGTCATACTTTTATTCCCGGGGAAAATTCGAATGGTGTTACCGAGCGCACGCAGCGAAGGTAGGCATTTGCGCGTTATATTTCCCGAGCATTGTACCCCTCAGCGTCGTCGCTATAGTTTGTCCGCGTGTACCCGGATTTCTTATGGAAATCCGGTACTGTTAATTGATCTATGTATTCGACGCTCCTGCTCCCGGAATTGCTTTCGCGGATGTCCTTGAAATTGACGTATGACAGGTATGGTAATTTGACAATTTTGTAAACGGTGTTTTGTACGGCCATTTTTCTTCATTCTATTATTGTACTTCTTGAGTGAATTGGTGTATTGAGATAAATAAGCTATAAGTGCTTCCATAATTGGGATTTGAGAAGAATCTTCTTAGATTGATCGTTAGTTTGAGATTTTTCATCCCTCTGGGGATTTGAATTCTTCAAGAAGTAAAATACTTTCAGGGGCCGACCGTCATCTTCAGTAAGTGCTTTTTTGTCCACCCTTTTTTTTTATATTCTTATTTTCCCGAATTTTTACAGGGCCTCTTTTCATTCCTCTTCTGTTTTCTTTGTTTGCCCATTTTCTACCATCCTGCGTCAACAAGAGGATAGATTGCACCTGATTTCGCTGCCGTCGTCGCAATTAGTTGCAAAATTTGGGCGCGTCGTGAGACGCCATTTTGTGGCAGGATCGCCATCGCCGCATTTTCGGGGTTGAAATTATCAACTAGACACCACCAACTTTCTTTCCTGCCAAATATCGGTATACTGCAAGTATTTGGAGCAGAATTTTTGGATTTTCTTTCACGAAACTGAAAGAGGGAAGCGCCATTTACCAGTTCTTCGATCATCAGGGTGAGAGTTGCACCCCTAAAGGTACTGATTGATAAAAATAAAGCATACTACGTTTTTTTCTTTTCCTGAACTGTTCATATACTACCTTATGATATTTTCTGTTTAATTTTTATTGTGATGAAAACTGAAACCATTACGTAATTGGCGAAAGTTATCATAATCCCTTTTTACCATCAAAAGGTCATATGTTGTATTGTTATGAGTGTATATGAATTCTTAAATCATTCGGTAGTTGTAGAATCATTGCTTACAGGACCTTGTGAGAGAGTGTCAGGTACCTTTAATAAATTGTTTTTTTTATCATTTCATCGTTTTCTTCATTGGAATATTGAAGACACTGTGTTGTGCCAATTATAGAGGAAGTTATTAGTACCTTTTCCTATTATTTCTTTTTTATCCCAAAGGAAATTTAGAAACTAGAGTTTACTGGAACTGAGATTTGTACGTTTGATATTTAATAACAGAGCAGGCACATTAGGGTATAATAATATTTTGTAACCAACTGGGAAATTATTTTTTTTAACAAAACGTACTGGCGCCCGTTACTCGTATCCCCACCCCCGTCTCCACTTGAGACTAGCTTGAGGCCATTATCCCTTATTGTGTCTGCGAACTTGCACTCTTAGTTGAAAAGTTTTCTTTTTGGGGTTTATGAATACAATTTGTTTTTGTATTGGATTAGTTTGGTTACAGGCTGAGTAATTTCAAAATTTTCAAGAAAAAAAGTGAGAGCTTCTGTTGTCGAATTGGAGCCATATTGTTCGTCTGATTAATTAAAATTAGATTGTTACTTCCTAGAGTTATTCATTGTGTGACTAATTTCGCTCTGTATTGTCAGACTAGACTCACTGAGATGACAACACAAAACATAAGACTTTAAACATATTACAATTTTTGAAATTACACATTCTTAAAACTAATCTCACCTGAACTCTCTCAACTTCGAATCATCAAATAATAAATCCAAATAAGGATAAAAATTACCGAAGTCATACAGGGGAGAGGCAGGCAAGATGGCATACAATCTTTTGAAAATCGATATCTCTTATGAAGAAAAAATATAGAGCACAGCATTAGTTGAATCTCTAGTCAATCAAGTTAGCTATCAATTTTTGAAGAAAGATATGAATACAAAAAGTTATAGACAAAAAAAATCGCGATAATCTGTAACATCCGAAAAACCATTTTGCCCTACAGTGTCGGGCAAGATGGCATATCATATATTATGATATATTTTATAGTGAAAAAAAGAAAATTCCAATAAATAACAGATATTACAAGGAATATAAATTTATATTCATATAAACAGCAACAAAACATAAAAAAAATTCTCACAGATTTAGGAAATCACTGAAAAATATTTCATAATCTTATATCAAACGAAACAAGAACTGAACAAAACATAAAATGTATAATATGTCAATATTATATTTCGGAACACATCCCTCACAATGTCATGTCATAATCATATATGTATATGTAAGGCGCACGCGCATATAAGTCATATGTCATAGTTGAATAGAAATTGTAATGGCTGCTTGTCAATCGCCAAACTAGACTAGTATAATGTTCTTATGGTAATAAACTGAATCTTAATATATCTCGACCAATATAATTTATCCTGAGACATCCCCATATAATACATGGTGTCAGGTGTGTAGGAGTATAGAATCAATAAATAGTCTGCTTGTAAGACGAAACCGGACAAAGAACTAAGAAGCATGGAGTCATACTTCAGATCTCCAGAACCGCTGTTACTGGACGGAAATATAGCAGAAAACTGGAGGAGATTCGAACAAAAATTCAACGTTTTTCTAGAAGCCACAGGATTGGAAAACAAAGAAGAACCGACGAAAATAGCTGTGTTCCTAAACTTAGTGGGAGATGATGGGCTGGAGCTGCACAACAGTTTTACCTACAGCGAAAATGAGAGTAAGTCTTTAAAAGAGATAATGCTCAAATTTTCGGAATACTGTTCCCCGAAAACGAAGGTAATTTTTGAACGCTACAAGTTTAATAGTATTGTCCAGAAAGAAGGTCAAGCTTTCGACAATTTCCTTACCGACCTGAGGAAAGCGGTAAAAACTACTAAATACAAGGATCAGGATGAAATGATCAGAGACCGAATAGTAATGGGAGTTCGTGATAAAACTACACAAGAGAGACTGCTGCGTGAATCAGGGTTAACTCTGACAAAAGCAATTGAATTTTGCAGAACGATAGAAGTAAGCAAGCAACAATCAAAAACGCTACAAGAAGGTGGTGCAGATGTCCATGTAGATGCAGTAAAACAGAGTAGGCCTCAGCAAAAGTGCAAATATTGTGGTTATAAACATGACTTCAAGAAAAAATGACCAGCGTTTGGAAAAACCTGTGCCAATGTCAAGGTAGAAACCATTTCGCTGCCGTTCGTAGAAGCCAAACAAACAAAAATCAAGGAGACAATAGAACTTCAAGAAAGAAGAAAGTCTATGAAGTACAGAAACATGATGGAGAACCAGACTGGGATGGTGCTAGTACAGACAATAGCGAGTTTTATATTGATTCTCTCAAAACGATTGGTACAGTGGGTGCAAGAGGAAGAGAAGAAACAACGTGGAAGCAGAAACTGATAGTTGAAGATAAAGAAATAGAATTCAAATTAGACACTGTCGCAGAAGTGAGTATTCTACCTGCATATGTTGTCAAATATAACAAACTGTCTAAAATAAAACCTACCAATGTAACATTGGTACCATATGGTAGCAACAAATTTAAAATTAAACCTATTGGGGAGATCTCTATAACATGTGAATGCAAGGGTAAAGGGTCGTTTATACTGGCCCGTAACTTATGCCCTTAACTTATGCCCTTAAAATTTGTTCTCTTTAAGGGAATAAGTTAAAGTTCGAGTATAAACCAAAGCATGAAATTTCTATCTTTCAACTCTTAGGGTAAGGGAAAAGTTTAAGTTACGGGCCAGTATAAACGACCCGTAAGAGTGCTGTCATTGATTTCGTGGTAGTGGAGTGTAAAAATCAGGTTCCACTATTGGGATTGGCCGGTTGCATTGCTCTAAATTTGATCAAACGTGTAGATGGTATTAAAGTATGTGGGAACAAGACAGATTTTGAATCGCTTGAAGATCTTAAAACAATGTATCCACAGGTATTTGAAGGCCTTGGATCCTTTCCAAATGAATATCATATTACATTAAACGAAAATGCTTCTGCTAAGGTAACTCCTATTAGAAGAATTCCCCATTCATTGCATAATAAATTGAAAGCAAAGTTAGATGAATTAGAGAGTAAAAATATCATTGAAAAAATAGATGGGCCTACAAACTGGTTGCATGCGTTAGTAATTGTTGAAAAGCCTTCTGGAGATATACGTCTATGTCTTGACCCTAAAAATTTGAATGTAGCTGTTAAGAAGGAACCATTTTTGATTCCGTCTATTGAAGAAATTACACCCATACTGAGTAATAAAAGTTTTTTCACAGTGTTAGATATGAAGGATGGTTTCTGGCAAATTCGTGTTGATCATGAAAGTTCAGAACTTTTAGCTTTCGGAACACCATTTGGTAGATATAAATTTCTGAGATTAGCATTCGGAGTAGCTACAGCACCAGAGGTTTTTCAAAGAATGTGTTATGAAATGTTCGGAGATATCAAAAACGTCGGAGTTTATTTTGATGACCTGATAGTGTCAGGTGAAACTGAAGAAGATCATGACAAAACTTTAAAAATTGTACTTGAGAGGGCACTTCAGTATAACATAAAATTTAATAAAAACAAAATTCAGTTCAAAATGCGTAGTGTCAAATATATGGGTCAGATCTTTTCTAAGAAAGGTGTGGAGCCAAATAAGGCTTATATTAAGGCAATTATAGAAATGCCTGATCCTAATAATAAAACAGAATTGTTGCGTTTTTTAGGAATGGTCAAATATTTGGGTAAATTTATTCCTAATTTATCACAAATAACAACTTGCCTAAGGAAGTTAACGTGTAACGATGTAGAATGGCAGTGGAGTCGAAAACATCAGGATGCTGTTAATCAGTTGAAATACTTATTAACACACACCCCTGTTTTAGCATATTTCAATCCAAAAAAAGAGGTTGTGATAGAAACAGATAGCTCAAAAAATGCACTAGGATCATGTGTCCTACAACAGGGACATCCAATAGCATTTGCTTCTCGAATCTTAACAAAAACTGAGGAAAAATATGCACAGATTGAAAAAGAAGCGCTTGCCATTTTATTTTCGGTACAGAAATTTCATTTTTATATTTATGGCCTAACGATAAAACTTTATAGTGATCATAAACCGCTTGAGACAATATTCAAAAAAGATTTAGCGTCAATTTCACTCAGATTGCAACGAATTAGACTAAAACTATTAAATTACAACATTATTGTGACTTACAAACCCGGTAAACAAATGTAGGTATATATCAGATACATTATCGAGAGCATTTTTGCTGAATGATAAGGGACTTGAATCTAATCAAGAAATTGAATTTTCTGTTCATACAGTAATAAAAAATTTACCAATATCAAATAAGAAATTAGAAGAATTCAAAACTGAAACTAAGAATGACGAAAACTTGAATATGGTACTGAATTATGTTGAGGGTACTTGGCCCGAAAACAAGAATAAATTACCTTTGGAAGTTGAAATTTTTCATAAATTAAAAAATCAATTGTATGTCAAAGACAATTTATTATTTTTGGATTATAAAATTGTTGTTCCAAAAAGTTTGAGAATGAACATGATAAAATTAATTCATGAAGGCCATTTCGGTATTGAAAAATCCAAATCGTTTGCTAGGAGTATATTTTATTGGCCAGGCTTAACGTCTGAACTCGAAAATTATATATCGTCGTGTAAGATTTGCGAAAAGTACATGAGAAAAAATTCTAAGGAAAAATTGTTACCATTTCCTATACCGTCAAGAGCTTGGGAAAGAGTAGGTGTAGATATTTTCTCTTTTGGAGGTTGCAGCTATTTAGTAATGTTCGATGCATATTCTAACTGGCTCGAACTAGTTAAAATCAAAGATAAAAGTGCAGAAACAGTTTTAGTTCAGATGAAATCAATTTTCGCAAGATATGGATCTCCTGATATACTGGTAGCTGACAATGTTCCGTTTAATAGCATAATAGTAAAAAAATTTGCTGCGGAATGGAATTTTTCCTTGGTATTTAGGAGTCCGTACTATCCACAAGCAAACGGGTTAGCTGAAAAAGGTGTTGCTATCAGTAAAAATATGGTAAAAAAAGCAACGGAAGAGCAAAAAGATATAGAATCTTCATTATTAAACTACAGGAACATGCCTTTGAAACACATGAAGTATTCACCATCACAACTTATGTATTCCCATAGATGTAAAACTAAAACTCCAATTGCAACTGAATTATTGATGCCAGAACTTTATAAAAATGTGAAAGAAAAGATTGAAGCTAAACGAAATCTTAATAAGTCTTATTTTGATATTCATGCAAAGGATCTAAAACCTTCAGAACAAAATGATAATATAACAATGTATAACCATATATCTAAATGTTGGGAGCCAGCCAAAATTGTAAACATAGATAAGGCTCCTCGATCTTATATCATCAAAGATAATTTGGGCAATGCCTTTAGGCGAAATAGAGTAGATTTAAGACCATCAAATAATGATTATCAAAAAATTGAAAATACTCCTGAAAATATTCCAATTGTCGAATATGCAAATGAGTTGCCCAAGTTACCTGTTGAAAGCCCGAAGATGAATTATTGTAAAGAACATATCGAGTCTGAACTACCAGAAAATGATAATACCCTTAAGGTGACTAAAGGTGGATTTATACAGCAACTAAAATAAAATAAGAACTAAAATAAAATAAAATAAGAATATTCACTTCATGCATTTCAATGACAGCGTTTATACAGGAAATAAGCTAAAATAAGGCATAAGAATTAGAATAAGAGATGGTCAACTTTTATCTTTTTCGCTTATTTTATTTGGAAAATGATAGTGCGCATGACCCAAATCCACTCCCCAATCTTTTCCGTATTGATACTTTTGACAAGTTCTAGTTTTCTAACCTAAAATTGAATGAATATTTTTTTAAATCATTATTGATGATATATTTAATATGGATGACCAGGAAATCATGATGGGAGCGATGTTGTTATTGATGACAAGCCTTGAATAAAAGGCGGAATAGGCGATTTTCTAAACTTACACAAAAGTCATTGTCAAAAAATCTGCGATTTGATTGGTTCATTCTTATTTCTTATTTTATTCTAGTGATCTCTATAAACCTATGTTGTCTGCTCTTATTTCTTATTTTATTTTAATTTAGTTCTTATTTTATTTTAGTTGCTGTATAAATCCACCTTAAGTCTGGTAGAGTTGTAAGAATACCAGAAAAACTTGATCTTTGAAAGTTCTATTAAGAGAAAGGGAAGATGTATAATATGTCAATATTATATTTCGGAACACATCCCTCACAATGTCATGTCATAATCATATATGTATATGTAAGGCGCACGCGCATATAAGTCATATGTCATAATTGAATAGAAATTGTAATGGCTGCTTGTCAATCGCCAAACTAGACTAGTATAATGTTCTTATGGTAATAAACTGAATCTTAATATATCTCGACCAATATAATTTATCCTGAGACATCCCCATATAATACATAAAATTAATTCTCACAGAAATTTTAAATCACAGAAAATACTCCTCTGTTTGTTTTCCTTCGATAATTGTAGACCACCTGAAAACATATTTTATTGTTACTAAAAAGTACCATTATCCGGGCAAGACGGCATACCATGCCAACTTGCCCTAACCACGTGTCCAAAAAACGAATAAGTAAATTGACATTTTTGTGACATCTTTTTGTCAAGGTGAATACATAAAAAGGAATTCAATAAAGGTAAAATTCTACTCGGATATAAAAAATTCAGTGTAATAATCTGTACTTACAGTTATAAAGGCGATAAAAGAGAGCTTACGTCGAAGTTGTACACGCTCACACCACTTTTTCACGACTAAGTCATCAACTACCGTAACGGATCCCTTGAAACAACGTTCGTACACTGTTGCCAACTAACTCGAACATTTGCACCGAGTTCTAGTATTCCACACGCAGTGGATTTTCAGTAGGTACATATGGTATGCCATTTGGCCCTACTATGCCATCTTGCCTGCCTTTCCCCTAACCTTCAAATAGAAAAAAAAATTTTTGGAGAAAACACGTTTCATGGGGAACTTCGGTAATTTTTATCCTTATTTGATTTATTATTCGACGATTCGAAGTTGAAAGAGTTCAGGTGAGATGAGTTTCAAGAATAATTTCAAAAATTGTAATATGTTTAAAGTCTTATGTTCTGTGTTGTAATTTTAGTGAGTCTAGTCTGAGGATGCTCTGACCATACAGAGCGAAACTAGTCACACAATAAATAACTCTAGGAAGTGACAATCTAATTTTAATTAATACACCACTTCCTATCTGGACAATTCCACGAAATATTTGTCTGATTACTTGGCTTAATGGTTGGGACTTAACACTATTTTCCCTCGTGTATCTATATTTGTAGTTGAATAATATGAAATAAATTATATTTTTATTATGATCGTGGACTCATTCACTATCTCGGCACCCGGCCGGACAAATTTACCTTTCCCAGATATAATAGTCAAAGGGAATAGGCTCGATCACGATACACTTGACAAAAATTCACGGACAATTCTACAGGTATTGAGAATAACAGCTTTTTGCATTTCAATGTAGCTGTTTACATTCAATTCTAATTTGTTCAGACTATTGTGTAAGCTCTTAGGTACCAATCCAGTCGACGAGATGATCACTGGAACGATATCAACCTTCTCTAGGTGCCACATTTCCTTGATCTCGAAAGCCAGGTCTGTGTACTTGCATATCTTCTCCTGGTACTTATTCAGCATGTTGTTGTTGTTGGGCACAGCTACATCCACCAAAATTGCCTTTCTAACCCTCTTGTCGTAAACCACTATATCCGGCCTGTTATTCGTCACCGTTCTGCAATGATAATAGGCCTATCATAGTATAGTCTAAAAGAGTCATTTTCCAACACAGGCAGCGGCTGATACTTATAATACGGCTTGTAGGAGTTGAGAAGTCCGAACTTGAGCGCCAATTTCTGGTGTATGATGTTGCACACTTGGTTATGTCGATGGAGGTAATCAGTGTTGGCCAGTTGTTCGCAGCCAGAAGTTACATGCTGAATTGTTTCAGATTTTTGAAGACACTTCCTACACATATCTGTTGGCACTGTACGGTCCTTCATGATGTATTTCTTGTAGTTGTTGGTGGAGATGACTTGATCTTGTATAGCCATCATAAAACCTTCCGTCTCAGGAAACAGTTCACCCTTCGACAACCATTTGTTGGATGATGTTTTGTCAATATGTGGCTGATTTAACTCATGGTGATGCCGTCCATGGAGTTCTTTCCTTGACCATTGTTCTAGCTTGTCAGTTTAAGAAAGGGATGGCAGATCCAGCAATTCATCTGCAGTAGCCAGAGTTAAAGGTGTGAACTTCTTATCAACCAAAGTAACAACTTTGTGTAGATTGGAATTATTGGCCTTCTCAAAGAAGAATTCCCTGAGATTTTTAATCTGGCGAGTGTGAAGGTTGACAATATCCACAAGTCCTCGTCCTCCTTTTTTCCGTGGTAGAGTGGTTCTTAATACTGACGACCTTGGGTGATGACCTCTCTGTTTCGTCAGCATCGTTCTAGTTTGCCTTTGAATGTCCTCCAGATCAGTCTTGGTCAACTTGATAACTCCAAATGAATAAACCAGCACTGGGATTGCGTAGCTGTTGATGGCTTTGATGAGATTTCCAGACTGCAACAGTGACTTCACCACCGTTCTCAGTCGGCCAGTATACTCCTCCCGGATTTTTGCCTTCGACTGCTTTTGCTCCAAACATCTAGCCTGTTGGTATCCCAGATATTTATAAGTTTCTCCATCCCTCATGGCTTGAAGTATATCTCCATTCGGTAGTTGTGATTCACCGTCCACGATTTTTCCTCTGTGGATGTTCAGGGTTCTACATTTTTCAATGCCGAATTCCATCCGAACATCACTTGAAAAAGAACTGAATGTTTTCAGAAGCTCATCCAATTGCTTCTTGTTTGCAGCATATAGTTTGATGTCGTCCATGTAGAGTAGGTGGGAAAAAGTATGTTCTGCCCGCGCTGTCTTGATCTTAAATCCACATTTCGTTCTTTGGAGCATCGATGATAAAGGGTTCATTGACAAACAGAACCATAATGGGCTCGAGGAGTCTCCTTGAAAGATCCCACGACGGATGGGGATTTCTTCGAGCTTAATCGTCTTGTTGTTCTTAGTGACTGGTATTGATGTTCGCCACTGAGACATTGTTGTCCTCAAAAATTCCACCAAAACAGGATTGATTCCATAAATGTGCAGCACCTCGATGAGCCACGAATGAGCGGTGCAATGAAATGCCTTCTGATAATCGAGGAAGGCTGAGTGCAAGTTGCGTCCTTTCTCATGGACCTGTTTCATGATCACTGAGTCGATGATGAGTTGTTCCTTGCAACCTTGGTGTTTTCTTCTGCATCCTTTCTGTTCTTCTGCCATAATGTTGTTTTCATCCAAATGTTGATATATTCGGTTGGATAAACATGAAGTGAGTATTTTGTATAGTGTTGGAAGACAAGTGATAGGTCTGTACTGCGACGGGTCTTGTTTCCTATCGTTTTTTGGAAGCATATAGGTTATAGTTTATAGTAAAAAGGGGTTACAGTTCACTGCGACCTTAAGGTCTATTGTGCCCCCTGACAGAGCTGTTATCATCGTGCCTCCTACAGCTCGCCCTCCAGTTCCAGAGATTTGATGAAATCCAGAATCTGGGACGGCTTCAAGGAGGATTACTCCCCACTTCTACAAGTTTCTTGTCCAAAGCACTCTTTCCTTTGGCTTGCAATGGCATAGCATTCCGTAATCAGGTGAATAGGAGTTTCTTCCTCCTCCCCACAGAATCTACACTCATCAGTGTCTGATAAACCCATTCTCAACAGATGCTTTTTTAGGCGACAATGTCCTGTGAGAAAGCCAGTGAGTAGGTGAAGTTGGTTTTTACTGAGATCCAGATATTTTTTGGATCTAGCAGTTTCAAAGTTCCGGAGGAACTTTTTGGAGTGATCCATCCCTGGGAGATTCCGCCAGAGTTTTTCTCTTTCGGTTTTCTCCTTCAGCATAAACTCCTTCTTATAGGTGCATTTTCCTATACCACAGAAGGGTTCTGGGCCAGTGAGGGGTATTTGTGCGCCCTTTCTGGCCAGTGTATTAGCCTCTTCGTTTCCTACGATTCCCGAATGACCGGGAACCCAGATTAAAGAGACCTTATTCTTCTTGCCTACCTCATTGAGTTTGTTTCGGCACTCCCAAATCAGCTTTGAGTCAATGACGTAGGAGCTCAGTGCTTTAATAGCAGCTTGACTATCTGTATGAATAGCTATATCGCACTTCTGATAGTTTCTTTCTAGATTTATATCTAGACATCTTGCGATTGCAAGTATTTCCGTTTGAAGGACGCTTGTACAGGAGCCTAACGATAGTGCACACTTGGTACTTTTCCCGTATATCCCAGCGCCAGCACCTGTAGCGGTTTTAGAACCATCTGTATACCATTTCATTGTATTTTCTTTGAGATTGTAGTTGGTGTATTCCCTTTCCCAATCCTCTCTTTTACTTAGCAGTGTACTGAAGTTCTTCTCAGTGCTTACTTTCTTGATCATTACATCACTAGGAAGGTTTGCAGATGAGGTGTAGTCATTCAGTGAGGATCAAGCTCTCTGAATCCTGACTCTCTCATTGCCTGCTCTTTCTTTAGATACTCTGAGGATGGCCTCATGGGCTACCCTATCAATCACTAGATGTAGAGGTGTGAGGTCTGTGATGATCTCAAGCGCCCTGGTTGGGCACGTTCTCATAGCTCCCGTGATGCACACACAGGCAAGCCTTTGTACTTTGTCGAGCATTTTCCTCGTACTTGCCTGACTTGCCTTAGCAAACCAGGCTACTGCCCCATATGTGACTATAGGTCTTACAATCATGGCGTACATCCATCGCAGTATTTTTGGGTTACAGCCCCAGTTCCTGCCGCATAGACGCCTGCATGCCATCAGAGCTCTCGTAGCTCTGCCAGTAGCATTATCAACATGCTTATTCCACAGAAGTTTGCTATCTAGTGTTATTCCTAGGTATTTGACTTCAGACCCCCACTCCAAGATATTTCCGTTTAATACTAACGTTTTCATGGCTGGAAGTTTCCTCTTCCGAGTGAACGGAATCAATGTGGTCTTGGTTGGGTTGATGTTAAGCCCCACTGACAAGCACCACTGCTCAATGATTCTAAGGCCCTTCTGCAATAGGTCGCAGAGAGTACCTTCGAATTTGCCTCTAATTATTAGGACTATGTCGTCAGCATAGCCTACACATTCGAAGCCAAGCTCCGTTAGCCTGTGTAGAAGTTCATCCACTACCAGGCTCCATAGGAGGGGGGATAACACCCCACCCTGAGGTGTTCCACGAGTAGCTTTGACGAAGACGGATTCCTCACCCATCGATGTCTCAGCTATTCTCGTCGTTAACACCTCATACATCCATTTTAAGATGGTATTATTCACTCCTCGCCTCTCAAGTGCATCTCTGACAGACACGTGTGTTGTGTTGTCAAAGGCCCCAGATACATCCAGGAAGGCACACATGGCGATTTCCTTGTTATTCAGAGTTCTCTGGATGACTTCAGTCAGCTGATACAGAGCGGTCTCCGTTGAACGTCCCGCTCTGTAAGCATGCTGAGAATTGTGAAGTGGTGTTTTTTCCAGATGCTCCGTTCTTATGTAGTTATCTACGACTTTCTCCATCGTTTTAAGAAGAAACGATGTCAGGCAAATGGGTCTGAAGGAACGAGGGTCAGTCCCGTCCTTTTTCCCTGCTTTGGGAATGAAGGTTACTTTTGCCCTTCTCCACTTTTCAGGTATTTGACCCAATGCTAAGCTGCTTCTTGTGATCTTCAGTAGATGAGGGAGGATCTCCTCCACTCCTTTCTGCAGGAGTATCGGAAACACCCCATCTACTCCTGGGGATTTATACGGCTGAAAGGTGCTTATTGCCCATTCGAGCCGTTGCCTTGTGAATATACTCTTAGCAATGTCCCAGTCCTCCTTGCGGGAGTTCTTGGTGTGCTTCATTGCTATCTAGGAACTTCTACTCCCTTTCCATCAGGAGAGCCAAACTCGACAACTGGTCGAGGTTTGTTCGATCGGAGATGGAGAGAACTCCTTGGGGAATATCGTATAAGATTGCCTCAGGAAAACTTACTCGCCCTCTCACCTCACATTCAATCATCCGCCCTGACGGTTCTTATACCGTAGACGCTTCCGAGTCGGCGGAGGTCATTTTTGATCGGCTCTTTCCTGTGGACGACCCCGCGGTCGACTCTCCCGAGCAGGTTGGCACCCGTGCCGAATTCTCTGCCCCTCCTCCAGACCCGGATCCGGCCGATCCCATTGAGAGGTTTTCCCTCGAAGACCTTGAGGCCGCCATGTCCGCTACCCCAGCCCGTGGGGCGCCGGGACCGGACATGATAACTGGCGTCATCCTCCGTCGTGCCTGGTCTGTCATTCCAGGCATCCTCCTACTTTTGTACAACTCCTGTCTCCTGTTTGGTCACTTTCCCGGTATTTGGAAATCTGCCGCGGTCTGTCTTCTGTTGAAGTCTGGTGACCGCTCTGCTAACGATCCGAAGTCTTACCGGCCGATCAGTCTTCTCTCAGTGATGGGCAAGGTTCTTGAGCGGTTGATGCTTGGTCGCTTAAAGAGCGACCTGCTGGATCCAGGCAACTGTTCCCCGATGCAGTTCGGGTTTAGACCTGGTCTCTCGACCGAGGACGCTGTTTTTAGGATGGTTCGGTTCGCTAGGGATTCCTCTCATAAATATGCGGCCGCGATCTTCCTCGACATTGAGGGTGCCTTCGATAACCTTTGGTGGCCCAGTATCTTGCGTCGAGCTCGCGGGGTGGACGTCTCGGTTGCTCAACTCCGCCTCCTTTACAGCTACTTGGCAGGTAGAATCGTGATACACTCTCGATACTCTCGCTGCAGCCGCAAACTAACCCGAGGCTGCCCACAGGGTTCCATTCTGGGACCATTTCTGTGGAATCTAGTATTTGATGAGTGCCTCCTTCAACTCTCCAGGGAGCAGGGGATCGCGATTGCCTACGCCGACGACTTAGTCATGCTGGCTTCGGCGGACAGTCGTCGTGCCCTTGAGCTGTCTCTTCAACGTCTGATCGATGTCACTCTCGAGTGGCTAGGTCTTAATAAATTATCGGTCTCGTTGAGCAAAACCAGGGCTGTCCTTCTCCGCGGTCCTCTGGACCGCGGTCGTCCTCCTACTGTCCGTCTGCCGGGCGGTACTGTGGGGTGGGTTGCTGAACATCGATATTTGGGTGTTGTCGTGGACTCGGGTCTCTCCTTCATCCCTCACGTAAGATCCTTGAGGGACAAATCCCAAGCAATCGCCTCTAAACTCTCGAGGCTTAGGCGTGCCCTTGGTGGATCCGTTGGAGGTTCTCTCGATGTCTACTATAACTGCATTTTCCTTCCCATCGCCTCCTACTGTGCAGCCGCCTGGTACGATCGTGTAATGCACTCGCACGTCCTTCGCACCCTTACTTCCGCCCAGCGCTTCTTCCTATTGCTCATCTCACCGTCTTGTCGTACGGTAGCAAACTCCTCACTCCAGGTCATTACCGGCAAAATTCCGGTACAATACTACATTCTCCTCCGTGCGGCTAAGTTCCATTTCAAGAGAGGACTACACTTCTCGTTGGATGACTCCACCTTTCCTCCGATTCCTCTCGCTACGCCCGATCGCAATTTGGAGCTCCGTCGTTTGGAGGATGAGTGTCTTCAACACCTCATGGCCCGATGGCAGGCGGATTGGCTTGACTGTCCTACTGGTCGAGTCACCTTCGAGTGGCTCCCCTCGGTGGACTTCATCGACAGTAATGAATGGTTCCGTCCATCCTTTCCGCTCACCTGCTTCATCACGGGTCATGGTCCCTTTAAGAGTAAGCTCTTTACACTTGGACTGGTGGATGATAATCTCTGCCGATGTGGCCAGCTGGAGTCTGGTGACCATGTCCTTCGGAGTTGTCCGCTTTTTAGGGATCTCCGAGATCAGCATGGGTTATTGGCTCTTGAGTCTGCTGCACCTCTCTCTTCCTTCGGGTCCAGTCGAGAATTCTTCGCTCCACTGTCCTCTTTTGCCGCTGAAGCTGTCCAACGCCTTAACTCTTGGCATAACGGGTAAGCTGGGAACGCAATGATGATTTAGTGTTATAACGATGGTAAAGAGCTACGCTCAGGAACCATCCTATGCACTGCTGAGCGTGTGCTTCATTGCTATTACAGTATTACTTATTGGTTCACTACCCGGGAAGTGTGTTTCGAGAAGAAGAATGGATCGTTCCTTCTCTCCTTCAGTGTACGAACCGTCTGGCCTTTTAAGCGACATAGTGGGGTTAGTTCCCCCTTTTGCCATGACTTTCTGAAGTCTGGCTGCTGTGGGAGTGGAAGTGATGCTTTCACAAAAGGCTTGAAAATTAAGTCTTTTGGCCTTCCTGATTTCCTTGTTGTACTGAGTAAGTTTCTCAGTGTACCCTTGCCAGTTACTGTCTCGTTTGGCTTTATTAAAGAGCCTACGGACTTCCTTTCGGAGGTTTGACTGGTTGTCATTCCACCAAGGAGCTTCTTTACTTGATCGAGCTTTGGCCAGTGGGCAGCTGGAGTGAAAAGCCTCCATCATTGCCTCGCTTGCCTGCTCAACATGTTGCTCCAAATCGTAACAACGGTGTTTTTCCCGCCCTATTACGATTTGGTCTAAATTATTCTTCAGATGGCTTCTATAAAGAAACCAATCTGTTTTCCTAGGATTTCGAATCAGGGGTGGCGAGGTGGTATCTCCCTCCACCCTAAACTCGATAATTCTATGATCAGAGAGTGAAGGTTCATCCATCACTCTCCAGGAAGTGACATTCTTCCTGGCAGCGACGTTGACAATTGTCACGTCCAGGACCTCCTCTCTCGCTCTCGTGACAAAAGTTGGTGTATTCCCTACATTCAATGTCTCGAGATTGTTAGCCAAGAGATATTCAAGCAAGCACTCACCTCTGGTGTTATTGTTCGTGCTTCCCCAAATAGTATTGTGTGCGTTGGCATCACATCCAATTATGATTGGCAACTTCCTGCTGTTGCAGTAACGTACTAGCCGCTGTACTTCCTCTGGTGGTGTTATTGGCCCATCTCCAGCGAAGTATGCGGATGCTATGACAATGTCTCGGTCAATTCCCCCAACATTGAGGTGTACCATAATCGGAATCAGGTCCCGAGACATATATTCCGAAATACAAATATATTTAATATTGCTCCTTATGAGCACACAGGCACGTGGAGACGTTTGCCTTTGGTCATAAACCAGTCTTGAGTCTTTGCACCCCAAGCCCAGTATTTGGCCTTCTTTGTTGATCCAGGGTTCCTGGATCAGAGCAATGCTAAGTTGCAAACTCGCAAATGACCTTGCAATCACCGCTGAGGAGCCCTTAGCGTGATGCAGGTTCACTTGTACTACTCTGTAGAAGAAGATTTTTATTTATTTTGGGGGAGAGATGGTGGTAACCCAGTCAATTTATGCCCCAACCTTAATCTTTTCTTGTTCCTCCTCAGATTCCTTGTGGGGTATTTCCCTTTCGGAATCTGAGTCGGTCCCTTTGGCCACCAGGCAGCTCGGATCAGTTCCCCGGGTAGCAGAGGAAATCTCTGCTACCACTGGCGCCCCGGTAGAGCCACCAGGTTGGCCCAGACTTACGTCTGCTTCTTCTCCCTGCGTCTTGAGTTCTCCGGATGTGGATATAGGTTACTCCTCGGTTAATAATTTAGGAGCTTCTTGAGGATGTTGAAGTATATGCGTAAACTGTCTCGCTATGGCCTCATGCAGATGGCTAAATTTCTTGTACCAGAAGTTATGGACATTGTCGACTCCTAGAGCCTTCCAATTGCTTGCTTCCTTCAGTGCTGTCACCACTTCATCCACTGATATTTCTTCGAAGTTCATTTGTGGGATGTTCGTTCGATTTTTCTCCCTCCGGATCCAATCAGCATTCTCATTATGTTTCTTAGGCATCGACCACAGAGAAGCCCAATAATTTTTCAATGATTGGGCTTCTGGCAAAGCTCTGGTAACTTTGTTTGAGCGTTTGGTGATGTGTTTGTAGAAGTTTGCCTCGTTGTTGTGAAATAATTGGTTATGCTGTTTCCGTTGAGTTCATTTCAAATATCTGGATAGTCTTTTCGCCTTCGCTTGAAGTTTCTGTTTCAGAGTGTCCACATATATGATGATGTGATGTTGGCTCTCAGATTTGTTCATGGTGTTACCAATCTTCTTCAGAATTTTTCTAACAAACGATTTCAGGCGTCGTGACGGGGATTCATTCCGCAGGAACTCAGTCAGTCGGCCTATTTCCGTTCTGACTTTGTCGATGTCTATCTCCAATCGGGTTTGCCATGGTGGTTTCTTTATGGTTCTTTCCCGTGTGTGAAATTCGGGGGTGTGGACTTGTTGTTTGTGTAGTCGAAGGGTTGCCCACAATACACGAAAGTGTGTATTCCTTCCAGGCTGTTGAAGTCCTCAACGTGGTCATCGAAGGCTGCATTTACACTGGCCAGAATAATATTGGTGCTCTTGTTAGTTTTTAATTTAGGCAGCTTTGGGCGTTTTGTTTGTCCCATCATAACTCATAAATTCGTCAATTGGGTATGGTTCAATTTTCACTAATAGCTTAAATTTCAATTTTTTGAAATGCTTGAATTCCTTTTCCCTTCTTATTTCTTCTGGATTCTATTGAAATATGTAGTGTAATAGTGTAATCAACACTGCGCTCTGTCTGGGTTAATCCATGTTTGGGGTATCTGAGTTGGGTTGCCCTGGTATTGTAGTAAGTTGTCGTCACTTCTTTGAAAAGGTTTTTATTTTTAAAAGTACACAGTAGACATTCCTGTATATGTATTGCAGTGACAGTTAGTATCAAGCATGTATCAAGCCTCTAAATCTTGAGGATGGTGCGAATAGCCCGTTTTTGTAAGATCGAAATTCTATTGGTCTCTCTTACAACACCATAAAAAATGATGCCATATCTAAGTTTAGACTCAAATACCGCCTGATACACCACTTTCAGGGAAGTTTCATCAAGATATTTCGTCAATACACCCAGTGAATAACATGTAGCGCTCAAGGACTTGCTCAACTCGGAGATATGTGTAGGTACTCCAATTTAGGGTATCGTCTAATGTCATGCCCAGGAACTTGACATCTCTTTTGATAGGAAGGATGCAGTCCTCGAGTCTCAACCGGGATGGAGTGTCAAATCCTGCATTTGTTGTTTTGAACAAATTTGTCCTATCCGAATTCACTAACAGATGATTTTGTTGAAACCATGAGACAGTCTGCTGCATGATCGCGTTTGTGATATCAGATGCTTCTGGAAAAGATTTGGCTCTAATGGTGATACTTGTGTCATCTGCGTAGTTTATCTGTGATACTGAAGGATCATCTGTGGACAGGTTGTTAAGGTCATTCATGAAGATAATAAAAATCAGAGGTCCCAGTATGCTACCTTGTGGTACTCCCAGTCTGATCTCTCATGGTTCAGATATTACTTGAGTTCTTTCTTCTTCTACTAGTACCCTTTGTATTCTTTGGCTCAAATAGGACTTAAACCACTGTAATTGGGTTCCCTTTATTCCATATTTCATTAATTCAATAAAGACAAACTCATGATCCAAACAATCGAAAGCCTTCGATAAGTCAAGGAACAAGGATATGGCAATTTCCGAGTTCTCTTGTGCTTTGTGTAGAAAATTTAAAAATGTGAAGATTGCTGTTAGTGTGAATTTTCCTTGGGTATATCCATGTTAATTTGCCGATAATAAGGTGTTTTCTGTGAAGTAGTTCATCAGTTGTTTTGCGATTATGTGTTCGAATATTTTAAAGACAGCTGATAAGAGACTAATTAATTGGCCTAAAATTTTCAAATTCATACGAACGGCAAATTTGAATTGGACCAAAAATCGATGTATAAGCATAAATAAAGGTACTTATCGACCTTTTTACACTTGATAACGAAGTTTTTTTTAGGTATCTGGCCGTTTAGAAAGATTTCAAACGAAATTCCGGTCCCCCAGAAGTTTGATTAGTTTCGGTATCGTTTTTGGTGCTCAAAATTCATTTGGAATGTGTAAATGGACAAAAAAGGCTTCATTATACGATCTTCTAACGAAAGCGACCGGAAAATATGATTCAGGTATAATTTTCGAGGAATTATGAGGAAAGAACTTGCAGAATGAAATTGCACGATTTTCGTAAGTAAACGGGTTCTTGATGGCCATCATCGGTCTCTAAATGATTATTGTTGATCGTTTTCACGTTTCAGAAAGAAAAAACACGTCGAAAAAGCTAAAAAAAAGAAGGAATATGACTTTATTGCATTCCACAGTAGGTGAATTCAGATTCCGATGGATAGAAATGTCGTCGTGTTCCGGAGAAAACTACGTAACTCCTCGTTAATTGAATGGGGTTACGCAATTTTCTCCTGAAGGCGACGATGTGTCACTGGAGTTCTCATTCCTTTGCCGAAAGTAGAAAAGACTATATTGAACCAGAATACATCGGTTCTTTCCATATTCCAGGAGTTTGTGTCTGATTTTAGAACAGGTGAATGATAAATGTGAAGCATATGTTTGACCTATTCCATTTTATTTGTACAAACCTAGTGTAAACCTAGTGTGGTAGTAAAGTATGAATATTTTTTAATCTAATAAATTACTATACAATCAGAATATTTTACTCCTTGTTCATAAGATCAAATGAATAAAATGTTGTCAAGTCTTGAACTTTCAGTTCAAGAGGATGATAAACATTTAATCTTCATAAGCATGCATATATGAAAATTATGTGGAAGCAATGCAATTTCTTTCCATGGCGAAAAATCATATATCTCTTGTACTTTTCATGCAGATAACTAGAAAAGGAATCCTCTATCAATTCATATAAACGTTAATTATTTTCGTCCATCACATCTTTCCAAATTCATTCACATTCTGAGAAATACGCTAAGAATGTAGAAAGGGCAATATAGTGTTGACTTGGAACATAAAATTATTTTGAAAAACGTCATAACTTCATTACAGAGTGGAATGTGCCAAGTTTCCATGGCCAGAGTTGTGATTCTATAATTGTGAATGGAGTTATAAGTAATACTTCAACCTCCACTTTCTCCACATGTTCCTTATCGGATATCATAGGTACCTAATGAATGATATAAATGTAAACTGAATGTGAACTATTCAGATTGTAACAACTGAGATGTCTAGAATAATGGTGTAAGCACTCGTCAAATTTTGAATGGAATGACGTTCGACTAAATCGAAACCTTTAAAATGTTTCGTGGCGGCGCCGCAATGTACAACGTCATTACGGTCTTTTTTCCTTTGATCGATTAATCAACTGTAATAGGGGAGATAATTTTTGAAACTATAAAACCGACATGTCTTGAAAATTGGGACTTGAACGTTTTCTTTCCCGTAATATTTAACCGGTATTTTCCACTTCAACTTCTGAAATTTAATAGCCTTGTGTTAGAGAAATTATTGGATCGTTTATCAAACCCACACAGAATGCCTGACGAGACGTTAACGACCGAAATTGTTGATTTTCAGTTTAAGTTTATTTAGAGAACTAAATGATAAATTATAATTGTCCCACGAATTTGGTTGCAACTACTGCACACGATGACAGGAATAAAATTCAACGCAGGCATTGTTGAGAATTGTCACGTAGCATTTCCCAAACCATTGAATGGGAAACTGCGATATCTCAAGAAGTGGGAAGCAGAAAAAATCTTTAATTTGATTGGTTCATAAAAACAAAGATGGAAGAAGTTTTGGTTTGATTGGTTTCGAAGTATCGATGGAGGAAAAATCTTTAATTTAATTGGTCTCGGAAGAAAAACGAAGAATAAGGTAGTCGGGGAAGTTTCGGACGAAAGGGAGTTCAGTTATTCGGGAGACGAAAACGGCAGTTACTAGTGGAGCCTCAAACGGAAAGGTTCCCAGTGCTCGCGAATATGGTTCGGGTACTAGGGTAGTACGGTATCAAAGTGGAAACGAAAACAATTAAAGTTGATTTGGAAGTTGCGGAGTAACTGCAGAAGTCTCAAACGGGGAGATTCTGAGTTGACTCGTTTGATATGTGTTTGATACGGTTTTAAGGAAAGTTTAAGAATTAATTTAGTTTCGTAGTTATTCGGAAGACGGCGTTAGGATAACTCGTAGGTTTTTTGGTTCCTTTTAAAAGTTTTGATAAGTCAGTCTCAAGCTGGGACATATATAAGAAGTGTTAAGTCGAAGTTAGTAAAGTCTCTAAATTATTTGGAATTATTTAGATCGCGTATCGTCGGTATACTCGGGAGTGAAAGTCAATTTTGCGAAAACGTGTGGGTGTCGAGTTTCGTATCTAATCTGTCTGTTTCAGGAAAGAAGCATCGTCGTAGAATTATTCTCCTAGGTTCATCGTTCTTGGGATCATTGGTATAGGAAAAAGGTCAGATAAATTGTTTATGCTAATACATTTATAGTCCAGAGTCCTGAAATCTTCTACAAGTCATAGTTTCATAATTTTTTTTGTATCCTTGTTAAAGCGTATTATTATTTTTGTAATCACCCTCAAGTAGTCGAAGGTCTAAGTGGAGTTTTCTGTTGAGAAAACTCAGGTTCATTTGAAAGATCACGAGGAAACTATTGTTGAGTTTCCCCTTGAAAAATTAAAGTTTAAGAAGGATTATTTTCCGTCATATCATTTGGGTATAGAAAATTTACCTTATACTGTAAATTCTTTCGGGATTGTTCCTGATTATTATTTCTGGGGTCATTTTGACAAACCCTTTTCATTTTTGTTGATGATTTGAATTCATTTTTATATGATTTGGAATTCACACTGATGTTGGTTTAATTTCAATGAATAGATCTGCCTTTGTAATTTAAAGCTAATATAACAGTTTTACCTGATGGGATTATTTCCTTTCGAATTAAGAAATATCCGAACATTTGATAATTTGAATCATTTGATTTAAGTAACACATATAACTAACCAGTGTAAATTTGTTTGGGTTTGATTTGAATTTAATAGACGTCTTAAATTTAATCTAAAAGGTTTCATTTACCATCCCTCTCCCTAGAAAATAATTTTAAACACCAAGACCCGACCCAAGTGCGTTGTGCCGATCCCACACTTTCTTCCGTCGGAAGAAAGAACTTCAAAATTTTAATTAACATCTTTTATTTTTCTTTAAGTAATAACACCCTTGATTGGTGGAAAGCCACTCTTCTGTCCAATCACCAAGAGGGTGCTTTTTACTTATGGTGACAGCGGTGGGATTGTTTAATTTTTCCGGGGGAGAGTTTTGTTTTGTGTAATTTGAAATTTGTTGAATTTTTCGGTAGATAAAAGGTCCTTTTGGTTTTGTGTATGTTGCATCAGTGTGAATATAAGGCTTACTAGAGTTAAATGTTAAATTTTCCAAGGGAGGTTTTTAGAGAAATTTTTTTTTGAGAAACTTAGAGAAATTTTGAGGTGTAAGGAAATTTTATCCTGTTGTTTTTATGGGTGATCGACGTAGTGTGTATTGACTTGTTGGAAGATTTCCGGATGAAGGTTTTCAGGTACCTGTTGATTTTAATTTGAATTGGTTTCGTTTGACGATCGAAAAAGTTTGCTTTTATAAAATAATATCATTTGGTTTTGTTTTGAGTCTGACTTGGAGAATAATTGAACTTGGCTTTCTTCGCTCTAAGTCGACTTTGAAATTTTGGGAAACGTTTTGATAGAGGGAAAATTTTTTTAATTTTTTTTTCAAGTTGGGTTATTTTGAAGGTTCAAGAATCGAGAGCCGCTGATCGTGACCTTTTGAGTTCCAGAAAAGTTAAATAGAATTATTCTTTATTTCAGGAGGTTTTGTGTATTTTTCTTTTTCAGGAATCCGACACTTGGTAATTTTCTCGTTTTTTTTTTTTTTGGGTTGCATCAATTTTTTTTTCAGAGTTTTCTTTTGAATTTTTTTTTTTTGGGTGTGTTGGTCTGTTTTTGAATTCGTTTTCAGGGGATTTGTTTTATTTTGGGTGTTTCGAGTAAGACTGTATGAATCGGAATTGTTAGGGTATCATTTTGCTAATTTTTTATTATTCGAGAAATTTAAAGTCGTAATTTTGAGCGTATTTCAGTCCTGTTGAAATTAAAGGTTGAAAATTTGGAATAAGTCATTGCTTTGAAAAGTAAATAATTTATTGAATACATTAAAAAAAAAATCATATTTTGGTTAAGATAATTGGGTTTTGGTTAAATTTTTTTTGAAAAATGGCTCAATCAGCTGGTGCATCCAACACGAAAGATCCCGCGGGTCGAATACCACCTAGATACTCGCTGGGTATGCTATCGACTACTTTAGAGTGTTTTTATGGGAAGGACGCGACCAGGTATTTTGAAAAGTTAGAGTTGCTGGCGGGATTGTACGGATGGGATGAGAGGGATATGCTTATCCTTCTCAAACTTAAGCTTGAGGGGGATGCCTATAATTTTTTCAAATCCGATGCCACCTTGGACATCTTAAGCTATAAGGATTTGAAGCAGAGGCTCGTTAAGAAATTTACGACAGTTAGGTTGCCGGGAGAAAATCAATGGAATTTGAGTAGATGCTATCAGCGACAGGACGAGGATGTGTCCTCGTTCTGCACTAGATTACGCACGGTGGGAGCAAGTTTACTGAGCGAGGATCTGGCCGGAGCGTTAAGGGATGAAGAACCTGGAATAAGGAAGAAGAACCGGGACTTAATATTGAATCAGTTCAAGATAGGACTGAGAAGGGACGTGATGAGGGAAATTGGGATTTTGTTGTTGAAAGAGGAAAACCTGGATTTGGAAAAGGCGGAGGAATTAGTTAGGTTGGAAGAGACCACCAGTAGAATGTTGCAAGGGAGGTCGGTAAATATGAGGGTATCAACAGTTGACATCGAAAAAGTGTGTCAACTGTGCGACAAAGAAGGCCACACCGCGAAGGGGTGTAGGAGTATAATGCAAAACCGAGGGAATGGAGAGAGGAGTAATGCAAGGACATGTCACTCTTGTGGCCGGATAGGCCATTTCGCGAGGGATTGTCGGAACAATAGGCAAAACGGATCAATGACACAAGGCGCGTGTCATAGCTGCGGCCAACAGGGACATTGGGCAGGGGAGTGCCCTAGCAGGGGTTCGGCTGGATGGCGGGAGCCAAAGGTCGAATTGTTAAGGAAGGAGGATATAGAGGAACAAACCTGTATGGAAGGTGAGGAAGTAGAGGAGATTACCGGAATGGTACAATGGGGAAGGCAGGCTCTAGGAGGCCACTTCCCCAGGGAAGACTGTCGTGAGGACAGTGGGAAAAAGGAACGTTTTTACGTGCAAGGGAAAGTCCGGGAGGACATTAAGGAAAAAGTAGTAAAGGTCGAAGCATTTAGGGAGTCCGGTACCCAGATCGAAGGTCCCTATGAAGTTAGGGATCTCATTAGGACTGGAAGGAGGAATACCAGTGTTAGCACCCAAACGGAGGGTGCCGAGGGAGCCGACAGTAATGGACTGTCGAAGGGTGACACCATAAGGGAATGGAATGGTGACGTCACCAGGACGAAGGAGAATAACGAAGGGGAGCTTCGTTGGGATCGAAATTTACTTTCGACACTGGGTACCGATGGGAACAGGAAGAAGGGCGGAGACTGCGCCGATGGATTAGGAACTAAGGAACATGTTAGAAGGGAGTCAACCATAGAGGAAGATGGTATCTGGGAAACCGAAGTTCTGCTGATATCGGGGGTTAATATCCCCGCACGTTCGGAAATGGTGGTAGAGGCCAAATTGAGGAAGGAAATAAAGGGAATGGACATAGTCTGCGAACCCATGGAGTTGGGTATCGCTCAAGTTTTTGTCGAAAATTATCCCACGTAAAACAAGGAAAATACGGTGCGGAAGAGGCAGAAACACGCAAAAACAGTGAGTTATGAGAAGGAATACGGGTAGCGAGAAGGCAACTCTTCAACTGCCTTCCAGGAGAAGTGAATCGACTCCTGCCCATTTCGTTAGATTCCAAGGATAAACTAGTCAGGAATACGGGTAGCGAGAAGGCAACTCTTCAATTGCCTTCCAGGAGAATTGAATCGACTCCTGCCCATTTCGTTAGATTCCAAGGATAAACTAGTCAGGAATACGGGTAGCGAGAAGGCAACTCTTCAACTGCCTTCCAGGAGAAGTGAATCGACTCCTGCCCATTTCGTTAGATTCCAAGGATAAACTAGTCAGGAATACGGGTAGCGAGAAGGCAACTCTTCAACTGCCTTCCAGGAGAAGTGAATCGACTCCTGCCCATTTCGTTAGATTCCAAGGATAAACTAGTCAGGAATACGGGTAGCGAGAAGGCAACTCTTCAACTGCCTTCCAGGAGAAGTGAATCGACTCCTGCCCATTTCGTTAGATTCCAAGGATAAACTAGTCAGGAATTCGGGTAGCGAGAAGGCAACTCTTCAACAGCCTTCCAGGAGAAGCGAATCGACTCCTGCCCATTTCGTTAGATTCCATGGATAAATTGGACCGGAATTCGGGTAGCGAGAAGGCAAGTCATCGACGACCTTCTAGGAGACATGAATCAACTCCTGCCCATTTCGTAGATTCCAGGGGCTCACTGGCCCGGAGAGCCATCGTCTGAAAAGGGTCCCTGTTCTGGGTTACGAACACCCCCCCCCAATCCTTTTAATTTTCGAATTTCGCAACAGTTGAATTGAGTCTTTGAGTTTTTTTTATATATGTTTTCGAAATCTTTCTCTTCTAACAGATTTTAGTGATATTCAATAGATTTGAGGAATGAGCTGAAGCATGAAGTACGGGTTGCGGAAATTATTTTTGAAATAATCTTAACAAAATGTTGCGTTTTGTGTTCCACAACAAAAGGCAAATATGTGTGAAAAATTCGTGGTATTCTTCCTCGGATGATTAGGAATGAATCATATAACTTATCATAGGAGGACGAATAGGGAAGAAAAAGGGATTCATATTTAGGTTAAGTTATGTCTTGAGTTGTGAAAAAGATTCCGTAATACTAATTAAGAAAATTGTGGAAGTTTTAATTTTTGTTGATGTTGTTGTATTTGTAAATTTTATGTAAAACAGGTTTAAAGAGGATCCAAATCAATTAGCAGTATGGAAAAGGTACTGACCTAAGCCAGAGGAATGACCTTATTCGCAAAAGTAAACAGTGCTGAGACGCTAATCGCGTACGCGTGTGCGAAGATAAACATTGAGATAATCGCGGCGTCTATACGCGAAGCCGACGAAGTAACAATTAAACAATCAGTGTCGAGATAACTTGAGTGATTACGCATTGCGGGATGCATAGACGTAGCTTAATTGTGGCCGAGGGTATAATTAACTTCATTTACCGATTGAAAGCCGTGGAAAATATTATCGTCAGACGAGTAGCAGGATTGGAGACCGCTGATCAAGGCTTCTCAACGATTCACATGTTCAACTCAGAAGAAATGAAAAAAAAAATGGCCCACAACACAGCCAGACAATTATGGGGATGGTTCACTTACATCACTTGTTCATGAGTGGACTCATGGGTTTCTATACGATATTCCGAATCATAAAGTACGGGATAGGAGTTATATCAAATGACTGCACCTATATTATAAGGTATTTGGATATGAAATGATTCCGTTGGCCAGCCTGTGGAATACTTTGACATTTATTGGCCTGTGCTTCAACTACGTGGATTAGGAACCGATACAGGACCAGAAAAGGGAACCTGGGAAGAAGTAAGGACGCAGAGGCGGACGTAGGCTACGAGAACAAAGACGTACTACACTGAAAGTGAAAACGGAAATTGTGCAAGTAAGGGACATTTCTCGCGATATCAGATGGACTGTGCGCTACGCTAACGTAAACATTGACATCGATCTCGAAGTGCGAATCGCTGATTACGGTAGACTATATAGGCCGTTGTGTATTTTTGGAAGGTCGTTCTCGAGGCGAAGGTCAGTTCCGATCTCAGAGGAATGAAACATATGGAGATGGTCAGAGCCGGACTAAGGAAATTTTGTTGTGACCGCGAGTGAAATTTGAAATTTCGAAAAAATAAACTCCTTGGGAGAAGTGAAAGGTGAAAGGCAGGATTTGCTTAATTTTTCTTTTTTGAAGGACTTGATTTATGAGCATTATGTTTTGCTGCATTGAGCCTTGTATTTTTTTGATATTGTTTGTCTTGGACCTGGACTAATTAGTTGAGTAAGAATGATATGTAGATTTAAGGCATGCTGCATGAGAGTTAAGAGTTTTAAGTTTGGTATATTCGAGTTGTATAACTGTTAGAATGTTTTTAACGAAAGACAAGGGACTATTGGACTATTGAGGAATGAGGGTAGGGGAAAAGTTATGGCAACCGATGCCAAAAATTTTTCAAAGGGGAGGATATTTGTAATAGGGAAGATAATTTTTGAAACTATAAAACCGACATGTCTTGAAAATTGGGACTTGAACGTTTTCTTTCCCGTAATATTTAACCGGTATTTTCCACTTCAACTTCTGAAATTTAATAGCCTTGTGTTAGAGAAATTATTGGATCGTTTATCAAACCCACACAGAATGCCTGACGAGACGTTAACGACCGAAATTGTTGATTTTCAGTTTAAGTTTATTTAGAGAACTAAATGATAAATTATAATTGTCCCACGAATTTGGTTGCAATTACTGCACACGATGACAGGAATAAAATTCAACGCAGGCATTGTTGAGAATTGTCACGTAGCATTTCCCAAACCATTGCATGGGAAACTGCGATATCTCAAGAAGTGGGAAGCAGAAAAAATCTTTAATTTGATTGGTTCATAAAAACAAAGATGGAAGAAGTTTTGGTTTGATTGGTTTCGAAGTATCGATGGAGGAAAAATCTTTAATTTAATTGGTCTCGGAAGAAAAACGAAGAATAAGGTAGTCGGAGAAGTTTCGGACGAAAGGGAGTTCAGTTATTCGGGAGACGAAAACGGCAGTTACTAGTGGAGCCTCAAACGGAAAGGTTCCCAGTGCTCGCGAATATGGTTCGGGTACTAGGGTAGTACGGTTTCAAAGTGGAAACGAAAACAATTAAAGTTGATTTGGAAGTTGCGGAGTAACTGCAGAAGTCTCAAACGGGGAGATTCTGAGTTGACTCGTTTGATATGTGTTTGATACGGTTTTAAGGAAAGTTTAAGAATTAATTTAGTTTCGTAGTTATTCGGAAGACGGCGTTAGGATAACTCGTAGGTTTTTTGGTTCCTTTTAAAAGTTTTGATAAGTCAGTCTCAAGCTGGGACATATATAAGAAGTGTTAAGTCGAAGTTAGTAAAGTCTCTAAATTATTTGGAATTATTAAGATCGCGTATCGTCGGTATACTCGGGAGTGAAAGTCAATTTTGCGAAAACGTGTGGGTGTCGAGTTTCGTATCTAATCTGTCTGTTTCAGGAAAGAAGCATCGTCGTAGAATTATTCTCCTAGGTTCATCGTTCTTCGGATCATTGGTATAGAAAAAAGGTCAGATAAATTGTTTATGCTAATACATTTATAGTCCAGAGTCCTGAAATCGTCTACAAGTCATAGTTTCATAATTTTTTTTGTATCCTCGTTAAAGCGTATTATTATTTTTGTAATCACCCTTAAGTAGTCGAAGGTCTAAGTGGAGTTTTCTGTTGAGAAAACTCAGGTTCATTTGAAAGATCACGAGGAAACTATTGTTGAGTTTCCTCTTGAAAAATTAAAGTTTAAGAAGGATTATTTTCCGTCATATCATTTGGGTATAGAAAATTTACCTTATACTGTAAATTCTTTCGAGATTGTTCCTGATTATTATTTCTGGGGTCATTTTGACAAACCCTTTTCATTTTTGTTGATGATTTGAATTCATTTTTATATGATTTGGAATTCACACTGATGTTGGTTTAATTTCAATGAATAGATCTGCCTTTGTAATTTAAAGCTAATATAACAGTTTTACTTGATGGGATTATTTCCTTTCGAATTAAGAAATATCCGAACATTTGATAATTTGAATCATTTGATTTAAGTAACACATATAACTAACCAGTGTAAATTTGTTTGGGTTTGATTTGAATTTAATAGACGTCTTAAATTTAATCTAAAAGGTTTCATTTACCATCCCTCTCCCTAGAAAATAATTTTAAACACCAAGACCCGACCCAAGTGCGTTGGGCCGATCCCACACTTTCTTCCGTCGGAAGAAAGAACTTCAAAATTTTAATTAACATCTTTTATTTTTCTTTAAGTAATAACACCCTTGATTGGTGGAAAGCCGCTCTTCTGTCCAATCACCAAGAGGGTGCTTTTTACACAACAGCTGATCTGCCAAGGTCAATTATGACATGACCAGAGAATGACATTTTAATATGATGAAAGACTCATACTTTTCCTTCATATCAATATCAATCAAAATGTCAGAAATATATTCAGAAATTATTGCTGGACAAAATTACCGACTATCAGCACAACACTTTCCCCAGAATAAATTTGAAATAACTACCTAAAAACAATCTGTCATAAATTATGAATAGCGCCACCTAAAGTGGAAAAAACGAAATCTTACCAATATTCTCAACTGGCTGGCCCGGCGAACTTTGTTTCGCCTTAATGATACCTATAATACTTACAGTGGATTTCACCAATCGTAATCAGCAGTGATCGGAGATCAACGGCTTGGTTAGATTTCTGAACTGTCAAATCGAGTTGATTCTAGATCAAGCTCCGATCACGGCTGATATGCTGATAAGTTGTATAAACTTACCATTGCTATTTTTTCAAGCAAGAGATGAATTAGGCATAATAAAAGTTCTGTCAAGTGTCATCTGTCAAATGTCATCTGTCAAAAGTCATCTGTCAAAAGTCATCTGTCAACTGTCATCTTTTGCATGGACATGAGCTGTCAGACAAAACAGGAATACAAATTAATATGTCAAATACTAGTTATGGGCAATTTTGAATTCAGTTATTTCCGCAAATATATTTATTACCCAAACATAAATCAAAAACATTTCAGAAATATAGAGAAAAGTACAGCTACGAATAATGATAAGCATAGGTTAAGACTCAGTCGGCTCGACATCAAAATAAAAGCAGCAGGCATCTTGGTACCAATGTATCATAGATGTTCTGAAAGGCAAAATTAAATCAAGCAAGAAAATGAAGGACATTCGAGGAGCTTCGTTCCATACATCGTACAGTAGACTTGCCCACAGTTCATCTACTGAAGCAGAAAGCTGTTGATAGAATAAGATCACTTGCTGCAGCGCGAAAGAAACTGATAAAAAGGCAAAAATGGATTGAAGATAACAACACCTTCACAGCAGAACCATCGAAATTATTTCAGTCCCCACAACAAAAGGCACAGAACCCACCATCACCTCAAGAGGTCGAAGAATTTTGGAAAAGCCTGTATGAGCAACAAGCAGAAATCAGGGATACTCCAGCACTCCTCAGATTCCAGCACATGTGTGATCAAAACCAACAGCAGAACGATGAACCTTCTGAAATATCAACCGAAGATATAAGACAAGCCCTAAAGAACGAGCGTGATTTCACAGCACCTGGACTGGACGGTATTCAAAACTACTGGTGGAAGAAATTTCCAGCTACACACCTACACCTGGCAAGATTATTCAGCGGGATGCTGACTCGCCGTGAGCCTATTCCTTCATGGCTGGTGGCGGGTAGAACAGTGCTGATACCAAAATCAGGTGATTTAGGGCAACCCAAGAACTACCGCCCAATCACTTGCCTCAATACACTGTATAAGATTGCAAAGAAGGGGAGCAAAGAAAAGAGTGCAAGGATGCAAGGACAACCTGCTCATAGACAAGAGCGTATGTTTAGAGCCCCCGCAGACTGCAGACTTTTTTATCGGCCGATAGTTTGGTCGGCTTCTTAATCAGTATGGAGAGTAATGCATATGCGCACACTACAGCGATTCCTCTCCATACTGATTAAGAAGCCGACCAAACTATCGGCCGATAAAAAGTCTGCAGTCTGCGGGGGCCCTTAGACGCCAGACACTACAAGCGCGACCTACACACACCATGGTTGGACTATGCGAAAGCATATGACACCACGCCGCACGAACTGATAGTAGGGGAGAGTTCCTTTGAATTGGACAGCCCATGAACCGGACACTATAGTTTTCTACTACACCCGATAGTAATTGAGCATACTTTACGTAAATACCATTTTCGCAACATTGAGCCACGTCTCTTGGAAAATGGCTGAATCTTTGGCTCGCGTCTTGTGGACGAGGCATGCATTGAAAAATCCGTTGCCGGTAAAGTAAATATGTACGTACATTCGCGAAGTGAATAGCTACGTTTCTAGTGACGATAAGTTGCCGATTTTTTCATTTAAACATCAAGTGATTATCCCTTATCAGACAGATATGTTAAATCATTGATATAAAGATTTGTAGAAATTATTTTTTCACGTTTTTTATAAAAACCACAAATTCCATGAATCGGACATAGAAAAATGACTAGAAATTGATGTCCAGTTCATGGGCTGTAATGTTTCCGATTCAAGGGAGATGTGAAAATATGTTATGTAATTCAATAATTAACATGGAAAATACTGTATGTTTTCTCTGTTTGGTACTACTAAATGATTTTAACTATTCTCCTAGAACTTTATGACAGTATTTTATTGTTTTTGTACCATTGTCCACTTCATGGGAATAACTGTCCATAACAAGGGCAACATCCCATGAAATGGACATTTTATAAAACAAAGTAAGACTTATTTTTTCGAGTGACTAGCTTTTCTTTTTCTAGCTTTTTCTGAATAAGTGAATCCACAAACCTTATGCTCATATTATGACGGAACAATTTGAAACTTTTTCATTTGAAATAATATTTCACACCGAAAATAATAAAATTGTCCGTTTCAAGGGAACTCTCCCCTACGGTTATTAAAAATGCTGAAGGTGTACCCTTACATCATCCACGCGATAGAAAACATCATAGCGCTGTGGAAAACGAAGTTTGCCATCCGAGCAGAGGGTCGAACCGTTTATTCGGGATGGGTGAGATACAGAAGAGGAGTTTTCCAGGGAAATTCGCTGAGCCCGTTATTATTCTGCATAACTCTAATACCACTAATGATTGAGTTAAGGGAGAGCAAGATAGGATACAAGGCCGGACCACCAGGCAGAAGGAACCACCTGATCTCGCATCTCTTGTACATGGACGACTTGAAGCTCTACGCTCCCTCAGAGTCCGCACTACGGCAACTGCTGAATATCGTTTCAGACTACACCTCAGCAATGGGAATGTCGTTCGGTTTGGACAAGTGTGCTGTTTTTCATCTGCGCAGGGGAAAAGCTGAAGATGCAGGACAAGACATTCGGCTGGAAGATGGAATGACTTTCCGACACCTCGAAGACGAAGAAACTTACAAGTTTCTTGGGATGAAACAGAGGGGTGTACTGGAGACAATCCAGATGAAGGATGCCTTAACAGCCAGCTACAAAAAAAAAGCTGAGGGACATTTGGAAATCGCAGCTGTCGGGAAAGAACAAAGTATCTGCTACAAATATGCTAGCCATCCCGATTCTCACCTACTCTTTCGGCGTGGTGAACTGGACGGTGAACGAACTCCTAGATCTTGATAGGTCAACAAGGAAAACGATGAACATGAATCGTAGCCTTCATCCCAACAGTTCGATACAGAGGATATACCTTCCCAGAAGCCAGGGGGGTAGAGGATTGCAATGTTTGGAATATCAACACTATCAACAAACATTGGAAATGGCAGTAAGGATTCTAAGAAGTGAAGATCCGCTCCTGAAATTTGTTGCTCAGCATGAAATTGCGAACCATGGAGCCTTCCTTTTCCGAGCTGCACAAAGGACCGTGGAGAAGCTCAGCATAACCGGCGTATCGATCAATCCCGAGCTCGCTGGAACACCGATCACTCAGGCGGAACAAAGAAGCCTAGCGAGACTGATCCGAAAGTCTCAGGCGGATAAATTACTCGAACATCATATGAGTAAGAACTTGCACTCCATATATTTCAGGAGTTTAAAAGACCAGGACCTGTCTGAGGAATTGTCTTTCGCCTTTCTGAAGTCCGCTAGCCTCAAGTCAGAGACAGAGGGGTTTGTGATGGCGTGTCAGGATGGAGTACTAAATACGAGATGGTTTAAAAAGAACATCATGAAAATGGATACCCCAACAACTTGCAGAGCTTGCCATAGGCAACAGGAAACGATTATGCACATCCTTTCCGCCTGCAGCGTCTATGCTCCATCAGGATATGTGGAGAGACACAACGCGGCTCTCCGAATTCTATACTTCCATCTGAGAGCCGTGTATGAGATAGACAAGGAACCGGTGCTACCATATGTCCCTCTGGAGATTGAAGCGGTGGTCCAGAACGAAAAAGCTCGCATATGCTGGAACTATCCTGTCTCAACAACACGACAGATCAATGCTGTTAAACCAGACATACTTCTTCTGGACAAGGAACTGAAGGAGTTATTTGTCGTGGAATTCTCCTCCCCTGCTGAAAATAATGTTGTGATGAAAGAAGAACAGAATAGGCAAAAGTACAAAGATCTAATGTTCGAGCTTGGAACTTTATACCCAGGTCATAAAGTTAGGATGGTCGTACTAATCATAGGATGTCTCGGTGGCATGAGAACCAACTACGTGGATGAATTGATGATTATTCCGGCCTGTAGATCACTGGCCGAGGTATTGGCGTACAGAATGCAGAAAGCAGTGTTGCTCGGGTCACTTCATATCATCAGGTCCCATGAACTCTAGAAGCCACTTGCAGCTCATCTCTTTTGTTAAGGGACGCTTCGAGGGCAGGATGAAGAACTCCTCCATTTAAGTGTGAGGGGTTTTTAGTGAGTAACCAAACAAGATCTTGGATTCTCACACTACCGAGAGTGCGGACCCTCTCGGTGCCCATAAAGGGTTTTCCCCTCACACGGACGTTTAAAAAAAAAATTTATTTAAACATAAGCTGTTATAAACAGGTGTACACGTCAGTAAAGGAAAAAACCCAATTCAAACACACCAAAACACAAACTGAGAAAAACAACAAACTCAGCTGAACCTATCATCATCCCCAAAATACTCTTCCATTGAATAGTAGCACTTTCTCATAAAAAAATTTTTAATGTAAGATTTGAATTTTAAATAAGACATGTCTCTGATCTCCCCTGGAAGACTGTTCATAAGTTTTTTGCCCGTATAATCTGGAGAGCGCTCATACAAAGTCAACCTGTGTGCATCCAGTGCGTATCTGTTAGAATTCCTGGTCATATAATGATGAAAGTTGGCGTTAGTTAGGTATTCAGATTGGTTCTGCTTAACATAGAGTAATAACCTATACATATATATGCAAGGGAAAGGCATGATTTTATAGCTCAGAAAATATGGCCTACAGGAATCGGTCCTCTTCAAGTTGAACATCAATCTCAATATTCTCTTTTGACTGAGTAGTACCCTATTGCAATCACTGCTTCTGCCCCACAATACCACATTATAGCTCAGGTGACCATGTACCATCGCGTAATATATCATTATAAGTGACTGAGTATTAAAAGCCTTCTTCAACTTATTGATCGCGTGATATCCCACACTGACTCTGGAACACACGTGATCCACATGGCTTTTCCAATCGACCATACCGTCAATCCGAAGACCGATGAATATGGACAACTCACGATTGATGATGATCGTCACAATCCGATTTACTCGACATTCCGGTAAATATTCAATGTTCCACCAACTTGAGATGTTTATCCGCTTTTTGATCTGATAATAGCCTTTCATGTTATTATAAATTCTATTCAAATAAAACAGGTCAAAACATCAGGTATGAACCTCTGGATATGAGCCAGTGAGCCACATGTCTTGTACAGGTACTAACTGTAATGGTTAATGGTTGATAGGTATATTTCTTCATATCAAATTTTCCCCTCTCTGAAGACGAAATTCTGTGTGTGTTATGTTTCCATTGCATACCGCAATTACCTGCTTTTTCATTTAATCTGCAGCTTTCTTCTTTGTATAAGGCATGATTATGAAAAAGAAATTGTAGACTTATCGTTCTCGTTACTTACTTTGGACAAATTTGAGAGTTAATTACATATCGAGTAATTCGAAGATCTGATTAAAATGGATGTCATTCCAATATGAAATTGATTATTCCCAATCTGATTTTGATTATTCCCAATTTGAATATGTTAGTTCCCAATTTGATTTTGATAGTTCCCAATTTGAAGTTGAAAATATCATCACAAAACTTATGCTAGTTCGGTTTGTTGGTGTCAAATACATGTTTTGATTCTGTATATCTGACTTCTGATGTAGATTTGGCTTATAACTGTTTCATGGATATTATTAAGTTCTGTTTAGATAGGTCCTGTCCATTAAGATACCGTAGCATTTCAAATTCTTCAAAATTAGGGTGGATAACATCTGAAGTAAAAAAAGCTAGTGTAAACTTGAAGAAAATACATTGGCTTCATATGAACATAAAAACACAATATTCTTTCGATATGTACAAAAACGCGAAAACACAATACAAAATGCTGCTTCAGTCTCCTAAACTCGCATATCATGCAGAACTGATAAGCTCATCTGACAACCAGAGCAGGGCAGTTTGGAACATTGTGAACCAGGAAACTGGTAGGAAATGTAGAGTTCAAAATCATAACACTACATTGAATGTAGATGGAGTCCCAGTTTCTGATGGTGTGTTGGTCGCTCAGACATTTGCTGATTATTTTTCAACTATAGCAGGCAAATGTCTTGAGGATAAATACGGTAATTCGATATCTGTTTCATGCACAACCTCATCCTTACATGATCATACATTTTTTTTTCATCCGGTTGATAAGTATGAAGTGATCGATACAATCAAGTCACTGAAAAATAGAAAAAGTGTAGGTGCCGACTTCGTCTCGGCAACGATGTTAAGTTCTATATCTGAATTCATTTCCGAGCCATTTTCCTACTTGATAAATCTCTCTGTTTCCTCTGGCAGCTTTCCTGAGATACTGAAGCAAACAACTGTTATTCCAGTGCATAAGAGGAATGACTCAAATTATCGACCTATCTCCATCCTCAGCGTTTTCTCGAAGGTAATCGAGAGAATAGTCCTAAATCGTATGACTGGATATCTAAATAAGTTCAACCTGATAACTAATTGTCAACATGGATTCAGATCGCAGAGATCGACTCAGACAGCTGCGGTTGACTTTTTTGAACACGTTTATGAGTCCTTAGATAGAGGTATACATGTAGCTGGTCTGTTTTTTGACCTCTCTCGTGCTTTTGACTGCATAACATTCAAGTTCATTCTAAATAAACTGTACAGTCTCGGGTTTCGAGGAGTTTTCCTGGAATGGTTACACAGCTTCATAGCAGACCGTGCTATGTCAGTGAAAGTCGGTGATTGTTGGTCCTCTACTCATAAAATTGAGCTGGGTGTCCCTCAGGGATCTATATTGGGACCCTTGCTTTTTATCCTATTTATAAATGATCTACCCAAACATCTGGTATTAAAACAAGCTCATTTGATAATTTTTGTAGATGATTTGTCTATTGCTGTCTCTGCAGACACCTTGGATGAGCTGAGAAGCATATGTGAGTCTCTAATAAGCCAATTTGAGAGGTGGTGTAGGAGCAACGCACTTATTATTAACATTGACAAAACTGAATGTCTACGTTTTGTTATGAGAAATTCCTCAATGCAATCATTCGACTTACTTTATGGTGACGAGTCCCTGACTTCAAAGGAAGTCGTTAAGTTCTTGGGTGTGCATGTGGATGATAAGTTGAGATGGTGTCATCAAGTAGACCATGTTTGTAAGAAGCTTAGCTCAGCTTTCTACGCTATTAGCCGTATAAATAATACTCTTCCTCTGCAAACCGTTATTAGTGTATACTACAGTTTAGTTTATAGCCATATCTCGTATTGTATATTAGTTTGGGGTAATTCAATCGATTTTGAAAGAGTTTTAATTTCACAAAAACGCATAATACGTTTGATTTTTGGCCTTCATCCTCGCTCCACCTGTCGGCCAGTTTTTGCTGCTCAGAATATACTTACTGCTCCTTGTATATATATTTATAATGCCTTAATGTACATGAAAAAAAATCAAAGTAAGTTTGAGACACTTTCTAGTTATTATGGTTATTCCACCAGAAGTTCTGATACTCTCTGTTAAATCTGGCAACGCCATCCCTATCGACAACTTTGCGAACTATTGAGTCGCATTGGTTCGGCAGGGATCGGGTTACAGAGAAGGGGGGATAAGAGTGGGGATAAGGAAATAAAAGGTGCGGAAACGGACAGAAGGGCCTCTTTCTCTGTACAGCCGCTTAGAGGATGTTTCACTTCCATCGTGCCGAGTAAGTACTTTATGAAATAGATTTATCTATGTGTGTTTGTGAATAAATCTAGACTGTTGATTGTACTTCATCATTTTGCCCAACCAAATTACCCTGTCCAAATAAAGCGTGGTTCCGATTAAGTTCTTGGTGTGAAAACACCTGGCGACCGTGGAAAGAAACTTTTATTCGAAATTCAACATCTGGCGACCGTGACAGGACTCGTACCTGCAACTTGAAAGGACTTATTGTGGCGGAATTCGGAGGTAATTTGATTTGTGTTGGGTAGAATATCGCGAGTGACCAAAGATGGAACAAAGGAAGAGGACCACCAGGCGCATCTCCTTCACGAAGGCATTGAGAACACTGAACACCGTGATGGGCAAGGAGAAGTTGAGCTTGGCGGAGATCAAATCGGCATTTGAAGCGTTGACAATCAAGTACCAGGAATTAGAAGAAGTATCGATGCTGATACTGGAACAGTTGTATGCCGCTGAAGACACTAAAGACGAGGACTTAGAGAGGACGAGTGAGGAAAATGACAGGTACCAAACTCAATTCCTTGACGCAAAACACCTTTTCGAAGAAAGGCTGGCTTCGATGGTAAGAGCTCCGAGTGTCTGTGGCAGTGGGAATTCTACTTCCAGGGTAAGGTATAATCTGCCCAAAGTAGAACTTGCCAAATTCAGCGGCAACATACGCGAGTGGTTGCAATTTTGGAGTCTTTTCAAAAAGATCCACGAAGACGACGAACTACGCGATGAAGATAAGTTCCAGTATCTCATTCAGTCCATGGTACCAGGATCAAGGGCAGCGGACCTGGTGAACAGTTACCCTCCGATCGGGCCGAACTACGCGAAAGCGGTTGAAAGTCTTTTCAAACGATTCGGACGCGAAGACATGCAGATAGAGGTGTACGTGAGAGAACTGTTGCAGCTGGTCCTGGAAAATGCTACAACCAAGAGGAAAGTTGTGCTCGCGACGCTCTATGACCGAATAGAGTCGTATCTGCGGGCGTTGGAAACTCTTGGCGTCACCACGGATAAGTGTGCGGCCATGTTATATCCGTTGGTTGAATCCGCGTTACCGGAGGACCTGCTGCGCGTGTGGCAGCGGTCGAATAACGCGATTGAAAACGGTAGCGTCGAAAAAACGTCGGACGTGTCGAAAACGCGACTCGATGGAATCATTAGATTCTTGGAGACCGAGGTTCAAAACGAACTCAGGATCTCAATGGCCGTAAAGGGATTCGACGTCGGCGGCAAACCAGAGCGCGCAGTAAAAGAAGAAAAGAACATACCGAGTGCGCGAAATCTTGTGTCGGTGGTGAAAAAAGACAATTGCATTTTCTGCCTAAAGACGAACCATGAAAGTGCGCGTTGCTTCAAAGCAAAAACTCTATCGTGGTCGGAAATACAAGAGGCAGCCAAGTCAAAAAGAGTTTGTTTCTCTTGCTTACAATACGGACATATTGTGAGACATTGTAAAGCAAGAGTTAAATGCTCAAAGTGCGGGAAGAGACACGTGGACGTAATGTGCTCGCATCGTGGAAAGGAAAGAAGTTCGCGCCACAACTCGGAAAATTCAGTGACCGCGATAAACATTCCGAAAGAATGCGCGTTAGCGTCGTCGGCCGAAATTCCCACGACATTTATGCAAACTCTGAAGGTGCGCGTACGAAATGAAGAGATAGACGTAGTCGTTCGTGCGTTAATCGACACCGGATCGCAAAACTCATACGTCCTCAGCGCACTTGCGGAAAAGTTGTCATATGAGCCTGTCGGACAACAGGAAATGGTACATCTCCTTTTCGGCGGCGGCAAATCGAGTATTGCGCAGCACCAGAAGTTCAAAGTGCGTGTCGGCAATCTTGAAGGAACGTACTGGTGCAATTTCGATGCGCTTGAAGAAAAGATGATCTGTTCAGATGTACCATGTATCAAAAAAGGTGCGTGGTTGGAAGGACTGAAAAACCGGGGTTTGCTATTGAGCGATGTCGACAGTGAAGAAAAGAGCGTATCGATTCTTATCGGCGCCGACATAGCGGGCAAATTATTGACAGGGCGAATACACCATCTGGAAAATGGGTTTACGGCCGTCGAAACTCATCTCGGATGGACGATCATGGGTAAATTGCCACCAAAGGAAAATGACAATGGAAATGGGGAAAATTTGGCCGTCTCCGCCATTTCCATGTTCACGAAAGATGTCGACATCAAAGATTTGTGGTCTTTGGATGTCATAGGGATAAACGATCCTATAGATCAAAAAACACGGAAGGAGCACAACACTCAAGTGGAAAGGACGTTCAAAGAGGGGGTCGTGAAAAACCAAGACGGCCGCTACGAAGTAAAATTACCCTGGCTGGATTGCCACCCGGAGCTTAGAGACAACAGGAAGATGGCCTTAGACCGTTTACAGAAGATGGCCAAGAAGCTGCAAGATACTCACCAATTCCAGGAATACGATGGGATATTCCGAGAATGGCTCCAAGAGGAAATAATAGAGCCGGTACCAGTAGAAGAAAGGGACTTGCGGGAAAGGTTTCGGAACGAATACTTGGGCGCCTTAAGTTATCCAAAGCGCAAAAATAAAATAGATAGACAATTACGAATAGGGGACGTTGTTCTGATAGGAAGCGATAATTCCAAACGGATTGATTGGCCATTAGGCAGAGTTAAGGAATTATTAATTGGGAACGACGGAAATATGCGAGTTGCGAGACTGACTACAGCTTCAGGGGAGATAACACGTCCTGTTCAGCGCCTATTTCAGCTCGAATTGAATTCATCCTTTGGGGACGAAAATGATGTGTCAGTCAAAATGACGAAAGATGTAAGTGCCGATTCAAAGAGTGAAAACGTACAAGTCGGGGAAAAAGATGAACTTTTTAAGACTAGAAGTGGTCGTTTTTCAAAGAGACCAAATCGACTCAATTTGTAGATACTTATCTATTGTGAATTATTTGTTGTGTATGGTTGTAGGATTGTCATGTAAGTTTTGAGAAGTAAGTTTCTGATTAAATTAATGTTATTTCTTGTTTAGTATTGTAATGTTTGTTGGTACTTACTCGGTTTTTATTTTGATTGCTTTTTTGCTATTGTGTATTTTTTTGTTTTTGATTGTACATATTGTTTGGTATTTTTAAAAGTTACTGCCCAATGTCCGGATCCTGCAAAGTTGTGATATCCTCACTCTTTTTCCCGCGTTGGAGGATGTTAAATCTGGCAACGCCATCCCTATCGACAACTTTGCGAACTATTGAGTCGCATTGGTTCGGCAGGGATCGGGTTACAGAGAAGGGGGGATAAGAGTGGGGATAAGGAAATAAAAGGTGCGGAAACGGACAGAAGGGCCTCTTTCTCTGTACAGCCGCTTAGAGGATGTTTCACTTCCATCGTGCCGAGTAAGTACTTTATGAAATAGATTTATCTATGTGTGTTTGTGAATAAATCTAGACTGTTGATTGTACTTCATCATTTTGCCCAACCAAATTACCCTGTCCAAATAGTGCGTGGTTCCGATTAAGTTCTTGGTGTGAAAACACCTGGCGACCGTGGAAAGAAACTTTTATTCGAAATTCAACACTCTCTCTATTCCATTGCACAGAACCTCTAAATTCAAATCATCTATATTATATAGTGGAATAAAACTTTTCAATCATTTACCGTCTGTGGTGCGAGCAATGGAGAGGCGAGGGTTCAGAATGACAGTGAAAGCTTTGTTGATGAAAAAGGCTTATTATAGTATTGATGAATATTTTCGAGATACAAACATTCTTGTGTAAGTTGCTCTCTGTAATGCTGACTTGTCCTATACATTTTCATGTCTAACTGGATTTATAAATTTATTATTATTATATTATTATAGTGGTGATAATATCACCTATAGTACCACGACTACGCTACAGTGTCTAAATAAGAGCCATTAATCGTAGCGACACCTAGTGGCCTTATTCAAAAGGAGGAAAAGCATTTCCTACATAAGCAAATTTTTCAATAAATTTTTTAGAGTTTCAATGTATTTTATAATAACCAGGCCGTAGACGAATTCATAAATGAAGTTTCATAACAAACAGTCTATCCGATCTCGAGTTATAAATGGTGTAACCAACAACTCTGTTTTATATATATATAGATTTGGTCGAAACAAAATCTAATCAGTGCATTCACCATGTGTTTAGTCATCGAAGTCACAACATGTCCAATATTCCCTGCACGGATTGTTCCATATGGAGCATAAATATTAATATATCGAAATGAACATAGAAATTAACATTATGTCAGATTTGTCTCTATGCGAAATAAAAATTTATTTCAATCCAGAATCCTTATTCATTTCGTGATGAGATTGACGGAAAATCTTGTAATCAACTCGTTAATTAATCCAGCGATTGTCGATTAATGGTCTCAAACATTAACGCGCTCGCTTCGCTCAGGCGTTAAAATATTTCGACCAGTTGATTAAATAACTATTTCCGTCGACCATAGAGTAAAAGCACATTTTGAGGTGGGCGTTCAATGTAGTGTGTTTTTATTTCAAGTTGCATTTGAAAATGGTTTCACTTTGAGAACTGAAATTTTGTGGGTGAACTCAGAAAGGATTTCTTTGAAAAATAGAAGACAATGAGCCAACTCATGCTTCTGTTTTATTTCAAACGAAAGACCCATGAAAATAGTTCAACTTCTGATTAAAAGTGAATCTACAGATAATTTCATTCAGAAAAACAACATGAAATACGGAATTGGCAGAGAATGGCCAAATTCAAATTTTAGCGGGAAAGAGTTCCTTCTTTACCCACATTTACACTAATTTCATAGTTCAGTGATTTTCGGATAGAGAGCGCCATTGTACATTTCATTCATAATTAGAGAGATATTCATAGAACTCATGGAGATAATGTAAGTTCTATGGAGATATTCCATGAAATGCACGGTGGCGCCTCTATCGGTTGACTTGTCCTACGCGCTTCAAACGGCGACCTTAACGTACTCGAAATCATCCAATAATGACCTAATTTAAAGCATTATTTCTTATTAATGCATGATTGTCATGGCAGCCGAACATTAAATATTCAGTCAGAGCACTATATCGAGCTTGGTTGGAAATCAACTTCATAGAACTGTCACAGAAGGGTATATTGACAACTCCATTCAAAATAAAATAGACTGCAGAATAAATTTCAGGAGATACATGTTGCAAAGTAAATAATACTTCAACCTGAACTTTCTCCACAAATTCCTTTATGGGATATCATAGGACATAGGTAAGGATATAAATGCAAACTAAATGTAAACTATTCAGAATGTCACAACATGTCCAATATTCCCTCTATGAATTTTTCGAATTGTTTCATAGGGAGCTTAAATATTAGGTATACTCCATTCACAATTATAAAATCACAACTCTGGCCATGGTTTCGTTTTCAGGAATTGGTGCACCTGATGAAAAATCTGTGCGCGTACATAGAATATCGTTTATGACAAAACGACGATGCCAGTTTTTCTGTTCACATCAAAGTAAAAGTATCAAAGATTTTCCACATTTTGTTAGTTCGTATCGATCGGCGATTTTGGGGAGAAATATCGATAGGAAATCGCCTATTTTTCCGTTCTTCGGCGTCCAGAAGAAGTTTCGTGCAAGTGTCATTTTTTCCTTTCACGAGTTTTGGCGTGAGTACGAACGGCAAATTTGAATTGGACCAAAAATCGATTTATAAGCATAAATAAAGCGAAAGTAAGTACTAATCGACCTTTTTACACTTGATAACGAAGTTTTTTTAGGTATCTGGCCGTTTTGAAAGTTTACAAACGAAATTCCGGTCCCCCAGAAGTTTGATTAGTTTCGGTATCGATTTTGGTGCTCAAAATTTATTTGGAATGTGTGAATGGACAAGAAAGGCTTCCTTATACGATCTTCTAACGGAAGCGACCGGAAAATATGGTTCAGGTAGAATTGAAATGTGTCACTGGAGCTTTCATTCCTTTGCCGAAAGTAGAAAAAGGCTATATTGAACCAGAATACATCGGTTTTTTTCCATATTCCAGGAGTTTGTGTCTTATTTTAGAACAGGTGAATGATAATGTGAAGCATATGTTTAAGCTATTCCATTTTATTTGTACAAACCTACTGTGGTAGTAATGTATGAATATTTTTTAATCCAATAAATTACTATACAATCAGAATATTTTGCTCCTTGTTCATGAGATCAAATAAATAAAATGTCGTCAAGTCTTGAACTTTTCAGTTCAAGAGGATAATAAACATTAAATCTTCTCAAGCATGCATATGAAAATTATGTGAAAGCAATGCAATTTTTTTCCATGGCGAAAAATAATATATTTCAACAGTGATCTCTTGTACTTTTCATGCAAATAACTAGAAAAGGACTCCTTTCTATCAATTCATATAAACGTTAATTATTTTCGTCCATCACATCTTTTCCAATTCATTCACATTCTGAGAAATACGCTAAGAATGTAGAAAGGGCAACATAGTGTTGACTTGGAACATAAAAATATTTTGAAAAACGTCATAACTTCGATACAGAGTGGAATGTGTCAAATTTCCAAGGCCAGAGCTGTGATTTTATAATTGTGAATGGAGTATATATATATTCTTTTGAAAGAGAGTATTACAATATATCGAAATGAACATAGAAATTTACATTATGTCAAATTTGTGTATTATGCAAAATAAAAATTCATTTCGATCGAGAATTCATATCCTATTCGTGATGAGGTCGACGGAAAAATCTTGTAATCAACTCGTTTATTAATTCAGCTCTGTCATTAATAAACTAGTAGATTAAATAACTATTTACACGCTACAATTTGGATTTATGGATTCGGAGTTGGAGATTCACTTGCCTGAGCAATAATATATACTTCAATATAAATATGAAGTGAATGTAATAATGTTTTGCAGGCGTGGACGAAATGATATCAATCTATTTTAATTTTCGCACTTTAAACTTCCAGTTGTCCCCGTCTGCAAAAAATTTTCCAGTAATCATCCTAGTGGTGAAAGTAGATTTTCCATTTGAACTCATTTAAACAATTCATCGGGAGTTTTTTAGAGGAAACATTCCAATTTCCAGAATTCTTGTTCGCCTAGCTTCCTCATATAAATTCGGCTCAACATTCAAATTAAAAATATATTTTTCCACAATCAAATATTACATAAATCATATAATACCGTATAGAAACTATATAAAAAGGAAATGAAGTAAAATCATCTACTGCGACAACGCACAAAGCATTGCAACACCTCGCATAATCCAATGTTTCGGTTCTTTATCAGTGGCGAGGGTCATGGAAATCACGAAATTGGTTGAGTGACCTGTTGTTGACAGAACACCTCGTCTTTCCGCAGTTTTATACACTGGACAGAGATACGTAGGTTGAGGTTGAATATCTTCGCGCTTCATAGGCTTCAACCAAATCTGAAACAAATATTTTTCATGGTGAAAAATAATTCAAAAATATTCAATTTGATAAAAATCGAAACCTTGAATGATTGAAAAAATAATTGAAATTATTATGAGTTGATAATTAATCGTATTCCTTTCAATAATTGATAATGATGAGTTATGGGATCGGAATATACAAGTAGAAAGAAAAAACATCCAATTCTTCAATGAGCGAGTAGTTAGCTATTCCACCTGAGGAGAACTGCCGCATCGGTTATTAGTACTCCCGCACCACATCAAACGAATAACCCCCCTCCCAGCGAAACCTGCACGTCAAACGAGCAGTTCCTCCATTGACGAAGCTCCGAAAATGAATTTCGTCAAAGCACCCAAAAAATAAAAAATCACACCAGTCACAATGGTATACTCCATTCACTTTTAGAAAGTTTACGGTTTGCCATGACATTCTGACACATTTCACCGTGTATATTTCGGAAATGTTAGGTTAAAGATAGATGCATAAAATAACCTGATGTTGGCCAGTGAACTACCCTCCATACAGTGAACTCTATACTTTCTGGAATGGATCCGCCTTGAGCGAAAAGTAAGGCAAAATTATAGCCATTTTTCCGCGTGAATCACGGTTCAAAACTATTTCGAAAACATTTCAAAGTGAACGTCACCAGTTCGTGCTTCGCTGAAATGCCACAATTTTAAAACGGTGACGTCATCATAGAATTGTCAATTCAATTTATGGATTAATAAAGTTAGGAACAAGATACAGGCACCATTGTTTTAAGAATGCACGTACATAATTATAAAAATATTTATAATTTTATGTGTTTATTGGTATAATTTTCCTCCTCAGGATAAATCCTGTATTTTTAAATTGGATACCAATCAGTTTTTGTAGGATTCAAATGTTCTCGTCCTGATTAACGAGTTGCTATTGGCAAAATATATGCAAAACTCATATTGCTCAAATGAAGAGGAAGAAGCCGTGATATGAATTCCAAGAATTTGAACATGCATTTTTGAAACTGAATAATACTTCACAATTCTCAAATAAAGGTCTGCTCCACTCGAAATGATTTATAAATTCACAGGTTACAAAATGCATTCTAAAAACAAAGCTGTCATGTTTAAATAATATCTATATATATAAAACAGAGTTGTTGGTTACACCATTTATAACTCGAGATCGGATGGACTGTTTGTTATGAAACTTCATTTATGGATTCGTCTACGGCCTGGTTATTATAAAATACATTAAAACTCTGAAAAATTCGATGAAAAATTTGCTTATGTAGGAAATGCTTTTCCTCCTTTTGAATAAGGCCGCTAGGTGTCGCTACGGTTTGCTTATGCAGGAAATGCTTTTTCTCCTTTTGAATAAGGCTACTAGGTGTCTGATAATAGCCTTCCATGTTATTATAAGTTCTATGCAAAAACAAAAATAATTGTATACATCGCCATCTAGTTCAAAATAAAAACGGTGAAACAAAATAAATCCAACAAACATAACCAATATTCTTCAATCGGCTGATTCCAAACTTCAAACTTCAGTTCGAACTATCCTACTACCTGCTTTCAAACCGCTGCAAATTATTTCGAACCATTTGGTGCGTGACGCGAAAACACGAATATTTCAAAAGGAACGAAATAGTTTTAAAATATTGTCACGCGAAAATATGGCTTATGTTAGGGGTACCTGTCTCTTACTAATTCATGTCGGTTTATGGAAGTAATGGAATCACCGCTATCTCTGTTTCAGTTACTTGTTAGGGGTACATATCTCAGAGTATCTCTTCTAACTTATGTTGGTTAATGGAACGACCGCTATCTCTGTTTCAGCTGACCTCGACACACTTTATGTTCAAAATTATATGCCTCAACTCAATTACACTCAGCCATTTCTTACTGCTACTCGCGCTGCCAGAAATATTTCCCGGAATACTTCTGCGGCAGTATGGAAAGGCAGTCAGTATTTACACTCAGCTCGAACATTTCTCTCGCGATCAAGTTTCAGCAATGGCGGACGACGAAATGGCAGCCTCAGCGCTCTGTCTCTTATTACACTTTCATTAAGGTGTCTTGAAAACATATAAACTCCAAAAGAAAGTTCGTCGTAGTAGGAGATGGTGGATGATATCAATACATCGTGCACTTTGTGCTTAAGTTCATGGTTTTTTATCAGAAGAATCCCATATCACTCTTTTGATCTCAAGGTGTTCTGGAAATGATATTATTTTTTCGTTGCTCCACTCCGTCGACATTTTTCGCAACAATTAACAACGTACGCAACGTTCGCACGACAGTAACTGGGCTGAATGTGATCACTCCCTGCCACTTGCGCTGCCGGTCCTTTGACTGCCGCACGAAAAACCGCTAATTTAGGGAGTGACCGGCAACGCGAGTAGCAGCGCGAGTGGCAGCAGAAGTGAGGTGATTACATTCTCACCCTCCTCATTTTCCTGGAGGTGGGCTGAGTGTAATTGACGGGATACGGTCGGATCCATTCCAGGTTCCAGGTAGTATAGAGTTCACTGGTGTTGGCACTGATTAGATTTTGTTTAAGACTTTCATGTCGATCGAAAATCTGAGAATTTGTTGTGCTTTTCTTTTCTCCCGAAAGGGGACGCGCTATTTTCCATTGCCGCAGTAGCGCCACGACCGATAAAATATTGCGGATTATTCCGGAAGTGGACAAAAACTCAAATCTAGTAACAAATCAAGTAACAAAACAACATCAGATTGTTGTCAATTGCTGATCGCCACGATGCCCCTATTTTCCCACTATTCGTTATTATAGGTATAGAATTATGTGAGCATAACTCTAATAAATATTTCGTATGACAAGCACTCACTCTCTAAAGGCGGACTCCCACTACTCGTTTATTTGGCAAGTACGCAATTATTTGCGTACTTGTCAAGTAGACGAAGTTTCGAACTTGAATGACAAGATTGACAAGTATTGGCCGAGTGAACCTGCACTCCTACTACATGCCAAATATAGGCAAGTGGCAAATATTTGTCAAATACACGAGTAGTGGGAGTCCGGCTTAATACAAATAGAAAAAATGAAATTTCTTACGAAATGAATAAAAGAAGTAGGATAGATCAGGAAATATATTTCAGGCATAAAGGTAACGTTCTCGCCATTCATTTCTACAATTCCTCTGGTCAGAATATCCAAAAAATTTGGAAATCGCGAATTTTTGACGTTTTCTTCGCGATTCGATTCGCGACGACCACAGAGATCGAAACCTGTGTCGCATTTGCAACGTCTCTGAAATTATTTTGTCTTCCACGAGTGCCAACCTGCGTCGGTTTTAAGTGAATAAACTTGATAAACCTAAATCTTGGCCAACCTTATAAAAGTGAATGGAGTACAGGTACTTCAGATTAGAGTATAAAGTCCTGAACCTGAATGGTGTGAGGTATTCACACACCGGACTACAGAAAACTTTACAAGTATTCGGCAAAAACGCCATAAGGAATTTCACACTTACCAACTGGCAGAAGAAATGAAAATATATGCGGCCTTAAGATACCTGCCTCTCGATGCTGATATCGATATAATCGTAGAAGATTTGAGGAGACGGAATATTAAAGATGAAATGGCCACTGAGGAATGCGAAATTCGTATGTAGACTCTCTGCGCTTTTAATCTTTTTCTGATTTCTGAAAATAATCTTTCAAAAACAAAATTAATTTTCTTCGAGAATAAACAAACAACTAGCGTTCTTGACCCATCCTCGCACAATTCGTCGACCTGCTTTTTCTTCTTGGAAACACGTTCATTACTAAGAACTGGCTTCACATCCAATTCTTCTGAAAGAAGTATAGCTTCCGAGATCCAGTTTTCTCATTCCTTGCAAGATCTTTACAAGACTTCACATCAACGATAATGAACGTGAAATAATTAAATCTTCTTTCTGAATTTCCCCTTTGACCCTATTGATCTCTCGCAGAATATTATCCCAAATTGCTAGGTTCAGGTCTAAAATACATCACAGCATGAAGCAAATGACCAGCTTCATACTATGAATTCTGAGACTTGTGATGATCCTTTGATTTCTTCCAGAGCCTTCACAACTCCCGGAAAATGATTGAGCAAGGCATTAACAGCTTGATGTTTAGCCTATCATCTTGTTTGGCTACTTCCTTTCAAATTTGGTTTCGGGCAGTTTTTCACAATAATTGTCCATCGTGTGGTTGAACCAACAAAAAATGAATACAGTTTTTGTACAACACCAGATAAATTTACTGCTTCTGAACATGATGAAGCCGATTGGACACTCACAAGATTCAAATAGTGCGTTCCACTTGGCGCTCAAAATGCTCACGCTCACGACCGCTGTTTTTCCCATTCCTCCTGCTCGCGATCGTTGCAATCAAACAAACAAGTGTAACGGGCTAGATAGTGGAAAAGCTTTGCACGAGCGCAATCCAGACAAATTTATGACATTGTCAATCAAAACAAATTTCAGGATTTTGAGGTTTTTCTGAAACTCGATACTACAAAGCAATAATTAGTTATTAAATCTTTTGGTGAATTTTCTGATAAACTCAGAATCGAATGCAACCTGAAATGCCGTTGTGGGATATTTGATGAGTCGCAACGATTCAGAATCATTGATTTTAACGATTTTTGGCAAAGTGATGGTTTATCATGTTTTCATTCAACAGTTTCGATTTTAGCACTAGGAAATGAATTTTTTCCGACAAAATCAAAAACAAAAAAATTTCAACCTTGATTTTGGTGCCCCCTCAAGCTGGCGAGCGCCCCGCTTGCCCCCTCCTAGATCCGGGCCTGAAACCAGGAGGAGGAGTTACCATAATATTCAAAAGAGACTTACAAAACCACTTCAAAGGAACAGCCGGTGGGTCACGAATAGAATTAGTTCCAATTGTTGCGGAAATAAATGGACAGAGTGTCGAATTTACCTCTACGTATGAACCATCTCAGAACAATATCTTAGAGGAAGAAATAAATAACATACTGGATGGATCAAATCCGAAAATTTGCAGTGGAGATTTGAACTGTACACACAGAACACAACTGATTCTCCTAACTCGCACAAGCTATAAGTTTCTGAGGGGAGTCCTGGGGAGACCTAGGAGTTATCATTATAATTATGTTCATAATTATTTCCTTCAGTATGAGTTAATCTCCAGGAAGGAACAGTAGGACATAAGACAGCTATGGAAAGCAACCCAAGGAATTTGCAGGAACACAAGAAGCTTTTGTAATTGGACTAGAAATACTGACATATCCCGCATACGGAAGAGGATTGACCGATGTGATCGATATCGCAATAATAAAGAATATCGCACAAGTATTCTCCATTGTTATAATAACGGATGGATCATCTGACCATACAACCCTATCGAAGTGATAAAAGTTTTTTCTCATCATCATCGTTTATTTTTATACCGACTGGGATAAATATACCCATTGAGTTCAATGGGGGACTTCGGTCCAAGTTGCCAACCCAAAAATTCCGCTTTTTTTCTACCAATGGGGAAGGGAAATTTCAGAACAAATTTGTGATGATCAGCTTCACATTATTCATAAATAACGTCGTGGATTAAGAGGTGTGGGTAATGATTAAGAGTGATTTTTTTACTCTCTTCTCTATTTCATCTGTCTACGTTTCGACCCCGTTTGGGATCTTCTTCAGGACTCTAAAATTTTACATACAACAATTAACTTAAATAACATTTACAACAAAAACAACATACCGAAATACAGAGGTGAACAGGTGTTAGCTTTTTCTCTATAATCAATGCTGCGTGAATACAAGCAACTACCAATTGTGAAAATGAACGCAAGTTTGTGGTGAAAACGGCGGAACCTGAACCTGTTCAGTAATATGCAGACAAGGAGGAGAACTTTCTGTTAATAATCTTATAAATCTCGGAATATATTCGGCATTTCCAAATAATTTTATACCTATAATTTGATCCTTGTGGTTTTCCTTGAAGCAGTCGACCTAGGCAGATGGAGACTACTGAGCATGCGCGAATAAGGGGAAATAGCTTGGAGTAGGATTCAAGCAAAGTAGGGGCAATATGGCGCATGCGTATAAGCCATTATATGTCCAGGTCTTGGCTTCATTTTCACGCAATTTTTTGCACAATGCTAGCGGTATAGAAGTTTAAGTATATGGGCATTTCACATAAATCGCAATTAAAAAATCGGGTTAGGTCACAGAACAATATTAGGATACGACACTGACAGTTTTGGAGCGTTCGCTCCATTTCTTAACTCCAATCTTGTGCGTGTGAATGCTAGACCATCGTGAGTCCAAAAGTGTTGATTTGATGCGACGTGCCAGATGTGCTGTATTGTGATTTCACGCACACTCCGATCTACAGAGATAGGTAGCAGCAGATGCTTATCGTTCTCTCGAATTTTCGTAGTTGGAAATGTGTATTTATGTTCATAAACTTGAATTCTGGTCATTTCCACCAGTACCTACATACACACTGTGGAATAGGGATAATTTATAATTATTTATAAACATGTACAGAGGCTTTCCGTGTTTATGGAAAATAAAAAGTGACGACTATAAAAATAAGAATTTGAGGAATAACGCCTATGACAAATTGTTTGAGTTTTGTAAACAAAATGTAGATCCGAGAGCAAATCCAGAATTTGTTTTGAAAAAATACAAGATATTCGAGTGGCTAAATACCAAAGAGTAACAGCCAAACGTTCTTCTGTACTGATGCTCGTCCTCATAATTGTATCTTCTTTTTAAATATACGGACGAACAAAATTCAAAATTAGCCGAAACGTTATGTCATCCATTCTTAAGTAATTTCTGTAGTCCTCTGGATAATTTTCCCGGAGTTCCCTTAATAGAGGCATATGACTAAAACACTCTCAATTCAACCTCCACTGCTCAACCCAAATTTTCCGAGGAGTTTTCTTCTGATCTTCATTGATGACATACAGCCCTAAACAAGCAATAGCCTTCATTTTTCTCGAATTCATGTTCACTACACTGTCCGCTTACGGATATTCGATTCAACTGACTGGTATTTATAAGAGAGCACGGAACGTGGAGTTTCCACCTCAACGGAAATTCCACGCTCCGCTCCAAAACTGTTGTATTTTGCATTCACACGGAGAGTTTTGGAGCGTACAGTAAAATCTGCCGCATCGATGCGCGATCCAAAAGTGTTGCTCTATTTGACGACCACGCATCAATCCTCACGCTCCTGGAACGACGCGACGTTCCGGAGTGCCGCATCAGAGCGACGTTACAGGAGCGTTGGTTCGGAGTGTACGTGTAAACGGGGCTATTGAATCGATTGAAATGAATAAGCTATGAATAGATATTGCTGATGTTATCAATATCTCTTCTGTAATTCATTGAATTCATCTCACGCTTGATGTGGTACATCTCCAAAAAACATCTCTTTCTCAGGTTGGTTTCACACTCCAAAACTCCCGCAGAACCATAATCCATTCGGTGATCCTCGTTTCTGACATGCTCGGCCAGGGCACACAACTTGTTGGGATTCTTTACATCGCTTTTGTGTTGAGCCATTCTTTTCTTAAGATGTTGTGACGTTTGCCCAATATATACCTCTTCGCAATCCAAACAGGGGACGCTGTACACAACACCACTCATCCTTTCAACGTCTATTTTGTCTTTTGTGTGACTGTACAATTTGCCAATCTTAAACTCAGATCTAGGTACTACTTTCAAGTTCGTGGTTTTTACAAGGTTGATTAAGGCATTTGTAACCCCTTTGATTAAGGGAATGGAACAATATGTGGTCAAACTGGAGCCATTTGTGGTGGCAGTAGTACTTCTCCACTTGTTGTGTAAGGCCCGGTATTATAAAAGGCGAATCGAGGATTCAACCGTGCGCCAACTACCAGATAGTGAGGAATTTGGTTGTTGGCGCACGGTTGAATCCTCGGTTCAGCTCCAAAAACCGGCCCTTAGAGGGATGACGTCGTCATTAATATTGGTGGATTCGCTTACCTCTTCACTCTGTGGCTGTCTAGAGGGAGAGTTTGTTCTCAGATCATTGTTGATGGTTTCGTCTCTTGATCCATTCTGTGGCTGTCCAGAAGAATCAATGTTGCTGATATTAACTCAGAAAATATCCATTTTAGGGCAAGGGTGTGATGCATACACTCACATTATTTTTTTACGTAGATTCAATATCTGCCATAAAAAAATGGGGTTCTAATTTGAAAAAATTGATTTTTCACGATTTTGTCATCCCAACTTTGAAAGCGATTTTTTCACCCCCTGTATCATGAATCGCGATTTCGATTTTCAAAGTGGATACATCAATCTTACATCTTGAAAAATCCCAAAAATGAAAATTTTCCATCCAAAAACCTCGAAGTTATTCTTGTTTCAGCGGAGCTCTATTTTCGATTTTTTTTTCGAATTTTCCCGCTCAGAGAGAATTTTCCAACCAAAACTGAAAATTGTTACATCAAAATAACTTGAAATTCTCTAAGGAATCTATTTCTGCAATAAAAAAATGGTGTTTTAATTTGAAAAACGGAAGTTGACGTCATTTCCGGAAAAACCGGAGGTGCTCATGCCTTGAAAATATTTTAGATTTCATCAGCATCGTGAAATACTTATAAGTGCTGAATTTCATGAAAATACGTTCAGTAGTTTCCCGTATAAATATGGGTGAGGTTCCTCGTGAAAGACCCTGTATTGTTGTATAAGGATACCACGTCCAAGCTGATGAGAACATAATCCTCGGGCAATTCGAATTCGTTTATGAAATTGGAAAATTCAAAGGAATCTCCAACGAAATATCTATTTCTAGAGTTGGTGAGATATTTAGACAAAATGTCTGCAATGTAGACTGACAGTTTGGAGGTGGGAGTGTGATTGAGGATATAATAGGCCTAATGGAAAGAGTGTGTTTATGGATCTTCGGTAACCCATAGTAGGTACCTGGCTGGAATTGAGTTTTAAGTATAAAGAACTTTTCCTTGAATTTGGGTTAAATAGCCACCAGTGAGTAATCTCTTAATTAATGCATTACATTTGGTCTTATATGTTGTGGTAGGATCTCTGGATAATCGTTCGTAGTATTTTTCGTCAAGAAGAATGTTATTGGATAATTCCAAATACTAAGCCTTGTCCATCAACACAGAGACATTATTCATAAATATCCGTAAATTCCGACTCGGCTTTGCAAACCAGGTAATTAGAGCAAAATATCGATATTTGTAAAGATCATCTCTGATTGGCTGAAAGTTGTGTTGGATCTCCTGGTTCACGTCGACGATCTTTCACGATCAGCTGTTAAAATGGCTGCTGGGACAAACAAACAACAAACCGATTGTTTACTCTGTGTTTTTTCACGCAATTGCTTCATTTTTGTCTTATGAAAGTATGCTTTTATTCTGTTGTGTGGTTGATTGGGGAAGTAAAAGACCTCTTGGCATTGTGAAATTCTATAGAATTCCTGCTCCTTCAATTTCACCCAAATAATACAACTAAATGGACTGCCTGTTGAGGAGATATTTATAAGCTTTTTAAAGAGCTGATTAAACTGAGAAGAAATTGAAAAATACTATTGTTTGTTAAAAACATTTTATTACAGTTAGAGGTACCTGATATTTGTGAGTTTTGTATTCTCATTTAAAATGTCCTCAATGTATGTGTATTCCCAAACTTTTTTATGTGTATATATCATATTATAAACGATAAATCAGTTTACATTCTGTAATTTTGAATTGCATTTTCTTTTATTCACAAATTGCATAAAAAATTCACGTTCACGTTCTTTATACGTAGAAGTTTTTGGCGATATCTTTGTGCTACATCTTCAGTTTGCAATTTTACGAAATAGTTACTCAATTAGGATAGTCCTTAGATATCACACAATGTTTATTTACTCAAAAATTGGTATCACAACACTCAACTTAAGAGAAAATGATAGTAATAATAGAGTAACAGAAATACTGATCAGAAATGTTTATTATTTGTTTGTCCCACCAGCCATTTCAACAGCTGATCGTGACAGATCGTTGGACATTGTTGACGTGAACCAGCAGATCCAACACAACTTTCAGCCAATCAGCGATGATCTTTACAAATATCGATATTTTGCTCTAATTGCCTGGTTTGCAAAGCCGAGTCGAAGTTTACGGATATTTATGAATAATGTGAAGCTGATCATCACAAATTTGTTCTGAATTTTCCCTTCCCCGTTGGTAGAAAAAAAGCGGAATTTTTGGGTTGGCAATTTGGACCGAAAGAATATCACACGGCTACGAAAAGAGCACGAATAGAATGACGAAACCTGCACCAAAATATCCACACGGTAATATACCAAGGAAAATCACAGTTCTCATATAAGAGAAACTTCAAGACATAGAGCATCATACATGCAATACAGAACATTTTCATCTATCTATTGATGAATAGGTACATATTCGCAGGGGCGCATTTTGAAACTTCACTAAGCCGCTAGAATTTTAGTTTTTGCGCTGCTTTGCTATCCTTATCACAATCATTTTGATCACTACTTACAAATGGAACAACACTGTATAGTACTTTCGGAAGAGATTCGTCTAGTAGCATCGTTTTCTTATTCCATCTAGCACCATCCAAGAATAATCCATAAACGTAAACACCATCTTCGGGTGGTGTATCGAAGCTCTTCTCTCTCATAACCTAAGAAAGAAAAATAGTTTGAATATAAATGTTTAACTATAATTAGGCAGTGCCATTAAAAATTTGGTTTCATGAGTGGAAATCGCTGCTCTATCAATATAGCATATTTTCTGTGCTCCTGTGCTACCGCTTATATTAACCGCGTTCGGTATTACCAATCCAGGAGCCAGAGAGAAAAAGGGACACAGAACATCTAATAAATTCTGATCTCCCTCTCTCTCTCTCTCTCTCTTTCTTCCAGAGTGAGATCAGAATTATTAGAGGTTCTGTGTCCGTTTTCTCTCGCTCCTTTCCATGCATCCGTCATCTTGTGACGTTGTGATTAGTAGAAATAATCAATTTCTAATATTTCTGCCAATCACAACGACCATCGGACGATCGTATCATCGGATGACGGATGCATGGAAATCCAGCCTCAGTTATACCATTGAGTTTAAATATACATAGAGACACAACCCAGTTCAACGATTTGAAGCTGAATTTAGTGTAGTTCTTTCACCGGTTCATAGATGGATAAGTGTGTTTCAGAGAAGCAAAAATTTTTATCTACTCCCATAGAATAATAAATGCATTATTAAACTGGATTTGATCTGTAATAGTCTCTATAAACCAATAGTGTGAGGTAATAATAACTCACGCCTATAACTCTTCTTCTTCTTCTGTCGACAGAACGTAGGCCTTGTGGCCCATTGTTCATTCCGCATCTTCTGATACTAGAGAGACTCAGACCCGAAGGCACGCTGACAAGAATGCCGCGAGCCGACAAGGAGGAGTCCCTCTCACCATAGAGATGGAATCTGTAGGGTTCCCTATAGGTATGTTGACCTCAGTACAGAGAGATTGTCGCACGTGAACAGTATACGTTCCGCCGTTTCATCCGCGTTCTGTGATCCGTTCTCATGTTCCACTCAGAGGAGAATTTCTCATCAATCCATCTCTTGAAGAGGTTTTTGATATATGTAGGACAGAAAGGAAGCGCGGGTTCCGGCCCAGTAAAAGTCGAGCGAGCCCCTTGTTTGGCTAAGTTATCTGCTTTTGTATTGCCAGAGATAGACGCATGCGCCGGGCACCAGATAACCTTGAGAGTGTTATCTGAGCCTAGCGCGCGCAGAGCCTCTCTGCATTCATAAACCAAGTTAGAGGTTTGTAATGTATATGCTAAGCGCATAACATTATTCCCCCCTAACGTAAAATGAGAAAGAACATTAATTTGCGATCATTGTAGCCCAGTTGTAATATGGCATTATTGGCGAATAGATATAAGAGAAATTTCGTTTTATTAATTCCTACAACCAATATTGAATATTGAACCCAGGAACATCACAGTGGCGACGAGGTAAAATCAACAGATTAAATCAAATTTGGAAACAATTCTTATTGCAAATATAGTGAGTGAAAATCAGAGTAAATGGCTCAAGAAGAAGATCCTACTGGACCGAATCGTATCATTGGAAAAATTCAAGAATTCAATTTCAACATATCCGATTAGACCATTTATAAAGCAAGACTCGATAATTATTTCGAAGCAAATGACATCACCGGAGTTAAGAGGCGGTCGATTTTCCTCAACATGTTTGACGAAGACTCTTATCGTCTTATGTTCGATCAATGCAGTCCAGTGAAGCCGGAACAAAAAAGTTATGAACAGCTGTTAGAAATATTCGATAAACATTTCACTCCAGTTCATACTCCCTTTGCGGAGCGAATAAAATTTTACGAATCCGAAAGAGGACCGGAAGAATCTCCAAATGAATGGCTAGCACGTGTGCGAAGATTGGCCATACAGTGTGAATTTGATAACCACCTCGAGACGGCTCTCCGAGATAAATTTATTTGTGGATTTGGTAAGGGAAAATCACCATTTCTTTGGCGGATGCAGTGAAGATAGCCAATCACAAAATGGCGGCACTCTCTTCGTTTGGATGTAAAAATGGCCAGGTCCAGGATGGACAGTTTCAAGACGGAAATCCGTTCAAACAGGAGGTGCTTTATTTGCGCAGTCGCCGGGAGCAGCCAGGAACCAATCGGCGACCAGGGAAGGTGACGCAAGGTACTGGAGCGCCATCAGCTTCCTCAGAACTTGAGTGCGCAGTGTGTGGACGCAGAGGACTAGCATATAAAATGAAATCCGCAGGTTATTCACCCAAGTTATGCAGAATAATAAGAAATTATTTGAGAGATAGGAACTTTTGTGTGAAAATAGGTGATGTTCATTCCACACTGAGATATTTGGAAGCAGGAGTTCCCCAAGGATCCATACTAGGACCGCTACTCTATAACATATACATACATGATATACCAAGAAATCCAAGATGCCTGCTTGCTCTATACGCGGACGATACGGGCATAGCAATTAGGCACAGAAATACAAAAATAATTCACAAAAGACTTCAAGAAGCTGCAGACGATATCAGTCAATGGTGTAACAGATGGAAAATCAAAATCAATGGAGAAAAGAGTCAAGCAATACTCCTTCAAAAGAGAAAACTGAAGATGGAATCGAAAATATCCATAGACGATAATGAAATAGAATGGCAGAATGAAGCTAAATATCTAGGAGTAATATTAGACAAGGGACTTACGTGGAAACAACACATTAAGTATGCAGTGGATAAAACGAATGTAGCAATGAAAAGACTATATCCGATTATAGGCAGAAGAAGCCAAATGAACAGAAACACGAAATTGAGGATCATAAAATAAGTCGCCAGACCGCAGCTAACATATGGATCAACAGCATGGGGATATGCAGCGAGAACCCATATAAAGAGGATACAAAGTAACAGTTGTATACAGTTGTAATATGGCATTATTGGCGAATAGATATAAGAGAAATTTCGTTTTATTAATTCCTACAACCAATATTGAATATTGAACCCAGGAACATCACAAGGTTACTTTTATTTCAGAGAGGGTTTCCAGTGTACCCTGACTGTCGCAACATATGTATATGTGTTTCCCAGAGTAACCTCTGCGGATACTCTCTACCGCACATACTAAGACAGCATATAGCTCTGCTTGTGCCATTGAGCAGTCTTTTCCGAGAGGAATGGACCACTTTGTTCTGGGTCCAACAATCCCAGCACCGGCACCCGTGTTACAAACCGTGCCGTCGGTGAACCAGGTGGGGCCCTCAGGTTTAAGTAACCTGGGGCCCTATTCTTGACATCATTCGCAACTCTGCGTATACGCAGGTCTGCGAAGAGTCAACTTGCGAATACTTCGTAAAAATGCGATTCTTGGCAACCCTTCGCAAAGTTGTTCGAACCGTATCATTCGCATGTTCAAATGATCTTGGCAACAGCGCAATTTTTGAAGAAAACCTACCTGACACTACGGTCAGCGAAGAAATCAGCTGTTGATGGGAGAAACAAACCCTTGTTAAAGAGGTTGATAATATTTAAACGTCAGGTAGGTGCATTTTGATGAAACTTTTAGATGAAAAATAGCGTTTTAAGACGAGTTTTTTCGAAAAATTGTGAGTATTGGTTCTTTGAGAATAACGTGAAGTGATTGAATGTTCTACAAAGTTGTTAGAAGATTACCAGTTTGAATGTTTTGTACAATCACACATGAATTGATCAAATTAATTTTTTACAGACAAGTATATTTCTCCCAATGTTTATTTGTTAACTTCCGGAAGCAGAAAACTGACAAGCTACCAAATCTATGAAATAAATACGCTAACTTATCTACTCTGCTTGTTATGCTCAAATCTGTAGTCGCAAGTAGGGAGTTAAGAGTATCAATAAAATTTTGGATTGATGATGCGTGATCGAGTATTACAATATGACTTGAATCACCTCATGAAATATTGTCCAATTATAGATGTGAGTTTCGAACTTTGACGCTCATTGTCATTTGTACCTGTCTGCGAACGGCTATGACCACTCGTTGCAAAAAGCGTATAATCGCACAGGCTCCGAACGCTCAAGAATACCCAGACAAGGTATCATTCGCAAAATCCCAGGTAGTTCATGAGATGCGCACGAATCTGAATTTAGCGAATGCTCAAGAATAACACCCCTGTCTGGTTTACACCACTAATCTCTGTCAGGGACAACTACTTTGTAGGGCTCGTCGAAGCAGAATCGGGCGCACGCACTGTCCCCTCTGCGGAGGAGGGACGGGTTAATGTCCCCCACCATCTTGAGAGCTATGGCGTGCCCCCTGAATCCCCCACGATCACGCCATTGTCCCTGTTCCCAGATTCTGAGCGATGTTTTCATAGCCACCTCAGTGATGGTGAGATGTATTATCTGGACCAGATGGGCACGAGTTCGCGGATGCTGAAGACAAGGAAGCGGATTGAATAATTATTTCATTGATTGGGTCAATGACCTCGTTAAGAAATGAGTGAATATCAACCCCACAATTTCATCTTCGAATGACTTCCGATCCATGTACCTCTCGGACATCACTCCCGACGAGGTGGCGAACATTATTGTTTCGGTATCGGATAAAAGATCGTCGGGTGCTGACGGGGTTCCGAGCTTCCTCCTCAAGCATGTTTGCGAATTCGTGAAGGTCCCTCTCACATATTTGATAAATGTCTCCTTTGACCGAGGTTTCCTTCGGAATTGAAAACTACGCTTGTCACGCCTATTTTAAAGAAGGGTAATGATCATCTCATTTCAAACTATCGCCCGGTTGCTGTTTCTTCGAAAGTTTTCGAGAGAGCATTTCTCACGCGTCTTTTGTCGTTTGTGGGTTCTCGTCATCTTTTGTCGTCAGGCCAGTATGGCTTTCGCGGTGGTAGGTGTGCCCAGGATGCGATCCTTTCGGTTTACAATGATTTCATTGATTCATTGGAAAATAAGCAGAAGTGCGTGGGCATGTTTTTCGATTTGAGTCGCGCATTTGACACGGTAAACTATGGAGCATTGTTCTCCAAGTTGGAACACTATGGTGTTCGCGGTGTCCCTCTAAGTTGGCTGAGGTCATATCTTTCTAACAGATCTCAGAAAGTATGCCTTCATGAGGGTGGCGACAGGGTGTTCTCTGATGGTCGCCGTGTAACATCTGGCGTGCCACAGGGAAGTACGTTGGCACCTGTCTTATTTATATTGTTCATGAACGATTTGATTAACTTTTTAGAGTGTCCCGGTCAAAAGGTCACTCTCTACGCTGATGATTGCACGGTTCTGGTTTCGGAGGACTCTCTGGCTGAACTCGCGAGAAATAGCAGTGTCTGCTCGGTGAACCTGTCATCCTGGTGTACGAGTAACGGTTTCATCCTCAATAACTCGAAGACCAAAGTTATGTATTTCACACCAACAGGAGTAATACCGGATGCACTACCCCTTATACGCGATGAATCAGGCATAATTCAGATTTCGAACGCAACTAAATATTTAGGCGTGAACATCGACAATAATTTATCTTGGGAGGAACATAGTCACTCGTTGTGTTCCACTTTGGCTTCTAGGAACTTTGCCATACGATGCCTCAGAGATCGGGTAAATGCTGGAGTATTGAGAGTCTATTATAACTCATATGTCCAATCGGCTCTTTTTTACGGTGTCTTGTGCTGCGGCAACAGTGCGACAAGCATAAAGATTTTCAGAATGCAGAAGAGAATACTGCGTTCTATGTTTCACATCCCCCAAAGAGTGTCTTGCAGGCCATATTTCAGAGATAACTTTTTAACCCTTCCATCTATATACATTTTACACAGTGTACTGTATGTGAAAAAGAATATCTCAAGTTTTCCTCAATGTGGGCATCTATGTGCGTACAACACTCGATCTTGCGGCGACCTGTACATTCCCTTCTGTAGATTAAGTCAATCACGGAGGAGCCCAGATGTCTCAGCTTGAAGCTTTATAATCGACTGCCTGTTGACATAAGAACAGTCTCTGAATTGAGAGTCTTCAAGAAAAGAGTGACTACTTTGCTTCTATCTGGGGCATTTTACTCTGTAAATGAGTTTCTTGACTGTGTCAGCGAGCCTTAAGGTAGCATTCGGATCTAGGCAGCCGCGTCCGACTGCCGCGACCCATTGCCACTGCTGGGCGGCGCTGCCACAAGCTTACCACTCCGCCATTCATGAACACGAAACGAGAACAAGAGATAAATATATTCATCCAAGACATCGACTAAAGAGGACACAGAACACACACGTGTACAATGGTCTCAAAGTGTATAATAGGCTCCCTGAGCACATAACTTCACTGCGGTATCCAGCTTTCAAGAAGAAAATTAAATCCATACTCACAGATGGTGCATTCTATTCGGCGGACGAGTTCATGTCGTATAGGTTCTAATAATTTATTATTTTATGTCTGTACTTGTATTTTTATATGCATGTATGTACCTATATTGTGTTGTAACTGTTTCGGTTTTGCTGTTGCATTTATATTATGTACTTTTGACATACCCTGTAGAATATGAGGGAAATAAAAAAATAAATGATTACGGATACCAGCGACCCGGCGGCGACTGCCACAGTGTCAGCAAGAAACCAGTGCGAACAATTGTGCATTTCGGTTCTGTTTTGAATAGCAAAATTTTCATGAATCAACTTCAATTAATTAATTTTAACTATGTCTGACAATTTGAACAAACGAAAGCGTTCTATTGAGTTTTTTTTTTCAATGTCCTCCCATATATCATCTCGAATAACATTATCTTTATAAGTTTTGAGTCGGGAATCTGAAGGGGACGTATCACCTTTTGAATCGTGGTAAATCTCCATTCAAAAAGTGGTCTCTTTATTTCACCAGTAACTATCCTAATTTAGGACGTAGAGACTTGATTTTTTTTTAAATTGAAGTTGAAGAACGTCCTGAGGGCAAGTGGCTTCATTTTTTTCGATTTAATGAGTTTTTCAATAAAAAAAACAGGTTGAACTTCAGCGTTTTGGAAACTACACTTAATGATTTTTTTTCGACGGTTTTTCATCATTTTTTGAAAAAAATCGCATCTAGTTGCCCTCGGCAATTTAATCTTCTATAAACTACAAAAATTTTCATGATGATTAGTTCGAAAATATAGCTTGTACTCATGAAAAACGAAAAACATATTCAATAACCCAAATATTGCAGGGATCTAACGATTACCCTGGTTTTTGGGTTTGGACATTCAACTTTAGATGGCGCGTTTGAATGTCGTCGTCCGTCCAGGTAGTAAATAGAACCATTGAGAACTTACCCTGGCCCTTTTTTCATATACATACATCTGGCTAGTAATAAAATCTTGAAGACCTAGGAATTCGAAACAAGACGAGCTCCCACATTATTTCCTTATTCCGCTTATTATAGGAATCAGGCCCACCCCACAAAAAATCTCTTTATTTCTATATAACGAATTGAAATTTCGGATTTTTAAACTATACACATTTCTTCTCAGTGACGATTTCTTCCAGGAGTCGCAATAACTCATAATATACCGGGTGTCCCAGTAAAGTTACTTCCGGTTTGACCGGAGAGGACTTTCTTATTTCAAATAGCACCCCGTATATTTTGTGTATCACACTTTGTATTCTACATTTGTTTTAATGGAGAAAACGTCAACTGAAATTTCAAATTGGAACAATTTATTAGTGAAGTTATCATTTTCTGGGTTATTCATTCTTGAATTTCAGTTTCTCTGACACGCACACATTTATTGAGAATTATTTACTGTCAAAGTTGCAAACTATTGTATATTCACCTGTTTCCATGGCACACTAAGGTTTTCATTTAAAAATAATCAATTCGTCCAGTCTACTACAATTTAAATGATTTTAAATTTGACGTTCTCTTCATCATCTCGAATGCAAGATTGTTCATGATTTGTCAATTATTGAAATCTAGATTACACAAAATATCGTACTGCAATTCTTTCAATTTGAAATTTTAATTGATGTGTGCTCCATCGAATCAAATGTACAATACAAAGTGTACATAGTTGAAAAGGTAATTTTGAGTCGATATCAAAAATTGCAAAAAATATACGGAGCTATTTTACGGTCAAACCACAAGTGACTTTCAATTTTTGTTTTTCTCAGTTGAAGTTTCCTTGAACTCGAAACGAATTGGAGAACATTTTTATTTTTCGAAATGGCTGGGATAAAATCCATTGGAACATGTATACTGGGACACCCGGTTCTGTAGTGTGAAAATTATAATGGAAATCAATTAGTTTTCTAGAATTCAATTAACCGTTTGCATATTTCACTAATTAATTTCCAGTAATTCTGGATTTCCATGCATCCGTCATCGTCGTCGATCGTCGTACGCGTCGTTGTGATTGGCAGCAATTTTCAATTTTGAATATTTCTGCTAATCACAACGACGATCGGACGGACGTATCATCGGATGACGGATGCATGGAAATTTAGCATAACTCATAAAATATTCTCATATGTACAATGTTGAAATTATTGCATATGCGAATTCTAGTTTTCACGATTGAAATGAATATTATCATATTCAATGATCACCTACTTATTCAAGTTATAATCATGAAAATTCTATTCAACAATTGAAAATAAAATAATAAATTTAAGGTCGCCGTTTGAAGCGCGTAGGATAAATCAACCGATAGAGGCGCCACCGTGCATTTTACGGAATATCTCCATAGAACTTACATTATCTCTATGAGTTCTATGAATATCTCTCTAGTTATGAATGAAATGTACAATGGCGCTGTCTATCCGAAACTCGCTGAACTATGAAATTAGTGAAAATGTGGGTAAAGCAGGAACTTTTTCCCGCTAAAATTTTAATTTTGCCATTCTCTGCCAATTCCGCATTTCAAGTTGTTTTTCTGAATGATATTATCTGTAGATTCACTTTTAATCGGAAGTTGAACTATTTTCATGGGTCTTTCGTTTGAAATAAAACAGAAGCATGAGTTGGCTCATTTTCTTCTATTTTTGAAAGAAAAAAAATGAACTGTTGAAATGAAATTAATCTCAATTATCTCATTAAGAACTCCAATCCTTTCTGAGTTTACCCACAAAATTTCAGTTCTCAAAGTGAAACCATTTTCAAATGCAACTGGAAATAAAAACACACTACATTGAACGCCCACCTTAACCAACGTGGATTTGTGAACGTTTTTTGAAGCTAATTGCATGTGAAAAAATTTTCAGAATAATTACTTTTTCATTTGAAAAATTAATTATCGAATTGATGAGTATCAGATAAACTAAGTATGGGGATTTTCATGTTTTTTCCGGATAGTTCTTCCATAGCACGAGACATTTTTTCGAATTCCAAGACACAAAGGAATACATTGTTCTGGACTTTCAAGAATTGGTCTCCTTCTTGAATAAATAAACAAATATGGGTACCCCAGAAAAGGCCATAAAGTATGTAAATATAATAATCCTAATTTTTTTGGGAAGTTCCAGGGTGGGTTTATGATAAGTTTGTGCATATATTTGCAAACAGGAACTTCTTTTTGGGAAATTCCGAATCTGCTTTAATTACTTTTTTATTGCTGGAGACCGTAAATATGAGAGGTAAATATAAATTGAAGTGAGGGAAGGTACAAAGAATACCTAGGTTTTTGTAGAAAATATCTTTCACTGAGTGTATAAGTATAAGATTATGTTCTATCGTTCTACCATATTGATATACAGGGTGTCCCAAGTTCGAGTGCCTCTTAGACGTTTCTGGAGAACTGGACATATTTGAAATCGCTAAATTGGGATTATGATATTGTTCGGAATTCTCTACTGAGCTAAAATATTCCTTGAGCCTGAACGCTCAGACATATCGAACCTCAACCAGGGATATTATGATATTTTGTCTAGAGTGAAAAAGAAGACTTAACAACAATCTGCTCCTACATTTATTGTTTTCTTCTGCAAGTGTGGTGGGTTTTTTAGACGGTATAACCAATAGATATAGCATCGTTTGGTTCAGTAACCATGTTTGAATCCTTCATGCAGCCCACATCAGCTCATTTTGATTCTTTAAAATATCGAAAAGACGAATCATTGTTTTTGACAAAAGAGGACCGTTTTACTTGTAAGTGAACCATTTCAAGATTTTGAGAAATTAGTTTGGTGTTCGCCTTTTCATTTATTTACAGTTCTTGTCTTAGCAGGTTGTTTGCTTCCCAATTATGTTGTGATTTGTTTCATGTTATTTCAGTTTGTGTGATAACTCCAGAAAGAGAGATTTTAGTATTTATGTCAAATTCAAGCCTTTTATGTTTAGATTGACGATAATTTTTTGTGCATTAGGTTGACTGTCAAGTGTATTTTGAAATAGGAAAGTCTTGGAAATATTTTAAATATCTTATACCTGTTGTTCTGTAATTTTAGCAGCCCTGAAGATGGCATAATATATGCCGAAACGTCGGCCATTGTTGAAATCTTCCAAGGTTGAACTTTCTTTTATTCTCAACACTTGTGTCGAAACAGAATGAAAAAATATTCATTGGTTTTCTTTTTGTAGCCTTCCAAAGATTACGCTCGGAGTACTTTCATTATTTTTATCTAAAAAACTAGAGACCTTAAGAAGGCCAAAATTGTGCTACTGGGCTACCAGAATGTTCTAGATAGAAATATGAATTGAAAAACACAAAAAAAAAATTTCAAAAAACTTTGGAGGGAATCGAACTCCCGACTTTTGGACATTAGCGACAGTTGAGTCACCTTTCCTGTCTAGGCAAAGATTATAGAGAAGGAAGATTGGAAACGAAGCGACAACATTGACGTGAGCGCCGTCTGGTGAGAAGAAAGTCCTGAGATAGATAATAGGTGGCTAAGAGAAGTGACCATGGTTACCACATATGGTACAATTCAAACAGACAAATTCAAATCAAATTTAGATTATTCTCCAGTTGAGTTCGTTTAGATTAGATCTACAAAGAATAATTAATAGTTGTATTCGTTAAGTTTAAGTTTGATTGAGTTTTCGTATTGTATTTGAGTTATATATCGAAATTATCCTCCTTTAAATTACCGAAGAAAATGGAAATGTAAGTATTGAAACTCGAAAGGGGTAACTCTGTTATTCATTGCATTAATTTTCAGTGCTCTGAAATGGATAGAGTTTTCTGGGCGAGAGGATTTAGATCTCAGCAGAACTTATACTATGTGCAGTGAGCATTTCTCTCCAGAACAAATTATGCGTGATTATCCACGTTTATTGCTGGATCCTGGAAGCGTTCCTTTCCTTAAGGGGCCACGTGCGGAGGAAGGTGTAGCAATGAACAAAATTATTTTTGAAAGTGCTGCATTCAGTAGTGGCGGTAAGTCTTACCGAATATTAGTCCTTATACATACAAGTTTTACACCTCTACAAGATGTTTTTTAAATTGTGATTTTGAATATTCTGTAAAAAATATGTTTTAATAATTCTGTAACTCAGATGTAAAGATATTTTTGACATGTATTCCAATTTAAAATTGTATGTATATTTTGAAATAAAAATATGTAAGCAAATCTATTTGGTGTGTTTAATTAGTATCAATTGAATTAATATGTAGATCAAAAATATAATCCTGAGCAGAACAGAAGCCCTGCTTTTGTTGTGTCACGCTGTATATTATTGTCTGGGCTCGATAGGTGGAAATCAAAATTATTACTTATGGTGGTATTCAAATTTCGCGCTCTTTCCAGTAACAGTAATCTGTAATGAAAAAAACTACAGTCACTGTAATCTGTAATGAAAACGCCATCTCGTGAGTAAAAAGTCCCGATATATATGCATAAAACGTAGTCGGTTTTTAGTACGAGAGATATGAGGGCGTTTCCTATCTTTGTACTCTATAATCTTTGCTGTCTAGGTGTAAATCGGTTTCATTCTTCTCATTAATGTCCGTTACCAAGCAACGGAAGTTAATCAAATTTGACAGTTTGAATACATATTGTGATAGCGTTCCCGAGAAATATATATTATAATTACGATAGCGGGTGTGGAACAAATACTAAAACCATTTGTTTTTAAAATATGCCGACGTTTCGACGTTTATTTTACGTCTTTTTCAAGGCTGAAAGAACACAAACATGTTAAATCATAAAGTTCACTGACAAACAATACATCACATAACAGTGTGAAAAATTATCACGTAAAATTACGTATTTTCTTCTGATGGAAAGGGTATAAACGCAATTCAAGAAACAGAATGTGACCTACCTATTCTATATATCAATGGTCAGCGTTGCAACACGATGGTGACTTTTCCATTACACATAAAATATTGTTGGAGAACAGGTCCAAAACAATCAGGCAGATTGAAGTCATTGATTAATGATTTTGAAGTTGCAGTGCATCAGCAAATTCTAAAAATTGTATTCTGCAGCGAAAATTCTTCAAACATGAAAACATATGATCCATCAACTGAAATGTGTGGTTCACGACGATATATGAATTGTCAACATTTGACTACGTTCCATTTAAGGAATATTGGTGTATTCTTTCCTTAAATAAGTTTATGATATAGTTGTATTGTATACTGAGGCCCTGTGTATCCGTCCTATGATTGACCGTATCATTCAACTGAATAAATATCATTTCGCTTATATTTCTTTTTGAGTGGTGTTTTTCTTTGTCGAGAATAGTGGTAGCTTGAAAATGGAAATTATGTCCCATAGAAAAGTGGTGTTCTGCTAGTGCGGTTTTCTCCCTTTTATTCATATTGACTAGTTTACAGTCATATTCATGTTGGTAGAGGCGGTTTTTTAGATATTGTCTTGTATTACCCACATAGCATTTTTCACAGTCAAGGCAAGGAATTTTATAAATTAAACTTGATTGCAAGTGTTTTGGAGTTTTGTCTTTCAATTTAGAAAATAAGACATTAAGTGTTCTCACATTATAAAAAGCTAGCCTTATGTTTTGATTTGTCTCTTTCAAGTTTTTTTGTATTTTTTCTGAAAGATTCTTTATGTATGGAAATTTATAATATTGAAGGGAATCGTCTTTTGTCGTGGTCTGTGCGTTAACATTGTAGCTGCTGTATATTTTATTTACCAATTTCATAGGATAGTTGTTAATTTTTAGAATGTTTTTAATTTTTTTAAAATTGTCTGAGTGATGACAAGGGCTACTCAATTTGTGTGATCTGTAAAGTAAATTTTTCACAATGGCAACTTTATGTGACATTGCATGGGCTGAGAGGTAATTAATTACTCTGTTAGAGGATGTTCCTTTTGTATACCAATTGGTCGACAATGTACCATCAGAATGACGTTCAATCATTACATCGAGAAATGGTATCATCTACGTATAATTTTATAAAAGGTAGATGGAAGGGTAATTTCTTTAACACCTCTGTTATGAGATCATTCATAATTAGATTAGCTAAAGTGGGACTAGCTGGATTGCCCATTGCAGTTCCGTCAAGTTGTTGGTAAAACTTGTTATTGAAGGCAAAGTAGCTACTCTCAAATAAGTAGTTGATGATGTCAAGAATAATATTTTTAGAAGGCCGTACAACTTTGGGGAAACACTATTATGAACGCGTAATCTCTTATAGATCCAGGCATCAATGTAATTATCGTCAAACATGTTTTTGACTATGTTATTTGCCCTGTTTTGAAATTTAATGGTTGGATCTGATTTTAAGATTTTATAGACGTTTTCATCCTTCAATAAATCGTTCATTCCCAACTGGTACTCATCCCTACACATAACAACCAGTTGGGAATGAACGATTTATTGAAGGATGAAAACGTCTATAAAATCTTAAAATCAGATCCAACCATTAAATTTCAAAACAGGGCAAATAACATAGTCAAAAACATGTTTGACGATAATTACATTGATGCCTAGATCTATAAGAGATTACGCGTTCATAATAGTGTTTCCCCAAAGTTGTACGGCCTTCGAAAGACTCATAAATCCGGCCTATGTCTGAGACCTGTCGTATCCTGTATCGGTGCCCCCACATATAATTTAGCAGTCTTCTTACATAATATTCTTAATCAAATAACATCCACATTTGAAGTCAATATCAAGAATTCTTTCGGATTTGTCGAGTTCGCGAGGACTGTCTCACTTCCGTTGGATTGCGTTCTTGTCTCGTTGGATGTTGTGTCACTTTATACTAATATTCCTAAGAAACTAGTTATAGATATTATAAAGAAAAATTGGAACTACATATCAGCTTACACTGAAATCCCTAAAAATATTATTCTTGACATCATCAACTACTTATTTGAGAGTAGCTACTTTGCCTTCAATAACAAGTTTTACCAACAACTTGACGGAACTGCAATGGGCAATCCAGCTAGTCCCACTTTAGCTAATCTAATTATGAATGATCTCATAACAGAGGTGTTAAAGAAATTACCCTTCCATCTACCTTTTATAAAATTATACGTAGATGATACCATTTTAGCATGTCCTAATGATAGAGTACACGAGATTTTAGATCACTTCAACAACTATCATGATAGTCTGAAGTTTACTATAGAAATCGAAAAGGACAAATGTATACCATTTCTCGATGTAATGATTGAACGTCATTCTGATGGTACATTGTCGACCAATTGGTATACAAAAGGAACATCCTCTAACAGAGTAATTAATTACTTCTCAGCCCATGCAATGTCACATAAAGTTGCCATTGTGAAAAATTTACTTTACAGATCACACAAATTGAGTAGCCCTTGTCATCACTCAGACAATTTTAAAAAAATTAAAAACATTCTAAAAATTAACAACTATCCTATGAAATTGGTAAATAAAATATACAGCAGCTACAATGTTAACGCACAGACCACGACAAAAGACGATTCCCTTCAATATTATAAATTTCCATACATAAAGAATCTTTCAGAAAAAATACAAAAAAACTTGAAAGAGACAAATCAAAACATAAGGCTAGCTTTTTATAATGTGAGAACACTTAATGTCTTATTTTCTAAATTGAAAGACAAAACTCCAAAACACTTGCAATCAAGTTTAATTTATAAAATTCCTTGCCTTGACTGTGAAAAATGCTATGTGGGTAATACAAGACAATATCTAAAAAACCGCCTCTACCAACATGAATATGACTGTAAACTAGTCAATATGAATAAAAGGGAGAAAACCGCACTAGCAGAACACCACTTTTCTTTGGGACATAATTTCCATTTTCAAGCTACCACTATTCTCGACAAAGAAAAACACCACTCAAAAAGAAATATAAGCGAAATGATATTTATTCAGTTGAATGATACGGTCAATCATAGGACGGATACACAGGGCCTCAGTATACAATACAACTATATCATAAACTTATTTAAGGAAAGAATACACCAATATTCCTTAAATGGAACGTAGTCAAATGTTGACAATTCATATATCGTCGTGAACCACACATTTCAGTTGATGGATCATATGTTTTCATGTTTGAAGAATTTTCGCTGCAGAATACAATTTTTAGAATTTGCTGATGCACTGCAACTTCAAAATCAATGACTTCAATCTGCCTGATTGTTTTGGACCTGTTCTCCAACAATATTTTATGTGTAATGGAAAAGTCAACATCGTGTTGCAACGCTGACCATTGATATATAGAATAGGTAGGTCACATTCTGTTTCTTGAATTGCGTTTATACCCTTTCCATCAGAAGAAAATACGTAATTTTACGTGATAATTTTTCACACTGTTATGTGATGTATTGTTTGTCAGTGAACTTTATGATTTAACATGTTTGTGTTCTTTCAGCCTTGAAAAAGACGTAAAATAAACGTCGAAACGTCGGCATATTTTAAAAACAAATGGTTTTAGTATTTGTTCCACACCCGCTATCGTAATTATAATTTGACAGTTTATTCGAATATTATTTTCAAAGTTCTCCAAGCGAATTTGAATTCAAGCAAAAATGCGCTATTCAATTTTGGAAAAGAGTGACATGATTAAGGCTTATTATGAAGCGAATTCTTCAGGAAGGAGAGTGAGGGAAATTTACGCCCGCAGATTTCCAAACAGAACATTACCCAACTTCAAAACATTCATGGAAACAGCCCGTAAATTACGTAAGGAAGGTACTTTTATGCGGAAAAAAAGGAAACCACCCGGAGTATGAGTGGTGATCATATCCTCAACTTAGTTGGAGTCAATCCGATGCTATCCACAAGAATGATATCGAATCATCCTTACGTGAATATGAGTTCATCATCTTAAAACCCTCCATGTTTTAAGAAGGAATAATTTCCATCCATTCCATCTGCAAAGAACGCAGAAGCTGGAAGAAGGTGATCGGAGAAAAAGAGAGAAATTTTGTAGATTCATCCTCAGAAGGACAAGAGAAAATAGCAATTTTTCAAGAAATATTTTATTTAGTGATGAAGCTACCTTCCACAGGGATGGATTCTTCAACAGCAAAAATAGTGTTTTTTGGGAAAGAGAGAATCCTCATGCTAGCTAAGGTATCGAGGAATAGCCAGAAGAGGTTTTTAGCCAATGTTTGGGCAGGAATGAAGGATGGGTTCATAATCGGACCTTTCATTATGCCTGAAAGATTGACTGGAAATAGTTATCTACAATTCTTGCGGGAGACCCTACCCAACCTTATGGAAGACCTTCCATTGAATCAATTCCAAGAAATTTGGTACCAGCATGACGGTTGTCCCGCACACTCAATAAGAAATGTCCGAGAGTACCTAGATTCGGAATTTCCCCGTCGATGGATATTTCATGGCCTCCCCGTTCTCCGGACCTAACACCCCCCGATTTTTATTTCTGGGGTCATATACAGAGTCTTGTTTATGACAATAGGACTCCAGTCAATTCAAAGGAAGAGTTGGTACAACGAATTAATGAAGCAGCCGATGAAATTCGTCGAAATCCAATAATGATTCGCTCGGCGGTGATAGCATTGCAAAAAGGTCTCGATTATGTATTCAGAACAATGGTGATATTTTCGAGAATGTATTATGATTAAAGAATTTTTCTCAGATATCAAATACGATTTTCAATTTTTCATTGATTTATTATTGTATTGCGTTCATGCGAAACAACATCTCCGAACTCGTACAAGTTGAAGATAAGCTTCGAAACTTGTAGTTTCTGAGGGGTAATCAGTATAAACAATCAATAATACTATGAATAAAATTCAAAAAGTCAGGAGCTTTTGCGCGTATGTTCAAATTCGTGACCAAAAGAAATTTTGCATTTTTTTAGTGTTCTAATGACACGATCATCACGAAATTCTTTACCCAACTGTGCATTCACATTTGCTAACTAATTACTCATCTTCATTATGATCGCATCAGTATTTTTTTAATTATGCGGAAATAATAACGATAACGGGAAAAGGAACACAAATTTGCCATATTTTCCCTCGCTCTCCTTCCTGAAGCATTCGCTTCATAATAAGCCTTAATCATGTCACTCTTTTCCAAAATTGAATAGCGCATTTTTGCTTGAATTCAAATTCGTTTGGAGAACTTCGAAAATAATATTCGAATAAACTGTCAAATTTGATTAACTTCCGTTGCTTGGTAACGGACATTAATGAGAAGAATGAAACCGATTTACACCTAGACAGGAAAGGTGACTCAACTGTCGCTAATGTCCAAAAGTCGGGAGTTCGATTCCCTCCAAAGTATTTTGAAATTTTTTTTTTGCGTTTTTCAATTCATATTTCTATCTAGAACATTCTGGTAGCCCAGTAGCACAATTTTGGCCTTCGTAAGGTCTCTAGTTTTTTAGATAAAAATTATGAAAGTACTCCGAGCGTAATCTTTGGAAGGCTACAAAAAAAACCAATGAATATTTCTTCATTCTGTTTCGACACAAGTGTTGAGAATCAGAGAAAGTGTAGCCTTGGAAGATTTCAACAATTTCGGCCGAAATTTTTTTTTCACTGAAGACATGTAAAAAGAAACTTGAGTTCGAATTTTGAGAAAATTTTTTCACGGAAAATCTTAAAAAATCGAGTACGTTGAAAAAGTGCTTTCCAAATTGGCCACCAAGAAAAAAAAATTCCAACTTTGCAGATTTTCCGCCATTTTGAATTTTTTTTCCAGAATTCTACACCACAATTGTCTTGAGCACTGCAAAATACTAGGATGTGACAAGAAACCTTTATTTCAAGTGTCACGCATAACTCACCACAGTCATCAGAATATTGCTCAAAGTTGACATTAAACACCCTGTATCTCGCTTATGCGTCGAAAACGGGGCATATGTCATAAGGCAAAAATGACTTCCTCGGTGTCATCTACACGGCTATATATGTTTGTCCAGTTTATGGTGAAACACTCTGTATGTGGATGTGCTTCTCTTGTCTATACAGGGTGTAAGTGTAAAACATTTAAGGAGGTGATTCCTCATCGAAAAAAAGATAGGATCTTTCATATAAAGAAACTTCATTGGAGCATTCCTTGTTAAGATACAGCCCCTTAAGGGGGACATAAAATTTGTAATGTTTGAAGGTAGACATATTGAACATTCACTATGATTTCTACATGTTGTGTGTTTTGTTATTAATAACTTAGTTTTGTTTATTACCCTTTAATCGTTTAATGCAGTTAGGTACTAACTACAAAATAACAATAAATCCAGTTCGCATTTATGACGATGTATCTCTGTAGTTGTTCGTAAAATAATGTTTTGCTGCTTACTGGTTTATTTTGGGCAAAAAACCCAAAAGACATTTTTTGTTTAGAATGAAACAGGCTATCGGAAATAAATTGTTAAATGGTAAACAAATAATAAGACAAAAAGTTACATTGGAAATAAATTTTAGGGGTTGCGTTTTTCACCCCTTACAACCATGGGGTAAACCAAATAAATTACTGGCTAAGTGTCTTTTTGGTAGTACAAAACGTCAGGTTGATTTCAATATTGTAACTTTTTCAGTGCTTGTGAAAAAAATTGTTATACAAATTTTATATGAGATAATGACCAAAGTTGAAATCGCCCAGATCTCAATTTTGGCCTATAACTCGGAAACGAAAGTAGATAGAGGAATGCAGTTGATAGCATTATCAGTTTCTCGAAAAGAGAGGACTATAAGGTGCCATTCATTTTTCTCTATCTCCTCGGGTTAAAAAGTTTTAGTTCATGTAGCACCAATTTTGCCCACCCTGTACGCGCACACATTTTTCATCAGGTGCACCAATTCCTGAAAACGAAACCATGGCCAGAGTTGTGATTTCAAAATTGTGAATGGAGTATACTAATCAACCTTTTTACACTGGATAACGAAGTTTTTTTTAGGTATCTGGCCGTTTAGAGAGATTTCAAACAAATTCCGGTCCCCCAGAAGTTTGGTTAGTTTCGGTATCGTTTTTGGTGCTCAAAATTTATTTGGAATGTGTAAATGGACAAAAAAGGCTTCCTTATACGATCTTCTAACGAAAGCGACCGGAAAATATGGTTCAGGTAGGATTTTCGAGGAATTATGAGGAAAGAACTTGCAGAATGAAATTGCACGATTTTCGTAAGTAAACGGGTTTTGGATAGCCATCATCGGTCTCTAAATGATAATTGTTGATCGTTTTCACGTTTCAGAAAAAAACACGTCGAAAAAGCTAAAAAAAAGAAATGTGACTATATTGCATTAAACGGTAAGTGAATTCAGATTCCGATGAATTGAAATGTGTCACTGGAGTTTTCATTCCTATCAATCCTTTGCCGAAAGTAGAAATAGGCTATATTGGACCAGAATACATCGGTTTTTTCCATATTCCAGGAGTTTGTGTCTTATTTTAGAACAGGTGAATGATAAATGTGAAGCATATGTTTGACCTATTTCATTTTATTTGAACAAACCTACTGTGGTAGTTATGTATGAATATTTTTAAACTAACAAATTACTATACAGTCAGAATATTTTACTCCTTGTTCATAAGATCAAATAAATGAAATGTATATCTATAAAGCTTTCAGGCTTATTAATTTATAACAAAAACTCAGTTACTATTGCACTGAAATTATTAGTTTCTCTGTAAACAAATTCGTTAATTTAGTTATTATGTTTATTTATTTGTGATGAATGAATAAAACTGTTATTTATTTGTGATGAATGAATAAAACTGTTATTTATTTGAAATAAAGAAATATTAGAAATAGAAATGTTATGCACCGTCACAATCATAGCACATATTCGGATTCCAGTAGAGAGATATAATGTTCCATTATTCTTGATTCTTGTAATTACCCATTCACATTCTGAGAAATACGCTAAGAATGTAGAAAGGGCAACATAGTGTTGACTTGGAACATAAACATATTTTGAAAAACGTCATAACTTCGATACAGAGTGGAATGTGTCAAATTTCCAAGGCCAGAGTTGTGATTTCATAATTGTGAATGGAGTTTATGTATACTCCATTCTCAATTATAAAATCAAACTGACATTAACAAATCAAAGATAGGGAGATAAAAATATGAATTATTCCCAACACATTTTGAGGCAGTGAATAAAGACATTTTGAAAATTTTATGTGATATTAATTTTTACGTTCAACAAGGTACAGAAATACTGGGTGTGCCCTTTGAAATAAGAAAGTTTTCGACCATTATTTTTAGTTAATGTTTGAACAATAATCATGATCACTCAGTATATTCCAGAGTTAAATTTTTTTCTTCTGCATAAAGGTAGCCAATATATCTACACGAAAAAACATTGTCTGTCTCGATGGCTTGAAGGGTTTATTCATTAATGGCAAATTAAAAATATTTCTTTTTTTCGATTTTTCGCCATTTTCTCTACAATGGTTCTTCTAAGCCCTAAGGCATAAAATAGTCATTATGAACCCATCATTATTTGAGCTTGCCATTCAATTTTTGAATTAATATATAGGTTATTCCATTTAAATAAGTGTAACTATGGTCTTCATCTTTGTTATCGAACACCCTGTATATGTAAAAACAATTTTAAATTGTGTATCTGATTGTCCCTTACATTTCACGAAAAAAAATTCTCGAAATGTCTTCATTTACTGCCTCAAAATGAGAACCGCGTCTGGGGTGGGCCATCTGTATAGTGAATGGTCGATGGCACACCATCGCGAATTCTGAAGAAATATTATGAACCACCTTTACAATCTTAAAGCCTATTTCTGGCAATTGCATAAATTATTAAATCAAAATAAATGGAGGGAATGACATCAAGATGTTCTCAGATTACGATTTAGAAAAAAGCCAATCTTCACGTAAAAAATTTGAAGAGTGAAAAATGAATTGGTAAGTACAGTTTTTGAATGGATAAAACTCTCAGTCGACATAAAAAATCATCATAACATTGGGCAGGCTAATATGGGAATGCGGATTGTATACAGAGTGTCTCATTTAAGAGTGTCTCCCCTCAATAACTCAACAACGAATAAGAATTCTTGAACACTCAGACAGGTCTATTTTTGATGACAAGGGGACATGATCTGGGATACAAAGCTCGTTTCTACTAGCAACCCCCTGGAGAGGATTGCAACTTCATCAAGAATTTGAATAGGAAAGTAGGTAGTTTTGTAGCACGAATGTATGCATCGATTCAAATTTGTATGCAGTTCATACATGTGCAAACATACTGCAAGTGAATATTAACAAAGTTACAGGGTGTTTTTTATGAAACTATGGTACCGATAAAACTGAATGTACTAATTGATTGTCTAATTTCTATTGAAAGAAAAACATTTTCAACAAACAGTACTATAAGTTAATTTGGAGCGAAATAACATATTATATTGTTATTGACCATAATTTCTGCTGTGATCTGAAAATTCAAATGCACACTATACTATGGAGGAGTCATCTGAACCTATGTACTTCGGTTTTGTTTATATATTTTCAATATAATATTTTGTTTGAAGTATGATCATTTGCGTTGAAAGTTGGTGTCCGTGAAGTTAGCACCCACATTTTCGAAAATTGGAAAAATTTTTTTTGCATTCGTTAGTAACTCGTTAGTAACTATTTGTAACCTCAAAATTTTCGTTTGTACCTCAAAGGAACTCATAGAAAAACGCCGCATTCCGCTGGGTGCTAACTTCACGGGAATCCACTTCTCCATTTTTTGCAAAAAAAAAATACTATCGGAGAGTCCTTCGTTAGTAACTATTTGTAACCTAAAAATTTTCGTTTGTAACCTAACCCTTAAGCCCGCAACGGACGACGAGCGATAATATAATATATATTATAGCTTTGCATTGACATATGTCATTTTAGTATGAAAAAATATCGTAATATATCGCTTGGATGAAAATATAAATATATTTTTCCAAACTAAAATGACAGATGTCAATGCAAAGCTATAATATATATTATATTATCGCTTGCCGTCCGTTGCGGGCTTTACTGAAGAAATGACACCCGTAGAATGCGAAGTTAGCACCCACATTTTCGAAAATTTACAAATTTTCTATTTCATTCGTTAGTAACTCGTTAGTAACTATTTATTGTAACCTAAAAATTTTCGTTTGTAACCTAACCCTTACTGAAAAAATGACACACATTACATGCGAAGTTAGCACCCGCATTTTCGAAAATGAACAAAATTTTCTCTGCATTCGTTAGTAACTCGTTAGTAACTATTTGTAACCCCAAAATTTTCGTTTGTACCTCAAGGGAACTCAAGGAAAAACTCCGCATTCCGCTGGGTGCTAACTTCACGGGCATCCACTTCTCAATTTTTCGCAAAAAAAAATACGATCGGAGAGTCCTGCGTTAGTAACTATTTGTAACCTAAAAAATTTCGTTTATAACCTAACCCTTACTGAAGAAATGACACCCGTAGAATGCGAAGTTAGCACCCAGATTTTCGAAAATTTACAAATTTTCTATTTCATTCGTTAGTAACTCGTTAGTAACTATTTGTAACCTAAAAATTTTCGTTTGTAACCTAACCCTTACTGAAAAAATGACACACCTTACATGCGAAGTTAGCACCCGCATTTTCGAAAATGAAGAAAATTTTCTTTGCATTCGTTAGTAACTATTTGTAACCTCAAAATTTCCGTTTGTACCTCAAGGATACTCATAGAAAAATGCCGCATTCCGCTGGGTGCTAACTTCACGGGCATCCATTTCTCAATTTTTCGCGAAAAAAAAATACAATCGGAAAGTCCTTCGTTAGTAACTATGTATTTGTAACATAAAAATTTCCGTTTTTAACCTAACCTTACTGAAAAAGTGACACACCTTACATGCGAAGTTAGCACCCGCATTTTCGAAAATGAAGAAATTTTTTTTGCATTCGTTAGTAACTATTTGTAACCTCAAAATTTTCGTTTGTACCTCAAGGATACTCACAGAAAAACGCCGCATTCCGCTGGGTCCTAACTTCACGGGCTTCCCAATTTTTTGCGAAAAAAAAATACGATCGGAAAGTCCTTCGTTAGTAACTATTTGTGACATGAAAATTTTCGTTTGGAACCCAACCCTTACTGAAAAAATCACACCCCTAGAATGCGAAGTTAGCACCCACATTTTCGAAAATCTACAATTTTCTATAATTCGTTAGTAACTCGTTAGTAACTATTTGTTACAAAAAAAATTCTGTTTGTACCTCAAGGGTACATGGAGAAAAACACCGCATTTCGATGGGTGCTACATGCACGGGCATCCACATTTTCGAAAATGAAGAGAATGTTTTTTTCATTACACCGCTCTGAAAACCCCATCATAACATGTCGGTTCAGAACATCGTAAATGACCCTTTTCCCTACGGCCGCACCGTAAAAAGTTTCGTGGTGCGCTGAGACATAGAAGCATCCTATGCTGAGACACGAAGCAACGATTGCGTGACAGTAGATGTCAGTGTTTTGAATAATTATTGTTTCACAATATGGAAATGCTTTCTGCTGATAATCTTTCCCGTGTTATTGTTTTCAGAGAGGTGTAATGAAAAATATCGTTCATTACACGTCCAGAATGGCTTTTTCCGTGCTTGCATGAGTTCCCGTGTGAGGCGGAGCCGAACACATCGCGCGCGCACGGAGAAAGCTTACTTTCTGGACTAGTAATGAAATATAGGTACTATTGCATTCGTTAGCAACTCATTATTTACTGTTTGTAACATATAAATTTTCATTTGTCACCTAATCTTCAGTGAGAAAAAGACACCTCTGATATCTGAACATTTTCAAATATACCATAGTTTTTTGCTCTCGATAGCATTCATTTATGTACTATTTTTGACACTCATTTTAAATTTTCAACCCAATCGACAATGGAAAAACAATTCGGAAATTTCTTCAGAATTCTCAAATACTATACCTACTACTGCTCTTGATGATACTTCATCTGTAATTTTTTGTGATACCTAAACTTTTTTAATGTTTTTGTTGGATATGAAAGAGAATGGGTGTAATTCTGTCATTGAAGGTTAGGTTACAAACGAAAATTTTTATGTTACGAATAGTTACTAACGAAGGACTTTCCGATCGTATTTTTTTTTTCGCGAAAAATTGAGAAGTGGATGCCCGTGAAGTTAGGACCCAGCGGAATGCGGCGTTTCTCTATGAGTATCCTTGAGGTACAAACGAAAATTTTGAAGTTACAAATAGTTACTAACGAGTTACTAACGAATGCAAAAAAAAATTCTTCATTTTCGAAAATGCGGGTGCTAACTTCGCATGTAAGGTGTGTCATTTTTTCAGTAAGGGTTAGGTAACAAACGGAAATTTTCATGTTACAAATAGTTACTAACGAGTTTCTAACGAATGAAGGAGAAAATTTGTAAATTTTCGAAAATGTGGGTGCTAACTTCGCATTCAAGGGCTGTCATTTTTTCAGTAAGGGTTAGGTTACAGAAGAAAATTTTCATGTTACAAATACATAGTTACTAACGGAGGACTTTCCTATCGTATTTTTCTTTTCGCGAAAAATTGAGAAGTGGTTGCCCGTGAAGTTAGCACCCAGCGGAATGCGGCGTTTTTCTATGAGTTCCCTTGAGGTACAAACGAAAATTTTGAGGTTACAAATAGTTACTAACGAGTTACTAACGAATGCAAAAAAAAATTTCTTCAATTTCGAAAATGCGGGTGCCAACTTCGCATGTAAGGTGTGTCATTTTTTCAGTAAGGGTTAGGTTACAAACGAAAATTTTTAGGTTACAAATAGTTACTAACGAGTTACTAACGAATGAAATAGAAAATTTGTAAATTTTCGAAAATGTGGGTGCTAACTTCGCATTCTACGGGTGTCATTTTTTCAGTAAGGGTTAGGTTACAAACGAAAATTTTTAGGTTACAAATAGTTACTAACGAAGGACTTTCCGATCGAATCTTTTTTTCTGCGAAAAATTGAGAAGTGGATGCCCGTGAAGTTAGCACCCAGCGGAATACGGCGTTTTTCTACGAGTTCCCTTGAGGTACAAACGAAAATTTTGAGGTTACAAATAGTTACTAACGAGTTACTAACCAATGCAAAAAAAAAATTCTTAAGTTTCGAAAATGTTGGTGCTAACTTCACGGACACTGAAAGTTGTCCTGTTCGGATTTTTCTTGTTGCCATTGAAAGATGAAATAATGAGGTAAAAGTAACACTCCGAGAGCTTCCAAATACTTTTTTTTCAATAACTATCCTCTTGGGTTTCTAGTAGAAGATCAACTCCCTAACAGCTGCCCCTTCTTGAGTTATTAGCTATGAAATTGATGAAATGTCTTCATTTACTGCCTCAAAATGAGAACCGCGTATGGGTGGGCCAGCCTGTATAATTTGGATGAATCCGACCCTGCCTACGATTCATAAAACTAGAGGAAAATAAATATCCTACAGACTTCTGAAATTAAATAGTGACAGAATGGATCGGCAGATTATAGTTCCTTTCAGCTACAATAGGCGCATTCGGTATTACCAATTCGGGAGTGGAGCGACAGAAAACACAGAACATCTAATAATTCGGATCTCTCTCTCTCTGGTTGAAATAGGGAAAGAGAGAGAGAGTAGATGTTCTGTGTCCGTTTTCTCTCCCTCCACTCCCAGATTGGTAATAACGGACGCAGTATATGACCCACCACTAAAGTTGGCAAATTAGCAAGTAAACTGCAAAAAATTTGTGCATCGAATCGTTGAACTGGGTTGTGCCTCTATGTATATTCAAACTCAATGGTAATACCGAACGCGGTAAATATGGTGTCTAAAATAATGGTTAGATTTCCCGGCCCTTAGACAATAGAAAGAGGAGACACAGCATCTCATTCATAAATTCGAGTCAAATACTATTCATACCTCATAATCGAATCCTAATAAATCGATTGGAATTGTGTATTTCCTAGCGTAGTTCTGTTGAGCACCAGTAAGGAACGCCTGAGTAAAATAGAAACCAGAAATCCAGAAAGTTGAAGGCGCCCCTTCATCGTACCATTTCTGTGAAGTATCATAGCAATGAGTTGTTAGAAAATAATTTCATATATTTATTACCTGCAAGAATGCGAGTCTGGCTAGAAAATCGATAATGTAGCTACCAAGTGGTTTCAACGATGGATAAGATTTACCAGCCCACATAGCAGGTATTCTTCCTGTGAGAATGCTCTTGACCACTTCCTCCAAAGGTCCGGACATAACGATTAAACCTTTGATGGCTTTCCTGACATTGATCAGACTACTCCGAATTACTGCTAACAGATTATTGAATCTATTCATTTCTTGTATCAGTACGGTATTCATGCTTTGGTTGTACAAAGTTGGGTATTTCTCCATTACAGCTTCTCTGTCGAAAAGTGGCGGAAGTTTTGCTAATACATCAGCGGCCACGTCCAAAACTATTTCGTCTGGTGTTTTTTCAGCACCACCAGAGGAAAGAGCATCCTGGGAAAGAACATTGATAAGTTTTGGGTATATCAGCCATATAGGTATATACGAATAGAAACAGTCATAGGAAATGAGCATACCCTCGCCATTTTCAGTTCCTTGAGGTTTGCAAGATAATAAAAAAGAAATTATTAGAAAAGAAAGAGGAATGCAGTGACTCTATTGAAGCGAAATATCACTGGGGCAACTTAATCAACTTTTCACTCTATAAGCTCAAGAACAATTCATCAACAAACATGAAGAAAGTTGCTACTTCTTGCATTATTCAGTGTGCAAAAACTAAATCACTTTTTTCATTGGAGCAAATAAAAATTTGGAGTACAATTTACGATGTAGGGTTCACATCATTGAGCTTTGTCAAAAGCTTTTTGAGGTTAAATAACGTGATATCATACTTTCGCTAACATTGAAGAAATTAGCCACTCGCACTTGGTTCGACCTGCCTGAAACATCGCTTTGTTGGCTTGGTCATGGAATGAAACTTGATCAAGAAAATTTATATTATACGTAGAACTGTTTGATCGGATAAAAATTGAAATGCAAATTGAAGAGGAAATCCCTAAAGAGTGCATTTTCAATACACATGGATAAAAAATGATTTACAATGGAACAGAACATGTATGTAAGCAATTTGAATTTTGTGCCCCCTATGAATTGATATAATATGCTGAGGCCAAATCTACCGAATCTACAGGGTCTTTCACGAGGAACCTCACCCATATTTATAAGGGAAACTACTGAACGTATTTTCATGAAATTCAGCACTTATAAGTATTTCACGATGCTGATGAAATCTAAAATATTTTCAAGGCATGAGCACCTCCGGTTTTTCCGGAAATGACGTCAACTTCCGTTTTTCAAATTAGAACACCATTTTTTTATTGCAGAAATAGATTCCTTAGAAAATTTCAAGTTATTTTGATGTAACGTTTTTCAGTTTTGGTTGGAAAATTCTCTCTGAGCGGGAAAATTCGAAAAAAAATCGAAAATAGAGCTCCGCTGAAACAAGAATAACTTCGAGGTTTTTCAATGGAAAATTTTCATTTTTGGGATTTTTCAAGATGTAAGATTGATGTATCCACTTTAAAAATCTAAATCGCGATTCATGATACAGGGGGTGAAAAAATCGCTTTCAAAGTTAGGGATGACAAAATCGTGAAAAATCAATTTTTTCAAATTGGAACCCCATTTTTTTATGGCAGATATTGAATCTACGTTAAAAAATAATGTGAGTGTATGCATCACACCCTTGCCCTTAAGTGGATATTTTCTGAGTTATTCACAAAAAACTGTTTTTCGTCTTGAATTTTCAGCTATTTCTTTTCCCTTCACGCCAAAAAGATGAAATTTTCAGGAACTGTTACTTAAACCATGTTTTAGATTTTACTACCCTAATATGCAAGAGAAAAAAGTTACAGGTTGTTCCTAAATAGATGGCGAATTTGGATTCGAATTTGTATCGGAAACCTCTTTATTTCAACTAATCGGCCATCGGTTTTCTCTCCAGTGATAAATAAATAATTCCTTATGAACCATATGCAAAAACTTACCATGTTTTACATTCTTTTTTTAAATGATAGATATCATTAATTACATCTGCCAAATTCCTCTTTATTCAGTAGCATTTTGTGGTTACTATTAATTTGGTGATAATTCGTATTAAGTTATAAAATCGATCACTATGCCTAATTTTACCAATGAAGATTATTTAAATCTTATTCTACTTCATGGAGAATGTAATAAAGTTGTAGATAGAACGATTCGACTGTTCATTGAGAGGTTTTCTGACCGACCCAGACCAACGAGAGATACCATTAACAGAACCATGACAAACTTGAGAAATGTCGGATCTTTCGTTAAGAAAACTATACACAGAGAAAAAAGTGTAGTAGAAGATGAGAACAACGAAATTACAGTTCTTGCATATTTTCGTGTGAATCCTCAAAATTCTCTCAAAGATGCCGAGATTGATCTGGGATTATCTCAATCGAGTGTTTGGAGAATATTAAAAAAACATAAAATGCACCCATATAAATTCAATAGGGTACAGCATTTGAAGAAAACTGATTTCGTCAGGAGAACAGAGTTTTGCGAAGCTATGATGATTCGATTTCAAGAGAATGAAAACTTTTTGGACTGTATAATTTGGACAGATGAATCTAAATTCACAAAGAATGGTTCTTTCAATAGGCATAACAGTCATTATTGGGATGAAGAGAACAACCACCACTTCAGACAATGGAACTTTCGAGAGACCTGGAGTTTCAATGTTTTTTGCGTCATCAAAAATAATGCAATTCTCGATGTTCACATTTATGATGGGACTTTAACTGGTAAGATAGAACACTACACATGTTTGCATTATTTAAAGAATGTTCTCCCTTAGGAGATAGATATTCTGACATATTGACTCAAATAATTGAGCCGCTAGTACAGAACCATAATAACTCATGGTATCAACAAGATGGCGCGCCTACACACAATTCACTCAATGTGTCAAATATCCTCTACAGGCTATTTGAAGATCGATGGTTGGCGAACAATGGTCCACATCTTTGGCCACCACGTTCTCCCGATTTAACTCCTTTAGACTATTATGTTTGGGGTAGGATAAAAAATATTGTCTACTCAACTCCCCTGACTGATAAAGAGGACTGCATAGAACGAGTCAGAAATGCGTTCATGTTTGTTTAGATTTTTAGATTCATAGTTTTGAAACACAATTTGGTTTTTAAACACTTTTGCAGATCTCTTCCTCCCGATGAAATAAGAAGAGCAACGCACGAAGCATTCCTGAGACGTATAAATAAATGTCTAGAAATTAACGGTCAAAACTTTGAGCATCTTCTCTAGTTATAACTGCGAGAGTTTGCCATGGTTCTCCTAATAGTAACTTGAAGTTGGTTTCAAGAAGGGGTGAAAAATCTACAGCATGGTTCAAATAACAGTTCCTGAAAATTTCATCTTTTTGGCGTGAAGGGAAAAGAAATAGCTGAAAATTCAAGACGAAAAACAGTTTTTTGTGAATAAATCAGAGAATATCCATTTTAGGGCAAGGGTGTGATGCATACACTCACATCATTTTTTAACGTAGATTCAATATCTGCCATAAAAAAATGGGGTTCTAATTTGAAAAAAGTGATTTTTCACGATTTTGTCATCCCTAACTTTGAAAGCGATTTTTTCACCCCCTGTATCATGAATCGCGATTGAATTTCGATTTTTAAAGTGGATACATCAATCTTACATCTTGAAAAATCCCAAAAATGAAAATTTTTCATCCAAAAACCTCGAAGTTATTCTTGTTTCAGCGGAGCTCTATTTTCGATTTTTTTTTTCGAATTTTCCCGCTCAGAGGGAATTTTCCAACCAAAACTGAAAAATGTTTCATCAAAATAACTTGAAATTTTCTAAGGAATCTATTTCTGCAATAAAAAAATGGTGTTCTAATTTGAAAAACGGAAGTTGACGTCATTTCCGGAAAAACCGGAGGTGCTCATGCCTTGAAAATATTTTAGATTTCATCAGCATCGTGAAATACTTATAAGTGCTGAATTTCATGAAAATACGTTCAGTAGTTTCCCGTATAAATATGGGTGAGTTTCCTCGCCATACAGCACACGACATCCATTGGACGTCCATTTTACGACCATTTCAAGTCCAAACGTCCTTGGACATTGAATGGATGTCCATTGTACTTACAATTGTTGACGTACATTGGTTGTTACGAACGTACGTCCATTGTACATACATATAATGTCCAGAAATATATATGAATTTTCTGTTTGAATCTTATCTATTGTCTCTGTTCAAACTGAAAATCAACAGAATTTCCAAACACAATCTTCGAATAAAATTTGATGAATGGTGCTTTTTGTTGGTCCAGTTAATGTACATTTCTGGACGTCCATTGTACATCAACAGTGAACATTCATTGTACGTCCAATCCAGATACATTATTGATGTTATATTGTTATAATTATATTTCTTTCATGCTGTATCATGTTCAAATATTTAAAAGCGTTCTTCGTAGAATAACTTTATAACTAAGGTTTATAGGCAGGCACGAAGCCAGGGGGACTTCAGCACGGCCCTCTAAAGTTAAAGATGGCTATGGCTTCAGCCCCCAACCCCTCAAGTTTTTGGAAATATTTAATATTTTACTGATCAATTTCCTTTTGCAATAATTCTTTCTGGAATAAACTCTCGTTGAATAATTATTATTTACGAATATGCCGATTACTATGAACAATTCTCACGCTCCCGGCTTGTATGTTTCATATGTGAAAACTCACATTCTTACTTGCTGAGGAGAAAATGAGAGCTATGCCATCTATCTTCGTTCGGGTAACTTCGACAGCGACTTAGTGTTGGTCTGATTGTTAACTAGATGTCGCCATGAGGTAGTCTTTCCTCATGACGATCTATCGCTTTGTTTTAAGATGAACTTGTTCTGCAGACACTAAATAAGTATAACAAGATCTTGCGTTGATGAGGATCATAGACAATTTCCGAATGATAACGATGGAGCTCTCGCTAGGTTCCCTGGATGATGTTGTCCGCAGGTGCGGCAGAGAAGGCATATACAAATAATTCTATGAAGGAAATTGCAGATTCCATAATGACATTGTTAAGGAGAACCAGTGAGAGGAAATAAAAAAAAATCTGTAACGACTGTAACTACATACCACGATTTTTCTCGGGCGTGCAATGATTATGCCAAAAATTTTGAAAATTCATTCATTTACAGCGTGACGTCCAATGTATGTCCACCGTTCCTCTTTTGGAGGAAAAATGGACGTCCATTGGTTGTCCGAAGTAATGTATAAGTACGTCCAATGGATGTCATCAAAGGACGTCTAATGGATGTCCAAAGTGGTGCCATATGGGCCTCCACTGGACATCCGTTGGACGTATTACGTACAGTAACGGACGTACAATGGATCTTTTGGATATCGAAAACGAACGTTCATTGGACGTACATAGGATGTTCATGTGCTGTGTGGGTCGTGAAAGACCCTGTATAGGCTAAACACATGGTGAATGCACTGATTAGATTTTGTTTAGACCAAATTGAGAATATTGGCAAGATTTCGTTTTTTCCACTGCAGGTGGCGCTTTTCACAATTTATGACAGATTGTTATTAGTTATTTCAAATATTCGAATTTATTCTGATGGTGAACGTGTTGTGTGAATAATAGTCGATAATTTTGTCAAGCACTACTTAATTTGTGAATATATTCTTGACATTTTGATATGTAGGAAGAGTATAAGACTTTCACCATATAAAAATGTCATTCTGTGGTCATGTCATAATTGACTTTGGCAGATCAGCTGTTGACGGTCAAAATGCTCTGAGCGCACTCCACGTCTACTTTGAAGTTTTATTTCTCAAAAATAAATTCCAATTTCTGTCACAATACAATTCTTCCGTTAGGTTAGGTTAGCAAGCTTTGACTCCACCGTGTTCGATTTGACAAAAGTGCTCGGGATCTCCTCTTTCTACTGTGTTCACTATTCTACTCGCTCCGCCGATCGTCAACTCAAACGCACCTCAAATCGATCAAGAGAAAAAAGACCGTAATGACGTTGTATGACATTGCGGCGCCGCCACGAAACATTGCTGATATTCTCGATTTGAGGCGTTTTCTGGCGTCCATGTATTTGAAACGTATTCGTCCTACGATTCAAATACATTTATTCTGGCGTTGAAACGATGACGTCTCACAGTACCAAGCGAGACGACGACGAGATCAGACGTGCCGAGAGATTAAGTTTGTGTGAAAACCAGTTTAGTGCTCAAAAGCAACGTTGATGTTCGCATCCAAGTTAGTGCTTGTTATAAGTTTTGTGTTTTCGCTCGTTGAGTCCAGGTCCGAAAGGATCGTTGGTTCCGTGCGTGAGTGATTTCAGGACTTTTTAGTGAAGTTGAAAAAGTAAGTGAAGTGACTATTATCCGAATTCAAACATGGATGATCATTCGGATAACGATGGATCCTTCATGGATATGGAGGATAGATATACAACCTCCGAGGATGAGAGTGATGAATTGAAGGAACTCGTCAGGCTCCGAAAGGAGAATGACGAGCTCAAAGCCAATCTAGCGGCCCTGACAACCTGCATGGCAAATTTGACCAGCGAGATGAAACTCTTGAGAGAAGAACTCTCCAAAACGAAGTCCCCAAATCAACAGGTAAGAAGTTATTCGCTGGTTTTGACTTCTGAACCAGGAACATCGGCCCAAACCAATCCCAATACAGTTATCCCTCCCAAAAAGATAACCTCAATAATTGAGGATAGCAATAAAGTCCCCAAACCTCAAGGAGCTCCTCCAGCCAAGCGTGCCAGAAAAGAGAGTTCGTCCTCAATTGAGAACAGCTCAAAAAAGACAACGGTGACACCTCAGTCACCTGCTACAGAGAAAATTCCCCCAGTGACAATGATGGGAACGTCAGACTGGACGGAAATGTCCAAAGCTCTCTACAGCAAGAAAATAAATTATAACCGGGCAACGGTTGTTAAAGACGGCATCAAAATTATTGCCTCGTCTTCAGAAGATTTCAGGAAATTAACAAAATTCCTCGATCAACAAGGTAAGGAATATTTTACTTACCAAATGGAAGAAGAAAAGAGAGTATACGCCGTCATAAGGTACTTGCCACTTGACGCGGATATTGACGTGATTAAAAATGATCTAGGACTACAAGGCATCAAAGATGCTGAAGTAACGAGAATGACGTCGAACAAAACAAAAAAGGCAATGCCTCTCTACCTTGTGAAAACTCAACAGAAGGAAATATTTCAAGTAAAAAAACTATATAGCCTCTGTATAGAAATTGAACCAAAAAAGAAGCCTGAAGGCCCAGGACAGTCCCATCGCTGCCAGAGATATGGACATGCACAAAATAAGTGCACATTTCCGTGGAGATGCGTGAAATGTTTAGGGGCACATTGCACAAAAGAGTGTGCATTGACGCAAAAAGAAGGTGAAAGGAACGCGGCATGCGTTTTATGTAACCAAAGTGGACATCCCGCCAGTTATAAAGGCTGCAGCGCATATAAAAATCTTACGAAGAAGAAAACACCGACAAAAAAAGAAGCCCCCCCAAGAAAATCGCTGAAAAAATAGAGACTGTTGTTACTGTTGAAAAACCACAGGTACAAAAAACAAAGAACTCGTCCACAAAACCAATTGAAACCAGAAGGGAAGACCCTAAAGATGAACTTGACAAACTCACTGACAAAATATTCAGTAGAATAATGCAGAAATTTGAAAAAGAATTCGAGAAGAAATTTCAAAACTTATTTGGAAATAAATAATTTATGAACATGCAATCACAGCTAGAAAATCTGAAGATAGTTTCCTGGAATATTAACGGAATCAGAGCCCGTAAATCAGATATTGAACAATTGTTAGAAGAAAGACATCCTGATATTATGGCGCTTCAGGAAACTAAATTAACTCCTAAAGATAAAATATCCTTCGAAAACTACGAAATATACAGAAGAGACAGAAATGAAAGAAACGGTGGAGGGGTTGCTATTCTCGTTAAAAGGGACGTGAACCATTACCTGAATGCGGTTGTAAATCACGAGAACAATGACGCAACTATAGAGGCACTATCGATCACAGTAAAGATAAGAAGAGAAAGCATTAAGGTATTCTCTGTATATAAACCACCGCAAATAAATCTGCCAGAGGAAGAGATGAAGATTTTATTAGGGGGTCATTTTCCAAGAATAATACTTGGAGATCTCAACTGTAAATCTCAACAATGGAATTCTAAAATAGAGAATGCAAATGGCAAGAAATTGAAAGAATATGCCGAAAAGGAAGATGCTATAATCATGGGACCGGAAATACCGACATATTTACCTAGTGGCAATGGAACCCCTGATGTGCTAGACATAGTTATAATGAAAAATATAAAACAAGATTTTGCTCTTGAAACGATAGAGGATGGAACATCTGATCACAACCCGATAGAGTTCATTTTAGGACATGGACCTAGAAATGAAGTGACTCAAACACGAGAACATACCGATTGGGACGAATATAAGAATAAACTCCAAGAAAATATCACGAGTATACCACAAATTAACACTCCTGATGAACTAGATCAATCAGTCATAGCTTTGGAGAGTGCGATTATGAAATCCTATGAAGAGAGCACGGTTAGAAAAACTAAACCTACTCCCAAACATCCCTATGGCGATACTCCAAAAGAGGTGAAAGAACTGATTAAAGTCAACCGAAGACTAAGAAAGAAGTACAGGATGTATAAAACAGATAATGATAAAAACAGACTAAACAGACATAGTCAAATACTTAAAAATGCACTAAGGGAGCTCAGAACGAATAGATGAAATAAGAAAATAAGTGAACTCAACACAGAAGACCACTTCTGCATGGAAAATGCAAAAAAATTTACGTAATGAAAAAACTCAAATTCCACCACTGCATGGAATGCATGGAATGGCATATTCAAAAAGCGATAAAGCTAACGCTCTTGCCGATACTATAGAAAGGGAGTCAAGAATAAACTATTGTGAAGAAGACGATGAGGACCTAGAAGAATTAATAGAAGATAATGAAGAAGAAATGAAAGAATCATCACCGGATGACAAAATCCCTCACCCAACATCTCCGGCAGAAATCAAAGAGATAATCAATAATTTGAAAACAAGAAAGGCTCCTGGAAAAGATAAAATTACAAATCTCATGCTGAAGAAAATGTCAAAGAAAGGAACGGCAGCTCTCACTAGCATAGCAAATGGCGTGATGAGAACAGAGCACTTTCCAAAAAGATGGAAATCTGCCGAAGTGATTGTTTTCAATAAACCAGGTAAAGACAAAAAGTTCCCACAGAACTATAAACCGATAAGCCTGCTCCCAGACCTAGGAAAAATTGTGGAGAGAGTCTTAGCCAGACGACTTAATGAAGAAACAGAGGCCCTGCAGACGATACCGAGTGAACAATTTGGGTTCCGAAAACAACATTCAACTGAATAACAGCTCCTAAGAATAACCGAGTATATCACAGAAGGATTTCAGAATAAACAAGCCACAGGACTATTACTACTAGATTAAACCAGAGCTTTTGATAGAGTATGGCATGAAGGACTAGCATATAAAATGAAAACCGCAGGTTATTCACCCAAGTTATGCAGAATAATAAGAAATTATTTGAGAGATAGGAACTTTTGTGATGTTCATTCCACACTCAGATATTTGGAAGCAGGAGTTCCCCAAGGATCCATACTAGGACCGCTACTCTATAACATATACATACATGATATACCAAGAAATCCAAGATGCCTGCTTGCTCTATACGCGGACGATACGGGCATAGCAATTAGGCACAGAAATACAAAAATAATTCACAAAAGACTTCAAGAAGCTGCAGACGATATCAGTCAATGGTGTAACAGATGGAAAATCAAAATCAATGGAGAAAAGAGTCAAGCAATACTCCTTCAAAAGAGAAAACTGAAGATGGAATCGAAAATATCCATAGACGATAATGAAATAGAATGGCAGAATGAAGCTAAATATCTAGGAGTAATATTAGACAAGGGACTTACGTGGAAACAACACATTAAGTATGCAGTGGATAAAACGAATGTAGCAATGAAAAGACTATATCCGATTATAGGCAGAAGAAGCCAAATGAACAGAAACACGAAATTGAGGATCATAAAAGCAGTCGCCAGACCGCAGCTTACTTATGGATCAACAGCATGGGGATATGCAGCGAGAACCCATATAAAGAGGATACAAAGTACAGAAAACAAATTTCTGAGATGGGCATTAGACGCCCCCTGGTTTGTTAGGAATGAACAGATACAAAAAGACATAAAATGGGAGTCCATTACTACATTCATCAAACGAAAAGCTGCAAAAGCCTATGAAAGAGCTAGTGAACATCCAAATGACGACCTTAGAAGGTAAGTTGACTATGACCCCGCTGAAGATGAAAAAACAGCTAGAATTTACCGCAAAAGACCTAGAGACCAATTGCGAAAATGAAGATATAGAACTCCACACTTAGTAAGAGATATCCAATTGAAGGATGTACACAAACACTCAGCATAAAAGAATGCGAAAGAGAAAATAACAGATAAGATGATGGAAGGTTTATAGGCTTATGCCCGGAACCAACCGCAGGAGAGGTGTTTAGTCGGTAAGAATCCGACAATACCCAGAAAGACTGGGTGTCTGATGTAAGATTCACCTCTTCTAGAACAAAAAAAAAAAAAAAGATGACGTCACAAGAAAAACGATACGAAACGTATTCATGGAGTTTTGAAACTAAGTAGGATGCAGTTTCAAAACATGATTCGTTTTTTTATGCTATCATAACCTTAAATTAAAAATAAATGATCGTTTACGATGGTCATGGTTTGATTGTTTGTGAGTTGAATTTCAAATTGATGGTTGACAAATAATGGAGGTTGGAAAAAATTTGATATCGGGATTATCCAGTACCTACTCCAAGTCCAAATAAGTTATGTTTGATTATTGAATCGTATTTGAAACTAAGCATTCTCGAGGTTCATGATATTGATGACGTCTAATAGGAATCGCATTCAAATATAATATTGAATGCGCTTCAACGCCAGAAAACGTTTTAGGTCGAACGTCATTCCATTCAAAATTTGACGAGTGCTTACACCATTATTCTAGGCATCTCAGCGTAGGCCTTCCTAATGTACAAATACTCTGTGATCTGAATCGATGTGCTTTTAGATGATCCTAGTGAATGTCTTTCTCTCTCTCTCTCTCTCTCTCTCACTTACCACGCTCTCGCTAACAACGTGTGATTCTGACAGACCACAAGATCAAGCAAGTAACTAAGCTACCATTTTTTCACACTGAGTGTATTGTGTTATTTGATTCGTACAATACTGCCCACTGATAAACTGTGAATAAATACCACGTGAACCACCTTCACGTGTTTCATTATTCAACATGTATGTAAAATTATATAACTATCAGTTGATGTGATTGCAAACAAATATTAAGATGATACGGAAAATAAATTTGGAAAACATCCATATTCACTACACTTGACGAGCAGTTTAATTTTTCAATAAAATGTGAATTGGTGAAATCACATGAAGTCGAACTTGGATATTATTTCTCATTTATTACTTTGGATAATTTTGGCTTACGAGGATGCAAGTATAGATAGTGCTGGGGCCAGAGATGACATATTTACTTAAATTATATATGTGCCGTTTGTCAGTGGCGGTTTTATTTATCTACTGAGGGGGGGGGCGAAGTGAAAAAATAAAAAAGCAACAGTTCGTGCGGATTTTATTCAAGAGGGCGACAATGATAATGCTCAAACAAAAATGCTGAATAAGGTGAATAAAAATATACAGGGTGTTTCACCATAAACTGGATAAACATATATAGCCGTGTAGACGACACCAAGGAAGTCATTTTTGCCTCATGACATATAACCCGTTTTCGACGTTTAAGCGAGATACAGGGTGTTTAATGTCAACTTTGATGAGCAATATTCTGATAACTGTGGTGAGTTATGCGTGACATTTGAAATAACGGTTACTGGTCACATCTTAGTATTTTTAGGGCTCAATTCAATTGTGGTGTAGAATTCTGAAAAAAAAATTCCAAAATGGCGGAAAGCCTGCAAAGTTCGAATTTTTTTTCTCGGTTGCCAATTTGGAAAGCACTATTTTCACGTACTAGATTTTCTAAGATTTTCCGTGAAAATTTCTTTTCAAAATTCGAACTCAACTTTTTTTTTACATGTCTTCAGCGAAAAAACAATTTCGGCCGAAATTGTTGAAATTTTTCATGGTTGAACTATTTTGCATTCTGAATACTGAGGTGAAAACAGATTGAAATAATATCCATTGGTTTTCTTTTTGTAGCCTTCCAAAGATTACGCTCGGAGAACTTTCATAATTTTTATTCAACATGACAAATTTCAAGAATTTCGGCCGAAATTTTTTTTTCACTGAAGACATTAAAAAAAAGTTGAGTTCGAATTTTGGAAAAATTTTTTCACGGAAAATCTCAGAAGATCTAGTACTTTGTGCTTTCCAAATTGGCAACCGAGAAAAAAAAAATCCAACTTTGCAGGCTTTCCGCCATTCTGAAATTTTTTTTTCAGAAACCACCACAATTGAATTGAGCCCTAAAAAATACTAAGATGTGACCAGAAACCGTTATTTCAAATGTCACGCATAACTCACCACAGTTATCAGAATATTGCTCAAAGTTGACATTAAACACCCTGTATCTCGGTTATGCGTCGAAAACGGGGTATATGTCATAAAGCAAAACTGACTTCCTCGGTGTCATCTACACGGCTATATATGTTTGACCGGTTCATGGTGAAACACCCTGTATATTGAAATAAAAAAGTCCATATGTTTCAAAATTAAATCAATATTTCTTCTGCGAATTGAGGCAAATCTTTCTATAATATTATCTGGAGACACCGGTATGCCTCGATGGACATGCAACAGAGCCAAACCAGTTAATCTGTTTTCCCCCATATTTGTGAGCGAAGCCATGTTTTAAGCCTACGCAAAGCGGAAAAACTGCGTCAAGCCGATGCAACGCTGATGGGTAATGTCGCAACAATCGTTCAAATTTGTCTTATATTTGGGAAAAGTAAATGATTACATTCTTCCAGTGCCTGCAAGGCCCTTCTCGGAACTTCTAACCCTAAAACATGTCATGCCAGTCAGACCTATTTCACTCGATTATTAAGTCAACCTTATAAAAATTAATTAAGCAGGAAGTCTAGGGGGGGGCGATCGCCCCTGTCGCCCCCCCCTGAAAACCGCCCCTGCCGTTTGTTCTTTCATGAGGGAAATACTCACTCTCATGTCCATCAAATCCTGTCAGTCAGAGGGAGCGTTTAAATAAGAGAATATTAATTCAAGAAATAGAACAATAAACATTTTAGAACAAAAATAATAAAAACTTACAGTCCTATCCTGAAATCAGCATGAAACAGACAAAAAGAAGATGAGATTCTACAAAAGTTAGGCTTCATATTCCTACCTGTGTGAGGAGAACACTGGTAAAGAGGAGATTAGTCTCCTGTTGATCCTTCATTATGTCGGCATTTTCATTCATTCCAAAAACTTCTGGATGTGTGATCAATGGTAAGGATCTAGTATAAGCTAAATATTCCTCATAGTCAGTTTTTTCTGGTGCGTAATATGCTCCTTAAATTTCATTTCATCAAATATAAATTCTAATATCAAGTTTATTCGGTCATACCTGTAGGATCGAGAGTATAATTCGGACTATCAACTAGTTCAGGACAATAGAATTTTCTCAAGATTGTAAGCAAAGTTCTTCGATCCCAATCATCTGTGACTCTTCCCCCATAATTACATTCTCCGGTTAAATATAGTATGGCATCGTATTGTACGTCCTGGGGATAAATTTTGAAAACTATATCAATGAAATATCAGACACTAATGTACCCCTGTATCGAAAAGTTACCAGGACAGGGTGAATGAAACACGTTTGAGTCACAGTTTGGAAAGAAACAAAAATGTCTGCTGGAGTCATCTCAGTGGAATACGGTGATTTCGATCAAATTAGTCGAATTTCCACTTTTTAGCCAAAAGTTCGTTTACACTTATAGGTGGTACATCGGAGTGAGTCGAGAGGCTACCTACGCGTCCAAACCACAGTATACAAGGTGTCCCAGAAGTCGCGCACCCAATTGAGGGTATCGAAAGAAAAAATATTCTAAGCCCAAAAATCTATGTTTGAAATTTTTTGATAAGGTAGTTAATTAGTAATTAACTAATAAAAGTGACAGAAAAACTTCTAAACGAACAGACGGACCTGTGGAATTCCCTACTTTTCAAAATTCTCAAGAAATAAGCCTACAGAAGACATTTAAACCTTTTTGCACAACTTGAAATACTCCGCGATGAAAATGTAGTAGTACTACGATACATGTGTCATAGCTAAACCTCAAAAGAACTATTTCCATTTATGAACGTAAAAAAAGAGTAAATAGAAATCAGCATTGGCAACGTCTCTGAGAATTATTAGACATTTCACGAGTATCCACCTGCGTCTGTTTTAAGTAAAAAAAACTTGATAAACCTAAACCTTGGCCAACCGGGATACTTTATAAAAGTGGATGGAGTATACTCATGAAAATTCACACTTACATCGTAGTCATTAAGGAACATCTGTAACTGCACAACACTAATTCTCAAATCAGTTTCGTTGAATTCATATGCAATATTCCATCCTAATGGTCCAAATTTTCGTCTTTCCTGTATGGAGGCGTGGAAGAAGCACAAGGCAAAGAGCAATTTTTTGAAGGTTGGACCTTGTTTACAATTATCGAACCAATCTGGATCACTTATTGGATCGCTGGCGTAAGATCTCAGGATGTTCGCCTTCAAACCTTTTGGAGGTTCGTTTGTCATCTTGACACCATTTTGAAGAACTAGTACTGGAAAATGATCGGCGGGGTAGGAAGTTAGCCATAATCGGAAGTCCGGATGTGTTGTGTCTGGTGTTAAATTCTCGCATATCTGCAAAGAACGATGTTATTTAATTTGAATGGATTAGTACAGAGCCGAGGAATTTCGGCAAGACACTCATGAATCCGATGGAAGAAGGATCAAAAACCATAGTATTAATACAATATTTTATGTTACCGTTATGATAGCAGGTTAAGGAGAACACGAGATTGGGATGTTTGGGTGAGCTAACGCAAACTGGATTTTAGGGCTTCAAACTGAGAATGTGGAAAACCGAGGAGGAAGGATTTCATTCAATTGCTCAGCTCACTTTTGGAATAGTGTTTATATAATTAATGCTAATAAAGTACTCCTCTTGAAAAGACTCTTTTTTTCAGATTATTAAATGCTACTTTTGTGCTCTTTTTTGCGCATAGTTTTCAATGCACTTGTTCAGTAACGCCCTTTATATGAGAGCGCCTGAATGTTTACCCCTAAAGTTAGTTTCAAATAATTCCGCCCACTGCGCATTGCATTCATTCGTATAAGCCGTCCCGAACGGTGGCTGTGATCAAAATGTGGCGGATGTTCTTCTTTAATCTTTACGCATTTTCTGTGGTTCGGATAGAAGTGGAAGGGGGATGAATTTGGACGCGGGAGAACGATAGATTCTAAAACTCATTCCTTTTTTTTTTGCTGTTTAGTCGTCGTACCGAGTACGTGTATGAGTTTCACATTGACCTAGTCGTCACTTGTTGTAGAGGCCCTATAGTCGGCCATTTTTCTAAAGTCACCAATCAACCCTAGTCGGTTGTAGTTATCGTTCGTAGTTAAACATCGAAACTACCCTCGTCGATAGTTATAGTAAAGTGCGTGTACCTACTGATTCGTAGTTTTCGATCAACTGTGTAATTGAACTTGTGTGAAAAGTGTATAAACTGTGTATTGAGACTTTCTTCAATAAAAACTTCTGAAAAATAAACTGGTCCTTCGAAATAAAAATATAAAACCCAACACCTGATTACAGTCCTTATTTATGTAGGGATGTTTTACATCGACTAGCTACAGCACCTGAGAAAGATATCTCAAAAGCCATAAAGCTCTTATCTTTCTGAAAAATACAATATACAACCGAGTCTAAAGCATCAGTAAGAACAAACAGTAAGGTGAATGATAAAAACTTATAGCTCAAATACCGATGTTTCAGTACTTTTGTTTTTTGTAAAACTATGTTAGGATTTAACTTTGAATTAAGAAAAACGTGCGAATATTCGGTACTCAAATTGTTTCGAAAATTTATGGATATGTTTTAAGGCGGACTCCCACTACTCGTATATTTGGCAAGCACGCAATTATTTGCGTATTTGGCAAGCACGCAATTATTTGCGTATTTGGCAAGTAGACCAAGTTTCGAACTTGAATGACAAGTACGGCGCTCCCACTACAAATAATTGTACAAGTGATGGCCGAGTGAACCAGTCCCACTACATGCCAAATATAGGCAAGTTGCATAGTGGCAAATATTTGCCAAATACACAGGTAGTAGGTAGTGGGAGTCCGGCTTGCATTTTCAGTAACAGCAGATCGTAAAATTTTTTGTAATTACAATTATCTGGTAAGCAATCCATTTTTATACATCAGCCAACACGTTTCAACTAATAAACAATTGAATACGACCAAATACTCAGGCAGTCGTAGTGCGTCTGCGCCGTCTGTTGTGTTAGTCAAACAACCGCGTAGTCTACTTGTCTACTAGTCTATCGCCCATTACTGAAAAGCCGAAAAAAGCCGAAGCACCGCCGATGATCTAGCGCGTCTGCTGTTACTGAAAATGCGTCCGGCATCACCTCGGGTTTTACGTAGCGATATCTTTGAGTGACCTACCGTTCTGCTTCACCAGAGGGTGGATTTCTGCTAGAAATGTTTTGAAATCATTGATATCGATCAAGATGTCTGAAAACATGGTGTATTCACTCGTCGATTTTTGAATCCATTGACATTCGACCAAATTGAAAATATTAGAATTCTTTCGTGACGGCGCCGCAATACATTTTGATGATTTTTCCGTTGATCAATTTGATGTATTTATCAACAGCCGATCTGCCAGGGTCAATTCTAACATGACCATAGAATGGCATTTTTATGTAATGTAATAGTGGGTGCTCTGATTAGATTTTGTTTCGGCAAAATCGAGAATATCAGCAAAGTTTCGTTCTTTCCACTTCAGGTGATGCTATTCACAAATTAGGAGTGAATTTCATAAGGTACTCGTATTTCAAATATTTGAATTTAATCTGGTGAACGCGTTGTGTTAATAATAGTCGATAGTTCTTTCAAGCAATGATTGGCGTGTATATTCTCGGCATTTGGATTATTGGATTCAGTTCTGGGGAAAAGACTTTCATTACATAAAAATGTCATTCCGTGGTCATGTCATAATTGCCCTTGGAAGATCGGCTGTTCATACATCGACATCCGTAAAATACACTGAAATGACATTTGCATTCGAAAATTGACGAATTCAAACACCCACCACGTGTTTAGACTTCGTAGGTAATACCTAGGAGCATAGAATAAATGGAGGGAAGGCTTCATACGCTCGACAGATCATTTTGAACTTCCAATTTCGGCGGAGGTTAGAGTTTCGTGTGGCGCCCGATAGATAACGCTGTGATCGCAAATAGGGCTGGGTAATTCTCATCGAATTCCAAAATTTAAGTCCACCGCTATTGATACAGATACCCGTGTAATTATTAGCAATGTTAGGTTTTTATTTTGACGCTAGGTATCTTTTCTTCAGTCACCCCGAAAAACGAGATATCATTAAATGCAATGAAAAAGTTATTACTAATTTTATATCATAAAAATCATTCCCTCACGTTGTCCCACTATCCCAGTTTCCTGCTGGAACTCAATATTTTCATCCTATTCAGTAATTTTTTGTAAATCAAATTTTAGTCAAATATTGTAATGGTAATTTTCGTTATATTTAAACATCAATTCAAGCCACGACAAATACTTATTGAATAACTATGGGATTTCAATGTATGTCCCTTTGGATAAAATCATTCCCTCACCTTGTTACAAATATTCGATCTATGGTCATATTGAGCGAATTCTATGAAAATAGCTTGAGTTTTTCTAGCATGTGAATAAGCGAATTATGTTATTATGGTGATTCTGATTAAACTTCAACTCGGTTTTGTGCAATAGTGTATTCAGTTACAATTATTACTATATTACTTTTCCTCACATCATTCCCCCATTAGACATTATCAAAAAATAAGTTGAGTATGAGTAAAAGTTACATTATATTTGGATGCGTTTTGGGGGGTAGTGTTCATAGTTCAAAATGTTTTCATAAGGTCAGGGCTATATGTATCTATGTTATCTTAGTTTTCGTGTTATTTCGTCATTCCCTCACCGTCATTCCCTCACTTCAGTTTGAAATGAGGGAATGATGATTTATGAGGGAATGACTTTTAAACTAAGATAACTCAGATTTTTATTTCTTTTGTCATGTGGTACGTGAGTTTATCGTTTTTTCTCGTTTAAGGAGCAAATAATGGCAAGAAAAAAGAAATTGTCCGATACAGAGGCAAAATTAAAAAAGAAAGAGTACGATAAGAAACGCCGAGAAGAAATGAAATCTACTGCAATTATAAGTAGTACTTCATAGTTTTCTGATTTAATATTCTTCAGATTAGTTATAGAAACATTATGAAAATAAATAACAATATATTCTATGAAGAATTAATCATTTTTAATTGATAAAGGTTCATGAATTGCATGTTAATATCATTCCCTCACATTCGTCATCATTCCCTCACTTTACATTTATAAATCATTCCTCTGAGTCGCTTTAAATGACTTAAATCTGGGGACCACTATATCAGTGAAATCTAGTATCATATGTATTACAAAACTGTCACAAAAAAAGTTCAAATTTATTGAAAAATTTTTTGAGAATTCATTCCTGAATAATTTTGGAATTTCATGAGAATTACCCGGCTATATGTCACATATGTCTTGTTCTGTGGCGCTACAGTTGCAAAGAATATTATGTGGTTGTCATTTTTATTGATACATTTTTACGACCAACACCAAAGTGATTGAATAATAAATCTTTTTGTTGTTGACTGAAAGGACTAAAGGAGGTCGAAACAAATTGTATTGAATTCGAATATTGTTTGAAGTTACTATAATATACGAATTGAATCGGCTTCGATAAAAAAAAACATTTCTGCGGCTTCAACTATCTAATTTACCTGTTGGTTTTGTTCATTTCAACGTTTGTTGCTAAGTATAATATTTTTAATTGATATAGTGTGATTTATTATGCTATGTACCTACTATATAATTATTGAATGAAAAAACAAGGTAAACAGTTTGAATTTTTATTGACAAGTATCAAAACATATTGAACCATTTTATTATTACCTATTTTAGCCAAAAAGGCCTCGGTGGGATCATGACGCATTCAAAATTTCTGAAGAAAGAATAATCACGCCTTCGGATTGACTTGAAATGACGTCCGGTTGTTCCATATGAAGAAATCGAAACAAATTCTTACTACATTAAAATTCGACAATTCCATCTCCGTTTTTTCAGCTTCTAGAAGAAGACCTGTACGTTACTTAAATAAAAGAATTTTTTTAAGTCTCACCCTTCAAAATAACACCAAATATTATTCAACAATATTGTTGACATATCACCGCATTCTAATCAATTATTTATGCGCAATTATATGGAAATTCTATGATCGGAAATAAATTTGTCAAAATGAATTTCATTTTGAATATGTATCGTTATAGCCATGCTGGAGCCACGAACGACGTTGGCGCCATCTCATAACCTTGCGGCGAACTGACAAGTGCGGACGTTTTTGGCAGTTCATTTTTGTAGCGGAGCCTTCCCTCCATTCATTCTATGCTTCTAGGTAATACGACTTTCATTACATAAAAATGGCATTCTGTGGTCATGCCATAGTTGACCTTGGAAGATCAGCTGTTTATACATCAATCAAATCGATCAACGGAAAATACACCGATTTTCGATTCATGCTGAAATTCCATGCATCCGTCATCCGATGATACGATCGTCCGATCTTCGTTGTGATTGGCAGAAATTTTCAATTTTGAATGATGACGGATGCATGGAAATCAGCTGATGATACGAACATCCGATCGTCGTTGTGATAGGCAGGAATATTCAAAATTAGTCGAATGTCATTGCATTCATAAAATTGACGAGTGCATACCTACACCATGTTTTTAGTACAGTGGCTTTATACAAGACAGTGTTGAGTGTTTAATTATTCAATTCATATAATATAATAATATTAACTAGTTACCTAAGATGGGATACATAGATTGACAGTTGTAATAATAAAATAATAGAAGCGTCAAAAACGTGTCCGAAGTTTTATTAAAATAAAAAGGTATAAACTTAATATAACAACATGGTAGCAGAGCGTATGGAAGAGTGAGATATATATATATATATAAGATTTGACAGAGATAATTGGGATTATCTCTGTCAAATCTTGTTGTAAACTGGTCAGAGATGATTTCTACCCAACTTATATATATATATATATACAGGGTGTCCCACTAGTGCCGCAGCGGACGATATACGCGTAACGGTCTGAGATTGGCAAAATTTTTTGATGCAGACTTGATATACTACAAGAAGAGCACAACCTAAAAATATTTTCGAATATATCGGGTGGCCCACAAAAGAGGAATAGCGGGTGACTTTGTTTTTTCAAATGGGACACCCTATATTCAATAGAATTTTTCAATTCTCTGAAACTTCCTGCATGCTTTCGTATACTTTTCACATATTTTTATTCAACAGTTTTCGAAATATTGGCCATTTTGTCAAAAAAATGATACTTGTAGAGGCTATGTTACACAATTATATTTCACGAACCCTTGCACATACCAATAGCAGTTTTATATGGATTGAAAGACAAGACTTCAAAGTATCCTACCCAGCTATAATAAAGCATCTTCAGCATACAGAGTGTCCACAAAAAGACTATCAACATGACGAATTTCAAATCGATTTTTCTTCATTTTTTCAAATGCAATGCATATAATTTTTTTTCATTATTGTAATCACCATTCATTTTACTTCATTTTTTGTCAAATACATGATATGCATATCTCTAACAGAATAGGATTTTTAAGCGCTTTTTCGAAATGTTTCCCTAAAATTCACATATACCTTCGAATTCAAATAGCAGATTTGGCTATTCTGTGGTTATTGAGAACTGTCAAATTATTCCACTCAGAATTAGCATCATTGAAGCTTCAATTCATATTATAGCGAAATGAGGAACTAGAAGGTTTTGATGTATCTACTCAAAAATGTGATGAAATCAGTTACTGAAGACAGAAACTTGCTTTCTGTACCCATTTTTCGAAATACATTTTTGATAATTTTCTTTGTTTCTACTTGGAACTTCGAATCATAAATAAAGTATCTTTGTCTATGCTTCGAATCTTCCAAAAATTTCAAACAAGCTTTGAGCTTGCGAGTTTGAAGATCTGCCTGCTTTTTGAATTCGAAAGTAAATGTGAATTTGGAGGAAAAACTCTAAAAAATCCTATTCCGTTAGAGATATGCATATCATGTATTCGACAAAAAATGAAGTAAAATGAATGGTGATTACAGTAATGAAAAAAAATTATATGCATTGCATTTGAAAAAATGAAGAAAAATCGATTTGAAATTCGTCATGTTGATAGTCTTTTTGTGGACACTCTGTATGCTGGAGCTGCTTTATCATAGCTGGGTAGGATACTTTGAAGTCTTGTCTTTCAATCCATATAAAACTGCTATTGGTATGTGCAAGGGTTCGTGAAATATAATTGTGTAACATAGCCTCTACAAGTATCATTTTTTTGTCAAAATGGCCAATATTTCGAAAACTGTCCAAATAAAATATGTAAAAAGTATACGGAAGCATGCAGGAAGTTTCAGAGAATTGAAAAACACTATTGAATATAGGGTGTCCCATTTGAAAAAACAAAGTCACCCGCTATTCCTCTTTTGTGGGCCATCCTATATATTCGAAAATATTTTTAGGTTGTGCTTTTCTTGTAGTATATCAAGTCTGCATAAAAAAATTTTGCAAAACGCAGTCCGTTACGCGTATATCGTCCGCTGCGGCACTAGTGGGACACCCTGTATATATATAAACCTCAATTGGAATTAATACTGTATTAATCAAGAAATAAAAATGTCAGATCAAGATATAACAGCGATGGAAAAATTGAAGAATCAAGAAAACTATCCATTAGCGGCCCACACACGACCACTTCGGAGCGAAGGTTTGATGCGCGCCGTTCCAAACTCCCGTGCAAAAGTTTTGGTTAGTTCGATCAACGCTCCAAGGTTAGGCGTTTCACTTTGGCGTGGCGCTCTGACGTGGCGCTCTGGCGTGACGCTCCAAAGTTTTGAAATTTCTAAAACTCAACGAGCCACTCCAAACCTTTCAATTTTGGAAACTTCTACCCCACTAACCATCACTTTTGAACGTGACATTCAATACTGTCACATCAGAATCAAGATATTTTGCGTACGTTAGTGGGCAAGCGACACTCCAGCGTGTATCGTTCAGGAGTGACGCTCCGGAACGCCCAATGCTTGATGCGCGCTCCGAAGTGTTCGTGTGTGGGCCGCTATTATGGAAGTGGCAGATTGATATTGTGCTTGGTGCAACTGGACTTTTAGAATATATACATGGAAGGAAGTTGAAACCGGAACCTAAAGATAAAAATGAAGGTGAAGTTGAGATAGAAGAAAAAGAGAAGATGAAGAGAGAAAACGACAGGAAGAAGAAATGAGAAGAAAGGAAAATGAAGAAAATAAAGAGAGAGAACAGCACAGGAAAAGGGAAGAACAAGAAAAAAGAAGGCAACAAAAGGATGAAGAAGAATCGAAAAGAATTAAAGAAGAACGTAGAAAAGAAGAGGACGAAGCAAGGAAACGAGATGAACAAGAAATACGACGGAAAGAAAACGAAGACAAGAATAGACAGAAACAAGAAGATGCAGAAAGATGGAACAAGAGAGAAAGAAAAAGAAAAAAAAATCTAGAGAAAACAAATTTCGAGGAATTATGGAACAGTTAGGTACTCGTACCATTGTTATGAATTAATAATTAGGGGAGAAAGTTGAGTGTTTAATTATTCAATTCATATAATATTATAATATTAACTAGTTACCTAAGATGGGATACATAGATTGACAGTTGTAATAATAAAATAATAGAAGCGTCAAAAACGTGTCCGAAGTTTTATTAAAATAAAAAGGTATAAACTTAATATAACAACAGACAGAGGCGACAATAGGGTCATAGATCACGTTTTTGCACAAACATGGCGGATATTTGTTTACATTCGAGTGTCGAGCTGTTTGACATTTGACTCGATCTTGAGCTTTATGTTCAGAAACATAACAACAATACAATAGTCCAATTTTTGCGTGTTACCGTGTTACAATCGGTTATGAGTTTCTGATATTTTTTGTATTTTTTCGTGAACGGTAATAAAGGGAAAGGTATTTTGACGTAGCCTTATTACGTTATAATACCTTCCCCTCTATTACCGCTCATGAAAAAATACAAAAAAGATAAAAATCTCGTAACCGTTTATAACCGTTTGTAACACGGTAACACGCAAAAATTAGACTATTGAAAGTCCGCCATTAGTGGTCGAAAACAGTCCGACCAATCAAAACATGAACGTCTATTGTCGCCACTGTCCTGTATAAAGCCACTGTAGTTTTTAGAAATTTTTTTTTTCGCATGAAAATCTGTGATTTGGTTTATTTCGAGATGGCTTTGCAGTTTGAACGTCGGTGAATAAATGTATAAAATACCTGATGTTGATTGATTAGATTTTGTTTGATACTTTCTTGTCGATTGATAATCTGAGACGGAGCCCTACTTTTTATTTCTCCCGAAAGGAGTCGCGCTATTCTTCCATAACCACATTCTTATGATATTCAAAATTTATATTTCGATTGAATTTTAGACATGTACTTCCTGAATACAATAAAGATAAATACATAGAATACTTGGCGTTGACTAGTAAATCTTCTTACCTCTCAACCCTTTTAAATACAGGTACTTGATGATGGCCCGATACTCCAATTTTTCTATTTTTACAATTTCGGTGAATATCTTTTTTTTTAATTTATTGTGTTATTACTCGGGTCTACTTTTTTGACGTCGAACTATACACTGACACTTCTAATGAGTTATTGTTCGTTGATATGGTATCGCAATATTTTGTTTATGCATGGACCAGTCTAGGCTATAACTAGATTTCAATACATCCTCGTATGTAACAACGTTATTTTTCTACTTACAGGATCATCGAAAAGTTCTATTTCGCCGCCAAGGAGTAAAAATAGTTACTATGTCAAGTATGACTTATACATTTCCCACATAATTCTATACCTATAATTTGATCCTTGAAATTAAAAGTGAAGCATCTAGAGGGCTCTGCCTAGGGTCAGTGAGACTATTGCGCATGTGCGATAGCGGAGAGTGGGGGAATAGGGGCATCATGGCGATCAGCATTTGACAACAATCTGTTTGTATTGAGCTACATATGGTATCCACTATCCATGGATACATAATGACATGTCCCTTTCTCTTCTCCCAACGCATGCGTATAGCGACAACTGACCCTGGATTTAAGGGGAACGATTGCCACACTTTCGTATACTTATTGGCCACTACGCTCAAATTCTATATTTATAATTCTATGACATTTCCGTCCGGTGGCAGGAAAAGTATTGCTATGCAAAAGATGAATTTTGCCGTGACTAGGCGAATGTTCCATTGTTCCCCCAATTCAAACTATCATGAATGTCTATCCAAAAGTGAATATCTAGATTTTCATGAATTTCAAAACGTTTGAAAATAAAGTAACATAATATTTCATTCGAAGGAGAAGTGACTTTTAATGGCTCGCTTTCAATAACCCTTCTCTTTGCGTTCGGCTGGTGAACTCAAGCTCGCCGTGAAAAGTGACACTTCTCCTTATGAAATTCATATTTTACTATAAACTCTCAAGGTTCTCTCTTATGACGATCTTAATTTGTAATCACTTACCCTTTCCAAAGATGGCATAAAACTTTTTGCTAAATGGCAATTCTGTAACACGACCCATGTGCCATTTTTTACCCCCTCATCAATCAACCTGATCGCAATTGGTCCTTGACCTTGACCCAATGACAGAGCGAACAATCTTGCAGCCCCGAAACCTTGATCATCTGCAAACTTCAAAAGTACCGCAGTGGGATCTGCCCCAGGCGTCAAAATGAATATTAATGGTATGCAACAATGTGAATCAGCAAACGAAGAGGTTAGGTCGAATTGAGGTGGTTCGATGTATCGTTTTCCAAGATTGGCTGAAATGACAAATACATAAATCTCAAACTATGTGAAGATGGCATTGTAAAAAGGGTTTTCTATCATAACTGAAAAACAGGGATTTTGTTCAAATTGTTCAAAAAATCTATCTCCCTAATATGGAGGCTTTTATTATTCAGATACCAAATATTTGGTAAACTTGAAAAAAATATTTTTTCAATTTTCCAATTTGCTATCCGAACATTCCCGTAAAAAAGATTGTTAAGACCCAGGCGTGTAATTTATGTGATCAAACCAATGCGTAATTTTTTAATTTATTATCTGAGATCATAAACGGTACAATATTCGTGGAGAAAAGAAGGGGTGATAAAGTGAAAATGGTGCAGGTGGTTGCTGTTTGAAGACGTTTTGTTCAGACTAAGTGGTTTCACAAATCTTGTTTGGTTCAGAAAGTTTCGAATTGTCACTTATGGAAATAATGAAAAAAAAATTAACTAACTCTCCGTATAATTTATTTCCATATCCAATCTGTGTTGAACTTACCTAATACGAAAGATTGTACTGCAGGAGTTATTTTATCGTATCTTATGCATCTCAAGATGAGCAATTTCTGGAATTGAGTCAACTTGGTGTCATAAGGACTTGGCAAGGGGTGTTCTTGCGGCTCAGGTGAATCGAATATTTTTTTCCATGAGTCCACATTTTTTGTAAAATGGTCCTTCAAACCCCTGAGAATGAGATGATATACTTCAACGTCAATGAATTTGAATTTTGACACTTACCTGAAAGCTTGATATTCATCTAACCGGCATAATTCATCCCAAGATTTATCAACAAGCCATTCAGAGGGATTCGCATGAGGATTTTCCAGACCAACTCCCCCGGTAAGCAAGAACATCCATTCTGATATGTCCATCTCGTCTCTACTTTTCAATATATTAACAACTAGTAGTAGAGAAAACAACAGCTTGTCTTTTTCAAACAGGCTTCTGCATATATTGACATACAAAGAATATGTGAAGAAAGTCTCTAGGTCTTTTAAACGCTCTTTAACATCTTCAACTTTGTCAGTATTATCGATTGCTGAAGAGAAGAGGTTCATAAACCAAACCAGAGAGTATTGATACATGGGATCAATATTAGCCAGGTCAACTGAAAATTCGAAGGCATTAACAGGGCATAATTGAAAATAAGTCTTCTTGAAATGAAAATATGTTTCTCTATTTCAGTATCGACTGGATTCTACGGAAAAAAATCTATAGGAATGCGTTTCAACCATTTCTCCAAGTTTAAGCACAACTGAGATACGGGAGGTGATTTAAATGTGAAACTTTTCATTTCCAGCCTGTATAGCAAAAACTAAGAGGGCTATGCAAAAACTGATTGCGCCATCTTTAGTTTCACAAAAAAGTAGCACACTGTCGCGAAAACCGCATCCCGCTAACGTTAAAAATAACGGAGATATCCCGTAAAAGTGCCCAAAATGAAATACCTGTACAGAAATCGACAGGAAATTTAATTACAAACATTTTTTCCAAGGGTTCCTTATGTCCATCTTCAATCGTTTTCTGTACAAAAAATATGGGCATGCCATTTGAAAAAATGAAGTTATTGCAGTTTGAAATTTCTCAGAAATATGAATTTACTGTGACAGTTCCAATGGAACAACATGATTCGAAAGCTATGCAATACGAAGTAAAATTATTGAATTTTTGTGAGATCCTTCATTTGTTTCTTTATTATGGATAGCATGTATGCTATGATACGTTTCGCGGACCTCTGCATCTGGCCATTTTCTCTTAGAAGTCCTCATATCATATCTTCGTAACCATGACAACTACGTGAAAATGTTTCAGATAAAAAATGTGTAAAATTCAAAGAGGAATCCATTTCTGGTTAGAAAAATAGGTAGTTCCATTTGAAATAGCAAAGCTGATGGTCACTTCCGGTATAACCGGAAGTGCGATTTCGATGAACATATTTTAGCATGATTTCCCCCTTTGAAAAACGGCCGTTTGCCAAATTTCAGAAATCTTGTCCTTATAGAAGCCGCGAAAAGTCTAATGCACGGATTATTATGATAACCCTGTATAAATATGCGAGTGTCTTGAAAACATATAAACTCCAAAAGAAAGTTCGTCGTCGTAGAAGATGGTGGATGATATCAATACATCGTGCACTTTGTGCTTAAGTTCATGGTTTTTATCAGAAGAATCCCATATCACTCTCTCGATCTCAAGGAGTTCTAGAAATGATATTATTTTTTCGTTGCTCCACTCCGTCGACATTTTCCTCAACAATTAACAACGTACGCAACGTTCGCACGACAGTAACTGGGCAGAATGTGATCACTCCCTGCCACTTGCACTGCCGGTCCTTTGACTGCCCCACGAAAAACCGCTAATTCAGGGAGTGACCGGCAACGTGAGTAGCAGCGCGAGTGACAGCAGAAGTGAGGTGATTACATTCTCACACTGCTCATTTTCCTGCTCACTTCCCTGCTCCCTACCGTGGAAGTGGGCTGAGTGTAATTGACGGGATAAGAGTGGAGCACAAATAATATTGAAATGTAAAACACAATCTTCCACATGATCGAATATTCGTCATATGTCATGATCTGATGTCCATAAATAAGAACTAGAAGAATCCAAATTCTTCAAAGATGTACGCAACAATTTCAACTGTTTCTGTTACAATATTGCGCACGAATGATAGCACCTTGCAAGCCGACGATTCAGGGACTGCAGAAACTATTACAAACACATTTTCTGAAGCATTTGGCATCGAACCGGATATTCCCAAGCCACGAGGAAGCGAACCAAGGAAAGCTGATAACTATACAAACATCAACGTAAATGAGCAAATCATGCAAAAATATATACGAAGTATTATTGCTGAAAAATAATCCTGGGCTCGGTGCCTCTTCCATCCCATAAGCTCTCGTCATCAACGAGTATATTTCCAGAGTCAAGTTTGCTAACTGCCGTCTCTCCGATCTTAAAAATGACGATAAGTACTGTTCCAAAACTACACACCGCTTAGTACGTCAGCTGTACTGAGGGTTTCAGAGAGGATAATTACTTCTGTTCGACACTGTGCTCTGTTATTTCCACTGAACAACATAACTCCTGGCATATATGTTCCAACAAATCTTTTCCAGTGCGTTGATTCGTAGACTGCATCTTCGGACAGGAAGACATCGGTAGACGTGATCTACTTGGATTCGACAGGGTTCCAATCAAACGTCTACTCCATAAATTGGAAAATTTTGGAATCCATGACATTCTTTAGAGGTGGGTCGAGGCAAACCTTTTGGGTCGCACTTTTTCGGTCTGGAAAGGTCCATTGAGATATTCCTTCAGATCGGTGACTATTAGAGTACTAGAGGGTTCCATGTTGGTTCCTCTCCTGTTCCTTGTGTCGAGTGCTGCTATTAGGTAATGACAAACCGAAGAAGATCTATTGCTTGAACGGAAGTCCAATAGAATCATGCTCATCTCATTCTGAGCTCTTAATGAAAGGTGTTTATGTTAAGCTGAATTTCCATGCATCCGTCATCCGATGATGCGAACGTCCGATCGTCGTTGTGATTGGCAGAAATATTCAAAATTGATAACTTCTATGACAATCACAATGACCTTCGGACGATCGTATCATCGGATGACGGATGCATGGAAATCCAGCATTATTCGCAGTAGTCGAAATCGGCCACTGTCCGAAATTTTTGCTCACAACGCGTTATGGGTAGGAGAGAGTGGGGCAAGACGGGGTACCGGGGTAAGATGGGGTAGATAAGCTCCTGACCTTTCAGAAGCTGCAACTATGCGTAGAGTGCCAGTAATAATAGAAGGAAATAGTTAAGAAAACTTCCAATAAGTGGGGGCCAGTTTGAGTGAACAGTTTGTCATTTACGCATGTTTTTGTGCCAAATGTTTCCGATTTCATCATAAAGTAGTCTTATTTAGTGCCAGATTACTGTTGATCGGAGGTAAGCCACAACAACTGGTCAAACTAAATAATATATCATTGAAAAGTGTATTCAAGAACCATTCATTTTCATACCTTCTCAAATCTCTAAGTTTAATCCTAACCTGAAACGAACCACTCAATGCCAAAAAAAGTATGATGGGGATGTATCAATGGGGCATGATGGGGTGTATCCCATCTTATTCCATCAATGTTTTCCTAATATGGGATTTTCTTCCCTCAGAATGAGATTCAAGTAAAACTTAATTTAAAGTCATAAAAAGAAATTAGGAAAAAGCAAAATTTGGCTGAAAAATTTCTTCAAACGAATAAATCTTATAACAAACAGAGTGAAACCCTGCAAGACTCATCAAAATATGATAAGAGCAAGCAAGAAAAAAAGAAAGCTAAAGTAACAAAAACCAGTCCTAAAAGGAAACCGAGCATAGTTCTTTCTCATCGGAAGCAGAATGTCTGTCCGCCGTTATTTATACTCAGAATCTTCTGAAGGCTGGATTCAGTGTTCCATGTGTCAACACTGTCAACGGTGGGCTCACTGCTCTTGTGCAGGAGAAGAAGATGAATATGACGAAACAGTTCATGTTCGTGAACATTGCCAGTGACTAACCCCATCATGCTCCGTACTTACCCCATCTTACCCCACCAGGTGGGGTAAGATGAAGTTTTGTTCGGTAAACGGAAAATTATTATTAAAAATATATACCTTCGAAGAAGTTTATTTTTTTATGCTGAAATTTATTCACTCGTTATGTACAGGGTGAAAAAAAAACTTTTTAACCCGAGGAGATAGAGAAAAATGAATGGCACCTTATAGTCCTCTTTTTTCGAGAAACTGATAATGCCATCAACTGCATTCCTCTATCTTCTTTTGTTTCCGAGTTATAGGCCAAAATTGAAATTTGGGCGATTTCAACTTTGGTCATTATCTCCGTTTCTGTTTATGCTAGCATGTTGAAATAAAAACATTATACAGGCACTTTTTTGATAGCAATCCAGTGGCGTACTCTGTTTTTTTCTAAGAGGTTCATTTGCTGAGTTATAACATAAAGTTGTGTTTTTTCTTATGGAAACAGTAGTTTGAAATGACTTAGAAAGAATCGCCATTTTTTTCCCGTTTCAGAAATGTATCATATGTCATACATCGCCCTCAGATTCGTTAAGATATTATGAAAAATATGGTTTGTATATGGAATTCAAATTATTTTGAGTATTAAGTAGGCTGAATCATAGAATTATGTGTCTCTACTCATGGTGTAATTATTATTTCACGGTTGAATACTTGATGGTGTGATCTCTGTTTGAAACAACTGTCAGTTATTGAAATTTGAAATAATCGTTGGCGGGATTATGTAGATAATCCAAAATTACGAAAAATATGATATGTTAAAATGTTTCATTTTAGCGAATGAAAATAGTGGGGCAGCAAGTGATTCAACTGTGAAATAATAATTACACCATGCGTAGAGACAATAATTCTATGATTCAGCCTACTTAATACTCAATAATTTGAATTCCATATTATACAAACCATATTTTTCATAATATCTTAACGAATCTGAGGGCGATGTATGACATATGATACATTTCTGAAACGGGAAAAAAGTGGCGATTCTTTCTAAGTCATTTCAAACTACTGTTTCCATAAGAAAAAACACAACTTTATGTTATAACTCAGCAAATGAACCTCTTAGAAAAAAACAGAGTACGCCACTGGATTGCTATCAATAAAGTGCCTGTATAATGTTTTTATTTCAACATCCTAGCATAAACAGAAACGGAGATAATGACCAAAGTTGAAATCGCCCAAATTTAAATTTTGGCCTATAACTCGGAAACAAAAGAAGATAGAGGAATGCAGTTGATGGCATTATCAGTTTCTCGAAAAAAGAGGACTATAAGGTGCCATTCATTTTTCTCTATCTCCTCGGGTTAAAAAGTTTTAGTTCATGTAGCACCAATTTTGCCCACCCTGTACAATTACATCTTTCAAAGTTCAATTAATAAATCTGAGTTTTTCATCATTTCAATCACCTCTAAATGTTAAGTACCCCATCTAACCCCACTCTCCCCTATCCATATTTACCCACGATGCGTACAGGTGTTTTTTTTTCGAGCATTGAGTACAACGCAATACCCTGAACGCGTTGTGGGTAAATTAGATATAAGATAATCCACATTCCCACAATGCGAATCCAATTTCAACGCGCTTTCATTCTGCGTTGTGGACAATTCATTTTACCCACGACGGGTTGTGGGTATTACACTTTACCTAGAAAGCGATGAACCAGAATTTGTGGTCGGAGTCAGTCTGCTGTAGGTTTATGTACTGGCACGTACGAGAAGCCAGTATTACGAGTAGCGTGAATAGATTACGCACCTTGTGAATTCTCGAATTTGATAGAAGAGCGTGTTTTCGAAATAACCTATATATATAAAACAGAGTTGTTGGTTACACCATTTATAACTCGAGATCGGATGGACTGTTTATCATGAAACTTCATTTATGGATTCGTCTACGGCAAGGTTATTATAAAATACACACAACCAAACTTATATGGAATTACCCAGTATTAAGATGAAATATTATTTTGATATCTTTTTCGTTAGAGGCAAATAAAAAGTGCATGTGCTTACTCACAAAAACAGTCAGGATCATAAGATTTGGCTTTGCAGTGTCGATTTCACCATTTCGTTCGAACGTCGCAGTGAATTTATATTTTGTTTTTTTTTTGCGAAGTTTCAAGAAAAATGCCTTATGTGGGGTTATCGGAAGTCCAGAGAGGAAGAATTATTACTATGGCAGAACAAGGTATGTCACAAAGACAGATTGCAAGAACGGTGGTCGTTACACAAGGGGTTGTTTCAAAAACCTATGCAAGGTTTCTGGAGTAAGGAACCCTGAAGAATAGGCCGAGATTAAGTCGTGGAAGAGTAACTACAGAAAGGCAGGATCGCTTTTTAGCCCAAACAGCAAGAAGAAATCCCGCAGTATCTCATTCAGAGCTTCAAAGGCATTTTTTGCAATTTTTGTTAGTGTTTCTGTCGAAACTATCAGAAAAAGACTTCGCGCTCGGGAATTATTCAAAAGAAGAGCCTTAAGAGTTCCAGAACTATCAAGGCAAAAAAAAGTTGACCGTTTTAATTGGTGTTTAGAGCATGAAAATTAGACTATTGAAGATTGAAAAAATGTCTTGGCGTGTTCGCATTTTAAGAGGTAGAGGGAGGCAAGCTAGGCTCCAAGCTGCAAGACCGATCCCTAAATACAAACGAGGTACTGTAATGTTTTGGGTGAGAAAACTCCTTTAATTCCCATTAGACAATCTCTGACAGGGCCTAGGTATGTTGATCTAGTGCTACAACCTGTAGTGAGACTCTGGCGAGGTGCTTTTGGATATTATTTCCTATTCATGCAGGATAATGCACCTCCACATACCAGCAGAGTTGCAAAAAAATTTTTCGAAACAGAAGGTGTGACTGTTTTAGAGTGGCCTTCTTGTTCGCCGGACCTTAATCCTATCGAGCACTTGTGGGATAGGATCAACAGAAAAATTAGAGCTCGTCAAAATAATCCTGGTAACGCAGAGCAACTTATACAAGCGGCTTTAGAGGAATGGGCAAATGTTACCAGGACCGCCGCTAGCTGTCTGAGCGCCCGCGTGCAAATACTGTTATGCCGCCCCCAATAGGGCGCTACATCAGGGGCGTATCCAGAGAGCAATTTGGGAGGGGGTTGTGGCAAGTTTTAGCGAGGGACCTGAACTGATCTTGAGTGAAAAGCGGGGAAAAGGGGGGGGGGGTTAGATCGTTTCCATTCGAAGATTTAGTGTGTAAAACTCTTTCCTGGGGATGGGTCAAATACCCCCAGTACCCTCCCCGTAAAAACTCCCCTGCGCTAAATATGCTGAGTCTTTTCTAGAAAGGGTTCCCCCATTATGGTGGGAAAAAAATAAAAAACCTATTAAATTATTGTTATATATATATATTATATTATTGATATTTCTATCGCAGGGGGGGCACCTGCGGAACTTCGGTGGGCGGCAGTGCCCCTCCCGGAAATATACCTGAAAGAAACACTGCAGTGAATTCACTGAATTCCGTGGATATACGGAAATTATCGATGTTGGCCGCCTGTCCTCCCGATCCTTCAAAGAAAAAGTCTCTCTAAGGGGGATGGGGAGACCTTGCCGCCCCCAATGTTGAACGGAGTTGGAGGAATTTCAAAGCAGTTGGCAAAGTTTCGATCGCATATGGCAAAATTTCTATGTTTATATGACAGTTGGCAAAATTTTAAAGCAGTTGGAGTTCAATTAATTTTGAAAAAAACGCGAATTATTCTATTCATAAATAAATGGAGCTTTGAAAATCGGAATTGGTTGCGTTACTATGGAAACGTTTTAATGCTGAATTATCAAACTTGACGAATATTAGTTTAATTGCTGGTCTTTTCGAAGACAAAACAGTGTAAAATGATATGTGATGATGAATTTTCCATTTCTGGAACTCCTCTAGAGCTGATTGAGACAGAGAAATCAAGAGAAAAGTACAAATATGCATAAATGTAGAACAATGACAACTGTAAGGAAATATCATTTCCTTACAGTGGGGAAATGAATATTTCCTAACAGTTGGGAAATCTTGACTTTTCTATGACACTTTTTGTTGGGAATGTCAAAATTTCTTAGCGATTTGCGGAAAAAATAAATAATACCTATTTGGTTTTAGCTCTAATAAGTTGTTAATATATCGTTTTGTTTTACCAACTTTCAATATAAGGTTTTTTGTAATCATTGTTTTACTTGAAACGTATTTTGGGTAAAGCGAAATGGACAGATAGCTTTTTCTCTTTTGTGTCCAATTTTTCAATGAGGTATCAGTAATACATCATACATTTTCATTTGCTGCACATTAAAAATCTAGGCCAGATTGTTTTGCTAAACGTTCTATGTTAACAAGTTCATCCTTTTCTCCACCAATTAATGGATCAAACCGTTTCAATCTACGATATTTTTTGAATGATAATTCAAGTCCATCCCGTTTTCTTTATAGTGTCACTTTGGTTTCATACATAATCTCTAAATGACCGCCGTCTGGTAATAATAACGACCTGTTCACTTAATTTTTGTTCGAATTCAGCTTTCGTATTGAAATATTTTCGAAAACACGCTCCAAAACCAAACTACAGTCAAACCAATTTAACGAAATCACAGGCACTGTGGTAAGTAATCTATTCATGCTACTCGTAATTCTCGCTACTCGTACCTGTCAGTACACAACCTACAGCAGGCTGACTTCGACGACAAATTCTGGTTCATCGCTTTCTGGGTAAAGTGCAATGTCCAGAACGCGACGTGGGTGAAATGAATTGTCCACAACGCAGAATGAATGCGCCTTAAAATTGGATTCGCATTGTGGATTATCCACAACGGAATACCCAAAACGCGTTGTGGGTACAACGCGTTTTGGGTATTCCGCTTTACTCAGTGCTCGAAAAAAAAATCTATTCGCATCGTGAGTAAATTTGGATACCCATAACGCGTTGTGAACAAAGATTTCGGACAGTGGCCGATTTCGGCTATTGCGGATAACATATACAATCATAGTACAATCAGTCTCACGTAATGGCGATATCTAAGTAAATGGCGGCAGTAAAGCGTTGCAGGCCATTTTTATACTGAGAACTGAATGAACAGATTAACCGAAGTATTCCATGAACTTCCTCTTCAGATTTGATTAGATTAGAGGAGGGGCGGAAGATCATCCGAACTCCCCGTATTGTTCACCTGTCAGGCAATAGTGTCTCAATGAACTTTATCACCTTTCTGGGGGCTACATCCATCACTTGTTCCGGCTTTAAAAACCAAGAGCCAAGTTTGTTGTAGCGTTTTCCGATGAACAGCTTCACATTCGCATAGCAGGTGCTTGGCTGTCTCAGCTTCTTTACAGAGGCGGCAAGTATCTTGCCGCTAGATTTGATTATGACTTCATCAATAGCTGGCACCTGAATGATCTGCATAATATTCTACCGATTGACCGTTGCTATAGCAACCTATCAAACGCTTAGACGATTACAAACCAGTCCAAAACATACGTGTGAACCCATCTCTAGTGGTTAAGATGCAGCGTAGGTTTAGTTATTTTATCATTATCGTTGTCTAAATATTCCCAAGCTTTTTGTCTGATATATTGCAGTACAAAAATGAAATTTCGACTTCAAAGATCTGACATACGAATTATAATATGATTTATCTGCGCAATTATTGTTCAATATTATGCATCTTCAAATTTACCTATGGTGAAGAACAAGATGGCAGAATGAACTGCAATTGGCGTGTACTCCATCCGAGCAGTATCAATCTGCTTTTCTGTAATTTCAGCCACTGCTTGTTTAGCAGTGATTTCATTGGATAGCACTTTCGAGGAACTCAAAATTTGAATTGCTGTTTCATCTTCCAATATGTTGCCTTCGGAGGTACTCAAGACCTCCAAAATTTTATCCTCTATTTCCTTCAGTTGCCTGAAAATTATGGATCACGATGAAGAAGTTTAAGAGGATATTGTATATCTATATGTTCTTTCGAAAGAGAGCAATACATACATATTTCTTAAATCAAACAATATATAGCCCTACGTGTGGAGAAACGGCGACAAGGAGCAGATTGTATAAAAAAAATCTGTTTCCCGCTCCAAATGTAAGTGTTAGCAGGGGAAATGTTAACGGGGTATCATACAATTCTTCGTATGATACACGGGAACAGATGAAACCTCTGAAAAAACGCTGTCTCCCCGTATATGTGTAGATACTGAATTTGTTAAAAAAATATGCTGATATCCCTGTTAATTGAAAACTAGCTTTTCATCGAAGTAGATGAATATTATTGGAAAGTAATGGGCAAAATTATTATTTCAGTGAATCAGATGTAATGATCGTACATCGAATCGTTATCATTGAACTATGACGTCACTCCTGAAAAATGAATCCTAAGTTTTGGTTCAAATCTTTTCTGGAATTATAATCTAAAATACATTCAAATTAGAAAAACTGTGTATCCTACTATCCTATATTTATATACAGAGTTCAGATATATAAGAATTTAAGATAAAACACTGTTTCAATTCTACACACAAATCCAGGAAATTATTTCAGATGCCATCATAGGAGCAAAAAAAAATAACACATAAGACCATGCGCTAAAATATTTTTTTTTGTCATTTGAGTGAATTTTCTAATTTGTATCTTTGGCTGGTTGCATTCTATGCTCCTAAGATCTTCCGATGATGAGGTTAGTTTGTTCTTATTCAACAACGTGGCTTGGCGGTTTCTCGAAATAATCTTGTGAGTGAAATATAAATTAGGTATCACTGATGAATTTCCAATAAGACCGAAACGTACGTATGATATTATTTTTGTTTTATGTCAAGATTATTTGTTTTGCAACTTTTTCATAGGGGTTATAGGTATGACAGGTGAAATGATTCTTCAAATTGGTAAGCATTGAAACAGTGTTTTAATTCAAATTTACACATACAGCGTATACGAAGAATTATTAAGGAAAATCCCCGCACCCGTCGATTTTTAATGTCAAAAGGTGAGATTGACGAAAGAATATTTTTTCAACAAAAACTAAAGTTTTTCTTAACCTATTTACTCTGTTTCGAAAACACCTTCCTGTGTGTGGAACCAACACCACCATCTTTATCTGTTTTTCCTTTTATTTGAAACATCAATTCGCATCTATCGTATTGGTCATCGAATGACTTTTGATGCGATATACCACAAACCACAAGCTATTATTATTCCAATGGAAAAAAATTGTTAAGGGTTAGGGGTACAAACTTATCGGCGAATGATCAGAAGGGAATAAGCCAAAAAGCAAAAATAAAAGTATTCATAAAAAATCTTAATAAGTTTCAATTTATTTCCTAAACAACAATGTTTATGAATTTCGTTCTTGCCTTCATTTATTTTAATTGTTTGATAGTAACTTCAAACAAGTGTTCACCCAGTCTTTATACGAGAAATACCATTCGGGCATATATATATATATATTTTTCTGTAGACGTATACGTCTACAGAAAAATCCAAATAATAAAATACATTCTTTGATTCAACTTAGAACTCACCGCTTATTCTCGGCGCCTTGTATGATTAAAGTATTCTTTTCTGCCTCTAAATCTGGCCTTTCCTTGGCTACTGTGATACCTAACAATTGATCCTCCAACCCAACTTTTGTGATCATAAAGTTGACCAACGTTACTTTCACCGCCACTTCTGGCATATAATGTGGATTTCTCAATTTCGTTGTTACATAGAGTCTGAAAAGTCATCAAATCAACTGCAGTTTATACATTCAAAACTACATTCGTTAACTATGAAAGTCACAAAAATAGGTTATGTTTCATCGTTCAAATCCTGGTTGTCCTATATTGTTGGAATTTCGTTCTACAGAAAAGAATGAAACGAAATTTGATGGGATTATTCAACATCTCCCGTATTAATTATATATTATCGCAGATGAACCTGTTATATCTATACATCTATATCAATACAATTTTTTAAAATTTTTCCAATATTAAAAATACAACAAATACCTGAAATGCTCAACATGAATTTCTTTGCAAATTTCACGATAACAGATTCTCATTCATTTTTCTCGTGCTTCGTCCAAATCTACATGATTTTATAATAATATTCCAATGTGATTCGAAAATATTTTGGAAAAAGCACTCTGAATATTCTTTATGGTTTGGTCCTTTTCAATTTTGTAGTTTAGTTTTGTTGAAGTATTGGAACAGAATGAAATTATTTCCACTTAATTGTGGAATATCATTTGTTGTTTTATGATCAACTTAAATTCGGGTTGAGTTGCCTGTGGTTAGGTAGCATACTGTTTATATAATTCTTGCCCGGGTTCGTTTTTTCTTCAAGATGATGATAATGTCTTCAGGTCGGAGACGGTCAAATGCCTTTGTCGAATCAACATAAATAGGGCGTCATTTGTAGACCTATTTCTCCGAAATCCTTGCTGTTAGCATTGAGTTTAAATATACATAGAGGTACATGGCCTTTGAACGATTTGATGCAAAAATTTTTGGCAGTTCACTGCCAACTTCAGTGGCGGCACATAGTAGCTACTGAAGGAACTATAATCTGCTAAAGATTCAATTACAGAATTTTGTTGGATATTTATTTTCCTCCAATATTTATTTCAAAAAATGAATCTGTATATAAAAAATATAACCTGTACTAGAATGATATAATCCTTAGAATATCATTTTAGTCATCTTTCGTGAGTTATGTCTTCATGAACGACAATGGATCTCGATTTGAGGAGCTGAATAAACTGTTTGGACTCTAAAACGACGTTTCGTTATATTTCTCCTTCCTCGGGCTACTTTAATGGAAACGGAATGAACAAATAAAGAAAATGTGTATGATAAAGTGGTGTGAACCAATCCAAGAAACTTTCCTTGAAAATCACTATTTGAAACAATTTATTAAAATTCAATTTCATAGGAGCAAAAAAAAAACACATAATTTTCTAATTTGTACCTTTGGCTGGTTGCATTCTATGCTCCTAAGATCTTCCGATGATGAGGTTAGTTTATTTTCTGAGTTAATATCCACTTTAGGGCAAGGGTGTGATGCATACACTCACATTATTTTTCAACGTAGATTCAATATCTGCCATAAAAAAATGGGGTTCTAATTTAAAAAAATTGATTTTTCACGATTTTGTCATCCCTAACTTTGAAAGCGATTTTTTCACCCCCTGTATCATGAATCGCGATTTCGATTTTTAAAGTGGATACATCAATCTTACATCTTGAAAAATCCCAAAAATGAAAATTTTCCATCCAAAAACCTCGAAGTTATTCTTGTTTCGGCGGAGCTCTATTTTCGATTTTTTTTTCGAATTTTCCCGCTCAGAGAGAATTTTCCAACCAAAACTGAAAAATGTTACATCAAAATAACTTGAAATTTTCTAAGGAATCTATTTCTGCAATAAAAAAATGGTGTTCTGAATTGATATTTTAGATTTCATCAGCATCGTGAAATACTTATAAGTGCTGAATTTCATGAAAATACGTTCAGTAGTTTCCCGTATAAATATGGGTGAGGTTCCTCGTGAAAGACCCTGTATAGCACATACACAGCGATATTTTCCTGATGTTTGAAACTTAGTTGATATGGTTGTGTGATTTTCATTGTTGAAGAAATATTTTTATTTATCGTATCGATTCTCACACTTATCAACTTGTTCATAAAATAGCATTATATATTAAGTTTATCAACACCCCTGCATTGTAAAAAAAAATAAAAATGAATTTTTTCCTCATTTGAATTCTTAGTTACTTCAGAACAATTCTCTTGAACTATGAAATAAAACGAAAAATGACTTTTCTCAATATGAAATTGTTTAGTGTCAATATTAATGTGTTTATTCCCAATTCGATTGTGTTTACCATTTCGAAGTTGCTTATTCTCATTTTGAATTTGTTTATTCCCAATTCGATTTCGTTTACCATTTTGAAGTTGCATATTCTCATTTTGAATTTGTTTAAGGTGGGCGTTCAATGTAGTGTGTTTTTATTTCAAGTTGCATTTGAAAATGGTTTCACTTTAAGAACTGAAATTTTGTGGGTAAACTCAGAAAGGGTTGGAGTTCTTAATGAGATAATTGAGATTAATTGCATTTCAACAGTTCATTTTTTTATTTCAAAAATAGAAGAAAATAAGCCAACTCATGCTTCTGTTTTATTTCAAACGAAAGACCCATGAAAATAGTTCAACTTTCGATTAAAAGTGAATCTGCAGATAATTTCATTCAGAAAAACAACTTGAAATACGGAATTGGCAGAAAATGGCCAAATTCAAATTTTAGCGGGAAAAAGTTCCTGCTTTACCCACATTTTCACTAATTTCATAGTTCAGCGAGTTTCGGATAGACAGCGCCATTGTACATTTCATTCATGATTAGAGAGATATTCATAGAACTCATAGAGATAATGTAAGTTCTATGGAGATATTCCATAAAATGCACGGTGGCGCCTCTATCGGTTGATTTGTCCTACGCGCTTCAAACGGCGACCTTAATCTCAATTTGAATGTGATTAGTCTCAATTTGAAGTTGAAAAGGTATAGTTCATTAATGACAGCGATTAATGGTCGAAATATTTTAACGCGTGAGCGGAGCGAGCGCGTTAATGTTTGAGACCATTAATCGCTGAATTAATAAACGAGTTGATTACAAGATTTTTCCGTCGAACACATCACGAATTGAGTATGAATTCTCGATAGAAATGAAATTATATTTCGCATAATATACAAGTTTGACATAATGTAAATTTCTATGTTCATTTCGATATAATATTTATGCTCCCTATGGAACAATTCGAAAAATTCATAAAGGGAATATTGGACATGTTGTTACATTCTGAATATTTACATTTAGTTCACATTTAAATAATTACCTTTGATATCCGATAAGGAACGTGTGAAGGAAGTGGAGTTTGAAGTAATATCTACTTTGCAACTTGTATAACCTGAAATTTCTTCTGCAGTCTATTTTATTTTGAATGGAGTTGAATGACAATCATGCATTAATGAGAAATCATGCATTAAAATAGGTCATTAATGGATGATTTCGAGTGCGTTAAAATGAGCTTTTATTCTATGGTCGACGGAAAAAATAAATTTCACGCCAAATTCCCTGTTTGGAGACCGACTAGACTTTTTATTGTACATTTTCATCCCTCATCTCCTACCTGAGAACATTACTTTGGAGAAATTCATTGCTAATAGTTCTGCAATATTGATTCATTTCTTTTTGTAATTCAAATAATCTACATGATCTCCCTTTTACAACATTTGTAACGAAGATATATAATTTGGACTGGTTTAGGTAATTGATATATGATATTCTGGAATTCCAAATTGAACTTATTCATCTTTTACAATTACAATTCTAATACGTTTCGGGTCCGTATTAGAATTGTGATTGTAACAGATGAATAAACTCAATTTGGAAATCCAGAATATCAATTACCTAAACCATTTAAAAAACCAGTAGAATAAATAAACCAACAAATTATAATTTGTACGAAACCGACCCGGCCTGATTCATAGAACTAGAGAAAAATTAATATCCAACAGATTTCTGTAAAATTTTGCTAACAAAATGGATCGGCAAATTAAACTTCGAAAAGAAATAAGACACAAATCATTTCCCATTATAAATAAAGACAAATGAAATGTGAATACGAACTAGGTCTCCGTACTGTTCACCCTACCAAACCGAATGGTCCAACGTCAACTGAGAATCGCATCGATGCGATTCTCAGTTGAACCAAAGTTGAACAGTACCTATCGAAGACCTAGTTCGTATTCACATTTCATTTGTCTTTATTTATAATGGAAAATGATTTGTATCTTATTTCTTTCAATTGTATGGGTAGGCCTTCTCAGCATGATGATTTTATTTCATCATATTTTCTTTAGATTATAGTTCCTTTAGTAGGTACTATGTGCCGCCACTAAGGTTGGCAGTAAACTGCCAAACATTTTTGTTTCGTTCAACTGCGTGGTTCCTCTATGTATATTTTAACTCAATCGTGATACTGAATGATACGAATGAGCTGTTATCCATGTTACATAGCCTCTTGTGCTTGCTGAAGTAACGCACGAACTACATTATATAATACCAATAGTCCATCCAAGAATTATTGACATCAGAGCTGGCCTTGGAAGTCCAGTCGCAGCTTTATTTCTAGTTACAAAAAAGTTACTAAAAGTTTTCTGTGGTTTACCCATAGCAATAAAATGTACCTAGGTATAAATAGAATCTAAAAATCAAATGGAATAATTTGAACGCTTAACCAGTAAAACAAACAGAAAAATCTAGTTGCATTGGAAAATTGTAATTGATATCAAGACAGAAACAAAACTTAATGATTGGATCTATTCAATACATGAAGAATTTTGTCATGACATTGTGTAAAATATGTAATATTAAAAATGTAAATAGTCCTATTATTCTGCTTCAATAACCGCAACGGTTATTATATCCTCATCTGGGCAGAACTCGTCATGTTCATAATTAAGGGTTTCATGTCAACAATATCATAACATCCCATATATTTTGACTAAGGGTCTCTTATTTCATTTTCCACGTGCTCTGTGCAGCCGCATTCCAGAGATTTTCCACTTTCGCAATTATTTGCCATTCGAATATTAATGACAGAACCAAAAGTCAGTGTTATTTCCAATACCAAACTGAATTCTCTAACTCAAAATATTACTGAATGGGCTATTACAAACATAATTTCGATTTTCCAAAGCCGCCCGAGATGTCAATGATTCTTGGATGGACTATATATACTCCATTCACTTTTATAAAGTATCCCGGTTGGCCAAGATTTAGGTTTATCAAGTTTTTTCACTTAAAACTGACGCGGGTTGGCACTGAAAATTAAAATAATTTCAGAGACGTTGTGCCAATGTGACACAGGTTTCGATCTCTGTGGTCGTCGAGAATCGAATCGCGTAGAAAACGTCAAATTTTCACGTTTTCCAAATGCAATTTTTGGATATTCAGACCAGAGGAAATGTAGAAATGAATGGCGAGAAGGTTACCTTAATGTCTGAAATAGAGCTCCCGATTCATCCGACTTTTTTTATTTATTTCGTAAGCAATTTCATTTTTCCTATTTGTGTTAGAGTGAATGCTTCTCATACGAAAAATTTATTAGAGTGAGTTAGAGGCGCGAGTTATTATAACTCACAACAGCTCAAAATCAGTTGAATAATGAATAAATTATTTTATGGGAGTAGATAAATAAAAATTTTGATAAAATCGCAATTACTGCGACCTATTATTATGAACAGAGGGCAACGTTGCGAAGTTATCTGACAGAATGATGACATACTCCATTCTCTTTTATAAGGTAGGATACCGGTTGGCCATGATATTCTGACACATTTCACCGTGTATATTTTGAAAATGTTAGGTTATGGTCATTTTTCCGTCAGATATACAGGGTGTCCCACTAGTGCCGCAGCGGACGATATACGCGTAACGGTCTGAGATTGGCAAATTTTTTTGATGCAGACTTGATATACACCAAGAAGAGCACAACCTAAAAATATTTTCGAATATATCGGGTGGCCCACAAAAGAGGAATAGTAGGTGACTTTGTTTTTTCAAATGGGACACCCTATATTCAACAGTGTTTTTCAATTCTCTGAAACTTCCTGCATGCTTTCGTATACTTTTCACATATTTTTATTCGACAGTTTTCGAAATATTGGCCATTTTGACAAAATAATGATACTTGTAGAGGCTATGTTATACAATTATATTTCACGAACCCTTGCACATACCAATAATAGTTTTATATGGATTGAAAGACAAGACTTCAAAGTATCCTACCCAGCTATAATAAAGCATCTTCAGCATACAGAGTGTTCACAAAAAGACTATCAACATGACGAATTTCGAATCGATTTTTCTTCATTTTTTCAAATGCAATGCATATAATTTTTTTTCATCATTGTAATCACCATTCATTTTACTTCATTTTTTGTCAAATACATGATATGCATATCTCTAACGGAATAGGAGTTTTAGGCGCTTTTTCAAAATGTTTCCCTAAAATTCACATATACCTTCGAATTCAAATATGTAGCAGATTTGGCTTTTCTGTGGTTATTGAGAACTGTCAAATTATTCAACCCAGAATTAGCATTATTGAAGCTTCAATTCATATTATAGCGAAATGAGGAACTAGAAGGTTTTGATGTATCTACTCAAAAATGTGATGAAATCAGTTACTGAACACAGAAACTTGCTTTCTGTACCCATTTTTCAAAATACATTTTTGATAATTTTCTATGTTTCTACTTGGAACGTCGAATCTTCCAAAAATTTCAAACAAGCTTTGAGCTTGCGAGCTTGAAGATCTGCGTGCGTGCCTGTGAAACTTATGAATATAATTTTTCGAAGAAAGTTGTATAAGGATAAGAGCGGGCACTTTTTTGTATCCTGAAGTTTTGAAACGCGTTTTTTTGAAGCATTCATAACTTGTACATTCAAACTTATTGGTATTTTTTGAATTTTTACATCATTGTGTGAGTATTCATCCAATCCGTAAAAACTATGATGATTTGAATTGAAGCTGCAATGATGTTAATTTTGAATAGAATAATTTGACAGTTCCCAGTAACCACAGAAAAGCCAAATCTGCTTTTTGAATTCGAAAGTAAATGTGAATTTGGAGGAAAAACTCTAAAAAATCATATTCCGTTAGAGATATGCATATCATGTATTTGACAAAAAATGAAGTGAAATGAATGGTGATTACAATGATGAAAAAAAATTATATGCATTGCATTTGAAAAAATGAAGAAAAATCGATTTGAAATTCGTCATGTTGATAGTCTTTTTGTGGACACTCTGTATGCTGAAGATGCTTTATTATAGTTGGGTAGGATACTTTGAAGTCTTGTCTTTCAATACATATAAAACTATTATTGGTATGTGCAAGGGTTCGTGAAATATAATTGTATAACATAGCCTCTACAAGTTTCAGTTTTTTGTCAAAATGGCCAATATTTCGAAAACTGTCGAATAAAAATATGTGAAAAGTATACGGAAGCATGCAGGAAGTTTCAGAGAATTGAAAAACAGTATTGAATATAGGGTGTCCCATTTGAAAAAACAAAGTCACCCTGTATTCCTCTTTTGTAGGCCACCCTATATATTCGAAAATATTTTTAGGTTGTGCTCTTCTTGTAGTATATCAAGTCTGCATCAAAAAATTTTGCAGAACGTAGACCGTTACGCGTATATCGTCCGCTGCGGCACTAGTGGGACACCCTGTATATACGCAACGTTGTCGTTTCTACATAGAGATCGTAGTAATTACGTATTTATCAAAATGTTCATTCATTCGAAGAACACAACTGCTCACTCCGAACTCGGCACAAGTTACAAGCTTCGAAGCTTGAAGTTTCAGAGGGGTCTCCTCAGGATGAACAATATGTCATATCATCATCATCTACTCCCATAGAATAATATATCCATTATTCAACTGACTTTAAGCTGTAATATTTACAAACCAATTGCGTGAGTTATAATATCTCACGCCTATAACTCACTCTAATAAATATTTCGTATGAGAAACACTCACTCTGATACAAATAGCAAAAACGAAATTGCCTACGAAATGAATAAAAAGTCGGATTAATCGGGAGCTCTATTTCAGACATTAAGGTAACCTTCTCGCCATTCATTTCCACATTTCCTCTGATCTGAATATCCAGAAATTGCATTTGGAAAACGTGAAATTTTGACGTTTTCTACGCGATTCGATTCTCGACGACCACAGAGATCGAAACCTGTGTCACATTGGCACAACGTCTCTGAAATTATTTTAACTTTCACGAGTGCCAACCTGCGTCAGTTTTAAGTGAAGAAACTTGATAAACCTAAATCTTGGCTAACCAGGATACTTTATAAAAGTGAATGGAGTATACATGTAATATTATCCAGTTGTTAAGCCTATGGATTTTGCTTTGGATTTGTCTGTTTCATTTTATTTCTGACGTATAATCTTCAAGAAATAAAGGGTTTTCTAATGAAAGGTGTTATTTTGAATAGCATGCTATTTCTGTAGATGCCATTTTTCGACATTTGACAAGTAGAAACAAAGTCATCAATAAAAATGGAACCATACAAGCTTCAACACATTGAAATTATTGAAATTCACTATGGAAATCGTGAAAATTTGTCAAATTTTTCCGTAAATCTCAAATATTTTTGTGTCGTCGTGAAGCATCTTGTCGAACCGCAATACAGAAATTGGTGAACAAATTTGAGCTGTTTGGACAAATTAGTGATGGGACAAATAAAACCAGTGCACGTCGCTCAAGAACAGCCCAGAATATTGCTGCTGTAGCCCAAAGTGTTGAAGAAATCCCAGTTCTGTCCATTACTCGTCTTTATTCCGAATTAGGCATTCCACAAACGTCATTACTCCGGAATTGGATGGTATTGATCTGGAGAATGTATACTTTGAACAAGACGGCGCTACGTGCCAGACAAGCAACGAAACCATTGATCTTTTACGGAAAAATTTTCCGGACCGCGTTATCTGCCGAAGACAAGAAATATCGAAAATATATCCAAACAGTCAACAAGGCTGTTTAAATTCGTGTCCGAATATCTTCAGTGGTTTTGGGATTATTGAAAACAACAATTTTTGTTCAAACCCTGTATCTTGGAAATAAAAATAATTAGGACCCATGTCTGGAAAAATGTGTTTTCATTTTCATAGGCACTTTCTGTCCTATCAGTTTGTCACATCTTCTTAGGGACAGCTAGGAGCATAGAATGAATGGAGGGAAGGCTTCATACGCTCGGCAGATCATTTTGAACTTCCAATTTCGGCGGAAGTTAGAATTTCGTGTGACGCCCGATAGATAGCGCTGTGATCGCTAATAAGGCTATATGTCACATATATCTTGTTCTGTGGCGCTACAGTTGCAAAGAATATTATGTGGTTGTCATTTTTATTCATACATTTTCACGACCAACACCAAAGTGATTAAATAATAAAACTTTATGTTGTTGACTGAAAGGACTAAAGGAGGTCGAAACAAATTGTATTGAATTCGAATATTGTTTGAAGTAAGTTTCTATAATATACAAATTAAATCGGCTTCGATAAAAAAAATTTCTGCGGCTTCAACTATCTAATTCACCTGATGGTTTTGTTCATTTCAACGTGTGTTGCTAAGTATAATATTTTTAATTGATATTGTGTGATTTATTATGCTATGTACTATATAATTATTGAATGAAAAAACAAGGTGAAAAGTTTGAATTTTTATTGACAAGTATCAAAACTTATTGAACAATTTTAATATTATTTTAGCTCCAACTTGTTGGTACGAATGCAAAGATCATGAAGCAATAAAATATATCTATATACAGAAATTTATTTAGAAACATATTCATCCATTCATTTGAATTTTTTTCAATGAGATTCATAATCCCTGTTGTTTCTTCGATTTGAAGCTACACTTGCTTGAAGGTTGAGGACACTGAACGACCAGACTCAGAACGTTCAAGGGATGTCTTAACTCCACAGTTGCCGTAGAGGTTCCAGAAGAAGACCTGTACGTTACTTAAATAAAAGAATTTTCTTAAGTCTCACCCTTCAAAATAACACCAAATATTGATCATAACGATATTGTTGACATATCACCGCATTCTGATCAACTATTCATTATTTATGCGCAATTATATGGAAAGTCTGTGATCGGAATTAAATTTGTCAAAACGAATATTATTTCAAATATCGTTATAGCCATGTTGGAGCCACTAACGACGTTGGAGCCACTAACGACGTTGGCGCCATCTCGTGATCTTGCGGCGAACTGACAAGTGCGGACGTTTTTGGCAGTTCATTTTTGTAGCGGAGCCTTCCCTCCATTCATTCTATGCTCCTAGGGGACAGGGTGTCCCTAAGATATAGGTAGGTACATAGGCAGGGTGTATATAAACTAAGAAAGAATTCCTCCCCCTGAGCATCTAATAGTCATGTTTTGGATGCAAGTGTGGTGAAAATTTTCACCAGCACAGATATATCTCTCCCGTCCTCCAGACAACGAATCGAATTACCTGAAATCTGCACTGTATTCCACAACTGAATCTCCTAATTTCAAACACCAAGCTCCACCCTGTTTGAAAATTTGTTGCGATAAAACAGGTTCCAAAATTGGGTCCAATTCTTCTCCAATATTTTCCAGTAGGACCTTAAATATTTAAATACACTATATTCATGATTCATGAAAATCGTGAACGTGCTACATAAAATCTGGATGTCCCGAAACTATCTTTCCAAATTGATACAAACAGTTCTATTCGAAAAATTTCTGAGGAGAACTGATTCTCTATATTTTTTTTCAAAAGTGGCGAATAAGATGAAGAATGAATATTAAATTCAACCCGAATTAAATCCATGTATTTGCATACCTGTTTGAATCTGAAAAAAACCGCACGCAGCATATTTGCGATTTTTTAATATCAATACAAGAACATACAAAAAATTGTTTTCGAAAGAGAAAGAGAATTTCATAATCCAAAACAAGAATTGGACACAGTGAATCTCAATCGGTCATGAACTCAGGGATTGCAATTTACTATACAATCCAAGATTACAACGATCATATTATGATGGCTATTATTTATGCGGGTAAAGCTTAACAGATATTCCATTTTGTCCACGACTCTTGAATAATTCTTTTCGAAATAATCACAATCACAACGTTTCGAATTGAAACGTCGAATGTGTTTTCTAGGACTAATGGGTGGTTGCCAGATTTAACTTTGATAAGCCATAAATACAAAGTGATCCATAATGCTAGCTGAAACAGATTGATCATAAAATCTTCATTCAATAGTCGTGGACAAATAATAATAATGAAACACTGGGGGTAAAAACTCCATTGAATTATATTGTGATAAATTCAAAATTTTCGTCATTCATGATTTTTAAAATTTTTTCTCATCAATACCAATTATACATAAAATATTTACCGGTTGTCCAAACTGAATGGCATTTTCGAGAATTCTGACATAATCAGGTTGATTCAATCGAATGATTGCTAAATTATTTGCCTTTTCCATATTTTTAATCCATTTATTAGCTTGGCCTTGTGGGTCTATCATAAGTGCATAACGTCTTGCATTCCTGAACATACATAAACATTAGATTTATGCATAATATCACATTAATATTACATAAAAAGTATCTAGTTTCTGAAAACCAGAACAAGTAATGGGCGTGGAACCGAGAAGGGAAATGGAGTTCATAGAGGCTTTGCTACCTAGTAAGCAGCACGTTGCACAATGGATCTTTAGGTCAAGAAGGTTTAACTTAACCGTTTGACTTCGTGCGTCTGGCCGTAAACACCAAGGGACTTGAAATTTTCAGAGTAGGTTCGGATCTCGAATGCCTCTTTTCGGTTTTTTGATAGGCAAAATTCGACCAGGGGGTCCGTGAATATAACCGTTCGATTTTTTTCAGTAATTTCATATCTACCTATTCGATCGAGATGATCCTTGCACATGGATAGAGAAAGGTGCATTCGAACTACATGCAATTATTATGCATGTTAATTATGAAATTAAAGAGAGTTATTGAAACAAAATTCCAATATTTCTGTAATATCAGATACGGGATCATGGAGGATTTGAATGACTGCTGCTGTCAATTCTTTTTGACAGCTGTCAAAATTAATGCGAATCTACCGACAACATGTATCTACTGACAAAGTTGATGAAGGAGCGGTCAAAACCTCCTGACTTTACTTCAGTGAAATTCAAATGGTAATTAATGATGATCTGCTATATATAAAATCGCATTTTTTTCACTTCTTTGAGTTTCAGTGTATACATGCTGTTAGTGATACTCTGTTTTGGAAAGTAGTTCCATCAACGTTGCCAGGAGAAAATTCATATGATACAGGAATAAGAAGATCCGTTCTCGAAATCCAGAGATTAAAACAGATGTAAACGAAAAACTAAAACAATACGAAAAACTTTATATTAACCCTTCACGCATTCAGTAACAGGGTTCTGTCCAGATATCTTTAAAGATTAACTTGAATATACGAAAAATTTACTCACTTTATTATAATACCATTGTCAATACTGAAATTATCACTCGGTAAACCAAAAATATTCCATTGTCTTATTAGAACTGGCTCGCCCAAAACTGCGGTAAGTTGAAAATCTTTGCTCACTACAATACCTTGACCACTAAGGTTTGATACCCATCCACCTATCTGCTCCGTTCTAAACTGCAGAGTGAACGGTCCTAAGTAAGCTACTACTCCTGCCGCAACCAATATGTCTCCTGTAGGAAAAATGTGTCAAATGAAATATTTTGATTGCCTTCATTTCAGAGTAATGAGTGTCTCGCTAAGTCAATACAAGCTGCTTACTTTTCAATGCTCACAACATCCACAACCTACCTACATACTTCTCTACAAAATTCAAAACGAATTTCAATGACATAAATTCATCTGATGGAGGTAATGGTAAAGTAAGTGTCCCGAGATCCCTGACATACTTTATTTACATTCCCTCTGCTAACAATTAGATTTGGAGCAGGAAACAGATTTCTTTTTAACAATCTGTTCCTTGTCGCCTTTTCCTCACACGTGCCTCATGCCATGTATTGTTCGATTTGAGAAAACAGTATGTAATACTCTCTTTCAAAAGAATGTATATATATATATATATAATCAAATCACAAAGTTATCGGGTATGTGGTCAATTCTATCTCAAATCAAACAGCCAAAATGATTTGCGATTTTCTTTAATTCTCAATATTTCGTTGAACGTTGTCAACTTCCTCAGGAGAAACTGTAAAACATTAAATGCTGAACATGTGAAACAATACAATCGAAAACGGCATTACTTACAAGATGTACAAATCATTAGTTCTTTAAAATGCAGTTGAAATCATTATCTATAAATTTTTCGGAAATCAATACAGGCACATCATCAGACATCAACATTACGCCAAATTCAGGTGGAACAATTGAATAATTCTGCGCTGCACATACGTCGATCTCCCAGAAAACAAAAACAACGAAGCGCCTTCTACGGGTTAACAATTGAACTACTATAGAGTGTCTCACTGGATGTAGTGTCTCTCTTTACGAACATCCCGTTGGACCTCATAATGGATGTTCTACGAAAAAACTGGGACATAATAAAACTTCACACCACCTTGTCTGAGAAAAATTTCTTTGAGGTCGTCGAATTTATATTTGAGAACACATACTTTGTCTTTGACTGCAAGTTTTATAAACAAACATTCGGCACACCAATGGGCTCACCACTGAGTGCAATTCTAGCAACTATTATTTTAGATTATCTGTTAGACATGATTCTGCCTACAATTCAGTTCCATATACCCTTTTTTTACAAGTTTGTGGACGATTTGATATGCGCAATTCCAGCGGACAAAGAAACGTTTATTTTGGATACTTTCAACGGATTCAATGAAAACTTAAAATTCACGATGGAAATAGAAAAAGATAACAGCCTTCCCTTTTTAGACACTCGAGTAATTAGAGATGAAAATAATAAGATTATCCTGGACTGGTACCAAAAACCTTCCGCATCGGGCAGATACATAAATTTCCATTCCCACCACCCTTATAATCAGAAAATTAACATAATAAAAGAATTGAAAAATAGGGTATGTTATATCTCTGATGGAGCTTACCTGAGGAAGAATTTACGGAGTTTGTTTCAGATTTTTCTTAATAACGGATACCCAAAACACATCCTGAACAGATTAATACACAATAGAGAATCAGCATCGATACCACCCGAAAAACAAACAAACAGTTTTAAGTTCAGGAAGATTCCGTTCGTGAGAGATTTAACGCCCAATCTCACAAGAATCTTAGGTGAATTTGAGGATATTAAACTTGCCAAGTACAGTCTTACGAAGATAGGAGACCTTTTTTCAAGAACAAAAAATAAAACACCAATAGAACTGTGCACAGACTCAGTATATAGAATTTCATGTCAACATTGTAGTGGTTGTTACGTGGGCCAGACGCAACAATGGCTGAAACAAAGAATCACGCAACATAAAAGTGATTGTCGAATCGGAAGGAACTCTTGTGCGTTAGTTAGACATTGTCAGGAGACGGGACACAGTTTTGACTTTGAGTTTGAAAGGGTGAAAATATTAGAGAAAAATTCAAACTATAGAAATGGATTATTCCTTGAAATGGTTCAAATTAAAAAACAACAAAATACAGTAAACTTTAGATCAGATACAGACCAATTAAGTGTAATTTACAGCAATATTTTAGACACTCTATAGTAGTTCAATTGTTAACCCGTAGAAGGCGCTTCGTTGTTTTTGTTTTCTGGGAGATCGACGTATGTGCAGCGCAGAATTATTCAATTGTTCCACCTGAATTTGGCGTAATGTTGATGTCTGATGATGTGCCTGTATTGATTTCCGAAAAATTTATAGATAATGATTTCAACTGCATTTTAAAGAACTAATGATTTGTACATCTTGTAAGTAATGCCGTTTTCGATTGTATTGTTTCACATGTTCAGCATTTAATGTTTTACAGTTTCTCCTGAGGAAGTTGACAACGTTCAACGAAATATTGAGAATTAAAGAAAATCGCAAATCATTTTGGCTGTTTGATTTGAGATAGAATTGACCACATACCCGATAACTTTGTGATTTGATTAAATAATTCATGGTCGAGAATTTCTACAGTTTATATATACAGGGTGAGTCTTTGACTTGTACATATATTTTAACTGTAGATTCCTCTCATCAAACGAAACACTTTTTTCCCATACCATTTTTCAAAATTCGGTTTGGTTTGGGAGATACAGGGTGTCGAAAATCCACGAAAAAAACACTTTGCTGTTCATATCTTCGGAACCGTTATTTCAAATGAACTGAATTTTGGTTGATTCTTTACTCTATTCATTGTGCATATTCCTCAATCGAAACTTATTCAATATCTCTCCTAGTTCGAAAGTTACAGGGTGGTCGACTCATAAATTCATGCAAAAACACTATCAAATCACTTGAAAAGGATAAACGGTTCATATTTTCGAAAGAATCAACCATTTTAGAGAATAAAAGTATTCTTATATTTTTTCAATAAAACGCGTCGTTTTCGAGTTATTCCTAAATGTATACGAAGAAATTTGAGGAAAAAACCATGAATTTCATAAAAAATCTGAATGCTTCCCTGGATTACAAATCATCGAATACTGTTTCTTCTCTGGTCTCTTAACAAATTAACAATGTTGTCAATGTTTATCAACTGAATTCCGAGAAGCATGAAATTACACAGTTTATAAGCAAGTTTCTATTGAAAATTTGTTGATACCAGTCCTTCAGGAAAATATCTATCTTCTTAACAATATCCTCTTGGAATTTTTAATCGACCCTACACGGTTTTCACATCACATATCACAAGCATCACCTCACACCTGTTTGCTTTATTCTCTGCGAGTAAATAAATAAATGAATTGAATCCATGTAGAAAGGTTATCGCGTTTAAGCGTCGTTCATTTTATCACAGACTGGCTGGCCTGTGATAGTGTGATGAGACCAGAGACACAGAACAACGGCTTGTCTTGCGTGGCGGCTACATCGCAGTCGGCAGCGCACCACGACTGTAATTCAAATCGGCGAGAATCAGAACTACTCGTTTGGCATTTCCAAAGAGCAATGCGTAGAAGCCTTTAGCGAAAAGTAAACAAAACTAGTTCTTCCGTTAACGATAGGGGACGTTCTGCTTTCTTGAGTTCGCCTATACCATTTTTTACTGAGAAAATCAACACAATCTGGCATCGTCTTCTCTAGAATTCTGTGATCACACACAGAGGAGATGGATTAGGTTAGGTCATTGACCTCGAATCAGATGACTTATAATGGAGTTAAGATAGGTTAGTGAGAAACTTATTTTTATAAGATGGTTTCAGGGTATCAAGGCAAATATGAACAAATTATTAATGTTTACAAACTAATCTTCAGGATAATCGAAGAAGGAAATTATTTTGGTGTGAGAAATATGGCATTTCAATTGCAGAAATGATGGAACAAAACTTAGCGTTTTTGCTAGGAAATATCGTGTTTGTAACATTCTTATTCGAATAAGGTTAGTGCTTGAGTATTTTCTAAATGTATCACCCAGAATATCTAATAATCACATCAATTTCAATTGAATAATATGAACTTTGAGGTGTTTGTAGAGAATAATATCAGGGACGCATTTAGCACAATTTTTTTTTTCAAATGGCTATATCTCTTTAACCGAGCCGAATTCGGAAAAATGGAAAATGAAAAAAAGGTTTCTTTAGGCCTCAAGAATCTACAGTTAAAATATATGTACAAGTCAAAGACTCACCCTGTATATATATATATATATACTAAGAAGGTCTAATTCCATAACGCAAATGAGAGGTATGCCATCTATCCGTCCAGGACTACGAGAGGGAATTGTTGGTCTAATTCTTAACTAGATGTCGCCTTGACGTACACTGTACCTTAAGACTTTGTCTAGTTTTGTTCAAGAGGACCTTCGTTTCACTTCAATTTTCATCGTTGTAGGGTTATGTTGTCCTGAAGAGATCAAAACAAGATCGAAACCTAGGTCGACTTCTACCCACTTCGATGAGATTGGAACTTTCGCTGGTTCCTTGGATGATGATTTGTGGCAAGGTCGAGTCGGATCCATGGCGGTTGTTGATATTTTATATCAATGAACGCGGTGTATCTGATTAATGTGGATCCTCCAAAGGTGTTCTATACATTTAGAGCTCTTCTAACGATTAAAGTAGGCTGCTTTATTGGTTAGCAGACCGATTTAGGTAGAGGTGGGGAAGGTACCCAAAAATAAAACACGAAGTGAAAATCCGTTGAAAGGAAGAATCACTGAGCTGAATGTACGAAATTGATGAAAGAGTAATGAAATTAAAAAGCTGTCAAAGCAGAATGGTATCAAAAAAGAATATCACTTAATTGAGATCAGTTGTGCAACATACGAAAGGCCAAATATCAGGCTCATCGATGCTTGGAAAAATTTGTTGAAGTGAAAATAGGATTGAAAGACTATTCAAAAAATTTAGTGGACAGAATTTCTTCGAAAATTATGTTCAATAAATAATATCACTCCACATTTTTCTTAAAGGGCAAAGTTATAAAAGAACTAAATTTGGGAATAATTTACATCATCCAATAACCCTGTCCGAATGATGATTCAGATAGTTATAACGAAAAGTAGTTTGTAGCGAATATCCCTATTTTACCTGAATGAATAAAATATAAGAAGCTTAGCTATATTATGTCGATATGAATTTTATTCTTATACACTGTGTCCGTAAAGTATGGAACAAATTCATTTTTAGCTAAACAGGTCATTTTAAGAAATAATCCTGGAACACGTCGATTTTTGATGTTGATTTACCGTATTTTAAAATGATAATCTAATATACAGGGTGAATTACGTTCGAGTTATGACGTCACCGTTATTTTTTTTAAATGGAACACCCCCATTTTGTCTCAATCTTCGGATTACTCTAGCTGAGCTGATACAAAAATGTATCACATGTTGATTCCAATTGGTACAGGATGGACAAAAATACAATAGTTTTGTGTTCTTTTTTTTTCAATGTTCTATATAATGACGTTCGATCTGTCATAATGTCTTTGAATCAAGTATGAGTACAGTCTTTTATGGTCTCTCGAGATTTCTTATTGAAAAAATATCAATCATTTCGTAATTTCCCTGACACGAAAGATATCTTAAGTGATTCGACTCTTCAAAAAAACTGATAGAGGTGATATTGAGAATTACAGACCAATTTAGTTGGTATCTGGTTTTTCTAAATCTTTTGAAGAACATTGTTACTCTTAACTAAATTGAGATGAAAATGTGGCTTTGGCCACTTTTGCTGTAGAACCTAGAGAATTGAAGTAACTTCTATCTTACTTATATTGTAGTTTATTTTCACTCTAGGCGACTGACATGAAGATCCTAGTGCCATATCGGCGAGAATCAGAATTACTCTCTGAGGCGCTGGTCTCCCCGAACCGCGACCGACGACGGACGCGGGTCTACCACGTACAAATTTCATGGATAAGGTCGTATCCATGGTTTTCCAAATGTATCACTAGGAAGTTGTACGGGGCAGAAACGCGTCCGTCGTCGGTCGCGTTTCAGGGAGACTTGCGACTGAGCCATCCCGAAGAGGGATTCTTCAATGGTATTGATGTTGCATTCTGGTTGGTGAACACAAACCAGAGTCAAGGAAGCCAAAGACAAAATCAAGTTAGCGATGAACAGGCTCAACCCACTGAAAGGTAGAATCATCCACATGTCTGATGAAACGAAACTAAAAAATTCATTGAAGCCGTTGCTAGGCCCCAACTGACCTAAGGATCAGTGGCGTGAGGATTTGCGGCCAAAGAGTAATATGAAAAGGATACAAGCATCAGAACCAAAAAACCACCACAAGAAAGTGCGAGAATCAAAAATCAAGGAATAACACGGTTTGCAGGTAGATGCTCGAAACTGAGAAGAAGCAGGTCAGGTTTAGTGAGCAGTTGAGCTCAGGCGAGCCAGGACCTTCACACTGTTCTTCGGGAATAAAGGTTCGTCGACAGTCGTCACAGTCGAGCAACCTTGTCGCCAACAAGGCAGTTTGCGGCTGTTTGCCAACCATATTGCTTTTTTGTGAGTCCAATCACCAAGAGATTCAGGCAAAGAGATTGTTTCGGATATACACTGCGCAAAAAAATTAACGCACATTATGGAAATCTCAAATTTATTCTCAATGATTTTTATCAGAATTATGCATGCATATGTTACCCACTTTCAACGTTTTTCTTCAATACAGATGTTTTCTCCCAGCAGGAATAAAAAAAGATGATATTATCAGATTTCGAATGTATTGGCTCCATTCTGAAATCAGTTGTTCTCGATCAATTCTAGTGATCAATAGTTTTTCTTTCGTTTGATTTTCTACACTCGATCGCTATACAACGCGAAACACGCAATTTGACCCAAGAGGAATGTGCCCAAGCGGTAGATTTGCGAGAAGAAGCGTGGACATACACAAGAATTGCAGAAAGGTTTGGAGTTTCCCATACAAGTGTGTCCAGAATGTTGCAGCGATTCAGGTAGACAGGTATGAATGTCCGAAGACCAGGACAGGTTAGACCACGGGTAACAACTGCCATTCAAGAACTTACTTGAGAGTTTCTTCGTTGAGACAACGGTTTGCAACCGCTCGCCTCCTCCAAAATCAGCTTGAGCAAACTCATGAGGTGCAAATTAGCACTCAGACAATAAGAAATTGCCTCAGAGAATATGATTTAAGGCTTCGTGTCGCGGCAAGAGGCCCAGCTCTTACCCCAGCCCATCGAAGGGCGCGTTTGGATTTTGCGAGAGAGCATATCCATTTGGAAGAGGCCGATTGGGAAAGAGTTCTCTTCACAGATGAATCTAGATTCTGCCTCTACCATTATGATCGACGTTCCCTTGTATACAGACGTCCACATGAAAGATATGCTCAGTGCAATTTCCTGAATACTACTGGTTTCGGGGGAGGATCGATTATGGTATGGGGTGGAATATCTTTGACTGCTTGCACAGACCTAGTGGTCGTTGATAATGGAGCTATTAATGCTGATAAGTATATGAGGAACATTCTTGAAGAGCATGTAGTGCCATTTGCCCCATACATTGGTGAAAATTTCATTTTTATGGACGATAATGCCAGACCCCATCGTGCGCGCATCGTTCAGGAGTACATTGAAGAGGTTGAAGTCTCTCGAATGGAATGGCCAGAAAGAAGTCCAGATCTCAATCCGATTGAGCAGGTTTAAAACAAACTCAATAGAAGGCTGAGAAGTTCAGAAAATCATCCAGCAACTCTTAATGACTTAGGAATCCAACTCGGAGAAATCTGGGAAGGATTAGATCAGAACATTTTAAGATCACTCATTTTGAGTATGAACCGTCGTTGCCGAGCTGCAATTAACGCAAGGGGTGGAAATACCAAGTATTGAATCACTCATCAGCATTTCAGTATTTTGAAAATTGTTCATTTCTCTTCTTCCACATAAGATTCGGTGAAATCCTGAATTTTTCTTCCATTTAATGTGTTTTGTTTCGTTCAAAACCTTCCCCAGAGAAAGTAAAAAATAAGTTATAAAGTCAATGTAGAGTTAAATTTCATCAGTGTAGATGAAGTCGTTTGGCTTCGTTATTACTTCCCTTGGATTGAATGCTTTCGTTCTACAATGACTTACCCATCTTGCGTTTTGAATCTATTTAATCTACAATAATCGGTCTTCCAACAGAATGTACAAAAACATATTACCTACCGTCAAGTACAAGATCGATTTTTCTATCAACAAGAATTCGGCATTGCAATAGGATCTCCACTATATTCCTTATACTGAGCAACTAATACCAACCTGGAGTAAATACTTACCTATGGGTCATGTTATAAGAAGCAGTTTGGAGGTGGTAAAAAGCATATTCATTAAATAGATTACAGAAATGTTTTCGCTTGCTAAACCAAACAGCATTACAGATAGAAGATGGATGGGCTACCATATCACATAACTTATACAGGGTGGGACAGAAGAACCTATCCGATTTCAAATCCCTTTTTCTCAGAAGAGAGAGCAGGTAGAGTAGTGGGGTAAAAACCGTTAGAAAGCTGGTTTTATGCCATTTGTCAGTAGTCAACATGCCTTGGTCTGGTGAACATCGTGCTTTTGTTATTGAGCGGTTTATCGAATGCGGCGGTTCGATAATTGCTACACAACGTGCTTTTCGAATTCATTTCGGACTCGGGCGTCATGATCCTGTTCCACATCACGCTACGATTAAAGTGTGGGTGTCAAATTTTAGACAGACGAGTTCAGCATTGAAAAAGAAGTCGCCTGGACGTCCCAGGACAGCAACAGGACCTGAAAACGTGGCCAATGTGAGAGCCGCGATTGAACGTTCCCCGCGTCGTTCGGCGCGAAAACATTCGCTCGCTTTGGGGATTTCCAACCGCAGTATTCGGCGAATTTTGCACCGGGACCTCAAAATGCATCCCTACAAAATGGTTGTTGCACAGAAATTAAGTGAAAGGGATTCCTGTGGAAATGACGGTGAAAGTCATGGAAAGCTACCGCGAGCGCCTAAATAAGTGTATCCGCTCCCAAGGACGACATTTGAGTGATGTGCTTTTCAAAACTTAAATTTAAAAATGGCATAAAATTTGCGATATGTTAATAAAAAAAATTTTTTGACAAGCTGAGTGGTTTTAATTTTATAACGTTTTGAAATCGGATAGGTTTTTCTGCCCCACCCTGTAATACGACATTGGTTTGAATGCTGAAAATGGTGGCTCATTCAGGTTTAAATCTACGAAAAGCTGGTGCGAAAAACGAAAACTGTTTTAATCATATCTTAACAATACCAACCTGTTAAAACAAAATATTTTTCGCCTAAGGCTTTTGCTGTTTGAGACCATCTAGTTTTTTCTCCACCAAGTCCTCCAATGAGTTCTTCTGCCCTCTGCAATTTCAGCTGACACAAATTGACATCATCCGTCAATTTTTGCAGTTTCTCGGTTTCTAATTTCAGAGCTTCTTCTAATTTAGCGACACGTTCTCTTGCTTCGCGTAATAATTGCCTTTTAATTTCTAAGGAGGCCATAGCTTCATTGAATTCAGCTTCCGCAATAGCTAAAGCCTGTTTCTTTGGTGCAACGACTTTTGCCACTACATCGTACTTGGATATGGCAATAACCCATTTGCATAAACCTGTGTAGAAGAGTCAATTCATTTATTTTCCCATAATAATTATAAAACTATTTTCTTTCATCCATCCTTTTTCAATGCATATACCCCCAAAAATATCTCTCCCTTCCCCCCTCACTTTCATTTCGAGGTACAAGATGTACAAAATTATTGAAGAATCGTTTCGACATTCAATTGATGGAAACTCATCTTACTGGTTCAATAAATGAATGACTTTTTACTTGAAAATACATATACAGCAATCGTTTCGTTAACTTTAATACCATAACTGAAAGTTCTATTTTTGGACCGATCTTTTATTGAATTCATTTTCTATATGTCAAATACCGAAATAAAGAGGTTTATGGTACCTCACAAACATCCTCCACTTCACATATGAATAGTTGTGGAAAAATTGAGGAGTGATTACTTGTCAAAAAATCAGGTGGGTTTTTCATATACACTTTTGAAAAACAGTTTTTAATTTTCTTCTTGAAAATCGAAAACTGACTCGAATAAAAGGCAATCAAAAATTTTTTTTCTACAACCGGGCCTAAGTAACTACTGCTTTCCCGCATTGTTTTCGATTCGGTAAGTGTCACTTTCCTGCAGTAGTGCGGAAAAGTAAATATTTGTTGAATTTGTGAACAATTATACCTTTGATATGAAATCTCTTCTACTCACTTATATCTTTAGTGGGCATTTTTCTGCCTTCAATTTTGAGCTATGTGAATATTGAATATGAACCCCCCTTATTTTTTTATATAATATTGTAATTAGGACAATGTTCAAGTTTCCACAATACTTCCCAGGGTCAATGCTAAACGGGCACATAAATACAGTGAACTCTAGTACGAGTTCACTGCATAAATATAATAAATACGGATCTCTCTTTCTCTGGCTGAAAGAGGGAAAGAGAGAGAGATCCGTATTTATTATATTTATGTGCCTGTTTTCTCGCTCCTCTCCCGGATTGGTAATAACGAACGCAGTAAATATTTCATTCGGAGTGAAAGCACCATCTGTGGCTCGCCTGAAATGTCTTGCCATAAAAAGTAACACATTTTCTTGTCCAGGTAGATAGAAACATTTCTATGCAATATGTGACCAAGGTCAATTACTAAGGGCCGATTGCACCGTAGACAAAACTGTAGATTAAATCTTAAACCTCGATAAGTGTCTATGATAATCAATAGACACTAATCGAGATTTTGGATTTAATCTACAGTTTTGTCTACGGTGCAATCGGCCCTAAATGTCTAATGAAGTATCCATAGCGATGACAAACGGCAGTACTCTTTGGCGATGGGTAGAGTAGTCATGAATTGAGCTACATCCTGTCCGTACTGTTGCTGGCTACAATACCAACTTTTGCCATACCCTACCCTCTTTTGATTTTCTGTACTATATAAAGTCAAGTCAGTGTGTAGTCACGTATGTCACGACAAATCCTGACAGGTCAGAGCTCTGGGAACGTTGAACTTTTGCACACAAAGCATAATAATGTCCAAATAAATATACCATTATGCAATATGAGTACGAACTAGTTGGTTCAATCGAACGGACCGAAAACGTTCCAAGTGTAGACTGGGAATCGACTGGGGTACATAGTATAGTAGTATCCCGAATAGACGACGGATATTTCCTTGAAAGATCCAGAATAGAGGCTGGCCGCGGAACAAAGAGATAAAAAAAATGTCTATAAAATCTCAACTGACCTTCGGCTGCTGTTGAAGCAGTTTTCACTTTGTCTGGATCAAAATTTTCATCATTGAGAATGGTTTTATGTAATTTTTCCATGATTCTTGGAGCGATATTGTCTTTATCGAAATTAATGAGTCCGTCAAGAAACTTTATATCTCCAAGCACTCTCTTCGATGGTCCCCAGAAATCATCCATAGTTCCTAAACCGCTAGGAAGAGGTACTTTCTCCGGTTTCACATCCTGAAATGATGGGTTATATAAATATTCATTCATTTCATAACATAAATACAGAAACTGCATAGAAAAAATGTGCAAATAACTATTTGATCTACAGAAAATGAGAGTTGGACTATCTATCACTCCAAACTAGTAACAAAAGCCAGTCGGTTCCATTAGCACTTTTTGCTCCGTGTCGTTCGGCCACCCATTTCAGATCGAAAAGTGTCAGTTATATGTCGTTCGTGTCAGACGGATCTGTAATAAAAAATTCTGGTTCGACTCTCCCCGTACCGGAGTTGACAGGCCGAACGCACCTATTAACGGTTGTGGCCAATACAGACGAACAAGTGGACATAGTCATCGGAGGCGATATCTTGGATTTCGTCGTACTCTACATATACCTTGGACATAGAGTTGTAATAGGAGAGATAACTTGGAAGTAATAAAATGAATATCCTTTTTAAAATTAGGACTTGAACATTTTCTTTCCTGTAATATTTAACCGGTATTTTCCACTTCAACTTCTGAAATTTAATAGCGTTGTGTTAGAAAAATTATTGGATCGTTTATCAAGCCCACACAGGATGTTTGGCGAGACGTTAACGACCGAAATTGTTGATTTTCAGTTTAAGTTTATTTAGAGAACTAAATGATAAATTATAATTGTCCCACGAATTTGGTTGCAATTACTGCACACGATGACAGGATAAAATTCAACGAAGGCATTGTTGAGAATTGTCACGTAGCATTTCCCAAACCATTGCATGGGAAACTGCAATATCTCAAGAAGAAGGTGGGAAGCAGAAAAAAATCTTTAATTTGATTGGTTCATAAAAACAAAGATGGAAGAAGTTTTGGTTTGATTGGTTTTGAAGTACTGACGAAGGAAAAACCTTTAATTTAATTGGTTTCTAAAAGGAACAAAGAATAAGGTAGCCGGGAAAGTTTCGGACGAAAGTGAGTTCAGTTATTCGGGAGACGAAAACGGCAGTTACTGGTTGAACCTTAAACGGGATAGGTTGCCAGTGCTCGCGACTCTGGTTCGGGTACTAGGGTAGTACGGTTTCAGGTTAGGTACTTGAGTGTTAAGAAGTACGGTTTCAAAGTGGAAACGAAAACAATTAAGGTTGATTTTGAAGTCGAGGAGTAACTGCAGAAGTCTTAAACGGGAAGATTCTGAGTTGACTCATTTAATATGTGTTTGATTGTTTGATATGGTTTTAAGGAAGGTTTAAGAATTAATTTAGTTTCGTAGTTATTCGGAAGACGGCATTAGGGTAACTCATAGATCTTGGTTTCTTTTGAAGTTTTGGAAAATCAGTCTCAAACAGGGACATATAAAAAAGTGTTAAGTCGTAATTGGTAAAGTGTCTAAAATTACTTGGAATTATTTAGATTGCGTATCGTCGGTATATTCGGGAGTGAAGGTCAATTTGGCGAAAACGTGTGGGTGTCGTGTTTCGTATCTAATCTGTCTGTTTCAGGAAAGAAGCATCGTCGTAGAATTATCCTCCTAGGAGTCCTAGGTTCATCATTCTTGGGATCATTGGTACAGGAAAAAGGTCAGATAAATTGTTTATGCTTAGCTTATCTTGAGAATTAGTAGACAGCCGCATGCCCGCCCAAATTACATTTATAGTCCAGAGTCCCGAAATCTTCTACAAGTCATAGTTTCAAAATTTTTTTTTGTATCCTCGTTAAAGCGTATTATTATTTTTGTAATCACCCTTAAGTAGTCGAAGGTCTAAGTGGAGTTTTCTGTTGAGAAAACTCATGTTCATTTGAAAGATCACGAGGAAACGATTGTTGAGTTTCCCCTTGTAAAATTAAAGTTTAAGAAGGATTATTTTCCGTCATATCATTTGGGTATAGAAAATTTACCTTATACTGTAAATTCTTTCGAGATTGTTCATGATTATTATTTCTGGGGTCATTTTGACAAACCCTTTTCATTTTTGTTGATGATTTGAATTCATTTTTATATGATTTGGAATTCACACTGATGTTGGTTTAATTTCAATGAATAGATCTGCCTTTGTAATTTAAAGCTAATATAACAGTTTTACTTGATGGGATTATTTCCTTTCGAATTAAGAAATATCCGAACATTTGATAATTTGAATCATTTGATTTAAGTAACACATATAACTAACCAGTGTTTGGGTTTGATTTGAATTTAATATACGTCTTAAATTTAATCTAAAAGGTTTCATTTACCATCCCTCTCCCTAGAAAATGGGCCGATCCCACACTTTCTTCCGTCGGAAGAAAGAACTTCAAAATTTTAATTAACATCGTTTATTTTTTTTCTTTAAGTAATAACACCCTTGATTGGTGGAAAGCCGCTCTTCCGTCCAATCACGAAGAGGGTGCTTTTTACAGAGTTACTACAGCTTAAGAGAGGATGGATTAAGAAGTTTCGCGTCGAATTAGCATTTCATGGACAGCAGTCGGTTGAGAACTGAGCTAACATCGCAGTGAACACAGGATGCCTAATAGATGCCCATTGCAGGTCCATAATTGGTTCTCGTGGACGTGCACCCAAATAGAACGTGTAAAGGACGTCCATTCATGGAAAGACATCCAATGGATATCCATTGATGAATATCCAATTGACATTCCCCCATAAATATTGGAAATATTTTTCTACTCTAATTCCATATGGTCGTATGATGGAAATTCATCAATTTCTTGGCGACGTAGAATTTTTCAACCGACTACAACTTGATAAATGAATTCAAGCATTGCCATAATTCCAACCTTCGGTTAATTTTATCTGATGGTGTTCTATGTACGTTCACAAAGTATTCATTTAACTCACTAGCTACTTCCCCATCTTCATCGATATGTTCATTTTCCTGAATAATATGATATTTCCTAGGTCCACCCTTTTTCTATTAGGATCAGTTATCGAATTTATAGTCTGCCAAAGTTTTTTATAGTCTTTTTTTATCATTCCGAATCAATGTCATTATAATTGAGGAATTAATGTAATGTTTGTGTTAACTGATGCGACATAGCTACTTGTTCTTTGAAATAGTTTGTAAATGATCTTCATCTTCACTATAGTCTTGTCGTCATCTGGATTTTCCAATGAGTAAAGTCAGTTTTTTGCTCGACCAACATTCTTGTAATATCTTCCGGCAATATTTCATTGATATAATATGTTCCTTTATTGATTTGTTTATTCCGAATTTTTGAGTTTTATCATTGAGTTTAAATATACATAGAGACACAACGCAGTTCAACGATTTGATGCAAAAATTTTCGGCAGTTTCCTTGCCAATTTGCCAGCTTTAGTGGCGGCACATTGTAGCTACTAAATGAACTGTAATCTGCCGATCCATTCTATAACTATTTAATTACAGAAATCTGTAGAATATTCATTTTCCTCTAATTCTATGAATCGTAGGCAGGGTCGGATTCATCCAAATATATCTCCTTTACAAACGGTATGAATCAATAATGATGAATTAGTAGCCATGCATTTCTCCAAAGGAGTGATCTCAGGTAGGAAATGAGGGGTGAAAATGTACCATAAATAGTCTAGTCCAGGGGTCGGCAAACTGCGGCTCGCGAACCACTTGCGCCATGCGGTTCTTTATGGTCAATTCACAATGGACGTAACACGTAACTTCAGACAAAGAAATCCTTTGTCTAAAGTTACGTGTTACGTTCATTGTGAATCGACCATGAGTCTTTGGAGGTGAAGCTGCAGATCTTCTAGTCCATTCGCCAGTATTATTTATTTAATAATGACATGTTCAGGTTGTACAATTGAAGGTACAAACATATTTCAAGAGAAGAAGTCCCATAAATATGGGATCACAAACGTTTCGTATTGAGATACATGGAGTTGCAATTTGAATTTTCTTCAAGTTTTTTTTATCATAGAAGGTATCTGCATTTCACAAGATATTCAACTGAAATTTGGCATGGATATTACCATTTAGAGTTTACACCATGTGACATGCCAATTTCGATTGCAAATCTACACGTGATATTCTTTCTGGAACACTATCCTGTTTCCCTCCAGAATTTTTTTTTGTGATACACTGCAAGTTTGAAATTGTGAAAAGAAACTTTGTTGTTAGACTTAACTTTATGGTCTCTCAAAGTTTTATCGTATCTGCTACCGATTTAGAGAAAAACGGTTTTCTCGAAAACCTGACATTAGTCAGAGAGCCTGCCAGATCCCCAGACTTGAATAGTTCTGAATATACTAACCGAATTTTTATGAAAATATGGGTTTTTCTGAGGAATCGACCAGAATTTGTTTTCGAAATCGGTAAAACTACAAAAGACCATAAAGTTCAGTATAACAGCCGAGCTTCTTTCCACTATTTATCAAACTAACAGTGACTCCAGAAAGAAAGGTTTCGGAGGAAACCAGAGGATAGTATCCCGGTAGGTTTGCAATCGAAATTTGCATACCACAGGCAGATACCTAGGAGCATAGAATAAATGGAGGGAAGGCTTCATACGCTCGACAGATCATTTTGAACTTCCAATTTCGGCGGAGGTTAGAGTTTCGTGTGGCGCCCGATAGATAACGCTGTGATCGCAAATAGGGCTATATGTCACATAATATGTCTTGTTCTGTGGCGCTACAGTTGCAAAGAATATTATGTGGTTGTCATTTTTATTGATACATTTTTACGACCAACACCAAAGTGATTGAATAATAAAACTTTTTGTTGTTGACTAAAGGAGGTCGAAACAAATTGTATTGAATTCGAATATTGTTTGAAGTTACTATAATATACGAATTGAATCGGCTTCGATAAAAAACATTTCTGCGGCTTCAACTATCTAATTTACCTGTTGGTTTTGTTCATTTCAACGTTTGTTGCTAAGTATAATATTTTTAATTGATATAGTGCGATTTATTATGCTATGTACACACAAAAAACACTGTTAGTAGAAACAATGGCATAACCATTGAATCAATGATATACTGTATTCCCTATTCCTGAATGATTACTATATTTAATTCAATGCTTATCTTGTTCTTCCTATGCCAATGCTGCCTATTTTTGATTCAATTATAGGTCTCATTGATTTTATCTAAGCAGTGAAAGTATTCAATGAAATGCTATAATTGAGACAAGAAAAGCGTTAGTTAGTTTCAATGAAAGAATACAATTAAAACAAACCCAACTTTTTTTCTATCAATTAACTATAATATTTCAGGAAAATAAATATATTATTGAATAAGTATACATTTGGATTGTTTTAAATGTAGGATATATTTAAACTGAAACAAGATGTAATTTCTTGAAAGGTAGTTTACTATAAAAAGAATGAATGCTTGATTTCGATTTAAATAAAGTTCATATTGGGAAAAGAAACTACATCAATTGAATCAATATGATGCAGTCGTTAGAAATATTTTACTATATTTGAATTGAAAGTTTATTATTGTTAATTTAACTCTTTAATTTATTGATTGAATGATAAGATGTATCAAATAAAACTATTTTGAATGTTTCACATTTGTTTATTATTTTATCAACAAAATCATAAATGTTATCTCAAGAACACAATAACAATAAGTAAACAGTAACATATTCATAACAAAACAATAACTTATTTCCTCTAATTTGAACATAGTTATGGTACTGTGATAATAAGCGACAATATTGAATAGGGATCTTAAGGGATATTTTTCTTTTCGATTTTCTAAACCTCAAAAAACTACATAAGCAAAACCTTGTTTGAAAATAGAATGAATGTTAGAGACTTGATGAAATTTTTACTAACATCAAACTCTGTAAGAAGTGGATAACTGTGGGACATGAACTAATTATGATCAATACCCAGTAAAAATAACAAGTTACAATTTTACAAGTAAAGGTACTTGTAATGCACATTGAAAACAAGTGAATTTCACCAAATACCTACTGCTCCCACTTTTAGTTGGATTACAATTTTACGAATTAATTTAATCGGTATTGTCACCTTAGTTCATAGTTAGTTATTTTTATGGAGCGGATATTGGACAAAAAACTTACAACTCGTAGAATATTTGCCTGTTAACCTATAACTTGTTTTATGAAACAGGCCCAGGTATATCAAAAGCAACCACTAAGATTTGGTTCAATTTAATCTTGAAATTGGATGTCCCTCCTTCGAAAGCGATGGTGCACCAAATGTGAACTTAAGGGGTTGAAATAGCTAACATCCTAACAACTATCGGTAAAATAAGTACCATTATTAGATTGTCTTTCGTTTATGGCACACATTCACAATAAAACGGAAGGCTTTGAGACATTTTTATATGAATATGAAGTTACCCTGAAAATGTGGAATTAGAGATTCCATTCCCCACTTATTCAATAGCTACTCTTCCATTTTCAAACTCTTTCTTCGCAGTAACACACACGCAACACGCAACTAAATATCTACTAAATCAAAATCCTGTCGCGTCTTGTCTTGATGCAGTCGTCTTCGTAGCTTTATTTACTATTTTTGAATCAATCATAGGCTTCATTGGAATAAATCTAGTTATTGTTCTGTTACTATTTTTAGCTATTGAATTAAATTAATCAATTCATTCAAATATAGGTTGTATTCAAAGCGAATATAGTTCTTTTTTATTTCAATATTATTCTGATCGATTCATTCAAATAGAAGTCTTATTTAACGAATATGCAGTTCTTCCTTATTTCAATATTATTCTGACTATAATTGAATGGCAGCCGTATTATTCAATGAATTATCTGAATTTAATTACTCCAAAAATAATTTATTGATATAAGAAGAAGTTTTATTGGGCCAACTGAAACGATGTCAATAAAATATCTACTATTGCCGTTAGCACAGTCTTTTTTGTGTGTACCTACTATATAATTATATTGAATGAAAAAACAAGGTAAACAGTTTGAATTTTTATTGACATGTATCAAAACATATTGAACAATTTTATTATTACCTATTATAGCCAAAAAGGCCTCAGTGGGATCATGACGCATTCAAAATTTCTGAAGAAAGAATAATCACGCCTTCTGATTGACTTGAAATGACGTCCGGTTGTTCCATATGAAGAAATCGAAACAAATTCTTACTACATTAAAATTCGACAATTCCATCTCCGTTTTTTTCAGCTTCTAGAAGAAGACCTGTACGTTACTTAAATAAAAGAATTTTTTTAAGTCTCACCCTTCAAAATAACACCAATTATTATTCATAACAATATTGTTGACATATCACCGCATTCTAATCAATTATTTATGCGCAATTATATGGAAATTCTATGATCGGAAATAAATTTGTCAAAACGAATTTCATTTTGAATATGTATCGTTATAGCCATGCTGGAGCCACGAACGACGTTGGCGCCATCTCATAACCTTGCGGCGAACTGACAAGTGCGGACGTTTTTGGCAGTTCATTTTTGTAGCGGAGCCTTCCCTCCATTTATTCTATGCTTCTAGCAGATACTATGAGAAAGAAACTCCCTGTATTTCGAAAACGAAATTTTATGTTTCCGGACACATTTTTATGAGACTTTTTTACTTAAAATTATTCATGTTATCTCCCCTCTTCATTTCAACGTCCAGTTAAGAAAAGCACTCTGTGTTTGCCGATACTGTTTATTGGCGAGAAAAAAATTTGTGGCTCTTGAAAAATTTGGAAATTTTGTAAATTTTTGACTCTTCCGACTCAAAAGGTTGCAGTCCTCAAACAGGGAATTTCGGCGCGAAGTGTATTCTTATTGAATCTCTAATTGTTTTATATAGTCATTTTCAAAAACATTCTTTTGGATTTGTCCACATCACTTTCACATACACATATACATACTGTAAATTTTTTCATTCCGTTTTCATTGTAGCCCTTAACGAATTATTACTCCGAAACGTTGCTTTAGAGTCCAAAGAGTTTTATTCAGTTCCTTATTTTTTCATACATCAGTATTTTATATTCATGAAAGATCAGAAATAATTTTCGTTTTATTGCATCCAGAAAATCAGGTGATGAAATACTGAACATTCAATATTTCGTACGCCGGTCCTGATCGTCATCGCATTCGGCTTCGGAAAGAGTGCTTCATAGTTCAGCTACTTACCGCCAGATGCGGGAGAAAATTTTTTTGCTTCTCTGAAACACACTTATCCATCTATGAACCGGTGAAGGAACTACACTAAATTCAGCTTCAAATCGTTGAACCGGGATGTGTCTCTATGTATATTTAAACTCAATGGTTTTATTAATGAACGAGTTGGGCAGTGATATTAAGTGAAAAATGACTTCTACATGGTCAGTAAAGGCAACAAAGTGGAAATTTCAAATAAAAAACAGTTTGATCCAGTAGGCTATTGAGTTTTGAGAGTAAGCTTAACTAAAGAATGGTAATGTAAGAAGCATTATCAGCATCTATCAAAATCGGTATGGTATGAGCTAAGTCCTAATTCCAAAAGCTTATTGAGTTGATCACGCATCTAAGAATTGGAGTACCTATATGAATCAGCCGTTAGTGTTGCCAACAAATTCGAAATGGAGAATAATCGGCAGATTTAATTATCAGTTAAAGTACTACCTTCAAGATACAAACAGCTTCCATCACCAACTTGATACCCTTAGGCGGATTCTTCATAGTTTTGACTACACTTATGTCGGCCGGTGTTAAGGTATTCAAAGCTGCTAGAGCAGAATTAAGAATGGGCATCGCTTCAGCCAAATTAGCATCGCACTCGTCCTTTATGGCTTGAGCAGCTTTAGCCTGTTCGTTAGCAATAGCTTCTTCCGCCAAGACAACCTTTTCGACTTCTCCAGCTTCTGCTGTTTCTGCTTCTACCTTCTTAACCGTAACTTGCACAGCATTAGCAGCTACAACTAACTCAGGTTGAAGGGCCTCCAAAGCTGCTTGCATTACTGCAACTTCGGCACCAGCAGCATCCAACTTCTCAAGACCAACCTCATATCTGCTTTTCAGCGTCAACACTTCCCTGAAATTTATCATAAGATATTATCTAACAAATCATTATGTTGAAAATTCGACCAGCGAATCACTCCAAGATAGAGTCAGCTTTAAGAGTTGAAGGAATTTCGAATTGAGAAGCATCTCCTGGCAAATTTAATCTAAAACTGCATTTTCTATTGAAAAACTCACTTTCGTAATTTTTCACGTGATGACTTTTTTTTATCGAAGGTAAAGGACTTGATGTTACCATGTCATCAAGAGTGAAATGTTTCAACTATTTCACTGACATATCTGTTATCGGAATACTGAAGGAAAGGACCCCGCACACTTACTTAGGAAAAGCGGGTCGAGTGAATGTTTCCCATTTTTACATATTATATTTATATATGTTACGGGCAAAGTAATTATTTGGGTCAGTATTCATAATGCTTGGTTATTATGAAAAGTGATCATTAAAATTGGGCAATTTGATAAATTTGAATTACTTTACAATAATTTCTCACATTTCCCGGTCATTATAAATACCGCTATTATTTCTTTGGGCACTTTGATTAATTGACAGCAATGAGACAACCAAGGGCGTGTGGTGTGCTTTTGGATATTTTTGCAATTTTTGGTAAGCCCAGTATTTTGCAGAGTGATAATGGGAGAGAATTTGCTAACAGTACTGTTTGCGAACCATGTAGCATGTGGCCCGAGTTGAAAATGGTGCATGGTAAGCCCAGACACTCTCAACAGCAGGATTCCGTAGAACGTGCGAATCAGGACGTGGAAAATATGCTTTGTTCATGGCAATGTGCAAGATTGTCATCCAAGACAAAGTCCGTAAAAACGCATAGTGAGTGGCCTACATAACGGTGGATGCAAATCCGACAAGTGCAAGTATCCTAAAGAAAAAAAGCTATGTAACTCGAAATGTCACCAATGTGGAAGCTGCTCTAATAAATAGACCCTCTATGCATTGCTACATATTGACATTTTGTGTTAAGGTCGCCGTTTGATGCGCGTAGGACAAGTCGACCGATAGAGGCGCCACCGTGCATTTTACGGAATATCTCCATAGAACTTACATTATCTCTATGAGTTCTATGAATATCTCTCTAATTATGAATGAAATGTACAATGGCGCCTTCTATCCGAAACTCGCTGAACTATGAAATTAGTGAAAATGTGGGTAAAGCAGGAACTTTTTCCCGCGAAAATTTGAATTTGGCCATTCTCTGCCAATTCCGTATTTCAAGTTGTTTTTCTGAATGAAATTATCTGTAGATTCACTTTTAATCGGAAGTCGAACTATTTTCATGGGTCTTTCGTTTGAAATAAAACAGAAGCATGAGTTGGCTCATTTTCTTCTATTTTTCAAAGAAAAAAAAATGAACTGTTGAAATGCAATTAATCTCAATTATCTCATTAAGAACTCCAATCCTTTCTGAGTTCACCCACAAAATTTCAGTTCTCAAAGTGAAACCATTTTCAAATGCAACTTGATATAAAAACACACTACATTGAACGCCCACCTTAATATAAATTCGTAAATACGTACATATCTAATACATTATTTTTATTTGGACTTAATTTTTTGGTAATTATGCAGAACTAAAAGAACCGTTTTTGAGACGTGAAAAAATCAGTACTCACTAATTTTGGGTCCCAGAATACGAAAATGAAAACGAGAAGTCTGCAATTCTCTTAGTTTTTCCAAAAAAAATTCCCAAAGTTTCCGTTTGGAAGGTGAGGTTATATATAGTTCTAGCCAGTTTTATTGTGATTTCTCAATGAATACTCATTGGAAATGGTTTATTTAACAATCTCTGAGAGTTTCCAGCAAAATAAAGCTTTCATTTAGTCGAAATAGACGATTTTGTTCGTTGTTCACATTCGTTTGTGAGCGCCATATTTCGACCTTGAAACTGTCAATCGACGCGAATTCTGCAACGTTGCCAATGTTTCAAGCTCGTAATTAAGTTTACGTTGAGTTCGAGATAATGACGTATGTTCTCATTTCGCGTCCCTTTTTTGTTGAAACACTTGGCAAGAGTTAAGCTTACTTCCCTCCAATTCTTGTTGGCTGAATTTTGATATTTCCAATTTGAAATGGCGGGGCCCCGCTCATTGTTTTGTGTGTAAAATACACCAAGGCTCGGACCGCCTAAAAGCACATTATTGAAACGGCCTCAATCATATTTTCTTTTGCCAAATTTTGCTTCGTCAATTTCAACAATTTGCCCGGCGCGCGCCGGGCAAATTGTTGAAATTGACGAAGCAAAATTTGGCAAAAGAAAATATGATTGAGGCCGTTTCAGTAATGAGCGGTAATACACCAAGGTCCGGCCCCCCTAAACGCTCATTATTTGTATGTAATACACCAAACATGAAATTTTGCTTCGTCAATTTCAACAATTTGCGCGGCGCGCGCCGGGCAAATTGTTGAAATTGACGAAGCAAAATTTGGCAAAAGGAAAAAAAAACGACGCCGTTTCAATAATGAGCGTTCAGGGGGTCCGAGCCTTGGTGTATTACACACTCAGACCTTTGTCTAAGATTACACACAAAACAATGAGCGGGGCCCCGCCATTTCAAATTGGAAATAAAAAAAAATAGCCCAACAAGAATTGGAGGGAAGTAAGCTTAACTCTTTCTTGCCAAGTGTTTCAACAAAAAAGGGGCGCGAAATGAAAACATACGTCATTATCTCGAACTCTACGTAAATTTAACTACGAGCTCGAAACATTGGCAACGTTGCAGAATTCGCGTCGATTGACAGTTTCAAGGTCGAAATATGGCGCTCACAAACGAATGTAAACAACGAACAAAATCGTCGATTTCGACGAAATGAAAGCTTTATTTTGCTGAAAACTCTCAGAGATTGTTAAATAAACCATTTCCAATGAGTATTCATTGAGAAATCACAATAAAACTGGCTAGAACTATATATAACCTCACCTTCCAAACGGAAACTTTGGGAATTTTTTTTTGAAAAACTAAGAGGATTGCAGACTTCTCGTTTTCATTTTCGTATTCTGGGACCCAAAATAGTGAGTACTAATTTTTTCAATGCGCTCAACCAGTTCTTTTAGTTCTGCATAATTACCAATTTTTTTTGTACCTACTTATTTCATCGCTACCTGTTTGTTTGTAAGCATGTGAAATTTTATTCTTTATTATTTTTTGCTACTTTGTCAGTTAGGCATGTGAAAATTTGTTATTATTTATAAGAAATATGAATAAAAATGATTTTTAAAATGCCCACTTAACTTGAAGCATTATACATAATGACCGGGCAATGTAATATTTGCAACATACTTTATCATTTTGTCATATCCTTTTGGGCACTTTTTAAATTGCCCGGGCATTATAAACAATGCCCAATTATTTACATTGCCCGTAACATATAAACCCCTAAGAACAATATATCAGATTTTCACGAAGGTCTTACATCCGGTTTGTTCTATAGGGCGTTCCAAAATTGCAGCTATGGAAAAATGAATCTTTAAATTTTGATGATAATTCTTCTAATTTTCAAAATTTCATCATGATGCCTTGGGTTCTGAATAACAAGATATCACCGAATTATGTCCATCCTGTACATTCCTGAATAAAAACACCTTTGGACCGACCGTCAATACCTATCATAATAATAATACTGAATGAAAACCTTTATTCCTCAACAGTAACCTCACCTACAGATAAGTTTTAAAGAAAAATTGTATGAAATCCGAATTTGAACCTGATTAATTTTGCAACTGTTCTTTGTACATCAATGAAACTTCCTACAGAGGTGGACATACATCATGGTATCATATTTTGAAAAACTCAGGGTGATCCCAAAGTCACTAACAAAGTTACATTCAGTTACTTATATAGCTTCATGGAACAGCGTGTATAACGAAAATCAACGTGGTGGGCGGTGTTTGGATATCTGTGATATCTTGTTATTCAGAGCCCAAGGCATCATGATGAAATTCTGAAAATTAGAAGAATTATCATCAAAATTTAAAGATTCTTTTTTCCGTAGCTGCAATTTTGGAACGCCCTATAGAACAAACCGGATCTTCGTGAAAATCTGATATATTGTTCTTAAGGTTGATATGATATGAATATAATATGTAAAAATGGGGAAAATTCACTGGACCCGCTTTTTCTAAGAAAGTGTGCTGGGCAGTGGCGGTTTTATTTATCTACTGAGGGGGGGGCGAAGTGAAAAAATAAAAAAGCAACAGTTCGTCCGGTTTTTTTTTCAAGGGGACGACAATGATAATGCTCAAACAAAAATGCTGAATAAGGTGAATAAAAATATATAGGGTGTTTCACCATAAACTGGACAAACATATACAGGGTCTTTCACGAGGAACCTCACCCATATTTATACGGGAAACTACTTAACGTATTTTCATGAAATTCAGCACTTATAAGTATTTCACGATGCTGATGAAATCTAAAATATTTTCAAGGCATGAGCACCTCCGGTTTTTCCGGAAATGAAGTCAACTTTTCTGAGTTAATATCCACTTTAGGGCAAGGGTGTGATGCATACACTCACATTATTTTTTAACGTAGATTCAATATCTGCCATAAAAAAATGGGGTTCTAATATGAAAAAATTGATTTTTCACGATTTTGTCATCCCTAACTTTGAAAGCGATTTTTTCACCCCCTGTATCATGAATCGCGATTTCGATTTTTAAAGTGGATACATCAATCTTACATCTTGAAAAATCCCAAAAATGAAAATTTTTCATCCAAAAACCTCGAAGTTATTCTTGTTTCAGCGGAGCTCTATTTTCGATTTTTTTTTTCGAATTTTCCCATTTAGAGAGAATTTTCCAACCAAAACTGAAAAATGTTACATCAAAATAACTTGAAATTTTCTAAGGAATCTATTTCTGCAATAAAAAAATGGTGTTCTAATTTGAAAAACGGAAGTTGACGTCATTTCCGGAAAAACCGGAGGTGCTCATGCCTTGAAAATATTTTAGATTTCATCAGCATCGTGAAATACTTATAAGTGCTGAATTTCATGAAAATACGTTCAGTAGTTTCCCGTATAAATATGGGTGAGGTTCCTCGTGAAAGACCCTGTATAGCCGTGTAGACGACACCGAGGAAGTCATTTTTGCCTCATGACATATAACCCGTTTTCGACGCATAAGCGAGATACAGGGTGTTTAGTCAACTTTGAGCAATATTCTGATAACACAATATTCTGAAAGCACTATTTCCACGTACTAGATTTTCTAAGATTTTCCGTGAAAAAATTTTTTCAAAATTCGAACTCAACTTTTTTTCACATGTCTTCAGTGAAAAAACAATTTCGGCCGAAATTTTTGAAATTTTTCATGGTTGAACTAGCCTTCCAAAGATAACGCTCGGAGAACTTTCATAATTTTTATTCAACATGACAAATTTCAAGAATTTCGGCCGAAATTTTTTTTTTCACTGAAGACATGTAAAAAAAAAGTTGAGTTCAAATTTTGGAAAAATTTTTTCACGGAAAATCTCAGAAGATCTAGTACGTTGAAATAGTGCTTTCCAAATTGGCAACCGAGAAAAAAAATTCCAACTTTGCAGGCTTTCCGCCATTCTGAATTTTTTTTTTCAGAATTCTACACCACAATTGAATTGAGCCCTAAAAAATACTAAGATGTGACCAGAAACCGTTATTTCAAATGTCACGCATAACTCACCACAGTTATCAGAATATTGCTCAAAGTTGACATTAAACACCCTGTATCTCGCTTATGCGTCGAAAACGGGGTGTATGTCATAAGGCAAAAATGACTTCCTCGGTGTCATCTACACGGCTATATATGTTTGTCCAGTTCATGGTGAAACACCCTGTATATTGAAATAAAAAAGTCCATATGTTTCAAAATTAAATCAATATTTCTTCTGCGAATTGAGGCAAATATTTCTATAATATGATCTGGAGACACCGGTATGCCTCGATGGACATGCAACAGAGCCAAACCAGTCTGTTTTGCCCCATATTTGTGAGCGAAGCCATGTTTTAAGCCTACGCAGAGCGGAAAAACTGCGTTCAGCCGATGCAACGCTGACGGGTAATGTCGCAACAATTGTTCAAATTTGTCTTATATTTGGGAAAAGTAAATGATTACATTCTTCCAGTGCCTGCAATGCCCTTCTCGGAACTTCTAATCCTAAAACATGTCATGCCAGTCAGACCTATTTCATTCGATTATTATGTGAACCTAATAAGAATTAATTAAGCAGGAAGTCTAGGGGGGGGCGATCGCCCCTGTCGCCCCCCCCTGAAAACCGCCCCTGGTGCTGGGTCCTTTTCATTATTTAAGAATTGTAGCGATATCTTTGTACTTATACCACCATGAAAATAAATAAATGTTCACAGTATATAGTGAATGGTCGATGACACACCATCGCGAATTCTAAGGATATGTTATGAACCACCTTTACAATCTTGAAGCCTATTTCCCGCAATTGCATAAATTATTGAATCAAAATAAAGGGAGGGAATGACATCAAGATGTTCTCCGATTACGATTGAGAAAAAAAAAATCTTCACGTAAAAAATTTGGAATGTGAAAAATGAATTGGTAAGTACAGGGTGGGCAAAATTGGTGCTACATGAACTAAAACATATGATACATTTCTGAAACTGGAAAAAAATGGCGATTCTTTCTAAGTCATTTCAAACTACTGTTTCCATAAGAAAAAACACAACTTCATGTTATAACTCCGCAAATAAACCTCTTAGAAAAAATCAGAGTACGCCACTGGATAGAGACACATAATTCTATGATTCAGCCTACTTTATTACTCAATAATTTGAATTCCATATACAAACCATATTTTTCATAATATCTTATGGAATCTGGGGGCGATGTATAACATATGATACATTTCTGAAACGGAAAAAAAATGGCGATTCTTTCTAAGTCATTTCAAACTACTGTTTCCATAAGAAAAAACACAACTTTATGTTATAACTCAGCAAATGAACTTCTTAAAAAAAATCAGAGTACGCCACTGGATTGCTATAAAAAAAGTGCCTGTATAATGTTTTTATTTCAACGTCCTAGCATAAACAGAAACGGAGATAATGACCAAAGTTGAAATCGCCCAAATTTCAATTTTGGCCTATAACTCGGAAACAAAAGAAGATAGAGGAATGCAGTTGATGGCATTATCAGTTTCTCGAAAAAAGAGGATTATAAGGTGCTATTCATTTTTCTCTATCTCCTCGGGTTAAAAAGTTATAGTTCATGTAGCACCAATTTTGCCCACCCTGTACAGTTTTTGAATGGATAAAACTCTTAGTCGACATAAAAAATCATCATAACATTGGGCAGGCCACTATGGGAATGCGGATTGTATACAGGGTGTCTCATTTGAGAGTGTCTACCCTCAATAACTCAACAACGAATCAGAATTCGTGAAAACACTCAGACAGGTCGATTTTTGATGACAGGGGGACATGATCTGGGATACAAAGCTCGTTTCTAGAAGCAACCCCCCGGAGCAACTTCATCAGGAATTTGTATAGGGAAAGTAGGTAGTTTTGTAGCACAAATGTATGCATCGATTCAAATTTTTATGAACCTGCAGTTCATACATGTGCAAACATACTGCGAGTGAATATTCACTAAGTTGCAGGGTGTTTTTTGATGAAACTATGGTACCGATAAAACTGAATGTACTAATTGATTGTCTAATTTCTATTGAAACAAAAACATTTTCAACAAACAGTACTATAAGTAAAGGACCCTGCACAAATCAAATGGGAAATGGATCCCAGTCGAATTGGCTGAAATTTGGATGTTGCAGTTTATACATTTCTGATCTTCATGGGCCCGTGACCTAAAAATGGACAATTTTTTCGGTATCGAAGGTCGAAAGTTGCGACTAGTGCACGCAATCAAAAATGAATTCCCTTCTATTACTTTGGGCGACGGCATGCATACGTGTGCATGTAATTAAAATATGTATTTGAATGTGAATTACTGCAGGGTTTGAATTTTCTTTTTGTGTTCTGTGTCCGGCATTTAGCACTGTTTGAATCAGTATAGTTGAAGGGTAGCGAATAGCCTGATAACGTACGTAATAGATGGGAATTCATTTTTGATTCCGCACTAGTCGCAACTTTCGACCTTCGACACCAAAAAAACTGTCCATTTTTAGGTCTCGGGCCCATGGAGACTATTGATCAAAAATGTATAAACAACAACAAATCCAAATTTCAACCAAATCGACTGGGATCCATTTTTCATTAGATTTGTGCAGGGTCCTTTGGCGCGAAATAACATATTATTGTTACTGACCATAATTTCTGCTGTGATCTGAAAATTCAAATGCACGCTATACTATGGAGGAGTCATCTGAAGCTATGTACTTCGGTTTTGTTTATATATTTTCAATATGATATATTGTTTGATGTATGATCATTTGCGTTGAAAGTTGTCCTGTTCGGATTTTTTTTTGTTGCCATTGAAAGATGAAAAAATGATGCAAAAGTAACACTCCAAGAGCTTCCAAATACCTTTTTTTCAATAACTATTCTCTTGGGTTTCTAGTAGAAGATCAGCTCCCTAACAGCTGCCCCTTTTTGTCGCTTCTTGAGTTATTAGCTATGAAATTGATACCTGTACTCGAAAGGGATGATAGTAATTCTTTTAAATTGGGTCAGGTTCTCAAGAGAAAACTCTGAAAATGTCTAGGATGGACTTGGTAGTTCTCATTTTCGAGAAAATGTAATCGAGTCAAGACCAATCAACACATATTTCATCGTCTTTCGATTTCATCTGACCCGATTATAACAAGTCATACATGGATTACTTCTCAAAAGAAAAAAGGAAACAATTGCAGCGGAAGTTTTGGATATGCTACTGCCCGAGCTCCAGAATGAATAGCTAGCTCTGTCGATATAGTGCATCATCCTCAAATTCAGAAGATGAAGGAAATTGGGAAGTATAAGATTTATTGACTGAAAAATTGTATGGAGTATTTTCAACTGACTGGTGTTTTTTTATATAATTATGTTGATATGTTTCCATAATAGTCAATACATCGTTTCGTCATCAATTCAATGCATTCTGGCACTTTGATTTGAATGATATATTCGATATCACATTCGGATGGTTTCTGCCCCACTGTGCGGCGGCAGGAAAAGTGTTGTTATGCAAAGGATTAATTTTGCAAGACAACCGTAACTAAGCAAATGTTACATTTTTCACTCAATTATAACGATCGTAAATGTAAATCCAAAAGTGGATATTCAGATTTCCATGAATTTCAAAATGTTCGAAAATAAAATAACATATTTCATTCGAAAGAGAAGTGACTTATCATGGCTCGCTTTCAAAATCAAGCTCGCCGTGAAAAATGACACTTCTCCTCCTCATGAAATCCTTATCCTTCTAAACGAGGTTTCACGAAAACAAGAAAAGGAGAAAAATACCTGTTCAGTCGACATCGGTTCTCAGACGAAAGACTGTTCTAACTGGCTGAAGGAAACAGCAAGCAGGAGACACACTTGTCGAAAAAGTGAACAAAAAGCTCTACATTCCTTAACAGGATGCTTCAAGGAAAATATAAGTTTGGGAGATATCGTTAAATAATTCTCCCAAACTCATAGTTTTCCATTATGTTCAGTTTGTTTTTCTATGTGATACATAATGAATTTTCGAGATTCGTATTTTTTGTTAAATTCAAACACCCCAAGTAGGTCCCATTTAAGAAATGGTTGCGGCCATTTTTTTCTCTTCAGTATATAATCTATTCTAAATATTTTTATTCCTTCATCCTGATAAATTAATAACCTAAAAGCATTTACTCTGGGATAATTGGTACCCGACATCTGTCATTATTTGGTGACATTGGTTCCACACTTGGTAGGTTTGGTTTGGCATCCTTTTCGGACCATCGCGACGGTCTGTGCGGGGTGATTCCATTTTAACGTATCGAGCCCTACACGGGCTCTTCGTTGAATATACGTTTGAATATACACTCACTGTCTTTTTCGGCCTAGGAATGTTTTGAAAGTACTGATCATTTCCAGATAAGATGTAGGAGTGACATAATTATGGCGCCTTAGTCTCACATAAAATTCTTCAGATAAGGTTTGGGTGGAAGTGTGGAATAATTGACACATATCTATGCACACTATCCTTTCTCGATCTGTCAATTCGATTTCTCCTAAAAATTGGGTTGCTACTGCCAATAAAGCATCTTCTGGCCAGGACTGGAAAAACATGAACATTATTAGTAATGATAATAATAACGAATCGCCTTTAATTTGCATTCGGTGAATGTATATATACAACATAATACAGCCAATACAGGTCATTCTTTCTTAGCCCAACACAAATATTATAAGGAGTATGTTATCGTTATCAAGAATAACGAGGAAATCTGAAAATTTTCAAATTTTTCAAAGATCATACTCAATAACTGATCATATGAGTTCACTGATGTTCCGAAGCTTTCGGAAAGCTCTCCGAAGATATTTGAGCTTCCAGGCAATGATCCGGAATGATCAGAAAGAGAGAGAATTATTTAACTATTATTGAAGCTATTTCATAATGTTTTCATTCTGATTGTGGTGAAGAATTCTACAGGCATTCACATGAACATGCAAAATTCCGATTCGAATTTTCATCAAAAACTTTCTGGTTTCGAATGTATTTTTTATCCAATTGTGACGGTTGGAAATTGATTATTGCTCAGTTTTCATGTCGTGTAAAAAAGTACCAAAGTACACATATTATGGTTTGAGCCCGATGGACCGATATACTTCAAGAAGTGGTAAATGCGTATAATAATAAAAGACATCGAACTATTGGCATGAAGCCGCGGGATGTTAATACGAAGAACGAAAGTGCCATATATAAATATGCATACAGTCATGTAAAAATAGCTGGACCTCATAAATTCACGAAGGGCGATGTTGTACGTATAAGTAAATATAGGCACGTTTTCACAAAAGGGTATCTTCCTCAATGGACTACTGAATTATTTAAAATCACAAAAGTTCAACTAACCAGCCCTGTGAGTTACCTGCTTGAAGATTCCACCGGTAGACCAATAATTGGCGCTTTCTATCAAGAAGAATTACAAAAGACAAAACAACCAGATGTTTTTTTGGTTGAAAAAGTATTGCGCAGACGTGGAGACAAGGTCTTGGTGCGATGGCTTGGTATGAATAAAGAGCACGATTCCTGGATTCAGTCTACGAACAAACTTTGAGCAAACATGCAATCATCACAAAATAGCATATCAGAAGTTGAAGATGATTTTTCCCCATGTAGTACATCATCGCTAGACGAAAATGTTTATGATGCAGAATTGAACCGTGTGTTAGAAAAATATGATGCAGCTGTGAAAAACGAATTGCACTATCTGTTGAACAAACAATTTCATCTAGAAATAGAATGTGGACCTGCTTCTCTATACATTGATTGCGGTATAAGTCCAGCACGAAATTTTGTCCCTGCTGTCAAGCTTAGCTGCAATGAGTGTGTGATATCCTTTGACGAATATCAATGAAATACGTTTATCGCACAAATTAAAAATGGTGATAATAAGGATTGTGGAGCTGAAGTTATAAGAATCTCAGATGAAAGTATGATTACAAGCGTAGCCAAATTGGGAAACTGCATGTATTTCAGTGAGGATGACTTGATCAAAATAATTCGTTTGAATCAACTACTAATTTCCAATCGTCTAGAGATGTTGAAAAATCTACGAATATCTTTTTATTATTACAAGTTCCTGGACATCATCAAAGATTTGGTTCGGAACACCAGCAAAAATGACAACAACCAAAATTCTGTTGAAGATTTTATAAATGCTTTTTGTAGAATTAACACATCTGTTGAAAGTTATGTAATCTTAGAATATATGTACTTCTATGAGAATAAGGTATTGAATGATGTAGATTATAATCATTTTTCTTTAAACCAATAAAACCACATGTTCTTAAAATCGATTGTTTATTCATTTTATTATTTTTTTTGTACAAATACAAGCTTGACTTAAGCATCAGCAGTAAACTTCTCTACTCCAATAACGGAATGAAAAACATGAATCATAAAACAAACAGTTAATGAATAATTATTTCGAACGATGCAGCTGGCAGGCTTTTCCCAATGTCCTTCTCTCCCCGATATACTAGAGAATATTTTCCTGTGGACAACTTCTCTGTATGCTGCCTGTAAACTTCCGTGAGTCTTTTTGGTAGAAAAGTTACGAAATCCTCGCATTCTACAAGCACACATTCCCCAAAGTTCGATTTGACAAGTCTACACACCATAATCTTGTATGAATAATCTTTCTCCAGCTCTCCGAGTCTCTTGGCCGGCTTTCTATCAGCAATCAGAGATGCAGCATTAATTTTTGTAAGAAAATCCATTACTGAAACAAGTCGAAATAGGGAAAAATTAAAAAAACATTCATAAGACAAAAGATGTGCAAAAACTTACTGTTTCTCTGATGTATGGATATGTTGATGATGTGTGCGTAACAAAATTGTTTCGTTCGATACTTTTGCGACTTTTGTAGGAGCGTAATCTCGTGTATAAAACCAAAACGTAGAATGATTGAAAATACTCCCTGTTGAAATATTTATAGTTTTTCTTCGAGGGTCTAAACTAGCAAGTTTTTTTTCTCATGGGAATTCAGTCAGATAAAGTACCATAACATTATTGGAGAAAGCCCAAAAAACGCATCTTTCCTTTCAACAAAACGTGTCTTAGTCGATGTCCCTGGGGATTAACTTGCAACAGGTGATTTAATTATGTCCCCCACAAACAAAACTATTAATATACCGGGATAGCCGGGATGGCTGAATGTACACGAATATCGTCTTTCCTAACGTGTCTAATCCATGTTCCTAGAATTTTAACCTATGCCCCAAACAAAACTATTAATATATTGTAAGTCGAAATAGCCGAGTGGTCTAAATCAACTACTTTTGATTCATATGCTTGGAAACGCGGGTTCAAATCCCAGCGACGTTTTTTTCATAACCCGCAATCCCTTCATTGAGTTGCATCTCGAAGATCTAGGTGGCGCTGACATCGTAAAGATCCCTACAAAAGTCATGGCGTCTTCGAAGTTCAAACTCTAGATGTCGTTGAACAAACTGTCATGGCGTCTTCATCGTAAAGCCCCCTTCAAACATAACCACACAACATGCGCACAAAGCGCATCCACCATAAATAAATCAACCTATCATTCCGCCACCATCTAAACCAAATGTGAGGTTAGATCATAGTCTGATCGGGAACCCGTGTTGACATAACTACTTGAATTACAATTTCCATTTTCTGAAATTCAAATTTGCTTTTCTGAATTACATTTTACGTTTTCTGAATTAAAATTGGAAAAGGTGTAGATCGAAAAAATAGCTATGCAAATCCTCCAAGAAATCTTTGAGGTCAGAATTTGGTGATCTATAACAAGCTGACAGGCCATATGCTTCACCATTAACTTCCAAAATACAGGGTGTCCCACGGTCGAGTGCCTATTAGACGTTTCTGGAGAACTGGCCTTATTTGAAATCTGAAAATTAGGATTATGATATTGTTGGAAATTCTCTACAGACCTAAAATATTTTTGGAGCCTGAGCACTTCCGGTTATACCAGGAGTGGAAATAAATTTGTTCAAAAAATATTTTTTTCAATATTTTCATTTCTGTTATGATTGAGTATTCAATGCTGAATACATTTCTGTTGAAACCATTGTATTCATTCGAATAGTTTTCGAAATATCGAAAAAAAAACCTAAAAAAATGTCAAATATTCATAGTCAGTGTTATGTCCATTATTCCTATTCTGAACATCCCGAGTGTAAACCGTTCTCACAACGTCAAAGTAGAAGAATGTTGAAAGGTCAACCATCTTTTGAATTTCATAAATATCATCACAGGGTGTTTCAAATTTCGTGTCGAAAACTCTGATCGAAAATTGTCCATAACTTCTGTTTTTAAAATTAGAACTCTATTTTTTTATGATTGCGTTGGATTCTGCGAAGAAAAATAATGATAGCACTCTCAGATGCTTTTTTTGCTAAAATCAGTAATTTCCGAGTTATTTGAGCTTTTCTGGATTTATATTGTACGTAGAGTCAAATTCATCGAATCTGAAGTGATTCGATGAATATTCCTATAAAACCATAGTTACAACTAATAATTAGACCTGTCACCTCTGAATTATTAATGGGATCATTTATCTTCTATGGTCACAGAATATTCTCATGCCAACATATTCGATGACTATTCTTATGAAACCATAGTAACCATTGAAGTATTATCAATGGGATATATTGGGATAATTTATCTTCTATGGTCACAGAATATTCTCATACGAAGGATAAGATGAATTTGACTCTACGTACAACATGAATCCAGAAAAGCTCAAATATCTCGGGGATTACTCAATTTAGGAGCAAGAACATCTGAGAGTGCTATCACTATTTTTCTTCGCAGAATCCAATGCAGTCATAAAAAATAGGGTTCTAATTTGAAAAACAGAAGTTATGGCCAATTTTCGATCACAGTTTTCGACACAAAATTTGAAACACCCTGTGATGATATTTATGAAATTCAAAAGATGCATGACCTTTCTACATTCTTCTACTTTGACGTTGTGAGAACGGTTTACACTCAGGATGTTCAGAATAGGAATAATAGACATAACACTGACTATGAATATTTGACATTTTTTTAGGTTTTTTTTCGATATTTCGAAAACTATTCGAATGAATACAATGGTTCCAACAGAAATGTATTCAGCATTGAATACTCAATCATATCAGAAACGAAAATATTGAAAAATAAATTTTTTGAACAAATTTATTTCCACTCCTGGTATAACCGGAAGTGCTCAAGCTCCAAAAATATTTTCGGTCCGTAGAGAATTCCGAACAATATCATAATCCCAATTTTCAGATTTCAAATATGTCCAGTTCTCCAGAAACGTCTAATAGGCACTCGACCGTGGGACACCCTGTATATCTCAAAATATTAGCTTCTAGTGTTATATGATTTCTACATTTAGCATTCATTGTATCCCTCACATATAAGATTAGTCCATCATTTTTATTTCTCAGAGATTCATTATAAAAACTGTTAAAGCCCCGCATTTTGTAATTATTTAAGTTATCCACTTTGAAGGTTTCAGACAACACAACAACATCAACATTATCTAATTCTATCTGATCCAAATACACCGCACCAATTCCTCAGAGTTTTTACGAACACTGCGAATATTGAAGTGTAAAACATTGAAATTTTCTTGTTGTGAAAAGTACTTTACCCTCAGAATTTCATCAAAAATCTCGGTATCCAGACCACCATACCCATCCACCTCATCGAAATAGTCCAGTGACATAAATACAGATGACAAATGTACTCGATCGAATCAACTCCGTAACATAAAATTAATAAAAATTCGATAAGAGAGAAAGAAACAACTAGGATCATTACCAACAAAATCTACAATTGTATGAGAAATGACACAATATTGTTTTCGATTTTTATTTAGGCAAAAGTAGCTGCAGATCCTCAATGTTTTTAATCTTCCTGATTCCCTTGTCCATTCTCAAAAATATATCACCGAAATGGGCAAAAACCAACTTTCTATCATATGTCTTGGTAACTTCCTTATAAATGTGAATTTGTTTCCTCTGTAAGTTCTCAGAAACTCCAATCCCAGTTCCCTTCAGTAATTTGCAATTTTTCAAAGCCATGATTTTATGCTGGTATTTCTCAAACTTGACAATGATTGGTCTAGTTCTGTCTTTTTTTCCGCCTATTCTGTAGGCCTTGATTATATCTTCCTTCCCTATATTAAGTTTCATTTTAGTATTGAATAAATTAATAATCCTCTCTGGCATTTTCTCTCCAGTCTCCTCATTCAAATTGTGAACACAGATGTTATTTCTATTGCCAGCCTGTTCCTGTTGTAAATTATCGATTCGATTTTCCAATTGATGGATTAATATTTCTTGTTTATTTATGGTGTCCTGTTGTAAATTATCGATTCGATTTTCCAATTGATGGATTAAAATTTCTTGTTTATTTATGGTGTCCTGTTGTAAATTATCAATTCGATTTTCCAATTGTTGGATCGATGTTTCTTGTTTATTTATGGTGTCCTGTAAGGCTTGAAACTTGTGTGTGAACTTCGACAACAATTCATCTATAAATTCGTCGTCATTGAGAAGTTCTTTCAATACTTCTTTCATGGTTGTTTTCATATCACCAGTGATTTTTGGACCCATTTTTATGAATTAGAAATAATATGTTTTGTTAAAGTAACTTATTTTCAAATATCTCTACTCAGTTTCTAGGTTATACGTTTTGAAGCACGGAGCGTAAATGAACACGACTACTCGTCACGCGCCATATGCGATGAATTCTTATCATATTTGTTGTATAAACTCGCCTTATAGTAAAACCTACAGAATTGTGCCTGCAGAAAACAGGATGAAAATTGATAAAGGTTTTTAGGTACTCACTTGGAACCAGTCGATAGTACAGCAATTAACAAGAGCTGGAAACTTCCGTAATCTCACTCGGAAGTTTTCACCGATGGGACTCATGGTGAGAACAACATGTAATTGTTCCCTCACAATTGTTACGAAGAAATTGAATAAAGCTACTGGACTTCCATCAGTTTGTACTGACTTATCCCTCTGTCTATCCAGCTGTCGCATTTTCTCGCAAATTTCGATTTTCTCCTCAGGTGTAAATAAATTTGGAACTTCACCGGTGTTCAACAAATTGCTCAAATCTTCAAGAAAGTTTTCTTCTTTAATTTGCGTGTCATTGAAGAGGAATACTCCATGTAGGTCTGTAGCACTAACTTTCCTTAAAATACCTGAAAGAGAATTAAAAAAATCAAAGCTTTATTCTTTATCTATGCACTCTTGTTCCTGGGTGGAAAAATCGTGGCCAAGCTCAATTCTGTCCATGATTACTATCGTGAACACGACTTTTTTAGGAACAAAAGACCTTAAGTTTTAGTGTTTACTGGAGGACCAAATGCGCTGTTTATTGAGCTCTCACGAATTTTCAATGATTGCTGTACATTTGTAAAACAATTCCAGTTTTTTGGGTAGGTTTCGCGAAGAATTATGGACGGAAAATTTACCGATTTTCTTACCTTTCAGGTCATCTCGCCACTCATTAGATCCGTATAGCCTAGTTATTTCAACTTGGAATAAATCATATTCGGAAATGTGAGCAGCAAGTCTTGTTAGCGATTGTCTCCCAGATCCACCAACGCCCACGCACATCCCGTGACTTCTGGGTTGCTTCAAAATTCGACATATTTTGGACAAATGCTCTATGGCAAACCTAGAACGACATTTCTATAATGAAAAACCAACAATTGTTTTTCTGAAACTGCAACTGCGACAGGTAGGTAACCGTCTTGAAGAATATCATTTGACTATACGAAGGTAAGGCAACTTCGTAACAGCAGGACTGTTGATAGATAGTTAAGGAAGCAAAGTTCATGACAGCATATAAGCATACAGGGTGTACCTGAACTGGAGGTAAGAAAGTTCAGGGGAGATTCCTTGCATAATTTTAAGGAGAAAAGTCCCATAAACATGTGACTGCAAAATTTCGTTTTCGAGATACAGGGTGTTGGGGTTTGAAATTTTTTTATGTTTTTTCTCACATTATCTGCATTTCATAAGATATTCAACAGAAATTTGGCATACATATACCGCGTTCGGTATTACCAATCCGGAGTGGAGCGAGAGAAAACGGACACCGAACATCTAATAAATACGGATCTCTCTCTCTCTCCTCTCTTTCAGCCAGAGAGAGATCCGAATTATTAGATGTTCTGTGTCCGTTTTCTCTTCGAATGCGGTGATATAACAATTTAGAGTTTACACCTTATACCATGCCAATTTCGACTGCAAATTTACAAGGTGATATTTTTTCTGGAACACTGTCCCCATCAGAACTATTTTTCGGTGAGCCGCCGGTGGTTTGAAAAACATGTTTGTTGTTATGTATATTGAACTAAAATATGGTCTCATGTAGTTTTGCCGTATCTGCTACCAATTTTGAGAAAAAAATTTGAACGATTGTCTGTTAATCCTCAGGGAAATCGAAATTTGCATAAAAATCCAGGTAGGTAGTCTTTTTGAAGGCGAGTTTATACAGCAACTGAAATAAAATAAGAACTAAAATAAAATAAAATAAGAATGTTCACTTGATGCATTTCAATGGAAGCGTTTATACAGGAAATAAGCTAAAATAAGGAATAAGAATAAGAGATGGTCAACTTTAATCATTTTCGCTCACTCTATTTGGAAAATGATAGTGCGCATGACCCAAATCTGAAATACATAAATAAATCTGAAATAGCTGAGGAAAGGCTGATACCTGCTCGATCAAAATGCCATCATCCATTTTACTAATGATATTTTCTAATGATATTTTCTATAGTGATTCTAATGGGAAATTAAATTTTGAAAAATATAAATGAAATGACAACTAAAATAGCGAGGTTGAGGTTATGTACTGTACTTACATAGAACTAAATTTTCTAAACTTGCACAAAACACAGAAGTCATTGTCGAAAAATCTGCGATTTGATTGGTTCATTCTTATTTCTTATTTCATTCTAGTGATCTCTATAAACCTATGTTGTCTGCTCTTATTTCTTATTTTATTTTATTTCTGTTCTTATTTTATTTTAGTTGCTGTATAAACTCGCCTTGAGTCTTGAGATCTGTCAAGCCATGACTAAAGTCCACCCCGTCCAATGCATATATTTTTATGATTTTCGTTCAAATACTCCCAAGAACCTACCCCTGGCACACCTTGTATCTCTTAAAATTATTTAAGGAATATCCCTTCTTCGTTTGTTCCTTCAATTTAGGAACAACCTGTATATACCACATTCCAAAAATCCCTGTAAAAAAAGTAATTTTAAAATTTTATGACGATCTTTTCTTGAATATTTCGATGCCCGATATATTTGAAATGAAGCGTTTGTGGATTTATGTTGATATTGAATTTCTTTCTTATAAAAAGTTTTTCCATTGACTGTTGAAGTCCTACTAGGACAAGATGGACTGTAAAGTATGCATTTTTCAACATCTCACCTGAAAAGTACCAAATTCATCGGCTTTTTCGACATGTTATTGAATTCGTTCAGGAATCCTAATACAATATCCGTAAGAGCTTCTAAGTCTTGAACCTCCACATAATATCTTTGGTCCGCTTTTGGATCAGAAAAATCGCAGTATAAAAGATTTCTCAGTTCAATTTCACCAATCTATAAAATAATATTGATGAGTTCATTGATTATTGTGTATCCTGCATTGTGTATTCTTCACGAAATACTTCGAAAAAAAACACAATCAAAAAATTTTTTGTGGTTAGCTTTGGTTCAGAATAGGATTTTATTCAGAAATTTTGTTTACCATATTTTGGTTTTTGTGTTAAATATTTGGGACCGACTGTTTGACTGCGTTCGATTGGCCCATCGCCCATCCATACGGATGTGTCCTTTCTTGTTTTTGCATTTATTCATAACGAAGAAGAGGAGAAATGAAATGTGGTCTTTTATCAGAATTATTTTATTACCTAATTTTAGATCATCTCCGTAAATTAAAGATTTTGAAAGTTATGAGTAGGAGTGTACCTATTTGTTTTGTTTGTTTACGTTTTTAACTATCTTTTTGTAATTTCAGCCTTGAGATGCTGTTTCAAAATGTTGGCTCAAAGAAATTTGTTAAGGAGAATTATATAGTCCGATTCCTGATATTTTGTTTTCATTTTTATACAAATATGGTTGTAAGGTTGACAAAAATCTACAAACTAAAAATTATTTTACATATACAGGTATCAGCTTTATCATTCGATAAACACCTGGAGTTTTTTTTTTATACAGAGTGTCTGATATAAATTCACCAATTTACTCAAATTAAATATGCGATAACTCGATTTTTCCAAATGGATCAACCTGTATTTTTCTGACCCCTTAAAACACTGAAAATATCGCTTTCTGAAATACAATTGACTAATCTGAAATACAAAAGATGTTTTCTGAAATACAATTGACGCCTTCTGAAATACACTTGGAAATGGTGTAGTTCAATAGAATCAATCTTTTCTGATAGAAACCGGTTGTGAACTAACCCATGTTTGATACCAGTATTTCAAAGTGATTCTTATTGGAATCCACTACAACTTTCATTTTTGAAATTATGGACACTTTTACCTCGAACTTTTAACTTGTATAATGAAACAGGCTCAAGAGCGTTATTTTCATGTCAAAATTTTTTTGACCATTCCTGTCTACTCACGTTCGTTGTCTGCGGAGTTTTCAACCTCAAGAACATGGTATTCATGCTCTCCTCGAGATATTTTATACATATTTCATGCAAGGCAGTGAAAATCCATGCTCTGTCATTGTCATCTACCAGTCTATCATAATAGACTCTCAATACTTCGTGCACCCATAATCTCTTCATAGCGACAAGATCTTCAATGGCTTCGGGAACAGACAAAAGAACACCCTGAAAATTATTTTATTCGAATGGCAAACTTTTTTCTTCGCATAAAATATCTGAAATCTGAATACGTTCTGATGAGGGAACACATAATCTTCTGAATGCATTCAATTTCGTTATTCAGAAAACACTCATAATGGTAGGTGTAATTGTAGGAAAGAAAATGATTAAAGACAAGTTTATTGAATTTAACGTCGGTAGCACATATCCAATAAAAGAATGACAACTGCTCACCTGAATGAATTTCTATGTCTTTACTCCTTGAATCTGCCACGATGGAAGCGTCTTCAGTGCACTGAATAATTGGCAATGGTCAGCAATGGTCAACGAAGTCCCTCAAAGGAAAATTCGATTCTTGATTGAAGCCGAAGTTCGTAAAAATTGGTAAGAAAATTCTGCGATGTTGCGGCGATGACGATTAATTAGGTACTGATCGCGCACAATCACCCATGTATTTCTTGACCCCTCGCCCTCGCAGTTGTCCACAGAAAATGGACATGTGCTCCGCGAACGCGAAACAAAAAGGAAACAAAAGAGAAAAGAAATTATTTCATTTCTGAGTAATACCAAAAAAAAAATATGATTATTACCTATATGATTTGGAAGAATTCCAAACATTCTCCCCCACCAAAACGAAGGTTTTGAACCTAAGCTTAAACAAAACTTGAAACGGAAATGAGAAAGAAAAAAGTTAATAATAAAAAAAATAGATAAAACGTTTTAATGAATAGGCAACGGACACAATTTGACTACGGGACGTTGTAAAGTACCATTGCCTGTCGTCTTGAGAGTTACCACACGCGCAACACCATCAGTGCCACAATGCAGTTTTATTACTCTGGCAAGTGGCCAGCGAAGAGGAGGTTTTTGTTCGTCTTTGACGAGAACAAGTGAACCTTCACTGAGTGGAGGTGTGGAATTACACCATTTCGAACGCTCTTGGAGAGAATGAACGTATTCTCTCGACCACCTTTTCCAAAAATCTGTTTGGATTCGTTGGATTAATTGCCAGCGGTTTAACCGGCTCACGGGTATCGAGCTTAGATCAGGTTCTGGAACTGAACTTATTAATGGCTCGAAAACTAAAAAATGACCGGGCGTTAAAGCTTGTAGGTCGTTCGGATCACAACTGATCGAACATAAAGGGCGTGAGTTTAGGACCGCCTCTATCTGAACTATAAGTGTTGAAAACTCTTCGAAAGTTAAAATTTGTGTACCGAGAACACGATAAAAGTGATTTTTAAAGGATTTCACTGCGGCTTCTGCTAGGCCGTTAAAATGGGGTGCACCCGGGGGGTTAAACTCCCAACTAATTGAAAGCTTTTCAGCAGCGATTTGTGCCAACTTAATAAGTTCGTTGTTGGCTCCTTTGAAATTGGTACCTTGATCGCTTCTGATTATGGAACATTGCCCACGACGAGATATGAACCTACGGAAGGCTGCTAAAAACGAATCAGTGCTAAGTTCAGAGGTCAATTCTAGGTGAATTGCCTTTGTACTAGTACAGACAAAGACACAAACATAACCTTTGTACGACCTCGCACCCCTATGTTTGCTCATTAGTAAAGGAAAAGGTCCTGTGAAATCAACACATGAGGACAGAAACGCACGTAGGGGTGTAACTCGGACACTTGGTAAATCAGCCATGAATGGGTTATACGACTTAGGCTTGCAACGAAAACACCGAATACACTGAGACAAACAGCGATAAATCGCACTTCTAGGGGAAAGAATCCAATAGTGCTGTAATAGTAAACAGTGTGTGGCCTTCAGACCAGGATGTAAATTAGAATGGTGAGTCCATTCGATGATTAAATCAGTTAAACGGTGATTTTTTGGTAAAAGCAAGGGATTTTTAACATCAAGAGAAAATTGAGACTTCCGCAGTCGTCCACCCACTCTCAATAAACCACACTCATCGATGAATGGGGCAAGCTTGCGAATTGGCTTAGGCAAAAGAGAATTTTGTTGGATTTTGACAAAGATCTCAGAGAATTCTTGATTCTGTACCACCTTAACAATGCTTTTCATCGCGTAGTCAATTTCTGAAACAGTAATGCGAGTAGTTGAAGAAAGATTAGTATTTTTCTTACGAGTATTTTGTGTAAATCTTAAAACATAAGCCACAATTCTCTGAATCTTTGGCAAAGAGGAAAATTGCGAAAGTAAAATGAGGATAAAGTTTTTTGGATGATCATCAAGTAGTAACAAGGTCGTTAGAGATTTCTCTTCCAAGATTCCACCACTGATTGAAGAAAGTGGTGCGTCTCGCGAAGGCCAATTATCCTTTGGTTTCAGAAGAAATTCCGGACCATACCACCATGGGGAAAAATCCAGAAGCTGTGTTGGTGTCAAGCCACGACTAGCGCAATCAGCTGGATTTTGATTAGAAGGCACATAATGCCAAGAAGAATTTGGTATCAGATCTTGAATATATCGCACGCGGTTAGCAACGAATGTTTGCCATCTATGCGGGGACGAACTGATCCAAGTGAGAACAATGCTAGAATCTGACCAAACGTAAAGATTTGGAAAACTGAAAACATCTATGAAGCTTTCTTTCACGAAGGTTACAAGATCGGCGAGCAACACTGCTGCTAAAAGCTCTAATCTTGGAATCGACTGCGTTTTTAGAGGAGAAACTCTACATTTGGCACAAACAAGAACCGTCCTAAACCCATTACCATCTTGAAATCTGAAATAGATCACGGCAGCGTAACCTACCTCTGAAGCATCACAAAACCCGTGAATTTCTACCACCGAAGAGGTATCGAATCCCAAGTGACGAGGTATCTGAAGATTAGACAGGCCAGGCATTTGTCCTTTGAATTGACGCCACACTTGTTGTATATCTTCGGGGAGCTCTTCATCCCAGGATATATTGGATTGCCACAACTGTTGCAAAAGACGCTTTACAAGAAGAAGACATGGGGAAACAAAACCCAGGGGATCAAAGATTCGACTTATATCCGAGAGAATGGTACGTTTAGTACAGAGTTCATTCAAGGGTTGATAGGAATAAGAAAAAAAATCAGTTGTAGGAGTCCACCGGAGACCCAACACTTTAATGAATGAAGGTTCATTTTTGTCAAATGAACAAGACAACAAAACATCAGATCCAAAATCCCGAAGAAGGTCTGGATGGTTACTTGCCCACTTACCCAATTCAAAACCAGCCTGCCTCAAGAGTTCTATGAGTTCCAACTGAAGAGATCGCGCTGAGAGCAGAGAATCACTGCCTAAGAGTCCGTCGTCAATATAAAAATGCCGTTTCAAGGCTCGCGCTGCCGCAGGAAAGCGTGATTCTTCAGAATTGGCTAATTCGTTTAAAGTCCTTAGTGCAAGGTAAGGTGCTGCAGAAACGCCATAAGTGACCGTGCACAAAAAATATTCTTGAAGAGGTTCAGATGGATCCGATCTCCAAATAATTTTTTGGTATTGCCAATATTCCTTGTTGACATTGATTTGTCGGTACATTTGCTTTATATCGCACGTGAAGCAATAACGAAAATATCGGAAATTTAATAAAAGAGAAGCAATATTTTTTTGTAACTTAGGACCTGTATACAATGTGTCGTTAAGAGAGAGACCTTGAATATCACGTACACTAGCGTCGAAAACAACGCGAATTTTAAAAACTGAAGATGAACCCGTAATTTGTTCCTTAAACACGGCGTGATGAGGGATATAATAAGAAGTGGGAGATTTAAAATCTTCAATGGGAACGGGAATCATATGTTGACGATCAATATAATCTTTCATGAACTCAACATACTTTTCTTTCAAGACAGGATTTTTCACAAAACGATTCTCAAGCATGCAAAACCGTCGAAACGCCCGAGAATATGTATCGACGAAAACTGGATTAGTCTGTCTGAATGGAAGTGGTACCGAAAATCGACCGGTTGATTCTCGGAAGGTTAAAGCCGAATAGATATCTTCACAATTCTGATCTTCCTGAGATAAAATATTAGGTTTAGAAATATGTTCGACTTCCCAAAATTTTTGAAGAAGTAAATCTAAATTTGATTCTGTAGAGGCATGTAATGACGTGACTTTAAACTTCTGGAGTGAAGTACAGACGCGACCTTGAAGAACATATCCAAAAATAGTTTCTAAGGCTACTGGTTGATTAGGCCCCCCATAAACTCTACCCGACTTAAGGAAGAAAGGTACTAATTCAGCACCTATGAGCATGTCTATAGGACCAGGCTGGCAGAATGTTTGGTCTGCCAATTTCAAATCACAAATATGGGTTAACTCCTGAGGATTAATATTAATTTTTGGTTGAATTGAACACACTTTATGGATTATAATGGCTTCAAAATTGAACGTTGGGCCATCGCTATCACAAGGCTTTATTAAACATGAAGTTTTTCCACGAGTTGTGAATGTTGACATTCCATTGAGACCTTCCACAGGTATAGATAATTTTTTGCGAGGAAGTCTCAAACGTTGAACACAAGTATCAGAAATAAAGTTAGCCATGGAACCTGTATCCAATAGAACACGAATTTTCCGAAAATGTCCACAAAAATCCTGAACATGCACTATACATGTGGATAATAAAACGGTTGACTGCGTCAAAGAGTTAGTACTTAAAAGAGATATCGAAGGGGTAGTAGTCTGAGTTGACTGATCCTGTTCAAAACCAGTAGGAATTGGTTGCTTAGAAGTCGATGGGGATACTGAAGATCGATTGAATGAATTCATCTTACTTGGCGATTGATTGAAATGCAAAGTTGTGTGATGAGGTGATTTGCAAGTTTTACATCTATGAGAAGAGCTGCAATTTTTGATGGAATGAGGTGAAATTAAACAATTAACACATAAATTGTGCTGCTTAACCAATGAGAATCGTTCATGCGGCGTTTTAGCCAGAAATGTTTGACACTTGTAAATAGGATGCAAGGAAGAACACAAAACGCATTTTGAACCTTGATTTACTTGGACGGATTGCGAATCGTCAGTAATGAAACTAGAAGTAACTGATTTTCTAGTATAAACTTGAGAAGATTGTTGTCGAGTTTTCTCGGTTGTAAAGGAAGAATGAGAATAACCGAACTGCACCGACTCCATCGCAGTACATTGTCTTTCAAGAAAAGAAGTTAATTGCCGGTAGGTAGGAAGGTCATGACCTCTGCTATTTTCCAATTCGAAATCTGTACGTGTTTTAGTGTCTAATTTATTGAGAAGCATATTGAACAACAAAAAATTCCATTGGTCTACTGGAAAACCGAGAACGCGCAAGGCAGAAATATTTTCCGTAAAAACATTCAATAGACGTCTCAAATTTGTTGCAGTTGGCTTCTGAACACATGACGTATTGAAAATATCATTACAGTATTGGGTGGCAAGTATTCTCTTATTTTGGTACCTCTTTTCTAAAATAGCATAAGCAACAGGATAATTCGCGCCAGTAAGTGGAATGCCTTTAACCAGAGCCAGAGGTTCCTGATTAATTGAAGTAAGAAGGAAACGAAACTTTTCCACATCTGACAAGTCTGAATTATTATGAATAATACTATTGAATAAATCAAAGAAACTAGGCCAGTCTCGATAATCACCCGAAAATGTAGGAATGTTGAGCTTTGGAATTCTGATAGAAGTCCTTGCAGCTTGTGGACCAGAGTGAGAGAGAGATGAAGTGTTTAAAGAATCTGAAGAGTCCTTCAATGAAAAATCATTTCTTATTGACTTTATGGCATAATATGCCTGATCAGCTTTAATTCTAGTATTGTCATAAATAGGAAATTCCTCATCTGAGATTAAACCAATCACAGTATTGTGAGATGCTCGAAACTCTTCATAGATTCTGTCCACTTCATCGGCTCTAGCCATGAATTGAGATTTTAGAGTTTCATTTGTTGTTGCCTGAATTCCAACTTCATGAGCTTCCTTCAAACGCGAGTAAGCAGTTTGTGCCAAAAAGTTTGCTTTAGTTAGCTTGCTAGGCATGATGAGAAATAAAAATAAACAAGCTTCCCAATTCGATCTTTAAATAATGCAAGTCGACGAAACTACTTAAATCGAAAAGTATCGTAGTAAAGATGGAAATAATAAATTGTCCGTGCGCACCAACACTCCCAAGATAGATTTCAATGGTAGAATACAACGACGAAAATTATTGCAGTGAATAATAAAGTAATTTGGAAGTAAAATAAATCAAATTTGCAGCAAGGAAAATGAGAGATATCACGAATGAAAATGAAGCAAAAATATCATACAGCGTAAAATATAAACAATGGAAATTATTCGCTTCAAACTGAATCAAATATCAGTGAGGATTTAAAATTTTCGTTCCCCTGAAAATGCCGTTGACCTTGACTGCCAGAATTGTAAACAGCTGATCGCTCAAGAAAAAAACCGGTTTTCAGGCGACTGAAATATGAAAGAATGGCGAAACTCAGAAATGAATATTAATAAATGTAAAATTGAAGAAATAATTCGGCTAACGAAGGACCAATGTAATTGTAGGAAAGAAAATGATTAAAGACAAGTTTATTGAATTTAACGTCGGTAGCACATATCCAATAAAAGAATGACAACTGCTCACCTGAATGAATTTCTATGTCTTTACTCCTTGAATCTGCCACGATGGAAGCGTCTTCAGTGCACTGAATAATTGGCAATGGTCAGCAATGGTCAACGAAGTCCCTCAAAGGAAAATTCGATTCTTGATTGAAGCCGAAGTTCGTAAAAATTGGTAAGAAAATTCTGCGATGTTGCGGCGATGACGATTAATTAGGTACTGATCGCGCACAATCACCCATGTATTTCTTGACCCCTCGCCCTCGCAGTTGTCCACAGAAAATGGACATGTGCTCCGCGAACGCGAAACAAAAAGGAAACAAAAGAGAAAAGAAATTATTTCATTTCTGAGTAATACCAAAAAAAAAATATGATTATTACCTATATGATTTGGAAGAATTCCAAACAGTAGGATATTACCATTAATATAAAAATCTTACATACTTGAATTACCCTTGAGAAATCCCTCAAATTGAACAAATAGTGAGATTTTGCAGGTGTTGGTAAAAGATTGGCTCTGGCCATTTTATAGATTTCCAAAGTGGCCATAACTATTTGTTCTATGCATGGATCGAAATCTTTGGAAAAGCCCCTATGGAGAGAAAATGTTATCAGAACCAGTAATGAATAATGATATAATAGTATATTCTAAAACTAGTTGCAGAATGGGCTCCTATTCCAATACGAACGCATGAGTGTTGGAATTGCATTCTGCAACGAGTATTAGACGATATTTTCCCTATTTCCGTCAAATTTCGTGAAATACTGTTGAAATTCAATGAAAAATTCAGATTATACATCCTAGTGACTTTTGTATTGTATCTTGGCAGTTGGTGACTGTTACGAAATTGACATTTTCAAATTGACGTGTTTTGAAAATTGATAGGATTGGGAGTCAGTGCTGACAACCACAAAACGAGAAATATAACTGAATACAATGCTGTAATAAATTCATTACAGCACTGTTTTTAGTACTGAACTCATTACGATACTGAAATAGAGAAAAGAATATTAGTGGTGGTTTTCATAAAGATCGTTAATTGAGTGATTCACAGAATACCTTGACGGTTTTGTCAAATCGACCAATAGAATTTCGAATTTACGGATTTGTTATCACAGAATCGCCCGATCAATCATTTGATCACCCGATCAACGGTTATGAAACCCGTCTTGAATCTAACATTTTACATCTACCGGGTGTTGTCAAATATGAACGGAAGATTATTTTAGGGGGTGATTCCTTGTCGAAACTTGATCAGGATCACCCATGCAAACGAGAGCTCTTTGAACTATACTTGAAAAGTTACACGCTTCCCAAAATAAGAGAACAATAATTTTTTCTCGAAAGTAATGGAAAAGAGTTGAAGAAATTGCAAATTTGATTTTTAAATTATGTTGGGATCTTTCATTTTCGACAAGAACTTATTGAACACAAAAATTTTCCAATTTGAAAATGTGTGTTGAATAGAACTAAAACTTGGCCAACCGGGATACTTTATAAATGTGAATAGTTTATACTAACCATTCATTCCGAATCTTTTTCGAGTGCTTGTTCTACTTAAACGAAGGCTATATCATTTCGTCACGATGTCCGTATTTGTCGAATTTTGAGTCTGGAATAGTCTCAATCGACTGAGTTCGACTCACTGATCACGTGGTCAAATTCAATTCTGGCCGCCTGGCCGGCCGTAAACACGATAACTCTCGAACTGATGAACCTATAGCTACTTGTTGTACTTATAGTAAGGTTAGGTCCGAATCTCGAATGTCGCAGTTGAGTTCGTTAATGAGCAAAATTCGACCAGGGGTTCCGTCAATATGGCGGTACGATATTCTGATCGTCTGATGATTTCGAGACTACTGATTTGATCAAAAAACATATTGCTTGTAGGTTTATTCAAGTTGCTTGTGAAATTTTGTACAGATTGCTCAATCAGAACCATATGAAATGATATTGAGTTATTGACAAAAAAAATCTCAATACTTATAACATACAGGGTGTTTCACCATAAACTGGACAAACATATAGCCGTGTAGATGACACCGAGGAAGTCATTTCTGCCCCATGACATATACCCCGTTTTCGACGCATAAGCGAGATTCAGAGGTTAAATTAGCGCAATATTCTGATGACTGTGGTAAGTTATGCTTGACATTTGAAATAACTGTTTCTAGTCACATCTTATTATTTTTTTTTGGGCTAAATTCAAATTTGGTGTAGAATTCTGAGAAAAAATTTAATAATGGCAGAAAACCTGCAAAGTTGGAATTTTTTTCTCGGTTGCCAATTTGGAAAGCACTATTTGGACGTAGGTACTAGATTTCCTGAGCTTTCCGTGAAAAAATTTTTCAAAATTCGAACATAACTTTTTTTTTGAATGTCCTCAGTGAAAATAAAAATTCGGCCGAAATTGTTGAAATTTTTCATGGTTGAACTATCTTCCATTCTAAATACTGAGATGAAGACAGAATGAAATAATATCCATTGGTTTTCTTTTTGTGCCTTCCAAAGATTACGCTCGAAAAACTTTCATAATTCTTATTTAAAAAACTAGAGGCTTTACGAAGGCCAAAATTATGCTATTGGGCTACCAGAATGACCCGGACAGAAATATAAATTAATAAACCAAAAACATTTTTTTCATAAAACTTTGGTAGGATTCGAACCCTCTACGAGTATGAATTGGGTTTATTTTAATCTTTTGAATTTCCGCTACCAACGCGACGCTAGTTGTTCGAAAATGGGGACCAAAGTTTTTCGAGAAATTTTTTGTTGGTTTATAAATTCATATTTCTGTCCGAGTCTTTCTGGCAGCCCAGCAGCACAATTTTGGCCTTCGTACGGCCTCCAGTTCTTCAAATAAAAATTATGAAAGTTCTCCGAGAGTAATCTTTGGAAGGCTACAAGAAGAAAACCAATGGATATTATTTCATTCTGTTTTCACCTCAGTATGAAAGAAAGTTCAACCATAAAAAATTTCAACAATTTCCGATGAAATTTTTTTTTTCACTGAAGACATGTGGAAAAAAGTTGAGTTCGAATTTTGGAAACTTTTTCCCACGGAAAATCTCAGAAAATTGAAATAGTGCTTTCGAAATTGGCAACCAAGAAAAAAATTCCAACTTTGCAAGTTTTCCGCCATTTTGAAATTTTTTTTTCAGAATTCAACACCACATTTGAATTGAGCCCAAAAAAATACTGAGATGTGACTAGAAAAAGTTATGTTACGCATAACTCACCACAGTCATCACAATATTGCTCAAAGTTGACATTAAACACCCTGTATCCCGCTTATGCTTCGAAAACGGGATATATGTCATAAGGCAAAAATGACTTCCACGGTGTCGTTTACACGGCCATATATGTTCGTTCAGCTTATGGTGAAACACCCTGTATACAGGATCATGGACGATAGCTTTTTCATTTTTACTAGTAACTTGTGATGAGCTAGAGTTAAATGAAATAACCCCATTAATTTTCGACCCTCCCCCCCAAAACTTTCTCGTTCATGTCTTAACACCCTGTATATTAATTATTAAATACTCACCTAGTGTCCAAATGCCATAACATAATTTTACTGAATATATTTATCAATATAGATTCGCCAAATTCATCGATGCATAGATGGTTAAAGTGTCGGGTAAATCTAGGCGTAACTGTATTACCTCCACCACCTGGGGGGCCCATTGCACACATATACTGTAATGATATTAGTCATTGGGTAAAAAATCTATGTCCGTCTGGGAGTGAACATGATAACCTTCGAACAGATTGACCTAGACTCCATTCACTTTTATTTAATCACATAGGAGAGGTCATGGTTTCGTTTTCAGGAGTTGGTGCACCTGATGAAAAATCTGTGCGCGACCGCCGATCTGGTCTGTCGCGGATCATATATCTCAATGATCCCGACAGACCAGATCGGCGGGAGCGATCCCATCTGCAGTCCAGAACTGTAACAAATCTGGACTGCGGATCAGATCTCACAGATTTCCCTTTCGTGTGTGCCTAGCTAATAAGGTTCAATTCTTTCATAAAAGCAACAGCCAAAAATACAAGTGTTCTTTTGTCATCACTGCCTCCAACAACTGATGCAGCGTTTGTTTGAGCACCTTAAAAGAGTGTACCTATAAATTCAGATATGGCTAGGAAATGACGTAGTTATTGAAAATTGGGGATGGAAGTATTCAAATAACATGAACATCCCAATAACAATGAATCAATTACCTGCTCCAGATAATTTATTGCAAATGTTGTTTTGTAATTGCAAAAAGGGATGTGGAGCTGCGTGTGGATGCAGAAAAAGTGGTTTATACTGCAGTGTAGCATGTCTACAGTGCAGCGAAAATAGTTGTTCCAATACTTCACCCATTATACAGATAGATGAAGTAGAAGAAAATATTTGATGTTGACAACAATGTTATATATTTAAATAAACGGATTTTGTAATGATAATTTTTTTTCATGGTCGTAATTAATTACATTATTTCTTTAAATATAGTACGTTTCATTTATAATTAAACTGGCCGAGAAATTTCATTGTATATAGCAGTTGTCGCTCCGCTCTACCCTCCACGTTCGAGATGCCTACTGGTATTTTTATTCACAGGTATCTTTGAAAAATGTTCCGAAATGTCTACTCAGGTGAGATTCAACATATAAATACAAAAAAATCACTATTCAAAGTGAAAATATATGGTCAGACATTAATTTTTTATAATAATTTGTTTAAACAATGAAAAAATGGATTGCACAAAAAAATAATGGGTAAACATTGCAATTTATAGTTCAAAAAACAATATCCCACATCGATCATATTATTTCATTCACTATAACTCTAATCCGAGGTTTTACGGTTTTGAATGCTCCAGGCACTCCACTACTAAGAATGTAGAAAGGGCAACATAGTGTTGATTTGCAACATAATAGTTATTTATGTACCAAGTGCGTTATATGGATCCTATAGTTATAGTTATAGTGAAAAGGGGTTACAGTTCACTGCGACCTTAAGGTCTATTGTGCTGTCATCATCACGCCTCCTACAGCTCGCCCTCCAGTTCCAGATATATGGATCCTAACGCCCGAAGGGAAACATTCGGCCCGAGGGCCTTTGGCCTTTGGAATTACAATAAAATTCGATTGCTCCTATGATTTTTTTTCCATTCAACTTTCAGTAGTAACCATGGCATTTGTTAATATTTTGAAGTTTGTTATTGCTGTCATCATTTTATTAAGTGAATGTCATTACTGTTTTCGTTGTGAAGATTTAAAGAAATAACAGAAATGAATAGCAATTTGCCAAATAATATAATTGAAAATGCAGCCAAAGCTGCAAATAATCTATTACCAGAAAAATCCAGACTCGTCTACGACAAGGATTATGAAACATTCCATCAATGGAAGTTGAAAAATGAAATAATTGCTATAGATGAAACAGTGTTATTGGCGTACTTTCAAGAATTGGTATGCTATTTTATTTTTCATTTTGTTCATGTGTGGGTAATTTTTTTTTATTTCAGTCTGAAAAATTTTGTCCTGCGTCATTGTGGACGAAATATTCTATTTTGCAATCTACACTGATTGTCAATGAAAATATCAATATTTCACAATTCTCCCGGCTAGTAGCGTTTTTAAAAATGAAATCTAAAGGATATATTCCGAAGAAATCCAAAGTTTTGACAGCAGAACAAGTTCATACATTCATCAATGAAGCTCCTGATGAAATTCATCTTCTTCATAAAGTAGTTCTAATAATGGGTGTTTTTGGAGGACTAAGGAGAGATGAATTAGTGAAAATGTCTATCAAAGATATAGAAGATAAGGGTAGCTGTTTACTTGTTAAAATACCCGAAACTAAAACCGATATGTCAAAAGGATTTAGCATTGTAGAGGAAGAAAAAATAGGAGCTTTGGGGCTGGTCAGAAAATATATATCCTTGAGACCCAGTGGAGTGAAGAATCCTAGATTTTTCCTCACGTTCCGAAATGGTCGGTGCACCATCCAACCTGTTGGCAAAAATACCAAAAGTCTGTGCGCGTACAGAGAATTTCCGTTGATGACAAAACGACGATGCCAGTTTTTCTGTTTACATCAAAGTAGAAGTATTAAAGATTTTCCACATTTTGTTAGTTCGAATCGATCGGCGATTTTGGGGCGAAATATCGATAGGAAATCGCCTATTTTTCCGTTCTTCGTCGTCCAGAAGAAGTTTCGTGCAAGTGTCATTTTTTCCTTTCACGAGTTTTGGCGTGAGTACGAATGGCAAATTTGAATTGGACCAAAAATCGATTTATAAGCATAAATAAAGCGAAAGTAAGTACAAATCGAGCTTTTTACACTTGATAACGAAGTTTTTAGGTATCTGGCCGTTTTGAAAGATTTCAAACGAAATTCCGGTCCCCCAGAAGTTTGGTTAGTTTCGTTTCGGTATCGTTTTTGGTGGTCAAAATTTATTTGGAATGTGTAAATGGACAAAAAACGCTTCCTTATACGATCTTTCAACGAAAGCGACCGGAAAATATGGTTCAGGTAGGATTTTCGAGGAATTATGAGGAAAGAACTTGCAGAATGAAATTGCACGATTTTCGTAGAAATAGGCTATATTGAACCAGAATACATCGGTGCTTTCCATATTCCAGGAGTTTGTGTCTTATTTTAGAACAGGTGAATGATAAATGTGAAGCATATGTTTGACCTATTTCATTTTATTTGTACAAACCTACTGTGGCAGTAATGTATGAATATGTTTCAAACTAATAAATTACTATACAGTCAGAATATTTTACTGCTTGTTCATAAGATCAAATAAATGAAATGTCGTCAAGTCTTGAACTTTCAGTTCAAGAGGATAATAAACATTAAATCTTCACAAGCATGCATATGAAAATTATGTGAAAGCAATGCATTTTTCTTCCATGGCGAAAAATAATATATTTCAACAGTGATCTCTTGTACTTTTCATGCAAATAACTAGAAAAGGAATCCTTTCTATCAATTCATATAAACGTTAATTATTTTCGTCCATCACATCTTTTCCAATTCATTCACATTCTGAGAAATACGCTAAGAATGTAGAAAGGGCAACATAGTGTTGACTTGGAACATAAAAATATTTTGAAAAACGTCATAACTTCGAAACAGAGTGGAATGTGTCAAATTTCCAAGGCCAGAGTTGTGATTTTATAATTGTGAATGGAGTATAGAGCAGAGCATTTTTTCCAATAACATCGACGATGATTGTGAATTCGGTAACAGATTCTCATGAATTCTCTAGTGGTTCTCTTGTGAACGAACTTCCAAGTACTTGTGGTCAAGTTTTCGCTCCTCAGGTTTCGAAAACATCCCAAGATTCACGATTGAAGAATTTTTCCGGGAAATTCGAAAACTGCACTTTTTATTTTAATTAAGAAAGACTTTGTTTTCGTTTGTTGAGTTGTCGTTGTTTTAGTATTAAAATTCTGCGAAATAAATAATTTCTTTCTAGCTTATTTTGCTTCTCGCACAACGAGCGGGCGTTATGATCCATAATGCCCGCTAAAATGCCCACGGGCATAATGAGTGCATTTATAGCAACCGTTTCTAAGGTAAAATAAACATATAATGTACAAGTGAAAAATGAAAATCTTTTGAAAAACGTCATAACTTCGATACAGAGTGGAATGTGTCAAATATCCAAGGCCAGAGTTGGTATTTTATAATTGTGAATGGAGTATAGAGACTATCTACTTCATTGTCGGGATAGGTTGGGATCGCGAATTTCGTGGTTGAGTTTGTAATTTTGCATTTAGATGAAGTGTTTGTGCCTGATTCATATATTGAGAGGATTGGGGAGGCTGGGGCATAATGGACGGGCTAGTACACGCGAATGGGTGGGGGTAGAGGGCCGCGGTTGACATCGTTCGATTCAGGAAAACTTATCGTTTGTTAGTCACAATGGTTATCTCATTTTTATTTTTGCGGTTTTTTTAACAAGCAGAACTGCCGATATTGGGCAGCAGGGCAGCAGAAAAGCCCCTTGAACTGCATCAACGCCCACTCCACAGTGAAAAAGTCACCGTTTGGTGTGCAGTGAGTCGTCTTGGAGTAATCGGCCCCTCTTTCTTCGAGGATGCACAAGGAGGAACTGTGAACTGCGAGCATTTTCCCTGAACATGTAATCTCCCGCTTCGGTGATGTACCATGGCCCCCTCGTTCCCCTGATCTCTCAGCTGCTAATTATTATTTGGAAATTTAAAAGAAGCAATTACAGCACAAGTTGGGGCAATTGACATCGACTTGTATGCGAGGGTGATGCGGAACTTTGAAGAACGACTACAGCAGTGCATTGCCGGAAACGGTCGTCATCTCCAGACATTTTCAAAACATAATTTCACATTCCAATTGTTAAATGGTAATATGTATGCTCCAACTTTTTTTTAATAAATTCTTTCTTATTAAAAAACAGCGGAGTTATTGTCATTTTAAAAACGCCCCTCCATTATGCCCCACCCTCTATATCAGTGTTTTTCAACCTGTGGGTCGCGACCCCCTGGGGGGTCGCGAAGCTTCTGTAGGGGGGTCGCCAGAAGTCGGGAGAACTTTAGTAAGAGAAGGTTGTGCTTGTTTCGGATTAATCAAATAACACAATGCTTCTCTCATGGAACACTCTAATTTCTCCGAGATATGATTTTTTTCATCATTCTTCATAAATAACCCCCCAAATCTCCAAACCTAGGGGCTAAAAAACTATGGGGTCTTTTGTATTTCATTCTTTCGGCATTCAAGAAACACATATTCGAATCTGATCGTGAAACACTCTCATTTCGTCGAGATATGAATATTTTTCATAAACAACCTCCCAATTCTCCAAACCGGGTGGCTAAAAAACGATGGGGTTTATTGTATTTCATTCTTTCGACATTCAAGAAACACATGTTTGAATATAATTGTGGAACACATTCATCTCGTCTAGATATTAATTTTTTTCATCATTTTGCATGAACAACCCCCCAAATCTCCAAACCAGGGGGCTTACAAACTATGGGGTTTATTGTATTCCATGCCTTAGGCATTCAAAAAACACATATTCGAATATGATCGTGAACACTCACATTTCGTCGAGATATGAATTTTGCATAAATTTGTATAAACAACCCCCCAAACCTGGGAGCCAACAAACTATAGGGTTTATAGTATTTCATTCTTTCGGCATTGAAGAAACACATATTCGAATCAGATCGTGGAACACTCTCATTTTTTCGGGATATGAATTTTCTTTACCTTTTTTCATAAACAACCCTCCAAATCTCCAAACCTGGGGGCTAACAAACTATGGGGTCTTTTGTATTTCATTCTTTCGGCATTAAAGAAACACATATTCGAATCTGATCGTGGAACAATCTCATTTCACCGAGATATTAATTTTTTTCGTCATTTTCCATAAACAACCCCCCGAATGTAGAAACCTGGGGGCTAACAAACTATGGGGCTTATTGTTTTTTATTTTTTCGTCATTCAAGAAACGCATATTCGAATCTGATCGTGGAACACTCTCGTTTCGTCGAGATATGAATTTTTTCATAATTTTTTATTAAAAACCCCCAAATCTCCAAACCTGGAAGCTCAAAAACTATAGGGTTTATTGTATTTCATTTTTTCGGCATTCAAGAAACGCATATTCGCATCTGAACGAGGAACACTTCCATTTCTCCGAGATATAAATTTTTTTCATCATTTTTCATAAACAAACCCCCAAATCTCCAAACCTGAGGTCTAACAAAAACTATGGGGGGTATTGCATTTTATTCTTTCGACCTTCAAGAAACACATATTCGAAACCAATCGAGAAACACTCCCATTTCGTCGAGTTATGATTTTTGTCAGAAACCACCCCCAACAACCCCCATAACTCCCTCCCTGAGTCTTGAAAGTCTTCAAATGAAAGAGGATTCAATTTTTTACCAATCCATCAAGCTCAAATCTGAATCTGATTGCAATACGATCTCATTTCACTGAGTTATGAATTTTTTTCCATTAGCCATTTTTGGTCTTTGAGTGTATGTGTGGATGTGGCTAACTTCTCATCGATGTATGGAATGAATATTTGTAACACTGTAACATACACAACCATTACATGATAAAAAAGCGAAGGGTCGGGGGGTCGCGAAATATTTTCTCATACCAGGGGGGTCGCATCATGAAAAAGGTTGAAAACCACTGCTCTATATGAATTGGGTCCAGTGAATGTCACCGTCAAGAAGAACGAAATAACTCTCTCGGCCCTCGGGCACGGTGATTATGATGTCCAAGGTTCTTTAGTGAATTGGTCCCGGAGGACATTTCTCCATGTAATAACCTTCTTCAACTTCAAGCCACATGATATCAAGACGACATCATGAGTTCCAACCAAAAAACATACACCTGATGAATTTACAACCCAGCAACTGATAAATAGTTATAAATAGTTTAAGTGAGGTAAGTGACGTTCATTTGTACCTTATTCTGTGTGAACCTACAGAACGTTCATTTAGCTTACTAAATCCTGTAAATGAGCGACCCAAATGGGTTACAATAATTTGAATTCAGGAAGAACCCTAGCTTGCTTTTAATTGGATGTGGGCTGCTAATTCATGGGGAATGACGTATTGAAGCTACATGCAATTGTTTTTTGAGATTCTTCAACCATTAAAAATGCTAGCAAATTATTGCCAACAAAAAATCTCAATATTTCTGTGATAACACTTTCTTTGACGTTGCAATCCAGTTTTTTGGTAACTGTCAATTTCACTTTTCTGAGTCATCGTTAAGTGGTGGGGCACCCTTCAGGAATTAGCGATGAAAGAACATTCTACATCCATAATTGAAGTCTAGGTGATAATGTGAAGAAATCAATATCATAATAAGGACTCACCTGAATATCTATCAGTTTCATTGGTATGATTTCTTTGCGATTATACCACATATGATGGTCAAACCACTGCCTCAACAGCTCAATCGGAGGTTGTGCTCCATATATTTCTTTGAGGGGCATATTGACGTCATCGACGAATATAACACATTTCTTTTGCACAGGAGGCCCAAATACACCTAGTAATTACAAAAACAGTTGAGCTGATGAATAGCATGAGAAAAAACATTCAATAATTACCCTTTCGTCTTTTGTCAAGTTTTGACATTATTATATCTTGGGTCTGATTAGCGGTAGTCTGCGCCGAAAAATTGATGAAGAGTGGCTGATAAACGAAGGTATCATTCTTTTTGAGCAGGAACTCAATGATGTATACAGATTTTCCAGTTCCTGTTGGTCCCACCACCATCACTGCTTTTTGGTGCTGAACCAAAAGCGTCATTAACGCAATATACCTCACAGTTTCAATGGTCGGTACTATTATTTGATTCACAGGAATATCCCTTGGAATAGGTGGTGCTGTAACTAATTCATCCGACCATAGTTTCCATTTTCCTTTTCCCTAAAATGAAAATTCCAGAGATTTCTCCCTTGCTCAAAATTTTGAAAATATACATCTATTAAAAAATGAAACATCATGCCTATGTCGATAACTAGGTACAAATAGAGTAGATATGAATAAAACTAAACAATACTAAAAAATTCGCGAGTCTGGCTTCACCTAAAACTGAATTATCTACCCTTATTGATGGACCCTAATAAGGACGATTGATTGATGAAATTTGTTGGAGCCATGTTGAATGACAACAGGATATTTATTACAACATGTGTTATACGAATAAACTCTTCACTCCAAAAACGAACTGGAATGAAGTTATTCTCTTAGACCAAAGAAAGAGAAGACGCTTCTCATTCATAAATTCGAGAATTGGCGAAGATAAATTTGGTCAGTATTCCATAAGTGGAACCAAGATTTCATAAAAGATAGCAATAACATTAGATCCAGCCGTGGCAACATTGCGGAATTTAACTGTTAAAGGTCCAGTGACGTGTTTTTAACGGTATTGGGGAATGGAAATAAAATTACAAGTGAATTTACTCTTTTTGACGAATTCATACAATGTTCCGAACATTGAAACAGATTCCGAGTTAGGTGAACAGAGTCAGCTAAATTTAGAATTGATTATCCTCCTCGCAATATCAGAAGGGAATCTGAAAAGTGAAATTCAAAGAAGCGAAGAATCTGCGCCATTTTTACTCAATGATGAGAGAAGAACATACCTGTAAACTAAAACCAGGATTAAAATAGTCCAATTTACCACAAACGAGACACATACGAACCATTTTCCAACGTAATTTGCCAATAATATTCACAAATATTTTTTCACTTTTCCTAAGCGATATTCTGATGACAACACTGTTCAAAACATCATAAGTTATACACAAAATTTGAATAGTGGAATGAAATTATTAATAGTACGAGAGATGGCGACCAAGATTTTTGACTTATAGCGGCTCGGCTAAAACCGCACGGAATCGATAGATTATATGACCCTGTACCCAGAAATGCGATTTTCAGACATTTTGCGCGTAGCGTATGATCTCAGCGCATTTTCAAAAATGTCAAAAAAACAACATGGGTGACTCATAGCGGCCCGTCTGATTTCCGGAATGTAGTTAGATAATAGCCCTGAGATACTAATAACACAGTTTTCAGACACCAAGATTGTAGCGCGTACCCAGGAGACCAATAAAAAAAAGTAAAAAATGAAAAAAAAACTTACAGCGGCCCGTCTGAAAATGATTATTATAGGTTGAGCCGTGTCAATTGATGTGGAAAGATCAATTTTCAGACAAAAAACATGTCGCCTTACATTTTTATAGCATTTCGAAAATGTCAAGAAATCTGACCTAAGTGACTCATAGCGACCTGTCTGAAATTCATCGTCAATGATTGAATACGTTCCCCAGATGTAGAAAAAAATGATATCAGACAAATTGAATGTAGCATTTAACTAATCAGACAACTTTTCAATTTGCAGTACTTAGCCCGGTTGCATGAACGTGAATTTACCTCAGGGGTATCGTTCAATTTTGTCATACACATATTTATCAAACATTTATCTAATGTGTTTCTGAATTCAAGTTTCTTTCCTCAAGCACAAGAAATCAATACTAGCACTGAACATGAAATTGCGGTAGCTACCAAATTTACTAATTGAAAATTCGGAAGAATGAAATGATAATACGTACTTTTGTAGTTTGTGGCCAATAAAACATTAATTATTCAGCAAAAATATATGCATTATATTTATTTAGATATAATGAATTAGTTCAACGTTCAAGTCAAATCATTTCTAATATATTCCTGACCCAAGTCCGTAAAATAATTTGAGAAATTTCCGAAATACTTCACAGAAATTCTTTTGATTATAGTCACTAACACCAAATAGATATATTATTCCAAATGAAATATATGAAAAAATATATGACTTTAATTCAGAAATTAGTTTTACATGAATTATATTCAACGCATCAACTCCTTGTGGGCAAAGCAAGCCTGTGGTCACATAAATATTGGTTTACATCTTCCATATGATTTTGACAAGTTGACTTCACACTAGGTTCATCTCTTTTCTTTGTGATAAGATCGCATATGTCTTTCTCTTACAAGTGTAGCCGGAGTTTTTACCGGGCGACTCCAGCACATTTTTTCGTTATAGGCGACACTCAAAATGTCTGAAAACCGTATTTTTGTATTTTGGGCATCCATACGAATGATTCAAAACAAAAATGAACCGAGCCGCTATGAGTCACTCAGGTCAGATTTTTGACATTTTTGAAAAGACACTCAGGTCAAACGCTACGCACAAAATGTCTGAAAACACAAATTTTAGTGATAAAATAACAGAATCTATGTACATTTTCAATTTTAGACGGGCCGTTATACGACCGTCGACCATTTTTTTTTACACAGCAGAAATGCCCTCCCTCGAAGATGCTACACTTCTGAGTATTACTACTTACCAGCCGGCTCTAGGGTCATCTAATCTATCGATTTTACACGGTTTTAGCCGGGCCGCTATGAAACATGGTTTTGGTCGTCATCTCTCGTACTATAATGAATGAACTGGCCACAGATTCAGGAAACGGTGCTGCCATAACGTGCCCATTCATTATCTGAAGCAAAAACGGCCGAGCCGTTTCCTGAACATTCCGATACTTTATTATACAGGGTGAGTCTTTGACTTGAACATATATTTTAACTGTAGATTCCTCACATAAAACGATACACTTTTTTTCTATGCCATTTTTCAAAATCTGGTTTCGTTTGGAAGATACGGGGGGTCGAAAAACCACAAAAAAACACTTTTTTGTTCATATCTTCGAAACCGTTATTTCAAATGAAGTGAATTTCAATGGAGTAATCACCTTCATGATGCATATTTCCAAATCAAAACTCATTCAATATTCCTCCCGGTATAAAAGTTTCAGCGTAGCCAACTCATGAATCCACGCAAAAATACCATAAAACCACTTGAAAAAAAGTTTAGAAAATAAAAGTATTTTTAATCAATAAAACCCGTCGTGTTCGAGTTACGGTGAATTTCCATGCATCCGTCATCCGATGATACGATCGTCCGAAAGTGTTGTGATTGGCGGAAATATTCAAAATTGACAGAGCGCCAAACATTCGTCCGAAAGTTTCAACTCTCTTCCATTATCGGAAAAATATTTAACTTTTGTCCGTTATCGTATCAGATTTGACATAACTTTTTGAATGTTTGGCGTTCTCTTCTTTTTGGAGAAGAATATAAATATAGGTATCAATGAAGAATTTGTTGTTGATCTCGATTCTTTTATTAAAAAGAAAGAAAAGGAAACGAAGTTCGCCAATATTATGGGTGAAAGATATTTTTAGGGGCAGAAAGGCCCAAGGAATATTCAACAATTTGGTTGAAGAAATGCGATTGTCTGATAGTGGGCAGTATTTCAATTATTTAAGAATGAGTAATATCACATTCAACAAATTATTGAGCATTGTTGGACCATCTCTCACAAAAATGTACCATATACGAGAACCCATCTCACCGGGTGAAAGACTCTAGCTTTGACTTTAAGGTTTGTAATTTGATAATTCTATAATTATACAGTGCACGTCAAAATTATGGAACAAATTCATTTTCTCAGAAAATAAATATTTGGCAACAAAAATCCTTCAAAAATGCATAAAAATTCTACTCCCTTCCGTTATCGGAAAAAGTTGAAAAATATTTAACTTTTGTCCGTTATCGTGTCAGTTTGACATAACTTTTTGAATGTCTGGCGTTCTCTTCTTTTCGAGAAGAATATAAATAGGTATCAATGAAGAATTTGTTGTTGCTCTCGATTCTTTCATTAAAAAGAAAGAAGAGAAAACGCAGTTCGCCGATATTATGGGTGAAAGATATTTTTAAGAGCAGAAAGGCCCAAGGAATGTACAACAACTTGGTGCAAGAAATGCGATTGTCCGATAGTGGGCAGTATTTTAATTATTTGAGAATGAGCAATATCACATTCAACAAATTATTGAGTATTGTTGGACCATCTCTCACAAAAATGTACCATAGATATCAAATCAAGACAGAAACAAAACGAATGGATCTATTTAATATATGAAGAATTAATTTTGTCATGACATTGTAACTTTCCATATTTGTGAACAATGAAGGTGTAAAATATGAAAAATATAAATATTCCTATTATTCTGTTTCAACAACCACAACATGTTATTTTTTCCTCATCCGGGCAGAACTCGTCATGTTCATAATGAAAGGTTTTGTCAGCAATAGATCATAAAATTCCTTATATTTTGACTAATCTTCTCTCATTTCTTTTTCTATGTGCTCTGTGCAGGCTTTCCATTTTTTAGCTGTTCACTCTTCAAGAGCCTCATTTCAAAGATACTTATTTCACTTGCTCAATTTTTTGCCAAATCTGTTCGAAACATTAATGACAGAACAAAATGTCAGTGTTATTTCCAACACCAACCTGAATTCTGCAACTCAAAATATTACTGAATGGGCATTACCAACATAATTTCGATTTTCCAAAGCCCCCCGAAATGTCAATCATCGATATCCGAATCGGACATCGGATGACGGATGCATGGAAATCCACCGTTAGTCCCAATTTTACCCGACAAAACTTGACGAAAAAATAAAAAATCATAAAAATAATCTGTATGCTTCCCTGGATTCATAATATCACCGAATCGAAGATGTATTAAGATTCTGTAATCAAATTCATTCATGTGGAATTTTCATTCGGAAAAGTACCTTATAATACGTATGTTCCAATATGATAATGAAGTTCCACAAATTGGGTAGATAAAATTGAATAGGTTGTAGCTGCCGACCCAGCTTAATATATCATATTTCCATTTTAGATTAAAGGACCCCGCACACTTACTTAGGAAAAGCGGGTCCAGTGAATTTTCCCCATTTTTACATATTATATTTAAATCAACCTTAAGAACAATATATCAGATTTTCACATCCGGTTTGTTCTATAGGGCGTTCCAAAATTGCAGCTACGGAAAAATGAATCTTTAAATTTTGATGATAATTCTTCTAATTTTCAGAATTTCATAATGATGCCTTGGGTTCTGAATAACAAGATATCACAGATATCCAAACACCGCCCACCACGTTAAGTTTCGTTATACAGGCTGTTCCATGAAGCTATATAAGTAACTGAATGTAACTTTGTTAGTGACTTTGGGACCACCCTGAGTTTTTCAAAATATGATACCATGATGTAGGTCCACCTCTGTAGGAAGTTTCATTAATCTACAAAGAACAGTTGCAAAATTATTCAGGTTTGAATTCGGATTTTATACAATTTTCCTTCAAAACTCATCTGTAGTTGAGATTGCTGTCAAGGAATATAGGTTTTCATTCAGTATAATTATTGTGATAGGTATTGACGGTCGGTCCAAAGGTGTTTTTATTCAGCAATGTACAGGATGGACATAATTCGGTGTCACTAATCTCCCCATTTCCCTATCTCAAAATCTTTTTATGTAAAAAAACAGTATCATCTTTCCAGGTTGTTGTATCTCTGAGCACTCTGAGGATGCATATTTTTTTGAATATTATACCATAAAAGTATGTCGACTTTTGTGAAAAATTTCACTCGTGTATAAATAATCAGGAGATTGTTGCCAAATCATTCAGGTTTTAGTTCAATATACACCATTACTTGAAATAATAATTATCGACAATTTACATAAAATGTATTAGCACAAAATATGAAATCTATTAATTCCAATCTTGAAATAGGGTTACTTACACGACTGATTAAACAATTGAAAGATTTAACAGTTGAAAGAGTGAAAGACTGAAGATTTTAGCTTTATATTTGTTATATCACTATATGATCTAGGACAGTTAGTTACTAAAAAAAGTCATGAAATAATCCTGCATTCAAGATAGAATTCAAGAGTTGAGTAGAGGGGTACTTAATATTTCGCATATGTCGTATCCAAGAAACCAGAGTACGCTTGTTATGTGAGAACATGTCCCCAGGGTTCTGGCTCCAGTAATGGTGTATATTGAACTAAAACCTGAATGATTTGGCAACAATCCATGAATTATTTATACACGAGTGAAATTTTTCATAAAGGTGGATATACTTTTATATTTCAAAAAATATGCATCCTTAGAATGCTCAAAGATACAACAACCTGGAAAGATAATACTGTTTTTCTATATAAACAGATTTTGAGATAGCGAAATGAGGAGATTAGTGACACCGAATTTTGTCCATCCTGTACATTCCTGAATAAAAACACCTTTGGACCGACCGTCAATACCTATCATAATAATTATACTGAATGAAAACCTATATTCCTTGACAGCAATCCCAACTACAGATGAGTTTTAAAGAAAAATTGTATGAAATCCGAATTTGAACCTGAATAATTTTGCAACTGTTTTTTGTGGATTAATGAAACTTCCTACAGAGGTCGACATACATCATGGTATCATATTTTGAAAAACTCAGGGTGGTCCCAAAGTCACTAAAAAAGTTACATTCAATTACTTATATAGCTTCATAGAACAGCCTGTATAACGAAACTTAACGTGGTGGGCGGTGTTTGGATATCTGTGATATCTTGTTATTCAGAACCCAAGACATCAAGATGAAATTCTGAAAATTAGAAGAATTATCATCAAAATTTAAAGATTCATTTTTCCGTAGCTGCAATTTTGGAACGCTCTATAGACCAAACCGGATGTAAGACCTTCGTGAAAATCTGATATATTGTTCTCAAGGTTGATATAAATATAATATTTAAAAGTGGGGAAAATTCACTGGACCCGCTTTTCCTAAGTAAGTGTGCGGGGTCCTTTGAGTTCAAAAGAGCAGGAAATTTCTCGAAGATCCGGATTGGAGTTTTTTCGAAATTATACGTCCAGTTTATATTGAAAATTTATTCGTTTGTCCATCCTTCGGGAAAATATTAGAAATGAATGTAAATGAAATACAAAATTCAGGTTTATGAATCATGAATGTCGATACAAACCACGTATTAAATTAGAATGAATGAGAAATAAGATAGTAGAACCGTACTTAACAATAATTAATCTGTGGCGGTGTTTCTATCTGAACAATGTCCATAATTCTCAAAAATCCTAACTGGGACAATGAAACTGGAACCAACTAGGCTGAATTTCTAGCCATTTAAAACAAAACAACACTAGTTATAATGCACTTAAAAACAGCCAAATTTCGCGGGAAATTATGTCTTCTGCGAAGCCACAGAGAATAGAGAATATGCGCTATACGCATGCATCGTACACGTGAGTTTCAACCATAGGTATCTCACGTCAAAGAGGAACCTCATACGTAGTAACCGAACTACGCTGAACTACCACAGATATGTAAATTAGAAGAACGGAATAGTGGAAAAGGTAATTTGAAACGTTTGAGATGGATCGATTCCCAATGTTTGAGGAATATTGGTAAACCTGGCAACGTACACGACAAAGTTCTGTGAATTTTTTCATAGAAGATTTTATCTAAGATGCCTAGAATAATGGTGTAAGCACTCGTCAAATTTTTAATGGAATGACGTTCGACCAAATCGAGAATATCAGCAATGCTTCGTGGCAGCGCCGCAATGTCATACAACGTCATTACGGTCTTTTTTCCTTTGATCGATTTGATTGATTAATCAACACCTGATCTGCCAAAGTCAATTATGACTTGACAACAGAATGACATTTTTATTAATGAAAGCCTTATACTTTTCCTCCATACTTATATGAATTAAAATGTCAAGGATATATTCCCAAATTATTGCTTGACAAAATGATCGGCTATTTACACATGTTCAGCAGAATAAATTCGAATATTTGAAATAACTGATAACAATCTGTCATAAGTTGTGAATAGCGCCACCTGACATGGAAAAAACGAAATCTTGCCAATATTCTCAATCTGGTTGAAACATAATCCAATCAGTGAATTCACCATGTTTAGTCATCGAAATTTTATCAACATTGTTTTGGAGCTTGAAGCTTGATCAAAATTATCAATTGGATTGAAAACCATTATTTACAGGATATTTTTGGGATATGGAGGAAAATATGAACAAGTTTTTAGTGTTCACAAACTAATCTTCGAAAAAACCAAAGAAAAAACTTATTTTGATGAGAGAAATATGGCTTTCCAGTTGCAGATATAATCGGATGAGTAGAACTTGAGTATTGTCAGAAATGACAATGAAGCGTCAGAAGTTTTTTGAATTTGCTCCTGCTTTTTTGCTAATTTTTCGATAGAATAACCACTTTAAATCTATGGGAGATGATCCCCCAATAAAAGGGGCCTGTAGCGTTCCTCGAACACCTGAAGAACAGAAGAATCATCACTTGGAAGATCGGACCTGATCGAAAGATCCTCCCGATCCAAGAGAGAGTTAGGACTTCGTGAAAAGGGTTTTTTTTAGCAGGTGAAGTATTTATTTACTTCTTCTTTCTCGGTTTTTCTTCTTTTTTCTTGTTACAGATATATTTTCAAGATACTTCCATCCAGATCGATGAAAAAGCTTGTTTTCATCAAGTACAAGAAGCTCTGTAACATGGATATCATTTGAACAAATTCAGCATCACTACACATATACGGGGAGACAGAGTTTTTTCAGAGGTTTTTATCTGTTCTCGTGTGTCATACGCAAAATTGTATGGTACCCCGTTCACATTCCCTCTGCTAACACTAAGATTTGGATCGGGAAACAGATTGTTTTTTTTATACAATCTGTTCCTTGTCGCCATTTCTTCACACGTGCCTTATGCCATATATTGTTTGATTTAAGAAAAAAGTATGTATTACTCTCTTTCAAAAGAATATATATATATATATATTCCCTAAATGTATAATTTCAATTTCAATCGAGAAATATGAACTTTGAATCAATCCCATAGAATTGTATCAGGCACGTAGTAAGCCCAATTTTTTTTTTCAAATGGCTATATCTTTTTAACAAAGCTGAATTCGGAAAAATGGAAAAGAAGGTTTCTATTGACCTCCAGAATCTTCAGTTGAAATATATGTTCAAGTCCTTTGACTCTCCCCTTATGTTATGTGGGGAATTCACGATAATTAAAGAAACAAATACATACTCATTTTTGACATTCACGCACAAATGAGTGAATAAATTTCAATCTAAAGTACGTCTCATTTTGATTGAGAGATTATTCATTAGAAAATTCAACGAACGTCCCAACGTTGCAAAAATTTCTACTTAATTTTGATCCCGTAGTAGTAGGTACGTCTTCTCTTTCTATAGTCTAAGGTTTTTCTATACTTCAAAAAGCATGAAACCTTCTGATTGTCATCAGATATAGTATATATCTAATCACAGTTGTTATTAGTAATGGTGTATTTAAGTCAAGGCATTATCTTCGTCACTATACAGGGTCTTTCACGAGGAACCTCAGCCATATTTATACGGGAAACTACCGAACGTATTTTCATGAAATTAAGCACTTATAAGTATTTCACGATGCTGATGAAATCTAAAATATTTTCAAGGCATGAGCACCTCCGGTTTTTCCGGAAATGACGTCAACTTCCGTTTTTCAAATTAGAACACCATTTTTTTATTGCAGAAATAGATTCCTTAGAAAATTTCAAGTTATTTTGATATAACATAACATTTTTCAGTTTTGGTTGGAAAATTCTCTCTGAGCGGGAAAATTCGAAAAAAAAATCGCTTTCAAAGTTAGGGATGACAATATCGTGAAAAATCAATTTTTTCAAATTAGAACCCAATTTTTTTATGGCAGATATTGAATCTACGTTAAAAAATAATGTGAGTGTAAGCATCACACCCTTGCCCTAAAATGGATATTTTCTGAGTTAATATGCACTTTAGGGCAAGGGTGTGATGCAAACACTCACATTATTTTTTAACGTAGATTCGATATCTGCCATAAAAAATGGGGTTCTAATTTGAAAAAATTGATTTTTCACGATTTTGTCATCCCTAACTTTGAAAGCGATTTTTTCACCCCCTGTATCATGAATCGCGATTTCGATTTTTAAAGTGGATAAATCTTACATCTTGAAAAATCCAAAAAATAAAAATTTTCCATCCAAAATCCTCGAAGTTATTCCTGTTTCAGCGGAGCTCTATTTTCGATTTTTTTTTTCGAATTTTCCCGCTCAGAGAGAATTTTCCAACCAAAACTGAAAAATGTTACATCAAAATAACTTGAAATTTTCTAAGGAATCTATTTCTGCAATAAAAAAATGGTGTTCTGATTTGAAAAACGGAAGTTGACGTCATTTCCGGAAAAACCGGAGGTGCTCATGCCTTGAAAATATTTTAGATTTCATCAGCATCGTGAAATACTTATAAGTGCTGAATTTCATGAAAATACGTTCAGTAGTTTCCCGTATAAATATGGGTGAGGTTCCTCGTGAAAGACCCTGTATGTATGTTAAAAAACTTACTTCCTTGATATATTTGTAATCGAAGACTGTTTCACCGATAGGTATCACGAAAATGTATGGTTTGTCAGGCTTCGGAATATCAAATGGAATATTTAATTCTTTTTTTATTGCTTCAGGAAATTCTCTTTCTAACAATCCTCGGAATAGGGCGCTAAATTTCAATCTTCCATTAGTATCAAGAGTTGCACCCATTGACCATATGCATGAGAAGAAAAATGACCCTTCAATTTGCGCTCTAATATCCAAATCACTAACGTTGTCACGAAATCCTTCTTGGTAAAAATCATCCATGAAACAGTCGAATAAATTCATTGTAGATCTCAAAAGATTAGCTTCAGACGTTGTAGCAATTTCCTGCAAAAATTTTTAGATTGAGATGATTTGTAAAAAGAGATTCAATGAAAAAGTATGAAGTCTACTGCTAGTGTGGGTAAACAGCATGGCATACTTGGGACCTGTTTGCGCCGAACGTGCCCTAAGTTTTTAAACATCAACATTAAATCTACATTTCTTCAACATTTCAATTTCCTCAAACACATACCGATTCGGAATTATAGAATGTAAATATACCATACAGCGATAAAAGACTGGATGAATATTGTCTAGTGGACCAATAAAATGATCAATACCCCCGGCTCGATACGACAACGAATAAATGATCGAATCTCGATGCAGTTTCTTCGTTGTCACATCGCATTGAGGGTTTCGATGATTTTACTGGTCCACTAGATAATATTCATCTACATCCTACACCTTCAACGCTGAATTGGCTTCGAATCCATTTTATTTTTCCGAATTTGTATAGAAGAGGTCATGTTTATCGATGTTCCATTGAATAAGTGAAACATAGAAATGCGACATCGAATCACAGAATCATAGAATATTATAAAAAACTCTAAAATATAATTTTTTTCCCAAAATAAAATTGGAGCTGGGGTTTGGTAACAATCCAGATCTGCGCATGTGCAATAATATTGCGCATGTGCAATAAATGAAGAATAATATTAATTATAATTCATTTGAAACTAACTCAACCTAATACACTTTTCTGTCGAATAATGCAAAGAAACATGAACGTGAACTGAGGCTTTCTACAGGGTGTTTCACCATAAACTGGACAAACATATATAGCCGTGTAGTTGACATCGTGGAAGTCATTTTTGCCATATGACATATACCCCGTTTTCGACGCATTAGCGAGATACAGGGTGTTTAATGTCAACTTTGAGCAATATTCTGTGAACTGTGGTAAGTTATGCGTGATATTTAAAATAACGGGTTCTGGTCACATCTCAGAATTTTTCAGGGCTCAATTTAATTGTGTGTAGAATTTGAAAAAAAAATTCAAAATGGCGGAAAACCTGCATAGTTGGAATTTTTTTTCTTGGTTGCCGATTCCGAAAGCATAATCTCAACGTACTCGATTTTCTAAGATATTCCGTGAAAAAATTTTTTCAAAATTCGAACTCAACTTTATTTTTACATGTCTTCAGTAAAAAAAAATTTCGCTCAAAATTTTTGGAATTTTTCATGGTTGAACTATCTTTGATTCTCAATACTTGGGTGAAAACAGAATGAAAAAATATCAATTGGTTTTCTTGTTGTAGCCTTCCGAACATTATGCTCAGTGTACTTTCATAATTTTTATTTGAGAAACTGGAGGCCGTACGAAGGTCAAAATTGTGCTGATGGGCTGCCAGAATGACTCGGATGAAAATATGAAATTATAAACAAAAAATGTTTTTTTTTCAAAAAACTTTGGTAGGAATCGAACTCTACGAGTATGAATCGGATTAATTCTACTCCTATAAATCTCTTTTACCAAAGCAACACAAGTGAATCGAGAGTGTAGGGTTCGAATCTTCCAAAAGTTTTTCGAAAAAAAAAATTTTTTGGTTCATAAATTCATATTTTTATCTGGGTCATTCTGGCAGCCCAGCGGCACAATTTTGGCCTTCGTACGGCCTCCAGTTTTTCAAATAAAAATTATGAAAATACTCCGAGCGTAATATTTGGAAGGCTACAAAAAGAAAATGAATTGATATTTCTATATTCATGCATCTCATATTATGTCTATCAAATAAATTTAGATGCTAAGGTACTTAAAATGGCCCTTTTTTACCCTCATGAATATATTCTCCGTCATTGATTTCTAGAGCTCCCATATTTGAAAGCCCTGTTTCATATCATGTAAGTTGTAAATAGGGGGTTCTCTTAGCATTCTGTCAGTATGTTATATTCTAACCAATTTTGAATATCACATTTTTAACCTCTTACATGTTTTATCTTCGCAGATCAAAGCCACATCATCGGCGAAAGCTATGATTTTTCCATAGATATTTATGCTCAATAGAGCATTCACGTGTATCACAGTATCGGCCTAAGCACCGTACCATTGGAAACTTCGAATATCTCAATCGCTGCATTGCTGCTCTCATCATTTACTTTAACTATCTGTTTCCTATCTTTCAAGTAGCTTCTCAGCAGTTCGAGGGAACCCTCTTATACCAGAGCTACACAATTGTTTCAATAGTTTTTCGTGGTTCACCGTATCAAATGCTTTTGTTTGTTCGAGGAAAACACAAAGCGGAGGAACACTTCTGTCCATAGCATCGTATATAGAACTCGTAAAGTCCTTGATTGCATCTCTCGGACACTCTCGGAATCCATACTGCTTATTTGAAATGACATTATATTTTTTCAAGAATCCAAGTAATCTTGTCTTAATGACTTGTTTGTTTTCATCTTTGTAAATTGGCTTGGTAATACCCATTTTCAGACAGTACGGAAAGCATACTTTGACCTATATTGGTCTGTGCTTTAACTACGAGAATTAGGAACTGACACAGGACCAGATAAGGGAACCCGAGAAGAAATAAGGATGCAGAGGCGGACGTAGGCTACGACAACAAAAACGTGCCACACTGGATGTGAAAACGGTGTAGGTCGCGAGCCCGAAATATGTGCAATGCATTCCTCGCGATATGAAATGGACTGTGCGGTAAGCTAACGTAAATATTGACATCGAATTCAAAGTGTGAATCGCTGATTACGGCTATAGGCCATCGTGTATCTCTGAAGGTCGATGAAAAGGTCAGTTCCAGTCCCAGGGATTGGGTTTATTCAAACCATATGGAGGAGCCAGTACCTGAAGGAAGGAGATTATGTTGTGATCTCGAGAGTGAAATTCGAAATCCGAAAAAGTGGACATATGAGACTCCATGTAGGAGAAATGAAGTGACAGACGGATTTCTTAATTCTTTTTCTTGAGGGACTTGATTTATGAACATTATGTTTTGCTGAGTTCCGGTTTTTACTTGGAGTTTATGTTACTCGAATTAACCCTGAAGGATACCTATTGTTTATTTCAGACTAGTTATTTGAGCAAGTGCAAATTGTGTTTAAGTAATCTTGCAGGAATAATGTTTAGATTTGAGGCATGCTGCTTGAGAGTTAAGAGTACTATGTTTGGTATAATTGAGTTATATAGCTGTTACGAGATTTTAATTGGGAGACGAGGGACTATTGGACTACTAAGGAAAATGGTAAGGGAAAAGTTATGGCAACCGATGCCGAAACTTTTTCAAAGGGGGAAGTTTTGTAATAAATTGAAATATTTTGGTTGACCAGTATAGACTTCTGAAATTGATATCCATGGGTTCGAAAATTTATTGAAGTGTTTATCGGTATGGTACAGGATGTGTGGCGAGACGGTAACGATTGAAATTATTGATTTTCGGCTCAAGTTTCTCGTGACACTCTGACGATGCCAGAAAATCGTTCCACGAAATCGGTTGCATTATTCAAACCATATGGAGGAGCCACTACCTGAAGGAAGGAGATTATGTTGTGATCTCGAGAGTGAAATTCGAAATCCGAAAAAGTGGACATATGAGACTCCATGTAGGAGAAATAAAGTGACAGACGGATTTCTTAATTCTTTTTCTTGAGGGACTTGATTTATGAACATTATGTTTTGCTGAGTTCCGGTTTTTACTTGGAGTTTATGTTACTCGAATTGACCCTGAAGGATATTGTTTATTTTAGACTAGTTATTTGAGCAAGTGCAAATTGTGTTTAAGTAATCTTGCAGGAATAATGTTTAGATTTGAGGCATGCTGCTTGAGAGTTAAGAGTACTATGCTTGGTATAATTGAGTTATATAGCTGTTACGAGATTTTAATTGGGAGACGAGGGACTATTGGACTACTAAGGAAAATGGTAAGGGAAAAGTTATGGCAACCGATGCCGAAACTTTTTCAAAGGGGGAAGTATTGTAATAAATTGAAATATTTTGGTTGACCAGTATAGACTTCTGAAATTGATATCCATGGGTTCGAAAATTTAGTGAAGTGTTTATCGGTATGGTACAGGATGTGTGGTGAGACGGTAACGATTGAAATTATTGATTTTCGGCTCAAGTTTCTCGTGACACTCTGACGATGCCAGAAAATCGTTCCACGAAATCGGTTGCATTGAATTCGTTCGACGACAGATAAAGTCGAGGCTAAAATCGTGGGATTCGCAACGTGGCAGTACCCCAAACTTCCATGGAAAACTGCGTCATCCTTTCAGCACCCACCCACGTGAGGTGGGGAGAAGAAGAATCTTCAATTTGATTGGTTTGTAAAAACGAAGAAGAAAAAATCTTTAATTTGATTGGTTTGTAAAAACGAAGAAGGAAAATTTTCAATCTGATTGGTTTTTGGAGAAAACGAAGAAGGGGAATCTTTAATTTGCTTTGGCGACGAAAAAGGCAGTAACTGCGGAAGCCTTAAACCCAGACAGCACCGGATATTCATAGAATATTCCCTGAATGTGCAAAATGGGATGGGTATATTCCAAATATTCGTAGAATATTCCTGGAATATCATTGAATATCTATATCCCATGTAGCATATCCCAAGAATATTCCCATACAAATATTCCAGGCATATTCCTAGAAGAATATGCTGAGAATATACCAAACTGAATATTCTGTGTAGAATATTTCTAGATTATTCATAGGATATTCCAAATTGAATATTCTTTATGGTACATCCCTGGAATATTACGCACGTAATATTTCTGGAATATTCCGCTCATAATATTCCTGCCATATCCTGTACGGCATATTAATGGAACATGATAAGGTAAACATTGAAAATGAATTTTCAAAATATTTGTGGACTGCAATGAACAGATTGAGGCTGTATTAAATTATATATTTAATTTTCAACATTTATGCCCCTATTTTGTTCAATTGTTACCATGAATTCAATCATCTCATTAATTCAGATTTACGTACGATAACGAGAGTTAAATATATTATATAAAATTCATGGTCTAGAACGCATTTTATTATAGAGTTGAAATTTTGTATACAAAACTTGTGCAGTCAAATGTCATAAAGCACTAGACAGACCACATAATTATTCAGTGATTTGAGTGCCATAAAAATCGCGCTATAAAATCCCGCCATCAACAGCCAATAGAATTGCTATTCGTCATCCGTCGACTGTCGAGGACAAATTGAACACATGCGTCGGTTAACCTTAACCACACTGATTCCATATTAGTTCTAATTGTTTTCTTGAAAGCATTAGATCGAAAATTTACTTTGTTTTTTCGAGTAATCGAGTCTGTTCCTAGTGATATTTTGCGTGATTTCTTTTTGGATCTACCTACATATATAAGGTAAGTGAATTTCATGAAAGAACTGGATTACCAGAATTTTATATGTCCATTGAATTGATTAATTTTATTCACGACCATTTTGAAATCGAAATATATTTATGTACAATAAATACTTCGTTCCTCGATTCGCTATTGTACATAATCTTTCTTTGATATTTGGAGGAACTCTCATATTACATTAAACACTTAATTATATAGTCAATGACCATTTTTCATTTAATTTTCAAGAACGACGACGATGAATAAACGGAAAAGAGGCAGTACTTGGTACAGACAGGTTCACGAGGAAACTGAAAATGTACTCAGTGAGATCTTCAGAGAAAATATGGGCAGAGACCAAAATCTAAGCGGGAGTAGTAATTTTTCTTTGCTTGGTTATGAGGGTTGTGGTAGAATAAGTAGCACTAACAGTACTAATAGTTCTGATGAAGAATTTGATTTTAGTAGTAATTTTAACAGGGATCTTTCAAACAATGATTTTATCCATCTGGTACAAGACAGTGCAACTCCTGATAAAGCACAAAGCTGCAGCAATAACGATGGTCCAGTTATTAATGCACATGATAAATTAAAGAAATGGGCCATCAAAAATAAAATTACTTTGAGTGCTATGAATGAACTCTTGGAAATTTTAGCAAATGCTGAGCCGGGTGTTTTCAAAGAGACATTGCCTAAAGATGCTAGAACGTTTTTGGCCACTCCTAGAAAAACACTAACACGGCATGTAGATCCAGGAGAATACTATCATTTTGGTATAGAAAAATCAATGGAAAATATGTATACTTGCTATGGCATAATACCTAATGACCCAATTGAAATTGGTATTAACATAGATGGTTTACCCATAGCAAAAAGTTCAAATAGCCAATTTTATCCAATACTTGGCCTTCTGTCTAAACATGCTTTTTTGATAGGATTATATCACGGTTATGAGAAACCCAAGAATTTTAATGATTTTCTTTTAGACTTTGTGAATGAAGCAAAAAAACTCAGCATCAATGGTATATCAATATTTGGAATCAAATATAATTTCAAAATAAATAAATTTTTATTTGATGCTGTTGCTAAAGCATCTGTTTTAGCCATCAAAGGTCATTCAGGTTATAGTTCTTGCACAAAATGTTGCCAGTATGGAGCAAGTATTCAAGATAGAATTTGTTTTCCTCTTTTAACTTTTCAGAAAAGAACACATGAAAGTTTCGTTCAACAGGCAGATTCCGGACATCATTCTGGTCGAAGTATTTTGTTAGAAATCCCGAATATTGATATAATAGCAGATGTTCCTCTGGATTATATGCATCTTGTTTTATTAGGAGTAGTGAAAAAGTTACTAAGTGGACTCTGGTGCCATGGTCCTCCCTCCCATAAAATTTCAAATTCTAATATTAACGTAATATCCAATCTATTGTTGAATATGGCTCCTTTTGTACCTTCTGAATTTGCTCGAACTCCCAGATCACTGAAGGAGGTCAAAAGGTGGAAAGCCACAGAATTCAGGCAGTTTCTGCTATATACTGGACCCGTTGTTTTGAAAAACTTGCTTCCAAAACGATATTATCAAAATTTTTTGATATTATCAATATCTATCAGAATTCTCTCCAGTGAAAAATACTGTTTTACTTATATTAATCATGCCGAACAGTTGCTTGTATGTTTTGTTAAAACAGTAAAAGAAATTTATGGACCTCATTTATTAACTCATAATTTTCACAATTTATTGCATTTAGTAGAGGATGTAAAAAAATTTGGTATACTTGACAATTTCAGTAATTTTGATAGTGAGAATTTTTTGCAATATTTGGGATCGTTGATCAGAAAGCATGACAAACCATTGCAGCAAGTAGTTCGACGTTACTATGAGTGTATGAACGACAGGAAGCTTGTTATTGAGAAGTCTTCTTTCGAACTCAAGTCACCCCATTGTGAAGGACCATTGTTACCTGGATGTTCTGCCCCAGAGTTCAAATCAATTGTTTTTGCAGATTTCAAACTATCCTCTGCTTTGAGAGATTCATGCTGTGCCATGAGGGATGGCTCAGTAGTTGAAATAAAAAATTTTGCATTTTCTAAAGCACTCAACGACTATGTTGTTATAGGAAAAAATTACCTGGATAAGAAGGAGTTTTTCGATTTATCTTTACCATCATCATTCTTAGATATTTTTTCTGTCAATACTTTGGGCGAAATGAAATGTTGGCCAGTGAAAGATATCACACATAAATTTGTTAGAATTCCCTTTGATAGTACATTCATAGCTCTACCTATAGTTCATACCCAGAAGTAATAATTCTTCGAAACTTGATTGTGTAAGTGTGTGTGTGTGTGTGTGTGTGTGTGCATTTTTACTTGTTGTAATTCTAAAAATATTTGCTTGATGCTTGAGGCACTGCTTTCTACTTTTTTTGTTCATCCATGCTATAATGGTTTTTGCTTAATGATATTAATTTGCTGTAGATGACTTGGGTTGTGGTTAAATTTATTGAGAGTGAGGAGGTTGAAGCTGTTCCATCTAATTGGTTCAATGGAAGCAGGCAGACTGTATACTACCCCCCATTCCCAAAAAATAGGATTGTGAAGGCAATCAAAAATCAGTGTGAGCCAGAAGAGGGCTGGAGGGAATATAAAGTCTGCCTGATGAGGAATGTCAGATATGACAGTTTCAAGGTTGCTTGTGCCAAAGCAACTAAATGCTGTCTTACGTCTGAGGTATCAGAGTTGGATTGCCTCCCTGAAAAGAGGAAATCGAAAAAAACTTATTATAGTTCTGATGAGGAATCTAGTGATTCAGATCTATATGTTCCTAGACTGAATACGATGAAAAGTGAGTGATCTGTTATTTTCATTTTCTGATTTGCAATGAATTAACTGAACAAAAATCCAAATTTTTTTTTTGGGAATGAATTCTTTTTCTCATTTTCAGGAAATACCAGTGGTTCGCATGAAATTGTACAAGTTCAGAGTGAGTACCTATTCTTCAAGTTAATAGTCCTAGTTCTTCAATCCTTATGTTCGATTGAATAATGTTAACATTTTACTCCATGATTGTTGAATTAATTTTGATCTCATCAATTTTTTTGTCAATAATAATGTTTTGTGAATTTCATGTGAAGAATTCAAAGGTAGATTGAATCATTTGAATGAATGTGAATTTCACTAAATCATAAATATGTACGTATGTTTCTAGGTCCCCTAAATGAAGTACAAGAAAGGAGTGTGATGAGCGAAGTGGATATAAGTAAGTCCTTATCAATTTCTTTCTATGACCAGCGTTACCATGTGTTGCAAAATATCAATTATTTCGTTTCAGACATAACTGATGATCGCAGAGAAGATTCCTGCAGCTTCCCAACAACAGGTTTGTCAAATCCCCTTTTAATGTATTTTTTTTATTTGTATATATTTTCTTCTAGACGACCAGAAGTTCAAAACAACGGTAATCAGCATGCTGGTGAAGAACACCAAATTATTAAGAGACTGTGAGTCTCGCATAGAAGAGTTGCTGAATAAAGTGGATTCTCTTACAATAAGAGGGGGTTTAGCTCAAAATGAGCCACAGGAGGTTGCACAGTGCCTCGACCTTTTCACAGACTTTCCTGTGAAAAACTTGGAAGAACTAGAGAAGGTCGAGAATAGGCTGCAAGACAAAGAAATTCACAATTACTTGGTAAGTTCTGTTCGAATAAATCTAATTATTCGACTCCCACCAATGAGTCTTTACAAGGGACTAAAATTATGTTCTCTATTAAAACAAGAGGTGAAATAAATTCATGGTCTAGGGTGCTGTAGTATTCTACCAAGTTGAAATTTTGTGTACAAAAATGTTGAGTGCAATGAAATGACGACACACAAGACCATAAACTTATTTGAACAATCAATATGTTCTATGTCTTTCGAGGTACCTATTTGAATATACCCCAAAATAATACATCAATCCACATATCTGATTCAGTTCTCATTTAGTATGTGAAAAAGTTCTTTTCCAATTTTGTGGATGAATAATTCTATTGATTTATATTTCTCAAATAAAATCTGAGTAAGTTACCTCGAAATTAATAATGAGATTTCATTAATTGTTCTCTGAGCACTATAGATTCTGTGAGAAATAAAGTTTCATACTATTACTCATGCAATTTTCATCCAAGATGTTACTTTGTTTCTACTATTATGTTTTCAACAGGTTAAATCGCTCTGCATGTTGGGAGGCAAGGATTTTAAAGACTGTACCCGAAGGTTCGTCAGAAGAATCCTACACGATTCTCTTGCTTCCCAGTACAGCTTACAGGGGCATAAGAATAAAAAAGTGTTTCGGAGCACCAGGATATGCAGTTGTATTCTAGGTATTAATTTAATAATTAACGAAAAGAGTAGGGGTTTAACCTATAAACTCAAAAATAATTCTAATTTTTCTGTGAATGATGAGATTTCAAAATAGACAAAAAGTCCATTTTTGAATAAAATGAATATTGATTTTCAGAGGCAGTTCAATTAAGCAGTGGTGCCCAAATGAAGGACATAGAAGTACACTTGTCGGCCTACCTCGCCAAGGCCAAGGAACGACTGAGCAGAATTGAGTTAGTTTTTTCCCTTAAGCCTTTTCAGAGTGTACAGAAGAAACATTTTTGATTGTCATTCACCTTTTGATACATATAAATGTTGCCAATCTCTCCTATTCAGTGTTATGTTTTTTTCAGGGTCTCTGCGGGTCCTTCACCATCACCTTCGCTGAGTTTGAATTGATATATTTAATTATTTTTTTTTTTTGTTTCAATAAATATGCATTTAGTTGATAACCTTGTTCTAATTTATTAATAACAATATTTTATTCAGTTGTTTTTGTTTTTTTTCAATAGATATGAATCTGTATATTATATGTTTTTTATTTCCTTTCCACTGCAGAATGAAAAATAATCGATATTTCTGAAAAGACAATGAAACTATCCAAATTCTATTAGGCTCACTTGTTTTAGTTCATGTGTTGAACTTTGGTATAACGAGTGAGGTCGGGTTTCACCAAAAATTTTAATCTGTTTTAAGGAGATAACAGATTAAAATCGTTGCTGAAAGCCGACCAAAATTTATTTATTTGATTAAACTAAAAGTTTAAGTGGGCCTCCAAATGCATATATATGTGCCTTGAGTAATATTCCATGAATATGAAAATGGTATAATTCAAGGATATCCATAGAATATCTCCATAATATACCAAATATTCTAGGAACATTCTATGAATATACCCAAGAGATATTATAGGAATATTCAATATGAAATATGCCTAGAATATTACAGGAATATTGAGAATATGCCTAGAATATTATTTCCCGAATATTCCAGTAATATTCAATAAAGAATATCCTTGGAACATTCTATGAATATTCGAAATATTCCTGGAATATTCTTTACAGAATATTCTACGAATATCTGTGGAATTCCCATACGCATATTCATGGAATATTCCAATATGCCAAAATGAATATTCTAGGCGTATTCTGAGAATATCCGGTGCTGTCTGGGAACGGAAGGTTCCCAGTTGGCTCGGGAGACGGTTCGGAAATGAAGAGTAGCTGGAGAAGCTTTAAACGGGAAGGTTTTGAGTTGAGTTGTCTCGAGAACGGTGATAGGATAACTCACAGGTTTTGGTTTATTTGAGGATAGTCTCAAGCGGAGACAAAAAAGTGTCAAGTCGAAATTGAAAAGTCCTTGAAATTACTTAGAATTACTTAGATTGCGTCTCGTCGGTAGAACGGGAGCGAGATTAATCTGCGAATGGCGAATTAGTAGCGTGTTTTTGTGTTTCTTTTGTTTTTCAGGAAATATTCAGCATCCCTAGGATTTTCGGCACGAGAAAAAGGTCTGGTTTTTTTGTTTATGCTCAGCTTGTTTGAGTATTGGTAAAAAGCTGCATGCAAGACCAGATATCTTTCAGAGCCAGAGTGCCGTAATCTACCACAAGTCTTTTTGAATTGTATTATTTTTGAGATCCCTCTTAAGTATTTGAATATTTAAGTTGTATTATTTTGAGATCACCCCATGTTCACGAATTTGGGTTTTTTTAACAAACCCCTAAGTTTTTGATAACTCGATTTTATTTCCATAATTGGAATTTGTACTGAGGATTTCATTTGGTTTCAATTATTTGGTTTTGTTTCACGATTTGAAGTTGATGTAATAAGTTGATTTGGTGTGATTTATTTCATTTGATTCAAGAAATTGACCGAATATTTTGATAATTTTGTTGATGACGCTATATAATTATAAATAGCGTGTGTGAAATTGTTTATTTTACTTTGATCCTAATATACGTCTCAAATTAAAATTCAGAAGTTTCATTTATCATCCCTCATCCTGAAGAATTATTAGACACTAAAGGTGAATACAGACTATTCTGACGTGGCGTGATTTCACGTCACGTCAGAACCGTGCAGTGCTCACATTGGCCTAATATGAAAGTGAACGCACAGAACGATGTGTTGCATTTTTATATCACGCACATTTTGACGTGGGCCCACATGTAACCACGTCACGTCAGAATAGGCTGTATTCACCTTCAGTCCCGACTCTAGTGCATTTGGGCCGATCCCACACTTTCTCCCTTCAGGAAGAAAGATCCTCAAAATTCAAAATCTTTTCTTTTTCTTTAAGAAGTAATAACACCCCTGATTGGTGGAAAGCCGCTCTTCCGTCGAATCACAAAGGGGGTGCTTTTTACCAATGTATTCAAATATTAAAAAGCTCTGGCAGACTATCAATTCGATAACTGATTCTAAAAGAAACAAGGATGGACCTAGGAAATATAATATTATTCAGGAAAATGAGCATTACGATGATGATGGGGATGTTGCTAGAGTGTTAAACGAATATTTGTGAACATACATAGGACAACTTAGGCTGGGGTAGATCGTTTGACACAATTGATCACAGCATCCTATTTGATAGGTTGGGAAGGTTGGGTATACGAGGGGATCCATTACCACTTTGGAGAAATTACTTGACGAGTCGGAGGCAAAAAGTGAAAATAAATAACACGATCAGTGACTATGCTACTATTACATCGGGTGTGCCTCAGGGGACGGTGTTGGGTCCTTTACTGTTTCTAGTCTACATAAATCAAATTGGAAGCATAATACCCGACTGTAATGTGATATCATAATATGCTGACGATACGGCCCTTCTGTTTTCGACTGATACATGGAGAGAAGTGTATAGTCGGGCAGAACTTGGATTGGGAGCGGTATGTCGGTGGCTAGGAATGAGTAAGCTAGATCTTAATTTTCAGAAGACAAATTTCATGAAATTATCACCAACTAGAGCTGGTCAACCTGACGTCGAGTATCTGTCTATTCATGCTTCCACATGCAGGAATAAAATAGACTGTAACTTTAAAAAAATAGAGAGAACTATCAGGGTGAAACACCTGGGAATAATTATGGATCATAATCTGAGATGGAGTGAACATACAGTGTATCTAGCCTCCAAGGTTCGCAAGATGCTGTACAAGTTCTTTTCAGCTCAGAGAGATATTGAGCAGAAGGCTAATAATTATATTGTATGAATCGTTGGTTTAGTCCATCTTGAGATATGGCATTGTTGCTCGGGGTGGACTATATGAATCGAATTTAAGCATATTATCAACATGTCGAAATAGTAATCTGAAGGTATTGTCAAATAAACCCCGTAGATATCCTACGTCGAAACTATATGAAGAGCTCAATATCCTAAATATCATAAATCTATATGTTCTCTCTTGTTTGACTCATTACCCGAAGATAAGAAGTTGTTTTCCGGTTGTTTCACATGGCTATCCTACAAGAACTAATGTTAATGAACATTTATGTGTTCCTATAGGGTAGTCTTCCTTCTGCACTAGGTTTGCTACGTACTTTTTGCCCAAAATCTACAACGTTCTGCCAAGTTCTTTGAAGACGTTGGTGAAATCGGGTGGGAATGGAAGGTTAATAAGGTCTTATATCGAGAAAAATAAAGAAAAGTTCATCTTTGTGTTTTCCAACTGAATTGTACTGTTACTCGTCCTTTTGTCACAGGCTCCATGTGTCTTGTAGATGTATTATCGGTTCTCCGGACCACCATTCCAATAACTGAGTTGCTCTAGCGCGTCTGTTATTTTGTTTTTCAGTAAGGGTGTGATCACGGCACACAAATTCAATAATTAAGGCCCGATCACGCTCCTCAAATTTGATTTATATTTTATTTGAGAATATTATTTGAAAATAAGAATTTGTGAACTGCTTTTTGGTGGTGAATATATTATATTATATATTATACCTGGTGTCTTCGTCGCTTTTAGATCCTCCATATTGTAATATTGAGAATAAACATTTACTAATACTGTCCCAACCTGACGGTATTATGTCGCGAAACGGATGTCCCTCATGACTCAATGTAAGTAATTTCGATCATTAACTGAAAATTTCATGTGATATTCATCAATCGCCTCATCCGTTTTCTTTGTCTTACACATCATTGTTAATTCCTGATCATATTTCGGAACTAAAGTGAAAAAATTTCAGTGGCATATTTTCATCATTGATCTTTTTTCCTGTCTTCTCTCGTATTATACATAAAGTCAGCGTATCCCGCGATTTTTTATTTCCAATTGACACATGCGTACGATTAAATTCTCATCGAAGATTCTGAATAGCAGGCATATTAGCCATATGAGCCATATATGCAAGGGCGTCGCCAGGGGGGGCAGCTGCTCTCCCCTAGAGCTCAAAAATCCCTTAAAAACTTATGAAATGATAGCCCAATATACGAAAATCAATTCATTTTTTCTATTCTGATTGTTTTTTGACCCCCCTAGCTCAATTTCCCCCCCTAGCTCAATTTCCCCTCTAGCTCAAAGGCTGGCGACGCCCTTGCATATATGTATATTGCAGGTGCAGTTTTTCTGGGTTCAGAGCACAATAAAACTTCTTGAGATATTCATATTTTATTATTTTTCAATCGACATATGTTTCGGCGTATAATGAACCTTTTTTCAAGATTATGAAATAGCTGGACATTTACATTAGTCTACTGGTTATGCATTCAGCATTCTGAAATATCACTTCGATTTCAATTTTTAGGCCCAGTTTTTGAGAAACGCGACAACGAGAAAATAAAATTTTTCTGTAAGGCTACCTGGCCGACCTGCTAGAACCGCTACTGCTAAGGCGTTCATCAATATAATTTCACAAATGCCGAGAAGTCGATTTTATTAAACACTAACGGCCGTTTTCAATAACCTAACCAAGATAAGGGATAGATCGCTATCTCCGGTTTGTCGGCTTATCTATCCTTGTAGTTATCTGTCTGTGGTTTGCATTTCACAATCATGGTTTAACCTGATCTATCTCAAGACAAGGATAGATAGGAAGGAACCTCTTCAGATCCACTGAACTCTGTACCTGGAACGGATCCGACTGTATACTTTTGAACGTAAAGTGAGACAGGGGCAGCTTAAACAGAGATAGCCTTATGTAGGGTAACCTGTTTTTGTCCTACTCAGTCAAATGAATTACGGTTGTGTGCATAAATTATCTTTTAAGTGAAAATTAATTAGTTTGGGGATTCTTTTTGTTAAATACGTACAATATTAGTGAAGTTTGTGTTCTACTGTGCTATTAGTTCCGTTTCCTTCCTCGTGTAAAGCAGCATATTGCGTTAGTGTAATTTGTTGATTGCTTCGGCAATAGTTTCGATTTGAACTATATTTGAAATTCGAATATAAAAAAACAATGGTGGTGTCTTGTGTAGCGTTCGCGGTTCGCTGGAAGAATCCATCCAGAAGTAGCAAACTTTGTGGAGATCATTTTCTTCTCGTTCTACTTGTTTTATTTAAAAATTGTTAGATCCATAGTATTAGCAATGAATTGTGAAATAAAATAAAAATTTCGTTCCTAATTTTCTATTCATTTTATTTATCAACATCGTGGAAGAACAGTAAAAATTTTACATGAACGTTGTACTGTTTGCATTATTACTTTTTTCCTGAAAAACAATTGAGAAAAAATAATCACATTTGTTCAAAAATAAATTTAAAAAAATAAAATGCTTCCTCTTCACTTTCTTCATCGAACTCATCAATCATCTCTAATAATTCCATGTCACTGTCGTCGCTACTCAAATAATCCATTTTTTAAAGTTAATTTATAATTAAATAGTCAAGAAACCAACGCTGAATTGCACTAACAACAATTTTCAACGCTTATCTCTACCCCTTACTGCTCGAACTCCTCAGATAAACAAACAGAGCTACTAGAGATATTTCTGGCTATCTGTGGTTAACGTGAAAGTTCTTTGAAACGCAGGTAGGCGCATAAACAATGAAAGTTCTTATCCATCTGACCTCTTTTCGGAACAAGGGATGGATCGCAAGGACCAGTAAGAATCCTTATCTGCAGATACAATATTGAAACGGAAACAGGTACAAAACGGGAGATTGCTCGATCTCTAGTACCTATATATCGGCCGTTTCGAGGGATAGATCGGTTATTGAAAACGGCCGTAAGTGGCCCGGCGAACTTTGTTTCGCCTGAATCCCTAGAGGTGCGATTCCACCGAAGTGCTGCAGTGTGCGGCACTGTGGTGAACAGTGTACCGCACAAATGTTCGTTGCGGTGGAATCGTATACGTGAACAGCAAGAAAAAGTGCGCGTACTTTCTTGGAAAGTACATTCACTTTTATTTAATCACATAGGAGGTCATGGTTTCGTTTTCAGGAGTTGGTGCACCTGATGAAAAGTCTGTGCGCGTGCATAAAATATCTTTAGTGACAAAACGACGATGCCAGTTTTTCTGTTTACCTCAAAGTAAAAGTATCAAAGATTTTCCACATTTTGTTAGTTCGAATCGATCGGCGATTTTGGGGCGAAATATCGATAGAAAATCGCCTATTTTTCCGTTTTTCGTCGTCCAGAAGAAGTTTCGTGCAAGTGTCATTTTTTCCTTTCACAAGTGAGTACGAACGGCAAATTTGAATTGGACCGAAAATCGATTTATAAGCATAAATGAAGCGAAAGTAAGTACAAATCGACCTTTTTACACTTGATAACGAAGTTTTGTCAGGTATCTGGCCGTTTTGAAAGATTTCAAACGAAATTCCGGTCCCCCAGACGTTTGGTTAGTTTCGGTGTCGTTTTTGGTGCTCAAAATTTATTTGGAACGTGTAAATGGACAAAAAAGGCTTCCTTATACGATCTTCCAACGAAAGCGACCGATAAATATGGTTCTGGTAGGATTTTAGAGGAATTATGGGGAAAGAACTTGCAGAATGAAATTGCACGATTTTCGTAGGTAAACGGGTTCTGGATGGCCACCATCGGTCTCTAAATGATTATTGTTGATCGTTTTCACGTTTCAGAAAAAAAACACGTCAAAAAGCTGAAACAAAGAAGAAATATGACTATATTGCATTCCAGAGTAGGTGAATTCAGATTCCGATTAATTGAAATGTGTCACTGGAGCTTTCATTCCTTTGCCGAAAGTAAAAATAGGCTATATTGAACCAGAATACATCGGTTCTTTCCATATTCCAGGAGTTTGTGTCTTATTTTAGAACAGGTGAATGATAAATGTGAACCATATGTTTGACCTATTCCATTTTATTTGTACAAACCTTCTGTGGTAGTAATGTATGAATATTAGTTGGAAAGCTAAGAAATGAAAATCATGCAAATTCAGAAGTAAAAGATAATCAGTACATAAAACATGTAAATACACAGATGATCCACAATAGCCAGGATCAAGAACGTGAAATCAATAACACCAATACGGGCAATAAATCCGCAATTACATATGCAGCGGTAACAGCGCGTCATGCAAGCGACGTTACTTCGATTCCATCTTCTGCAACTCAGTATCCTGAGGCCTCGACTCTCAATGTTTCACAGTCCTTGCGTAAGAAAAAAGTTGAATTCAAAAATCCTAGATCTAAGCCTAACAAGCCTATGGTTAGTAAATCAACAATGGATAGATCTAATGGTTTATTAATTGGTAGTGCAAAGCCTAAAATGGCTTGGCTATATATAGGAAAAATAAAAAACAAAGAAGCAAATACTGCCATGATTGAGAACTATATTGGTTCTGAAAATATACAAGTTGATCAAATAAAAATTGAGAAATTACAGAGTAAAGGTGATTACTCATCTTTCATGCTAGGAATACCGTATGATAAATTAGAAAAAATTGGAGATCCTGATTATTGGCCTAATGGTGTAGCCGTCAGACGTTACAATTTCTGGACGAAACGAAATATGGAAGAAAATGTCCATTTTTTAGGGCAAACTGTGGAAGTGAAACAAACAGATATTGTTTAGGAAAAATAGACGGCATTGGTCACTCTAATAGTGCCGATGTAAACAAATCCGAAGATTGTTTGAGGATATTTCACCAGAACATTCAATGCCTGAGGAACAAAATAGAAGAGATAGAACTCTTATTGGATAAACATAGTATTGATATAGCTTGTTTTTCTGAGCACTGGCTTAAGGAAGATGAGTATAACTCAATTCAATTAAGTGATTTTAATTTGTGTTCTATATTCTGTAGGAAAACCTTCAAAAATGGCGGTGTTGCCATATTTGTTAGAAAGAGTTTAAATGCTAATATTGATAATATCTCGTTCCTTGAAACTACATCCCGAGAAAAGGATTTTGAAATTTGTGGCACGCAAATAAAATTCAATAGTGGATTGAAACTTAAAGTTGTTACTTTATACAGGTCTCCAATTGTTAATAATATCAGTTATTTCTTAGAGGAACTAGATATGATCTTGGATAAATTTTGTTCGAACAACTATGGTATTGTATTATGTGGTGATTTTAATATTGATTACTCTGATAACACTAGTGTATACAAATTACAACTTAAAGACATATTAACGTCCCATAATCTTGACGTTGTGGTAAATGGTTATACGAGGTTCAGTAAAACAAAAAATAGTTCCATTGATTATATTTGTACTAATATCAGAAAGCTATATCAAATTGAATCTATTGTCGATGACAATGGCATCTCAGACCATACTTCTCAATTACTGACTATAAAATTTAACCATGATATTAGAGTAAATAATTATAAATACATTAGGAGATATAACACAGAAAACTATAATACCCTTGCCTTTCATCTTTCTAAGGAAACTTGGGAAATGGAATATAATGCTAAATCTATCCATGATTCGTTTGAGGTTTTTGTTCACAGTCTATCATATTATATTGACACTTCGTTTCCTTTGATACGTGTGTCAAATATTGGAAAATCGGAAAAACCATGGATAACTAAAGGTATAAGAGTTTCATCTATTATGTTGAAACATCTTCATGGACTCGCTAAAGCCACACAACATCCTAGTGCTATTAGTTTTCATAAGAAATATAAAAAAATATACAGGAAGTTGATTGTCGCAGCCAAAAGACATTACAACAATAATTTCTATAATAGAGCTAGTAATAAATCTAAGGCAGTCTGGACTCTAATCAATACTAATATTAGTTCAGTTAAAGCTAGCATAATACCAGAAATTATAATGGATGAAAGACTAGTCGGTGACCCACAGGAAATTTCAAATTGTTTTAATGAATTTCTCATAAGACAACCTGTGAAGTTGCTTAATTCAATGGGACAAATGTCGGTAAACCAACAAACTCTGAGCTTCACCAAGAGTGATAATACCATGTTTTTAACACCTGTTTCAGAAACAGAAATTTTCAATTTGATTAATAATCTTCAAAACTCCAATTCCCATGGTTGTGATATTATAACGTCTAATATACTTAAGAACATAGCAATGATTATAACTCCCATATTGACTCACTTGATAAATAAATCACTTCTCGATGGAGTATTCCCTGATATTTTGAAACTGGCACGTGTAAAAATGATACATAAAAAGGGCGATACTAAGGCGATTGAGAATTATCGGCCAATTTCTCTTTTATCAACCATTTCAAAAATTCTTGAGCGCGTATTATGCACTAAAATAAATGAATTTTTAAATCGCTTTGAAATCATAACATCTTGTCAGCATGGTTTTAGAAAATGTCGATCAACACAATCTGCAGTGTTCAATTTCGTCAATAAGCTTTACGATAATATCAATAAAGGAAAATGGAATATAGCATTGTTTATGGACTTAAGTAAAGCATTTGATGTTGTTCCACATGATTTGCTTCTTGAAAAATTGGATAGATTAGGTTTGCGCGGTAAAGTCAACCAAATATTAAAATCTTACTTAAGTAACAGGATGCAATTTGTAGAAGTAAATGGTTCAAGATCTTCAATACTTAATGTTACCTGCGGCGTTCCACAGGGTTCCGTACTTGGACCCCTGCTATTTCTTTTGTATATGAATGATTTGCCAGACACTATTGAAAATACTGAAGAGCTTACATTATTCGCAGATGATATCACTTACTTATGCTCCGGAGCCTCGCTCAATGACGTCCTATGTAGTACTCAGAGATATATACATCTTTTCTGTGAATGGTTTAAACTGAACAAGTTATTTCTTAACTCATCTAAAACAGTCTTTATCTGTTTTAAACTACAAAACACCATGGAAAATAAAAATAAGAGTCTACTATTGAAAGTGCAAAATAAGTCTATTGAACATGTAACATATACGAAATTTCTAGGAGTAGTCATTGATGACAATCTCAGCTGGCGTCAGCATATTGAATATTTGTGTAGGAAATTATCTTCAGTTTGTTATGCCCTTTATAGACTAAAGTCGGTAACAAATATAGAAGTATGTATGGCTTATTATAGTGCCCAATTTAAGTCTAGGATACTTTATGGCCTTGTTTTCTGGGGGACCTCTCCTGAACTAAAGCGGGTTTTTGTTCTTCAAAAGAGGGCTATACGACAGATGGCCGGGGTCTCTAGGAGAACATCGTGTAGACGTTTTTTCAAAGAATTCAAGATTCTAACAATAGTATCTCAATTCATTTTAGAGATCTTGACGTACGTAAAAACCAATGACAGTTCATTTCTGCGTGTGAATTATAATCATAACTACTCAACATCATACTCTTCACTACTAATCATACCACGCCACACTCTGGCGGGATATGAAAGATCTCCCAGATATATGGGAATTAAGTTGTTCAATTCTCTCCCTAAGAGATACAGGATGATTGAAAATGTACGAAAGTTTCGGAATGAAGTAAATGAATTCCTGATCACACATTGTTTTTATACATTCAGTGAATACTATGATTGTTGTCAGCATATCAGGTTGGGGGATTGAAACCATGTATTCATTGTTGTCATTATTATTGTTTATATTCATTTGTCTCTCAAACAGTAGTTTGTGATTCTTATTGACTTGTCCGATACATAATTTGTATGTCTCTATGGATGAATAAATTATTATTATTATTATTATTATTATTATTTTTTAATCTAATAAATTACTATACAATCAGAATATTTTACTCCTTGTAAAATAAATAAAATGTCTTCAAGTCTTGAACTTTCAGTTCAAGAGGATAATAAACATTAAATCTTCACAAGCATGCATATGAAAATGATGTGAAAGCAATGCATTTTTCTTTCATGGCGAAGAATAATATATTTCAACAGTGATCTCTTGTACTTTTCATGCAAATAACTAGAAAAGAAATCCATTCTATCAATTCATATGAATGTTAATTATTTTCGTCCATCACATCTTTTCCAATTCATTCACATTCTGAGAAATACGCTAAGAATGTAGAAAGGGCAACATAGTGTTTACTTGGAATATGAAAATATTTTGAGAAACGTCATAACTTCGATACAGAGTGGAATGTGTCAAATTTCCAAGGCCAGAGTTGTGATTTTATAATTGTGAATGGAGTATACCTATGTATCGAGCTCAATAGCTTTTGAAATATCAAGAATTTTACATTTACTTACTTTGACCCCACTTTTGTAAACAAACCATAGTAAGGGCTTGCAAAATCTCACGAACAAATTATAAATCATTGTTTTATAGAAATCTGTTGAAATGCAAGGTGGTAGAGTATTCAACCAGGATGTAAGTAAAGGTTCCCATCCCAAACAAACTGGTTCGTAATAAATCATTCCACATCTAGATACCTGTTGACAAAAATATCAGAAATGAAGAATTTGCAATTACTAATAATCAAACCGTAGCTGGAGAGGCAACTTCTAAATCCATCGGTTCGAAGATCAGGTTTGTGGTATTTGCTAACTGAATAATTTCTCCTGACATAAGACACAACTTTTTGTTATCATCAAGGACTGTATTCATATTCTCTATCCATACTGCATCCACTGGACCATCAAATATAAGCCATTTTCTGAAACGAGAGCAACCAGCGTGAATGAACTGAATTTGACTGAATTTCACGGCTAAAGCCAGGCTTGGCTCAGTTAAACTCAGTGGTTTGCTCGTCTATTTCAAAGTAGGCGATGTGAGGAATTGTCATTCATTGATCAAGCACTATGCAAAACAACCAATAGTAAAAAGGAACACTAGAACGATTTATCAAAAGTATGTTCTTTATTTGCAGCGAATGTGACAAATGAACAAAGCAGGTAATGATTGATAACTAACTCAAAGAATCTTAGTTTTAAACTGACATATTCTTACTATTGACATATCCTACTTGCAAATTATCTCAATAAACCTGACGCTTAGACAAAGAAACCTGGCTTTAGTCGTGAAATTCGAATTTTATTCGATAACGGCCAAACTACTGATTTCGAAGACACGGAATGTTTGGCACAACCTAACAAGTTTTCGACGGGCAATCGATCGGAATTACGAAATTATATGGTTTCCATTGGAAAAAATGAAATTTCATAGTTTTATTGAGGCTCACTCTGACGCCTTGTTTCAGACACCCTGTATAATCTTTCCTCATAATTTATACAAGAATCAGTCTCAGCGTACTTTTCTTGTTCCACTGTGGCGAAAAAAAATTCTTACAATGAGGTATGTTGGAGATATTACCACTGATTTGTGACACTCTTTCTTTAAAAAAATTGACAATCAGGCTATAACTCAACAAACGCTCGAAATTATTGTGCATATCATACATCAAATCAATGCAGAATTGGATGAAGAATTAAAATATGTATAAAAAGACAGGGTGTTGCATTTGAAATAACGAAGTTCACATTCGTTTCTGGTAAAACCGGAAGTAGATTCCCTTGAAGGATCCCCCACACCGACGCGGGACAGCGGGAGCGGGAGCGGTAGCGGGAACGACGCGGGATCAAAACATGTGGCGGGATATAGAAGTACTCGCACTCAGGCGTAGTGAGTACTTCTATATCCCGCCACATGTTTTGATCCCGCGTCGTTCCCGCTACCGCTCCCGCTCCCGCTGTCCCGCGTCGGTGTGGGGGATCCTTGAAACGGACAATTTAATTATTTTTGGTGTGAAATATTATTTCAAATGATAGTACGAGAGATGACGACCAAAACCATGTCTCATAGCGGCCCGGCTAAAACCGTGTAAAATCGATAGATAAGATGACCCTAGAGCCGTCTGGTAAGTAGTAATACTCAGAAGTGTAGCATCTTCGCGGGGGGCCATTTCTGCTGTGCAAAAAAAAAATGGTCGACGGTCGTATAACGGCCCGTCTGATATTGAAATTGTACATAGATTTTGTTATTTTATCACTAAAATTTGTGTTTTCAGACATTTTGTGCGTAGCGTTTGACCTGAGTGTCTCTTCAAAAATGTCAAAAATCTGACCTATGTGACTCATAGCGGCTCGGTTCATTTTTGTTATGAATCATTCGTATGGATGCCCAAAATACAAAAATACGGTTTTCAGACATTTTGAGTGTCGCCTATAACGAAAAAATGTGCTGGAGTCGCCCGGCAAAAACTCCGGCTACACTAGTAAGAGAAAGACATATGCGATCTTATCGCAAAGAAAAGAGATGAACTAAGTTTGTGGTCAACTTGTCAAAATCATATGGAAGATGTAAACCAATATTTATGTGGCCACAGGCTTGCTTTGCCCACAAGCTCTGACCAAAAGGAGTTGATGCGTTGAATATAATTCATGTAAAACTGATTTCTGAATTAAAGTCATATATTTTTTTATATATTTCATTTGGAATATATCTATTTGGTGTTAGTGACTATAATCAAAAGAATTTCTGTGAAGTATTACGGAAATTTCTCAAATTATTTTACGGACTTGGATCAGGAATATATTAGAAATGATTTGAGTTGAACGTTGAACTAATTCATAATATCTAAATAAATATAATGCATATATTTTTAATGAATAATTAATGTTTTATTGGCCACAAACTACAAAAGGACGTATTATCATTTCATTCCTCAGAATTTTCAATTAGTAAATTTGTTCAGTGCTAGTATTTCTATATGATTGCGGCTATTCAGCATTGATTTCTTGTGCTTGAGGAAAGAAACTTGAATTCAGAAACATTAGATAAATGTGTGATAAATATGTGTATGACAAAATTGAACGATACCCCTGAGGTAAATTTACCTCACGTTCATGCAACCAGGCTAAGTAGGTACTGCAAATTGAAAAGTTGTCTGATTAGTTAAATGCTACATGCAATTTGTCTGATATAATTTTTTTCCACATCTGGGGAACGTATTCAATCATTGACGACGAATTTCAGACAGGCCGCTATGAGTCACTTAGGTCAGATTTCTTGACATTTTCGAAATGCTATAAAAATGTACGGCGACATGTTTTTTGTCTGAAAATTGATCTTTCCACATCAATTGACACGGCTTAACCTATAAAAATCATTTTCAGACGGGCCGCTGTAAGTTTTTTTTTTTTTTTTTTTACTTTTTTTTATTGGTCTCCTGGGTACACGCTACAATCTTGGTGTCTGAAAACTGTGTTATTGGTATCTCAGGGCTATTATCTAACTACATTCCGGAAATCAGACGGGCCGCTATGAGTCACCCATGTCGTTTTTTTTGACATTTTTGAACATGCGCTCAGATCATACGCTACGCGCAAAATGTCTGAAAATCGCATTTCTGGGTACAGGGTCATATAATCTATCGATTCCGTGCGGTTTTAGCCGAGCCGCTATATGTCAAAAATCTTGGTCGCCATCTCTCGTACTATGAAAAAGATTCAAATTGTACCGTCATAATATGAGCATAAGGTTTGTGGATTCACTTTTTCAGAAAAAGCTAGAAAAAGAAAAGCTAGTCACTCGAAAAAATAAGTCTCACTTTATTTTATAAAATGTCCATTTCATGGGATGCTGCCCTTGTTATGGACAGTTATTCCCATGAAGTGGACAATGGTACAAAAACATGAGAATACTGTCATAAAGTTCTAGGAGAATAGTTAAAATCATTTAGTAGTACCAAACAGAGAAAACATACAGTATTTTCCATGTTAAATATTTAATTACATAACATACTTTCACATCTCCCTTGAATCGGAAACATTGCAGCCCATGAACTGGACGTCCACTTTCAGTCATTTTTTAATGTCCGATTCATGGGATATGTGGTTTTTATAAGAAACCTGAAAATATAATTTCTACAAATCGTTATAATAATAATAATAATGTCTTTATTGAGAGGATACAAACTGTACAATTATAGAAAATTAGAATTAGATTACACTTCCTCTAGTTAGTTAACGTCTGGCGCCAGTCTAGCTCAAGGCTACTCAACTGAACCAAACGTAAACCATTAATAATTTACAATAGATTTGTCAATCACCTGAAAAACATCCATTACAAAACGAAAAAAAAAACTCCGCTGAAAACAATGAAATCTACATTCTCAATTCGGAAGCAAATTAGCAAAGGAAAATTATAATACCTACACAAATATAAAGAAAAAAATTATCTTCATTACAAATTATGGCTTCCATTCGATAAATATTGCCCAAATTTTCTCTTGAAGGCTTGGGAACTCAAACTTAGAAAACTCTGGGGTATCGAATTGAAAACTTTCACGGCATTGTACGAAAAAGATCACTGATGTGCTATGATGGGGCATAGTCAACCTTGATACATCTCTTAAAATTACATTGTGCACATCCCGTCGAAAAATTAGGCGCCTTTTTAAAGAACTTGATGACTGCGGATTCTTTATGATGTTCAAAATGAAGCTGAAAAGTGGAGGATCCTGCGCTCATTCATTTTCAACCAACCAATTTCCCTGTACACATGGGAGATATGATCAATGATCATACTTTCGCAGACCACAGACAAGCCTCAAACACATATTCTGCACCCTCTGAATACGATCCCTGCACTCTATGACTAAACAAAGTCCATAAAAATAATCACAATAAGTGAAATTCGATAGAACAAGAGTCTCGCATAAACTCTTCCTAAGTGATTTACTCAAAATATGCCTATTAGAGTACAGAACCTTTAGGGCTGAATATGATTTTTGAATCAGCTTTTTGGTGTGTTCCCTAAAATGAAGTTGATTGTGCACAGTTATGCCCAAGTTTCGTAAAGTATCAACACAGGATATTCTTTTGTCATTTATGATTATATTCAAATTCCCCATAAGAAACTCAGATTTTTTCTTACTAACGAAATTAATTACCTTTGACTTATCAGGGTTAAGATTTAAGTTATGGGCTGCAGACTCGCATAGACTTTTGATATCTTCATTGATGAACTTTTCAATTTCCCTGTGTTGAGTTGAATCAAAAGAAATATAAATCTGTGTATCATCAGCAAAAGACTGGACTTCACAGTAGTTACACGATTTGACTAAGTCAGCAGTATAAATGAGGAATAATAAAGGCCCAAGGATAGATCCTTGAGGAACTCCGGATTTAACACTTATTCTTTCCGAAAAAAAGGTGTGAAATCTGCCAGTCAGATATGATCTCATAAGCTCAACAGATTCAGAGGAGAAACCGTAATAGTGCAACTTGAAAACTAAAAGATAATAATAATAATAATAATAATAATAAACTTTATTTCCTTCGAGACAAATACAATTTGTATAAGATGAGTCAAAAAAATACAAAATTCTACAAACTAAAAACCGAATATCTGAAGCAATTCAAGAATCAAAATATTCATCAATTGTGTAAAAAACCCTATCTAATAAAAATTTCTTCAACTCCAACTTGAACAGTTTTAAACTTCCACTAGTCCTAACTGCCAAGGGCAACTTATTGAAAATTCTTTGCCCACTTATAGCAGGTGAAAAAAAGTGAGCATTACGCCTTGAAAAAGGTATATGAAAATTGTTACACTGCCTAGTATTGAATGAATGGACCTGGCTATTTCTCACAAAAAGCGCAACATTTTCATATACATATACACAAACATCAAAAATGTAGAGGCTAGACAACGTCAGGATATTCAGCCTCTTGAAATATTCCCTACAACTTGTCCTGCGGGAAATACCAGCGATACATCGAACTATCTTTTTTTGAGAAATAAAAACGTCACTAAATCCAGGAGACAACGCCCAGAATGCTATACAGTACCGCAGTCGAGACTCAGCATGAGCACGATACAACATCATCACTTGGTCGGTTGTGAGAACAGATCTTAAATTTCTTATTAAATAATATGTGCGACTCATATTCGAAACTATTGTTTCGCAATGCTTCCTCCAATCAAGGCACTCGTCAATATATAGTCCCAAAAACTTTACATAAGGTACCCTGACAATCAAGTTATTATTAATGTTCACATCGATATTTTCGCATTGTTTCTGCCTATTATGGAAACGAATATAGTTTGTCTTTTCAGCATTAAGATGAAGGGAACTTGTGCAAAACCAGTCATAGAGTCGAGTTAAAAAGTTATTACAGTCCGATTCAAGCGAAGTAGTGGATCTGTCAGATATCAAAATGGACGTGTCATCCGCATACAATGTAAAATGTACAGATGGGTCAACTGTCACAATATCATTTATATATATTAAAAAAAGGATTGGACCCAATATGGACCCCTGTGGAACGCCCATACCAACATGAAGACAATCAGAGTTACACGCATTTACCGACCGATCCACGATACTCGGGAGAACAACGTATTGCCGACGCCCAGACAAATATGAAATAACCCACTTCAGAGATTGTCCCCTGACACCAACATTTTCTAACTTCTCAATTAAAATATCGTGGTGGACACAGTCAAACGCCCTGCTGAGATCGCAGAAGACGCCAACAGGACACCCTCCTGCATCCATAATACCCGTCAAAACCTGATAAAAGGAGTGGATTGCAGTACTTACAGATCTCGACGATTGAAATCCATGTTGTTCCCTCATAATTATATTTCCCGCTCTAAGATGCGGCAGAAGTCTATTCAAATAACAATATTCGAATATCTTAGAGAAGATAGAAGGAACTGTTATGGGACGATAATTCCTAACATCTTTTCGATTTCCTCTCTTAAAGACAGGAATTATTTTACCAGTCTTCAAAAAGTCCGGAAAACTACCATTACAAAATGTGAGATTGACCAGGTAAGTCAAAGGCGACAACACAAAAGGAACAACTCTCTTCAACAAAAATGGAGGCACGTCATCAAAACCACACGATCTAGAATTGTTTATTTTATTCGACAAAAGTTCGTTCAGTTCAAGAGTAGTATACGGACATAAAAGTAGAGATTCCGAATTTGATCTTGAACTTTCAACAGAACCACTTCTAAAATGCGAGATATTTGAAAGGACATCAAGTGGAGCATTTCTGAAAAATGCATTGAAAACATTAGCCACCTCTTGAGGACTTTCATAAATAGTTTCATCGTCAGAAATCAACGATATATTATCATCTCGTTTTTTCTTATTATTTGAAAAATCAGCAATAATCTTCCACGCGGTTTTCGTCAGATTATCAGAAGACGCAATTTTGTTCTGGTAAAATGATTTTCTTGTCGACATCAAGAGTTTTTCATGTTTCTTTTTCTGCTCTCTGTAATATTCACGAAATTGCGGATATGATCTGGAGAGCACATGTAAATTTTTCAAATTGTCGCTTGATTTACGGACTTCACTGTTAATCCAGTTTTTCCCGGTATCATATTTTATTCGCCCACATATGAGAGGAAAGTGTTCGTTAAAATGGTACAGAAAAATTTCAATAAAATTATCAAATGCCAGATTAGTGTCTGTCATGTTATAAATATGATTCCAGTCCTCATGCAAAATACTATTGATAAAATTATTTATTGCACCATCCGTAAAATTTCGTTTTCTACAAAAAATAGGCGGAGCAGCTGATTCAGTCTTCAGTTCAACAAATATGGAACGGTGATCTGAAACATTGTTGTCAAATACACAAACTATCCCAGAATAAGGGAAATTCACGAATACACCATCGATCGATGTAACGCTGGTATTCGTTACCCTTGTTGGCCATTTCACAAGATTTGATCCCACATTGAAGTAAGACAAACTATTTAACAACTTACGATGCACATCATTATCTGTGAGTGTATCGATATTAAAATCCCCACATACAATAAATTTCAAGTTCGGTTCATAAATATGGTCCAAAATACTTTCAAGACTCCTGAGAAAGAAGTCCTCATTGCCTGAGGGAGATCTATAACAATTAAGAATACAGAATTTTTCATCATGATTATCCCGCAATAAAGAACAACAAAATTCAGAATGCTTATCAAGACAAAATTGTTGGACATCAACGTTGCTGGCAAACCTTACTTTATCTTTTCTAATTAATATTGCCAAACCACCTCCTCTAGTAGTTGCTTCTCGAGTATAGCCACTCACCAATTCATAGCCCTCAAAATATACCTGATCAATGGAATCGACAGTTTTCCACAATTCCGTCAGGCAAACAATCTCGATATTTTTAAACTTACTAATGTCTAAAAGGATATCACTAATTTTAGAATTATTTATACTCCTAACATTTAACAACAATAATTTAGGATCAAAGATCATTTCTGACGTGGAGGATCTTTCCGAAGATATGAAAAATTATTTACACAGGCATTTTTGGGCCACAAAGCTGGGTCCATGGCTTTTCTGAAATTGTCTTGATAGACTCTTACACGAAAAGATGCATAAAGATCTGGATAACGGGACTGCAAGATTAACAGTATCAAACGCTTTAGAAAAATCTAACATGATTAGAATGGAATTAAGTTTTTTGTCACATGCTTAAAAATATCATCCAACACATTTGTGAGCGCTACCGATGTTCCAAAACCTTTTCGAAAGCCACACTGAGAGTCAGGTATAATATTCTCAATACAGTATTCATACATCTGCTCGTATAGTATCTTTTCAAATATTTTCGACAACGAAGGAAGAATACTTACGACTCGAACCTGATCAAAACTAGAGGGATTAGATGTTTTAGACAGCGGTTTGCCTATGGAAATTTTCCATTCGCCAGGGAAATAATTTTTCTCAGTGCAGCAGTTTATGATATGGGTAATGTATTTATCAATAAGGGGGCTACAATATTTTAACATAAGTGGTGAAATTTTAATTTCATGAAGAAGTCCATAACTCAAAATGGAGTGCAAATATAAATATTAAAAATTTCACAAAATATTACTCCACACTTTATTGTTAAAAATCTAGACATGTTGTTTCGGACCTATATAGATCCATCTTCAGCAAAACTGTAAGTATAAAGGAAATCGTTCAGCAGAGAGAATGACGAAAAACAAACACATACTTACATAGTAAAAGAAGTATAGTTTAAAAAGAGGAGGTGAAAACCGTCAATGAATAAAAATCTTTGCATATACAGAAATGAACTATAGTCGAAAAGGAATGATAACAAATCGGTTGATTTTATCAATACCAGTGGCATTGCTTTTTATATCATGAAGTTTTTAACGCTGAGAGCACTTAATTCTCTTCATGAATTTAACGAGATGACAATGGTTGACGCAGATTTTTCATGAATGTTCCTCGAAGAACATCGGAACTTATCGAATTATTCAGAAGAAAATGAACCACACAAAGACGAATTTGAACCTCGCGTTCTGAAAAGCAGAATCCTTCCCAGCCAGACGACAGGAACTAACACTATTCCTATAAGAAAACAAGAACGACATTGGACTCCTGAGTGAAACATTGCTGAAGCCAATGAATATGAAGAAATCACGACGAATACAGAAGGTACCGAAAACACAGTAGAGGTGGAAGAACTGCACTGCTAGTGAAGAAAGGAATATTCCAGGAATCAATATCGAAGAAATCGGGGTAAGCATAGAAACAAGAAAGGATGATATCGTTTTTTTTTTCTGTTTACAGTCAAACCGATGAAATTATCAAGATGTCATGCTATTTTTCAAAGGAATGACGCTAACAATCGCAGCCGGAGATTGGGAATGCAAATAGCCCAGACTGGAGCAGCCAAGGAACAAACCTCCAAGGACATGTGTTGAAGGACATAACATTCAACCGCAGCCTTATAGAACCTAGGAGCATAGAATAACTGGAGAGAACGCTCCAATACAAAAATGAACTGTCAAAAACGTCCGAACTTGTCAGTTCGCCGCAAGGTCATGAGATAGCGCCAACGTCGTTCGTAGCTCCAGCATGGCTATCCTATAAAATTATCTTTAATGATTATCAGTTGTTATTACTTATTAGGTACGATTTGTTACTATCTCATAATATACAGGGTGAGTCTTTGACTTGTACATATATTTAAACTGTATATTCCTCTCATCAAACCAAACACTTTCTTCCTATACCATTTTTCAAAATTAGGTTTCGTTTGGAAGACACAGGGTGTCGAAATTCCATGAAAAAAACACTTTTCTGTTTATATCTTCGGAACCGTTATTTCAAATGAACTGAATTTTGGTGAAGTGTTCACGCCCTTCATAATAAACAAGTATATGGGATTCGGTATTTAGGCAAATGGTTTCTACTTCAAATGCGATTTATTGCGCTACAGTTTCGGATCGTCTATGGATCCTTCTTCAGGCTGAAAAACATTACAATTTTTTAAGAACATAAGGAGGTTGAGAAACAGACACAACTCACCGAGACAAATCCCCTTCATAATGCATATTTCCAAATCAAAACTTATTCAATATTCTTCCCGGTATAAAAGTTACAGAGTAGCCAACTTATGAATCTACGAAAAAATACTATAAAACATTCAAAAGAATAGCTATTTATGTAACAAGTACCTACATAAATTAGGTCTTTATTAGCGAGTCCCAATAATTTGGGCAAGTCCATAAGCCTAATTATGTACGAGTTGCATACAAAGCTTTATGTTTGAATGCAATGCAGAAATTTCATTTTCTGAAGAGGCAATTAATATATTCGTCGCTTTATCACAAAGAAATAGTGAGTGTGATTTTGCTTTTCTTACCTTAGTAACCATCAGCGACCTTAGCAACCTCACTGAACAAAGTTGTTTACTTCGTTAATTCCGTGACAATCGTCATAATAATCCAAAAAATTGATAGTTCAGGAGAGGAAAGCGTAGAAAATTTAGACCCAAGCGCCAAAGAATTTCTCTTACCCACTAAAAGTGCTTATGAAAATTTGTATGCGGCTGCGGCCTATAACAAGTGGTGTGAAACGAAGAAAATTGCAAAATCGAGAGAAGAATGTGACAGTTGAGTCCAATGAAGTGGTTTCCAATAAAGTGGTGTCCAATAAAGTAGTCAATTATGAACGCTAAACGAATTCATGAATCAAGTGTTTATGAAGCAGTCGAACATAAAGATAGATACGATACCTGTCATCCGTTGTTGACATCGCAAATTCTCTGAAACTGACAGCAAGAACTCCGTCAGACCATTCATGAGATACAGGATCAAATTGTCCATACAACTGTCCCATAGTTATTGATTTTGGATTCATGATAGTGAAGATTGCTTTATGCTCATCCATGCCTCCCTATAAAATTAATCAAGATAATTCTTGAAACGGGAAGATCGATCGAGAAGTAATTTCCAACTCTAACTTATTGTTTACAGAATTCAATTTATCGAGTGCTGTCCACAGTGGAAAATAATTGTTTAAAAAACATGATTTGTTGATGTCAGTTGTTGGTGATCGAATACAGGACCCACCCTATTATTTATTATTATTTGAACTGGGGTCGTTTTGGCTCGTTAAGCCTTCCGAGAACTGCGACCGTGTAAATCTTTTGTTCTCTACCCTACTCATCATGGAAACCCAAGGAGGTCGTCAATAGTGTTGATAAAATTGGCAACCTCCCTAGGAGCCTTGGCCGTGACCTCATATGGGTATCCAGGACCGGTTTCCCCATATGAATGGTTCTTAGTTCAGCCAGCTCTGGACACTTGCATACCATGTGTTCAGCTGTTTCCGCTTCTGATCCACATAGCCTGCAAATCTCATCTGCTGACTTTCCCATACGGTACAAATGGTGTTTGTACCGACAGTGTCCCGTCAGCAGTCCTACCATCACCCGAAGTTCAGCTCGTGACAGCTTTAAGAGTTTCCTGGTATAGGTAGGTGATATCGTCATGAATTTCTTGGCCTGAATAAGTCCAGGAGCGTTTGTCCAGTAGGTTATTCTGTTTTTCAGCTCCCATTGCTGGTCCGCTGCCTTGTATTGGTCTTTTCCAAGCCCACAGAACGGCTCAGGTCCAACAGGTATTTGCCTTGATGCAATTTTTGTCAGTTTGTCGGCTTTTTCATTTCCTTCAACGCCATAGTGCCCTGGTACCCACAATAGAGTCACTTTATTGCCTCTTGCCAGTTGCTTTATGGTGTTACGGCATTCCCAGGTCAACATAGACCCCTGGCAGTTTGATTCCAGGGATCTCAGTGAGGCCTGACTGTCCGTGATGATGTAGACACTCTTGAGCGCATACATAAACAGCGATTATCTCGGTCTGTAAGATAGAGGGCTCGCTTCCCAGGGCTTTAGAGATCCTTAATTTAGGTCCATATACCCCAATGCCAGTACCCCTCTCTGTTTTAGATCCGTCGGTGAACCATATGGATGACTTTTTGTCCAGACGATTTACGAAACTTATTGCCCTAGGACGGTCGGCTATGACCGTTTCAAAGGGCGTTTCAAAATCGTAGATGGTTGGCATAACATCCGATGGTTTTGCCAGGAGATTTGAATCAAATTGATTCAAGATCCCCATATGTCCAACCCAGTTACCGGGTAGTAGCTTTCCGTTAAGGGGGATTCTTATAGCTTCCAGCAGGCTACATTTCCTCACATGTAGGTGTAAGGGAGGCAAATCAAGAATGACCTCAAGCGCTGCTGTAGGAGCTGTACGCATAGCTCCTGTTACCCCAATACAGGCTAGCCTTTGCAGTTTCTGCAGACGACTGCGTGTGGTAACCTCTCCGGTTTTTGTCCACCATGCTAGAGACGCATAGGTGACAATAGGGCGTACTACCGCTGTGTATAACCACAGTACCATTTTCGGTTTCATGCCCCATCTCTTTCCAAAGAGTCTTTTGCAGGCCCACATGGCCGCGTGGCTCTAGAAAGAGTCTTATCTATGTGCTTCCTCCAGTTGAGTTTGCTGCCCAGGATAACACCTAGATATTTACACTCACTAGAGAAGTTCAGAGTCTGGCCATTTAGGACCGAAGCCCTGAGGGTGAGATTTCTTCTTCTAGTGAACGGAATCAGTGTGGTTTTCGAGGGATTGACAGTTAGCCCTTCTTCCTCACTCCACTTTTCGATGATACTGGGAGCAAGCTGCATTCGGCTGCTTAATGTGCCTTCATGCTTGCCTCTCACTGTCACCACTTTGTCGTCGGCGTACGCCTGGACGTTAAAACCACCCGCTGTGAGCTTCTCCAGGAGACCGTCCATGACAAGGCTCCACAGCAAGGGTGACAACACCCCTCCTTGAGGACATCCCCTGCATGTTAGCACGGTCACTTCAGTATCACCCAGATAAGCTGTGACAGTTCGTCCTTTCAACATAGCTGATATCCACTTAACAGTGGAAGGTTCTACCCCTTTCCGTTTAGCTGCATTGCATATGGAAACATGTAGGGTGTTATCAAAGGCCCCTCCAATATCTCCAAACATTGCAAGTAAAATCTCCTTTGCATTGAGGGTGCCTTCCACCTCTCTAAGGAGTCTACGGTAGATCTGCCCGCCCTGTAGGCAAACTGCATCTTGTGGAGCTTAATATTTCCCCTTATGCTGTTGTCTATTATTTTCTCCATAGTCTTCAGGAGAAAGGAGGTGAGGCAACCCACCTAAATGTAGAAATGATTTATGGTTAGCAAAATAACAGATTACCAATTTCGAAAGATTCGATAGACAGGCTTATACCAACATAAAAAAGTAACAAAACGGAGAAAAAATGTATACAGTATACTCCATTTACAATTATAAAATCACAACTCTGGCCATGGTTTCGTTTTCAGGAATTGGTGCACCTGATGAAAAATCTCTGCGCGTACAGAGAATATTGTTAATGACAAAACGTTGTTGCCAGTTGCTTTGTTTACATCAAAGTAAAAGTATCAAAGATATTCCACATTTTGTTAGTTCGAATCGATCGGCGATTTTGGGGCGAAATATCGATGAGAAATCGCCTATTTTTCCGTTCTTCGTCGTCCAGAAGAAGTTTCCTGTCGATTTCGTGCAAGTGTCATTTTTTCCTTTCACGACTTTTGGCGTGAGTACGAACGGCAAATTTGCATTGGACCAAAAATCGATTAATAAGCATAAAAAAAGCAAAAGTGAGTACTAATCGCCTTTTTTACACTTGATAACGAAGTTTTTTTAGGTATCTGGCCATTTGGAAAGATTTCAAACGAAATTCCGTTCTCCCAGAAGTTTGGTTAGTTTGGGTATCGTTTTTGGTGCTCAAAATTTATTTGGGATGTGTAAATGGAAAAAAAGGCTTCCTTATACGATCTTCTAACAAAAGCGACCGGAAAATATGGTTCAGGTAGGATTTTCGAGGAATTATGAGGAAAGAACTTGCAGAATGAAATTGCACGATTTTCGTAAGTAAACGGGTTCTGCATGGCCATTATTGGTCTCTAAATGATTAATGTTGATCGTTTTCACGTTTCAGAAAAAAACACGTCGAAGAAGCTAAAAAAAAGAAGAAATATGACTATATTGCACTCAACGATTCAGATTCCGATGAATTGAAATATGTGTCACTGGAGCTTTCATTCCTATCAATCCTTTGCCGAAAGTAGAAATAGGCTATATTGAACCAGAATACATCGGTTTTTTCCATATTCCAGGAGTTTGCGTCTTATTGCCCTGCCAAAAATACCGCATGAAATCTCATAAGAACATATAGACAATTTATGAGATTTCATAAGGATCAATGAGAAGAAACTGTATCCTATACGTACGTTATTCAAGACATGTAAACTTCTTATAAGTTTTTATGAGGATTTATAAGTATATGTAATTTATAAGCATACCCGAATACAAGGTGTACGAGTTTCTATCAGGTAGGATTCGTTTGAGGAGGCTATGAGATTCTATACGGTATTCCAGTTTCAATCATAATAATGTTTTATGCTCATTCACAAGCCTCAAAACCCACGAGGAGTATGTGGAATGTATCAGGAATTCCTTATGTAATTTTATGCAGATCTTATGAGTTTCAATGTGGCTCAAATTAACTGAGAATTCACAAGTTTCAGTGAGGAAGCTCGGCTGTGAAGTATAAGAGTCTGTATCAGGCATTGTTAGATTAAGGCGGCTACGAGATTCAATAGTGTATTCCAATTTCAATCATTATTATGTTTTATCCTCATTCACGAGCCTGAAAGCCTATGAGAAATATGTGGAATGTATCAGGAGTTCCTCATGTAATTTTATGCGGATCTTATGAGTTTCAATGTGGCTCGAATTAACTGAGAATTCACAAGTGTCAATGAGGAATGTCGAGTTTATAAGAGTCTGTATCAAGCGGCAAGGGCGGATTTACGGGGGAGGGGGGCTGCCAAAAATGTCTCATAGAAACTGATAGAAAATGTATGTACGAGAACTTATAAGATCCTAATTGGATAGTGAAACCACGAATCCGTATAAAACCATATACGATATTCATCAGTATTTAATGGAGACTACAGATATACATTGCTTCAGTTTCTAATGGCATTTCCTAACGTAAATCATATCCGTTTCTATAAGCGTTTCCTACATTGAATTGTCCTTGTTCCTACGAGTTTTTATATGACTCTATAGTTTTCAAATGTGTTTTTCACACATAAGACCTACCTGTTTCTAATGTGTTTCCACAGATAACTCATATTCGTTTCTACGAGTTTCTATAAGAATCTATAGTTTTCAAATGTGGTTTTCACACACAATACCTACCTGTTTTTAATGTGTTTCCACAGAAAACTCATATCCGTTTCTAAGAGTTTCTATAAGAATCTATAGTTTTCAAATGTGGTTTTCACACACAATACCTATCTGTTTCTAATGTGTTTCCACAGATAACTTATATCCGTTTCTACGAGTTTCTATAAGAATCTATAGTTTTCAAATGTGGTTTTCACACACAATACCTATCTGTTCCTAATGTGTTTCCACAGATAACTTATATCCGTTTCTACGAGTTTCTATAAGAATCTATAGTTTTCAAATGTGGTTTTCACACACAATACCTACCTGTTTCTAATGTGTTTCCACAGATAACTCATATCTGTTTCTACGAGTTTCTATAAGAATCTATAGTTTTCAAATGTGGTTTTCACACACAATACCTACCTGTTTCTAATGTGTTTCCACAGATAACAGTGTTAGTTTGAGCCGGCTATGACATTCAATATGGTTTTCCAATTTCAATGACATTGATATTTCCATCAACAGCCTCAGTTCCCATGTGTAGAAATTCACAGGTTCAATTGAATAATTGAAATGAGAATGTTGTTGTGTAGTGTGTACCTACAGAGTGGACAGTCATTTCAGGATTCGACAGACGGCGCGGGCATCGGAAAGTTCAGGTTATAACGCGGTCGACGCGGACGCATAGACTTATAATACAAAATGGACGAGCCACTCGGAAAAATGCTAGGTCCCAGCATACAGACTGATGTATCGTCATCCTTGTCATATGATTTACAACCATGTTGCCGCTTTTACCAATAAATTAAACCCAACTTTCTGAGATTCGTTTAAATGTTATGAAAATTGTATGAAAGAACCATTCAAACATAAATTTTCAATTTGAACATTTATTCAATAAATTTGCAAAAGTTAGTAATTTCATAAAAATCACACGAAATCAACAAAGTAAAGAAAAAATTAGTGGAAACTAGTAACAGAACAATTCGGTAAATTTGACGATAATTCTGTTGTAGCGGCAACACTGATGCCTTCTAAATTGCTTCTTGTCTACCAGTTTGGTAGGCAAACTATATACCTCTCTGTTTAGTCAGAGCCTCCAGATTGCCCCTCTCTCTCTGTATCCGTGGACCTAAGCTTCGAATGCGGAAAGATCGGGTGGCAGGGTACTGCGCGTGCGCGGACGCGTGGAGCGTGACTGCGAGGACGTAAAACACGTGTGATGCAAATTGAGAATTGACGAATTATTTCTTATTTGTTGGGAAATTGCAATAATAATTAATTTCACTTTTCTAGAATAAAAATGTGATGAATCAGTACCTTTATGAAAGACTATTATGTGTTTTCGGTCTGAAGAGAACATTGATGTTTTTGTGTGAAGTGGGGTTATAATGTTATATTGTAGAAAACTAGAAACAAGCTGGAATCTGATGTGAATTATATCTTTCTAGAAGAAAAATGTGATGGATCAGTGCCTTTATGAAAGACTATTATGTGTTTTCGGTCTGAAGAGAACATTGTATTTTGTGTTAAGTGAGGTCATTCTGCAGAAACAAGTTGAAATATGGTGGAAATTATATGAATAGGTATGGTTTTCCGTAATTATGTGTTCTTCTCAAGTTACTTCTGTAAAATTATTCCATATATTGTCCTCAATCTCAATGAAATTATGAAATGTCAAAACGGATCAGAAATAAACATTTTAAGCCGCTATGAATTCTTTCACTCCAACTGTATAAATCCAGTAAATCCACCAACCAATAGTTCGAACATACAGGTATATAAAACGTTTTATTATAATCCTAGGAATTTCAGTCAGAAACATATGGAAGAAATTTTAACTAAACGTTTAAACTGTCAAATTCTCATTAGCGATTGATTAACTGTGAATTATAATGATTTCTGGCGAATATCGGTGATGGTAAGATCTCGGGTACGATATGAATTTACATTTTCACTCTAACTTCAATGTTATACATTCGTTCTATTATCTAATTGTACTAATTTTCTGAATTGCCATCAGAAACACATTTGAGAACTATAGATCCTTATAACTTGTGACTGATATTAAATCTTAAACATTCTCATTTATTTTCAAACCTCATTAACTCGTAAAACATACAGCAGAAATTAATTTTGTGTAGAAACAGATTTGAAACAGGTAGGTATTACGTGTGAAAAACTCATTGAAAAACTATAGATTCTCATAGAAACGGATATTAAGCATGTGTGAAAACACATTAGAAACCGGTAGGTATTGTGTGTGAAAACCATATTTGAAAACTATAGATTCTTATAGAAACTCGTAGAAACAGATATGAGTTATCTGTGGAAACACATTAGAAACAGGTAGGTATTGTGTGTGAAAACCACATTTGAAAACTATAGATTCTTATAGAAACTCGTAGAAACGGATATAAGTTATCTGTGGAAACACATTAGAAACAGGTAGGTATTGTGTGTGAAAACCATATTTGAAAACTATAGATTCTTATAGAAACTCGTAGAAACAGATATGAGTCATCTGTGGAAACACATTAGAAACAGGTAGGTATTGTGTGTGAAAACCACATTTGAAAACTATAGATTCTTATAGAAACTCGTAGAAACTCGTAGAAACGGTTATAAGTTATCTGTGGAAACACATTAGAAACAGGTAGGTATTGTGTGTGAAAACCACATTTGAAAACTATAGATTCTTATAGAAACTCGTAGAAACGGATAAAAGTTATCTGTGGAAACACATTAGAAACAGGTAGGTATTGTGTGTGAAAACCACATTTGAAAACTATAGATTCTCATCAAAACTCGTAGGAACGGGTATGAGTTATGTGAAAACCACATTTGAAAACTATAGAGTCTTATAAAAACTCGTAGGAACAAGGACAATTCAATGTAGGAATCGCTTATAGAAACGGATCTGATTTACGTTAGGAAATGCCATTAGAAACTGAAGCAATGTGTATCTGTAGTCTCCATTAAATATAGATTCTTATAGAAACTCGTAGAAAATGATATAAGTTATCTGTGGAAACACATTAGAAACAGGTATAGTCCATCCAAGAATGATTGGCATCTCGGGGGGCTTTGGAAAATCGAAATTATGTTGGTAATGCCATTCAGTAATATTTTGAGTTGCAGAATTCAGGTTGCTGTTGGAAATATCACTGACATTTTGTTCTGTCATCAATGTTTCGGAATTTGGCAAAAAATTGAGCAAGTGAAATAAATATCTTTGAAATGAGGCTCTTGAAGAGTGAACAGCTAAAAAATGGAAAGCCTGCACAGAGCACGTAGAAAAAGAAATGAGAGGAGATTAGTCAAAATATAAGCAATGTTATGAAATGCTGACAAAACCTTTCATTATGAACATGACGAGTTCTGCCCAGATGAGGAAATAAACATTTGTGTGGTTGTTGAAACAGAATAATAGGAATATTTATATTTTTCATATTCCATATTTTACACCTTCATTGTTCACAGTATTGAATGTTACAATGTCATGACAAAATTCTTCATATATTAAATAGATCCATTGGTTAAGTTTTGTTTCTGTCTTGATATCTATTACAAATTTCCCAATCCAGTCACATTGCAGTAACACACGCTTCAAATCATCAACTAGATTTTTTCGGTTTAGCGAATATTCATATTGTACATTGAAAAGTACCGTGCTATTTAATCACCCACGATATTTTTCGTTATCAAACCAGAATTTCCAGACTTTATGCTCCTATAATTGATCGTAAGATCGAAAATGTATCAATACAAGATGAAAATAATATACTGCTGGTATACAGATTCACACGCTGGTAATCGTATGTGAAAATTGGGAACATTTTCGTCTGTTTTCGTGTTCAAAGTTCCTTACTTCAAGAAAATATCGTTGAATTTTTAGGTTATTTCTATATCTATGATGAAAGCACAGAAAATTTTTAGTTACTTTTTTGTAACTAGAAATAAAGCTGCGACTGGACTTTCAAGGCCTGCTCTGATGTCAATCATTCTTGGATGGACTAACGGTATTGTGTGTGAAAACCACATTTGAAAACTATAGATTCTCATCAAAACTCGTAGGAACGGATATGAGATATGAAAACCACATTTGAAAACTATAGAATCTTATAAAAACTCGTAGGAACAAGGACAATTCAATGTAGGAATCGCTTATAGAAACGGATTTGGGGGCACGGCAGTGCCCCCGCCAAGTCGAGCGCGAAGCAAACACTGCCGTACCATACTTTACTGGAACCATTTCGCCGCATTTTCAGGCTCCTATTTGAGAACCTCTGGATTAGACCAGAACGCTGAAACTTTCGTCATCCAGTGAGCTATAATCACGTACTTAAAATCCAAAATTTCAAGTGTGTAGGTCATTCAGTTCCGAAGTTAAGCGGAGGCAAAGTTTCGCATTTTCGACACTCACTCACTCATGATCATCAAAATAGAACTACACCTTTTCCAATTTTAATTCAGAAAACGTAAAATGTAATTCAGAAAAGCAAATTTGAATTTCAGAAAATGGAAATTGTAATTCAGAATAGTAAGTTGATACATATCATATACTATTCTGAATTACAATTTCCATTTTCTGAAATTCAAATTTGCTTTTCTGAATTACATTTTACGTTTTCTGAATTACAATTGGAAAAGGTGTAGTACTTCCCATGAACTCAGAGAGAGCTGAAATTTGGTACAGAGTTAGGGTTTAATGGCCACATAAAGGGAAAACTAAAAAAACTAGGATAATCGAAGATCTGGAGTACCATTGTTGTCACGTCACTTGAGCTCACGTGCTATCACGCAAAATCACATCATTCTTCGCAAAATGTGCAACCACAATAATGCATGGAAGTTTATGCGCTCAGAAACGCATTGTTATCATACTCAATATGTGAAAATATACCTACTGTAGAATATAAATTGAAAAAAGGATAATAATCTGGTGATCAGTCTTATGTTTTTTACTGTCTCATTCAAGGAAACGATAGGTTTCCGAAAGCTAGGCCGGAACAATGAATGAGACAGTAAAAATTATCACTGTTTATAAGACTGATCACCCGATTATTATCCTTTTTTCAATTGTTATCATCAGATGAGTCTGTGGTGAGATGGGAAGGGAAAGAATTATATCCGGAAAAAATCGGGTAAAAGATGGGCTATATGGACAAGTTTGGTATCAAACTATAGGTTTTCGAGGACCCTGAATTCAATAAAGTATATTTGGAGGCTCTTCCTACCATAGTTCAGAACCGGAAAAGAAGAAAAAAAGAAAGTTAATATTTTTAATAAAAAATCTACTCCTAAAAAGAAAAAAAAATGTGTCAAATAAGAAAATCAAATGAAATAAATCACTATGCCCACGTTTCTACAAAAAGAAGTCAAATCCCACCAAAAACATTCTGTAAAAAACTAGCCAAGTCTCGATGGAGCTGCTTGTTTATCTCTAAAAAGTAATGAAATCTAGACAAAGTCGTGCCAAGTCTAAGGCTCCTTACAGAGATTTCTTTATTATTATAGTTAATGTTGTGTGACTTGGCCGTTGAAGGGTACACAAGGGTACAAAACCAGGTGCTCCATGACACCATTGCACCAATCTGTCGCCAGAAACGCTACCCATTGACGATGGAAAATTGCCACTTGGAAAACGTTGATTCAATAACCAGTCAATGGAAGGCTTGATAAATCTACGTATTTCAATAATACTTATGTGTTAATACTTATGTGTAGGCGAGCCTGAAACAAACAGTATAAAAATTTTTTCCAGTACAGCCGGACTTCTAATCATTGATAGAAGACAGACCGTATGTACGTCTATTTTATTTTAGATCGGTTGTCGATTTGACGATCCAAAAAGATGAGACAGAAGTCAGCATTGTCAATGCTGAATGCATGTGTCGCACAATCCACAACAGCCTAAAATGAGACACTTGCGTCCAATTACCAATACCAGTATGGGCTATTATCTCGCTTAACAAACATAGGTTACAACAGATATAACATTACGTGTAAACAAAATTGACTTGTACTCACCAACGTATAAAGAATGTTCAACGGCCAAGTCACACAACATTAACTATAATAATAAAGAAATCTCTGTAAGGAGCCTTAGACTTGGCACGACTTTGTCTAGATTTCATTACTTTTTAGAGATAAACAAGCAGCTCCATCGAGACTTGGCTAGTTTTTTACAGAATGTTTTTGGTGGGATATGATTTACGTTAGGAAATGCCATTAGAAACTGAAGCAATGTGTATCTGTAGTCTCCATTAAATACTGATGAAAATCGTATATGGTTTTATACGGATTTGCGGTTTCACTATCCAATTAGAATCTCATAAGTTCTCATACACACATTTTCTATCAGTTTCTATGAGACATTTTTGGCAGGGTGTAGAACAGGTGAATGATAAATGTGAAGCATATGTTTGACCTATTCCATTTCATTTGTACAAACCTACTGTGGTAGTAATGTATGAATATTTTTTAAACTAACAAATTACTATAGCCAGAATATTTTACTCCTTGTTCATAAGATCGAATAAATCAAATGTATATCTATAAAACTTTCAGGCTTATTAATTTATATTGCATTGGAATGATTAGTTTCTCTGTCTGATGTCGTCAAGTCTTGAACTTTCAGTTCAAGAGGATAATAAACATCAAATCTTCACAAGCATGCATATGAAAATTATGTGAAAGCAATGCAATTTTCTTCTATGGCGAAAAATTATATATTTCAACAGTGACCTCTTGTACTTTTCATGTAAATAACTAGAAAAGGAATCCTTTCTATCAATTCATATAGACGTTAATTATTTTCGTCCATGACATATTTTCCAATTCATTCACATTCTGAAAAATACGCTAAGAATGTAGAAAGGGCAACATAGTGTTGACTTGGACCATAAAAATATTTTTAAAAACGTCATAACTTCGATACAGAGTGGAATGTGTCAAATTTCCAAGGCCAGAGTTGTGATTTTATAATTGTGAATGGAGTATAGGTAACTACACAAAAAAAAACAGATAACAAATTTTGTATATACAGGGTGAGTCTTTGACTTTTTTGGAACTTCGGAAGCGGTGTCCCAAATGAACTAAATATAAGTCCAATGTAACTCTTTTCATAATGCCTATTTCTCGAACCAAACTCATTCAATATTTTTCTGGTGTAATAATATAATATACATCCCGTAAAGACGACGTCAAGTGAAAACGGATGTAGATCCGAATGTGCTCTATCTGATGTGGAAAAATCGTTTATATGAAAGTCTCAGTGTTTTCGAGATATTTGATGTTTTATGAAAATGTTAGATTTTTACACTTAAAATGCTTTATCTCTTGTGGAAGCTACAATTGAATACTTTTTGAATCAGTTTTTTTTCCGTAAATATTCTTGAATGATTACTTCATTCATGCAATGAAACATTGCACAAAATATTATACAGGGATTCTGAAAAAAAATTCAAATACGTGCTTTGAAGGCAGTATTTTTTTGTTCTGAATTCTATCTGACGTGGTATGAAAAAAAAGCATTAGACCTCTTCTGCATATTACGTTGAAAAGTTGCTCATTTTGTGAGGATTCCGAAAAGGTAAAATACAGGTGATAACCTTATTCAGAAAAAAAAAATTCGAATGTTTATCGAAAATGGAGCATTTCTGTGAAACACTGACTTTTTCACCTTTTCCATGAATACTTTCATTTTGCACTTGAGTCCTGTACTCAAAGAGGGTAATATCAATCTGCATAATCTCCATAGTTGGAACATCGAGAATCGGCACAATATGAGGCAAGATAGATCCCAATATCGATTTACGATGCATTTATGGACTGGAATATACGATGGAAAAATATTCGGTCCGACAGAATTGCCGCAATCATTAAACGGCCTCCAACTATTTGAATTTTGTAAGGAACAGTGTACCCTTACTCTTAGATATACCACTGGAAATGCGAAGTAATCTATGGTTTCAACACGACGGGTGCCCAGCACACTACAGTCGTCATGTTAGGGAATATTTAAACCAAACATATCCTCACCGGTGGATCGGAAGGGGCGGTGAAATTTCATGGTATATCCGTTCACCAGACTTAAATCCTCTGGATTTTTTTCACTGGGGTTTCTTGAAAAATGAAATTCATTCGAATCCCATAAGAGATGAAGCACAACTAAGGGACCGCATTCGTATTAGCGAAGGGGGTGGTCATTTTGAGCATTTGCTCTAATACGAATACTGAATTTTCATTATTAATATTTTCATGAAGTTTCTTCACAATAGATTTGCTGATGTTGTTAAAGGTCCTGTGCGTTATTACATTATATCATTGCAATTAATGAATAATTTCACTTTATACGTAATTTGAGGACTAACTGACATTTTTCATGAGAATTATTCAATATTTTACAGCAGAATCTTCAAAATGAAAGGATTTATGGAAAAGGTGACAAAATCAATTTTTCACAGAAATGCTCCATTTTCGATAAACATTCAAATATCTTTTTTCGTGAGGAAGGTTATCACCTGTATTCTACCTTTTCGGAATCCTCACAAAATGGGCTTTTTTTCAGCGTAATATGCAGAAAAGGTCTAGTGTCTTTTTTTTATACCACGTCAGATAGAATTCAGTACGAAAAAACACTTCCTTCAGAACAGGTATTTTAATTTTTTTTTTCAGAATCCCCGTATAATATTTTGTGCTATTCTTTATTGCATGAATTGAAGTAATCATTGTAATGAACTTTGTCATTTTTATTCATTCAAGGCCTGTTTTCATATATTATTCCTTCCATAATTATTCAAGATTTCAATGGAAGGAAAGTTTTATTCAATAAGTCCAATACTGTGAACAGAACTGCAAGTTGTAATGAAGTCCGTAATTAATTTTCACTCATAAAAGTCCTGTTCTCATTTATCAATTTCCCATTAAAATATCCGTGATTTCAACGAAAGGAAAATTTAATTCGATAAATTCAACGATGTGAACATAGCCGCAAGTATAAAAAGCCCGGGCGCATATTCATATGTTACCGACACAACCAAGCACCGCGAGAAGCCGAATGATTTCATATAAGTTACCGAAGTAACTTTAGGATTCTGTCGGTAACTTATACAAGCAGCAAGTCCATCGGCACCTTATATACATATAACAGGTTTTGAAAAAAAGACTTGATATATTAGCGAGGATGGTTGATTATTAGTCTGAACAAAATATATGTTTCCAGCCTAAGAGTTCACCGGATGAAACCACCACTTGTATAATCGTTAAGTTACAGACAAACTAAGAATTACGTCGGCATCTTATAATGATTATAATTTTTTTGTAATTGTTGAAGTTATAGTAGGTATGCTTAATTTTTTCGGGTGAAAAGTATAGCCTATGTCACTAAGGGATAATGTAGCTTTCTAAGCGTGAAAGAATTTCTGAAATCGATCTAGTACTTTTTGAGCCAAATCGTATCAAACACACAAAAATGCAAATCTCTCCTCTTTATAATATCAGTATAGGTTACCCTCAGTAGAATATTGGTAAAGTTTTGATGAATTCTCTAAAGTTACTAGGTTCATTTTGGTAATGAAATAAGCAGTATTAAAAATATGCAATATTGCGATAACTGAATGCACTTGTTTGATAAAACCACTACTCGCATAATAGTTGAGTTACAGACAAACTAAGAATTACGTCGGCCACTTATAATTACGTGTTCGGCATCGCTCGGAAAACCGATTGTGTGTTTGTGTCGGTAAGACATGAATATGCAGCCCGGGCACATGCTGAGCGTTGCGATAAGGGGCTCGTATCTTGGTTGATTTCACATTTTTCAACGGCCGGGGATTTGAAAAAAACGTAGATGGAATTGTCAAATTTTAACGAAGTATGAATTCTTTCGATTTATTTCTGGAACAATCTGACGTCAATTTAAGCTAATCAGGGAACGAGATTGTTCCCTTCTCTCAAGATTTTCGAATTTTCAGCGCGTCATGACCCCACCATTTCCGGAGGTTTTATAGGGGCGACACGACCTGCGGAAGGCCTCTTTTGCTCTTTTGCGCTGTTTTGCTGTTTAACGCTCGTTTGAACATTGTTCGGAATATTCTTACACTTCTCCTCATTTTGTATAGTAATATAATTTTCCAGTTTGATTTGAACAGTTAATAAATTCAGCATTTGTAACGTGAGAAATTCGGATATCACGGATGTGCGCATGTCGGCTACAATAGGAAGCCAGTCGTAGCATTCGTAGCCGGCCGATTCCTCATTCTGAGATTGAAGTCGACGCAGAGAAGATAAATTTGCTGGTTATAATTTTCGAGGAAAATTACGCAAACACCATTAATTTGGGATTTTGGCGGACGACCGAAGAAAGGTGGAGATTATACGATATTGCTTATATATCACCACTAACCGAATTGTCGGATTTGTATGGGGAAAGGTAAGGCGGGATTTTTTACGACTGGGCTTATTTTTAGTCGAAATACTTTGTATTTTTAGATTCCCCATTACTGTTGGAAACACCAGTTTCAGTTCAGTTCACCAGTTCGATTATTCACTGGATATTCCGAACTGAGAAATCAACCCTTGGTACCCAAGAAGGGGTAGCACCCTCACGAGGATACATCCCTCACCTCCGAAAGAGGCCACAGATAAGTGGAAATTTCATTCTATTCAGGAACTATTCTTCCTCCGCCCATATTTTAGTTAAGTTTTGAGATTTATGTATCAGAAGTTTCATTTGAATAAATTGAGTTGTAACGAGTATATAGATTTCCTTGATACCTTGGCATCGGAGGCAGATCGAACAGCAGAAGTACTTGGTAGGTACTCATTTCTTTTTTTATTTTTGTATCACTGTTTCGTAAATAAGGTCTAGCCGGGCCGAAACGTGACACATTGATTTCTCCGATTTGATTTTCCGTGGACAATAAAATCAGTGCGAGTGAAATTCGAGACAGGACTCCTATTTAGTTTGTGCAGTGCATACTTCAGTAAACCGGTAAGGCCCCGTTCATATTTCTTACATGGCATTAACTATCATTCTAACAATTGAATCATTGTGTGTTCCACTACTTTTAAACCATTTTCTTTATTATTTCTTCCCTGATTTACGATTTTATTTCCTTGGTGATACCTTAATCTCTGTAATTATCAGCAACCTTTTTGAGAATTGAGTTCGGCGAGGTCACAACGGGGTCACGGCCGCGCTCCACCCTTGCTCAATTCGCTGAGGGTTGACGGATATACGAGAGACTTCGTCAAGTCGAGTGATACTCTTTCGCCGGGATCACTTGTCTGGGCGTTGTTGGTCCACCACCGTAACCTGCCTGTAGTTTTTCCGCATCATTTTCTCAATTTCATACTGTGCTATATTTCTTCGTGATTCCTTAATCTCTGGATTTATCAGCAACCTTTTTGAGGATTGAGTTCGGCGAGATCACAACGGGGTTACGGCCGCGCTTCACCCTTACTCAATTCGCTGAAGGTTGACAGAAATCCAAGAGACTTCGTCAAGCCGAGGGGTTCCACTTTCTGGGACCACTTGTCTGGGCGTGGTTGGTTCACTGCCGTACCCGACTTCTTTTCGACCCCATCTTATTTTCAAGATTTCATCTTGTATTTTGATTCCCTGGTGGGGCCTTGATCTCTGGATTTATCAGCAACCTTTTTGGAGGATTGCGTTCAGCGAGATCACAACGGGGTCACGGCCGCGCTTCACCCTTGCTCAATTCGCTGAAGGTTGACAGGAATCCAAGAGACTTCGTCAAGCCTAGGGGTTCCATTTTCTGAGGCCACTTGTCTGGACGTTGTTGGTTCACTACCGTACCCAGCTTATTTTCGATCCCATTTTACTTTCAAGATTTCATCTTGTATTTTGATTCCCTTGTGGGGCCTTAATCTCTGTATTTGTAAGCGACCTTTTGAGGATTGAGATCGGCGAGATCACAACGGGGTTACGGCCGCGCTTCACCCATTCTCACTTCGCTCAAGGTTGACGAAAATACTAAAGACTTCGCCAGGTCGAGGGGTTCCATTTTCCTGGGGCTACTTGGCTGGGCGTGGTTGGTTCTCCACCGTACCCGATTCCCCTCTACTTAGCGGTGCTCGAAGATTCATATTTCACAGCGACGTCCTTGTGAGTTAACATCGGCGAGATCACAACGGGGTCACGGCCGCGCTTCACCCTTTGTCAACGCGCTGGACGTTTGCGGATTTACTAGAATCGCTTCGTCAGGTCGAGAGGTTCCATTATCTGGAGTCCCTTGTCCGGACGTCGTTGCTGCCACAGCTGCCCTCATTTCCCCTGTCATATCCGCCACAGTCTAAGTATTGTCCGATAATTTTTCCTTCATATTTGAGTGTTATGATATTGAGATTATATGATATTTTCCGTGGCCTGCCGAATTTTGAAGCTTTGCTTTGTGACTCCCGTACTCCCCTGTTCACCGTCCAATTTTCGCATTCGCTCACCTCGCCCGACCGTCTTGCCCACCTGATCACCGTTTATTCTTAAAGGACCCCGCACTTTTTGTATGAAAAGTGGCGACCGGTCAAATTTTCTGAAAGTTTGTTATGTTGTTGTCCCGACTCAGTGACCAAAACAGTCAATGGGTCCAACCCAATCCTATGGCTAGTTTTCTGAAAACGGGGTGTTAAAGTTGAAAATTGCTCGAATTTTCGGATTTATTTTTTAATTATTAAGTGTTGGATTGGATTTAAGTTGCATACACACGTTTACTACATGTTCTAGTAATGAAATTAGTGGATACGTATAATCAAAAATATTTATATTTACAGGGTGATTCACGAATATATGACGGTAGTTTTTTGGCAAAATTCACTTTTTCTACTGTGACGTCAGGAAGGCATATTTCTGAAATGTTCTTATCGATTTAGTATTATCACGACAAAATATTGCACAGTGCATATTTTCTATACAGGGTGTTTCACAGAGAGAACCACTAGACCTAATCATTTTTTTTAGGATTAATTCGAAACCCTGCTTTTTTGAATTGATTTTTGGGAAAAGTAATACCACAAACATATGTGTGTCTCTAATCTCCGAAATATCCATAGTGGTTTATTCATAGGAAGGTATTCTATTTTGAGAAAAGTCCAAAAAACATGAACACCCTGTATTTGAAAGTTTCCTCGGTCAAATGCAACTATTTTTTCACTATATATTGATTCCCACAAGATCTCCAGAGGTATGAATTCTAAACCCGATACTATGACCAGTTTTCGAGATACAGGGCGTTGAAGTGGAGAATAACTTTTTTCATCAGTTTTTTTTCAAATTGAAAAGCCGGATTGATTTTATGTTGCGCCCATGAATTCAGTATGAATATAGATCAGATGCGCGAAAGAAGGTTCAGTTCAAATATTTACTGTTACAGGGTGATTCAAGAATAAATGACAATAGCTTTTGCAAACACTCTATAATTCTACAGTTTCGTCACAGAGAAATTATTCCCTGAAGTTAATACCTAGTCGTTCACAATTTTCAGTCTGAAATATGGGTGAGCCATCATTTTGGTATAAGATTATTTTTAAATCACCTTGTATATTTATTCATTTAAAAATTCTTACGGTTATGCTTGCTTGATATAATGTTAGACAGTTATTCAAAATTCACCAGAAAAGTTCTCTTTCGAAGCATATTATTTATGGCTCACCCTGTATGAAAAGTAATCATAATGAAGTATTTCAGACTGAAAATTGTGAACGACTAGGTATTAACTTCAGGGAATAATTTCTCTGTGACGAAACTGTAGAATTATAGAGTGTTTGCAAAAGCTATTGTCATTTATTCTTGAATCACCCTGTAACAGTAAATATTTTAACTGAACCTTCTTTTGCGCATCTGATCTATATTCATTCTGAATTCATGGGCGCAACATAAAATCAATCCGGCTTTTCAATTTGAAAAAAAACTGATGAAAAAAGTTATTCTCCACTTCAACGCCCTGTATCTCGAAAACTCGTCATAGTATCGGATTTAGAATTCATACCTCTGGAGATCTTGTGGGAATCAATATATAGTGAAAAAATAGTTGCATTTGACCGAGGAAATTTTTGAATACAGGGTGTTCATGTTTTTTGGACTTTTCTCAAAATAGAATACCTTCCTATGAATAAACCACTATGAATATTTCGGAGATTAGAGACGGACATATGTTTGTGGTATTACTTTTCCCAAAAATCAATTCAAAAAGGCAGGGTTTCGAATTAATACTAAAAAAAATTATCAGGTCTAGTGGTTCTCTCTGTGAAACACCCTGTATAGAAAATATGCACTGTGCAATATTTTGTCGTGATAATACTAAATCGATAAGAACATTTCAGAAATATGCCTTCCTGACGTCACAGTAGAAAAAGTGAATTTTGCCAAAAAACTATCGTCATATATTCGTGAATCACCCTGTAAATATAAATATTTTTGATTATACGTATCCACTAATTTCATTACTAGAACATGTAGTAAACGTGTGTATGCAACAAAAATCCAATCTAACATTTAATAATTAAAAAATAAATCCGAAAATTCGAGCAATTTTCAACTTTAACACCCCGTATTTAGAAAACTAGCCATAGGATCGGGTTGGACCCATTGACTTTTTTGGTCACTGAGTCGGGTACAACAACATAACAAACTTTCAGAAAATTTGACCGGTCGCCACTTTTCATACAAAAAGTGCGGGGTCCTTTATTGATCACTGTAAAATACCGATACTTAAATCATTCATTTTAATATCACGTTTACTTCTAGATAAAATCAGTTTAAATTTTTGATTCGCATTGTATTAATAGATCGTTATTTCTGTTTGAGTTCAGTAAACTTTGTAAAATCCATTTTGGTGTTTTGAGTGAACCTTTAATTTTGGCAACTTTCACGATAGAAACAGAACTCTCAATCGCTAACTTCCTAGATCAAACCGAACCTTTCTCCACTGTATAAAAGCTACCCTGGTAGAAGTGGAGAGTTCAAGGCGCCACAACCTTGGTAAACCTATTGTGGCTGGCGCTCGAGCATTTATTTCCCGTAAAGGTGACTGCGCCCCTGAAGTACTCCCCCTAATTAAGGGATCTTCACATCATTCAACCATATTGACGGAAAAAAACTGATTCAAAAAGTATTCAATTATAGCTTCCGCAAAGGAGAAAGCATTCTATAAGTGTAAAAATTCAACATTTTCATAGAATATCAAATATCTCGAGAACTGTGAGACTTTCATATGAACGATTTTCATTGCTGATTTCTGAACTGTTTTTTATTTTGAGGGTTATCTATTTTTGACATTTTTCAATCAGCTTCTGTGGTGCAAATCTTGTGAACTTCATTGGCATTTTTTTTGGACGATTTCGTGTAGAAGATTTTCAGTGATGAACGTGAATCGGTTGCGAGCTGAGAAACTGGTTTGGGAGTTGGAAGCCCGTGGGACACAGGCCTGTAGAACTGTCCATGAAAACAGGATCCTGCAACGGAGGGTGCTCAACCAGGAAGTGCCGCTCAGACAAACCCCAAGGAGCACAAATGAGGAGATGGACGCAGCGAGTCAAATCTTGTGTGATTTGATTGAAAATCTTCGAGAATTCGATGAGGAGAACGCCAATAATGAGGAAGCCCGGATAGGAAGCCGTCTGGAACATGTCCGCAACAGGTTGGGACTGATTGAGCCAGAGACAGTGGAAGAGCGAGAGAGGTTGGAGAATTTGCTGGAAGGTCTGGCCAATGCCCGTGAAGTGTTAGAAGGCATCCAGTTGATGACCGGAGTCCGACAGGTGACGCAGGCGCCGCTGGTAGAGGGTGTCCCACCACCCAGGATCACTGAAGCAAATAGGTTTCCCGGAACAACCTTGCTGGAACAGGAGGTCGAACTCATTTCTTTCCACGATACACCGGCCACTGTCCGAGTAGAACATACGGAGTCCCCAAGTGCAATTCGGAACAGAACTGAGAGGATGAACTGTTCAGATCCACAACTGGATAGGACCTACCAGAGAACGAGTTTACCGTTTCATAAGGGCGACACGACCTGCGGAAGGCCTCTTTTGCTCTTTTGCGCTCTTCTGCTGTTTTACGCTCGTTTGAACATTGTTCGAAATATTCTTACACTTCTCCTCATTTTGAATAGTAATATAATTTTCCAGTTTGATTTGAACAGTTAATAAATTCAGCATTGATTTCTCCGATTTGATTTTCCGTGAAAAATAAAATCAGTGCGAGTGAAATTCGAGACAGGACTCCTATTTAGTTTGTGCAGTGCATACTTCAGTAAACCGGTAAGGCCCCGTTCATATTTCTTACATGGCATCATCCGTTAAATATCATTCTAACAGTTAAATCATTGTGTGTTCCACGACTTTGAACTTTTTTTTTATTATTTCTTATCTGATTTATGATTTCATTTCCTTGGTGATACCTTAATCTCTGTAACTATCAGCGACCTTTTTGAGGATTGAGTTCGGCGAGGTCACAACGGGGTCACGGCCGCGCTCCACCCTTGCTCAATTCGCTGAAGGTTGACGGATATACGAGAGACTGCTTCAAGTCGAGTGATACCCTTTCGCTGGGATTACTCGTCTGGGCGTTGTTGGTCCACCACCGTAACCTGCCCGTAGTTTATCCAAATCATTTTCTCAATTTCATACTGTATTATATTTCTTCGTGATTCCTTAATCTCTGGATTTATCAGCAACCTTTTTGAGGATTGAGTTCGGCGAGATCACAAAGGGGTTACGGCCGTGCTTCACCCTTGCTCAATTCGCTGAAGGTTGACAGAAATCCAAGAGACTTCGTCAAGCCGAGGGGTTCCATTTTCTGGGACCACTTGTCTGGGCGTGGTTGGTTCACTACCGTACCCGACTTCTTTTCGACCCCATCTTATTCTCAAGATTTCATCTTGTATTTTGATTCCCCGGTGGGGCCTTAATCTCTGGATTTATCAGCAACCTTTTTGGAGGATTGCGTTCAGCGAGATCACAACGGGGTCACGGCCGCGCTTCACCCCTGCTCAATTCGATGAAGGTTGACAGGAATCCAAGAGACTTCGTCAAGCCTAGGGGTTCCATTTTCTGGGGCCTCTTGTCTGGACGTTGTTTGTTCACTACCGTACCCAGCTTATTTTCGATCCCATTTTACTTTCAAGATTTCATCTCGTATTTTGATTCCCTTGTGGGGCCTTAATCTCTGTATTTGTAAGCGACCTTTTGAGGATTGAGATCGGCGAGATCACAACGGGGTTTCGGCCGCGCTTCACCCTTTCTCAATTCGCTCAAGGTTGACGAAAATACTAAAGACTTCGCCAGGTCGAGGAGATCCATTTTCCTGGGGCTACTTGGCTGGGCGTGGTTGGTTCTCCACCGTACCCGATTCCCCTCTACTTAGCGGTGCTCGAAGATTCATGTTTCACAGCGACGTCCTTGTGAGTTGACATCGGCGAGATCACAACGGGATCACGGCCGCGCTTCACCCTTTGTCAACCCGATGGACGTTTGCGGATTTACTAGAATTGCTTCGTCAGGTCGAGAGGTTCCATTATCTGGAGTCCCTTGTCCGGACGTCGTTGCTGCCACAGCTGCCCTTATTTCCCCTGTCATATCCGCCACAGTCTAAGTATTGTCCGATAATTTTGCCTCCATATTTGAGTGTGGAACACCCCATTGCAAGTAGTCAGATTATATGATATTTTCCGTGGCCTGCCGAATTTTGAAGTTTCGCTTTGTGACTCCCGTACTCCCCTGTTCACCGTCCAATTCTCGCATTCGCCCGACCGTCTTGCCCACCTGATCACCGTTTATTCTTAAATTTATTGATCACTGTAAAATACCGATACTTAAGTCATTCATTTCAATTTCACGTTTACTTCTAGATAAAATCAGTTTTAATTTTTGATTCGCATTGTATTAATAGATTGTTATTTCTGTTTGAGTTCAGTAAACTTTGTAAAATCCATTTTGGTGTTTTGAGTGAACCTTTAATTTTGGCAACTTTTACGATAAAAACAGAACTTTTAATCGCTAACTTCCTAGATCAAACCTTACCTTTCTCCACTGTATAAAAGCTACCGTGGTAGAAGTGGAGAGTTCAAGGCGCCACAACCTTGGTAAACCTATTGTGGCTGGCGCTCGAGCATTTATTTCCCGTAAAGGTGACTGCGCCCCTGAAGTACTCCCCCTAATTAAGGGATCTTCACATCATTCAACCATATTGACGGAAAAAAACTGATTCAAAAAGTATTCAATTATAGCTTCCGCAAAGGAGAAAGCATTCTATAAGTGTAAAAATTCAACATTTTCATAGAATATCAAATATCTCGAGAACTGTGAGACTTTCATATGAACGATTTTTTCACATCAGGTCTACATCTGATCTACTTCCCGTTTTCGTTTGACGTGGTCTTTACGGGACACCCTGTATAGTAGTATTTTGATTTAATGTTTATATTTCCTAAGATGTCTAAAATAATGGTGTTAGCAATGATTAGATTTTGTTTCGCAAAGAATGAGGACATCAGAAAAGTTTCGTTCTTTTCACTAAGTACAGATAGCGCTATTCACAAATTATAACTGATTTCTATTAGTTCTTTCAAATATTTCAATTTATTATGGTGGTTGTGTTACTGGTGGATAGCTTCTTTAAGCAATTTGTGTTTATTTTCTTGACATTTTGATTCAAATTAATTCTGAAGAAAGGTATTAAGGTGAATACAGACTATTCTGACGTGACGTGAAATCACGTCACGTCAGGACCGTGCAATGCTCACATTGGCCCAATATGAACATGAACGCACAGAACGATGTGTTGCATTTTTATGGATTTTCATATCACGCACAATTTTGACGTAGGCCCACATGTAAACACGTCACGTCAGAATAGTCTGTATTCAGCTTAAGACTTTAATTACATGAAAATGTTATTCATTACGTGTGGTCATATCATAATCGACCTTGGCAGAACACGCAGACCCATAACACAGCGATGCATGTCTTAAAATCAGTTATAAAAACCGAAATGATTGTTTTATATAATTTCTTATCAATTAGGGACAGGCATTCCTGAAAAAGTGATTAATGTTCTTTAGGGTAGAACAAAATTTGTTAGAATAAAAACAAAAATATGGAAATGACCAGTAAAACGTGCTTATTATTTTCAATGTCTTGACGTCAAATCCCTGAAATGAAGAGTTGAACCCGATCCTCAAATCGTTAGGTGGTGGTCCTTCCTCCCCTTGAAAAAGGTTGACTTTAAATCTACTTGAGTGGCACTGAGGCATCGGTGCAGTCGGATTAGTTCAGTAAGCCGCGCTCAAACGTTAAGCCGAAACGGCGCAGTTGGCCCCATTTCTTCTCACAGTCCGCGATGTTTTTTTTAATAGAAGGATAGCGTCGCTTTGAAAATATTGATGATATATTACTCATGTCTCAAAATCCTGCCTATCTTAGGTTTGTCTTCATGAATGGGGTATCTACGTCCTATTATTTCTGATGGCATATCTCACTTCGCAACAGTTGTATTTCCAACAACGAGAATGTAAGTTCTTGAAGTCGCTTATGGAACTGGGTCCATTTGAACCGAAAGGAATATAAAATAGGTGAAAAATATAGAATTCAATCCAAAACTGCTGTCAATTTTAGTTTAGTTCTCGTAACTGGCAACACATTCTTCAATTGTTTCAGGATTCAGAATCAAGAGTAATCGTCGAATATTTTTTCCGGTTCCTATCCATATAAGCATTGCGTTACTCACCCTCTTTTCTATCAAACCCAATGCTTTCGCAAGTATTCTATACGATGTCGTTTTTCCACCAAATGGTAAACCAACAATCATCAGACCATGCCGAACGATAATCATCTCATACAATTGCTGCACCTTTTCCAAAAAGAATGGTACACATTGGATATTTTTCTCCACACAGGTTTCTTCAATAGCTTTGTTGAAAATGACATAATCTGGTTCCGGCAGTATCACACCAGGAAATAAATCGGATGTAATGCCCTGAAAAAATAACTTGAAACCTTGATTAAAAATTTGTTTTCCAAACCTTGAATAATGGAACGTCCAGAACTAAAAATTTCGCTAGATTAACGTCTTTGATGGATCTCAGTACTAATATGTCCTCTTTTTCATCAGGATATTTCAATTTCAAGGTTCCTGCTGCCCTCAGTACAGACTTCACAGCTCTCATACCTAAAAATTTCCTAGAAGTTAGAAAACAAAAAAAGTTGATCGTGGAACGACAGCAAAAGGTGGTCGGTGTCGGTCTCACGGCGCACATTGCGATATTTGGTTAATGTTGACAGAATGCCAGACAAAATTGAAGAGTTATTGGAGATGATAAGTCCACAATCAGTAGAGAAGTATTCAAAATCGACTCAAGAGAGTTAAAATAAGATGTTCTTGATACCCTCTCTTTCTGCTATAATGTTTCCTTACTTGTTCTCATGAAAAATATCCATTTAAAGGCAAGGGTGTGATGCATACACTCACATTATTTTTTAACGTAGATTCAATATCTGCCATAAAAAAATGGGGTTCTAATTTGAAAAAATTGATTTTTCACGATTTTGTCATCCCTAACTTTGAAAGAGATTTTTTCACCCCCTGTATCATGAATCGCGATTTCGATTTCTAAAGTGGATACATCAATCTTACATCTTGAAAAATCACAAAAATGAAAATTTTCCATCCAAAAACCTCGAAGTTATTCTTGTTTCAGCGGAGCTCTATTTTCGATTTTTTTCTCGAATTTTCCCGCTCAGAGAAAATTTTCCAACCAATACTGAAAAATGTTACATCAAAATAACTTGAAATTTTCTAAGGAATCTATTTCTGCAATAAAAAAATGGTGTTCTAATTTGAAAAACGGAAGTTGACGTTATTTCCGGAAAAACCGGAGGTGCTCATGCCTTGAAAATATTTTAGATTTCATCAGCATCGTGAAATACTTATAAGTGCTGAATTTCATGAAAATACGTTCAGTAGTTTCCCGTTTAAATATGGGTGAGGTTCCTCGTGAAAGACCCTGTATAGTATTGTACATCATTTTGAAGGGAAAGAACCAACAAATTCAACGAAGTAATAAAATACAGAATGTTCCATTGAAAAAAATACAGGTTCGTGTCGTATCTTCAAAACCATACCCCGCAAAAAAAATTGAGTACGCCACTGGATTCAACGTAGAATTCTGTATCAGACGAAGTTTTTAGCTGAGCATTATTTTTGGTACTTCGGAGGTAAGGAAGGGGTGCGAAAATTCACCTTGTTGCGGAATGCTATGCCATTGCAAACCAAAAGAAAGAGTGCTTTGGACAAGAAACTTGTAGGATTGGGGAATCATCCTCGTTGAAGCCGTCCCAGATACTGGATCTCATCAAAACTCTGAAAGTGGAAGGCGAGCTGTAGGAGGCGCGATGATATCAGCTCTGTTAGGGGGCACAATAGACCTTGAGGTCGCAGTGAACTGTAACCCATTTTCACTATAAACTATATAAAACTATCCATACTGGAAATATAATATAAGATATATGATGTAGTGACATTGCTATCCTTTATATTATCTTCGTTTCACTCATTAAAAACTGACCTAACTCTGGCTGCACCAACTCTTGAATTTATGAATGGGATTCTATAGCTAAGCGTCCACATGTCGGCAACGGACGCATCGGACGGAACGGATTTACGGATCTCCTGTGCAGAAATGCCGATGCTCCGATGCGTCCGGTGCGCATTTTTCCGTTCCCTATACAGTCAGCGCGACAGGTCGCTCTCACCGTATAGGAAACATAGAAATCATAATATACTCTTACTCTAGAATGCTAATTCCTTCGAGTTCCGCTGCGAAAAACGTTCCGCATAGGCAACTAATGCACAATGTGCGCATGCTCACCATTAGGTTATTTCACGTAGAACGATGCCAAGTCCCTAAATATTTTGTCGGTCCTATTTTGAGTTCAATATAATTAAACAATAAAAATATTCCATTGAGTAACAAACTTATTTTATAGCTCATGCGCGACTTCCTACGACTATTAGACACATTAATATCATAAGTGAATTGCAATATTTGTGGAATTGCTGAGAAAATTATAGCAGTAATGTAGCAGGTTTTAATGAAATTATATAGACCGTACAACACCGCTTTTTCTTCCTCACGGCAAATGACTTTGAAATGACCTCAGTGAAAGTTTAGGCAGGGACGGTTTCAGTCACAGTTTACTGGTGCTTTAGTTCCTGTATAACAGTATAAACACTATAAACTGTTATCTTCGTGTGCATTTTGGTTTTGTTGTGTGTTGTGTTCGATTTGGATTTTTTCGTATCAGATAAACAATGAACTGTATATTGTTGTGGTGTGATAACAAAGGGAAGATTCCCGGAATTAATTATTTTGGGTACGTATTTAATAAGTTTTTGTATTTTTGTTGTATAAACTCTACGTTACTCAAGGAGCCTATCATTTTCAGCTTGACATAAAAGAGGCATGATGCTTGGATGTCGGCTTTGGGAAGGAATCCCATCGTAGAACATTTGGGTGAGAAGTATGTAATATGTTGCAAACTTTTTTCTTCAGAAGATATATGTAGAGAAGGCAAAAGAATCCAGTTGAGACCGAATGCAGTTCCAAAACTGTATTTACGAAAATGTGATCATATCATTCAACAAGGAAGGTAGGAAACTCACTATTGCTGAAAATATTCTGCCACTTGATCATTAGCTGAAAATAATTCATATTTGTAACTACAATCCCAATGAACCTTGAAGGGATCTGCAGAAGTGGAATAAATATGAATCAGACAAAACCTATACATCCATTTTTTACTGTATAAGGTTTTGGATGATGCCCTAATTTGAAATATTCTGAGAAATATGTAATTTTTTCTCATACACTGTAATTTTTTTAAGGCCAGAATGTGTTCTAATTTTTTATTGTATAGTTCTAGGGTCCTACAAAAAATGCCTCAAAACAGAAATATCCCAATTAATGATTCCTCATAGGAAATTGCTGGAAGTATGGATGAAATGGAAGTATGTTTTTTTGATGGCAAGGAAAATACTCCTGGAGTTACTATTTCTTGCAATGCAGAAAGGTAAGACAATATTAATAATAGAGTCTAGGTTGTTTGAATTGAATTATTTCAGTTATTCCAGAAAGTATTTTTTGTGGAATAGCAATGTGTTTTTTGGAATATGTTGGGAATAAGACCTTCCACAACTTGAGAAATGAGTGTAGAAGGGCAAATAACTACTCTGCTCTCATAAGTTAGTGTCTACCATATTATTTTTCCTTTGTGGAAAAAAATCAGGAATTTGCTTTATACTGAACTTATTTATCTATTGATAAATATTTCTAGTTTTGTATGTAGATATTTCAGGTACTAACATCAATTCCCAGTTTCAAAACTTATACATTTTCCAGAACAATATTGAATTTTCAAACCAAAATCATTTCTATGAATTCAGTTACTAACTTCACAAATTGTAATATTATGTCAACTTCTAAAGTAAAGTTCGAAGTTGTATGACTTTCACCAAATTATCAATATATCCAATTTGCTAACAGGAGTCTTCAGTATCAAATGACAATCTAAAACGAGTAATACTTTGAGATAAAAACAATCATTTTATTTCAGGTCACCCATTAGTTTCACCACTTCCTCTACAGATTCTCCTAGAAGTTTGAGAAGAACTCGAGAAGATACCTCAACTGATAGTGAGGGTAATAAGAGAGAAACAAAAATGATTATACGAGAGATCAAAATCCGACACAACTATTGGTTAGTTCTATACTATACTAAAATGGTAACTCTGTGGATCGGCCCGCGAGAATCTGTCCAAAAGTAAGTCCAGAAGAATCTCAAAATCGCAGCCAAGCTGCGATACAGTGAGAAAATTTTTTACGGTCGAAAAGAAGAATAATCGATGCATACGTGGGTGAAATTTTGATTCTCTAGGCGAAGTAGAAGTATTTTAAAAAAATTCGCGAAAATCGCAAAAAAATCCGACAAAAAGGGCCATTTTGAACTCGATAAAACTTTTTTCACAGATATCCTGGCCGTGATGTAAATACACGGATCGAAAGAGGAAAAGTCAATGCAAAATAGCTTGGTATTCATATTTTCCATAATTTGCCCATTACTTCAGAAAACTCGATCAAACTTTGACATTTCGCCTATAAAATCACCCGAGTTCTACCGATGAGGATAACTACTCAAAAGGTAGATCTGCTGGCCCATACTAGTATTATAATTAAATTAAATTTTGAACTCCAAATGTTCCCATAAAAATCTATATAAAACCTATTGAAAACCATATCTATTATCACACAGTATCAAAAAAAACATTCCTACCTGAAAATTTACATTTATGTATTAATTTAATATTATAGATGTGGAAAACTGTAGGTTTTTTTTATGATAAGCTGGAGAACCTTATCACAACAAGAAATTTGATCCAAATCATAAGAGCTATATTTAGAGATATATTTAATTATTAATTTTTCAGTGCATCACCTTCAAAACTTCTTCGTCAGCTAAAGGCTGCCAATGTTAGGAAAACTTTGGCCCAAAAAAAATTGAAATAGATTAAATAGAAGGCTAGACGTTTGAAAAGAAGAGTTTCAAGTTTAAAACAAGTTTTATGGAATGTGAAGAAAAAAAATTTGCTTTCTGAGAATGGTATTCATCTCATGGAAAAATCGATCGCAGGAGTACAGTTATTCATATTGAAAAGGTCCATGGAAGTTAGGAAGAAAAAATCTCAAGGGAAACAATATAAACATACGTTTGGGAATGACATCAAAAATTTGCTATGACATTACAATTCCTATCATCAAAGGCTTATTTATATGTAAGAAATACTTTTGATGGTGCTCTTCCATATCTTTTGATGTACTCGTTGTAATTGTATGATGTGAAGGGCAATTTCGTTCTAAATTAAATACTGGGGATAAATAACGTATTAGGTTAGATGAGTATCAATACCCGATTAATAAAAACACACTCCCAATTAGTGCATAATTTTGGAAAACATCTGATTACCATAAACAGGTAATAGTAAGTCAATCTTGAGAGATAGATATATGCTATCGCTGACTTTTTTGTAGAACTACTTAAAAGGTACATTTCCGTCATACATTGTATCCACGTAGGTCTTACGGTTTTTGCAGTGCACATGAAAATAGCTGATTATGGCTCATTTTTTGTAATTATTGAAGTTATAGTAGGTATCCTTAATTTTTCGGGTGAAAAGTATAGCCTATGTCACTCAGGGATAATGTAGCTTTCTAAAGGGTGAAAGAATTTTTGAAATTGGCCCAGTAGTTTTTGAGCCTATTCGTATCAAACACAAAAATACAAATATTTATAATATTAGTATAGATTTTCTTATGAGTCCACTGTTTAGATTAGAATGAACTATGTATAAAATTGGATAATATATTTTTGTTTCCAATGCTGTAGTGTCCTTGTCTTGACCTGTTCATTTCCCACTTAAGTATGTAAACTATGTGCACCTTTTCATTCATCATATGAACTGTTAAACATTTATGATTTACGGTTTGCTTTTCATTCGATTGACACATATCTATCCACTCGCACCATGAGATTGGTTCTTTATATAGAAAAAGAACGCAATTCATTATGAAAAATCATGAAATCTTGTAAGTAAACCATCTTTTACTGGATAATTCGAACTCAAAAATAAAATATATTGAAGTAAAACTTTGCAGTTTCATTCAGATATCAGATTGATTTTGGAATATACTCGGAACTCAAAAAGACAAATGACTTGAAGAATGAATGTAGGTATCAGAATTCACTCATGAAACGATGCAGAGTAATGCATTGGCAGATCTCCAATACATTTTCATGTTTCCACTATCTTCAGGAACATGAAGAATAGAACTGTCCTTTAGGGATATATTAGTATATTCTGCTCATTTGATTTTTCTTCTGTACTTTACCAAAAGATATTCGTTGTTTGTTAACCAGAATTTGTCTTCCTTGATCCTTGAATTATTTTTTTTACAAAAACCGGGTTTCTTCAACACCTGAAGAGGTTTTGGAATAATGAAGGATTTTCAGCTTATTTTCCAGTCGCTGATGATTCCAAATTTACCATTCGAATAACTGTTGAAAATTATCAATATGTTCAAAACAACTAGTGTCGAATACTATTATGAATTGAATAAATTCAACTGCAACAATAACAGCATAAAATTTCATTGAAGCCGACCCTGTTCAGAAATAACCTAATGGCACACATGCGCATTATGGACCACACTGCAATTTTTACAACACTTTTGTTCAATTGATTAGCATTCTAGAGTAAGTATATATATTATGATTTCTATGATAGGAAACGGAATGCACAATGGAACACTCCGTTTCCTAGCAGATATGCGCGATGTGCTCACTGTCCTGTTAGTCTTCTGGATGCCGATGGGACAATTTGTAAATTATTGATAATGTTTTCATACTTTCTGTAAAGCTTAATTAGGTAGAGTCTGAGAGTCTACCACATTTTTCCTCTGTGAACATTTTTGTAGCCGCGGATTTCTTTCAGCAAACCTCTCGTAAGTCGACCATATTTTCTTTTTTTTAATCATACGTACTCTTTTTTGTGAAATGCAATCATAAAAACAATCTGAGGAAAATGAGAAAACATGATTGTCTACCAATTTAAACATGACTGAAAATCACATTTTTTTGATTATCAATACACTCCTGATTTTTTCAGAATCGGTTTATATAACCATATGAAATATGAAAATGCAATTGTCCGACAAAAAATGTGGTGTTTTTTTGTCCGACAGATGAAAATCGACGATTTTTTTGAGTTTTTGAATTCATTAATATTTATCGGACAAGAATGAATTTATATTTCAGAGAGATTCGTTTTATAGAAAAAACAACTGTCCACCATATAAAATGCGGCAAATGACTCAAGTTGAATTATGTATAATGGTTTTGTTTCAGGAAATTTTTTCGATTATTATTGAAATGAAACTATTGATTTCGATTGAAAGTGTATAATTCAAATTGTTTACTGACATTTTCATTCAAATCTAATAAAAAAAAAATGAAAATACTTCTTCGTCACACTGAATTCATTGTAACAAGACGAATGGTATCCAGTAAAAGTATCACACCAATCGTCAGGTGGAATGACATCTTTATATTTGTGATTATGATGTTCTCTTGATGCCAAGAATATTTTGCACAGTTTAAGAATGTCACTTCCTCCTTTTTCGTTTTAAAGCCACGGATATTTTTCAAATGTTTGCACGAAAAAACTCCATCACTACTGAGAATATTATATCAGCAACAACTGAAATTGCCGAACTTTATTCGTCGGACAGCTGGATGATAGTATTCAGCACTTAAATGGTCCTCAAAAAATCAAATGTTTATTTGTAACATCAGCAAAGTTATATCCGATAAATGCATATGGTCTATTCATAACCAAATTAGAGCAGTGAATTCCTTAATTTTTGAATGAACGCGACGTATTTTCGAGGTGGAGAGAGAATAAGAAAAAAACAACATTATTCATCATTTTTTATCCCGAAAAATCTTCTTTTTCCATTTGTCGGACAAGGAAATCGCCACATTTTTTTGCTGCACAATTGCATTTTCTTACTTCATTTGGTCGTATCAACCGATTCTGAAAAATTCGGGAGGGTAGGTATTACTTTGAAAAAATCAGTCATGTTTATGTTGGTAGACAATCATGTTTTCTTATTTCTCCAAGATTGTTCTTATGATTTCATTTTACAAAAGAGAGTATGTTTGATTCAAGAAAAATGAAAATATGGTCGACTTACGAGAGGTTTGCTGAAAAAAAAACCGCTACTACAAAAATGTTCACAGAGGAAAAATGTGGTAGACTCTACCTAATGAAGCTATACAGAATGTAAGAAAAATTTATTAATAATTTGCAATTTGTCCCATCGGCACCCAGAAGACTAAGGCGCTGGTCTCCCTGAAACGCGTCCGTCGTCGGTCGCGTTTCTGCCCCGTACAACTTCCTAGTGATATATTTGGAAAACCTTGGATACGACCGTATCTATGAAAGTTGTGCGTGGCAGACCCGCGACCGACGACCGACGCGTTTCAGGGAGACCAGCGCCTTAGGCGCAAGTCTCCCTGAAACGCGTCCGTCGTCGGTCGCGTTTCAGCCCCGTACAATTTTCGTGGATACGGTCGTATCCAAGGTTTTCCAAATGTATCACTAGGAAGTTGTACGGGGCAGAAACGCGACCGACGACGGACGCGTTTCAGGGAGTTCAGCGCCTTAGGCGCTGGTCTCCCTGAAACGCGTCCGTCGTCGGTCGCGGGTCTGCCTCGTAAGGCGCTGGTCTCCCTGAAACGCGTCCGTCGTCGGTCGCGGGTCTGCCTCGTAAAACTTCCTAGTGATACATTTGGAAAACCATGGATACGACCGTATCCACGAAAATTGTACGGGGCAGAAACGCGACCGACGACGGACGCGTTTCAGGGAGACTTGCGCCTTAAACTTCCTAGTGATACATTTGGAAATTGTACGGGGCAGAAACGCGACCGACGACGGACGCGTTTCAGGGAGACTTGCGCCTAAGGCGCTGGTCTCCCCGAACCGCGACCGACGACGGACGCGGGTCTGTCTCGTAAAAACTTCCTAGTGATACATTTGGAAAACCATGGATACGACCGTATCCACGAAAATTGTACGGGGCAGAAACGCGTCCGTCGTCGGTCGCGTTTCTGCCCCGTACAACTTCCTAGTGATACATTTGAAAAACCATAGATACGACCGTATCCATGAAAGTTGTACGGGGAAGAAACGCGACCGACGACGGTCGCGGGTCTGCCTCGTAAATCTTCCTAGTGATACATTTGGAAAACCATGGATACGACCGTATCCACGAAAATTGTACGGGGCAGAAACGCGACCGACGACGGACGCGTTTCAGGGAGACTTGCGCCTGAGGCGCTGGTCTCCCTGAAACGCGTCGGTCGTCGGTCGCGGGTCTGCCACGTACAACTTTCATGGATACGATCGTATCCAAGGTTTTCCAAATGTATCACTAGGAAGTTGTACGGGGCAGAAACGCGACCGACGACGGACGCGTTTCAGGGAGACCAGCGCCTTAGGCGCAAGTCCGTCGTCGGTCGCGTTTCTGCCCCGTACAATTTTCGTGGATACGGTCGTATCCATGGTTTTCCAAATGTATCACTAGGAAGTTGTACGGGGCAGAAACGCGACCGACGACGGACGCGTTTCAGGGAGACCAGCGCCTTAGTCTTCTGGGTGCCGATACTTCCTAGTGATACATTTGGAAAACCTTGGATACGACCGTATCTATGAAAGTTGTACGGGGCAGACCCGCGACCGACGGCCGACGCGTTTCAGGGAGACCAGCGCCTTACAGGGCAGTGAGCACATATCTGCTAGGAAACGGAGTGTTCCATTGTGCATTCCGTTTCCTATACGGTGAGAGCGACCTGTCGTGCTGACTGTATAGGGAACGGAAAAATGCGTCCGGTGCGGATCTGTGGACGGGCTTGCACGAGTTTCTATGCATAGAATACCGAAATCCGTTTGATCCGATCCGTCCGATGCGTCCGTTGCCGACATGTGGACGCTTAGCTCAAATCTCCCTTTTCTATGGTCTAAGGTTTGCGCACTACGCAAAAACGACTGCACGGAATTTTATGCGATTTCCACAGATCTGTTCACGAAGGTCCAACTCAAAATCAGGATCAAGTAATTTTCATACACCCTCTAGAAGTGAATCTAGCTAATATACCATTGAAAATCAAGGTTATCGAGCTCTCAGACTGAAATTTGATGTGCCTACGAATTAGCGGACAAAAAGTAGTTGGTATGTAAAAAATTAAAGCTCAACTAAGCCTACTTACCGTAATCATAATGACACTGTGAGGACAACTGCTCTGAGCATAATCTGTAGGTTGCTACAATCTTCACCGACAAAGGCTTAGCAGTTAAAAATCCGTACGAATACAGCTCTATTTCAGATATCAAAGCATAATCAGGAACCATCATAGCCACAGAACGGAACAGAGCTTTCAAATTATCAGGTAGCTCAGAGCGGCCAGCATAGCCCGGATTCATTGTGATGAATACAGCACAAGTTGGATCCAGCTTAATTTCTGTGCCTTCGAACACCATTTTCTCTGCTCCCGAGTTTATACCTCTTTGTATGGTGAGAATTTGTTGAGCTACAACGGATAACACTTCAAGATCGATCCGGTTGAACTCATCGAAACAGGACCATGCACCACAAGAGGCCAAACCCTGTAACGTTTAAGAACTATTTTATCATATTATGGGAATACAGGGTGAGTCTTTGACTTGTACCATTGAGTTAAAATATACTTAGAGAAACATCGCTCTTGAACGATTTGAAGCTGAATATATTGTAGTTCCTTCACCCGTCCATATAGGGGCAGACAATCGAAAATATTTTTCCCGCGCATCTGGCGGTGAGTAGCTGAACTATAAAGTACTATTTCCTAAGCCGAATGCGATGACGATCAGGACCGGCGTAAGATATGTGGGATGTTCAGTATTTCATCACACCTAATTTTTTGGATGCAATTAAACGACAATTAATTTTGGCTGTGATTCATAGAACTAGGGGAGAATAAATATCCTACAGATTTCTGTAAATGAATAGCTAGCAGAATATAGTTTATTCAGTAGCTATTATGTGCCGCCAATAAAGTTGGCAGGAAACTGCCAAAAATTTTTGCATCAAATCGTTCATCAAAGGCAATGTACCTCTATTTATATTTAAACTCAATGCTTGTACATTTATTTCAACTGTAGATTCCTCCCATCAAACGAAACGCTTTTTATATTTTCCATTTTTCCGGATTCGGCTCTGTTGAAAAGATAAAGCCCTTTAAAAGAAAATGGGTCCGAATATACTCTATTCACTTTTATAAAGTATTCCGGTTGGCCAAGATTTAGGATTATCAAGTTTTTTCACTTAAAACTGCAAGTTGGCTCTCGTGAAAGTCAAAATAATTTCAGAGGCGTTGCCAATGTGACACAGGTTTCGATCTCTGTGGTCGTCCAGAATCGAATAGCGTAGAAAACGTCAAAATTTCACGTTTTCCAAATGCAATTTTTGGATAATCAGACCAGAGGAAATGAATAGCGAGAACGTTATCTTGATGTCTGAAATAGAGTTTCCGATCTATCCTACTTTTTTCATTTTTCCCTATTTTTATAAGAGTGAGTGCTTCTCATACGAAATATTTATTAGAGTGAGTTATAGGGGTGAGATATTATAACTCACGCAATTGGTTTGTAAATACTAGAGCACTATAAAGGCCGCAACGGATGAGGAGCGATAATATAATATACAGGGTGTTTCACAATAAACTGGACAAATATATATAGCCGTGTAGTTGACATCGAGAAAGTCATTTTTGCCTCATGACATATACCCCGTTTTCGACGCATAATCGAGATACAGGGTGCTTAATGTCAACTATCTTCTGATAACTGTGGTAAGTTATGCGTGATATTAGAAATAACGGTTCCTGGTCACATCTTAGTATTTTTGAAGGCTCAATTGAATTGTGGTGTAGAATTTTGCAAAAAGGAATTCAAAATGGCGGAAAACCTGCAAAGTCGAAATTTTTTTTTCTCGGTTGCCAATTTGGAAAGCATTATCTCAACATACTCGATTTTCTAAGATTTTCTGTGAAAAATTTTTTTCAAATTTCGAACTCAACTTTTTTTTACATGTCTTCAGTGAAAAAAAAATTCGGCCGAAATTGTTGAAATTTTTCATGGTTGAACTATCTTTCATTCTGAATACTGTGGTGAAAACAGAATGAAAAAATATCCATTGGTTTTCTTTTTGTAGCCTTCCAAAGATCACGCTAGGTGTCCTTTCTTAATTTTTATTTGAGAAACTGGAGGCCGTACGAAGGTCAAAATTGTGCTGCTGTGCTGCCAGAACGACCCAGATAGAAATATGAAATTATAACAAAAAAAAATTTTTTTTCGAAAAAATAAAAAAAAAATTTTTTTTTTTCCAAAAAACTTCGGTGAGAATCGAACTCTACACTCTCAATTAACTAGGGTTGCTTTGGTAACGGAGATTCATAGGATTAAAATCAATCCAATTCATACTCGTAGAATTCGATTCCTACCAAAATTTTTTGAAAAAAATTATTTTGGTTTATAATTTCATATTTTTATCTGGGTCGTTCTGGCAGCCCATCAGCACAATTTTGACCTCCGTACGGCCTCTAGTTTCTCAAATAAAAATTAGGAAAGTACACCGAGCGTAATCTTCGGAAGGCTACAAAAAGAAAACCAATTGATATTTTTTCATTCTGTTTTCACCCAAGAATTCAGAATTGAAGATAGTTCAACCATGAAAAAATCCAAAAATTTTGGCCGAAATTTTTTTTTCACTGAAGACATGTAAAAAAAAAGTTGAGTTCGAATTTTGAAAAATTTTTTCACGGAAAATCTTAAAAAATTGAGTACATTGAGATTATGCTTTCCAAATTAGCAACCGAGAAAAAAAAATTCCACCATATTGAATTTTTTGTCGCAAAATTCTACACCACATTTCAATTCAGCCTTCAAAAATACTGAGATATGACTAGAAACCGTTATTTCAAATATCACGCGTAACTCACAACAGTCATCAGAATATTGCTCAAAGTTGACATTGAACACCCTGTATCTCGCTTATGCGTCGAAAACGGGGTATATGTCATAGGGCAAAAATGACTTTCTCGGTGTCATCTACACGGCTATATATGTTTGTCCAGTTTATGGTGAAACACCCTGTATATTATAGCTTTGCATTGACATATGTCATTTTATTATAGCAAAATATCGTAATAAGTATATCGCTTGGATGAAAATATATACATATTATAGCATCGTCCGCGGTGCTTGATTCATTTTCATCAGGAGCAATATTGGTGTAATTATGAGATATAATAAAATGACATATGTCAATGCAAAGCTTTAATATAAAGGGTGGCCATTTGAAAACGAAACAGACGAGATTACAGACGAATTAAATTTTTTCGATAGAAATGCTCGGACAGGTCGATTTCTGTTTCGAGGGGGACAACTTAAGATGTAGGTTACGGACGCATAGCGCTCCAACCCTTGCTGCAAAAACCCCCACCCCTAATTTTTGAATATGGAAGATGGGGTGAGTGATACCTCAATTCAAAGGTATTTTCATACTGATTTCAGCACAATAATTGTTTTTTCATTTTATGCATTAGTTCTCGAAATATTCATGCGTTAGTTAATTTTATCACTTAAATAAATTTTTTGCGAATAATTGACATTTCGTGCTTCCGAAACACCAAAATTTCCGTACTTGTATTTGAAATTGCAAAACATCTATGTACCACTAGGCAAATGAAGTCAAACCGTACGTGTTAATGCTACTAGGGTCAGATGTTCGACTAGCTGTTTTATTCACTGAAATCATTCTCCAACTGTACGGTATCAGAACGATTTGAAGTATTGATCTAAGAAATAAGACTTTTCAAAGTAAAGAAAATAATTTATCAAAAACTCACATCAATTAATTAATTTGAAGCTCAAAATGTCGATTTTTCACAAAAAAACACTACAAGTGCCATGAAAACACCACTTCATTTTCAAATACTTAGTTAAGAATATTTCGAGAACTAATGCATAAAATGAAAAAACAATTACTGTGCTGAAATCAGTATAAAAATACCTTTCAAATGAGGTATCACTCACCCCATCTTCCCTATTCAAAAATTGGGGGTGAGGGTTGTAGTAGCAAGGGTTGAAGCGCTATGCGTCCGTAACCTACACCTCAAGTTGTCCCCCTCGAAACAGAAATCGACCTGTCCGAGCATTTCTATCGAAAAAATTTATTTCGTCTGTAATCTCGTCTGTTTCGTTTTCAAATGGCCACCCTGTATATTATATTATTGCTCGTCGTCCGTTGCGGCCTTGAAGATAGGTATGCTAGAATGCTAGAGAGACCTTGCTCTATGGTTGATTGGGTCCAACCATAGACTCGAAAACTACAGGACTCGCAACATTTTCATCGCCATCTATCATGATCTATCGGGGTGATACACTAACATAAACAATAAATTATTATAAATTTGACTATTAGATGCGCGGCATTATTCTTACACCATGAATATAACCTATTTCCAATGTTTTTCATGCGAGCATGCCGAAAAAAGTCACCACAAGATCTCTCATTCCGAAAATATGCTCATTCGATTACAGATTTCATTTCTTTCGATTACAGATTCCATTTCATTCGAAGGGATCTGTTATTTCCGAGTCTATGGTTGGACCCAAAATGGCGGTTTCTGGTATACTCCCCTTTTACAGATCAAAATCAGTTGAATAATGATATATCATTCTATGGGAGTAGATGAATAAACATTTTGATAAATACGTAATTACTAGGACCTTTATATGTAAAGAGGGCAACGTTGCGTAGTTATCTGACAGAATGATGACTATAACTTAGCATTTTCAAAATATACACTGTAATGAAGCCCAATTTCCCGAACTAGAAATTGGTCTTCATTCTAGATTAATTTTTTCGAATTTCCATTTTGGATTCCTGCATTTCGTTTCCGTTCATAATTAAACCGAGAAGATCGAATATTGTGCGTTCGATTTTGGTTTTCATGCAGAGAACATAGAAAAAACATTCACAAGAACCACGTTAAATGTAGATAACGCCGTTTTTCTTCTTCATACGTACGATGAGCCAGATTCGAAGGAGTTTTTACCGAAGTACTTTTCTAGAATTTAAGCATTTGTGCGCCTGTCGTTTCCGTACCCCTCAGGGAGATTATAAAAGGCGATTTTCCCCTCATCTGCAATTCATTCATTTTCGATTCACCTTTGAGTAAGGATCCATTTTTGATTCGTCTTTGAGATTTGATTTTCTTGCTTCAAGTTGATTCCTTTCCGTCTGTGCTTAAATATTGATTCCACTTTCATCATTCAATAATTTCCGCTGTAAATCCTAGTCGATTTTTCCCGTTTGCAGAGTGAGTGCTTGTGTGATAAGATCGTAAGTACCGAGCCGATTTATTGCAGTCCCATTTTTATCCTCGTTGATTCTACTGAAATAGCTGTTGCCCCGAAATCCACTCAATATCTTTCCTAGTTTGTCCAGGTGTCCGGTGTCGGTCTGTCCCTTCCGGTATGAAAACTCCTGGTCAGACCCGAGGACCCAACCGAACCAATACTATAGTACGTTTGTCCGAATAATCGATGTCCGTAGTTTTGTCTGTCCTTTATGGCGTGTATACTCATAGTCAGACTTATGCATACCAATGCTATAGCCCGTTCAACCGAATATCCTGTTCTGTCCCGATCCTTAGTGGCCGTCCGGAGTCGGACCAAGGCTATTATAGCGAGTTCGACGCTTCCTATTTAACCATCCAATTCAACCTGACCAAACCCACACATTCAAGCTAAGTAGACAATATTACTCTTTCGAGTTTTGGGACTGAGAGAAAATTGAAGTTGAGAATAAACTGTTGCACACTTTTATACTGAACCCTTTTCATACCCATTCAACATTTTGCTACTGTATATTTAAATTCCCCGTTCAATTCAAAATCCCTCTTTCTATTCTGGCTGACTCGTATGCGGGAAATATTTTATTACGTAAGTGCTCGCGATCAGACAAAACTGATCAACCTTTCCGATTTGTATATATGAATATATTTCATTTATTTTTGGTATTACTGTATTTTTGTATTCTTATTTTCACTTATTGAATAAACTGTGTGAATTACTCTATTTCTGATTTCTCAGTTATCGCTAACAGCCTAGATATCAAAGAACCTTATCTTCGACTAGCAGCTACCCTGGTAGGTATGTTATTCTCCCTTGTTAGGAAAAAGAATAGCTGGCGCTCGAGGTGAGTTCGTCGAAAAAACCCCGTTACAACGCGGTGAAGTGAATGGAGTATAAATAGTATATTTTACAACTAGTTGCATAATGGCCTCCTATTCCAATACGAATGCGAAAATGAGTGTTGGAATTGCATTCTGCAACGAGTATTAGACGTTATCTTTATTTCAGTCAAATTTTGTGAATAAATGTCGAAATTAAATGGAAAATTCAGATTATACATCCTAGTGACTTTTGTATTGTATCTTGCCAGCTGGTGTGAATGTAACTAAAATTGACAGATCACGACATTTGAATCGTACGTTTCGAATTATGAAATCATTTATAATTACGCATTGAATTCGTGAATTGTGTTTGAAAAAACACCTCCAGGATAGAGAAAACTTGCGAATAATTCATTACAGTACTGTTTTTAGTACTGTAATGAAGTCATTACGAAACTGAAATAGAGAAAAGTTTTAAGACATCTTCTGATTAATGGCTGATAAATCACAAGTGCGTTATGAATGTCATAATGCTTGATGAAACAGATGGATTATGGAACCCCTATTGATGGTCGTGAACAAACTTTTTCAATTCACTTTCGAATATTTCTCTTCTTCAAACTCCATACAGCATATACAGGGTGCGGCAACTAGTTCTCCCACGTTTCAAGGAGCTGTAAAAAAATACGAAAAGAGATATTGAAAAAAATTCTTTTTATTTAATTCAAAGTCTTTTTCATTTATGTATTGGAAATAATATCATCCAAATGACGGCCTCGGCGAGCGACGCACATGTGGAATCGTTCGCGTTAGTTTTCCTTTACTCTCTTCAGCAAAGTGGTGTCAATTTGGATCATTTCTTCCTTGATTGCCACTTTTAAGTCATGAATGAAGACACCAAGAATGAGATCTTCAAACATAGCCCTAGGACCCACGAGGACTTGAAAGAGGCAATCAAGGAGGAAATTATCCAAATTGAAACCGCTATGCTAATGGAAAACTTCCGCGAAAGACTCTACACGTGCGTCGCTCGCGGAGGCCGTCATTTGGATGATTTTATTTTCAAGACATAAATGAGAAAAAACTCGATTATGTAAGCTTTCAAAATGAAAAAGAATTTTTCCAATATCTTCTCTCGGCAACTATAGTTGCCGCACCGTGTAAGATAGTTCTGACTGCATTCAACTTTCCAGCAACTTAAAAACACACAGAAAAGTAATTTCAATTCTAAAACAGAATTGCAATCGGTGAAAAATTCAAATACCTTGAAGAATTTCCCCAAAGCTATATAATCCAAGCCGTCGGAACAGTTGAAAACAACACATTGTTTGGCCACTGCTTTTGCCAAGTCTTTTGTAGTTTCTGTTTTTCCTGTTCCTGCTGGTCCTTCAGGGGCACCTCCTGATAAAAACGAGAAACACAACAAGTTTTATCCTTCTTAAACGATCATATAGAATAAATTCAAATTGTGATTGGTGACCCAAACGTTGGTAGCAGTGAAGAGTGTTGATTCAAAAAGAGCTATTTGCTGACCTCGTTTTAGAAATACAGTATACGGACATTTTGAAGCTTTATATGTTCCGAACTCGTGCAGCATATGTTGTGATTTTCTATATCATGATGCACCATTATAAAGGGCAACCGACGGTTCAACCGTTGCGTCAACAACCACATTCCTCACTAAAAATACGGGATCTGGTAGTTGATGCACGGTTCAACCGTCGGTTCTCCTTAATAATACCGGCCCCGTATATGAATTTCATCACGTAAATAATTATAAATATTGATTAATTAAGTCAGCAGCGTAGTGAAGAGACTTTGGTCTATACGAAAGTTCGATAGCTTGTTTTGAATCAATTTAGAGATCCTTCAACTACAACCAACGTTTGGACTAAGGGTCAACTGTCACCGTTTAATACCCAGAGGATGTAATTTTCATGAAAAAATTCATTAGTTTATAATTTAGCGCAGATAAATGGAATTGAGGAACCAATAGATTCAAAGTGAAAAGTCTCAGAAGGAAAGAGAATAAATAATGAATACGTAACTAGAATTGAAAGAAAACGTAGAAGTTGGTGAAGAGAGCTTCAAGGCCGGTATTATGAAAACCACGTTCAATTGGCGGTTTCTCAAACGAGGGTTGGAGCTCGAAAAAAGTTCGGTATTATAAACGTCTTAGCGGCCTCGGTGTAACAACCTTGGGTTGAGGTCGCTTTTTTGGTTTGACTAACCTGAATCTTATTTATCGAAGTATTTTTGCATATTTTTTTATACCATGTTTGGATAAATTCAATAATCGTAGTCTAATAAAGAAAAAAACGAGAAGCTAATTCGAAAATACTCTCGTGTCTTGTCACAACATCAAAACAAATTAATAAAAAAATTTTGGAATTTATGAAATGGGGATGGACTTCGTAGGAGTTTTTTCAAAGCAAAGCTATTGGCAAATACGTGATTATCACTTTTGTCAGCTTATTTGATTTGAATGATCTAAGTTTGTACTATTTTAATATTCTGGAAAGACTTATCTCTAACTTTCATGCCAAGTGATCAACTAAAGGCAAGGACAATACAAAACATCCAATGAAATTGCATTGAAATTTATTCGTACAAAAATGTAGTTTTATTTAGGATAAGGACAAATCATTCTTGATCTGATTAAGTACATGAAATACACATAACATTGAATGATCACATTCAATTCTTGATTAACTTCCTCTTTATTCAGGTTGGGAGTCATGAATAGCAGGCACGTAGCGAGGGGGGGAGCCCGGGGGCCCGGGCCCCCCCCGAAATATCAAAAAAATCAGAAAATGCCTGTATATTTGACAAAATTTGCAATGTTTACTTATTGTGGGCCCCCCCCGAAAGTTGTGGGCCCCCCCCGAAACAAAATCCTGGCTACGTGCCTGCTCATGGATCACTCTACTTCGCTTCTTCGCTATTCTATAGCAATTTTATGCAGAACTCCTCGAGCCAAAAATGTTTAGTTCAAATGTAATCCAATCCCCAATGAAAGAACGGGGAATGTTCTTTTAAGAGCCAGAGAGTCTTTTAATTCAATTCCTAGTTCATATGTGAGCTTCATTGAATAATTGATCATTCATTGATCTGAGAGATTGAATCGTGTCGTCAATCATTTCTTTAGAGTATATCCGAAATTTTCTATGACGAGAATTACCAAATTTCTAAGCTAAGCAACTTGGAAAGAACCCTGCACAAATCAAATGGAAAATGGATCCCAATCGAATTGGCTGAAATTTGGATATGTTGTAGTCTATACTTTTCTGATCAATAGTCTCCATGGGCCCGAGACCTAAGAATGGACAGTTTTTTCGGTATCGAGTTGCTACTAGTGCGCAATCAAAAATGAATTCCCATCTATTATGCACGTTATCAGGCTATTCGCTACCCTTCAACTATACTAATTCAAACAGTGCTAGATGCCGGAAACAGAACACAACAAGATAATTCAAACCCTGCAGTAATTCACATTTGAATACATATGCCGTCGCCCAAAGTGCCTAATAGATGGAAATCCATTTTTGATTGCGTGAACTAGTCGCAACTTTCGACCTTCGATACCGGAAAAACTGTCCATTTTTAGGTCTCGGGCCCATGAAGACTATGGATCAGAAAAGTATAAACTACAACAAATCCAAATTTCAGCCAATTCGACTGGGATCCATTTCCCATTTGATTTGTGCAGGATCCTTTCAAGAAAAGTAATCATTTCTACTTCTGAAGCATGCAGCATTTTCACAACCCATTAAAACCAACATGCACTTGTACTCTGTAATAAAAATCCTACTAGAACGGTGAGTGTGCTTCAGCTACACCGTTCTAATACAGCGAAATTTGATCACTTTTTTCAAGCTTTCCCTTGTCAGTTGTAATTTCTGTTGATAACTTGGCATTTTGATATAATGATGAAATAATCACTAGATATTGTCAAGAGTTTTAGACATGAATACCACAAAAATCTTCAAATGTTGTTCAGACTAGTCAGTCTCACTGGGACTTTCTTTACACTAGTTCGAAGTCGAAATAAACGGGAAATTAATTTATATAATTATAATAATATAATTGTCGTCTTTATATTTCACTTGATTAAATACAATTAACGTCAAAATAATGCTATGCTATTCAATGTCATTTACAAAAACAAACTAGATCATACAATGTGGGGTGAGTAATAAAGTAACAAGAACATTCTCCCTTTCAGATTTCCTATTTTCTTTGTCTTTTTTGTCCTTATGACGATCTTTTTCACGTTCGTTATTTTTCCTTTTATGCTTTTTCTTTTCTCGTTTGTGTTCCCTATCTTATTCTTTGGCTCTTTTCTTCTCTTCATTCTGCATCTTACAATATTCTCTGAACTAGTCTTCTCTTTTTCCACCCGATTCAACAGCTTTGTAACGAGCATCACTGTCTATCTTTCTTTTGTCATCGCCCCAATACGAATGGCGATCAATAACAGAATGTTCTCTGAGAAAAGCAAAGAAGTCCTTTTTGTTCTGCTCTCTTTTCTGATTCATCTCTTTATATTCCTTATCGTATTTTTCTTTGCCTTTGTTATTTCGAATATTTTAACTTATTCTGGTGAACGTGTTGTGTTAATAGTCGATAATTTTGTCAAGCAATAATTTTTAATATATTTTTGATAACTTTTTTTTCGTTGTGGTTTTCACGAAAAGGAATATTTTGTCATGTTCAGAGAACATCGTGAGAACCAAGGGTATGAGACTTTCTTCATATGAAAATGTCATTCTGTGATCATGTCCTCATTGACCTTGGCAGATCAGCCCCGCCTGGGGTAGCTGCTGGGTGGATTGAGTAGTTCACGTTCACTAGCTATCACTGCCGGTCCCAAGTCCGGACAAAGGAGAAGGGTTTTCAGATGAGGGTACCAGCCTGTCTGATATAAAAAGAATAAAATCTCAAAGATCCAACGATCAGCCTCGGAATAGGACGGATTCTACGGAAACAGACCTAGCACGAAAAAAGAAGGCGAATCGAACGAATGAAAGAGTAGCAAAGAAGAAACAACATTGGAAATGGGAATATCCTAAGGATGGCTTGCTGGAATATAATGTCCTGGCGTACCAAGGAGCTAGACGTACTTCTGGGAGTGAAACACCATAATAGTGACATATGCGCAATTTCTCAGACAAAGCGGAAGAGCAAAGGCACCCTAAAAGTACCCGGTTTCATGTTAATATATAGTGGAGTGGAAAAACAAAAGAGAGCAATATCAGGGGTAGCGATAATGCTAGCCGAAAAATACGGAAACCATATTGATGACATCCACTACATCGATGAACTTATTCTTAGGATAACTTCGCAAACGGGCTCGAAAATAGTACATTTTCTCAGTGTGTATGCTCCCGACAGTGGCAGGAAGAAGGAAGATACGGATGCCTTTTATGGGACATTGCAAGAGGAGATTAACAGAATACCATCGGAAGAGAAGATTCTGAAAATGGGTAACCTTAACGCAAGAATCAGCAACGAAGTGATGATGAAGATGGAATCAAAAACAAGTATGTACAACGAAGACCACATTAATGAGAATAGCGAAACCTTGGTTGATTTTTGCACGAGCAACAACATGAGGATAAATAATACACATTCTTTCCCCATAAACTTCAACACAAGCCAACTTGGCAAAATACCAGAGGACAAAGATCCATGATAGACTATGTGATATCGAACAGTCATACACCCAACACAAGAATTAGACGTTCGGAACCTTACATCTGCAGAAATAGGATCCAACCATAGATAAATTGGTGCTTTGTAAGTTGAAACTCAAATTACAACACAAAAAGAAACAGCCACCCAACATCTAAAAAAATTAAACATCGAATCACTAACTGATGAAACAACCCAATACTTATACAAGAAAAGACTGCAGAAACGATCAGGGACAAACCCGTTGGGGACAGACAGCGTCGAAAAGATTTGGGAAAAAATTAGAGAAAATGTTGGTGAAGGCCGTAGCCAGGGGGGGATCCGATGGGGTCCGGACCCCCCCCCCCCCCCAAATTTTTCTAGAGCTCAGTTCAACGGACATCCCCATCCCCCCGAATTTTTTTTCTAGCTACGGGTACGTACATGCCGGAGATGCAAGGATGAGCGCGGTGGAGGTCGCGGTCGCGATCTAGTTATAAATCGATGCATCGCCGTACGGCCAGGCATCGATTTATAACTAGATCGCGACCGCGACCTCCACCGCGCTCATCCTTGCATCTCCGGCATGTACGTACCCTAAGGCCTCGGACGGACCCCCCCCCCCCGAAATTTTTTTCTAGCTACGGCCTTGGGTATACTCCTGAGGTGAAATCACTGGCAGCAGAGAAATGACAGGCTTATCTCCGATACAGAAATAACAAGTCAGAAACCGAATACAATCGATACAATGAAATTATAGAAACAACGCGAAACAACGCAAACGCTGATATAAGACGACTTAAAAGTGAATATTGGAGAAAATTTACGGTGGATATGGAACATGATATGCACGGGACACAAAAGAAGTTGTGGAATATGATTAGAAGGAGAAGAAAGGATATAAACGAATATACAAAATCCCAGAATATTTCTGAGTCTGAATGGGAGGAATACTTCGAAACATTATACAGTAATGAAGATCAATCAGAATTGAATAGTTACTCACCTGGAAATGTATCCGATCATCAAGAGGTCATCAGTCCCCAGATAATAAAAGAAGCAATCGCGCCAGCTTAAGAACGAGAAAAGCCTCAGGACCCGACAATATTCCCAATGAATTGATCAAATATGGAGGAGAACCACTGCTCAACGAACTAACAGAACTTAATAATAAAAGAGCAGAAGGTATCCAGAGACTGGAAGAGGAGTATAACAGTATCTGTATACAAAAAAAAGATAAGAAGAACACACAGAACTATAGAGGAATAAGATTATTGAATTCGATAATGAAATTATTCACGAAAATCATGGTGAATATAATAACTGAGTATTGCAGCATATCAGAAGAACAGCCGGGTTTCCGCAAGAATAGATCAACAGTAGATGCCATTTTCATCATAAGGCAAGTAGTGGAAAAATCAATCGAGTATGCTAAACCAGCATTTATGTGTTTCATAGATCTCACTAGTGATAAGCAAGGAGCCTGGTGCAAGCTAGTCAATAAAGCGAATGGAATTTCAGGATGCTTAACGTCATATGGAAGAACAAGTATATGAGCAAGGGGCGAAAGTACAAGTCTATAAAACCTGTATTCGACCGATTATGACGTTCACAATAGAGACGAGAGCTGACAACACAAGAACGAAGTCAATTCTAAGAACTGCCGAAATGAGAATGCTTAGAAGAATATCAGGTTACACACTGAGAGATCGTATGCGTAGCTCAACAATGCGAGAGGAACATGGAACGAGCACGAGGGAAGAATGGCCTATAATAGAATAGCAAAAATTGCGAGAGATAGAATACCAAAAACCAGAAGATCTGTGGGTAGACCACCTAAAATATGGAGAGAATCCTGGTTATCAACATCTGATGAGTGGAACGGTTAAGTTGGAAAAAAACAGGCTGACAGCCTATGATACGACGAAGAAGAAGAAGATCAGCTGTTGATTAATCATTCAAATCGATCAAGGGAAAAAAGTCCGAAATGACAAGTTTGACATTGCGGCACAGCCATGAAACATTTCTAATATTTTCGATTTGGTCGAACGTGAATCCATTCAAAAATAATTGACGAGTGCTTACACCATTATTCTGGACATCTTAACCTTGCAGTTATTTCATTATTATCATAAAGAAAGTCATTTTCGATCTTATATTCAGAAAGAAACCTGGCAGTTCTATTCCTCGAAGATAAGGCACAAAAATTTATTTCCAATTCAGGAATATGTTTCCAAACACCAAAAATGAATTATTAACGGCGACCTTAAGGTCGCCGTTCAGAGCGAGTAGGAAATCTCATCCGATAGAGGCACGACCGTGAATTTTATGGAATATCTCCATAGAACTTACAGTATCTCTATAAGTTCTATGAATATATCTCTAATTATGAATGAAATGAACAATGGCGCTCTCTATCCGAAAATCGCTGAACTTTGAAATTAGTGAATATGTGAGTAAAGCAGAAACTTTTTCCCCGCCATATATTTGAAATTGGCCATTCTCTACCTATTCCGTATTTCAAGTTGTTTTACAGAATGAAATGATCTGTAGATTCACTTTTAATCGGAAGTTGAACTATTTTCATCGGTCTTTCGTTTGAAATTGAAATGAAATGAAACAGAAGCATGAGTTGGCTTATTTTCTTCTATTTTTGAAAGAAAAAAAATTACTGTTGAAATGAAATGAATATCAATTATTTTATTAAGAACTCCAATCCTTTCTGAGTTTAGCCACGTAATTTCAGTTCTCAAAGTGAAACCATTTTCGAATGCAACTTGAAATGAAAACACACTACATTGAAGATATAATGATTAATGACATTGTTTCTTGTGCTCCTGGATTGATATGGGTGTTAAATAGGTTGTAATTTTTTAGACCTGTATTTTGAAGTCACTAACAACCTATCATTCTAGATTGAAACGATGTGGAATTTACTTTCTGAGTTTTTCTCAAATGTTTAAATTTTACCGTAAAACTTCGGTAAGTTTCAGTTTTGGTTTAGTTCAGCTAAGTATAATTACTAACAAAAATCATGGTGGTGGACTAGAAGTTATCTCTATTTTTTATATTATCTCTTCCAGTTTAAAATTAAGCCTCTACTCTTATTGTTAGTAAATAAATATGTTTTGTGTGTGTTTGTATATTGGGAGCTCCTGGAATGAATAGAATAATAGAAATATGTATTTCGTAATGTATAATGTATTGCATGAAAACATACAACTAGAGCTTGTGTAAATATCCTTCTATGAGGACCCGTGTCTGCAAAATCTGACCAACTGAAACGAATACTCACCTAAATGCAGATGTAGAGCGCCAAATAAGGTTCTATAGCATCTATCCGTCAGAGGAGTTACAACTAACCTTGTAGTATTTCCTAAATACTCATAACCAAACTTCAGAGTAGAATTTATCATTGATGTTATTAGTTGGTTTTCCTATAAAACAGGTTATTTTATGTACTTTGACAATATTTTTGTCAGAATTGTGCTACAGCAGTATTATTTGAAAGAATAAATATTTGATACGTAATCATCATTACCGTCCAATAATATCGCAGTTGACACAACCACTGGAAATCTGTTATGTTTTTCACACCTTTATTGACTAGATCCAGAAGTACATCTCTAGCATGAACGTCCAGTACCACAAGGGCTCCTTTATGCATTGAATTCAATATTTTGAATGGTACGATATCAAATAAAGTATTAATATATTACCTAAAGATATTCGGTTTTGCATATTGAGTTTTCCTCGTACCAGATCCACTATCTTTGCTATTTGTGTGTTACATTTCGTATAGTACTTTTCCATTGCCTCATGTCCGTTAACAATAGCTTCTGTGACCTCAGAAGTCCAGAATGTTTGGGAAATTGCTTGGATCTTAAACAAAAATTTATCAATCAATCATTCGCGTTCAAGTTTGAAGTTATCCAAAAAACAATTCATTCACGGATAATATTCAAATCATAAAATAGTTCATTGGCATACATTTCTCTTTTCATTCTAAACATCAAATGAAAGAAGTAAAGGACGCATGAATCAATATCCAAATTTTCGATTGAGTGATCTTAACAATTTGTATTTTTGATATTGACTTCGACAAGAAAAAAGTTTTGGAAACTAAACAACAACAATAAATAATTCATAAATGCAAAAAATTTTGAATGAATTCCCTATGAATTGGTATCACAGTCTGGGTGCCGGTGGGACGGACAAATTGCAAATTATTAATGAAGTTTCAGAATCTTTCTTCGATTATTATTGAAATGAAACTATTGATCTTAATCGAAAGTATATAATTCAAATTGTTTATCGGCATTTTTATTCAAATCCCATGAAAAAACAATAGTTGGAATTAGAGAGCAGAGTTCAATCCCTATCGGAGTCACTGTAATCCTTATCAGAATCCGTATCCGATGAATCTGCTAATTCAACAGTAAAGGTGAATACAGACTATTCTGACGTGACGTGGTTACATGTGGGCCCACGTCAAAATGTGCGTGATATAAAAATGCATAAAATTGCAACACATCGTTCTGTGCCTTCACGTTCATATTAGGCCAATGTGAGCACTGCACAGTCCTGACGTGACGTGAAATCACGTCACGTCAGAATAGTCTGTATTCACCTTAAGGCCAACCTCATCATCTGAATCTGAAAAATGATTGATTATAAATTCCAGAAAGCTATGGAAAACTTTTCACACCATACCTATGTTTTCAGTTGTTATTTCCTCAAACGATGGACTTTGAGGTCCATTGAACCATTACAAGACACTTCGGAAAAAAATAAAATACGTTTTGAAAGCAGGTGAAAACAGAGGAATAAAAGTTATCAATCATTCAATATATTTATAAAACTCACCTTTCACCCAACAAATACTTCTTTGTAACATAATAAACTTTATTTACCGTTTGAAAGCCGTGGAAAACATCATCGTCAGACGAGTAGCAGAAATGGAGACTTTTAACAAATGGTTCAATGGTTCAAGATGATCAACATGTTCAACACCGAAGAGATGAGAGAGCTGGCACACAAAACTGCACGACAATAATAGGGATGGTTCACCTGTTCAGGGGCGGACTCATGGGTTTCCATGGGATATTCCGAATCTTAAAGTACGGGGTAGGAATTGAATCAAACGACTGCACCTATATGAGGTATTTGGATGTGAAATATCCCTGTTGGCCAGCCTATGGAATACTTTGACCTTTATTGGTCTGTGCTTTAATTTAACTACGTGGATTAGGAACCGACACAGAACCAGACGAGGGAATCGGGAAGAAATAAGGACGCAGAGGCGGACGTAACTATAACAAGGGCAAGACGTCCAAGTTATACCCTATTTTGGATTCGAACGGCCCACACTGTACAGAAGAAAGAAGTGAAAACGGTTCAGGTCGCGAGCCCGAATATGTGCAATGTAAGGGACATTCCTCGCGATATCAAATGAACTGTGCGCTAGGCTAACGTAAATATTGACATCGGACTCAAAGAGTGAATCGCTGATTACGGTAGACTATAGGCCGTTGTGTATCTCTGAAGGCCATTCTCGAGGTGAAGGTCAGTTCCAATCATAAAGGAATGAATTATATCGATGCATTTTTGCCAAAGTAACGTAAGTGACATTTTTGGTGAAATAGTATATTATATTATAAGGACTAAAAGTGCCTTTTTTTACTCGCAATTTTGCATTCGCTCGGCTGCGCTGTGCTCCGCCTCGCAACTGCAAACATTGCTCGTAAAAAAAATATGCACTTTTAATCCTTATAATATAATATACTATTTCACCAAAAATGTCACTTACGTTACTTTGGCAAAAATGCATCGATATGGAGGTAGCCAGTTCCGGAATAACGAGATTTTGTTGTGATCGCGGGAGTGAAATTTGAAATACGAAAAGTGGACATAATGAACTCCATGTAGGAGAAGTGAAGTTTTTTGAAGGACTTGATTTATGAACTTTATGTTTTGCTGTTTTGGACGTTTGCATTTCTTTGAAGTTATTCAGGTTAATTCTGAATGATATTGGTTATTTTAAAATAATTATTTGAGCAAGTGTATATGGTGGTTTAGTAGTTGAGCAAGGAATGATATTTAGATTTGAGGCATGCTGCTTGAGAGTTAAGAGTTCTATGTTTGGTATAATTGAGTTGTATAGCTGTTATGATGTTATGGGAACCGATGCCAGTTTTTTTTCAAAGGAGGAAGTATTGTAATGAATTGAAATATTTTGGTTGACCAGTGTAAATCTTTAATTTACTCTGGAGACGAAAAAGGCAGTAACTGGTGAAGACTTAAACGGGAAGGTACTCCAGTGTTTAGAAGTACGGTCTCAAAGCGGAGACGAAAACAGTTAAGGTTGAATCGGAAGTTGAGGAGTAACTGCAGATGTCTTAAACGGAAAGATTCTCAGTTGACTCGTTTGATACGGTTTTAAAGAAGGTTTAAAAAGTAATTCAGTTTTAGAAGTTATCTCGAGAACGGTGATAGAATAACTCCCATTTTTTGCTTTATTTTTTGGAAGGTCTTTAATTACTTGGAATTATTTAGATTGCGTCTCGTCGGTAGAACGGGAGTGAGATTAATCTGCGAAAGCGAGTTAGTGACGTGTTTCTTTTATTTTTCAGGAAATATCCATCATCCTTAGGATTTTCGGCACGGGAAAGAAGGTCAGGTATTTTTTGTTCATGCTTAGCTTATTTGAGTATTGGTAGCAAGCTGCATGCAAAGACACATATCTTTTAGTAGAGCACTATAAAGATAGGTATGCTAGATAGACCTGGCTCTATGGTTGATTGGGTCCAACCATAGACTCGAAAATTACAGGACTCGCAACATTTTCATCGCCATCTATTGGGGTGATACATCAACATAAACAATAAATTATTATAAATTTGACTATTAGATGCCGCGGCATTATTCTAACACCACGAATCTAACCTATTCTCAATGGGTGCGTTCATCAGTTTTGAGCAGCTACCGCTACATGCTCCTTCAAACGTCAAAACCATGATTTGTTCGATTCGTTGTGTCAAATTAGTTTTGAGTTGAAACTAGTTTGACACTACGAATCGAACAAATCATATGGTTTTGACGTTTGAAGGAGCATGTAGCGGTAGCTGCTTAGTCTGATGAACGCACAAATTAGTTTTGAGTTGAAACTAATTTGACACTACGAATCGAACAAATCATATGGTTTTGACGTTTGAAGGAGCATGTAGCGGTAGCTGTTTTTGATAATTCAATTACTTTTATGATTGGAAATTGCACTGATGATTTGATTTGTTTTCAATGATTTAATTTGGTTTTGTTTTCACGAATTGAAGTTGATGTAATAAGTTGATTTGGTGTGATGAATTTCATTTGATTTGAGAAATTGACCGAATATTTTGATAATATAGTTGTTGATGCTATTCAAATTATAAATAGCGTGTGTAAAATTGTTTATTTTACTTTGATCCTAATATACGTCTCAAATTTATATTCAAAAGTTTCATTTACCATCCCTCTCCCAGGAGAATTATTAGAAAGTCCCGACCCTAGTGCGTTTGGGCCGATCTCACACTTTCTCCCTTCGAGGAGAAAGATCTTCAAAATTTGAAATAACATCATTTCTTTTCATTTAAGTAATAACACCCCTGATTGGTGGAAAGCCGCTCTTCCGTCGAATCACGAACGGTGTGCTTTTTACATATGGTGACAGCGGTGGGATGTGTTTAATTTTCCGGGGAGAGTTATTTGTTTGTATTATGTTGAATTTCCCGGGAGATAAAAGTTTTTGTTTGTTTATTTTTCGTATGTTAAATGTAAAGATTACTAGTGGGATGTGTTAAATTTTCCGAAGGAGGTTTCTGGAGAGATTTAAAGAAATTTAGAGACATTTCGAGGTATAAGGAATTCTATCCTCTTGTATTATCGGTGATCGAAATAATGTGTATTGACTTATTGGGAGATTTCCGGATGAAGGTTTTTAGGTATTGATCTTATTTTGAACTGGATTATTTTGTATGAACGTATAAATATGCCTAGGAAAAATTGAGTTTAAGTTCCAAAATTGCAATTGGTCGGGAGAATTCAGGATTGAATTGAAGTAGAGTAAATTTATTGATCCAAAGATTATTCGAGAGATTGGAGAAATGAGTAAATAAAGTTAGTTTTCTTTGAATAACAAGTTCAAGTTTTCTTGTTGGAATTATTATAGAACAGTTCGCATTGTTGTGTTGTTCTATCATTTTATGTGAAGGATTTTTGATCGAGTGAAGTTGATAATGAAATTTTGAGACTATCCTCTCTAGAGGATTCGGATTCATTGCGTTATTATATTGACAGAATGCATTTATTTTTTCTTTCAGGATGTTATATAGCGTAATTTGTTGCCGTACTGTATATACCGCGGTTATATTTTAACTACAAAATAATCACAATCAACGAGAGATTTTTAATATGTTTATTTACTAAAAGGGGACAATGACTGTCCGTATATTTACAAGTGTCGAAGTATAATCGAAGAAAATGACGCGTGATCTTAAAGGCTTAAGATGGTCAAGACGGAGCGTAGATCAAGAAGGAAGGTTCTAACAGAAACATCCCTATTTATCCATGAATCCCCTCCAGAAGGGCGGTTTCTGTCGGTTGAGTATGGTGGGGCATCTTCGTCTTCTGTGGTTCCCGTTTGATGGCCTCAGTATTTTCTTCATCATTCTTCCGAGTGTTTAACATAGCGGCCTCCTTGAAAAGCACCAGCTTTTCAACAAAAAGATTGGGATCCGAAGTTTCGATATTGGGTGTTGGTAATATGCAAAGTTTGCATGCTGGTCGTCGATAAATTCCTTTGACATTTTACGTCCACTGTGCGGACTGCGCCATCGGCTCCAGGAAACATCTTTACGACTCTTCCAATAAGCCATTTCGAGGGGGGTAGTCCATCTTCTTTCACGAGTACAAGTGTGTCTTCCTTTAATAATTGTGGGTGGTTTGCCTTTCATTTGGATCGGACTTGCAAACCCAAAATATAGTCGTTGGTCCACCTATTATTATTGATGATAACCAGTTGTGATCAGAAACAGAATTCAATCTGTCTCTTATAAGGAAATGTGCAGGTGTTAAGGGTAAAGGATTGTTGGAGAAAGCGTATAGAGGTCTAATGTTGAGGCAAGATTCTATTTGTACTGCTGAGATATCATTGAGGGAAGAACGCGTTGTGGATTTCGGTGTCGCTTTTGTATCTTTCAGAATATGATGATGCGTAAATTCATCTTTAGAAAAAATTATATTTAATGGAATGGTATGATGCTGAGCAATGTATACGTCCATAAAACTGATATATTGATTTTTGACATCAATATTTTTTGACAATTTGCGTTCCAATGCATATAATCGCCTTTCCGCGGTTTTAAGTGAATCGCCGAATTTGGTAGTGGGTTCTTTCATTGGAAGACTGACTATGAATCGATCGGATCCATCTCGCATGGTATTGTCTTTGAAGTGTTCTTCACGAAAGGCCTTTTTGGGTGATTGAAATTGTCGGGATGGCAATTCCTCAATTTTACAGAATTTTTTAATTTTGTCGTTAGGTTCGTTGTTTGTAATTCTTCCTATATTACAATGAGTTTGACGATAGGGTTCATCTAGATGTAAGGGACCCGAAATTATCCAACCGAAACGTGTTTTTTGTAATATAGGTAAACTAGGGCCTAATTTTATTCGTCCATTACACAACAAGTCGTAAAATAGTTCGCTCCCTATGAGCATGTCTATTGAATTACTTGTGTTAAATGTTGGATCTGCTAATTTAAGTTTATATGGAATTTTGAGTTGACTCGCATCGAATGATAATGAAGGAATATTTCCAGTTATCCGCGATATCACGAAACAAGGTAATGTAGTCCGAAATGAATTAAGCCTGGATTGGATTTTGATAATGGTTCTATTATCAAGAGAAGATGTGGTTTGGTTTTAACCAGTTATGATCATTTTGCATTTGTTAATTTTTAAGTTTAGTCTCTCGCATAGTTTCGTAGTTATGAAATTACTCTCGGAGCCGCTATCCAATAATGCTCTGCAACTGTGCGATTTTCCATTAAAGTCCAAGACGTTTATCATGACGGTTGAAAGAAGTGTATGCCTTCTGTTTTGTGTGGAACACGCTGAAAATGACGTTGATGCACCCGCATCGCAAGCTTCAGATGAGGAAGAAGTATGAATGGATGAATTTTCATCGTTTTTGATTGGGGACCGTTCACCTTTATTGGTGAAATGTAATAGTGTGTTATGTGACTTCCCACACTTTCGGCATTTACTCGCTGAGCACTGAATGGATGAATGGTTTTTTCTCAAGCAATTTAAACACAATTTCAAACGTTTTACTTCATCATACCTGGCATTTGGATCTAACTTAAGGAATTTTTGACAATTATAATATAAATGATCTCTGGCGCAAATGACACATTTTACATTATTGGTTGAAACGAATGTTTTAACGGATCTTGGAGGCGCTGCGGGTTTATCGATGTTTAATGTTTCCAACAAACGACATTTTTCCTTCAAGAAATTCAGAAAATATTCCAATGTTGGTAATTCTGAGCTGATATTCTTTGATTCCCATTCTCGCCTGGTGTTATAATCGAGTTTGGATGCAATTAAATGGATAATCAAAGAATCCCAATGTTCCACAGGTAATTTTAAAGATTTCAAAGCTCTCATATGTTGATACGTCCCATCAAGCAGTTGACGTAAGTGAATGTGCGATTCTTTGGTTATCGAGGGAAGATTAAAAAGAGCTTTTACATGGTTAGACACAAGGAGAGATTTATTTTCGTATCTTTCGAAAAGACAGGTCCACGCGATTTCATAATTGCCGTCGGATATTTCCAATGATTTAATCACGTTGGCGGCATCATCCTTCAAAGACAATCTCAAGTAATGGAATTTTTGAACTGGTGACAATGACGTATTATCATGTATCACAGATTTGAAAGTGTCTCTGAAAAATAACCACTCATTGTATTGGCCGTTAAAAATTGGCAGATTTAGTACCGGCAACTTTATATTGAGATCTGGAGAGGTTTGACGCGAAACTGAGTTATTACCCGAAAGCGTTTTGGAATTTGCCGTAATGTAGTCTTCTGCAAAACAGGTCAACTCATAAAATTTATTTTCAAACGACTCAGTTTCTACCTGTAGAGCCTTTAGGGTTTCCGGATCATCTGACGAGATGAGTTCCAGTTCATATTGAATTTCGAGAAAACGGGTCAATAGCGGTTCTACATCTTTTAGCCTTTTTTGTACCTGGGTTGTGTTCAAGGTTGATTCATCGATGGTTTTTTTGGTTATAAATGTTTCAAACCGACTAAGCTGGGCTTTAAGCGTGGCGCGTTTTCGGATTAATTGTTCCATTGCTATGTTGTAACTTGATTGAGTATGAGAATAAAATTGCAAAAAGGGATATCAATGTGTTTCACTAGACTTTACGAATTGAAAGCCAAATTATTGTAATTTCCAAAAGAATAAACAAATATGTAGTGAATATATGTACGAGAATGTGCAAACTGGATTGCTATCAATAGAGCAAAACAATTTACAACGAAATACAATATTTGTCTCTGAAACTATTCGATAAACACACGAAAGTTTCCAACTAGATTATAAGAAACACAAAGTTTTATATAAAATCTTGCCACAAATATATAGAAATGGAAAAACGGAACGAGTTTTAAGGAATAAAAAGGAATGATCACCTGGTATTGTGCAGTCCAATGTCTGGGTTTCCTAGCACAGACTTGATTGCTTGTATTGTAGGTGGCTTCTTGGTACGTCCCTGGAAGTTGCTGCTTCGACGATGTTGACTGGATTTATTTTGAGTTCACTGATTCAAATTTGGAACGAAGGACCATGTTATGTAGCGTAATTTGTTGCCGTATTGTATACCGCGGTTATATTTAATTTCAAAATAATCACAATCAACAAGAGATTTTTAATATGTTTATTTACTAAAAGGGGACAATGACTGTCCGTATATTTACAAGTGTCGAAGTATAATCGAAGAAAATGACGCGTGATCTTAGAAGCTTAAGATGGTCAAGACGGAGCGTAGATCAAGAAGGAAGGTTCTAACAGAAACATCCCTATTTATCCATGAATCCCCTCCAGAAGGGCGGTTTCTGTCGGTTGAGTATGGTGGGGCATCTTCGTCTTCTGTGGTTCCCGTTTGATGGCCTCAGTATTTTCTTCATCATTCTTCCGAGTGTTTAACACAGGACATTAATGTTTCTTTCAGCACATTCATTTATCTTTCAGGACATTCATTTTTTTTTCAGAACGTTGGTTTTTCTGTTGATATGTATAAACAATTTTTCTGTTTCAGGGGGGTTATAATTTCTTAAATTTGTGCTTTAATCGATTGCTTTCAGTTGAATAATAATTCTCTCCCTGGAGAATTATTAGACACTGAGTCCCTCCCTTTTCGAAGAAAGATCTTCAAAATTTAAAATAACATCATTTCTTTTTCTTTAAGTAATAACATCCCTGATTGGTGGAAAGCCGCTCTTACGTCGAATCACAAAGGGGGTGCTTTTTACATTATGATTTTTTTATGAGCCATTGTTCCTTTTTGAGTGTATGTGTGTTTGTGGCCAACTTACATCGATGGTTACCTGATGAAGGTATAGCCCGGGAGCCAGTGATAGTTTTTGGTGACCAATTTTAACCCTGGCCATAATTTGTATATAGCTTAATTTGTATTTGTCTTATAGCATAGTGACCGTCAGCTGGCGCACCAGTGGTGGGTTTGCCAACAGGAGCAACGAAAACACGCAGAAAAAATATTGAGTTTCAGTCATTTTAACCCTGCTGAAATTTACAGAAATGGTAGTTTATATAATTATTCGAATAAAAAATCGTCCGCTGGCTGTACTTTGGTGGAAAACCCGTTCGCTGGACATGAAAACTTGTTTTCCACCAACGTACAGCCAGCGGACCATTTTTTTGTTCGAATAATTATATAAACTCCCATCTTTGTAAATTTTAGCAGGGTTAAAATGACTGAACCCGTGCGGGGATTTGCTGGTTACCTCCATCGGGTGCGTCCCCATTGGAATTGGGGAAAGCTCGTTGTATCCATCACTATAAAATGAGGTGGACGCAAAGGGTAGTGAGGAAATAAAATACTCACCGTGAAACAAAAACCAGCCTGGTCCTCCAGGTTGGGGGTTGAGGCATTGGACTGGTTCTTCAATACTCATAAAAAATTTTCAAATACCAAAAAGCCTAAACAAAGCCTCGGAATTTCGGATGGATTATCAGGTAAACGGACTAAGCAGGGAAAAAGGTTAATGAGAATGGCAACTTGGAATGTGCAGGGCATCAAGCAGAAGATTGATCTCATCGCATCGGATCTAGAAAGACTTAAGCTGGATATCGTGGCCCTAACCGAGACCAAGAAGAAAGGATTTGGTACTGAAATGGTCGGAGAATACATACATATATTCACTGGGGTCCCTAAGGATAAAAGAGCAGCCAGAGGAGTATCTGTACTGATCCGCAAAAATTTTAAAAATAAAATCAGTAACTGGGAAGCAATAGATCAGAATATACTTAAAGTAAATCTCAAGTTATTCGGATACAACATCGTGATAATTGCCGCATATGCTCCCTCTGACGATGCGAAAGTGGAAACAAAGCAAGACTTTTTTGAGAAAATTGACGATATTTTGGTGGAAATTGGGAACAACCGGGAAATCATTCTGCTCGGTGACTTCAACAGCAGAACTGGATCTAAGATAAATAATAACATAGTAGGCCCCTTCGGCGAAGACACAGTGAATGATAATGGCCAACGACTGATCCATCTCTGTGATGCCCATGATCTGAGAATAAATAACGGATTCTACAAACACAAAAATATCCATCGATATACTTGGATCCAGAATACACGTAATTTAAGATCAATTATCGATTATATAATACGCAATCAATCGTCGGCATTGAAATGGAACGATGTACGGGTTCTAAGGGGAGTTACATGTGGATCCGATCACCATCTTGTAAGAGCTAAAATAATACTTCCCTTCAAGAGATTCTACAGCAATGACAGAGATACTTGTGATTTGGAGGAACATGAACTACCCAGATACAACCTTGAAAGTCTATCGGATGACAGTACTAAAAGACTATACCAACAAAGGTTAGATGAAAAACTTATGGATATACACAATCACACTTACATGGAGATCTACGATAATGTTGTCGCTAGCCTTCACGAGGCTGCGAAAGAGGCGATAGGAACGCAAAGGAAAAAAGCCAGTAACAAAATATGGTGGAATGAAGAAATTGAGGTCATGGTTAATCGTAAAAAAGAACAATATCTGAAGTGGCTGTGTACAAAAAAAGATGAAGACCACCAAATCTACAAACAAACTAAGAATCATCTGAGAAAATTAATAAAAACAGAGAAGAACAATATCTGGGACAAAAAATGTCAAAACATCAATACATATATCGGCGGAAGAAAATGTTCTGAGATCTGGAGTTTTCTGAAGTCGATGAAGAATCCAAGTAAATCTGGCGCACACATAGAGATAATACGTCCAGCAGAATGGGAAGAACACTATCAGAAACTTCTACAAGAAACCAGAACACAATATATCGATAATTCCACAGTTCATGGTGTGCGTATAGAGGGAGAGGAAGTTGTTATTGAAGTCAGCACATTGGAGAAAGCAGTGAAGAGCCTGAAAAACAACAAATCCAGTGGCCCGGAGGGGGTCTGTGCGGAAATGGTAAAAAATGGAACACAAAAACTGTTCGCGGGTCTAACATATGTCTTCAATCATTGCCTAAATGGATGTCCTGTACCAGAAGAATGGAAAATGGCCTTCATTTCATCTATCCACAAAAAAGGAAATAGAAAGGACTGCAATAACTACCGTGGTATTTCGGTGACTGGTACACTAAGTCGCTTGTACGGAAGGATCTTGCGTGATTTAATAGAAGAGGACTTCAAAGAAAATGAAGAGGAAGAGCAGAGTGGATTTCGTGCAGGGAGATCATGTACTGATAATGTCTTCTGCCTTAAACAGGTTATTGAGAAGAGAGCAGCAAGAAACATGGAGACGCATATAACATTTGTGGACCTTCAGAAAGCTTATGATACTGTTCCAATTTCGAAACTATGGGAGGTACTCGAGCAGTCGAATATAAATCATACATACATCCAGGCATTGAAAGAACTCTACAAGGATTCAAAATCTAGAGTAAAACTGGGCAAATATGTGACCAAGGCGTTCCCAGTTACGAAAGGCTTGAGGCAGGGATGTTGCATCTCGCCCACTCTCTTCAAAATTTTCATATCGAAGGCCTTGAACAGATGGAAGAGAAAAGTTCAAGCTATGGGCATCGAGATCAGGGATGGCTTCATTTATACGCTTCAGTTTGCTGATGACCAGGTTGTTTTATCTAACGAAAGGGAGGACATGGAGTACATGATGCGAAAACTGGTTGAGGAATACAACCAATGGGGACTGTCGGTCAATATCAATAAAACCCAATATCTGTGTGTAGGAGGTGAGGGAACAAGCTTGGATCTTGAAGACGGGCAGAGGATATCTAATTGCCGAGAATACGTGTATTTGGGTGTTACATTCGATGAGACCGGAACGGATGCGAAAGAGATCGAAAAACGTATTGTCCAGGCCAAGAAGATCATTGGCTGCCTGAATGGGGTATTTTGGAGCAAAGAGATGGGGAAGGATCGGAAATACAGGATATATGACACAATGGTTAAAACCACCTTATTGTATGGTGCAGAAACGTGGCGAATCACAAAGAGATATAGGGAGAAAGTGGAAGTGGTCGAAATGGATGCGATGAGGCGCTCATTATGCATTTCAAGAAGGGACCATATCAGAAATGATGTCATAAAACAGCGGATGGGTCTGGAAGGCAGCATAACAGATGAAATAGAGTCAAAACAGCTGATATGGTATGGACACATACAACGCATGCCTGAAACAAGATTGCCTAAACAAATTCTAGAATGGCAACCCGCTGCAAGAAGGAAAAGAGGACGACCTAAGCAAGAATGGCAGATGACAATCAATAAGTCCATGAGTGTGAGAAACTTGAACAGCGAAAATTGTAGAGATAGAGAGGGGTGGCGATTGGGCGTCGGACAACGTCGAAAGACGTTCTAAACCGACTAATATATATATAAAATGACTGAAACTCAAATTTTTTTTTACAAGTTTTCATGTCTAGCGGACGGGTTTTCCACCAACGTACAGCCAGCGGACGATTTTTTTTATTCGAATAATTATATAAACTACCATCTCTGTAAATTTCAGCAGGGTTAAAATGACTAAAACTCAAAATTTTTTGTTTTCATGTCCAGCGGACGGGTTTTTCACCAATTTACTGCCAGCGGACGATTTTTTTTATTGAAATAATTATACAAACTACCATCTCTGTAAATTTCAGCAGGGTTAAAATGACTGAAACTCAAATTTTTTTTACAAGTTTTCATGTCTAGCGGACGGGTTTTCCACCAACGTACAGCCAGCGGACGATTTTTTTCATTCGAATAATTATATAAACTACCATCTCTGTAAATTTCATCAGGGTTAAAATGACTAAAACTCAAAATTTTTTTTACAAGTTTTCATGTCCAGCGGACCGGTTTTTCACCAACGTACTGCCAGCGGACGATTTTTTTATTGGAATAATTATACAAACTACCATCTCTGTAAATTTCAGCAGGGTTAAAATGACTGAAACTCAAATTTTTTTCAAAAGTTCCCATGTCCAGCGGACGTTTTCACGTCCAGCGGACGGGGTTTCCACCAACATACAGCCATCGGACGATTTTTTTTATTCGAATAATTATACAAACTACCATCACTGTAAATTTCAGCAGGGTTAAAATGACTGAAACTCAAATTTTTTTTTACAAGTTTCCATGTCCAGCGGACGGGTTTTCCACCAACGTACAGCCAGCGGACGATTTTTTTTATTCGTATAATTATACAAACTACCATCTCTGTAAATTTCAACAGGGTTAAAATGACTGAAACTCAATATTTTTTTTTAAAGTTTTCGTTGCTCCCGTTGGCGAACCCACCACTGTTGAGCCAGCTGACGGTCACTTTGGCTAAGAAAACGACCAAATCAAGCTATATACAAATTATGGCCAGGGTTAAAATGACTGACTAAAAAATGTCACTGGCTCCCGGGCTAGTAACTACGACCGAGAAACCTTTGAAGTCGCCTACCTTTATGTATGCAAAACGTTATAGGTAAAATTCCTGTTCTACCACGGCTAGATAAACCGGAATACTCAAAATTATATGACGCAGTGTTTCATTTTTGTGAGAACTCCACTTATAAGTGAAAAATTGGGTATAATGAGTTGAACACTTGATTGGACACAAATGTAGGCCGACAAAGTCAGATCATGAAGATCCAGCATTTTATTATAGGCCAGGTCAAAAATATCAATATAGAACCTCCTTAGGATAACGAAAAGTTAGGGGATTACAGTTACAATGGTGAATAGCATTTTATGATGATGACTCAGTTTTATTTTCACTCGAACACCCTGCCTAATGTACAGCAAGTCTATAATAATATTGATGATATGTTGAACTAATCAAAATGAGAGTTCTACTAGTTCTTTCAAATTTAACTCACACATGTTCCAGGCCATTTGAGTACCCATTGATGTCGGACACATTTTGTGTAATCCTCAACAGATTCTTTCACCATGTTATGGACAGATTTCTTCATGTCTGTTTCGAGTTCCACAAGCCATTTCTCAACCTGGCCTCTAGCTAAAGCTGTTTGAATAACGTCCACTAATGGAACAATTTCACCTTCACTAGACTTCATTTCTGTGACTTCCATTTCTTCTGTGAAAGACAGTTTAGCTATGCCCTCAAAGCATTTTTTCAGATGAGGTTGCACTCTGTAAGATGAAAATACTGATAAGTTAACAAAAATTGAATTGTGGTTCAATTCAAGTTTTTCACGGAAATGATTGTTCTTATCAGGTATGTTATTTATAATCAAAAATTTACATCCACATTATTCGTCCAGTATGAAATTTGAAGCCATCCAAAGTAGGTACACAAGTTCAACATTTTCAGTAATAACTCTGTAAATACAATCAGATTCGAAAGTTTTTGAACAACTCTTCTTCATGTAAAGGAATTTTTTAATATCAACAATTTTTGTGTAATCGTTTACCAATATTCATCTTTCCAAATCGTTACATTTTCTTTTGTGAGAAATGGATTGTAACAATTTTTTTATATTACATCTTGGTGCGATTATTTCGTTATTGTGGCTCTAATTGAAGAAGGCCAAGCTTAAGGGTTCGTGTCTAATAGAGTTGGTGTTCCGCGAACGGACGTATCTCGGAAATGGAATAACAATTTCCAGATCGATTTATTTCGTGACAGACCAAGGAGCAACGACAAAACCACTATATCCACTAAACTTGCCCGATCATAGCATTACCCGCATTCCAAAGACCCCCTTGGGATTTCAAGTGAAATAAAGACGTTATTATTATTATTATTATTATATAAGGCATCTTTGGAAATTCAAGTGTCGCTATTTACATTACGGAGACTAAACTTGCGAAAGGTTTGAGATGTCGTGTCCTGAGCACATGCTCGTTGACTGCATTCGGCCAAGAAGCATATGGCCCTACCTCGAGAATTCTGAAATTCAGTGTTTTTTTCGATGAGACAAAAATCTGTTTCATACAGAAAAGCCATCGAATTCTTGCATGGAGAGAGTCAACATGCGAAGCTGAGCAGAGTGGGTGTTATATTTTGGACTTGTGTCAGATGTCTCAGGGAAATTCCTCATCCTCAAGTGAGATAATGGCGAGCGGTAATTAGTGAACCATTCGTTTTAATGGACGATAATGCCCGACCTCAACGCACAAGAGCTGTAAATGAGTATCTTCAAACTGAAGACACAGTCGTTTGGAATGGGCCGCTCTATCTCCAGACATAAATCCCATAGATCATGCTTGGTTGGTAAATGTCAGCATGCAGGAATCTGCCCAGAAGTTTATAGAATCTTGTGCAAACCGCTTATATGCTTATATCCCAATATCTTTTTTGAGAGAAAGGTTGATAGTGATAGTGAAATTTGTACACGAACTGCAAGTGCGTTTTTTTTAGATGAAACTAATCAATGAAGTAGCATGTACACTATATTCGATGAAAATACTGTCTCACCTAGTTGGATCTTTGGTTTCAGACAGAATTTCTAACAATTCGTCATTAGACAGGAAGAAGAATCTTGGGAAGTAAAGTCTCTTTTTCTCTAAGTAGTCGTTCAATCCCTTCTGAATTAGTTCCAACAAAGCATTACACTTCTTGAGACGCTCGACCATCTTATCAATCTCGACAATACACATCACTTTTGTATCAACAGAGCATGTTTTCATCAAATCACGCCATATCTGAGAAAAGGGATAGTTTTTTTTACTATCAGGAAATCCTCTGAGCTCTCCACATATTCACCTTGTCTACTGCACTAAAACGTCTACCTTCTTCGGGCATTTGCTGTTGAATGTCAGGCGAAGAAAATATGGGTTCAAGATACATCCATGTAATTTGTACTTTCAACCATTCGTCTAAGATTTCCTGTAGCAATTGAAGTTTAGCTTCCCAAAGAATGATTTCTTTCTCAAATGGTTTTATGTATGGCGAATTCTTCATAGTTTGAGTCTTAATCAGATGGTCATCAAGTAGGACTTGAATATCATCAACTGCCGATAGAACGAAGGTGCCAGTATCTCTGGAAATGAAAAACAATAAGAGGATAGGGTGAGAAACTCATAACGATCTTACTTATAAGGCAGTATGATGAATTCCTGATCTTTCCATTCAGATACCATCTTGTTTAGCGCCTTCTCCAAATTATTTTCTTTGGTAGCAGACTCGGATATTGCTTCGAACTTTTCAACATATTCATCTAAACCATAATCCACTATGCGTTCCAATGTCAGGTCATCATCAATGACGATGGGGAAGCCAACAATTTCAGAAATAAGTTCCCAATGTCTCGCTTTCATTCCCGGATTACCCAATGTTTGTATAATGGGCATGTGATCTTTGAATTCTTCAATTTGTTCTCTCACCTTTATAACAATGGTAAAGTAAGTAAAAAAATTACATCTGTTCTTGTTTCGAGCATTTCGGCCGGCGTGGATTATTAGATTGCTTGAAACAAGAACAGATGTCATCAAACGATGGCCGCGAAAGCCTCAACAAATTCATTAAGTACAAAAATGTTTCATGATCACATCCGCCCAGAATGTGACCAAGTGTCTCAAGCTTGAAACCACAAGGACGGCAATTGAGATCCGGAAATCAAAAAAAAAATTAATGGAAAGACCTTTAGCATTAATTTTTCTGAAATCATTCAGGAATTCCTACTTTCTCGTAGACCCCAAAATTTGCTGATCTAGTATTCCACCCAGAAAAGTTCTTTGCTTTTCAACCAACTATTCCGTGTTGAAAACCGTACAGGAAAAAACTTGGAGTCAAGTAATTGTCAAAGAAAGGATTTCCTAGACAAATTGTGATGCATTTATCAAAGTTCTTCAATTTATTACAAAGTTGATGGCGATTTCAGAAAAAATATCATGTGTGTACTCCATTCACTTTTATAAAGTATGCATACCGGTTTGCCATGTCATTCTGACACATTTCACCGTGTATATTCTGAAAATGTTAGGTTTAAGTCATTTTCCCGATAGATACACACGTAACGTTGTCGTTTCTGTATGGAGATCTTAGTAATTACGTATTTATCAAAATATTTATTCTCCACTTCCACATCTATCCAATCTACTCCCATAGAATAATACGTACAGTATGGTGCAAATGAAAGGAATAAATTCATTATTTCGTAAGCCAGCGACTTCAAGGAAAAATCCCGGAACCCGTCGATTTTTATTTTTAAACAGGCTATTCGTAAGGATTCCTTTTTATTTTTGACGTCATCTAAATGAGCGTGATGACGTCATCGCTAAAATTTTTAAATGGAAATGTGGGTGTTGTAATACATTATTCGAAAGGTTTTTTGAATACCTATTCAGCCATATCAATATGTACAGTACTTGATTTGCGTATTGTCACTAATATTATTGATGAAATTTCAACAGATGTATAAGTATTGCTTTGATGTATTTATTGACATACAAAAATAAATTTCTCATTGTATTTTAGCTGAAGGTAAGCAATTTGAGCACTTCATTCAAGTTTCGTTGTATTTGATGAATGATTTTATTAATTTTTCAAAGAAATACGAAAATCAAATACTGTACATATTAATATTGCTGAATAGGTATTCGAAAGACCTTTCAAATATTGTATTACAACACTCTCATTTCCATTTAAAAATTTCAGCGATGACGTCATCACGCTCGCATAGATGAGGTCAAAAATAAAAAGGTCTCCTTACTAATAGACCGTTTTAAAATAAAGATCGGGTTCCAGGATTTTTCCTTAGAGTCGCCGGTTTACGAAATAACGAATTCATTCCTTTCATTTGCACCATACTGTATATCCATTATTCAACTGATTTTAGGCTGTAACTTCGATGACTGAACACATGGTGATTGCACTGATTAGATTTTGTTTCGATCAAATTGAGAATATCGGCAAGATTTCGTTTTTTCCACTTCAGGTGGCGCTTTTCACTAATTATGACTGATTTTTATTAGTTATTCCAAATATTCGAATTTATTCTGGTGAACATGTTGTGTCAATAGCCGATAATTTTGTCAAGTAATGATTTGGGAATATATTCTTGACATTTTAATTCATATCAGGAAAAGTATAAGACTTTCACCACATAAAAATGTCATTCTATGGTCAAGTCATAACTGACTTTGGCAGATCAGCTGTTGATTAATTAATCAAATCGATCAAGGGAAAAAGGACCGTAATGACGTTGTATGACATAATTAGTGAAGACTGAAGAGCGCCACCTGAAGTGGAAAAAACGAAATCTTGCCGATATTCTCAATTTGGTCGAACGTCATTCCATTCAAAATTTGACGAGTGCTTACACCAGTATTCTAGGCATCTTAGCTGTAACTGTATCTATAAACCAATAGCATAAGTTATAATAACTCACGCCTTTAACTCACTCTAAAAAGTATTTTCTAATGCAAATAGGGAAAAATGAAATTGCTAACGAAATGAATAAAAAAAGTAGCATAGATCGGGAACTCTATTTCAGACATCAGGTAACGTTCTCGCCATTCATTTCTACATTTCCTCTGGTCTGAATATCTAAAAATTGTATTTGGAAAACGTGAATTTTTGACGTTTTTAAAAGCGAATGGAGTATAGTTCGTAATAGAATCACATTCCTGGACTTCATTGCAATCGGTCAACAATTTACATTGTTGTTTGGATGTAGAAATTTATTGAATAACTCACCGTTCCGGCCAAGCCTGATACAGCCGGTTTCTCCGAAAACTGTTTCTCTAACTTGTAAATTACTCTGTATATGGTTCCCACATCTGTATCAATATCTTCCGGATCGTAAGAGCCAACACGAGCATGCATCCACGTGTCATATTTTTGTAGGAACTCAGTAGCATTGTCGTATAGTTTTTTGTAAGGCATCAACTTGTCGTGAGTCTGTTTTCTTATTGGATACTGCGATAATTCAAAACCAAACGCTGCTTCTTCCTCGTTGAACGCATCTATGCGCTCCATAGCATTGATGAGACGATTATCTAACTGAGTAGCTTTCTTGTGATACTTTGGAAGTTCATCTATATTGCCATTCTGTTCCATCTCCTCTACCATTTTAGCATACAGTCTCAGATCATCATTGAACTTCTGTATTCTCGATTTGAGATCAGCTTGAAATTCGTCCGTTTTGGAATCAACCATAGCCTTGTGATCTTCTATCACTTTAGACATCCGCAGATACCTAAAAATTCATATTGAATTGTCCATCGAATTGTACAGGGTGGTTTAGTTCTACAACTCCTAAACTATAAACGATAGAGAAAAATTAAAACCAATATTTCAAATGAACTGAATTTTGGTTGATTGTTTACTCTATCCATGGTGCATATTCCTCAATCAAAAAACTTATTCAATATTTTTTCTGGTATAAAAGTTACAGCGTAGCCGACTCATAAATCCATGCAAAAATACTACGAAATCACTTGAAAGAAATCGGTTCATATTTTCGAAAGGAGCAATCATTTTAAAAAATGAAACAGAGCTCTGGCGAGCACTGAAAAAAAGTGCTACTAGCACTAAGCACTAAGCACTTGAATAAAAAGGCTCCCGAGTCTCGAGCACAAAGCACTTATTTTCACAAAAGGCTCGCGAATACTAAGCACTTTGTAAAAGTAACGTTGACAACGCACAAATAACCATTCAACATAATACACATGGGCCCTTCAATTTTCCTTTCATAATGATCAAGTTTCCTCATTATCATCTCTCTGTAATTGCAATCCAAACAGTTTTGGGATGTTACTGTCATGTGAGGAAATGTTGATTTAAGATTTTATTAATGTAAAAATGAATTCGTACAACATTGGCTCAGGGCTTAGTGCTTAGTAATCCGCAAAAGTGCTCGGAAGCCACCGTGCAGGTGTGTGACTTTTTCCGGAATTTCAAAAATATTCAATTGTCTGCATGCCGTTATTTCTTTCCTCAATTATATTTACAGACGTTAAACCATTCTCATATATCATTCTCGGCTATTAATATAACATCATTGTTCGGAATCCGAAATCCGATCTGAAACTGAAATCGAAAAATTCGACGACGTGGAGTGAAGGATATGTGGAATCCCCTGACTGATGATGTTGAATCATTGCTCCCCACCTAGGATCCCCCTCTCACCAACATATTATGAGGTGAACCTCAGGATATTGAATTCCGGAGAAAGTATCATATGCATCGTTAGCCCAGTGGTAAGGCTCCGCCCGGAAAGTACGGAGACGCAGGTTCGTTTCCTGCACGGTGTGTGACTTTTTCCGGAATTTCAAAAATATTCAATTGTCTGATTGCCGTTATTTCTTTCCTCAATTATATTTACAGACGTTAAACCATTCTCATATATCATTCTCGGCTATTAATATAACATCATTGTTCGGAATCCGAAATCCGATCTGAAACTGAAATCGAAAAATTCGACGACGTGGAGTGAAGGATATGTGGAATCCCCTGACTGATGATGTTGAATCATTGCTCCCCACCTAGGATCCCCCTCTCACCAACATATTATGAGGTGAACCTCAGGATATTGAATTCCGGAGAAAGTATCATATGCATCGTTAGCCCAGTGGTAAGGCTCCGCCCGGAAAGTACGGAGACGCAGGTTCGTTTCCTGCACGGTGTGTGACTTTTTCCGGAATTTCAAAAATATTCAATTGTCTGATTGCCGTTATTTCTTTCCTCAATTATATTTACAGACGTTAAACCATTCTCATATATCATTCTCGGCTATTAATATAACATCATTGTTCGGAATCCGAAATCCGATCTGAAACTGAAATCGAAAAATTCGACGACGTGGAGTGAAGGATATGTGGAATCCCCTGACTGATGATGTTGAATCATTGCTCCCCACCTAGGATCCCCCTCTCACCAACATATTATGAGGTGAACCTCAGGATATTGAATTCCGGAGAAAGTATCATATGCATCGTTAGCCCAGTGGTAAGGCTCCGCCCGGAAAGTACGGAGACGCAGGTTCGTTTCCTGCACGGTGTGTGACTTTTTCCGGAATTTCAAAAATATTCAATTGTCTGATTGCCGTTATTTCTTTCCTCAATTATATTTACAGACGTTAAACCATTCTCATGTATCATTCTCGGCTATTAATATAACATCATTGTTCGGAATCCGAAATCCGATCTGAAACTGAAATCGAAAAATTCGACGACGTGGAGTGAAGGATATGTGGAATCCCCTGACTGATGATGTTGAATCATTGCTCCCCACCTAGGATCCCCCTCTCACCAACATATTATGAGGTGAACCTCAGGATATTGAATTCCGGAGAAAGTATCATATGCATCGTTAGCCCAGTGGTAAGGCTCCGCCCGGAAAGTACGGAGACGCAGGTTCGTTTCCTGCACGGTGTGTGACTTTTTCCGGAATTTCAAAAATATTCAATTGTCTGATTGCCGTTATTTCTTTCCTCAATTATATTTACAAACGTTAAACCATTCTCATGAATCATTCTCGGCTATTAATATAACATCATTGGTCGGAATCCGAAATCCGATCTGAAACTGAAATCGAAAAATTCGACGACGTGGAGTGAAGGATATGTGGAATCCCCTGACTGATGATGTTGAATCATTGCTCCCCACCTAGGATCCCCCTCTCACCAACATATTATGAGGTGAACCTCAGGATATTGAATTCCGGAGAAAGTATCATATGCATCGTTAGCCCAGTGGTAAGGCTCCGCCCGGAAAGTACGGAGACGCAGGTTCGTTTCCTGCACGGTGTGTGACTTTTTCCGGAATTTCAAAAATATTCAATTGTCTGATTGCCGTTATTTCTTTCCTCAATTATATTTACAGACGTTAAACCATTCTCATGTATCATTCTCGGCTATTAATATAACATCATTGTTCGGAATCCGAAATCCGATCTGAAACTGAAATCGAAAAATTCGACGACGTGGAGTGAAGGATATGTGGAATCCCCTGACTGATGATGTTGAATCATTGCTCCCCACCTAGGATCCCCCTCTCACCAACATATTATGAGGTGAACCTCAGGATATTGAATTCCGGAGAAAGTATCATATGCATCGTTAGCCCAGTGGTAAGGCTCCGCCCGGAAAGTACGGAGACGCAGGTTCGTTTCCTGCACGGTGTGTGACTTTTTCCGGAATTTCAAAAATATTCAATTGTCTGATTGCCGTTATTTCTTTCCTCAATTATATTTACAAACGTTAAACCATTCTCATGAATCATTCTCGGCTATTAATATAACATCATTGGTCGGAATCCGAAATCCGATCTGAAACTGAAATCGAAAAATTCGACGACGTGGAGTGAAGGATATGTGGAATCCCCTGACTGATGATGTTGAATCATTGCTCCCCACCTAGGATCCCCCTCTCACCAACATATTATGAGGTGAACCTCAGGATATTGAATTCCGGAGAAAGTATCATATGCATCGTTAGCCCAGTGGTAAGGCTCCGCCCGGAAAGTACGGAGACGCAGGTTCGTTTCCTGCACGGTGTGTGACTTTTTCCGGAATTTCAAAAATATTCAATTGTCTGATTGCCGTTATTTCTTTCCTCAATTATATTTACAGACGTTAAACCATTCTCATGTATCATTCTCGGCTATTAATATAACATCATTGTTCGGAATCCGAAATCCGATCTGAAACTGAAATCGAAAAATTCGACGACGTGGAGTGAAGGATATGTGGAATCCCCTGACTGATGATGTTGAATCATTGCTCCCCACCTAGGATCCCCCTCTCACCAACATATTATGAGGTGAACCTCAGGATATTGAATTGACTTTTTCCGGAATTTCAAAAATATTCAATTGTCTGCATGCCGTTATTTCTTTCCTCAATTATATTTACAGACGTCAAACCATTCTCATGTATTAGTTACAAGTTAACATTGTTATAACAATGTTGTATGGATTGTAGTGCGATCAGAGAATTAATAATGTTTCTGCGATTCGGTGATGTTCAAAATCCAAGGAAGCATTCGGATTTATGAAATATAATTATAAAATTAGAAATAACTCGAAAACGACGCGTTTTATTGAAAAAACATAGAAGAACTTTCATTTTCTAAAATGATGGATTATTTCGAAAATATGAACCTTTTTTTTCAACTAGTTTTATAGTATTTTTGCGTGTATTGATGAGTCGACTACGCTGTAACTTTTATATCAGAAGACATATTGAATAAGTTTTGATTGAGGAAGATGCACCATGAATGGAGTAAACAATCAAACGAAATTCATTTCAGTTGTAAAAATAGTTACGAAGATATGAAAAGAAAAGTGTATTTTATGGATTTCCAATATAGACCAGGGCCGAAACCTTCAAAAATGGTAAAAAATGAAAAAAAATTACAGTAGGATGAAACCCATTAGAAAAGGAGGGGAATATGATCAAAATGAAAGGAAAAATAAATTACGGTCGATCCGAGTTCGGGAAGTGGGAGGGGTGAGTTTTTAAGGGTGAAAAATGGTTTTCCTTGATTTCCGGCAAAACTACGAGTCCTATGGAAAAAAGTTAAATGGCAAAGTTGTAAGTAATGAAAAGACCTACAACTTTTTTTTTGCAATTTTTTCACATAACCTCAAAACTCAGGTAAAAAATTCAAAAAACCAAGTTTTTGGTTTTTTATTTATATCTTCTTCTTCAAAAAAATTTTTTTCTACGAAATTTTGTGAAAACTTACCTTATTATGTCCCAAATACACTGTAATTTATTAGATTCAAAATATTTATGTTTTCGCCTTATTTTAACTTAATATCAAAAAAGCACCCTAATTTTCAATCGAAAATTCTGACGTCAAAATATCAGCTTTTTTCAAAAAGTTTAGGGGCTTTTTCTTCATTGAAATATCTACTTTCTGATGGTGTGAAAAAAAATATACATTACTATTGGAAATGTTCTCAGAAAATGCAAAAAATTGAAAAAACTCAAATTCGAAATTTTTTTTAATCATTATGTACAATTTTGAGGTGTTTATTGAAATTTACTCTTTAATTACTCAAAAAACGTAAGATTTCCTGTTTCATTTTTAAACGAAAAAATTGCAAATTGAAATATACTTCTATACTTAACAAAAAAATAAGTTAATAAAGTTAATATTTAATAAGACATCTACAATATTTTGAAAAAGTTGTAGAATCTTGTTTAAATAATATTTTTAGATGACTATTTATTGCTGTTTTAAGATAATTCATATACCTGAGTGACCTTTGGTTAATTTTTAACCCATTGTAAGTTATTTCATAGAGAAGTGGGGACTGAGTTACTCTAATGGTGGGTTTCATAAATCGTTGATTGAACAAATCACAGTTTAAAATGTGGCTGCCGAAAACATGGTTTAAAATGCACGAATTTATGCACTAATTGTCATGGTTCTGAAAATTGCTCCAATATAGAAGAAAAAATCTATGAGGAAGTAAATGATTCAGATGAAATTGTGGAAGAAGAAACAATGCAGACTGGAAATAACATTGGAAACGAAAATGATGGTCTTGAAGATTTCGACGATCAACTAGAGTTGGAAAGGTTTTTCGAATCTGACGATGAAGAAATGCCTTCGAAGAGACAAAAACTAATGAATAACTGATTAGAATTTCAGATAAGGTATTTATGAATAACAAGATTAACGTTTTTGAAAAAAAATAAAATGCGTAATCAGAATTAAGTATCTAAATTCAATAGTACGATTTACCTGTATATTTCTATTGATTTTCTATGACATGAATGTAATTCGAATTAAATAAATAAACTCTGTATCCTAAAAAAAATGCAGCAATCACATTTTTTTGATGAAATTGTACATAGTGATTAAAAAAAATTTTCGAATATGAGTTTTTCAATTTTTTGCATTTTCTGAGAACACTCCTTATAGTAATGTATATTTTTTTCACACCATCAGAGAGTAGATATTTCAACGAACAAAAAGCCCCCAAACTTTTTGAAAAAAGCTGATATTTTGACGTCAGAATTTTCGATTGAAAATTAGGGTGCTTTTTTGATATTAAGTTAAAATAAGACGAAAACATGAATATTTTAAATCAAATAAATTACAGTATATTCGAGATATAATAAGGTAAGTTTTCACCAAATTCCGTAGAAAAAAAAATTTTTTTTGAAAAAGATATAAATAAAAAACCTAAAACTTGGTTTTTTGAAATTTTCATATGAATTTTGAGGTTATGTGAAAAAATTTCGAATACAAAAGTTGTAGATCTTTTTGTTACCTACAACTTTGCCCTTCAACTTTTATCCATAGGACTTGTAGTTTTGCCGGAAATCAAGGAAAACCATTTTTTACCCTTAAAAACTCACCCCCTCCCACTTCCCGGACTCGGATCGACCGTAATTTATTTTTCCTTTCATTTTGATCATATTCCCCTCCTTTTCTAATGGGTTTCATCCTACTGTAATTTTTTTCTGTTTCAAAAATTATCGACCCTGGTCTAATACCCTGTATCTGTCATACGAAACCGAATTTCGGAAAATAGTGTAAAAAAATGCTTTCTATCGATGAGAAAAATCTATAATCTCTTGTTACGCATATAGTTCTTCCGAATCTATACGAAACTTAATGAACTAGACACCCCATCTAACTTTTATACTAACCATAGGAATGTCATACTGTTTTGCTTCATTTCCACAGGCGTAAAAAACATATAGTCAGAAAGTCCAATTATATAATTCATAACCACACGCAATCGATCTTCCATCTCGAGGAGCACGACAGCTTCAACATTCTGAACATACTTGAGGAGATCCATCAGCTGTGCTGTATTCGACGGTATGGACAATGCTTTATCATGGATTGCTTGGTATTCATCTCCAAGCCTACAACAACAAAACAGATGGAAATTGCTGATCACTCATACCTGATGAACATTCTACTTACCGTTTGCACATGGTTAGATAATCTTCTGAACATTTTGCGAGTAGCGTATTCTTGAAATTTTCTGCTGCCAGCACTAATGCATTTATGAGTTCTGTTCTATTCATTACATACATACCCATTGTAATAATATGTTCATTCACAACAGGTAACTCATCAGCAATGGCCTTGAAATGTTGAATTTGAACAAAAAATTCATCCAGTGTATGAGCAGTGGATAGAAATGTCTCAATTCTTGTTTTATCCTAGAATACAGGAAAGTCAGTTGATTGTGAGTATTTCGTCAATAATAACTCACTTCTCCATTGATCAAAGACATATATTTAGTGAAATCTTGCACTCTTTGTTCTGGTCCAACCCTTTGTTCGTCCAAGAGAGCATTAATTTTCACTTTGTAATCCCAGACAATTTCTTCTGCTATTATGGGCTAAAATATGGAAAGACTTAGTCAACGACACACCGGACAACATTTGCATGAATGAATGACTTCATAAAATGAGACAAAGATGAGATTTTCCCGTTTGTGATTCGACGTATTTAGTTCACCCTATAGTGAACCTACAGGTTTCTTGTAATTTTATAGCATTCGATGCAGTCGTGGTAGAGATCGGCTGTAGAGATTTTCAATATACCGGATAGAAAAAAGCGCCATTTCCTTTCACTTATTCCAAGTAAGCTATCACTTATTTCAAGTAACTTTTGCGAGGTAAACTTTCAGATTGCTTGGTGTCCTATTCAAGATCTTCTAAAACTCACCCCAACTCTCCTGACAGTGGCGTAGCGGAGGCCCCCGCAGACCCCACGCTGCGGGGGGCCCCGGTACTGAAGGGGCCCTAGAGCCAAACGAAAGAGCACTAAGTGGGCCCCCGACAATAGAATTCGCTTGAACTTGAAATTTTGAGGGGATGGGGGCCGAATTTTGCGCTAAGCCACTGCCTTCTGATGAGGATAGTTGATCTCCATTTTCACAGTCAGAAAAATTTGTAGTGTGATAAGCAGTCAGAAAGAGCGTCCCACTAAACGGCATAGAAGCACAGAATACCTAACTACACAGAAGCGTCAGTAAGCGTCGGCACTTTGATCTTCAAGGGGCAAATTTTCGTGACCTTCATTCCCTGTTAGGTAGTACATATGTCACTTTTGAGCGGCAAATTTGATTTGACTGGTCAATGGTTCACATAACAAAGGATTTTCAGTTTTTGATTTATCAGCAATCTGAATCAAACCGAAAAAAAAACTCCAGTGGTCCAACAGGAAGTTTAAATTTATTGTTGACATATGTATTACCTACCTAACATGGCACAAGCGTCATCAAATAAAGTGACGCTTCTGAGTAGTTAGGTGTTATGTGATGGAATCCACATGGAAAAATTGTCTTACCTTGAGAAATGAAACGTCTTTCTGAAAATCTAAGTACAACTTAGTTTCCAACCTTTCTATTGTCATAATTGATTCAACAAGATGATCCAATATGCCGATTATAGCTTCCTTGAAATTTCGGAAAGGTGGTTCGAATGCCAAAATATTTATTTGTTGCATAAGATGTATTTCGAAACCTTTATTGGAATACTGAAATGATAGTAAATTACAGTGAATAAGTGAATAATAACCATGATATGCGAACAGAATTCTACTTTACTCTGTCCACGACTCTTGAATAGTTCTTTTCAAAATACATAATCACTATTCCTAAGAACAAAATTTCTGAAGATCCGATTTCAAGTTGCATTTCATAGTGCGTTCCACAGAAAAATTTCTGATCTGCTCGCAGAGAGCGTGGGTACCGGGTAGTAGACGTGGCTGGTCTATGAAGGATATTGTACCGCAGTATCCGGGCCCGCTTAGGGCGAGGTGCCCCTGCCGAGCACGTGCTTTGTAGATCATAAGTTATTAATGAATATCACAATGCTTGGAAAAATAAATAGATGAGCACTTCATTCAATAGTCGTTTACAAGTAAATCATTGAACTCTGTCTTCTTCGAATTCTTTTTCCGTATTCACCAAGTTTACCTTTATATCCATAATGTAGTCAACAAAATCATATAAGGATTTAAGGCAACACATTTGAATATGGTAGGACATTATAGTGGCCACAGAATTGAAGAATGAATCCATTTTTCTCCTATGACCTGGACTGGGAAGTTTATTTTTCTTATTTCCTTGCAAAAATATGTCTGTGACTGCACCGTAATATTGCGTCATCAATTTTTTTTTAGATTTCACAATCTGGGATGACGTTTGCGCTTTGAAATCTTCCAAATCATAGGGTCCGTTGTGTTTCTTCAGATCATTAATGTTTATCAAGCGAAACCATCTATAAGAAAGATGCTTAAGTATCCAGACTTGTAGATCTAATATAGAAATTATGGTCGACTTGAGAGACTGTCAGCTTACCTAAAATGATGGAACCATAAATCAGTCAGTGCCGCTAAACAAGGATTGACCACCCACAAGGTTGACTCTAATTTTTTTTTGGCGCTGTTATAACTCAATCTCCAATTAGTTGATATTTCTCTCAGTTCAACAATATGAGATGATATTTCTGTCTGAGCACTAGTGAAAGTTGCATCTTGCAATACAAAATCCACCACTGCCTTTTTAACAGTAAGCATAAAACTTTCTTTCATCTCTTCAATACATGTTTCCAAAGTAGATTTCCACTGAGTCAACTTTTTAGGTACCAAACTTAAGACCTGTGAAAAAATAATATCAATAACATCATCGAGCCTGATTCTTATATTGAAAAGGTTGGTTTACATATGAATTAGATCCAATGAATATCATGAAATAGCTCTATGATCTCGTGTTCTTCGATAGTTTTTCCTCGAACCCAAATCAACACAGTGCGAATATCAGGTAGGAGATATTCATCTAGACAGCAGGTCTAGATCCTATTATCGGTGAAAATCAAAAAAGTTTGACGAAGCAGATGGTGGTTAAATAGAAAATCATCTTATCACGAAACACCAAACTATTTGAAACTATTTATTACCTGGATGGTGACCTTCCTTGTTGCCAAACATATGCGAATTACTGTTTATTTCTCCAGAACCGTTTATTATTTTTTCCGCGCCTATTCGAGTATTCTTTTTGTCAACATCGTTTAGGTAAGAGAGGGGGAAGAATAATTAATTCTTGAGCTGAATTAATTACATTTGTACTGCAGACATTTTACTTTCAATTTTTGTGAGGTATTCTTCTTGAATTAGTGGTGATTTGAACTTGTGACGTGCGTTTCCGGAAAAATATTCATAATTTTGAACGAGACAAAATATTCTGAAAATCAGAGAGGGGGCCCTAAACTAGAAATTGACCACATGTTCCGACCTCTGCAACTTGCGGTTATACCGGAACCTATTTGAAAAGGCACATCCGGTATATTATTGCATCATCAGATAGCTTTATCGATGGCAATTTCTCCAATATGCCATATCTTCGGTAAAAACTCAACGGTTAATAAGTTATTCAGACTGAAAGATTTGATTGGTTATGGAAAAAATGGCGAAAATAGGGACTCGCAGGCTTTGGAATATTTTCGCAGTAGAAGTTTTTTTCAAAAAATCTTTTTCATTTTCAATTGTGCGAATAGGTAGTAAGTACTACAACACCACAAGGTGAACTTCAACAAATCAAGTTCATCAAATCTATATTTTTCATTCTTTCATTCGATTCTACGTATATAAAGAGGAGTTGATCCATAAACAAACCCTATAGGTACCATTGAGTTTAAATATACATAGAGGAACATCGTCCTTGATCGATTTGAAGCATAGATGCATAGAATTACCTGGTGTAACGACTCCTTACTAAAAATCTTGACCAAAATTTGTAGATCAAAACGGCACTCTAGATTTGAGTTCTCGTTTTACTCCCGGAATAATCCGCAATATTTTATCGGTCGTGGCGCTACTGCGGCAATGAAAAATAGAGCTACCCTTTTCGGGAGAAATGAAAAGTAGTTCAAGAACTCAGATTTTCGATCGACAAGAAAGTCTTGAACAATTTTCCCGATGAATCAAGAGTGGAATTTTCAGCGAACAAATGCGCGAAGATGTTGGCTTTTTCCAGGGCAGTCGTTGCTAGTGTTCCATCTTCCTTGGTTAGAGGGGGAAACGAGCTGGAAGTTTCTTCCTACAGCTTTGGCGAAGGACCAAAATGAACGGGATCCGTTAGGGCATTCAACAAGTCTAGATCTTATTTTGGCATTGTGAGCATCTTTTGAAGATTTGATTGTCTCATTGCATATGCCTCTAGCCTCCACATATTCTGCTCTAGAATCAGGGCCTGGATTTTTTTGCCATCGATGGATTGCTGCCTGTTTGGAAGCGACAGTTCTTGTTAAACCAGGTCTTATCGGATAATGTTCTTCTTGCTGTGTTCGGTATGTAAGTTTGCATCCCCAACATAATTATTTCAGAAATTTTCTCAGCACATTCTGTTGGATCTACTGAGGAGAAACAAGCTCTCTTCCATGGGAACGCTGAGAAAAAAATACGAAGGGCTTCCAAGTCGGCCGATTTGTAATGCCACATGAGACGGGGTGGTATTGTGCTGCTTGATGGTACATGAAAAGAGCAAGTTGTGGAGATAAGGGTGTGGTCGGAGTTTCCAAGTGGGGCTCAAACTTCTATTCTATATGGATCAGGATTGGTGGTGAGAAAGAGATCCAGTATATTGGCAGAGTGGTTGTTGACATCTGGGATGCGAGTTGTTAGCTCGACCAGTTGTTCTAGGCCATGAGTGATGGCGAAGGCCTCAGCTTGACGACCTGGATCATCTGTTTTGTTGGAGAATTTGAGCCAGGCTGCGTTGTGAACATTGAAGTCTCCCATGATTATGACTTCAGCTGCTGGGTGGTTCTCCTGGATAAAATCCAGTTTGAGTGATAAAAACTCAAAAAAGCTCTTATATGACGGTTCATTTGGCGACAGGTAAAGGCAGCTGAGGAACTTGGTCAGTTTGGTATTGGCTAGCTTGAACCACATCACATCGAAATCTTTCGGTTCCAAACCCTCTACACGCCCGCGCCGGCATGAAAGATTAGCCTTGGCTTAGAGGCCAATGGAGTTCGTAACCAGGAAAGTGTAATAGGGGAGATAATTTTTGAAACTATAAAACAGACATGTCTTGAAAATTGGGACTTGAACGTTTTCTTTCCTGTAATATTTAACCGGTATTTTCCACTTCAACTTCTGAAATTTAATAGCCTTGTGTTAGAAAAATTATTGGATCGTTTATCAAGCCCACACAGGATGTCTGGCGAGACGTTAACGACCGAAATTGTTGATTTTCAGTTTAAGTTTATTTAGAGAACTAAATGATAAATTATAATTGTCCCACGAATTTGGTTGCAATTACTGCACACGATGACAGGAATAAAATTCAACGCAGGCATTGTTGAGAATTGTCACGTAGCATTTCCCAAACCATTGCATGGGAAACTGCAATATCTCAAGAAGAAGGTGGGAAGCAGAAAAAAATCTTTAATTTGACTGGTTCATAAAAACAAAGATGGAAGAAGTTCTGGTTTGATTGGTTTCGAAGTATCGATGGAGGAAAAATCTTTAATTTAATTGGTCTCGGAAGAAAACGAAGAATAAGGCAGCCGAGGAAGTCTGGAACGAAAAAGGAGTTAGTTATTCGGAAGACGGCATTAGGGTAACTCATAGATCTTGGTTTCTTTTGAAGTTTTGGAAAATCAGTCTCAAACAAGGACATATAAAAAAGTGTTAAGTCGTAATTGGTAAAGTGTCTGAAATTACTTGGAATTATTTAGATTGCGTATCGTCAGTATATTCGGGAGTGAAGGTCAATTTGGCGAAAACGTGTGGGTGTCGTGTTTCGTATCTAATCTGTCTGTTTCAGGAAAGAAGCATCGTCGTAGAATTATCCTCCTAGGTTCATCATTCTTGGGATCATTGGTACAGGAAAAAGGTCAGATAAATTGTTTATGCTTAGCTATTTTTGAGGATTGGTAGAAAAGCCGCATGCCCGCCCAAAATATATTTATAGTCCAGAGTCCTGAAATCTTCTACAAGTCATAGTTTCACATTTTCGTATTTTTTTTTCTTAAGACGTATTATAATCTTTGTAATCACCCTTAAGTAGTTGAAGGTCTAAGGGGAGTTTTCCTGCTGAGAAAACTCATGTTCATTTGAAAGATCATGAGGAAACTATTGTTGAGTTTTCCCTTATCTATGTGAAGTTTAAGAGGGATTATTTTCCGTTTTCCCGTTTGGGTATAGTAAATTTACTTTGTATTGTAAATTCTTTTGGAGATTATCCATGGTTATTATTGTTGGGGTTATTTTGATAAGCCCTTTTCATTTCTGTCGATAACTTGAATATAATAATATTTTATAATTTGGAATTCACACTGATGTTGATTTAATTTCAATGAATAGATTTGCCTTTGTAATTTAAAGCTAATATAACAGTTTTATTTGATGGGATTATTTCCTTTCGAATTAAGAAATATCCGAACATTTAATAATTTAAATCATTTGATTTAAGTAACACATATCTAATTTGGTGAGAATTTGTGTAGTTGATTTGGTTTAATATACGCCTTAAATTTAATCTAAAAGGTTTCATTTACCATCCCTCTCCCTAGAAAATAATTTTTAAACACCAAGACCCGACCCAAGTGCGTTGGGCCGATCCCACACTTTCTTCCGTCGGAAGAAAGAACTTCAAAATTCTAATTAACATCTTTTATTTTTTTCTTTAAGTAATAACACCCTTGATTGGTGGATTGGTGGATTTTTTGCCTCTATTCATCTCTGAAGTTGAATATTATGTATGTATATAGCGTTTATGCACATGTGAGTTCATCGCTTAAGTGTTTTTATTTTTTGTATATACATATTTATATGTGTGTGAATATTAACTTTTGTTGACAGGCCATGTAACTTTTGATGGCAAATATTTGTACATGTATTTGAATTGTGTGCAAATAAATATTATTATTATTATTATAAAGCCGCTCTTTCGTCCAATCACGAAGAGGGTGCTTTTTACATATGGTGACAGCGGTGGGATTGTTCAATTTTTCCGGGGGAGAGTTTTGTTTTGTGTAATTTGAAATTTGTTGAATTTTCCGGTAGATAAAAAGTCTTTTTGGTTTTGTGTATGTTGCATCAGTGTGAATATAAAGATTACTAGAGTTAAATGTGTTAAATTTTCCAAGGAAGGGTTTTAGAGAGATTTTTTTGAGAAATTTAGAGAAATTTTGAGGTATAAGGAAATTTTATCCTGTTGTTTTTATGGGTGATCGACGTAGTGTGTATTGACTTGTTGGAAGATTTCCGGATGAAGGTTTTCAGGTACCTATTGATTTTAATTTGAATTTGATTATTGTCTTATGAATGTATACTTATGCCTATGAATTCGAGTTTATGTTTTTAAAAAAATTGCGATTGGTAGGAATAGAGTTCAGGTTGAATTAAAGTAAAGTAAAATTGCTAATTTAAAGATTTTTGTTTTTGAGATATTGAAGAATTGAGTAAATACAGTTGGTTTTTTTTTTTAATAAATTCAAGTTTTTCTTTTCTTTTGGAATTATTATAGAACAGTTCATATTTCTGTGAGGTTCTATCATTTTATGTCAAGGATTTTTTGATAGAGCCAAGTTGATATCGAGGTTTTAAGACTTTAAAGAAGTTTTAGGTTCATTGCGGTTTTATAGGGAAAGTAGGCATAAGTTTTTCTTACAGGACATTTATTTTTCTTCCAGGACATTGTTTTTCTTTCAGGACAGTTTTTCTTTTTCAGGACGTTGAATTTTCTGATTGTTGAATGTGTATGATAAAGTTTTCTGTTTCAGGAGGGCTATGAATTTTCATTTTGAATTTTTGCTTTAATTGATTGCTTTCAGTGAAAATATTGATTGAAATTTTTGATTGATTTCATTTCAGGGCGTATTACATGAAAATTTTTCTTTTGGTTATTCTATCCATTTATTTGATTTTGTTTGAAGTTGTTGGTTTTTCTATTTGCGATATAGCGGATCAAATTTTGTTTCAGGAGGTTTATTTTTGTTTTTGAAAATTATTGTGCTTTTATCGATTGATTGAGATTTTTGATTGATTTTCTTTCAGGGCGTATTGCGTGAAATTTTTTTTTGGTTATTTCATCCACTGTTCCGATTATTCGCGATATCGTTTGACGATCGAAAAAGTTTGCTTTTATAAGATAATACCATTCGGTTTTGTGTTGAGTCTGACTTGGAGAATAATTGAACTTGGCTTTCTTTGCTCTAAGTCGAATTTGAAATTTTGGAAAACATTTTGATAGAAGGAAAATTTTTGATTTTTTTTTGAGTTGGTTTATTTTGATGGTTCAAGAATCGGGAAAAGATTAAATTTGGTTAAAATTTTAGTAAATGAGCCGCTGATCGTAACCTTTTGAATCTTAGAAAAGTTAAATAGAATCATTCTTTATTTCAGGAGGTTTTGGGTACTTTGTTTTTTTCACAGGAATTCGACACTTGGCAATTTTTCTCGTTTTTTTTTGGGGTTGCATCATTTTTTTTCAGAGCTTTCTTTTGAATTTTTTTTTGGTGTGTTGGTCTGTTTTTGAACTCGTTTTCAGGTGATTTGTTTTATTTTGGGTGTTTTGAGTAAGACTGTATGAATCAGAATTATTAGGGTATCATTTTGCTATTTTTTTTTATTCGAGAAATTCAAAGTCGTAATCTTGAGCGTATTTCGGTCCTGTTGAAATTTAAAGTTGAAAATTTGGAATTAGTCATTGCTGTGGAAAGTAAATAATTCATTGAGTACATTGAAAATTATATTTTGGTTACGATAATTGGGCTTTGGTTAAAATTTTTTGAAAAATGGCTCAACCAGCTGGTGCATCCAACACGAATGATCCCGCGGGTCGAATAACACCTAGGTACTCGCTAGGCATGCTATTGACTACTTTAGAGAATTTTTATGGGAAGGACGCGACCAGGTATTTTGATTTTTGAACAATTAGAGTTGCGGGCAAAATTAGATGGATGGGACGAGAAGGACACGCTTATCCTTCTCAAACTTAAGCTCGAGGGGGATGCTTATAGTTTTTTCAAATCTGATATCACCCTCGACACCTTAAGTTATAAGGAATTAAAACAGAGGCTCGTTAAGAAATTTACGACGGTTAGGTTGCCGGGAGAAAACCAATGGAATTTGAGTCGATGCTATCAGCGTCAGGACGAGGATGTGTCCTCGTTCTGCACTAGATTACGCACGGTGGGAGCAAGTTTACTGAGCGAGGATCTGGCCGGGGCATTAATTGATGAGGAACCTGGAATAAGGAAGAAGAACCGGGAATTAATATTGAATCAGTTCAAGATAGGACTGAGAAAGGACGTAATGAGGGAAATTGGGATTTTGTTATTAAAGGAGGAAAACTTGGATCTGGAAAGGGCAGAGGAATTAGTTAGGCTACAAGAGACCACCAGTAGAATGTTGCAAGGGAGGTCGGTAAATATGAGGGTATCGACGGTTGACACCGAAAAAGTGTGTCAATTCTGCGAAAAGGAAGGTCACACCGCGAAGGAGTGCAGGAGTATAAGGCAGAACCGAGGGAGTGGAGAAAGGAGTAATGCAAGGACATGTCACTCTTGTGGTCGGATAGGCCATTTAATAATAATAATAATATTCTTTATTGGTCCCTTTTGACATAACGATGTATAGGACAAGTCAAATAAATCACAAATTAAATTGCTAAATTAACACTCAAATATTCATTCACACTATAATAACATCCCTTCAACAAAATTTTACGAATAGATTTCCTAAATTCAATCTTATTCAATGATTTTATACAATCAGGTAAATGGTTAAACAATTTCATTCCCTTGTATGTAGGAGAATTTTCAAATTTACTAGTTCTGTGTCTTGGTAAGGAAAGAATTTCAGTATTCCTAGTATCATATTCATGATACCCGGATAGAGTGTCTAAGCTATCTAAATTATTTCTTATATAAAGAAGGCATTTATAAATGTAAGCACAAGGAACAGTCATTCTCAATAAATAGTGGCTTACAAGAGGAAAGTTGATCTCGATTAAATATCATACGTAGGATTCTTTTCTGCGCTATGAGTATTCTGTTAGCATCGGAGGAAGACCCCCACAGTAAAATATTATAGGCTATATGACTATAAGCTAAGCTATAGTAGATATTCAACAGTGTCGTGGTAGGAAAGGAATCCTTCACACGATTTATTGCATAATATGCACTATTTCGGCTAATGACCACAGCAGTCGATGCCGTCAAATGAATATAAAAAAAATAAAAATATGCACTATTTAATTTTTTACTTAGCGTGTCAATATGTTGATGCCACTTTAAACTGTCATCTACTCGAACACCTAAAAATTTAATGCTTTCCTGTGATATGATAACTGCATTTGGGCAACTTATAATTAATGGAACTCGGATGACATTAGAAATTCCAAAATAGATACATTCAGTTTTATTGACATTCACAATGAGACCATTTGTTTGACACCAGTCAGAAAATTCCTGGACAAGCTTATTGCAAGTAGATGTAAGTTTATCAAAACATTCGGCCGCCACAACGATTGAAGTGTCTCAGCAAATAAGGTTATCTTACATCCATGTATGTTATTCGGTAGATCGACTATGAACAAAATAAACAGAAGTGGCCCCAATACTGAACCCTGAGGAACTCCTGAAGTGATATTGAATTCATCCGAGCAAGCATCCTTTACGTGAACCTTCATGTTTCTCCCCGAAATAAAGCTATAAAGCCAGTTCAAAAAAACGCCACGGAAGCCAAGATTATAGTACTTATATATCATGAATTTGAACGAAAGGACATCGAAAGCATTCGACAAGTCGAAAAACAATCCCGCCACCAGTAGACCCTTATCCAGGCATTCATATACAAATTCCACAAAAGATAATGCTGCTGTCTCCGTAGAGTGACCAGATCTGAACCCGTGTTGACAGTCAGGTATAACATTGAATTTATTTGTAAAATTAACAATTCGGGAGAAAGCAATCCTCTCAATCACTTTGGACAAAGTGCTCAAAATCGATATAGGTCGATAATTTACAATATCGTTAACATTGTTCTTTTTGAATAGTGGAATGACAATAGCTTCTTTCAGAAGTGTTGGATATTTTCCAGACGATACTGACAAATTCACAAGTTCCGCAATGTGTTCAGCAATATATTCCGCTGAAACCTTCAGAATTTTTGAAGAGATGTAGTCAGTTCCTATGCTCTTTTTATTCTTCAAATTACAAATGCAATCAATGACTTCATTTTTATGAACTGGAAAAAAATAAAAAGTATGGTTCAGCATTGGGGCCGCTGTACAAATCTGAGATATATTAGTGCCGTAACAACGTTGTAAACCAAGTGCAGCAATTGTGGAAAAATGCTCAGCAAAAGCTGTGGCTACTTCGAATGGTTCAGAACACAGAGTTCCTCCTATATTAAAAGTTGTATTCTCTTTGTTCCTAGTTTGTTTACCAGTCTCTTTTTTCACAATATTCCACACAGTTCTATTTTTATTTTGTGATTTTTCTAAAAGACTCTCATGATAACAAAGCTTAGATTTTTTTAATAAAATATTATATTCTCGTTTGGCCACTTTATATAAATCAAAATTGGCATGAAGCCAGTAGATGTTTTTTAAATTAGCGCTAGCTACTCTCACCTCCTCGGTAACCCATCCAGAGGAATCGTCCGCAACTTTAACTTTTTTCAAGGGGAAACATTCATTCATTAGAGATTTCAAAATATTCATAAACTCCTGATAAACCGTATCAATGTCCGTTTCATCATAGATAATACCAAAGCGGATGGTTGAAAGTGCTAAAACTAGCCTATGTAAAGTAGTTGGAGAAATTATTCTGATATATTTTGTTTCTGGTTTTTGCCTTATTAAATGTTCTGCCCTATTTAGAAAAAAACACTCTAAAATGGGAGTCCTGTGGTCACTAAGACAAGTTTTTCCCACATAAGATCGGAAACATTTCATATCTAAATCTGTTACAATGTAATCAATCAACGTGCTAGATGTATAACCAGCAATATTTGTAAAGACTCTAGTTGGTTCCCGACAAGTAATCCTCAAATTGAAGCAATCAAAAATATCCAAAAGCAATTTTCTACTAGAACAGTCAGCTTTCAGAAAATTGACGTTAAAATCCCCGCATACAATGAGGCGATCAACAATTTTTGAGCAATACTGTAATATGAAAGCCAACTTATTCACGAAGTATTCAATATCACCTTTTGGTGGTTTATAAACACTGATAATACCCAGTCTGAGTTCACAGACAAGTAATTTTATACCACAAAATTCGCACTTCATTTCTTCAGAGAACTTGGAAATATCCAAGCACTTTATTTGGAGACCAGACTTCACATAAATCATGGTACCTCCATGTTTCCTGGTAGGTCGACAAAAAGAAACGGGTTTCGCGAGGGATTGCCGGAACAATAGGCAAAATGGATCCATGACACGAGGCGCGTGTCATATCTGCGACCAACAGGGACATTGGGCAAGGGAGTGCCCTAACAAAAGTACGGATAGAGGACAGGAGCCAAAAACATATTTTGGCATCCAATTAGTGAGGAAGGAGGATATAGAGGAACAAACCTGTATGGAAGGTGAGGAAGTAGAGGAGATTACCGGAATGGTACAGTGGGGAAGGCAGGCTCTAGGAGGCCACTTCCCCAGAGAAGACTGTCATGAGGACAGTGGGAAAAAGGAACGTTTTTACGTGCAAGGGAAAGTCCGGGAGGACATTAAGGAAAAAGTAGTAAAGGTCAAGGTTGACAAAGCATTTAGGGAGTTCAGTACCCAGACCGAAGGTCCCTATGAAGTTAGGGATTTTATTAGGACTGGAAGGAGGAATACCAGTGTTAGCACCCAAACGGAGGGTGCCGAGGGAGCCGACAGCAATGGGCTATCGAAGGGTGACACCATAAGGGAATGGAATGGTGACGACACCAGGATGAAGGAGAATAACGAAGGGGAGCTTCGTTGGGATCGAAATTTACTTTCGACTCTGGGTACCGATGGGAACAGGAAGAAGGGCGGAGACTGCGCCGATGGATTAGGAACTAAGGTACACGTTAGAAGGGAGTCAACCATAGAGGAAGATCGTATCTGGGAAACCGAAGTTTTGTTGATATCGGGGGTTACTATCCCCGCACGTTCGGAAATGGAAACCATACCATTACGACGATCTTCGAGGGCAAGGCGCCCTCCGGACCCAGGGAAAAACTGTCTAGGAATACGGGTAGCGAGAAGGCAACTCTTCAATTGCCTTCCAGGAGAAATGAATCGACTCCTGCCCATTTCGTTAGATTCCAAGGATAAACTAGTCAGGAATTCGGGTAGCGAGAAGGCAACTCTTCAACAGCCTTCCAGGAGAAACGAATCGACTCCTACCCATTTCGTTAGATTCCATGGATAAATTGGACCGGAATTCGGGTAGCGAGAAGGCAAGTCATCGACGGCCTTCTAGGAGACATGAATCAACTCCTGCCCATTTCGTAGATTCCAGGGGCTCTCTGGCCCGGATAGCCACCATCTGAAAAGGGTCCCTGTTCTGGGTTACGAACATCCCCCCCCTAAATCATTTTTAATTTTCGAATTTCGCAACAGTTGAATTAAGTCTTTAAGTTTTTTTTATATATTTTTTCGAAATCTTTCTCTTCTAACAGATTTTAGTGATATTCAATAGATTTGAGGAATGAGCTGAAGTGTAAAGTAAGGGTTGCGGAAATTATTTTTGAAATAATCTTGATAAAATGTTGCGTTTTGTGTTCCACAACAAAAGGCAAATATGTGTGAAAAATTCGTGGTATTCTTCCTCGGATGATTAGGAATGAATCATGTAACTTATCATAGGAGGACGAATAGGGAAGAAAAAGGGATTCATATTTGTGTTAAGTTATGTCTTGAGTTGTGAAAAGGATTCCGTAATACTAATCCCACCAAAAACATTCTGTAAAAAACTAGCCAAGTCTCGATGGAGGTGCTTGTTTATCTCTAAAAAGTAATGAAATCTAGACAAAGTCGTGCCAAGTCTAAGGCTCCTTACAGAGATTTCTTTATTATTATAGTTAATGTTGTGTGACTTGGCCGTTGAACATTCTTTATACGTTAGTGAGTACAAGTCAATTTTGTTTACACGTAATGTTATATGTATCTGTTGTAACCTATGTTTGTTAAGCGAGATAATAGCCCATACTGGTATTGGTAATTGGACGCAAGTGTCTCATTTTAGGCTGTTGTGGATTGTGCGACACATGCATTCAGCATTGACAATGCTGACTTTTGTCTCATCTTTTTGGATCGTCAAATCGACAACCGATCTAAAATAAAATAGACGTACAGACGGTCTGCCTTCTATCAATGATTAGAAGTCCGGCTGTACTGGAAAAAAAATTTTATACTGTTTGTTTCAGGCTCGCCTACACATAAGTATTATTGAAATACGTAGCTTTATCAAGCCTTCCATTGACTTGTTATGGAATCAACGTTTTCCAAGTGGCAATTTTCCATCGTCAATGGGTAGCGTTTCTGACGACAGATTGGTGCAATGGTGTCATGGAGCACCTGGTTTTGTACCCTTGTGTACCCTTCAACGGCCAAGTCACACAACATTAACTATAATAATAAAGAAATCTCTGTAAGGAGCCTTAGACTTGGCACGACTTTGTCTAGATTTCATTACTTTTTAGAGATAAACAAGCACCTCCATCGAGACTTGGCTAGTTTTTTACAGAATGTTTTTGGTGGGATTTCACTTCTTTTTGTAGAAACGTGGGCATATTGATTTATTTCATTTGATTTTCTTATTTGACACTTTTTTTTTTTCTTTTTAGGAGTAGATTTTTTATTAAAAATATTTATTTTCTTTTCTTCTTCTTTTCCGGTTCTGAACTATGGTAGATAGAGCCTCCAAATATTCTTAATTGAAAGCAGGGTCCTCGAAAACCTATAGTTTGATACCAAACTTGTCCATATAGCCCATCTTTTACCCGATTTTTTCCGGATATAATTCTTTCCCTTTCCATCTCACCACAGACCCATCTGATGATAACAATTGAAAGAAGGATAATAATCGGGTGATCAGTCTTATACACAGTGATAATTTTTACTGTCTCATTTATTGTTCCGGCCTAGCTTTCGGAAATCTATCGTTTCCTTGAATGAGACAGTAAAAAACATCACATAAGACTGATCACCCGATTATTATCCTTTTTTCAATTTATGTTCTACAGTAGGCAGTAGGTATATATTCACATATTGAGTACCTATGATAACAATGCGTTTCTGAGCGCATAAACTTCCATGCATTATTGTGGTTGCACATTTTGCGAAGAATGATGTGATTTTGCGTGATATCACGTGAGCTCAAGTGACGTGACAACAATGGTACTCCAGATCTTCGATTATCCTAGTTTTTATAGTTTTCCCTTTATGTGGCCATTAAACCCTAACTCTGTACCAAATTTCAGCTCCCTGAGTTTATGGGAAGTACTAGTTCTATTTTGATGATCATGAGTGTATAAGAGAATGTCGAAAATGCGAAATTTTGCTTTCGCTTAACTTCGGAACTAACGGCCGTATTCGCCGTATACTATTAAGCCAAGCTTAAAGCTTAAGCTCGCTTAACGTTATGAATTCGTATGCTCCGTATCCATGAACGCCTTTAGGCTGGCTTAACTCTAAGCGGCCACATTCGGACGCTTTATATTTTAAGCCAGGCTTATGTAGACATCATAACGTCACTTTTTTGATATTGTCAAAAATATTAATATTAGTATTTGCCCTTTGGGTATTAGAAGGTGAAGAAGTATATCAATAATGGAATTAGATTTTCGGATTTCCAAACTATTTCGAGGAGATGGATGATATGGCCTTTTATAGAAGATTCAGACTGACAAAGCCCACAACATATATGTGCTGGAGCTCATAGAAGGTGATCTAGAATTCAAAAACACTACTGGATAATATGAACCAATTTCCATTCCATTTTTCAATGTTTTATTCAATAAAATGTAGCATAATACTAATCACTAATATTTATTTACACTCCACGATTATATGATACATACTAAATGAGTAGGTACTACTCTTCAATATGGATACTCTATCCTAAATTTTCCTTCCATATGATTCAATTGTCTCATCCCTTCTTATCTTTGGTAGTGGGCCACAGCAAATCAGAGTAACTTCCTTCTTTTATTCCGCCAAGGTTTTCCTAAGCTCTTTTTTTCTGTTCTCATAGCATTCCTTTGAAGAAATCATACTGCTTGATATACGAGTAGATGAAGATGCGTTGAACTCATCTGTGATCTGCTGCCAGGTCTTTTCCTTTTTCTCTCCAGAAGCCCTTTTGGTTTTCTTATCCTTTTTTATGGAAGAATATTTGTGCGATATGATTCTCAATAAGTGGAGCTTCTCCGATGTAGTGCAGTTTTTAACTCTTGATGTTTCACTCATCTTGCTATGATACTACATAACTAGATACGTAAATATAAATGAAAACTTCGAAATCGTAATCCGATCCATCACTTTCTATTATCACTTTTGATGTTTGTCACGTGAAATATTTTTAAAAGGCCAGAAAGAAACAATGTTGCCGAGTTTTTTTCTCGCTTAGCTGAGCCACGTTTATCGTACTGCGGTACATAACGCATAAGTTTAAGCTTGGCTCAAGTTTTAAGCGAGCTTACAGAAGCTCCGCTTTAGAGGGAAAACGGAGAATACGGCCGTAAATGACCTACACACTTGAAATTTCGGATTTTAAGTACGTGATTATAGCTCACTGGATGACGAAAGTTTCAGCGTTCTGGTCTAATCCAGAGGTTCTCAAATAGGAGCCTGAAAATGCGGCGAAATGGTTCCAGTAAAGTATGGTACGGCAGTGTTTGCTTCGCGCTCGACTTGGCGGGGGCACTGCCGTGCCCCCAAATTAGAAAAATTGTGGAAGTTTTAATTTTTGTTGATGTTGTTGTATTTGTAAATTTTATGTAAAACAGGTTTAAAGAGGATCCAAATCAATTAGCAGTATGGAAAAGATACTGACCTAAGCCAGAGGAATGACCTTATTCGCAAACGTAAACAGTGCTGAGACGCTAATCGCGTACGCGTGTGCGAAGAAAAACATTGAGATAATCGCGGTGTCTATTCGCGATGTCGCGGAGTGCCCCACTCTCGAGAACAGTTACAAAAGTGAAACCATCGGGATAAAAGTTTTGCAAAAGGACGAATTAGAAATGAAACACGTGTGGACTTGGAGTGTCGAGACAACTTGAGTGATTACGCATTGCGGGATGCATAGACGTATAGTCCATCCAAGAATGATTGACATCTCGGGGGGCTTTGGAAAATCGAAATTATGTTGGTAATACCATTCAGTAATATTTTGCGTTGGGGAATTCAGGTTGGTGTTGGAAATATCACTGACATTTTGTTCTGTCATCAATGTTAGGATACATTAAAAGACACCAACGGTGCCGTATTTCGACCAATAGGAGGAGAGCACGCTATCCCGTTTGATTTTCTCTTCACGTCATACGTCAGCATGGTTTACGTGTATAAAATCGATTCAACAGTTGTCAACGTGAAATACATTTTGGTTATGTTTATCGAAATTCATCTCTGTCGTAGAAAGGGTTGTGTGCTCTCTATCAGTTGAATATTAATAATTGACTTCGAACTCGAACTATTGAATTGGTTGGAATTCATGAAAGATCTTTTTAAATGGGAGAAGACATCAGAAACTTCACGACTGCTATTTGATGAGAAAGAATTATGCTAGATAACACCAAAGAATCAGATAATTACATTTGTATACTTTCTAAAATCGCTGCCACATTTCGAAATTCTCGACTTTGAGAAAGAAAATACATTTGAAAGATTTCCATAGATGTTCATTGTTGCCTTACAGATTTTTCAAATATTAAAATCTACCAGTAATAAAAGTATTCAAAATCAGAAATCTATTTAAATTCTCTCGAGAATTGGATCCAGAATTCGGTGAGGGTTTTTATATAGTTCGGGCACATTAATGAATATTTGAACTGTATATAAAATTTTAACGTTAACACTGTTCAATTAAATATGACTGAAAGTACTGCATATTATCGAAAAATATAACAAATTGCCTGTGTTGAATCTCTTATCTACTTTCTATTAGAGCCTCCAAATTCATTCATTGGATTGTCATTATATTCTACATATTGACATAACAAAATATATGATTATATCTTAATCTGAATAATAACAAAGGAGCGGTGGTATATATTTATTCAATCAATTCAGCACATTATCTCATACATATCACTTCTATTGCTACATCATTCTTCCTGAAGCTATGAAATTATTGTAGGGTGACAAAATTCAATCTTTCACTACACCGGAATCTGCAAAGGAGTTCTTCGAAAGCATAATTACTTATGGATTTGAATGCCATTATGACCTACATGAATGCTTTGTGAAACTCTATACCACAAGCAAAGTGAATATTTACATACTAATTACATGTTTCCTACAATTCTCAAATATTAACTTTTGCGATTTAAAATAAGGTTCAATCACTGAATTTGTCACCATTGTGCATTTTTGTCTACTTGTGTACAAATTTAAGTCAACTGTATAAATTCTAGCCATTCCATTAATCAAGCCAATATCAATCTAACAGGTAGTAGGATATATTCATTGTGGAATATAATATTAGCCCACCTTTTTCATGAACGGTTTCTAAAACTCTACACGAAATATACCATGCGAAAGTAAATATCAATTATCTTGCTGATCTTGCGTCAAACGTTTGGAACTAAGTTCATCATAGTGACCCACATTAGTTTCAATATTCAACTGAATATATCGAGAGAGTTCGTTACAGCTGACCCCATCTCCCTTCCTTCAACCTCTGGTCCTCCCATTATTTGAATGTCAATCCTAAAATTGAAGTAAATTTACTAATAAAACACTAACATGCTATATTAACAGTGAACAGTTACCGCCAGAAGTACTAAATTTCACCGAAATTCTTTAGTTGATGGACATAATCCATATATTTTTATACCTCGATCTTTCATGCTACGTTGATTACATTGACTCGTAGATAAATTATGTTCAAGTAAAATCAGCTGACATAACTCATAACATTAATAAACCAACCTGTAGTATTACTTCTTGTTCCTTGAAAAAATTATGAGTGCATTTTTCCCAAATAATTCTTCATGAGAGCCAAAAGATATTTAGTCCTGTACAGGGCAAAGTGGGCACTTCAAATGAATAGAATGTCTTTTTGATCAAATGGTACAGGTTCTTCATGATGAATTTTTCTCATATGCCGATTTCTCTTTGATGATCTTGAAAAATGCTCTTGGCATACGAGATACAGCAAACTTTCACTGAAAATTAATAATCAAAATGAAACCAAGTATAAATTTTTACTGATTAATGATATACTCACTTAACTTCGTCCATGCCTATTGCTTATTATAAAACAGAACTCCTTGTCAATATGATGCAGCAATTAAAATTGCTATTTGTAATGAAATTGAATTGAAATTCTGATGAGCAGAAAACTGAGAATTTCTCAAACGTCAAAACAAATCATGGAAATAGAGAGAAGCACATTTGACGATTTGACATTAGACAAGGAAAGAGAACCGTGATGTCATGTGCAGATATTCCGTAACTGTGATTGGTCAGAAATTCGGCACCGTTGGTGTCTTTTAATGTATCCTATCAATGTTTCGGAATTTGACAAAAAATTGAGCAAGTGAAATAAATATCTTTGAAATGAGGCTCTTGAAGAGTGAACAGCTAAAAAATGGAAAGCCTGCACAGAGCACGTAGAAAAAGAAATGAGAGGAGATTAGTCAAAATATAAGCAATGTTATGAAATGCTGACAAAACCTTTCATTATGAACATGACGAGTTCTGCCCAGATGAGGAAATAAACATGTTGTGGTTGTTGAAACAGAATAATAGGAATATTTATATTTTTCATATTCCATATTTTACACCTTCATTGTTCACAAATATTGAAAGTTACAATGTCATGACAAAATTCTTCATCTTAAATAGATCCATTGGTTAAGTTTTGTTTCTCTCTTGATATCTATTACAAATTTCCCAATCCATTCACCTTGCAGTAACACGCTTCAAATTATCAACTAGATTTCTTCGGTTTAGCGAATATTCATATTGAACATTGAAAAGTACCGTGCTATTTAATCACCCACGATATTTTTCGTTATCAAACCAGAATTTCCAGGCTGTATGCTCCTATAATTGATCGTAAGATCGAAAATGTATCAATACAAGATGAAAATAATATACTGCTGGTATACAGATTCACACGCTGGAAATTGTATGTGAAAATTGGGAACATTTTCGTGTTCAAAGTTCCTTACTTCAAAAAAATATCGTTCAATTTTCAGGTTATTTCTATATCTATGATGAAAGCACAGAAAATTTTTAGTTACTTTTTTGTAACTAGAAATAAAGCTGCGACTGGACTTTCAAGGCCTGCTCTGATGTCAATCATTCTTGGATGGACTATAGCTTAATCATGGCCGAGGGTACGATAAGCTTTATTTACCGTTTAAAAGTCGTGGAGAACACCAATCAATGAATGAAAATATCATCGTCAGACGAGTAGCAGGATTGGAGAGCACTGATCAAACCTTCTCAACGATTCATATGTTCAATCCAGAAGAAATGAAAGAATTGGCCCACAACACTGCCAGACAATTATGGGGGTGGTTCACCGATGTCGGCCTGTTCATGAGCGGACTCATGGGATTCTACGCGATATTCCGAATCATAAAGTATTGAATAGGAGTCGTATTGAATGGATTACATCTATATAAGATTTTTGGATGCGGAATAACCTTGTTGGCCTGTTTATGGAATACTTTAACTATGTGGATTATGAATCGACACAAAAACCGACAAGAAAACACGACAAGAAATACCGATACCGAGGCAGACGTAACTACAACAACAGCGAGACCATCCGGGCTATATCCTATTCTGAATTCGAATAGCCCACATTGGACAGAAGAGAGAAGTGAAAATGGCGTAGGTCGCGAACCGGGTATGTGTATGACGTAATCGACGTTTCGCGTATCATAGTAAACATTGATATCGGTCTTGAAGTGTGATAGGTACTCTAATCACGAGAGACTAGGTCGTCGAGCATCTGTGAAAGGTCATTCTCGAGGTGAAGGTCAGTTCCAATCTCAAAGGAATGAAATATATGGAGGTAGCCAGTACCGGAATAACGAGATTTTGTTGTGACCGCGAGTGAAATTTGAAATCCGAAAATAGACAATAATGAACTCCATGTAGGAGAAGTGCAGTGACGGACAGATTATCTTAAATTTTCTTTCGAAGAATTCGAGTTATGCACGTGATGTTTTGTTGTATTGAACCTTATTTTTTTATTTCTTGAAGTTTAATTGATCCTGAGGGATATTGTTTACTATAGACTAATAAGTTTGCGAGAATGATATTTAGATTTAAGGCATGATGCATGAGGGATATGAGTTTTATGTTCGATATAATTAAGTTTTATAGCTGTTATAATGTCTTAAACGGAAGACAAGGGACTATTGGACTATTGGGGATGATGGTTAAGGAAAAGTTATGGCAAACGATGCCAAAACTTTTTCAAAGAAGGGGATATTGTAATAGGGGAGATAATTTTTGAAACTATAAAACAGACATGTCTTGAAAATTGGGACTTGAACGTTTTCTTTCCTGTAATATTCAACCGGTATTTTCCACTTCAACTTCTGAAATTTAATAGCCTTGTGTTAGAAAAATTATTGGATCGTTTATCAAGCCCACACAGGATGTCTGGCGAGACGTTAACGACCGAAATTGTTGATTTTCAGTTTAAGTTTATTTAGAGAACTAAATGATAAATTATAATTGTCCCACAAATTTGGTTGCAATTACTGCACACGATGACAGGAATAAAATTCAACGCAGGCATTGTTGAGAATTGTCACGTAGCATTTCCCAAACCATTGTATAGGAAACTGCAATATCTCCAGAAGAAGGTGGGAAGCAGAAAAAAATCTTTAATTTGATTGGTTCATAAAAACAAAGATGGAAGAAGTTTTGGTTTGATTGGTTTCGAAGTATCGATGGAGGAAAAATCTTTAATTTAATTGGTCTCGGAAGAAAACGAAGAATAAGGCAGCCGGGGAAGTCTGGAACGAAAAAGGAGTTAGTTATTCGGAAGAAGGCATTAGGGCAACTCATAGATCTTGGTTTCTTTTGAAGTTTTGGAAAATCAGTCTCAAACAGGGACATATAAAAAAGTGTTAAGTCGTAATTGGTAAAGTGTCTAAAATTACTTGGAATTATTTAGATTGCGTATCGTCGGTATATTCGGGAGTGAAGGTCAATTTGGCGAAAACGTGTGGGTGTCGTGTTTCGTATCTAATCTGTCTGTTTCAGGAAAGAAGCATCGTCGTAGAATTATCCTCCTAGGTTCATCATTCTTGGGATCATTGGTACAGGAAAAAGGTCAGATAAATTGTTTATGCTTAGCTATTTTTGAGGATTGGTAGAAAAGCCGCATGCCCGCCCAAAATATATTTATAGTCCAGAGTCCTGAAATCTTCTACAAGTCATAGTTTCACATTTTCGTATTTTTTTTTTCTTAAGACGTATTATAATCTTTGTAATCACCCTTAAGTAGTTGAAGGTCTAAGTGGAGTTTTCCTGCTGAGAAAACTCATGTTCATTTGAAAGATCATGAGGAAACTATTGTTGAGTTTTCCCTTATCTATGTGAAGTTTAAGAGGGATTATTTTCCGTTTTCCCGTTTGGGTATAGTAAATTTACTTTGTATTGTAAATTCTTTTGGAGATTATCCATGGTTATTATTGTTGGGGTTATTTTGATAAGCCCTTTTCATTTCTGTCGATAACTTGAATATAATAATATTTTATAATTTGGAATTCACACTGATGTTGATTTAATTTCAATGAATAGATTTGCCTTTGTAATTTAAAGCTTTAAAGACTTTAAAGAAGTTTTATTTGATGGGATTATTTCCTTTCGAATTAAGAAATATCCGAACATTTAATAATTTAAATCATTTGATTTAAGTAACACATATCTAATTTGGTGAGAATTTGTGTAGTTGATTTGGTTTAATATACGTCTTAAATTTAATCTAAAAGGTTTCATTTACCATCCCTCTCCCTAGAAAATAATTTTTAAACACCAAGACCCGACCCAAGTGCGTTGGGCCGATCCCACACTTTCTTCCGTCGGAAGAAAGAACTTCAAAATTCTAATTAACATCTTTTATTTTTTTCTTCAAGTAATAACACCCTTGATTGGTGGAAAGCCGCTCTTCCGTCCAATCACGAAGAGGGTGCTTTTTACAAAAGAGCATATGGACATTGTTGGTGGACGAGTTCACTTGTGTTTCTGGTCAGCGCCAGAATATCTGGTTGTTCCGTCTGTAGGTGATGGTGGACGTCATTGATGTTCTTGTTGAGTCCGCGGATGTTACAAAAGTTAATCTTCAGAGATGAGTCCCCTCGAGTACCTCTCGCCCGGAAATCCGAATGGAGAAGTATTTTGCTTCCGGAGTGTTTTACTCTAGGAGACTTCATCATCTTTATGCATAAAATGTGGTGGAGAGGTGGAAAGGGGAGACCGGAAAGTATCGACCGAACACTGAAACATGAAGTGATCCATTTCACAGCACACAAAGTCGATATGGTGGTATTTCACCGGGCGATGAGACCATCTACCACCTATGGTTATCCTTTTAGTCGCCTTTTACGACAGGCAGGATTTACCCTGGGGTTATTCTAGAGGCGCCCCCATAGGCCCTATATTATGATATAGTAACAAATCGTACCTAATAAGTAATAACAACTAATAATCATTAGAGATAAATTTATAGGAACGCCATGCTGGAGCTACAAACGACGTTGGCGTCATCTCGTGGCTTTGCGGCGAACAGACAAGTTCAGACGTTTTTGGCAGTTCATTTTTGTAGCGGAGCCTTCTCTCCAGTTATTCTATGCTCCTAGGGACCGGCGTAAGAAATGTGAGATGATTTTTTGTATGCAATGAAACGACAATTATTTTTGGCTTTGATTCATAGATCTAGAGCGAAATATATATCCTACAGATTTCTGTAAATGAATATTCAGCAGATTATAGTTCCTTTGGTAGCTACTATAGGCGCGTTAGGTATATACATATCCGTCAGCTCCTTTCTACCCGCTTGCTCCGTTGGCGTTCGATAATTAAGTCTGTTGACACATGGTTGACACTTTCCTCTGTGTTCTGCGCTCCGAAGTCACGTGATTGTATATCCGTTTGTATCCGCATTCTCTCGCTCCACTCCGGGAACGAAATAACGAACCCAGTATATGTGCCGCAAAAATGTTCGCATCAAATCGTTCGAAGGCGATGTACCTCTATGCATATTTGCCTATACCTACCTAATGCCTCAATTACACTCAGCCACTTCCACTGCTACTCGCGCTAGCAGAAATATTTCCCGGAATACCTACTTCTGCGGCAGTATGGAAAGGCAGTCAGTATTTACACTCAGCTCAAACATTTCTCTCACGATCATCTTTTGGCAATGGCGGGCGACGAAATTGCACCTGATCCAGACTTCATTTTCCTCTTCAGAAGAGGTCTAAATGTAGCCATAAGTTACTTTTTTTACTTTAATTCCTCATTTGGAATTTCCCCCATATTTTGGCTGAATCTCTTACAACCATCGTGCACTTTGTGCTTGAATTTATGTTTTCTATCAGAAGAATCCCATATCACTCTCAAGGTGTTCTAGAAATTATATTCTTTTTTCGTGGCTCCACTCCGTCGACATTTTTCGCAACAATTAACAACGTACGCAACGTTCGCACGACAGTAACTGGGCTGAATGTGATCACTCCCTGCCACTTGCGCTCAGTGGCGGCTGCTCAATAGGTGCACATGTGCACGTGTACCCCCAATTAATATCTTCATCCAAAGGAATTTACTTTTGTGTTTGACGTAAACGATACGTTTTATATTTGGGAATGTATTCAATTTAATTTTTCATTTCCGATGTTCCGGTTCTGTATTTCTGACTCCAGAAGGCAAGCGAACTTCGAACGCCAATGCAAATAATACGCGTGGAGTCGTAGACGCTAGACGGCAGTCGGTACAGTCTTTGTCGGTACACTGCACATCCGAAGTGAGCCTTGATTGGAGCACCAGCGACCCCGCGCGCCCCAAACGTCCCGCTACAGTCCGCAAGATTTAGCAGACACAGGTACACATGCAGAATGTGTACGCGACACGCGTAGGCATGGATAAAGAACTACGGTGCTACGATGTACCGAATACCGATGTACGTCGTGTGTAGGTGAGATAATTCTTTATTTATGGCCTTATGGGTGAGATGCTGTCTACCGTGTTTGTTGTATTCGCGCAATTATGACCGAAAATTTGGAGAATCTGATTTGCATTAGCGTACAATATTTAAAAACAATTCGTTTTTCTTTGCTAACATCAGAAGAAAAATAAAAAATCAAAAGTGCCGATCGTCCAAATATGAATTTATCGATCACATCACGCATGTACCAAAATGTAAAACACGCGATTATAAAAGAACCTTTAAGATAGACAACCGAATCGTTATGTGGTTGTGAAATAAGTAACAGTCTTTATTGTTTTCCTTGTTTTTTATTTGCTGGATGATCAAACAGAATGGACCAGATCCGGTGTCAAGGATTTAATCCATTAAATGAAAAGAAGAAAAAATATCAAAGTTCCAAGACACCTCTCTGCCATGAAAATTAGGTTTTAATTTATTAAATAAACTAGTATGGGCCATTGGGCCAGCAGATCTACCTTTTAAGTAGTTATCCCCATCGGTAGAACTCGGGTGTTTTTATAGGCGAAATGTCAAAGTTTGATTAGTTTTCCTGAAGAAATGAGGAAATAATGGAAAATACGAATACCAAGCTATTTTGCATTGACTTTTCCTCTTTCGATCCGTGTATTTACATCACGGCCAGGATATCTGCGAAAAAAGTTTTATCGAGTTCAAAATTGCTCTCTTGTCGGATTTTTTTGTGATTTTCGCGAATTTTTTAAAAATACTTCCACATCGTCTAGTGAATCGAAATTTCACTCACGTATGAATCGATTATCCTCTTTCCGACCATATAAAAATTATTTATCTGTTTCGCAGCTAAGCTGCGATTTTAAGATTCTTCTGTACCCACTTTTGGACAGATTCCCTCGGGCCGGACCACCGAGTTACCTTTTTAGTATAATATAGAACAAGATATTCGACAACAATTAAACAGTGCTTACCGACTGAATATCGAGAAACATTATGAGCGAGTAAAAAAGAACAGATACATTTAATCGAAAATCATATAAATTGTATTAAATTTTGAGGTGCTTTGGAATGAGCATTACGTGGCCATTATGAAGGAAATGATTCGATAAATCCTGTATATTTAGTTACAGTACATCCTTGAAACCCTGTATATTTAGGTCATATCAATTTTTCGGCAGAATTGGATTTAGCACTCAGGCCGGAGTATCATTTGAATGAATCCACGGTATTTAAATATAAAGATGATGAAACAAGTGACATTTCAAACATTTTCCAAATGGTTATAGTTTTCCGTTATACTTTAACAGACCGTACTCCTTGTACTTGCAATTTCAGATTTTTGCGCTAAACCCCTCTTCTGAATATTATCCCGAGATAAGGCGAAAGAACGTCACAACGTGCTCTGAAATGCAAGTTTTGAAGGTTAGTTTTCAAATTTTGTTCCTCCCTCGAACTCCCACATGTGCACTCCCAAAATAAAAATCCACGCGCCGCCACTGCTTGCGCTGCCGGCCGGTCCTTTGACTGCCGCACGAAAAACCGTTAATTTAGGGCGTGACCGGCAGCGCGAGTGGCAGCAGAAGTGAAATGATTACATTCTCACCCTGTCCATTTCCTTGCTCACTTCCCTGCTTCCTGCCGTTGAGTGGGCTGAGTGTAATTGACGGGTAAAATGCAGTTGAAGACTTTCAGAGTTATCACGGAAAAACTCGACATAAGCAAAAACAGTTTTCTCAAACTGTGACCTCCGGAACACACAGAACTCACAGAAAGAAAGTGAAATGCGATATTTCGATGAATAATTCATACTGTAGGAATGAGTATCATAAATCCTTCTCATTTCGGAAATAGCTGGATTACAAAATTCAATTACATTGTATATTATGTATTTGTGAACTCTTCCATTAGTGTGAAAATCATTTTTGTAGGTAAAGAAACACACTAAAATGTAATATATTTATATTCTTTCGGCTATCGATTTCGGCATTTTTGCCATCATCAGGCCAGCTGAAATGTAACCAAGTTTACATTGAAAAAACAATCAACCAAAACGTGAAGTCAAATCTATAGTATAATTTCTCTCCGACAGAAACACTACAATTGTATATTATAAACATAAATTGGAGATTAACGTCTGTGAAATATATAAGAGAAAATGATTAATCGGCATTCAGACGGATTTTTTCGAATTCCGGAAAAGTCTGAATGCCGATTAATCATTTTCTCTTATATATTTCACAGACGTTAATCTCCAATTTATGTTTATAATATACAATTGTAGTGTTTCTGTCGGAGAGAAATTATACTCAGGCGCCTGAGGTGAAAAACTTTTCCGGAATTCGAAAAAAAAATCCGTCTGAATGCCGATTAATCATTTTCTCTTATTGTATATTATATTTAAATTACGCCTAAAAAAGTGCCTATAGAATGTGACAATTTAATTTTTTTAATACAATAAGTTCAAAAAAGGGAGTTATTGAAAATGACAATTTCTCTTCCTATTAGACCATACCAATAAAATCGCACCATTCGCATCCAACCATACCAGAGTACCAGACCAGATGTTTATGATTACGGGGGACCTGAGTGTAGAGGCTGTGGAAGCAGAAAGCGTTCATCTTCCGTAACAAAATAAAAACTGATAAATGGGACATCTATGTCACAAGGGGCACACTATTCTCCTGGAATTTCAGACAGTTCTCTGCGAATTCTCACTTTCTGAAAGTCTTTTCAGTTTTTCCTTCATTTTTTGCATTATTTGGGCACCTATCCAGATGGAAATTTTTTCAAAATATAGGTAATTTATTTGCCGAGAGCACTCCAATGAGTAAATTTTCATAGCCTCCAACTTCAATTAAAAAAAAAATAAGTCTTTAGGTAGAAAATTTAAGCGTGAACTTGGAAAAACAAAACGCACTTTTTGATTGGAAAATGTGTGCCTTCGGCCGGAGTATAAGTTCCCCTTAACAATATTAATGTGTTTAAACCAAAGCTGAGATAGGTAACTAGGTTTCGCTCTTTCTATACAAAACTGATTATTTTTGTTCCTCGTAAACTTGAAAGAAGTTAACACCATACAGCAAAAGCTTCTAAAAGTAACTGTTTCGATCATTGATCATTTATTTATTATTTTCATCGTAATGTGACGGCAACGTAATATCACTAGACGCTACCTTGACAACCACTTTCGAGGTATTCCATAACCCAATTTTCATTAGTGGACAATACGGCTGCTATATGACGTTACCGCTTTGTAGGAAACCGTGACGAGAAAGATTCAAATGACTGGTCTAATGAAATGAAGAAACTTCGAAATTAGCAATAGTGTTATCATAAATAATATTCAAATATTACTCACTCTTTGTAAAACACTATCATCCAGTGGAGACACATGAATAGTGTCAACCCCACATTGTACATAGTAATAATATCTCAAAATATCTTTTTCTGAAGGACTTGGTATTTCATTGGGATCTATTACTTCATCAGGACTCTTCCTTCCAACAATAATATCAACCAATTTTTTTCTAAACTCCTCCCTTTGCCTTCTCATTGCGGTGAAATATCTCAATTTTGTATCCAGTTCAGCATCTAATTCAAAACGAAAATGAAATATTTTTGGTAGATATTTAAAAAAAATCATACTCAACAATCATATGGGAAAATCAATGACAATGGGATAAATAGAATACCTACAAAGACGATGTAGGTATAAATGGATTCTATTTGAATCATCAGGAAGATATAGGTAGTACCTTTTTTTTTCTGAGAAGCCACTCCTTTTCTATACTTGGGATAAGCTGATGCCACAATAGGCTTCAAAACTTCTGGTGGTAGGGAAAATATAGATCTATCTTCCAAATTATAATCAGAAGGTAAAGTTAACCTTGGTATCTTGAGATTAATGTCTCCCCTTGCTTCAAGGCGAGCTCTCTTCTCGGCAATACGTTTCAACAGCCTCTCTCTTTCCAAATCTTTACATTTTCTTGAAGACATTTCTGCAAAAGAAAGTAATAATAATGAGGAATTTCATATGCCTGATCAGCGGCGTAGCTACGTAGGTGCAAGAGTGTGCAGGGCACACAGGATGAGTCTTTGACTTGTACATACAGGGTGTTTCACCATCAGTGGCGTACCCACGGGGGGGATAAGGGGGATATATCCCCCCAGGAAGATCCATTGTTAGGTCCAAAAGTGTGTAATTTGATGAAAGCGAATTCTCGGTAAAATCCAAGAGAGTTGTAAAGTTCCTGACAATATAATATATTCGCTTCGGTGACTATATACCAAATTATTAATAAAAAATTAAAGACATATGAAGCCTTCCGAGTGCCGCAGCGATTGGCGGCACATCAAAAAAAGCGATTTAAGTGTGCATAAATCTTATCGAGAGATGACGTTTTCGGCTCCAGATCCCTTTGTCGGCCGATAATATTGCGTCAAATTCGCACTTGGATCAGTAGGGTGATATTTTGTTTACTGGTATGAAGTAGATGAGTAGACATTTTTCTATTTCATTCCTTGAGACGACCTGTAGGAATTTGTCCTGAGTTGACATTGCCTTCCATTCATCATAATTCGTTTCATTGTTACAAAGGTGTGTTGTATTTTTTTAATAGAGTTCCATGAAAAAATCACCATAAGTAGGTAAACAAACTTCTTTGGCGGACTTAATCAAACGAAGGAAATTTGATGAATGCGAAACAAAATCGACAAGTTCGGCTGCTGGAATCCGCTAGCCATGATGTCTATACACAGGGAATTTCCAAGTTCCGAGAATGAAATTATTGATAATATAGCAAAAAGACCAAGGCGACTTCACTTTGTTTTATGATAGCAAACCAAAATTTCTGATAATAGTATATTATTCAATGAGCGGTAATGTGAGTCATAACACACGCAGATGAATTTTGCAGCACGAGCCGTCAGGCGAGTGGTGTAATTCATCAAGATGTGTTATGACCATTACCGCGAATCGAATACTATTCTTTATCTTCGACTTCTTCAAAATTGACAACAGAGTTGTCAAAAGCGATCTCTGTGGTCGAGAATCGAATCACGTAAAAAACATCAAAAATTCACGGTTTCCAATTGCGATTTTTGAATATTCAGACCGAAGGAAATGTAAAAACGAATGGCGAAAACGTTACCCTGATATCTGAAATAGTGTTCCCGACCGATCCGACTTTTTTTATTCATTTGGTAAACTGTTTTTCCTATCTGTATTAAGCCGGACTCCCACTACTCGTGTATTTGGCAAATATTTGCCACTTGCCTATTTTTGGCATGTAGTGGGAGTGGTTCACTCGGCCAATACTTGTCAATCTTGTCATTCAAATTCGAAACTTCATCTACTTGCCAAGTACGCAAATAATTGCGTACTTGCCAAATATACGAGTAGTGGGAGTCCGCCTTTAGAGTGAGTTATAGACGTGAGTTATCATAACTATCGGGGTTGGTTTATAGATACTATAATCGAATTCAAGCGATTGACCTGGTCATAATTGGTCCTTGACCAACATCACCAACTGGTCAAATCGAGTGCGATGAAAGATATGTGATAAGCGGGTTAGACAAGAAAAGACAATGACCGCGGTCTTTACTGGTCATTCGCTTGAATTCGATTTATTACAGCTCGAAATCAGTAGAATAATGGACACATTATTCTATGGGAGAAGATAAAATTCATTCTTGTTTTGCAATTAAAAAAAATATTATTATTATTTGTTTCATATCCCCCCCCCCAAGACGAATGTCTGGGTACGCCACTGTTCACCATAAACTGGACAAACATATATATCCGTGTAGACGACACCGGGGAAGTCGTTTTTGACTTATGACATATACCCCGTTTTCGACGCATAAGCGAGATACAGGATGTTTAATGTCAACTTTGAGCAATATTCTGATAACTGTGGTGAGTTATGCGTGACATTTGAAATAACGGTTACTGGTCACATCTTAGTATTTTTTAGGGTTCAATTCACTTGTGGTGTAGAATTGTGAAAAAAAAATTTCAAAATGGCGGAAAGCCTGCAAAGTTTCAATTTTTTTTCTCGGTTGCCAATTTGGAAAGCACTTTTTCAACGTACTCGATTTTCTAAGATTTTCCGTGAAAAAATTTTTCAAAATTCGAACTCAACTTTTTTTTTACATGTCTTCAGTGAAAAAAATCGGCCGAAATTGTTTAAATTTTCCATGGTTGAACTGGTTGATACATTTAGGAAATACTCAAGTACTAACCTTATTCGAATAAAAATGTTACAAACACGATATTCCTCAAATAAACCAGTTAGTTTCATCGGATTATATCTACAACTAAAAAGCCACATTTATCCCACCAAAATGAGTGTGATGTACCCAGCTAGGGTAGGTTCGACCAATCGTTATGCTGTCGAAGGATGGTGAAGAATAACAGGCAGACTCATCAAAGGGGTTTATTTCTTAACCATACTCTGGCATAGATGATAATTCACATTGAATGTAATTGTTTACTACCGACAATAACTGTTGACTTACAAGCAATCAAAACGTACACGCTTCTGAATGAATCACTTCTATGAATCTCCCTAGCCAATTGTTATATATATTTTATAAATGTTTACTTGTTTAAATAACATTATATTTGAATTGGTAAACATAACTGGCAATGGTAAGACCTAGAGCTCTGGCTTTACGTGCGCTTCAGGTCTAAAGGGAGGTTGAACAATCCTTGTTATCTCACGTACGAGATATACAGGTTGTTCATACATACCTTCTCTCTTTGAGAGAAAAAAATTTTTTCTATACAAATGTAAAAATAATTTTTTTTTGACTTAATATCTATATCTATAATAATATTACAGTCTCAATGGATCTTAAATCTACAAGGTTTAACACAATATTCTAAACTAACTAATTTTTCATCACATTTTTAGTCGAAAATTTCTTGTCTTTCCGATTTTACCTTCACCAAGTTTTCTCTAGCATCTTTCTATGCCGTTTCTTCTTCGATTTTTCTGCAGATTAGTTTGTAAACACTAATAACTTGTTCATATTCTCCTCGAAATTCCCAAACAATCTCATGAAGAAAGACTTTTCATTCAGATCATCAAAATTTATTATGAAACAACCTAACCTAATCTAATTTGTATCGATTCTGTGAATGTTTGCACAGAAATTTCAAGAAGATGTTGTCAGCTTGCTGATATTTTCATTGAAGATAAGGATTTTTTTACGAAACATAGTATAAATATCTATGAATTCTGCCGTTTCCATCATAAATCGACTTTGCCGCGAAATTCATCACCACGCATGGTGAATATTTAAGTGAACTGTATCCAAATAATTAACTAAAAACAAATAAATTTTGACTCACCTATTCGGCAATCAACGGCTGGGCGGAAATATTCCACTGATTTAAAGGAAAGGGATAAAAGGAAATCAGGGGAAAATATATTTATAAGCACCAACAATCTTTGATGCACAATAGCAATTGTCTCACAATTAAACTAAACTTCGGAGAATTTTCTCTATTTCCCGAATCCAAAAATAATCCAAAAACTGATCGAAATTAATTCTATACGAAATCGAATGAACTCCGTTGTCTTCGAAAACTAATCTAAAACTGAAAATTAAAATAAAACCATCTACCCAGGTGCGGAGCATATGTAAGAAAATATGGCTCCTGAAATTAAACTGAGAACTATGAATGATCATGGGCGTCAACAACGCATGCTTAGAGCGAAAATCGACGAATTGGTTATCTGGAGGCCAACTATAAACAAGCCAGAGTCTCTGAACAAACTGTAAACATCATGTGAAGTTCTGGATAAATTAAGTGAATTATTGTTCTAATGTGATTATTATGTGAAGCGAATTGATATAATTTTAACCGTGTCGAGTTTATAAAATTCCAAGAGGATATTGTGTAGATAGAAACATCACCACAGATTATCAGGTATCGTATTATCCACTATATATTGAGATAATTAGGAACATAGAATTTAAGGTCGCCGTTTGAAGCGCGTAGGAAATCTCATCCGATAGAGGCGCCACCGTGCATTTTATGGAATGTCTCCATAGAACTTACATTATAACTATGGGTTCTATGAATATCTCTCTAATTATGAATGAAATGTACAATGGCGCTCTCTATCCGAAAATCGCTGAACTAGGAAATTAGTGAAAATGTGGGTAAAGCAGGAACTTTTCTGCCATTTCCGTATTTCGAGTTGTGTTACTGAATGAAATTATCTGTAGATTGACTTTCAATCGGAAGTTGAACTATTTTCATGGGTCTTTCGTTTGAAATAAAACAGAAGCTTGAATTGGCTTATTTTCTTCTATTTTTGAAAGAAAAAAAATGAACTGTTGTAATGAAATAAATCTCAATCATCTCATTAAGAACTCCAATCCTTTCTGAGTTTACCCACAAAACTTCAGTTCTCAAAGTGAAACCATTTTTCAAATGCAACTTGAAATAAAAACACGCTACATTGAACGTTGAAGAGGTTTTCTTGTCGGAACGCGAGCGCCGCAGTCGCGAGGGCCGTCGCGTGCGACGGCCTACGGTCGAGAGGAGATGGGCGACGGAAAGTTGAAGAACGGGAGCACGCGTGTGTTTTCGGATTTTCTCTAGGACCCTGGGAAGTATTTTAAAAAAATTCGCGAAAAACGGTAAAATTCGCCCTAAAGAGCGAATTCAGTGGTATGCTCGTCTATTTCAAAGTAGGCTATGTTAGGAATTGTCATTCTTACTTATTTTTATTGATCAAGCAGTATGCAAAACAAGCACTAATAATAACAAGGCACACAAGAATGAAATATCAAAAGTCTGTTCTTTATTTGCGGCGAATGCGACAAATAAACAGAGCAGATAATTGATGATGATAAAATACAGAAATTTTAGTTTGAAACTGACATATTCTAACTATTTACATAGCCTACTTGAAAATTATCTGGATAAACCTGATATTCAGGCAAAGAAACCTGGCTTTAGTCGTGAAATTTGAATTTTTTTCGATAACGGCGAAACTTCTCATTTTGAAGACGTGAAATGTTCGGAACACTCTAACTAGTTTTCGACGAGCAATCGATCGGAATTATAAAATTATATGGTTCTGTTCGGTCCCCATTTAAATAATTGTATATATTCCCTTTATATTCTTGTATATATGTAAATAATAATGTAAATATCGAATTGGCTTTGCATGTCTGCTTTGTTCATAGAAATCATAATATACTTACTCTAGAATGCTAATTCCTTCGAGTTCCGCTGCGAAAAACGTTCCGCATAGGCAACTGATGCACAATGTGCGCATGCTCACCATTAGGTTATTTCACGTAGAACGATGCCAAGTCCCTAAATTTTTTGTCGGTCCTATTTTGAGTTCAATATAATTAAACAATAAAAATATTCCATTGAGTAACAAACTTATTTTATAGCTCATGCGCGACTTCCTACGACTATTAGACACATTAATATCATAAGTGAATTGCAATATTTGTGGAATTGCTGAGAAAATTATAGCAGTAATGTAGCAGGTTTTACTGAAAACATATAGATCGTACAACACCGCTTTTTCTTCCTCACGGCAAATGACTTTGAAATGACCTCAGTGAAAGTTTAGGCAGGGACGGTTTCAGTCACAGTTTACTGGTGCTTTAGTTCCTGTATAACAGTATAAACACTATAAACTGTTATCTTCGTGTTTGATATTCTTCGTGTGCATTTTGGTTTTGTTGTGTGTTGTGTTCGATTTGGATTTTTTCGTATCAGATTAACAATGAACTGTATATTGTTGTGGTGTGATAACAAAGGGAAGATTTCCGGAATTAATTATTTTGGGTACGTATTTAATAAGTTTTTGTATTTTTGTTGTATAAACTCTACGTTACTCAAGGAGCCTATCATTTTCAGCTTGACATAAAAGAGGCATGATGCTTGGATGTCGGCTTTGGGAAGGAATCCCATCGTAGAACATTTGAGTGAGAAGTATGTAATATGTTGCAAACTTTTTTCTTCAGAAGATATATGTAGAGAAGGCAAAAGAATCCAGTTGAGACCGAATGCAGTTCCAAAACTGTATTTACGAAAATGTGATCATATCATTCAACAAGGAAGGTAGGAAACTCACTATTGCTGAAAATATTCTGCCACTTGATCATTAGCTGAAAATAATTCATATTTGTAACTACAATCCCAATGATCCTTGAAGGGATCTGCAGAAGTGGAATAAATATGAATCAGACAATACCTATACATCCATTTTTTATACTGTATAAGGTTTTGGATGATGCCCTAATTTGAAATATTCTGAAAAATATGTAATTTTTTCTCATACACTGTAATTTTTTTAAGGCCAGAATGTGTTCTAATTTTTTATTGTATAGTTCTAGGGTCCTACAAAAAATGCCTCAAAACAGAAATATCCCAATTAATGATTCCTCACAGGAAATTGCTGGAAGTATGGATGAAATGGAAGGATGTTTTTTTGATGGTAAGGAAAATACTCCTGGAGTTACTATTTCTTGCAATGCAGAATATGAATAATAGAGTCTAGGTTGTTTGAATTGAATTATTTCAGTTATTCCAGCCAGAAAGTATTTTTTGTGGAATAGCAATGTGTTTTTTGGAATATGTTGGGAATAAGACCTTCCACAACTTGAGAAATGAGTGTAGAAGGGCAAATAACTACTCTGCTCTCATAAGTTAGTGTCTACCATATTATTTTTCCTTTGTGGAAAAAAATCAGGAATTTGCTTTATACTGAACTTATTTATCTATTGATGAATATTTCTAGTTTTGTATGTAGATATTTCAGGTACTAACATCAATCCCCAGTTTCAAAACTTAAATATTTTCCAGAACAATATTGAATTTTCAAACCAAAATCATTTCTATGAATTCAGTTACTAACTTCACAAATTGTAATATTATGTCAACTTCTAAAGTAAAGTTCGAAGTTGTATGACTTTCACCAAATTATCAATATATCCAATTTGCTAACAGGAGTCTTCAGTATCAAATGACAATCTAAAACGAGTAATACTTTGAGATAAAAACAATCATTTTATTTCAGGTCACCCATTAGTTTCACCACTTCCTCTACAGATTTCCTATAAGTTTGAGAAGAACTCGAGAAGATACCTCAACTGATAGTGAGGGTAATAAGAGAGAAACAAAAATGATTATACGAGAGATCAAAATCCGACACAACTATTGGTTAGCATTATAATTAAATTAAATTTTGAACTCCAAATGTTCCCATAAAAATCTATATAAAACCTATTGAAAACCATATCTATTATCACACAGTATCAAAAAAAACATTCCTACCTGAAAATTTACATTTATGTATTAATTTAATATTATAGATGTGGAAAACTGTAGGTTTTTTTTTTATGATAAGCTGGAGAACCTTATCACAACAAGAAATTTGATCCAAATCATTAGAGCTATTTTTAGAGATATATTTAATTATTAATTTTTCAGTGCATCACCTTCAAAACTTCTTCGTCAGCTAAAGGCTGCCAATGTTAGGAAAACTTTGGCCCAAAAAAAATTGAAATAGATTAAAGTGAAGGCTAGACGTTTGAAAAGAAGAGTTTCAAGTTTAAAACAAGTTTTATGGAATGTGAAGAAAAAAAATTTGCTTTCTGAGAATGGTATTCATTTCATGGAAAAATTGATCGCAGGAGTACAGTTATTCATATTGAAAAGGTCCATGGAAGTTAGGAAGAAAAAATCTCAAGGGAAACAATATAAACATACGTTTGGGAATGACATCAAAAATTTGCTATGACAATACAATTCCTATCATCAAAGGCTTATTTATATGTAAGAAATACTTTTGATGGTGCTCTTCCATATCTTTTGATGTACTCGTTGTAATTGTATGATGTGAAGGGCAATTTCGTTCTAAATTAAATACTGGGGATAAATAACGTATTAGGTTAGATGAGTATCAATACCCGATTAATAAAAACACACTCCCAATTAGTGCATAATTTTGGAAAACATCTGATTACCATAAACAGGTAATAGTAAGTCAATCTTGAGAGATAGATATATGCTATCGCTGACTTTTTTGTAGAACTACTTAAAAGGTACATTTCCGTCATACATTGTATCCACGTAGGTCTTACGGTTTTTGCAGTGCACATGAAAATAGCTTATTATGGCTTATTTTTTGTAATTATTGAAGTTATAGTAGGTATCCTTAATTTTTCGGGTGAAAAGTATAGCCTTTGTCACTCAGGGATAATGTAGCTTTCTGAAGGGTGAAAGAATTTCTGAAATTGGCCCAGTAGTTTTTGAGCCTATTCGTATCAAACACAAAAATACAAATAGTTATAATATTAGTATAGATTTTCTTTTGAGTCCACTGTTTAGATTAGAATGAACTATGTATAAAATTGGATAATATATTTTTGTTTCCAATGCTGTAGTGTCCTTGTCTTGACCTGTTCATTTCCCACTTAAGTATGTAAACTATGTGCACCTTTTCATTCATCATATGAACTGTTAAACATTTATGATTTACGCTTTGCTTTTCATTCGATTGACACATATCTATCCACTCGCACCATGAGATTGGTTCTTTATATAGAAAAAGAACGCAATTCATTATGAAAAATCATGAAATCTTGTGAGTAAACCATCTTTTATTGGATAATTCGAACTCAAAAATAAAATATATTGAAGTAAAACTTTGCAGTTTCATTCAGATATCAGATTGATTTTGGAATATACTCGGAACTCAAAAAGACAAATGACTTGAAGAATGAATGTAGGTATCAGAATTCACTCATGAAACGATGCAGAGTAATGCATTGGCAGATCTCCAATACATTTTCATGTTTCCACTATCTTCAGGAACACGAAGAATAGAACTGTCCTTTAGGGATATATTAGTATATTCTGCTCATTTGATTTTTCTTCTGTACTTTACCAAAAGATATTCGTTGTTTGTTAACCAGAATTTGTCTTCCTTGATCCTTGAATTATTTTTTTCACAAAAACCGGGTTTCTTCAACGCCTGAAGAGGTTTTGGAATAATGAAGGATTTTCAGCTTATTTTCCAGTCGCTGATGATTCCAAATTTACCATTCGAATAACTGTTGAAAATTATCAATATGTTCAAAACAACTAGTGTCGAATACTATTATGAATTGAATAAATTCAACTGCAACAATAACAGCATAAAATTTCATTGAAGCCGACCCTGTTCAGAAATAACCTAATGGCACACATGCGCATTATGGACCACACTGCAATTTTTACAACACTTTTGTTCAATTGATTAGCATTCTAGAGTGAGTATATATATTATGATTTCTATGGCTTTGTTCCTTGTACGCAATGCAACTCAAGGCGGCATGATGCAACTCTATGTTTTGGCTTATTCTGAAGCAAATGCCCCAACCACGGGGTGGAAAATTCTGTGACCCGAACAGCTACCTCAGGGGAGACACAGACTAACAAATCATAACCAGTCTCAACCTAGACACAACTAGTTCAACTTACAGTGGCTATATTACCACGTCACTGCAGTGACGACAACTCGTGTCTCATTTTCTATTGGTCGGCCGCCATGTTTTGTCGAAATGACAGTGCGCAGATTTTCTAACCCATCTATGATTGTTATTGTTTATTTTCTTTCGAGAGTTATGGCCATTAAGCCAATGACTGATGATCAATCAAGATGAATTTACTATTGGCAAATAATAATCTTCACTTGTGTATGTAGCTCTTCAGTTTTTTCTGAATAATAATTTAAGTTAGAAGTTAAAGATAACCAGTATTTTCGATCTGTATCTTCGGGAAAATATATAGCACGATTCAGTTCATTTGCAACGTCATATCTTAGATCGAATTCATGGAACATAATGTTACTTCCTAATGAAATTGAGACCTATAATATGAAATATTGCCGTAAGTTACCGATGTAAAATTCAAAAATACCGCCAAAACATCTCGACAAAACATGGCGGACTTTTGACAGTTTTATAGCCAGTTGTCGTCACTGTGGTTATACAGTCACTGTAGTTCAACACGAACAGCGCGACACCTACCTAGTACGGTCAAGTAAGGCCCTTAACGCAACCCGCGCGCCGCAAACCTATAGTGCAGCCAGAAAACCTACTTCAGCCAATTGAGGCCTTATCATATCCAGCACGCAGCATACCACAGGTGAGTCAGAACATACTTTGCCTTTGTGTCCCTTGTACGAAATCTCTTCATTGTGTCCTCCAGAGAAATTGTCAAAGCTCTCAAGAACCGGTGCGAACCTTATATAGGCCTACCACACGCTCAAGCTTCACCACAGTTTGGCTTGCGCAAACCGGCTTGAACACTGAACACTGAGGGAAACTGTATACAATTCTCCCAACCACACGCTCAGTGTTCAGTGTTCAAGCCGGTTTGCGCAAGCCAAACTGTGGTGAAGCTTGAGCGTGTGGTAGGCCCATTATACAAATTACAGTCCACTCATCAGGGAATTAACCCGAGATCAAACAGTTCCCATTTGAAAAAATGAGATTTCATAGTTTTATTGAGGCTCACTTCGAAGCCCTGTTTCAGACACCCTCTATAATATTTCCTCATAATTTATACAAGAAACAGTATCAGCGTATCCGGAGTGGAGCAAGAACGGACGCAGAACATCTAATAAATACGGATCTCTCTCTCTTTCCTCTCTTTCAGCCAAAGAGAGAGAGAGAGAGAGATATCCTAATTATTAGATATTCTGTGTCCGCTCCACCTCGGAAAGGGAATTTTTGAATTTCCAGTTGACGCAGGCGCACAACTTAAGCTTTACCAAAAATTTGGCTTCACTTTATAACTGTGAAAAGTAGGGGCACTATAAAAATAGGTATGCTAGATAGACCTGGCTCTTTGGTTGATTGGGTCCAACAATAGACTCGAAAATTACAGGACTCGCAACATTGTCATCGCCATCTATCGGGGTGATACGCCAACATAAACAATAAATTATTATAAATTTGACTATTAGATGCCGCGGCATTATTCTAACACCACGAACCTGATCTATTTCCAATGTTTGTCATGTGAGCATGCCGAAAAAAGTCATCACAAGATCTCTCATTCCGAAAATATGCTTATTCGATTACTGATTTCATTTCTTTTGGTTACAGATTTCATTTCTTTCCTTTACAGATTTTATTTAATTCGAAGATATCTGTTATTTTCCAGTCTATGATTGGACCCAAAATGGCGGTTTCTGGTATACTCCCCCTTAAAGAGCCTTATGAGTAGTATAGCACTATAAAGATAGGTATGCTAGATAGACCTGGCTCTATGGTTGATTGGGTCCAACTCGAAAATTACAGGAATCGCAACATTTTCATCGCCATCTATCGGGGTGATACACCAACATAAACAATAAATTATTATAAATCTTACTACTAGATGCCGCGGCATTATTCTAACACCACGAAACTAACCTATTTCCAATGTTTTTCATGTGAGCATGCCGAAAAAAGTCATCACAAGATCTCTCATTCCGAAAATATGCTCATTCGATTACAGATTTCATTTCTTTTGATAACAGATTTAATTTCTCTAGATTACATATTTGATTTCATTCGAAGAGATCTGTAATTTTCGAGTCTATGATTGGACCCAAAATGGCCGTTTCTGGTATAATCCCTTATGAGCCTTATGAGTAGTGACAGAAAGCAAAAGAATACAAATAAAACATATCTATGATTTCAATAATTTTTAACTATTTGTTGTTCTGTGCATAAAACCTCTTTGATAAAACTGTCAACACTTTTGAAAACAATCAGTAATTTGAAATTTAACTCTTCAAAAAATACGACAATGGTGAATATAATAGGATTTTTCACTTACCAGATAGCTAATTCGTGCACTTGTTTTGTACTCGTAAATTATTATCTTGAATTCACTTGAACGTGATGAACCAAAACTTGATTCAACCTGAAAATTTTTCATTTAGTCATGGAAACGGTTCCAATCAAAATTCGAAGTTTTGTCAATACCATTTCCATTATGTTATTATGAAATTATTTTTCTCATTTTGGTATCTAACGTTATTAATTATAACCTTAATTTTGCAGATATTCACAAGGGGAGTCATGCGATTTTTCCATACATCTAAACAGTTAATTGCTGCTGAAAAGTCTTCTTTAGCTACACTTAGAAAGAAAACAGGTTACACAATAGCAAATTGCAAGAAGGCGTTACAGCTTCATAATAATGATTTGATTACTGTATGTAGTGTATAAAATTCAGGACACGTCTAAGCAGCTGTACTTATACATCCCTATTTTCAAGGCTGAGAAATGGCTTCATGAACAGGCCCAAACATTAGGTTGGAAAAAAGCTACCAAATTAGAAGGGCGGCAAACATCTCAAGGTTTAGTTGGAGTTATTATGAGAGATGATTGTGCAGCCATGATTGAATTGAACTGTGAAACAGATTTTGTAGCAAAAAATAATGAATTCAAAAGTATGGTAGAAGCAGCGGCTCAAAGTTGTATTAATTATGCAAGTAAACAATACAAATCAAGTATGCCAGTTACTAAGGTGAGTTCACATGAACACTACCATGTGACACTATGAAAAAAGTGAAAGAAGAAAGGGTAGTAAATCTGACTCTAGTGCCAAATTTAGGTTGGGTATCAAATGTTGATAGTTCTGTCTGGGTTTTATTATCAGAAGAGTGAATAGTAAGAATGCCCTGTTCTTATCGTTCCTCACCATCCTTTTAAAAGTGATGATTCCAGGTGGTAGTAGCTTATAGGTCAAGAATCTGCTAGAGTCAGAATCACAAAACTGGATTTTGGCTCTTGCAGAGCAGTCAGAGAGTATGTGATCTGCAAAATTGTCATTAACAGTGCAGAATCTACATGACCACATTGAGCATAATATACTGAAAAATCAGTATAACCAATGGAGTTGTTTATTTTTTGGCATAATTATCTCATATTTGTCGGAAGATTGTCTGTCAGAAATTTTCATAATAGCAATTGCCTCATAAAAGTCATCACAATAAGCTTTATTTCGAAATACAGTGAATGTTACAATTAGTCATTAAACAGCTGAAAATCAAAATAGATACATATTGTAGAGCATAAATTCGCTGATATTACATTGCTCTATTTTGAGGAGATAGATATAAACTCCCGCTTTGTATTTCTCAAAGTTAGGTTCCTTTGTGATCCTGGTTGGTAGTTTATTGAAATACTTTATGCAGCAGTATAATGGTCCATGTTATTGGATTCATGAAAGCCCAATTTCAATGTGGTACATATTGCCCTTTTTCGTAGTCGTTCAACTCTTTCCCATTCAGAGGCACCATGGAAAATTATTCAATCTCTAATTTTGGATTCGAATACAGCATGATAAACATTTTTCATGGATTTCTTATCGAGATACCTGCTCAAACTCCCAAGGAATAGCACACAGAACTCAATTGCTTGCATTACTCTGAAATATGTTTTCTCCATGTCAGTTTGTCATCTATATACTCCCGAAAATTGGACTGAGTCCTGTAGTGACAGCTCAACATCTTCTGATTTTAGATGTTCGACTGTTTTTATGCCGCTGTGTGATGTTTTAAACAGCATAGCTCTCCGAGTTCATCAGCATTTTGTTTGTTTCAAACCATTATAGGACTGTGCTTAGGATACAGATAGAGTGACTACCTACTTTAGGTGGGGTACTTGCTCTGATAGTGATGTTAGTGTCATCTGCATAATTCAAATAATAATAATTAGTTTATTGTCACAAATTGAACGAGGAAAGATTTTTAGTTTGAAATATCTGCTAGGCCTACCATTTATTTCTTTCATAAATTTCAGTTCATTACCCTCAGAATGATGAACGGCATCCGGGCTGACTACGAAGACTTTCGGCCTTTTTAGCCAGTGATAAAATCAACAACAATAAATTTTGCTGGACAACAAACTTGACCAGCAAACAGCAAACGTAGGTTCGATGCCTGCTCGAAGTGTGACTTTTTCCGAAATTAAAAAAAAATTTGTCAGCATGCCGTGAATCATCTTTCTATTTCATAATAACAGACTTTAAAACCATATTCTTGTAATAATAATACAGTTATTTATTGCAGAGCAAATGGCCAATGACCTTAGGTCCTTCGGCCAAGTTATTCATATAAAATTAGTATTTAACAGGAAACGACATTTTTTCTTTTATATCTGTTCCTTGTCGCCGTTTCTGCACACGTGCCATATGCCATATATTGATTAATTTAAGAAAACAGTATGTATTGCTCTCTCAAAGAATATACAGGGTGATTTTTCAAGTGTTTCATTAGAAGTATTCGAGGAAGGAATTTTGATACAAATTCAAGATTCTGTATTTTTGTTTTAGAGTACAAGAACTTGAATTGTAAGATGTTTTCCAGCGGAATCTACTTCCGGTTCTACCGGAAACGAATGTAAACTTCGTTATTTCAAATGCAACACATAATTGAATTCTTCGTTCAATTCTGCACTGATTTGATGTGTGATATACGCAACCACTTCATGCGATTGTTGAGTTATAGCCTGATTGACAAATTTGTTGACAGAAAGAGTGTCACAAATTGGTGTTTATATATAGATGCATAGAATTACCTGGTGTAACGACTCCTTACTAAAAATCGTGACCAAAATTTGTAGATCAAAACGGCACTTTAGATTTGAGTTCTCGTTTTACTTCCGGAATAATCCGCAATATTTTATCGGTCGTGGCGCTACTGGGGCAAAGGAAAATAGCGCCACCCCTTTCGGGAGAAATGAAAAGTAGTTCAAGAACTCAGATTTTCGATCGACAAGAAAGTCTTAAAGAAAATCTAATCAGTGCCAACACCTGGTATTTCTGTGCATCTATGTTTATATCTTCAAAATCCCTCATTTTAAGAATTTTTTTTGCAACAGTGAAACAAAAGAAAGTACGCTGATACTGCTTCCCGTATAAATTATGAGGAAATATAATACAGGGTGTCTGAAACAGGGCTTCAAACTGAGCCTCAATAAAACTATGAAATCTCATTTTTTTCAACATATAATTTTATAATTCCGATCGATTGCTTGTCAAAAACTCTTTAGGGTGTGCCAAACATTTCATGCCTCTAAAATCAGTAGTTTTGCCGTTATTGAATAAAATTCGAATTTCACGACTTAAGCCAGGTTTCTTTTTCTGAACATCAGGTTTATTAAGATAATTTTCAAGTAGGCTATGTTAATAGTAAGAATATGTCAGTTTCGAACTAAGATTTTTTTATTTAGTCATCATTCATTATCTGCTTTGTTCATTTGTCACATTCGCCGCAAATAAAGAACAGACTTTTGATATATCATTCTAGTGTACCTTTTTATTATTGCTTGTTTTGCATAGTGCTTGATCAATAAAAATAAGTAAGAATGACAATTCCTAACATAGCCTACTTCGAAATTGACGAGCATACCACTGAATTTCACGACTAATGTCAGATTCAGTGGTATATGGGAAGTTAGTATGCAGTTGTCGAAGACTAAATCTTCAATCCTTGAACTATGTCTTCAATTGCTGAGTTGGAGTTCTTCAAGATGTTCCCTGATGGTGTTGAGTGGATAACGTGCAGTAGACACATTTGGGTTCCTTTGTTTAAGATGGTGGTGTAGTATTTCCCAGTTGTGCGGACTTTTGGCGAATTTCTTAGATTGCTTCACCAGACGATCACTTAACGGTTCTACATTAAGTCTACTATAAAGCAGTGTATTCGAGGGGTTATGTAAGGGGTTGTTAAGATGACGAACCTTGGATATTTTCCTTGGGGCTGTTGTTTGAGCGGTAATCAGTTTTTGTGTCGCAGGCTTCCTGCAGTTCAAATAGAGGATGTGGCCATATTCAAGAAGTGGTCTACATTATAGTCTCGTAGATTTTCGCTGTTGTTCGGGTGTTAATTCCTTTGTTCTTCTATGTAAGACATCTGAATAGACTTGCTCTTGACAGTACTTTTCTCTTGCAATTTTTGGTGTGGTAATTGAAGTTGAGTTTCTTGTCAATGAGAAATCCCAAGTATTTGACTGTTGCTTTGAGTCTTATGTTGTGTTGATTGATATTAATATATGGAGATTTATGCGATATTGTATGGTTGAATATGATCAATTCGCATTTGGGAGGGTTCAGTTGGGGTTTCCACCTATTTAGCCAATCCAGTATGTTATCTGTGAGATTTTGTAGAGCTAGTATTGTCTGATTTAATGTTGGTTTGTGTGCAATTAGGGCCGTATCATGCGCAAATTGTAGGATGTATTCTCTGTGTTCTCTACCAACATCAGATATATACATATATGAAAATGGTGACAGTGGTGATCCTTGTGGTTGACCCTTCTTTGGCATGAATGGTTCATATAGGTGCTTTTTTATTTTGACCTGGAGACTTCTATCTGAGAGGATTTCCTTAATTATTTTCATGAGAAATGTAGGGACGTTGATTTGGTGTAATTTGTATAGTACAATGTTACAATCACTATAATAATATTTCCTCTTTTCCATTCAGACGGGAAGTTTTATTTGTCAAGGCAAAATTGGAATATCGATATCATGAACAGATGTATCTTTATATTTAAATTTTGTATCACCAACCAAGGTATTGAATCTGGTACTGGGCATGTGTTTTTTGTTTGTGAAGTGGAGAGAAATATTCTTTTTGGTTAAGTTCGAACGCGTTTACAGCCTTTTTCGCTTTCTCAAAATAAAAAATATTGCCCATCCCATCTCAGTACTTTAGTTTCCATGTTGTCGAAATTATCATTCGGGTTAAGTTCATACAGTTTTGAGAAGTGTTCTCCAAATAATTGTACTTGCTCAACTTCTGTGCTGTATTTTATTCCATTTTCTTCGATTGCTGATACGCTCGATGATTTTTCGTATCTTGTTAATCTTTTTTACTTTTTGAAAGAATGCTTTTCCCTGGGAATTATTTATTTTTTCACACGCTTCTAACCATTTTTTCTGTTTATACTGTAGGATGAGTTTGTGTATATTTTTGTTGTATATTTTGTTTTCTTTTTTGAGCTCTTCCAGTCTCTTTTGAATATAATATTTTTCATTATTGGATTTTTCAATGAAATCTCTAGTGTTAGGAAATTTGGAACACCATATAGATGCCATTTGGGTTCTTTCCATTTCCACATTATCTGTTTATATACAGAGTGTAACAGCCAAATGCAATAAATTCGATAACGAATAAATGAGGGAGTGTTAGGAAAAACGCTCGGACATGTCGATTTGTAATTTAAAATGCGCATATTTTTCAAGAAAATAAAATTATATAGGGTGTTCCATGCGACCGTGGCCAATACCAACTTTCTTATTTCAAATGCAACCCCCTGTATATCATTTATTTTTTGGATTCTTCAGAAAATTCTAGACATAATTCAAGTACAAGGTCCTATACCTATCTTCAACTTTTTCGGAAATATTTAGGGTTTTCAGATTTTTTACAAAAATTAACATTTCGAATGAAAATTATTTTACTTCACAAATTCGATACATTACACTCAATACCTACTTATTTTCCATTTACCTCTTGATTTGAAGAAAGTAAGCAAAAACCATTACTGCTTGCGATTAGATCAGTCACGCCTGAAATGTTGAGTAACGTTAGAAGACAATTCTACACCAGATTAGCATGTTGCCAAGACGTTCGCGGCGAGCATTTTGAACATTTCCTTCATTGAGATAATGTTTTTTTTTGTTTATTTTTTAATAATTAAGAACTAATCAGTATTACTTATAAGGTTTTGAGTGTAATGTACCGAATTTGTGAAATAAAATAATTTTTATTTGAAATGTTGATTTTTGCAATAAATCTGAAAACACTTGATACTTCCGAAATAGTTAAAGATAGGTATAGGACATTGTGCATGAATTGTCTCTAGAATTCTCTGAAGAATCCAAAAAATAAATAATATACAGGGGGTTGCATTTGAAATAAGAAAGTTGGTATTGGCCACGGTCACATGGAACACCCTATATAATATTATTTACTTGAAAAATATGTGTGACTTTTTTCTGTGTTGGAAATCCCTTGAACCCCTTTTCGTATACAAAGTCAATGTTTATATTTTGTTGGCCATCACATGATACAACAATGGAATTCCCTTTATCTACATGATAATTTTTTGTCGGTATAGGCGAAGCCAAGGAAGCTGTACGACCCCTATTTAACGATGGGCACTAGTTTTTGTTTACTTTTCGATAATGGCGTCTAGGCGTTCCTTTTTGGAAATACCCAACGAGTAGTTCTGATTATTGCCGATATAGCGCTAGTTATATTCCCGGGCACGATGAACTTCGTTGGAGAGCCATGGAAGTGCTAACTCAGCATCAGCAACTTTCCGCAATCCGAGAAAGCACACGAGCTTATAAATGATATTGTATACATCATTTTGATCAGTCTTGACTTAGCATTGTAATCTGTACGAAATATATTTTTAAAAACGCTTTTACTGCCTTGATAAATATAACTCGCTACGATCTTAATTTCAGTCGCCTATATCTTGATAGTCACCTGTTTTCGATTGCTTGTTTATTGCAGAAGAGCAGGCCGTCCCAGCTTCGTCCGGGTATAGATTTGTTTCACGCGGCGGTTTCATTTTCAAAACTTCAACCTGTCATATCTTTTGATGTACTCGTTGTAAAATTGTATGATGTGAAGGGTAATTTCGTTCTGAATTAAATACTGGGGATAAATAACGTATTAGGTTGGATGAGGATCAATACCCAACTCATAAAAACACACTCCCATATACAGGGTGTTTCACTATAAACTGGACAAACATATATAGCCGTGTAGTTGACAATGAGAAAGTCATTTTTGCCTTATGACATATACCCCGTTTTCGACGCATAATCGAGATACAGGGTGCTTAATGTCAACTTTGAGCAATATTCTAATAACTGTGGTGAGTTATGCGTGATATTTGGAATAACGGTTCCTGGTCACATCTTAGTATTTTTGAGGGCTCAATTGAATTGTGGTGTAGAATTTTGCAAAAAAAAATTCAAAATGGCGGAAAACCTGCAAAGTCGGAATTTTTTTTTCTCGGTTGCCAATTTGGAAAGCATAATCTCAACGTACTCAATTTTCTAAGATTTTCCGTGAAAAAATTTTTTCAAATTTCGAACTCTTTTTTTTTACATGTCTTCAGTGAAAAAAAAATTTCGCCCAAAATTTTTGAAATTTTCCATGGTTGAACTATCTTCAATTCTGAATACTTGGGTGGAAACAGAATGAAAAAATATCAATTGGTTTTCTTTTTGTAGCCTTCCGAAGATTACGCTAGGTGTACTTTCTTAATTTTTATGCGAGAAACTGGAGGCCGTACGAAGGTCAAAATTGTGCTGCTGGGCTGCCAGAATGACCCAGATAGAAATATGAATTTATAATAAAAAAAAAATTTTTCCGAAAAAAAAAAAATTGAAAAAAATATTTTTTTATTTTTTATTTTTTCCAAAAAACTTTGGTAAGGTTCGAACTCTACACTCTCGATTAACTAGTGTTGCTCTGGTAACGGAGATTTATAGGATTAGAATTAATCCAATTCATACTCGTAGAGTTCGAATCCTACCAAAATTTTTTGAAAAAAAATTTTTTGGTTTATAATTTCATATTTTTATCCGGATCATTCTGGCAGCCCATTAGCACAATTTTGACCTCCGTACGGCCTCCAGTTTCTCAAATAAAAATTAGGAAAGTACACCGAGCGTTATCTTCGGAAGGCTACAAAAAGAAAACCAATTGATATTTTTTCATTCTGTATTCAGAATTGAAGATAGTTCAACCATGAAAAATTCCAAAAATTTTGGCCGAATTTTTTTTTTCACTGAAGACATGTAAAAAAAAAGTTGAGTTCGAATTTTGAAAAATTTTTTTTACGGAAAATCTTAGAAAATCGAGTACGTTGAGATTATGCTTTCCAAATTAGCAACCGAAAAAAAAAATTCCAACTTTGCAGGTTTTCCGCCATATCGAATTTTTTTCGCAAAATTCTACACCACAATTCAATTGAGCTCTCAAAAATACTAAGATGTGACTAGAAACTGTTATTTCAAATATCACGCGTAACTCACAACAGTTATCAGAATATTGCTCGAAGTTGACATTGAACACCCTGTATCTCGCTTATGCGTCGAAAACGGGGTATATGTCATAAGCCAAAAATGACTTTCTCGGTGTCATCTACACGGCTATATATGTTTGTCCAGTTTATGGTGAAACACCCTGTAGTGCATAATTTTGGAAAACATCTGATTACCATAAACAGGTAATAGCAAGTCAATCTTGAGAGATAGATATATGCTATCGAGGACTTTTTTGTAGAACTATTTAAGAGATACTAGAGACTCTGTAGATACATTTCCGTCATACAAACAAAAGCACTAAGGCCTTTCTTCAAAAAGTTACACGGTTTCAAATATGAGAAAAAATATTTTTTTCTTGAAATTGCGGTAGTGTTGATAAAATGACTTGCTTCCTGTGTACTTTTTGAATGTGATCATATTCAGTAGGTAGTTTTTATAACTCCGTTAGGTGTTTAACTTTTTATTTTATGTAATACACATAACTTTGTTTCATTTGTATTTTTGATTTGATATTCTATTAAAACAAAACATGGTGCTGGTACATGTCATCAAAAGTTAAAACAAGCAGAATATTTCCTAAATACCAAGATTGGATCCAAGATTTGTGCAAACAAAATGTAACAGGCACCTACTAGATTTTTTTGTTACAGTTTTGTTCATGCACAATGTTGTATTTCATTTTTATCCTGCTTAGCCCGAAGGAAGGTAACGTTTTTATTAAGAAATTATGAAATTTTATTGTTCAAAAAGAGAAAAATGGAATATGAGTTGCACCCCTTTTATTGGAAAAACAAGCCGACAAAATTACATTTTTTCAACTTGTTCGAGAAAAAAATTTTTAAAACTTTCAAAGGAAATGCCCAAGAGCTTTTGCTTACAGAAAAAATCCCCTAAAAACTTTTGTACTTATTTGGTTATTGGATATAGGTAACCACCTTTATTAGGTTTTTCTAAGAAGCCCATCTTAGATGAATGAACCTGATAAACTGTTCTCTTAGCAAAATTTATTTTTTTCAATGAAACATATATTCCAGATATGCTTCAGTGGAGAACAGCTCAGGGATTTGCCTGCTAAAGATGGAAAAAAGTTATCAGACCTATTAGCATTGATGATTGGAAATATTGGAGAAAATGCAACATTCAAAAGAGCATTCTGCTTCAAAGCTGGACATGGTGTGTGTTTAGCAGGATATGCACATCCTTCAGGTGACGAATCGAATAATGTTTATTTAGGAAAATTTGGAAGTATATTGGCATTTAAACAATTCGCTCCTAAAGAGATAGAGTTAAATAAAGTTGGAAAAGAAATATGTCAACATATAGTTGGTTTGAATCCATCAAAAATTGGTACGACAGAAGAGAAAACATCTGAATCCAAGGAAGAGGAGGATATATCCAAATCCAAGGAAGAAGAAGATAGCTTACTTCACCAGGAATTTCTTCTTGATGATGGTGTAACTGTGAAGGAATACCTTGAAGAAAATGGTGTAGAAGTGCTTGATTTCAAAAGGTTTAAGTGCGGTGAGGTCACAATGGAATCTGGTGATCAACCTTTAGATCTTGTTGAAACTTGTCAGTGAAAAATAAATAATTATTGATGGTGTGATGCGGAAATATACTGTTGGCTCAACTTTACAGAGGAAACCAATGGGGAAAAGGAATAGTCATGATGTTATATATACTGATAATTGATGTAGATAAATTTGTAAGTAAAGCCTGGAATAGCTGCACTTTGTGTTTCTCTATTATTTTTGAGAGATGGAGAGATATTTACTTCAAGAAAATTCGAAATAGACAATTGGTTGTTGAAGTTCTCTAGTTCTTGCTACAATGCTAAGTAATACTTTCCAATATTTGAGAATATTGAATGCATGATATCTTCCTCCTACTGAACCTGTTGCAGGCAAATGAGGAATGTGTAGAATACCAGTCAAGATTACTTGGTTATCAAGAACATATTAGGTTGGGGAAAAAGTAATTTCGTATTTTGCTCCCTTTTTTTTCAACTGTGTATATCTCGTTCACTATTGGTGGTCACATCGGATCCGCGTTGTCAAAATGTTAGTGTATACTACAAACATGGATGCATAGAATACCTGGTGTTGGCACTGATTAGATTTTGTTCAAGACTTTCTGGTCGATCGAAAGTCTCAGTTCTTGAATTACTTTTAATTTCTCCCGAAAGGGGTCGCGCTATTTTCCAGTGCCGCAGTAGCGCCACGACCTGATAAAATAATGCGGATTATTCCGGAAGTAAAACGAGAACTCTGATCTAGAATGCCGTTTTGATCTACAAATTTGTTGTCACGATTTTTAGTAAGGAGTCGTTACACCAGGTAATTCTATGCATCTATCCACAAACATTTATTTGACAGTTTTGAGCTGGTCCGTTCAGTCGTGGGTTATCGTGCGTTGAGTATGTATACGGGGCCAACACTCTTTCGGTTCGTGTTGTACAACACTGGTTCGAGCGATTCCGTTCTGGTGTAGTGGATGTTAAAGATGCACCACGCTCTGGCAGGCCTGTCGTCGAAAATGTTGAAAAAATCATGGAACATATCGAGATAGACCGTCATGTTAGCAGTCGTAGCATCGCACAGGAACTGAATATCGATCACAAAACTGTTTTAAATCATTTGATGAAGGTTGGATTGAAAAAAACTCACTGTTTGGGTACCGCACGAGCTGACGGAAAAAACCTGATAGACCTAATTTCCATCTGCGAATTGCTGCTGTATCGCAACAAAATAGACCCATTTCTTAAACGGATGGTAACTGGTGGTGAAAAATGGATCACTTACGATAATGTCAAGCGACAGAGATCTTGGTCGAAAGCCAAAGAAGCCCCCCAGACCGTGGTGAAGCCAGGATTGACGGCCAGGAAGGTGTTGATGTATGTTTGGTGGGATTGGCAGGGAATAATATACCATGAGCTGCTGCCCTACGGTCAAACGCTCAATTCTGTCCTCTATTGCGAACAACTGGACCGTTTGAAGCTGAAGATCGAACAGAAGCGGCCAGCATTGATGAATAGGAAAGGTATCGTATTTCATTGATGACACGCCAGAAGCTCCGGGACCTCGGATGGGAAGTTCTTATGCATCCACCTTATAGTCCGGACCTGGCACCAAGTGACTATCACCTTTTCCTGTCGATGGCAAACGTGCTTGGGGTGGGTACAAATTTGGCCTCAATAGAGGCCTGTGAAAATTGGTTGTCCGAGTTCTTTGCCAATAGGGACAAGGGCATTTATGAGATAGGCATCATGAAGTTAGATTCTCGTTGGAAACAAGTAGTCAAAGACATATTTGACTTAAATTAGATGAGTGTGTGAGTGTCGATTTTTCACAAAAAAACACTACAAGTGCCATGAAAACACCACTTCATTTTCAAATACTTAGTTAAGAATATTTCGAGAACTAATGCATAAAATGAAAAAACAATTACTGGGCTGAAATCAGTATAAAAATACCTTTCAAATGAGGTATCACTCACCCCATCTTCCCTATTCAAAAATTGGGGGTGAGGGTTGTAGTAGCAAGGGTTGAAGCGCTATGCGTCCGTAACCTACATCTTAAGTTGTCCCCCTCGAAACAGAAATCGACCTGTCCGAGCATTTCTATCGAAAAAATTTATTTCGTCTGTAATCTCGTCTGTTTCGTTTTCAAATGGCCACCCTGTATATCAACACTTCAGTTTGACATCTTGACATTCTTGACGGATTATAACAAGCTTTATTAATATTCAATGGTCCTATAATTAGTGATATCTTGTTTACCAGCTGAGTGTTCTCAGAATACAAAACTCCATTCATAACATCCAGGAGAGTTACGTCTCTATGGAATTAGGCTTTTTCAAAAATACCCGCAATCAAAATTATGGCATTATGTGGTCATTTCATTCCAAACTACTCTCTTGACCCTAAAGAAAAAGAGTTTTTCCTTATCTGTACATTTCTTATGAAGGGTTCCGGCCTTAAGAGGTTCCGGCAATCAAATTTCTACTTGTAAGGCTTAGGCCCAAGCCCAAGCAGGTTTAAGCAAACTCCAAGATTAAACCCTGCTCGATTTGGTAAGATTCAATGTACAGGGTGGGCGAAATTGGTGCTACATGAACTAAAACTTTTTAACCTGAGGAGATAGAGAAAAATTAATGGCACCTTATAGTCCTCTTTTTTCGAAAAACTGATAATGCCATCAACTGCATTCCTCTATCTTCTTTCGTTTCCGAGTTATAGGCCAAAATTGAAATTTGGGCGATTTCAACTTTGGTCATTATCTCCGTTTCTGTTTATGCTAGGATGTTGAAATAAAAACATTATAAAGGCACTTTTCTGATAGCAATCCAGTGGCGTAGTCTGATTTTTTCTAAGAGGTTTATTGGCTGAGTTATAACATGAAGTTGTGTTTTTTCTTATGGAAACAGTAGTTTGAAATGACTTAGATATAATGGCCATTTTTTTCCTGTTTCAGAAATGTATCATATGTTTTAGTTCATGTAGCACCAATTTTGCCCACTCTGTACATTTCAAGCTCAAGCATTAGTTCAGATTAAACTGATTTGGACAGTTCAGTTGAGCTCCTGAATGAAACATCTTATTCGACATCTGTTTATTCTATACTTCAATAAAATAGTAACTCCGGTGGACCGACTTAATAATAATAATAATAAGGGAATCATTTGAAAAAGTGGGTCCAGAAGAATCTTAAAATCGCACCAAAGCTGCGATGCAGTGAGAAAAATTTTTTAACAGTCGAAAATAGGAATAATAGATCCATAAGATTTATATTTGGGTGGAATTTCGATTCACTAGGCGATTAAGAAGAATTTTTAAAAGATACGGCAATTTTGAACTCGATAAAACTTTTTTCACAGATGTCCTGGCATTGATGTAAATATACGGATCGAAATGGTCAATGCAAAATAGCGTGATAATTTTTTTCCACGATTTTCCCATTTTTTCAGGAAAATTGATCAAACTTTGACATTTCGCCTATAAAATCGACCGATTTGCAGAGGTCTAATGATAAGGGTAACTACTTAATAGGTAGATCTAAGGGCTCTTCTAGTTTCTATATTAACACATGGAATTTGATAACTGGTGATTTCTAATGAAAATGAGTTCAACTTGGAGATTATATAGCTGTGGAACGAAGATTTTAGTGAAGCTGTTCTGATAAATGCGAAAGAACTTTAAAAGTAGAACTGACATTGTTGTGGTGTGATTAGACGCGAAATGTTTTCATCTTTTCAAGGATAATGTTCGCTTTTTGTTAAATCAGGTTCAAATGGAAATAACATCCCCTACAGATTGGTAAGTACCTAAATTTCCTAATAATAAAATTCTTTTTCAAGACAGTTCAAGTTTTTAAGTTGATTGATGGCTCAATCATTGAGATATGAGTGCTTAGAAATAATTAGCTTCCTTTCATTGAAATTTGATGTCACAATTTTTTATATCAGCCACGGTTTTTGAGAAAAAATTACTTCTCTCAGATCTGTGTTGATTCATTCACAACGGAGAAATATTATTGATAAATCCAATTGCGGAATTTTATCTTCCTCACTTGAGACATTTGTAGGAACAAACAATTATTTACAAATAAATGGATTCATCAAGTACGAATTGGTTTACCCTTGTATTTGCTCTGATCTGTCAATCAGGTGACTGATCAGAATGTTTGTAAAAAAGTTGCATCAGAATAACTGCCAGAGAATTAATAAATTCCCTGCAATATTTCATCACAATTGTGAAAATAGGGGATTTAATAATAACTAAGTTTGAAAATAAAATCTTTTATTCAACTCATTGCCAATAATTACATATCCCAGAAGTTCTGGCTGTCCTTGATGTGGTTCCTGTTTTGACGCCTTGTTCTTCTTACAGCACTTGCTTCACCTTTAGCGTAGCATCTTTTTTGTGTTTCTTTCGTCTTCTTTACCCTCAATTGCTGTTTTATTCGTTTTTTTATTTCATCAGTACGAGGATTTACAGTTGAGGTGACAGAAAAATTATCTGTGTCAGATGTACCACCATCAGAAGAATTCATTCTTTGAGAAGACACCTCAAAGTTATCGTTATTGTCGGAACACACATCAAAATCTTCCGATTCTAAGCAAGAACTTTGGGTTTTTATCTCCTCCAAATTAAGATTCGAAAGTTTTGCATTTATGTCTTCATCACTATTTTCACAACTTGTATCACTGTCTTCATTGGATTCTCTTTCCAAGCCCAATTCTATATTAATTCTCTTAGCCATTTCTCGGGTATATCCTGTGCAATGAACTTTAGCATCAAGAGAACATATTCGATCAATATCAGTGAATTTGGGGAAGAGTTCACTTTCATATTTAAACCTTCTCTTAAAAAATGTTTTGATACATTCAACATCTCTACTAAAATACGTTTCTGCATCAGGATGTTCTGTAGAAAGCATTTGTGGAAAATCTATAATGACAGCATTTTCATCTTCTGTAACCATTATATTGAATTCATTAAAATCTCCATGTATCAAACCAGAGTTGGCAAATCGAATAATTAAATCCATCAGCTGTTCATAAAGTTTTTCAGCATTATCTAATTCCAAAATATGATTAAGTAAGGTTCCTTTTATGAGCTCCATCACTACACAATGACGATTGAATGAAATTGGTCTGGGTACTGGAAACCCTTCATCGTATAAAGCTTTCATGTAAGCAAATTCTTTAGTTGCAGATATTTTTGAGAGATACAACCATGATAGAGCTTTGGCGTGTTTGTGATAATCTCTCTTTTCTGTCACCTTTCGGAAACATACTCTACCGAGTCTGTGCAATTTCAAGCACAACTCATCTTCGTCTTCATTCGCCACAGTGTAAATGTTACTCTCCTTACCTACACCAATCTGATTTCCAAAGGATGCAATAATATTTCGTCTTGTTAAATCGTGAAGTGCCAAATAATCATACCCTAAGTTGGTTAGTCGATAGCCATCAAACTTCTTTCCTCTTTCGTAGCTCAATAACCGATGTTTACACAATTCTCTAAGAATCCTATGAGTACCCCCGTGTTGCAATTTGGAGAGTGCTGCAGCTAAAGGAGCGGATACCAGCTCGTGATTTTTCATACCCAATTCAATGCCAGCCAAGAGTGCAATATCTTCGTCGCTCAAATACCTCAACAACGAGGCGTTCAATTTTCCCATTTTGAAAAATTGTATAGAAATCGAAGAACACAAGTGATAAATGTCCACTCAACAACTTTCAATATGAACACCTTTAACGAGAGCTTCTTGACTGAAACCATAACATAACCAAAGAGTTTCTAGTTTCCACCCTTTGACACATTCCTAACCTCCCAAGATGTGACCAGAGAGGAACCAAAGACTAAGATTTCGATGACTGAACACATGGTGTTTGCACTGATTAGATTTTGTTTCGACCAAATTGGGAATATTGGCAAAATTTCGTTTTTTCCACTTCAGGTGGCGCTATTCACAATTTATGACAGATTGTTATTAGTTATTTCAAATATTCTACGTAGAGTTTGGAAGCATAGCCACTGGCTGTTCCATGGTGCCAGTATTCTCCGCTTTGGGGGAGTTCAAGCGGTGAAATTGGTGCAGAGAAGCAAGAAAGAAATATTCGAATTTATTCTGGTGAACGTGTTGTGTCAATAGCCGATAATTTTGTAAAGCAATAATTTGGGAATATATTCTTGACATTATAATTCATATTAGCTAGGAGCATAGAATAAATGGAGGGAAGGCTTCATACGCTCGACAGATCATTTTGAACTTCCAATTTCGGCGGAGGTTAGAGTTTCGTGTGGCGCCCGATAGATAACGCTGTGATCGCAAATAGGGCTATATGTCACATAATATGTCTTGTTCTGTGGCGCTACAGTTGCAAAGAATATTATGTGGTTGTCATTTTTATTGATACATTTTTACGACCAACACCAAAGTGATTGAATAATAAAACTTTTTGTTGTTGACTGAAAGGACTAAAGGAGGTCGAAACAAATTGTATTGAATTCGAATATTGTTTGAAGTTACTATAATATACGAATTGAATCGGCTTCGATAAAAAAAAACATTTCTGCGGCTTCAACTATCTAATTTACCTGCTGGTTTTGTTCATTTTAACGTTTGTTGCTAAGTATAATATTTTTAATTGATATAGTGTGATTTATTATGCTATGTACCTACTATATAATTATTGAATGAAAAAACAAGGTAAACAGTTTGAATTTTTATTGACAAGTATCAAAACATATTGAACAATTTTATTATTACCTATTTTAGCCAAAAAGGCCTCGGTGGGATCATGACGCATTCAAAATTTCTGAAGAAAGAATAATCACGCCTTCTGATTGACTTGAAATGACGTCCGGTTGTTCCATATGAAGAAATCGAAACAAATTCTTACTACATTAAAATTCGACAATTCCATCTCCGTTTTTTTCAGCTTCTAGAAGAAGACCTGTACGTTACTTAAATAAAAGAATTTTTTTAAGTCTCACCCTTCAAAATAACACCAAATATTAATCATAACAATATTGTTGACATATCACCGCATTCTAATCAATTATTTATGCGCAATTATATGGAAATTCTATGATCGGAAATAAATTTGTCAAAACGAATTTCATTTTGAATATGTATCGTTATAGCCATGCTGGAGCCACGAACGACGTTGGCGCCATCTCATAACCTTGCGGCGAACTGACAAGTGCGGACGTTTTTGGCAGTTCATTTTTGTAGCGGAGCCTTTCCTCCATTCATTCTATGCTTCTAGATATTAGTGTGGAGGAAAAGTATAAGACTTTCACCATATAAAAATGAGGTCATGTCATAATTGACATTGGCAGATCAGCTGTTGATTAATCAATCAAATCGATCAAGGGAAAAAAGACCTTATTGACATTGTATGACATTGCGGCGCCGCCACGAAACATTGCCGATATTCTCGATTTGGTCGAACGTCATTCCATTCAAAATTCGACGAGTGCTTACACCAGTATTCTAGGCATCTTAGTTAAGATCTTAACTAAGATCTGCTAAGATATATTCCCAAATTATCGCTTGACAAAATTATCGGCTATTGACACAGCACGTTCACCAGAATAAATTCAAATATTTGAAATATCTAATAACAATCTGTCATAAATTGTGAATAGCGCCACCTGAAGTGGAAAAAACGAAATTTTGCCGATATTCTCAATTTGGTCGAAACAAAATCTAATCAGTGCAAACACCATGTGTTCAGTCATCGAACCAAAGACCACCAAAGTTGGTCTGTGGCGATTTCAACCACCGATGAGGCGCTGCTGACTGTAAACAAACATGGAGGAAAATGAGTATTCTGTTCTAAAGCTATGTTGTTTTGATATGTAAAACAGATTATTTTAAGTGTTTTTCTTAGTTCTCGTGATGGTTTTGAGAAGAATTTCAGTGAATTAATTCATTATTGACAGTGCAGCGTCGAGTTTATAAAATTTTGGTATACAAATTGGCTTTTTTCCTTCTAATTCGATCGAAAATTCACGAGGAATTCGATGGAAATTATGAAAATAAATTATTGGGATGGGAATATACCACAAAATAGCAACACAAAAAGATCTGAATGTGAATAAGTTCTGATGCGACATGACAAACATGAAGATCTATGTATGGTATATCCTTATAATCAAGTATCACTTGAATATTCCCAGAATGTTAAGCAGTAAATTCATCAATTCAACCTTTAGAACTTGGCCACTGAATACAACCTTCCAAAATATTTGCTAAATATTCACTAAAAATATTGTTCGCAGTTGTTCGAGAAATCTTTTTACAAAATTCATGAAAACGTACAGACCAGTTTTTATTTGTCCTTGAAAAGCAATTGAAATCACTACAGTTACAATTGAATACATTTTTTTTCAGTACTAGTACTTAGCTTACTCAGTGTTCTATATTAATCCACTGGCCTACAATTATATCTTACATTAGCATTAAAACATGATACCCTTTGCTAAGATACTTCACCTTATTTCCTTATTCAATTTCTGTCTTACAGAAAGTTAAAGGCACAGCTCAGTACCTTGAATTACGATGATCAGTTTCATAACACTCTTGTTGATAATTATGGGACTAACCTTTCTTATCAGTTAAAACTGCACCAGAAACTTAGACTCAAACAAGAAGCCTTGTAACCTAAAACATGATAACTTTGTGAATAATATTTCAAATGAATCAGGGCCCCCGCAAGGCTGAGTGGCGCCCGCGTGCGGGACACTATTTTGGCGCCCTTCATTAATGTACGAGATCCAGTTATAAAAAATGTATTTTTATTATTTTATAATGAAACGAAAACTTTTCTATTTAAATAGAAAAATAAACAATAAAAAAAATAATAACAATCAATTATTAATTGATAACAAATAAACTTCTTCGATCCGTCATATAAACTAGAACTTTCATTAAGTTAAATATGTATTTTTCTTGATTTAGCAGCAGCAAATTCTCTTATTACTTCATCAAAATCAATTTTATCGACTATCTCCTGCTCAATAGCTAATATTGCTAACCCAGATAGCCTCTCTTGGTTCATAGTTGATCGAAGGAAATGTTTCATTATTTTTAATTTTGAAAATGACCTCTCCCCAGAAGCCACAGACACTGGTAAGGTTAATAGTATTCTCAAGTATACTGTAATATTTGGCAGAGATGAGGTTGAATTGTTTTCAAATATATATTACAATATATCCAGAGGAGATGAAGTAGAAGGAATTGAAAATAACCTTAAAGCCTTAATCTCATTATACAAAACGTCGGCTTCAATATCAGCCTCCATCTTTACCGTATCTGTAAACTTCTGTTGTAGAGCTTGCCAGTTTTTAAGGAGATCATCGTCACATAATGTAAAAATATCACTGAAAAAACCGAAAATATTTTCATAATTAGAGATCACATCAAATCTACTATTTAAAGAACCCAGTACTTGATCCATTATTAAAAAAAAATCACTTTGAATGCGGTTTTGGGATTTTGAGGCGATTCATCCCTATGCTCGTAATCAAAAAATGTAGGTTTATATTTTCGTCTAGTGTTTACTGTTTTGAATTGCCACTGAGAGAAATCTTCATTTATATTTAATGAATTTCATTCATACTTAACAAATAACTGTTTCAAATATGGACTAACTTACCTGTATTAATATTCAACATATGATTTCTTACAGTGCAATTCTTTAATGCGAACAAACGATTATTTTTCATTAAAAAAATATTATTTACTGGGTATACTTATATATTTTCTTAGTGAATAAATATTTTATAATATTTAAAAAACATTTTGTAATTATGATCATATATTTGTTATAATTAAAGCAGCAGTATCATTATTTTAAATAAGTCATTTTGTTATTTAACTTATTAATTTTTAATACCTAAAGTCCATTCTTTATATATAAAATTGACATTTTAAATGATGCCATATAATTGTTAACTGGTTGCTATTTGATTATTGATTATTAAGATGTATATAATATGTAATAAATAACAAAAAAAAAACAATTGCTCTCATCTATTTATTTCAGAACTCAACAATATACACAATACATGTTTGGTATATAACAAAAAAATATTATTTATTCTGTTTTGTGAACATTTATAGCACACAGGCCATTAGATAAAGTTTCCAACTCGCGGAATCAATTCATTTAGTGCAGTCTTGCTCTCTCTCTCCAACAATACTTCGAGAGTGACGCCTTCATCTGAAAACACGTTTTTTAACATTATCTTATTGATGAAGAATTATCTTCCAATCAAAAAACTTAGTTTTGAGTCAAGAAATTTTAGTGGATATCAAATAGTTTCTTTGTTATCAATAAATATTTTAACAGTCAATATGCTAGGGAAGACGCTTTTCAGAACATTCCAATTTCGATAATAATATATTATTATTATCTAGTCCTCTAGTAAACATGAATGTGAATCAAATCAAAATAGCTATATCCCAGAGGGACCGAGGTCTTCTGGAAATACTGAAGTCTAATGTACATAATTACAAACCTCTGAATCTCTCCTGCACATATTCACCCATTCCCATTTGTAAATTCTCCATCACTGTAAAAATACACTGTTCGTTTCACCGAAACACGACGCTATAGATATTACATAGACCAATCCAACGATCTGTCACGATCAGCTTTTTCAAAATGGCTGCTGGAAGAAACAAATAACAAACCGAGGATATTCAGTTACGAGGTACGTTTTTCAGGGAGGTTTCTGTTGGTTTCTCAATTTTCAACTTCAATGTCTTCAATTATGCCATGTAAAATAGTAGTTATAATAGAGAAACACTATTTCAGAAATCTTTGTTATTTGTTTCTTCCAGCAGCCATCTTGAAAAAAGGTGATCAGCTGTTTTGTTGGATTGGTCAATTAAAAGCGTTAATCTTTAATATCTATAATGTAGCACTTAAACATTGAATCTCTGAATCTGAAACATCAGTGAAACTGCAGTCAGTCGCAGTCGCAGATCGCCACGCCGAGAAATAAACCGCGAAATGAAACGCATGCTCCAAACCAAGCCACAGCACCACCACAGATTTCAGAATAATCTGAGCACCACTAGACACTCTTTTCTTGTATTAGCCAGGCGCCCTGGGCCTGGAGCCAGACTGTCAGACGACACAGTTGGCCGACGTCATGCGTCATGTTGAACGAACTCTTTCAAACCCACCCCACCACTGCCGAATTCGTTGATTATAAACTAATTTTGAATAACAATAAAGGAATATGGGGAAAGAAAATCAAATATGTTATGGTTTAAATAATAAATTTTCGAATATTTCCAAGGAAAATGTATTTTTCATTGTTAGAAGGAATTTATTGACAATCAAATGAATATATTGACTACTAAGAAATTTGTTCTACTACATTAAATGTTGCTATAGAGAACCATTTTTTCACATTTAGCCTGTGTTTTTCGAAAGCTTTATTTACTGTGAAGAAACTTTCTTTTCAATAAACAAATCTGCCGCTAATAAATCAATATTAGTCATTTTGGCTATTATTTCTCTCAGTGCAGAGAAATCTTGCTCTATCTCAAGATCGGCGGCTAATTTTGCCGCTTGAGCAATTATTTCCTCGAAGAAATTATCATTTCTACATTTTTTGAAATGATCAACTAAATTCTTCAAATAGTTTTGACATACTTCCATATCAATTGTTGCACTTTGCATCAATTTGCTTACAATATTAATCTGAAATAAAACATCATACCAAATGATTACACTACAAATAAATTTAAATGATTGGATATTTAATAGTAAACTACTTGCTTTATGCCTAACTTCTATGCTGAAAGAATTATCGTTATTCGCTATTTCTAAAAGACTCTCACAAATTTTAACTATATGAAATTTGAATGGCTTTATAGCATCTACTCTACTCGACCATCTGGTATCACTTAGGGGTTTAAGATTTAATTCGGGAACATTTTTTTTATAATATCCCATCTTTTTCTGGAAGAAGAGAAAAACACATAGAGTTCTTGTACTATATTAAAAAAGTTCACAGTTTCATTTGATACTTTAGCAGCATCATTTACTGCTAAATTCAAGCTATGTGCAGCGCATGGCACAAAAAAGCTATTATTTCTTAATAAAATTTCTTGATATGTTTATATGTTTTCATTTGGATTTTTCATTTTTTTTGCCAAACCTTCGGTTTGGCGCCCCTTTGAAGTGGCGCCCGCGTGCGTTGCACGCGTTGCACACCCGGTTACGGGGGCCCTGCTGATATAAATACCTTCTTAACAATTTTTATCTCAATACATTAGTATCTGTTCAAAACACGATAAAAACTTCTAAATATTCCCTCAAGAATACCTGGAATGAATATGAAACAAAATATTATAATTAAAACGAAAAGATTTTTTATTACTATGTTTTACTACCAATAATTTTAAGATACAATATGTAAGGATTACATTTTTGCGACTATAGTTTCGAACTCTCGTTCATCTTCAGACAACTGACCTCTGGGTACAAAGTACAGGGTATTTATGCAGATTCAGGTAGTAATAATAAAAAAGAAAGTGAGAGCTGAAGGAATTTTGTTTGCAACAGATGTTAGAAAAAATAAATTTGTGGATTATTACAGTTGTAGGAGTTATTTAAATGCTTTGAAAATTTGAGAATTGCACAGTTCTATTTGTTCATTCATTATTTCGTGAATATTTTTCTGCTCTAAAAATATTATAGCTCAAAAGCACGCGAAACAGAAGATCTCAAAACAGTACTCATTTTGTATTTTGGAATTTTTGCCGAAAGAGGTCACTTTGATCTTTGGATTGACCTTCCCATAAAAGCACAGTCCAAGTTGGTCTTTGAACATTTGTGTTCTGTGGATAGCAGTGTTGATTTTCTGTGGATAGAAGTATTTTCAGAGTTTCAGACTATTCTGTGATTGAGAAATAACCTAAAATTATTTGGGGCTGCAGTCTTTGAAATAAATATAAGTTTTCTATTTTGGAGAAATTCTGTTACAAGTGTCAATTGATTGTTTCGTTAGTGTGCATTCTTCTCAATCCCCTTGTCAAAATGCCAAAGAAAAGGTTTAATTGGAAATCGAGAGAGGTGAAAAAAACAATAATTGATGATTCCGAAACAAAAAAGGTAAATAATTGATTTTTGATGAATTCGACTAGAACCATTGACCTAGAATCCTAGAATATATTCTAAGTCAATGACTAGAACCCATTACTTTGGTTTTTCAATATATATTTTCAGTTAAATGTAGAAATCGAAGGCAAAGAACACTACGATGAGGCTAATCAGTTAGTTCTACCCTCTAAGAAAAGGAATACTAAAATCAAGAAGCAGAAAATAGAGAGTGTAAGAGTTCTATCTAAAAAACAGAGAAAACTTCTTGAGAAAATTGTGGACAGTAAAAAAAAGAAGGAAAATGTAAGTTTTCTCGTCATATTTTAAATATATCAATTTCATATCAATAATTTTTCAGAGACAAAATATCTTGCATGAACTTCAAAAATATCAAATATCCAAAGAAGAGCAGAGTCAGCTGGTTTCCTTGTCTTCAGTTCAAACTAAAGGTCTTAAACGTATATTCTTAGAGGAAAAATCTGTGAATGATCCTACTAAAAGACGGAAGTTACATAATGATAATGAGAGTAATGGGGAAGTTACTGAAAATTCCTTAATGTTGGCAGCGCCAATTGAACATGCTCCTGTTAAGAAAAAATATGATCCAAATCACCTTGGTCTAACTGACAATGAATCAAATGATGATGTTTCTGAATCAAGTGATGAGGAAAAGTCAATTAAAGAAGAGAACTGTGTTAATTCTGTTCAGGAATGTGAAGTAGTAGAAATAAATGAAATAGATTCTAGTCCTAACTCAAATAATGATAAAAGTGTGGATGAGGAAGTTAAGTTGATTACTGAAATTCCAATAGTTGCTCCATTAAAAAAAGAGAGAAAACCTGCTGTGTTTGTAGATGTGATAAGAAACCCTAAAATACAAGAGCAAAGAATGAAACTGCCAATATTGGCCGAAGAACAACATATAATGGAGGTGATTAATGCAAATCCAATTGTAATAATTTCTGGAGAAACTGGCAGTGGAAAAACAACTCAACTTCCCCAGTTTCTCTATGAAGCAGGTTATGCTCTAGAGAGACAGATTGGAATAACTGAGCCAAGGAGGATTGCAGCTATCTCAATGTCAGAGAGAGTAGCGAAAGAAATGAGCCTGAGCTCTAAAGAAGTATCCTACCTTATAAGGTTCCAAGGCAACGTTACAGAAGATACCAAAATCAAATTCATGACAGATGGTGTGTTGTTGAAGGAAATCCAAAGTGACTTTTTGCTCAATAAGTACAGTGTAATCATACTAGATGAAGCTCATGAGAGATCTCTGTATACAGATTTATTAGTTGGTGAGTAAAAGGATTCTTTAATCAATATTAATGTTCAATTTGAAGGGTTTCGATGTGGAATAATGTAAGGGTTGCTAATTTTAGCCCCGTATAATGTAACTGGAACATTGAAAAAATACCTGTAGTAAGTCTTTTCCGAGTGCACAAATTCACAGAATTTAAGGTTTCTAGCTTTACTGAAATTTTAGAAAAAAAATTAATTAAGTTACCACCTTTTAAGGGTGATATCTCCCTAGGGTGCGTTGTGGAAGACCCATCTTAATTTCATACTAGCAATCACCTCCTTGATTTTGTCACATGATTTAGAAACACCCTGTATATTATAGCTTTGTATCGAGATACAATATTATATTATATTTGGTCGGAAACAGACAGTGAGAGATGATATCAATATAAATATAACAGCTTTGCAAAAGACAGGAATATGACACCATAGATGCATAGAAATACCTGGTGTAACGACTCCTTACTAAAAATCGTGCCCAAAATTTGTAGATCAAAACGGCACTCTAGATTTGTATCGAGATACAATATTATATTATATTTGGTCGGAAACAGACAGTGAGAGATGATATCAATATAAATATAACAGCTTTGCAAAAGACAGGAATATGACACCATAGATGCATAGAAATACCTGGTGTAACGACTCCTTACTAAAAATCGTGCCCAAAATTTGTAGATCAAAACGGCACTCTAGATTTGAGTTCTCGTTTTACTTCCGGAATAATCCGCAATATTTTATCGGTCGTGGCGCTACTGCGGCAAAGGAAAAGAGCGCGACCCCTTTCGGGAGAAATGAAAAGTAGTTCAAGAACTCGATCGACCAGAAAGTCTTAGACAAAATCTAATCAGTGCCAACACCAGGTATTCTATGCATCTATATGACACCTTTATATTTCATAGAGAGATGTATAGAATACCTGGTGTTGGCACTGATTTGATTTTGTTTAGGACTTTCTTGTTGAATGAAAATGAGATCCTACTTTTTATTCTCTCGAAAGTGGTCGCGCTATTCTTAATAGTCAATAGTTTTTTCAAGCAATAATTTGTATTTATATTCTTATCATTTTGATTCATATCAGTTCTGAGCATATATCTCATAACATTAAAATGGCTTGTACCCCTGCTATTCACAGTCACAGAAAACAAGAAAATAGATATCGCGGATGAAAATATGTCACGTTATTATTTCCCATTCAATTCTAGAAAATTTAATTTTTTTTATTTTATTTTATTTTCAACGAATCAAAGATCCTTTTACAAAAATTAAGTATTATTAAGTATATAATAGTACAAAGACAAATACAAGACCCATTAGGGCTTTCTTCACAAAATAAATGTCATGGTAAACATGCAGCAACTTGATAGATTCTAACTCGACCGATGAAGCAAATACTGAACAATCATGCTCGTTATATTTATATTTATATTCTTTCAAAAGAATATAAAGCTTAAAAGCAAGATACCCGAAGAACCTATGTTGAACGGATTCAAGAATCGGTATATGAGTGACCTTGGAAGGAGACCATATAATAGAGCCATACAGAATAGAAGTTAACTATGATATACAAACCGGTATTTCCATTGCCATTCTATGGTCATGCCATAATTGACCTTGACAGATCAGCGGTTGATACATCCATGGAGCATAGATATGCTCCTAAATACATCAATCAAATCGATCAATGGAAAAAAAATCGCAATGACATTGCGGCGCAGCCACGAAAAAAATTTAATATTTACAATTCGGCCGAATGTCAATGCATTCAAAAATTAGAGAGTGCATACACCATATTTGGACATCTTACGGTGGGTCTCACAGAGCGTAATCACCGGTGATCGGAGATCAACGGCTTGATTCTCTGATATTTGAACTGTCAAATCGAGTTGATTCTAGATCAACCTCCGATCAACGGTGATAACGCTATGTCCATGAAGTTAGCAGTCCCACTTGCGAAAAAATCATTGAAACATTTGGAATTAATTGTCGAATAATTGTCGAGAATTTGTCGTGAAAGAAAAAAAAATTGTCGCGCCCATAGTTTTTTCTCTACGGGGTGGCTTAACTAAGTTAGCAGAACCCCTTTTTTAATATGGATCGAATATCATGAAAATCATCATCATCACGTAGCGCTACAACCCTGGGTGGGTCTTGGCTGACTGTACAACTTTTTTCCAATTTGTTCGGTCTTCCATCAACCTAGGGTCAAATGGAATGTTCATTTTCCGGAGATCTGCTTGGATGTTATCTCTCCATCGCATTCTGGGACGTCCGAGTGGTCTTTTGCCTGTGGGGATCTCCTCCCATACCAGTTTTACAAGTCTCTCGTTATGCAGTCTGTGCACGTGGCCTGCCCATCTTAGTCGCTGTGATTTAATTTCTTGGACAATATCGGCGTCGTTGTAGAGTGCTTTTAATTCGATATTGGTTCTGATCTTATACTGGTTTGTGGTGATGTCATGGTGAGGTCCGAAAATTTTCCTAAGTATTTTTCGTTCAAAGCGTCTGAGCTTTTCTTCGTTTGCTTTGGTCATGGTCCACGTTTCGCATCCGTATGTTATTACAGGTCTGACGATGGATTTATAGATTTTGATCTTTGAGCTTCTTGTGAGATTTTTTGATTTTATGAGTTTATTCAGTGCAAATAGACAGCGGTTTGCAGATTGGATTCTCTCTTTTATTTCTTCGGTAACATCGTTGTCCGCTGTGATTACGGCCCCCAGATACTTAAAACGTTGTACTCTTTCGAAATTAAAGGTGTTGATCGTCACATTTTGTCCTATTCTGTCTCTTCGTGTTGTTCTACTTATACACATATATTTCGTCTTCTCTTCATTAATCTTCAGCCCTACTTCACTTGTTGCTTTTTCCACCTTGTTGAAAATGTCTTTCGTGGATAGGATGGAGTCTCCAACGAGATCTATGTCATCTGCATATGCGAGTAACAGCTTGGGACCTTGAACCGATAGCAGTTCTGTTTTTATTTCGGCCGACCTCATGGCTTTCTCTAATACAAGGTTAAAAAGTAGTGGAGATAGCGCATCACCCTGTTTAAGTCCACTGTTGATTTCAAAGCTGCCAGACAGTTTATTATTTACACGTACTTTAGATATTCCACCCTCCATACAGACTTTGGTCATCCGAATGAGTTTCTTTGGTACCGAGAACTCCGCCATGGCATTCCATACTTGGCTTCTTTCTACGCTATCATATGCCTGTCGAAAGTCTATGAAAAGATTGTGTATGGGTCTGTTATACTCCCATCCCTTTTCTAGAAGTTGTCTCAGCGTGAATAGTTGATCTATTGTTGATCTGTTTGCCCTAAACCCGGCTTGATATTCGCCTAGGACATTTTCAGCATAAGGGATTAGTCTACCAAGAATGATGTTTGAGAGGGTTTTATATGCCGTGTTTAGGAGTGAGATTCCTCTATAATTCGCGCATCTTGTTTTGTCCCCTTTTTTGTGGATGGGCACTATTATGTTTTCCTTCCATCGTGCTGGTATCCTTTCTTCTAACCATATGCGTGTTATTAGCTGGTGGATTTGGCGATGTAGTGCGTGTCCCCCATATTTCAGAAGTTCTGCTGGTATCTCGTCCGTACCCGGCGCTTTGTGATTTTTCAGCTTATTTAAGGCCTTTTGGGTTTCTTCAAAGGAGGGATTTTTGACGGGCATGTCCGCTGTGATATAGATCTCTTCTTTGTGCTGTTTTTCCTGTATGATGTTTAGAAGGTCTCTAAAATATTTTTTCCATTCTTCAGTTATTTCATTACTGTCGATTATCATGCGGCCTTGGTTGTCTCCCAGTGTATGGATGGAATTGGTTCTATGCCCTCTTTTCTCAGAGGAGATTGCCTTATAGAATTCTCTGGAGCCTGGTTTGGGCCTGTCTCTCTCCATGGTTTCGTATTTTTGTTGTTCGTAGTTTCTTTTCTTTGTGCGTATTATTTTTCTTGTTTCTTTTCGGCAGTCGTCATATTCCTTTTTACTTTGGTCTGTTTGCAGTTGTATCCAAGTCTTTCTTACTATTTGTCTTTTTTCCAGTTGTTTCCGACATTCCTCGTCATACCATGTTTTTGCCCTCTTCTGCCTACTCCTTCCAAAGATCTTGTCAGCTGTCTTGGTTATTATTTCGGCAGTCGCTTCCCATAGCTCTTCTATATCATTGTCTTCTCTCTCAGAGTTCAAGGTTTGTTCAAGTTGTTCTCTATAGTTTTGTTGTTTCTCTGCATTGTGTATTTCGTCCATGTTCCATTGTGGGTTTATTGTTGTTTTATTGTATTTGTGGCTAGATATTCTGGATTTGACTTTTGCTCTGACTAAGTAATGATCTGTGTCTCCGTCTATTCCTCTCAGGCTTCTTACGTCTATAATATTATTACCATGACGGGCATCTACAATGATGTGGTCAATTTGGTTGCGCGTAATATGGTCGTTTGAGACCCAGGTTTGCTTATGGATGTCTTTATGCGGAAACATGGTTGACTTTATTAACATATTATTAGTTGCTGCAGTTTCTGTGAGTCTTAAGCCATTGTCGTTGGATATATTGTGTAGGCTGTGTTTACCTATTGTGGGGTATAGGCTAGGCTCTTTGCCTATTTTAGCATTAAAGTCCCCGCAGAGTATGCGCATATCATGTTTGGGCATCGTATCTATCTCTCTTTCTAGGGTATCGTAGAAGTCATCCTTGATATCTTCATCCTTCTCTTCCGTTGGTGCATGCGCTGAGACAATCGAAATGTTGTATCGCTCTCCCTTCATTCGTATGTAGCATATCCTTTCATTTATAGGTTTAAAGTTTAGTATATTCTGTACTAGGTTGTCTCTGATCACAAAGCCCGTTCCAAATTCATGTCTTCCGTTTTTGTTACCGCTGAAGAAGATGGTGGATTTACTTATTTTTATATTTCCATCGTCTGGCCATCTTATTTCTTGGACGGCTGTTATATCCATTCCTATGTTTTCCAGTTGTTCCACAGCATTTATAGCAGCTCCAGGTCTGTACCAACTCTGGACATTCCAAGTTCCAATATTCATGATCCTTTTACGTTGCATTTGTCGTTTTTTGTGTTTATCTGTCCGGTTCCGAGGCAAAGTTGCAGTTTTCATAACTAGTTTCTTTTTTCCGAGGGTGGGTAGTTAACCCTCCGCTCAACCCTATCCCAATATCATGAAAATGGTTATAAATAATTGTCGAAGTCCATATGAAGTAAAAAAAAAACACAAAAAATTCATTCCTAGTTTATTTTACGCCTTTTTTCCGTGAAAGAAAAAAAATTGTCGCGTCCTTAATTTTTGTTAACTTTATATTAAGTTAGCAGAACCACTTTTCTCAATTTAGATCGAAAATCATTACAATGATTATAAATAATTGTCGAGTAATTCTCGAAGTTCATATGAAGAGAAAAACACACAAAATTTAATTCCTTCAACTTTATTTTACGCCGTTTTCTCGCGATTTCGTGATATTTCTGAAATTATCGTATTTTTGGCAACAGCGCATTCGTTATTGATTTTTTTTTCTATTGCATTCATTGTCGAAAACCTGTCCCGAATTTGTCGTGAAAAAAAAAATTGTCACGTCCTTAATTTTTTTCCTACGGGGTGGCTTTGCTAACTTAACGTAAAGTTAGGTGGACCACTGTCTCAATATCGACCGAATATAAAGAAAATGGTCATAAATTATTGTCGAAGTCCATATGGTGTAAAAAAAACACAAAAAATCCATTTCTTCTAGTTTATTTTACGCCGTTTTCCTGCGATTTTGTGATATTACTGGAATGCACATTTTTGTCAACAGCGCATTCGTTATTGATTTTTCCTATTGCATTAATTGACGAATACCTGTCCCGAATTTGTCACGAGAAAAAAAATTGTCGCTTCCTTAATTTTTACGGGGCTTTGCTAACTTTATAACAAGTTAGCATAACCGCTTTCTCAATTTAGATCGAAAATCATCACAATGCTTATGAATAATTGTCGAAGTCCATATGAAATGAAAATCACACAAAAAATTCAATCCTTCAACTTTATTTTACGCCGTATTCCCGGGCGTTCGAGGTATTTCTGTAATTATCCCATTTTTGGCAACAGCAGAATAGAATTTTTGTTTTTTTTTACTCCATATGGACTTCGACAATTACATATTTATAATCATTTTTATGATTTTCGATCCATATTGAAAAAGTCCTTCTCCTGACAACTCTATGTTTAGTTAGCAAAGCCAACCCGTAGGAAAAAAGCTAAAGACGCGACAATTTTTTTTTCACAACAAATTACCGACAATTAATGCGATAGGAATGCGCTATTGCCAAAAATGCGATAATTCCAGAAATACCTCGAACTCGGTGGAAAACGGCATAAAATGAAGTTGAAGGAATTAATTTTTTTTTAGGTCATATCGACTTCGACCTTCAATCGACAATTATTCATAATCATTTTCATGATATTTGGTCGATATTGAGAAAGTGGTTCTGCTAACTTAGCGTTAAGTTAGGGTACGTACATGCCGGAGATGCAAGGATGAGCGCGGTGGAGGTCGCGGTCGCGATCTAGTTCTAAATCGATACGTCGCCACGCGCTCATCCTTGCATCTCCGGCATGTACGTACCCTTAGAAAAGCCACCCCGTAGAAAAGAAATTAAGGACGCGACGAATTTTTTTCTTTCACGACAAATTCGAGGCAGGTATTCGACAATGAATGCAATAGCTAAAAGTCAATAACGAATGCGCTGTTGCCAAAATGCGATATTCCAGAAATATCACAAAATCGCGAGAAAAAGGCATAAAATGAACTAGAAAGAATAGATTTTTTGTGTTTTTTTTACTTTATAGGGCATAAAATGAACTAGAAAGAATAGATTTTTTGTGTTTTTTTTACTTTATAGGGCATTCGACAACTACTCGAAAATTATTTGTAACCATTTTCGTGATATTCGGTCCATATTGAGAAAGTGGTTCTGCTTACTTAATATAAAGTTAGCAAAGCCAGTGAAGCGACCCCGTAGAAAACAAATTAGGGACGCGACAAATTTTTTTCTTTGACAACAAATTCGGGACAGGTATTCGACAATTAATGCAATAGGAAAAAGTCATTAACGAATGCACTGTTGCCAAAAATGCGATAATTCCAGAAATATCACGAAATCGCGGGAAAAAGACGTAAAATAAACAAGTAGGAATGGTTTTTTTGTATTTTTTTACTTCATATGGACTTCGACAATTACTCGACAATTATTTATAATCATCTTCATGATATTCGATCCATATTAAAGAAGTGGTTCGCTAACTTTATGTTAAGTTAACAAAGCCCCGTAGAAAAAAAAAATTTGGCGCGATAAATTTTTTTCTTTCACGACAAATTCTCGACAATTATCATGCAATAGGTTTCATTGATTTTTTCGCAAGTGGCACTGCTAACTTTTTAGACATGATTACGCTTTGTGAAACCCACCGTTAGAGTCGTTACACCAAGGTCTCTGTGAATCTACTTCGGTAGATTGATCAAATGTCTGCTCTGGTGACACAAAGGATCATGGACCTAGTGTCGTCTGTAGATAAAATCCACCTAATTCAATACCTGTATTTATAATTTTCTGATAAAATCGCAAACTTCTTTGGATAAGATTATGATTGACTCAATATTACCATGAGAACCACGACAAAATCGAAATGCCTGGCAATTGCGGGCGACGAGATGAAAGCGGGGAATGCGACATATCAATCATTGCGAAGATATTTCACTCGCTCCTTGTCTTCTTACTTTATTTGAATTCTTGAATTATAACACACTCACAGAAACCCCTAGCGCTAGCCAATTCAAAAGGTTCATAGACAATTGTATGGTGTTAATCTCAGGACGTCATGTTTGGCATTCTGTAAAACTTGACCAATATGGTACTTATCAAATTTGGGTTTGTAATGAATTGCCTTCTTTTTTGACCAAAATTCTTCGAACAGTACTGGATCTCACGTTCCCTTGATGTTAGGCGAGAAGAATCCTGATCATTTTCAGGCATTTTTAATAGCACAAGATCGAAAAAAATCTCAAATTCAAAACAAACCGTGAAAGATTTCAACAACTGATACAATTATTTGCCGAATTTGTTTTAACATTAACGACAGAACGAAATGTCTGTGTTATTTGACTGTAATTTGACAGAAGGTAGATGTTGTTCTGACATTTCTGTTCAGTAAGCATTGACAAATTATCATGGAAAGACTCACGCCGCAACAACGTTTACGAATTGTTGAAATTTATTTTCAAAATTAGTGTTCTATTCTTATAGAGCTCTTCGTGAAATTTATGATTCACATGATCGTCCATCAGATAGATTTCGGACAACATTTTCTCTTCTCGAGACAAAGAACGTACAGAAGAAAATATCGCTGCTGTGAGTGATAGTGTCAATGAAGATCCAGATTTGTCTGTTAGTCGACGATCACATCGAGTTGGACTCTGTGCATCCACCACATGGAAAATTTTGAGTAAAGATCTTGCTCTACACCCATACAAGATCCAACTGGTTCAAGAACTAAAGCCACTTGACCATAATAGGCGTCGTTTGTTTGCTGATTGGGCCCTAGAACACCTTGAAGTTGATCCACTTTTTATCGAAAAATTGTGATTAGTGATGAAGCTCATTTCTGGTTGAACGGCTACGTAAACAAGCAAAATTGCCGTCAATGGAGTGAAAACAATCCTCAAGAAGTTCTGTAGGTTCCATTGCATCCTGAAAAATGCACTGTATGGTGTGAATTACACAGTGAAAATATCATCGGTCCAATTTTTTTTAAATCGATGCTGTAGCTAATGTTAGAATGAATGGTGCTCGTTACAGATCGATGATCTGCTGCTACAGTAGCAATTAATTTTGTTTTGTGTCCTTTATTGAATATTAACGATCTTCTCATATATGGTATTAAGTAAATGTGATGTAGTTGGAACATGCAAGTGAAGTGTACAGCGACATTTCTACTTTTTCTATACTATACTAAAATGGTAACTTGGTGGACCAGCCCAAAGGAATCTGTCGAAAAGTGGGACCAGAAGAATTTTAAAATCGATGAGGAAATTTTTATACGGTCGAAAAGACGATTCATACGTGGGTGGAATTTCGATTCTCTAGGCGAAGTAGATTAAACTTTGACATTTCGCCAATAAAATCACCCTAGTTACGATGAGGATAACTACTTAAAAGGTAGATCTGATGGCCCATACTAGTTGCAAACTAAACAAGTGGTGCTGTGGAAGATCTTCGGCCATATTTCTTTGAGTCTTCTGTTGTCGGGTCCTTCAGTGTATAAGTTCTGGATAAGGTTGTTTGGGTGTCCCTGCAATCGTTCCTGATAATTTGTGGAGGCGGATTTGATGATATCTATGACGTATGGGATTTCGAGATCTGAATGAAGTCTTTCATTTGTGACGTACCATGATGCACCAGCTATCAATCGGAGTGTTTTCGATTGGAACCGCTGGATTACATTTCGTCGTGTGGGTTTTGCACAACCCCAAAGTTGAGCGCCATACGACCAAATAGGTTTCAGAAAGAAAGATATGGCTACAACATCATTACTAGAAATGGTCCAATTAATTGGCCTCCAAGATAATGCGACATAACTCCAATTAATTATTTTCATTGGGGTCATGTCAATTCATCGGTTTATGCTGATGAACCAGAGTCAATAGACGCTTTGAAAGCGAACATAACTCGTGTTATTGCTTAAATAAGGCCTGAATTACTCGAAAAAGTGGTCAAAATTTGGTCTGATCGAATGCAGTTCTTCAGAGCTAGTCGTGGTGGACATTTGCCGGAAATTATTCCTGAAACATAAATATCATAAGATTATCTTTCAAATAAAAAAAGGGCTTCAATCCTAATTCAAATATGTTTTGGCATGTGAATTCGTACAAAATGTCTAGAAATTGAACATACCATTTAGTTCATTGTTAAGTGTTTACTGATTTGATGCCAGGTTGATAGATAATACTCAGATTCCTTATAAATTCCAAATAACCATCAGAAATGGAAACTGAAAAAAAAGTTTATATTTTATTATTTTTTGAACTATTCATAACATTAATACTGATTGTTTTACTTTTTCCTAATTACACATTTTGGAATTTTTGTCCTAGATATTTGGTATATTGAACTGAAAAATTATTGTTGATCCACTTCATCATTGTTCAATTATTGGATTATATTTATATACAGGGTGTTTCACCATAAACTGGACAAACATATATAGCCGTGTAGACAACACCGGGGAAGTCATTTTTGCCTTATGACATTTACCCCGTTTTCGACGTATAAGCGAGATACAGGGTGTTTAATGTCAACTTTGAGCAATATTTTGTGGAATACGATGAATTATGCGTGATATTCGAAATAACGGTTACTGGTCACATCTTAGTATTTTTTAGGGCTCAATTCAATTGTGGTGTAGAATCCTGAAAAAAAAAATTTCAAAATGGCGGAAAACCTGCAAAGTTTCAAATAATGTCCATTGATTTTCTTTTTGTAGCCTTCCGAAGATCACGCTCGGAGAACTTTCATAATTTTTATTCAAAAAACTAGAGGCCGTTCGAAGGCCAAATTTAGGCTAATGAGTTGCCAAAGTGATCCGGACGGAAATATGAATTTATAAACCAAAAAAATTTTTTTCTAAAAACTTTGGTGGTAATCGAACTCTCCACTTTCGATTTACTAGCGTCGCTTTGGTAACGGAAATTTATAAGATTAAAATAAACCCTATTCATACTCGTAGAGTTCCAATCCTACCAAACTTTTTTGAAAAAAATTTTTTTGGTTTATAAATTCATATTTCTGTTCGGATCATTCTGGCAGCACATTAGTACAATTTGGCCTTCGTACGGCTTCCAGTTTTTTGAATAGAAATTATGGAAGTTCTCCCAGCGTAATTTTTGGAAGACTACAAAAAGAAAACCAATAGATATTATTTCATTCTGTTTTCACCCCAGAATTCAGAATAAAAGATAGTTCAACCATGAAAAATTTCAACAATTTCGGCCGTATTTTTTTTCACTGAAGACATGTAAAAAAAAGTTCGAGAGAGTTCGAATTTTGAAAAAATTTTTCACGGAAAATCTTAGAAAATCTAGTACGCTGAAATTGTTTTCCAAATTGGCAACCGAGAAAAAAAATCCAACTTTGCAGGCTTTCCGTCATTTTGAATTTTTTTTTCAGAATTCTACTCCACAATTGAATTGAGCCCTAAAAAATACTAAGATGTGACCAGTAACCGTTATTTCAAATGTCCCGCATACCTCACCACAGTTATCAGAATATTGCTCAATGTTGACATTAAACACCCTTTTTCTAGCTTATGCGTCGAAAACGGGGTTTATGTCATAAGGCAAAAATTACTTCCTCGGTGTCGTCTACACGGCTATATATGTTTGTCCAGTTTATGGTGAAACACCCTGTATAATATATGTATTTCATTAGTGATACAACAAGCAGAGAACTTAAAGCACTAGAGACCAAAAATGCCATTTTTTAGATGAATGATCGGATGTTTATTTCTTTATAAGGAGGAAGGTATGCCTTGATGGAAAATAACATTAGCCAAATGAGGACCACAACTATAGGACCATATCCTCTTCATGACATTCTCCATAACCAAAGCGCAAAGTGGTTGCCCTATGTCCTCGATCGCCTCACGAATTCCATCTTCTTCAGCGTCTTGAACCGACGCTGGGCTCTTGGCCAACTTCTCTTTCACATGGCTCCAAAGGAAGAAGTCGCAAGGTGTTTAATCACGAGATCTCGGTGGCCATTGTCTCTTCGAGAAATAACACGGTTCTGAAACTTTTTCCGTGAAAGATCAATGATTTCGTTGCTTGTGTGGCACGTAACGCCGTCTTGTTGGAAGTAAGGTTGTCCAGATCAATACCATCCAATTCCGGCCATAAAAAATCATTAATCATTTCTTGATAGCGCAATCCATTCAGCCTCATTCTCGAAAAAGTAAGGTCCAAAAACCCCGCCGGATCATAAACCGCACCAAATAGTCACACGTTAAGGATAGAGAGGATTTTCTACAATAACTCTCGGGTTTTCCGAGCCTCAGATGCGACAATTTTGCTTGTTGATGAAACCACCAAGATGATTTTTCGATGGAATTCCGAATCGTTTTCAAGCATTTCAAGGACCCAATCAGCAAAGACACGAGGTTGTTGATGATCGGAATGGAAAAACCTGGGTTTTCTTCAACACTTTCGGCTACATCAGCAATATTCTCGGCTGTTCTTGAGCGACAGGCACGGGTTTTATTCTTCACATCACTTACTTGTACCAACAACTCAAATTTTTCCACCAATTTCTGTATTGCGTGACATCTACTGAAATAGCGGACTGTTCAAAGTAACTCCTCTTATTGGAAAACCCTTTATATGAATAATCAATTTTCTTTATCTCAAAATCCATTTCCGAGCCCATGTTGAAATGAAGTTTATTCTTGAATTAATTTTTTCATTGACTTGAAAAGTCCAGCTTGTATGTACAATATGAACCAGCCAATATATGGGCTCGTGCGAAATGTCTAGAGTCTAGACACTCAATTGTATGGCTATCATGATGTAGTTACAGCAGTCTGAGGAAATTTGAGAGACTTGAAAACAATTTAATTTTTCATAGGTTTGCTGGCCTGGATTATTAAACTTCGTGATAAGAGAAATATACCACTAAAGCTCATCATCATGTCTGCCACATTGCGAATACAGGACTTCACCAAAAATAGGAGACTTTTCAAAACCCTGCCACCTGTTGTTAACGTGGAGAGCCGGCAGTTTCCGGTAACCGTTCATTTCAACAGACGCACTGAAGATGATTACATGGAGGAGGCTTTCAAGAAGACTGTGAAGATACATTCAACCCTACCCGAAGGTGGAATTTTGGTTTTCGTCACGGGACAGCTGGAAGTTAATCAACTTGTGAATAAGTTGAAGAAAAAATTTCCCTACGTCAAATCAACGAAGATGGCGGAGATTAAAATGGAGGAGCATGATGATAGGAATGAATGGGGAGGCAAAGGAAAAAAGGTAGAAAAAGACTATTTCATAAAATACTCGAATAACCTACAAAGCTCTAGTTAATATCGATACAAAAAATTACAAAGCAATAACCTGAAGCTGATGCAGCATTTTTCACCTATCTTTTTACGTCTGAACTGTTCGAATGCGTTTTGCCGATTCAAGAAAATCTTTGACACCGTCTAAGTAGATTAATTATAACTAATTGAAGTAAATCCGTGAAAGTGAGATAGGACTGTTTTGAAAAGTGGGAAATTTTTAGAATCGGTAAGGCCTCCGTTCTTATTACTTCTATGTTCAGTATTTCCGTTGAACAACTGTCTTTTTTTCTTGTGTTTCAACATTTATTATATAATTTCCCTTTGAAATCAGTACTTCATGTTTCTAGCGATTTCTAATTGAGTTGACCTCGGCGAGGTTACAACGATGTTACGGAACCGCTTCACCCCTGGTCAATTCAATAGAATTTTGCGAGTTCTCGAGGTCACTTCGTCAAGTCGAGCAGCTCCATAAATTGGAGCCACCTGTCCGGCGTGGTGAGTTTCATAACCTAACCCTTCATACATTTCCCTTCCGTTGTGCGAATACTTCGTATTTCTTGCGATTTTGATCTGGGTTGACCTCGTCGAGATTATACAGGGTGAGTCTTTGACTTGTATATATATTTTAACTGTAGATTCCTCTTATCAAACGAAACACTTTTTTTCTATACCATTTTTCGAAATTCGGTTTCGTTTGGAAGATACAGGTTGTCGAAAATCCATGAAAAAAACACTTTTCTGTTTATATCTTTGTAACCGTTATTTCAAATGAACTCAATTTTGGTGAAGTATTCACTCCCTTTATGATGCATATTTCCAAATCAAAACTTATTCAATATTCCTTCCAGTATGAAAGTTACAGCGTAGCCAACTCATGAACCCACGAAAAAATACTATAAAACCACTTTAAAAAGATAAACGGTTCATATTTTCGAAAGAACCAATCGGTTTAGAAAATAAAAGTATTCCTAAGTTTTTTCAATAAAACGCGTCGTTCTCCAGTTATTCCCAATTTTACCCGATAAAATTTGACGAAAAAATCAAGAATCATAAGAAAAATCTAGATGCAACCCTGGCTTTTCTATATCACAGAATGGCTCAAATCAATAAACTCTATACAAGGTAACAATGTTGTCAGAGTGTTTGTCAACTTTGTCAAGACTAAAATGTCAATGGCATACAAAATTCGGATGAATAGCCCATAAAAAGGATTCCATACTGGAATCACGAATATCTGTTGAAACGAACCGAAGCTCCGAAATGTGATTTCTGTGATGTGAAACTTACAGTGCAACATTTTCTCATAAACTGTGAAAAATATCATTTCGAAATCAATACAAATTACCTCAGAACCTTAAGTCATTATTAGGAAAATCATGTGATTTTTTCAACCTCAAAAATTACTTAAAGGATACTAATCTGTTCAATGAAATATGAACTGTTTAAATTTTGGTACTGATCCTCAAACTGTGAAGAATTTTGTGAAATATTTTGATTAGTTGTTTACTGTAACGTCGCTAATAACCATATGGTGAATGCGACTTTTTTCTAAATAAAAAAAAATTGCAGAAATTATCGGACAAAACTTAGTATTTTTATTTAAAAATATCGTGTTTTTAACATTCTCATTCGAATAAGGTTAGTACTCGAGTATTCCCTAGATGTATCATCTCAATTTAAATCGAGATATATGAACTGTGCATCAATTCCAGAGAATTATATCAGAGACGTAATTAGCCCAATTTTTTTTGAATGGATACATCTTTTGAACAGAGCCGAGTTCGGAAAAATGGAAAATGAGAAAAAGGTTTCTTTTGGCCTCAAGAATCTTCAGTTAAAATATATGTACAAGTCAAAGACTCACCCTGGATAGCGTTTAACGGCACCGTTTCGGCCTTGGTCAATCTACTGAAAGTTTGCAGATTTACTGAAGTCACTCCGTCAGGTAGAGGGGGTTTCATTGTTGGAACCACTTGTCCGGACGGTGCTGTTGGCATCACTGTACCCTTCCTACATTTTCCTTCCGCTGTGTAAATACTTCGTATTTCTTGCGATTGTCATCTGGGTTGACCTCGGTGAGACTTTATAGCGTTGTTACGGCACCGTGTCGCCCTTGGTCAATCTACTGAGGATTTGTAGATTTACTGGAGTGACTCAGTCAGGTTGAAGGATTCCATACTGGAATCACTCGCCTGTGCGTTGCTGGTATTAGAGCCGTACCTGTATCCCATCCACCTCCGTTTGAATTATTGCCTTGACCCTGGTCGGATCTGAACGACTAGAATGAAACACCCCTGACATAAGGTTTATTAGTTTTGAACGATATTTCACCGATTCTCTGTATTTTTATTTCGCTGTTACCATTCCCTTTAATTCCATTCCGTCATATCGCCTGCTCACCTCGCCCTGCCGCCTTAACGAATCGTAAACCGTTATTATACAAGTTCGGAAAAATAAAATGGAATCATAGCCAATTCAGCGTTGAACGTGTAGATGAATATTATCTAGTGAACCAGTTAAATCATCAGAACCCTCAGCGCGATGTGACAACGAATAAATGACAGACCTCTCTCAATGGCATAGGAACCTCATCGAGAATCGACAGAGCTCAACCCCCCCCTCCAGGCTCCTATGCCATTGAGTGAGGTCAGTCATTCATTCGTTGTCGTATCGCGCAGAGGGTTTTGATTATTTTATTCGTTCACTAGACAATATTCATCCACTCGTTAACCGCTGTATTAGGTATATTTCTATTTTATATTTCCGAACCGGTGTATACAGGGTGAGTCTTTGACTTGTACATATATTTTAACTGTAGATTCTCGAGTTGAAAAAAAACACTTTTTTCCCATACTATTTTTCAAAATTCGGTTTCGTTTCAAAGATACAGGGTGTCGAAAATCCATGAAAAAACACTTCTGTTTCTATCTTCGGAACCGTTATTTCAAATGAACTGAATTTTGGTTGATCGGTTACTCTATGCATGGTGCATATTACTTAATAGAAACTTATTCAATCTCTCCTGGTATAAAAGTTACAGCGTAGCCGAATCACAAATACACGCAAAAATACCATAAATACACTTGAAAAAGATAAACGATTCATATTTTCGGAAGAATCATTCATTCAAGAAGGTAAAAGTATTCTTCTAATTTTTTTTTTCGATAAAACGCGTCGTTTTCGAGTTATTTCCAATTTTAACTAGAAAAATTTGACGAAAAAAATCATTAATTTCAAGAATAATCTGAATGCTTCCCTGGATTCAATATCATCGAATATTATTCCTTCTCTGGTCTTTAAACCATTCAACAATGTTGTCAGAATATTTATCAACTTTGTCGAGACTTAAATTCAAATGATGAAAAACGTTTGATGTAGAGATATTTGATATTAAAATCCCACAAATGTGGGAGATAAAATTGAACACCAAGAAGCATTGAATACGCACAGTTCCTATTGAAAATTTATTGTTACCGGTCCATATTCAAGTTAAATGTCGATGAAATACAAAATTCAGATATACAGAGTGTAAAAGCCAAATGGAATAAATTCGATAACGAATAAATGAGGGGGTGTTAGGAAAAACGCTCGGACACGTCGATTTGTAATTTTGAATGCGCATATTTTTCAAGAAAATAAAATTATATAGGGTGTTCCATGCGACCGTGGTCAATACCAACTTTCTTATTTCGAATGCAACCCCCTGTATAATATTTATTTTTTGGATTCTTCAGAAAATTCTAGACATAATTCATTTACAATGTCAATTTCCATTGAAATGTCCATGCAGCGATGGAAGGCCTGATGTTTGGTTTGCATAAATTCAGTATTGGTGGGAACATTGTGAAGTCAATCAATCGATGTTTATTCATACTGTGACAAGTACGGCCCTGTCCATTAGCGCTCCGGTCCGATCGAGAGGTTCTAGAAGCGCGTGGAGTGTTCCATCCGACTTAAGCTAAGCGTCCGCATCGGACGGATCGGATCAAACGGATTTCGGTATTCTTTGTATAGAAACTCGTGCAAGCCCGTCCACAGACCCGCACCGAACGCATCGGAGCATCGGCATTTCTGCAAAGGAGATCCGTAAATCCGATCCGTCCGATGCGTATGATGCGGACATGTGGACGCTTAGCTTTAACGGCCGCGAATGATTCGGGAAGGTTCCAGAGGGCCCGGACTTAACTAGAAACAATCGGCGTGATACATATAAGGGGCCCATCGACGGATGGGGGATTCATTCACTTACTTAGAGACAAGCGACGAGTGAATATAAATACTAGTGCAAATATATCAGTGGGAATAAATTGTACAGACTTTTGTTAGAATGAGTTCATTAGTTGTTAATTATTAGTGTTGTGTGAATAAATAGTTTATTGAACCCGGACGTTTTTATAACGAAGAAAACGTTACAATACCATATTATATTATACTCCATTCACTTTCATAATGTATCCCGGCTGGCCATGAAATTCTGACCCATTTCACCGTGTTTATTTTGAAAATATTAGGTTGAAGTCATTTTCCTGTCAGATGAATGAGCAACGTTGTTCTTTCTACATAGAAGTCGTAGTAATTACGTATTTATCCAAATGTTTATTTACTTTGGGAAAATAATGAATTTGAGAAAATATTATGTGAATTTAATAATTCCAGACCTGGCGAATGTTGAAGAAACTTTTTTTCTGTTAATGCTGGAAATATTTCACGTAATTTCATATAAACATGGTTGGAAGATTCAGTTATGTTATTTTCTTGAATCGAGAGTTGAAATTTAACTGAAAAATAATGGACAAGATAGTTCATTCGAAAAAAGAATAGAAGTACTAAAATAACCCGACAGAAAAACTTCTTAATGAACAGACGGACCTATGGAATTCCCCATTTTTCAAAATTCTCAAGAAATAAGCTTACAGAAGACATTCAAATACCTTTTCGCACAACTTGAAATACTCCAGTATGGAAATTCAGTAGTTGTACGAAACTGTGACAAAGTTAAACCTTAAAAAAACTAACTCCATTCAAAAAGTTAAGAAAGGGTAAATAGAAATTAGCGGCAACGACCCTGAGAATCATTTGACATTTCACGAGTGCCAACCTGCGTCAGTTTTAAGTGAAAAAACTTGATAAACTTAAATCATGGCCAACCGGGATACATTAAAAGAGTGAACGGAGTATACAATAAATAATAATATACTAATATACTCAGAAATAAACATAAAGAAACCCACAAAAACCGAAGTTGCCTTTGGGCACTTCCCATCAATCAATGAAACACGAGTAGTGCAAGCCCAAATCAAAATTCATTCTTCACCATTAATCCTCAATTAATCCGTTTCTGCTCCGAAGTCACTTAAGGGGCCGTTATACTCTGGCCGACGGCAACGGCACCGATTCTCCATTCAAAAAGTGCCTTTCATTTCTCCAAGTTCACGTCCCTCAATTTTTCACCTAAAAGCTTAATTTTTTCAAATTGAAGTTGAAGGATGTCTTGAGGGTACCCCAATTTCTTCTCTTTTATAAAATTATTTTTTCGCATGAAGAAATCGTCTACGTCACCGATTTTCCATTCAAAAAGTGCCTCTCATTTTTTCAAGTTTACGGCCTCAATTTTTCACCTAAAAGCTTGATTTTTCTTTAAATTGAAGTTGAAGGATGTCTTGAGGGCACTCTAATTTCTTCTCTTCGAAAAAATATTTTTTCGCATAAAAAATCAGGTTGAATTTGAGAGTCTATGAAAATAGACTTCATAATCAATTTTCTATATTAAAAAAAAATCCATTTGGATAGGCGCTTAAATAATGCAAAAAATGATGGAAATACTGAAAAGACTTCCAGAAAGTGTGAAATCGCAGAGAACTGTCTGAAATTCCAGGAGAATTAAAAAAAGTCAAGCTTTCAGGTGGAAAATTGAGGGCGTGAACTTGGAAAAATGAAGGGCACTTTTTGAATGGAGAACCGGTGCCGTCGGCCAGAGCATAACGGCCCCTTAATTGTATATCCGTATCCGTATTTATTAGATTATCTATGTCCATATTCACTCGCTCCGGATAGGAAATACCGAACGCGGTTAATAAATACCTCTTATGGAACTATAGAGCCATGTCTAAATTTTGTACATAGTGTTGATCTGAAAGCTCGCAGTGATTGTTGTTCATGGTAGCTTTAAGTTGTTTTTCATTACACGGCTCTGAAAACCCTATCATAACATGTCGATTCAGAAAATCGAAAATGACCCTCTTCCGTGCGGCCGCACCGCAAAAAGTTTTTCATTACACCGCACTGAAAACCCTATCATCACATGTAGATTCAGAACATCGAAAATGACTCTTTTCCGTGCGGCCGCACCGCAAAAAGTTTTACGGTGGACTGAGGCATAGATGCATCCTATGATTCCTATGTTGAGACACAGAGCAACGATTGCGTGACAGTAGATGTCAGTTTTTGAATAATTATTGTTTCACAATATCGAAATGCTTTCTGCTGAACATTTTTCCGTGTTATTGTTTTCAGAGAGGTGTAATGAAAAATATCGTTCATTACACGTCCAGAAAGGCTTTTTCCGTGCGCGAACGGAAAAAGCTTACTTTCTGGACTAGTAATGAAATATACTATTACGGTACGCTGAGACACAGAGCAACTATTGCGTGACAGTAGATGTCAGTGTTTTGAATAATTATTGTCTCACAATATCGAAATGCTTTCTGCTGAAAAATAACGTTCATTACACGTCCAGAAAGGCGCGCGCCCGGAAAAACGTTACTTTCTGGAATAGTAATGAAATATACTATTTCCGTCGACCTCGCTATAACAGTTCTATTCAATTTCTCGAGCGAAATCGATCGTTTAGGTCGCCGTTCAGAGCGGGTAGGAAAGCTCATCCGATAGAGGCGCCACCGAGCATTTTATGGAATATCTCCATAGAACTTACATTATCTCTATAAGTTCTATGAATATCTCTTTAATTATGAATGAAATGTACGATGGCGCTCTCTATCCGAATATCGCTGAACTTTGAAATCAGTGAATATGTGGGTAAAGGAGGAACTTTTTCCCGCCATATATTTGAAATTGGCCATTCTCTGCCAATTCCGTATTTCAAGTTGTTTTTCAGAATGAAATGATCTGTAGATTCACTTTTAATCGGTTGAACTATTTTCATGGGTCTTTCGTTTGAAATAAAACATCTTCTTCTATTTTTGAAAGAAAGAAAATTAACTGTGAAATGAAATAAATCTCAATTATTTCATTAAGAACTCCAATCCTTTCTGAGTTCACCCACAAAATTTCAGTCCCCAAAGTGAGACCACTTTCAAATGCAAATAAAAACACACTACATTGAACGCCCACCCTAATAGCCCCTATTAATGCACGATTGTCATTAGCAACGGCTCATAGAAATATTCAGCTGTTCTGCACTATGTAATTCCACAGAGATATGAATTCATAATCCAAATCAAACCACCACTGCACTGTCAAATTTATTTACGTGGTTTCAATTTTTTGAGTTTGATTTTGACAGTTATCTGTTGCCAGTTTCGTCAAAATAAAATGAATTTCTGTGAATATATGTCTTTGACACCTCCAGATGTCGCAGAAACTGCTAAAGAAGCATCATTGAGTTTGTTACCAGAAAAAAGCCGAAATTTGTACGAGAAAACCTACTCAGAATTCATTGCGTGGTGCAAGGAGAAGAAGGTTTCGCATTATTCAGAATCTGTATTTTTGGCATACTTCACGACAATTGCAGAAAAAGGGCATTTAGCAAGTTTATGGCCGAAATTTTCTATGTTGAAAGCCACTTTGAAAATTAAAAACGATATCGATATAAGCAAATACAGCAAGCTGATAATGTTCATCAAGCGACAAAAAAATTTACAGATTTCGCAATCCTTGCAACCATCAGAGACATTGGAAATGATAACACCACATGTGAATATTACCAACATTTATTTGCATTTGAACTTAAAATAAAATAGTATTTTCAATAATAATAATGAGCAATAATAATTGCAAGAAACAATCAACTTTCCCAATTCCTAACATAAACATGTGAGAGGAAACTTGTCACCGTATTTTAAAACAAAAATGTTCTTTCTAAAGTAAGTATTCTTAAGATATAATAATAAAAAATAAAGATATAAATAATTGGATGAAGCTGGGTCCATCCTGTCATTCCTGTCCAATATTTTCGAAGTGAGTTCTGATTTTAGCATATCTAGGTTTTCATGAAATTGGCTTTAGATAGAAGGATTCAGTTTTTACTAAAATTCATGAATCTTACATGTACTCGGAGTTAACATCATCAGAATAAGCTGAGTCCACCTCATCCAATATTTTCGAAGAGAATTTTTATTTTACCAAATCTGAGTTTTCCCGAAATTGGCTCGAGATAGAAGGATTCTGTTTTTACTAAAATTCATGAATCTTATATGTTCTTAGATCAACTCTCATCGAATGAAGCTGAGTCCATTCTGTCCAATATTTTCTAAGCGAATTTTTATTTTACCAAATCTGGGTTTTCATGAAATTGGTTTGAGATAGAAAGATTTTGTTTTCACTAAAATTCAGGAATCTTATATGTATCTTGTCGGAGTAAACATCATCAGAAGAAGCTGAGTCCACCCCGTCCAATATTTTCGAAGAGAATTTTTATTTTACCAAATCTGAGTATTCTCGAAATTGGCTTGAGATAGAAGGATTATGTTTTCACTAAAATTCATGAATCTTATATGTAGGGGAGGACGGGGGAATTCCACGGACCTTAGGGAAAATGCTCACAAAAACCTTCCTATGTACTCACAAACTTTCATAATATAACTGCTGAATCATGAACCCATTTGGAACTTTTTCATCACAAGGAAAAGGTTCAACCACCTATACCAATTGAGTAAAAAAAATTCTGAAAACTGTCTTTTCGCGATGGTATAATTATGCGCATATATTGAACAGCTGAAAAACTCGAAAAAATATTTCATTATTTAGGTAATAACCAAGTTCAATGTAAATTAAACAAATTTCCATGAATAGGTACAAAAAATATTATTGAAGAATTACCCCGCTACAGCTGCGCGTTATTCTCCCAGTGTGAGTCACCTAACCTAACTAATCACTGACAGTAGATGACGAAATATAATTATGTAATTGTTCTTTTGCATTAAATAATCTACACATATGAAGGAAAATAGTCATGCAATAGATTCATTAGAAATTAATAATAGAAGTACTTTCCACGATTCCAATTTCTCTCGAAAATTAGATCAGAGCGTCGTGAAACGAACAATCGGCTCCCTGGTCTGAAATAAAAACACGAATATCTTTAAATTACGGGAGGATATTGGCAAGGCAAATACGAGATGGTGCGCTGTATCCACAGAAATATAATAAAATATTTATTTATTTATATGTTTATTATATTTCTGTGGCTGTATCTAAATTTTCAAAAAACTGAACTGAGTTGCAGAATATCAATGCGCAGAATTCCCCCGTGCGCGGAATTCCCCCGTCCTCCCCTACTCGGAGGAAATCAAATGAAGCTGAGTCCACTCCTGACTCCGTCCAATATTTTCGAAGTGAATTTTGATTTTAGCAAATCTGGGTATTCATGAAATTGGCTTCAGATAGAAGGATTCTGTTTCTACTAAAATTCATGAATCTTATATGTACTCGGATCAACTATTGACCTATTCTTCAAATACCGAAATATTTGCCCAATCTGGCAACGTTGCGGCGAATTTCACGGACCACTCACCGCGGCCCAGATCTCACTTGATGAAACAACAATTTAAACACTCGAAGTGCTAATGAAGGAAAAAAACAATGATCTATCCTTCAAATACAGGAATAATTGCCCAATCTGGCAACGTTGCGGCGAATTTGACGTACCTCCCACCGCGGCTCACTGGTCGCCGATTCTCGAGCAAACATATTCTCACGAATTCCTAACCAATCAGATTCACTCGATTCCGAGTGCTTCCGAATGCACCCGAGAGGACGATCGTGAGAAAAAGCCGTTGCCCGTTATTCAGATCGCGCGTTTTGTCTTTTGTCGTTCTTCATAAACGAATCTGATAGTGAAATAGTTGAAAACGGTTGGAACTTGGAACTTCGAACAGTTTGATTTATATTATGGTAATTACCCCCCCATGAGTATCAAAGTCCTTAGAAGAAGTTACGCAATGTGGTGCACATAAAAAAATTTCATAAATTGTGAACCTGATTTTCAATCGTCATTACCCCTCCCCCCATGAAAAAAAGCTATATCCGCCCTTGCATTTAGAACAAGCTATAATAAAAAAATCATTTTTTAAAACAATCTTTTATAAAAACAACCCTCATCCGCCATTTTGAAGCCGCCATCTTGAATTCCTCAATTTTGAAGAATCGTAATTTCCGACCCAGAACACCCCTAGATACCAATTTTGAATAGAATCGGATCATAATTACGTAACTCGTCCGCCCTATTATAGCCGCCATCTTGAATTTTTCAATTTTCACAGAAGAATCATCATTGTCGAACCCAAAAACCCCTAGATACTAATTTTGAATGAAATCAGATGATAATTACGAAACTCATCCGCCATTTTGGAGCAGCCATTTTGTTTTTTTCTATGAAAATATTTCATGATGCATTGTCACCAGAATTATGTACACCTGCCAAATTTCAAATCAATCGGACGATTAGAAGTGTGTCATATTTAACTTGCAAGATTTGATTACAGACAGACAGACAGACCCCCAGGTGAAACTAAATAAAAGCTTGTAAAAAAAAGCACATATGCGCTTACAAAAACCTCAAAAGTGAGAATTAAAGTAGGTAATTTAGCATATGTATTTTGAAATATGGCAATATAACTGTGTGTTGTATCATAGTTTTCTTGGATGGGGGAAATGTAAGAAATATCAATCATACAGAACACCATGAATTATTCTCAAATGATCATATGTAGAAAACGTTTCCTGGTTTTCATCAGTAGAACAAAGAGAACACAAAATATATTGCTTCTTGACCACTTTAGCGGAATCATCATTATGGATCGTCCGGAGATGCCTGTTTCTAACAGATACGCTGGTAAACTCTTTTCCACATATGCTGCAAATGCAAATAAGTGGATTCACTCTGCAATAAAGTCGAGCATTTATTTGAAACGTCCATAATGAGAAATTGTAATAGATTTTGCTAGATATTCTATTCAATAAAAATCAAACTGTTCGAAGTTCCAACCGTTTTCAACTATTTCACTATCAGATTCGTTTAACGACAAAAGACAATACGCGCGATCTGAATAACGGGCACCGGCTTCTTCTCACGATCTTCGACGCGGGTGCATTCGGAAGCACTCGGATCGAGTGAATCTGATTGGTTAGGTGAGAATTAATGAATGCTCGCCCAATACACCCTATGTCACCTATATCACGCGATAACTTTCGAATGCGTTTTTGGTCTACTAGCGACACCTTTGTCTTTTGACCTTGAACGAAAACTCGAAACTTGCCTGTAATATACGAACATAAACATTTCCAATGTTAAAAAAATATGCTGCTATCCATGTTACAGAGCTCCTTGTGCTTGAAAATTGCCTTTTCATTGAACTGGATGTCCATCAGGGGATTGTGAATTGAATAAATTCGTAATTTCTTGCCACGCTTCCGTCTTTTCACGCCAAGTAACTGCATTCGTTTTTTATTTTCAATGGTGCCCTTGAAACTATTCACCAAATTTAAAAGTTTATTTTTCTCATTAGAAGAGAAATTTGGAGCTCTTGTTGATTTCTTTTCAACACTATCCATTTTGAATTCACACTTCACAAGGAAAAACCGAAAAACACAAATTATCTGTACGATGTTTGTACGTTGTCTGTTATTTGTTATGTTATAGGTTAGTCATAGATCATAGAAACCGGCATAGAATTTCTTCTTTTCAATTCTCAAGTAGGTCGAATGTATCAATATTTGAATAATCTTACAGCGTTGCCAAATGGCAGTGATCCTTAGCTAAATTTCTGTTAAGTGGTACCGGTGCAAATGGAAATATTTTTGAGTGGAACTTAAGTCTAAGTGGTACCTAGCAACGAGGAACTTTTAAGGGTAAGCGGTGCAAACGGGCGTTAGAGGCCGATTTGAGCATGGGCGAACAGTGTCATAAGCGGATTTTGTTGCCAGACTGTGCAAATCCGTTTCTTCAGTGGATCAAATAACGAAATAATTGCCCAATCTGGCAACGTTGCGGCGAATTTGACGGGCCGCTCACCGCGGCCCAGATCTCACTTGATTAAACAACAATATAAACACTCGAAGTTCTAATGAAGGAAATAAAACAATGATCTATCCTTCAAATACCGGAATAATTGCCTGCGACGAATTTGACGGGCCGCTCACCGCGGCCCAGATCTCACTTGATTAAACAACAATATAAACACTCGAAGTGCTAATGAAGGAAATAAAACAATGATCTATCCTTCAAATACCGGACTAAGTGCCCAATCCGGCAACGTTGCGGCGAATTTGGCGGACCTCCCACCTGAGTCCCACCTCGGCGCAGTTCGCCGATTCTCGTATGCTGGCATATGCTGGCCCAACACACCTACGTTAATGAATCACGCGATAACTTTCGAATGCTTTTTTGGTCTACTGGCGACACTTTGTCTTTTGACCTTGAACAAAAACTCGTAATTTACCTGCAATATACGAACATAAACATTTCCAATGTTAAAAAACAAATAAAAGAGTTCCTGACGATAAATTCTTGTTGACGAAGGTGCTTAAATATAAAATGGAATGAAATCAATCTATTCTCAGTATGATATAAAAATTTGAATAAATATAACTATCATTATTATATTTCTAGGTGGCATTGATTTTTGGAGTGGTGGGTGCATTAAGGAAGGATGAATTGTTTAGGTTACAGAAAAATGATGTTCAAGATATGGGTTCGAAATTTTTGTTGTCCGTGAATTCATCCAAAACACATTCAAGGAGGATATTCACTGTGGTTGATAATGATGAGCATACGCTTTTGAATTTAATCAAGATATATACATATATGCTTGAGACCTGTTCACACACCCTATCAAAGATTTTTTGTTTTCTATAAAAATTTCAAATGTTCAGTTCAGCCAGCAGGTCTGAACACATTTTCCAAAATGCCATATTCATTGCAAAATTTCTGAAATAAGAACAACCACTTCTTTATACTGGTCATTGTTTTCGGAGATCATCAGCATCTATTCTGACAGTGGATCAGATTTTTCAACCATCAAACGACTTGGTGATTGGAAATCAACTTCTGTTGCTGAAGGCTACATTGATAATTCAATACGAAATAAAATACAAACGACTGAAAAAATTTTATGTGATCGTATTACTTCAGCTTCCACACCTATGGCTTCCACCAGCTCCACAGATTGCTTAGCAGATAAGGTTTTCAACAATGGCAACGATATGCATGTTGATTATTCAAAATCTGACATGTCAAATATGCCATCTATGAATTTTTCTAATTGTTCTATAGGAAATATAACAATAAGGCTCTATAAAGGGGAGTATACCAGAAACCGCCATTTTGGGTCCAACCATAGACTCGAAAATTTCAGATCCCTTCGAATGAAATGAAATCTGTGATCGAATGAGCATATTTTCGGAATGAGAGATCTTGTGGTGACTTTTTTCGGCATTCTCACATGAAAAACATTGGAAATAGGTTATGTTCGTGGTGTTAGAATAATGCCGCGGCATCTAATAGTCAAATTTATAATAATTTATTGTTTATGTTGGGTATCACCCCGATAGATGGCGATGAAAATGTTGCGAGTCCTGTAATTTTCGAGTCTATGGTTGGACCCAATCAACCATAGCGCCAGGTCTATCTAGCATACCTAGCTTTATAGTGCTCTAATAACAATATATCGAAATGAAAATAGAAATTTATTATCCGTCAAATTTATCATGTCAAATAAATTTTTTTTTCAACTGAGAATTACTATTCAATTCAAAATGAGATCGACGGAAAAATCTTGTGATTAACTCGTTTATTGATTCAGCGATTAATGATCTCAAACAATAACGCGCTCGCTTACGCTCACGCGTTAAAATATCTCGATTATTAATCGCTCTCATTAATCAACTATACTCCATTCACTTTCATAAAGTATGGCGGTTGGCCAAGTTTTAGGTTTATCAAGTTTTGTTACTTGAAAAAATCGCAGGTTGGCACTTCTGAATGACATTACGTCAATGAATAAATCTGGGAGACGTTGCCGACGTTTATTTTTCATTATTAATTATTAATTATAAAGCCTGGAAACTAAGAATGCCGAAGGTAGTTTCGAATAAGTAGAGGCAAAGTATCAGGGAGTGCTATTAAGAATTGAAATCTGCGCATTCTAAAAGTAACCCTGATGATTGTCTTAAATTCATTATTTTTCCGGAATTAAATGAACATTTTGTTGAATACCTAATTACTACAACTTATATTTAGAAACGGCAACGTTACTTGATCAACTGACAGAAGAATGACTATAACCTAACATTTTCAAAATATACACGGTGAAATGTGTCAGAATTCCATGACCAACCGATATACTTAATAAAAGTGAATGGAGTATAGTTGTTTAAATAACTATTTCAGTGAACAATCGGAGCTTTTTCTGACATATAGGAAGGTGGGGCAGGTTCGTACTTATTTTTTCAGAAGTTAATATTTCAAAAATTTGAGATAATTTTGACCCACGAATTGACGTTCTATATTCTTCGTTAGCTTCCCAAGGCTTTAACATTTCTTTCGAGCAAATGGCGTTATCGATAAAGTATTAGTAACACTTAATAAAAAAAAGGATTTGTCCGAAACTGCCCCATGGTGGGGCACCTTCGGTCAAGTGGTGGGGTATTTTCGGACATACATAATAATTTATACTATAATAAATTTAATGATGAAATATTGTCAAGGTACCTATTTCAGAAAATTTTATTGAACATTATATCCATCAAACTTAACATTGAATTTGAATAGTGAACCGGTTCTGAAAGTTCCTGGTGCTGCCTCAGGATTCGGAATTTTGGAAACAATATCTTTTCTCTCAACAGTGGATACATCTCGTATCCACTGTTTCGATATCGTCTGGATATCGAAATCCGCTATTGCACTTCCTCGAAAAATTGATTGTATAAGAGCCATCTTTATTGCAAGTTTCGAATCTGCCAACATAATGTAGAGTTCTTCTTTTGGTTGGGAATTTGACGAGCAAATAATCATGATCACCGATTTCGTCGTCATGTAAAAGCATAGTTACTTCGTCTTCTATTTGATTCTGTTCCATATAAGAATCTGAAAGATCCTCAATTTTTTTGCTGTCAAAAATATTTTGTGGTAAATCCATATCAGAATCTGAGGAATCACTTTCTATTTTCTTTAATTTTTTGTTTGGCGGTTTCATTCTTTTTATTTTAGGTGTGGGCTTTGTTGCCTTTTCCTCCACTTCACATTGTAAGACTTTCCTTTTCGTGTTTTTTTTCCAATTTCTGTTTTCTGATCGCTTCCAGCTCTTCGATTCTGTCTTTTTCTGGCGTTTTCTGCCGTTTTCAAAATATCTTTTGGAACATCAGGGTTGTTCTTCTTTTTAATGTATTTTCGGACCATCCTGAAAAAAGTGTAAACCATGTTAAAGCTCCTTCCAATTATTTTTCGGCTTTTTACATGAATTGTCCGAACGCGGCTCGTAGGATGGGGCACATTCGGACAGTCCGAAACTACCCCATTCAATTTTTCCGAATGTGCCCCATGCATGACAAATTCATAAATGTCAGAAAACAAAATCTCGCATGCTCGTTTATGAATTTTTTTGATGTTATGTACAGCAAAATGTGTTTTCATCCATAATAAATTGAATAGAACTCACCTGATTCTTGTTACTTAGATAGTAAACCTTACGATTGATCCTCAGATTTTTACAAAGAGAGCCTCAATTTTAAAGATACTCAAAAAAATGTATAATCTGCGCACAAAACGACATGTGTTCACTAACCAAAGATTTACTCATATGAAAGCGTTCTGCTGTGATAATGGCGCGAATATATCTGCGCATTGAGTCAGCGCAACTGAATTGTCCGGAGGTGCCCCGTGTCCGAAGCTGCCTCACTTTACCTATATTCCATAGAATTAAAAAAATTTAATGTAAAAATGTTTTCAAATTGAATTTTTGTTTCACAGAACAAAAATAAGAAGATTATACTGCCGCGTATCGATCTGGACGATTACAGCCTTCCCCGAGATGCCGAGATCAATTCAGACGAAGACGACACCTTCGACGTGGAATCGGGAGATGAAGAAAAAGTAGAGGAGACTGTTTGTCATGGTCAACCTTTGTGGGTGCTGCCGCTCTTTTCTATTCTTCCAGTTCACAAGCAGAATAAGATCTTTCAACCGGTTCCAGCAGGATGCAGGCTGTGCGTGGTGAGCACCAACGTAGCCGAGACGAGTTTGACCATTCCGGGAATAAAATACGTGGTAGATACAGGGAAGACGAAGTCCAAACTATACGACAAGGTTACAGGAGTATCTACCTTCAGGGTGGACTGGACGAGCAAGGCTTCAGCGGATCAGAGGGCCGGAAGAGCCGGTAGAACCGGTCCAGGACACTGCTACAGACTCTATTCTAGGTGAGTACTATCAAATTGAAAAACCGATGCCGCTAAAACTTCATAGTTCTTCATTAAGGCTGGCTGGTGAGGACCATTTCAATGTAGTCTATCCTCTCAAGCTCGCATGGTGACAACATATTTTTTATGATGATGGTTCGTTTTCAACTTAAGACCTCAGGATTGATGTAGCCTGGTTTTCAAGAAATATAAGATTTTGACACTCCCCTGTATAAACATCTCACAGTGTCTTTTATATATACGTTCAAATTTAAAGACTCAAAATGTTCAAAATTTCACGAATACAAAACGAGACATAATAATATATTGTGCATACCGAGGCGTAATACTAAAACATATGAAATGTCACCATCTTTCACAAGCATGAAACTTTATTCTATACTATTCTAAAATGGTAACTCTGTGAACCGGCCCCAAGGAATCTGTCGAAAAGTGGGTCCAGAAGTTGCGATACAGTGAAAAAATTTTTATTCGGCCGAAAAGGGGAATAATTCCCTAGGCGATCTAGGCGAAGTATTTCGTAAAAATTCGCGTAAATTGCGAAAAAATCCTTCAAAAAGGGTAATTTCAAACTCGGTAAAACTTTTTCACAGATATCCTGGCCCGCCTGGCCGTGATGTATATATTCGGATCGAAAGAGGAAAGGTCAATGCTAAATAGCTTGTTATTCATATTTTCCATTTCTTCCGGAAAATTTAACAAACTTTCACATTTCTCCCATAAAATCACCCGATTTGCACAGATCTACCTATAAGGATAACTACTTAATTGGTAGATCTAGGGGCTCTACTATTAATAACAAATTGCTAAACTACTTGAAAAATCTCTGTGAGGCATTTCAAGAATGAAGTAAAATTGTACTGCTAAAAGAGTGCTTCTATAGCATAAATGAATACTTTTTGTGCAAATTCTGATTATCACTTCTTTTTGTTGTTTACACATTTTTTTCTTCATTTTGAAGAGTTGCACGTGTCCTATACATTTTTATGAAAGGATCAAATAAATATTATTATTATTATTATGCATACATAAGAAGACCTTTATTATTCACAATTCGATCTACATGTTTCGCCCTATGAAGGCATCATCAGGAGCTCCATAAATGGGCATTTTCAGGAGAAATATATTTTGACATATTAGATTCTCACGTAATTCGTTATTTTTTTTATTTTTCCTTCATCAATTTATACCCTTAAAAAATATTGAAAACTCAAAAATAATCTACCGAATTCAAACAATCAGAAGAAGCGGGAAATCGTGTGACGTCAGTGGCTAGAGAGATTTTTGTACTCATTGGTTGTACTCATCATGATGTGCTGCTGATAAAAGATGACAGCATGGCAAAATCACAAAAAAAAATTAGACTGAAAAAGCCCTTGCTTTCACTTTCCTAATAATATCATGATATAATGTTGATTTTGGATGTTTTTCTCATATCATGACATTTTCATTTATACTCCATAAAGCTTCATAATATCATTCAATATACGACCTCCTAGTTGAAGATAAAGACGTTTCAAAAAAGCAGATAGGTGAGAAATTCAATTAAAAATAATTATCCCTAGTCTACACAGGTAAGAATTGGTATATATAGGCCGGTCTTCTAATTTAGGAAGCATTTATAATTATTTTCATTTTGAGAAGTGCAAATTAGTGGCAAGAATAATTATTGATTTGGCAACTGTGTATAGGGACCATCTGGTTGTCAGTCGTTGACTTAACCTAGGAGTATAGAATATCAAATCAAATCAAATTTAATTAATCCTTTAGAGTACCTACATCGATCTCCACAATTCAAAAATATCTCAGGCACAGAATGAAAGTGCAGAGCATTATGCCCAGGCACAGCCTGTACTGCCATATGTTCTACCCGATCATATCTGCAAAAATTGTACAAATACACCTAATGCGAGTATGTACTACAAAAAAAATCTCCAAAAAGCAAAAAAAGGCCATCTCATCCCAAACATGAAAAGGAAACAGACAAAAACCAAAAATACACACACAGACGCCACTTTGCCGTTACCAAAGCACAGAGAGCTGGCAGGCTACTGTGACAATGTCACGAGGAATTGCTCCGAATTTTGATGGATAAATTCCTTAATCTCATCCTTGAATTTTCTTTGCTGAGCTGTTAGTTTTAACTCTCTGGGCAACATATTGAAAAACTTATGTCCGAAATAGAAGAATGATCTTTGAGTGACGGATTTCCTGAAAAAATCTACATACAAGTCGCGATCAGCTAAAGAACGAGTCGCCCGGCCATCTCTTATATCCTAAACTTGATAAGTTTTATGAACCCTAATCAAGCATCGATAGGCGAAGAGCAATCTGTCCGAGAGAACATTTACCTCATCGAATAGCGCCCTCGTTGAAAATCGTCTTCCCTTCTTGGCTATTATTTTTAGCAGAGTATTTTGTGTAACCTGTATAACCTTCATGGTAGTACTGAAAGCTCCACCCCAAGCTGGGATGCAGTAACTTATGAGGGATTCTGCTAGAGAAATGTACACCATCAATAGGGTTTTCCTCGACAAAATTCCTCTCAACATATAAAATTTATGAATGAGCATTCTCAAACGCCGATTGAGATGCAAAATATGCTCATGCCATCGCAAACGTTGGTCAACAATAATTCCCAGGTACTTAATGGAGGAAACTCTATCCAACTCAGGGCATAGGCAACGATCACCGTTGCAGAATGGAAGATGCAGACGTAGCCGACTTAAGGTTGGCTGATGAATAATATTAGGGGCGAAAGTCAAGTATTTGGTTTTCCTGATATTCAACGAAAGTGAGTTATCACACAACCATAAATAAATCTCACTCAGTTCACGTTCCGCCAACATATTAACTTCCTCCCAAGATTTACCTGTAAATACGGCCACAGTGTAATCCGCATAACAAATCATGTGTCCATGAAAATTCTCTTAGACTTAACTGTAAGAAACCCAATTCTTTAGTACGCAGAGAAGACATCGAAATGTTGAATAATGACAAATAAGAAGGTTATGTTTTTATGTATAATTTGTGGGCGTGGTTGTCACATCAGTATTCGTATTTTCAGAGAATGGGTGTAATATCAACTTTAATGAAAATTGAGTTGTTATATGACGATGTTACAAAAACATTATAGTAAATAAATTCAGAGATTTTACAAAGACTTGACAACAGCGGCGTGTCTCTCAGTTACTCTAGGCTTTGTCCCCTACATCACAAACTTCAACCAATCATATTACAAATTGAGCCACTGACTTCACATCATAGGGACGTTTGAATTCACACGTGTTGAAATCACATTTTCAATATCGAATAATTAATCAGTTCTTGAAAATTCAGAGCGAATAAATGATTGCAAATGTGTTATGAACTGCCCTTCATTACGGCATGTGAAGAAATCATATTTTGAGGTACTGGAAATCTCCATTGGGAAAGAAAATAATAACATATTTCTTTATGATGATATAAATAAAGCTTTCTTCCTCAATTCATCAAGCAAAATGTAACATTTACAATCTGGTCCTATGAATTCAATTAAATTTGAGTGATGCTGAAGTAGAAATCTATTTGGGCACATTTTCAAATTTTTTGCTATCTCATAAATTTCCATTAGGTCAAGTTTGTTACCTTTATCTAGATCGTGCAGAAGTATGACAATTTCATCCTAATTGAAATCATGTTTGTTGATTCTCAGATGCCTTCCGAACGAACTTTTGTCGTTATAGTACCTTAATGATTCAGATACCCTTATACCCAGAGCTCTAAAAGTCTTACCCATGTGGAACTCATCGCAGGATTAACAATTAAATTTGTACCGTTTTCCTCTAATATTGGAGTTTTATCTTTGCAATTCAGTATATGGCTGTAAAGGATATTGTTGGGGCTTTGAATACTATTTCTATACTCCATTCACTTTCATAAAATATCCCGGTTGGCCAAGATTTAGGTTAATCAAGTTTTTTTTACTTAAAACTGACGCAGGTTGGTACTCGTGAAATGTCAAATGATTCTCGAGAGACGTTGCCAATGCTAATTTCTATTTACTATTTTTCAACTGTAAATGGAGTAAGTCCGAGTGTTAGTCCTTTGAAGGTTTAACTGTGACACAGATTTCGTAGTATCTACTACTTCATTTTCATACTGGATTATTTCAAGTTGAGAATTCAAGTTTTCTCAGGAGCCGGCGATGGGGCGGGCCATCAAACGCGCATGCAAAGTCGAGATATACAACATCAACCGGATCCCCAAAATCGACCCACCTAGACCAACTATAGACAAGATCCTTGTCTGCCTTCACATGTGTAAAATTATTCTTCTTGTTGTTGACATCTTTCCTCATTTGGTTATTCTGTTTTGATATTCTCCTCCTTTCGTTGAGGAAATTGCTTTTACATTAAATGCGGATAATTTTTCGATATAGGTGCAGCTGCTCTCTTCAATTCAAATCCGCCATTACAGAAATTATAACCTGGTGTTCATATACAGGAGGGTGTATATGAATAGTTGCGAAAAACCTAGATTGAATGGATTTACATACTTTTCATTTCTGGAAGAAGAACTTCCTGTACTTCTTCAAAATATTCGAAGCTTAATGTGCTTTATGCATGATGGGGTTGCCGCATATTTCAGCATTGGAGCGCGTCAGGATTTAAATCATGCATATCCAAATCGAGGTGAACCTCAGTTCTGGCCCGCCCTATCTTCAGATTTAAATCCACTGGATTTTATTTTTTGGGGCCATTCAAAAACATTGGTTCACAAGACTTCTACCCAAGATATGGAAGACTTAAGAAACCGCATTGTATATTCATGTTGAGTTATTCAAACCGACTACGTCTAGATTCCTGTGTAACTGCCGAAGGTGCAAGAAAGAAATATTTACACATACATATTAATCCACAAATTTGTTGGTTACAATAGATGAATACTTCTTTCTTGATACTTGTAATGTATTGCATTTAGCTTTTCGGCGTGCGAAAGTTTTTTTGAAAGCCTTTTCGCTCGCATAAAATGTCTTCTTGATGTTAGTCTTTTCAGTTTTTTTGATTGAAAATAAATTAAAAACTGTTAACGCTGGATTTCCATACATCCGTCATCCGATGATACGATCGGACGATCGATTCAATATTGAATATTTCTGCCAATCACAACGACGATCGGACGATCGTATCATCGGATGACGGATGTATGGAAATCCACCTTAAAGTCATTTTCTGGTAGTGCGTAAGATTGTAGAAAAACGGTATCCGGTATTTTTCACTATGCGTCTTTCGCTCTCAAACGAGGGATGGAATTACAATATTTAAATGGCATTGGTGAATTCTTATAATTCATTCTCCAAAATATCGAATATACAGAGTGTTTCACCATGAACTGAACAGACATTTATAGCCGTGTAGATGACATCGAGAAAGTAATTTTTGCTTTATGACATACACCCCGTATTCGAAGCATAAGCGAGGTACGAGGTGCTTAATGTCAACTTGAGCAATATTCTGATAATTGTGGTAAGTTATGCGTGACATTTTGAATAACGCTTTGTGTTCACATCTTAGTATTTTTTGTGTCGAATTCGATTGTGCTCAGTGGCGGCTGCTCAATAGGTGCACATGTGCACGTGTACCCCCAATCAATATCTTCATCTAAAGGAATTTACTTTTGTGTTTGACGTAAACGTAACGTTTTATATTTGGGTATGTATTCAATTTAATTTTTCATTTCCGATGTTCCGGTTCTGTATTTCTGACTCCAGACGGCAAGCGAACTTCGAACGCCAATGCAAATAATACGCGTAGAACTAGAATCGTAGACGCTAGACGGCAGTCGGTACACTGCACATCCGAAGTGAGCTTTGATTGGAGCACCAGCGACCCCGCGCGCCCCAAACGTCCCGCTACAGTCCGCAAGATTTAGCAGACACAGGTACACATCGAGAATGTGTACGCGTAGGCTACGTCATAGATAGAGAACTACGGTGCTACGATGTACCGATGTACGTCGTGTGTAGGTGGGATAATTCTTTATTTATGGGTGAAATGCTGTCTACCGTGTTTGTTGTATTCGCGCAATTATGACCGAAAATTTGGAGAATTTGATTTGCATTAGCGTACAATATTTAAAAACAATTCGTTTTTCTTTGCTGACATCAGAAGAAAAATAAAAAATCAAAAGTGCCGGTCGTCCAAATATGAATTTATCGATCACGCATGTAACAAAATGTAAAACACGCGATTATAAAAGAACCTTTAAGATAGACACTTATGAAAAAGCCGAATCGTTATGTGGTTGTGAAATAAGTAACAGTCTTTATTGTTTTCCTCGTTTTTTATTTGCTGGTGATGATCAAACAGAATGGACCAGATCCGGTGTCAAGGATTTAATCCATAAAAAGAAAAAAATAAAAAATATCAAAGTTCCAAGACACCTCTCTGCCATGAAAATTAGGTTTTAATTTATTAGGTAAACAAGATATTCGACAACAATTAAACAGTGCTTACCGACTGAATATCGAGAATCATTCTGAGCAAGTAAAAAAGAACAGAAACATTTTATCGAAAATCATAAATTGTATTAAATTTTGTAGTGCTTTCGAATTAGCATTACGTGGCCATTATGAAGGAAATGATTCGATAAATCCTGTATATTTAGGTCATATCAATTTTTCGGCCGAATTAGATTTATCACTCAGGGATCATTTGAATGAATCCACGGTATTTAAATATGAAGATGATGAAACATTTCAAACATTTTCCAAATGGTTATAGTTTTCCGTTATACTTTAACAGACCGTACTCCTTGTACTTACAATTTCAGATTTTTGCGCTAAACCCTTTTCTGAATATTATCCCGAGATAAGGCGAAAGAACGTCACAAAGTGCTCTGAAATGCGAACTCCCACATGTGCACTCCCTAAATAAAAATCCACGCGCCGCCACTGATTGTGCTGTAGAATTCTGGAAAAAAGGTCAAAATGGCGGAAAACCTGTAAAGTTAAATTTTTATTTTCTATTGCGAAATTGCATAGCATTCGTTTAATAAACTCGATCTGTCGTAGTATAATCTGAAAGATGCATCTGGTAACGATTGATATTGTATGATTATGTATATCGAGATTTTGGCGATGATAACGCTCTCGTCCATAGGAAGAAACGCACAAAAATGTGATCCTTTCCCCTCTAACCCCAATCGATTCCTGAAGACGATCGTTCTCTTTCACACTCTGCATTTCACATCCCCTTTGAGGAATTTCCTTGACTGGAGAATCAAATGTAGGTAATCTTGAACAAAATTTTCAGCGCCGTATTCAACGACACCTTCGTCGCCTTCGAAGAGCCAGAGATACGAAGAGCTCCTTTGGATGACTTGGTTCTAAGAATGCGCAGTATGCAGATAACAGCTATCATTAACTTCCCCTTCCCAACCGCACCCGACCTGCTCCAACTGAAAATCGCCGAGAACAGACTCAAAATTCTCGGCATCCTCGAAGAGAGTAACGGCAAGATCACCAGGCTCGGAAAGCAAGTATCCAAGTTTCCGCTATCGCCTAGATTCGGCAAGATGGTGGCTCTAAGCTTCCAACAAGATCTGGTCCCGTACACTCTGATCCTAGTGGCGGCACTGTCCGTGCCTCAGCTTCTGCTGGAGGGGTCGACTTCGACAAAAGAGACAAACGGCTCGAATACCGATGCTCAGCGGTGGGCAGCGACTCGGGTTAAATGGGCCGGAAAAGGCAATTGTTATCTCTTGGGCGACAATATGGTGCTGATGACGAGTGTCGGCACCGCAGAGATCGCACACGCGCATGGTAAGCTAGAATCGTTCTGTTTCGAGAATGGAATCAGGCAGAAAGCTTTGACGGAGGTGCGAAAACTAAGGATACAACTGACCAACGAGATCAACACCAACATTCCTGAAGCCAACTTGGTCGTAGACCCTCAACTTCCGCCTCCTACCGACCACCAGGCCAAGATGTTGCGTCAGATATTGCTGTTGGGTCTGGGTGACCAGGTGGCGAGAAAAGTGACCCCTGAGGAGGTAAGCTATATCAATAATATTCTCGCAGAACGGTATAAAATTCTAACTTCATAATAAGTATATCGTATTTGATTCGACAAAATCTGCTTACCAAATAGAACAACAGTGCTCGATAGGTCGATAACTGTTGGAAACTTTGGGATAGGAGAATGATTCAATTTTTGACAGAATCGACTCTATTCTTCGCATAACCTTGAATTATTTGTTAAACTATAGGCTTGCCCAAAAGTGGTGAAACGAGATACCATCCTGTGTTTGAGTGCTTGTTCCACTTTAACGAGGACTATATCATATCATGTTCTCAATAAAAATGTTCACTTGACATCCACCTAACGGATAAATTTAAGGTCAATAATTCCAGCCACTACGACTTAAGCCTATTATCAGTTGATAAATTATTTTATTTTCTCAAAATCCGTCATCTTGAGCAAGAAATTACAAGAGTCCCTTATTGTTGATAATGGATCAAGCTATCCAAAATCAATTTTTTTTTGGAAAATATGAATATGGAAAAAAGTTTCTTCCGGAACAAGGTTCAGAGGTGGCTTTTTCCACCCCTTGCAATCATAGAGGAACACCATCAAAAATTCTTTTGGGTGTCTTCTCACTTGCATAATATGTCTGCTCAATTTTATTCTTGTCAGTTTTTTGGTTTTCAAGAAAAACTGTTTTTCGGGCGCCAACATTAGGGGCTCAAAAAACAAAAGTTAATATGGAAGACTTCCAATTCTTAAAAAAAATCACCACCTAAATTTACTCGCAAATATTCCTACAAGTACTCCTTTGAGTATAATGTTATTTAATTATCTAATTTTGATGTCTATCTTTCCTGTAAAAGGTACCTAATGGAGAGAGCAAATCAAAGTATAAATATGCTTACAAAGTTGGCAGTATGGAGGACCTAGTGTTTTTGCAGCGCAGCTGTGTACTCAAGAAAACCATTCCAGATTGGGTAATTTATCAAGAATTATACGAAACAAACAAAGTATATATGCGTGGAGTGACTGCTGTGGAAGTCGAATGGTTGCCACTGTATTATCCCAATCTATGTCAGCTCAAAACACCAGAAACGGCCATTTATCAAGGTAAAATGTAAAAACAATATAGAAAGATGTAAAATTTTACTTTTTTCCGCTGTTGGGGATCGAACTTGAACCTTTGAATACGTATGAACAACATAACCATAATCGGTTAAAAATTTAACATTTTAGATGGCAAGGTGATCTGTTTTGTTGACGGAACTTTCGGCAGTCAGGCGTGGCCTTTGAATGGTGTCAAAATGGAGTTTCCAGAGATTGAAGCAGCCTACAGATGGTTTGCAAAGTTTTTGCTAGAGGGAGAAGTGGTGGAGAAGTTGAAGAAGTTTACACCACACCTTTTGAGTGCGCCTGCTATGATGATCAAGAAATACTCCAAGCTTCAACCTAGAACTAATTCCTTCTCGCAGGCGTTAATTGGGAAGAAGGTCAGAAGAAAAGATAGTTTGCTGCAAGTTTGGGAGGATAACCCAAATTGTAAGTTTTGATGAATTTTCCACATGTTTTAGATACAACTTGAGATTTTCATTATACATTTCATAAAGGGGGTCACAAACTTGATTTACTGTATGAAAATATAGAATGAATGTATATATTTGGAGCCGGTATTTCAAATGGACTAAATTTTGGTGAAGTTTTCACTTTAGGCATGTTCCTCATTGAACACTTATTCAAAATAATAGGAAACTATTCTTTCACAACGTTTCGGCCCTGTATTGTGCCTTCTCCAGGCTTAAAATGAAAAATTTGGCAATTAGTGACACAGATATTACAAAAAACAGAATACTTTAATAACAATATTCACATATCAATAAAAATATCAACTTTACATATTACAATTTTAAAACACGTAAGAATGGGGTGCATCTCCGGGGACAGAAAGAATATTCCTCAAGCAGAAAAAGGCTTTAAGAATAGTTGCGGGAGTTAACTCCGTCACTAGCTGTTGACCCCTATTCAAGAAGTATGGTGTACTTACTCTAAAGGTGAATACAGATTATTCTGACGTGACGTGGTTACATGTGGGCCCACGTCAAAAATGTGAGTGATATAAAAATGCATAAAAATGCAACACATCGTTCTGTGCGTTCACGTTCAAATTAGACCAATGTGAGCACTGCACGGTCCTGATGAGACGTGAAATCACGTCACGTCAGAATAGTCTGTATTCACCTTAACATGCTGCTACATGCTGGAATGTCTTGTATATGTGCATAAAAACCGGGATACTTTCCTGAGGCACTCATAGGTTCATGGTCACGACACCAGGTTGAGAAACAACTTAATTACCCCAAGACATCGACTGAAGAGGACGCAGAACACTCATATATACAATGGAATGAGAATATACAACAGACTTCCATTGGCCCTAACCTCACTGCACAGTACAAAGTTCAGGTGCAAAGTCAAAGCGATTCTTGCTGAATGTGCATTTTATTCAATTGATGAACTTGCGACGTACCAGTTTTAGTTATTAATTTTTTATCCTAGTTCGTGCCTATGTGTGGAAGTTTGTTTTTTACTGAATGTTCTAACTGTAGAGTAGACATAATTTAGTAGAACTCGTTGGGCTTTTGCTCGACTTTTTCTGTTTATAATTAATTATGTTATGTAATTATCATTTATTTTTTGACATTCCCTGTAATATTTGAGGGTAACTAATAAATTTGAATTTGAATGAAATAAAGCACTAAAAACACCGAAAAAACAACAGATCAAAGCGGATCAAGCAAGACAGCTGCATAGTGAGTCAGACTAAGGAACAAAGAAGAAAAAGGAAAGGTACTCACTGTCAGAATATTAAAAGTTTCAATCTTTTCATCTACAGAAAATCGTCATTAATGATGAAAACAAAATTAGTTTTACTGGATCTAGGCATCGATGTTTGTTTGCTTTCCAGGTCATGACACATCAAACGCTGAATTGATCGAAATGAATGAAATAAAAGGATCGATAAACGATCAATACGAACAATAAAGTGCCGAAACTTTGTGAAAGAATAGTTTCTTATTATTTTGTTCCTTGGACCGATATTTTTCAACTGTGACTATTACCTGGAACGAGATTCTTCTGATAATACTTATTCAAAATTTCGTCTGGTAACAAAGTTACAGCCTAGCTGATAATTTCGGAAAATAAAAGTATTCACAAGGTTTTGCATGAAGCGCATCCGTGTTCGAGATATTTCGAATTTTATCCGATAAGATTTGTCGTAAATGCAAACAAATATTTGGATGTCACCCTGGAATTTGAATTGTTTTAAATATCATCAAAACCTATCCACCAATGTTGTCGGTTTGGTTTTTGAATTATATCCATTATTACCGATTGTAGATACCCCATATTAGTTATTCATAAAATAATTTCTTTGAAACTAAGGCATACCAGACCTCCAATGAATTGGCAATTTCATCTCGTTCTATGGATTATTAGTGCTATTCTATTCGGGAATATTACAAGGTTTGGACTATTCCAACTGCACCGCATCGGCTCAACGTTCAAGCGCGGCTTGAAATAATCCGACTATACCGCTATCTAAGCGCCACTCAAAGTGAAAGAATTTCGTTTTACACTAGAGAACATAGACAACTTTTTCAGGAATAGATGTCCCTAATTAATCAGATATTATATGAAACAGGCATCATTTGCATTGTATAACAATTTCATGACATGCTCAACAACAAGAGGATGTGTTATGTTTTGGCTAAACACCATCTTGAGATCTGAAAAACTTATGGAAAAATTGTGAACCCAAAGACCCAGTAGGTTGCTTGAAGTATGAATTCATTATTTGTATAATGTTAAATTCAAAAAATGACAACAGCAAATTGCGTGAATTGAATCTTGCAAATTAGATTTTGTTGCACATATAATGTTTTCACCTCTAGTACAAATAAGTCCAATAACGATGATGCCCTAGATGAAACGACCACATTAGGGACAAAAGCAAAATGAAGTTAACATACAACTTGGTCGTTTGGACATTATGTTCATCAAACTATTCTATATGATCTCTGGGAGAATGTGTTTATCAAGTATCAAAATTATTTGATGACATCAATACTTAATCATATTGCTGTAAGCTCAAAGTTGAATCGACTATAAGCCTATAATAAATGTCGGCATATCAATGTTGTATAATGTCTCCGGACAAATTTATGAAAAGGAAAACATGGTTGATAAATACTTTGAAGAGTACCTACAAGGAAATAATGGGTCCACTTTTGGTCGAAACTAAACTGTTGGTATGATCTGGTAGAGTTTTTCAAGAGCTTTCGTTAGGTTGTTACCGAATACCGATTTATGAAATTGTACTCAGTGTCCAAGTTATAAACGTTTTAATAATCACTGGTTTACACGAAAACGATCATAGTCCACACGCAGCATCATCAGAGTCCAACCTAGTTTTGCTTAGCAACATCTCAGTCATAATACATGAATGTAAAAATACACGCTCTCAGCATAATTTGAATGTGAGTTTTGAGTCTGTTAATCTTGAATTCAAAATCCTGCGAATTGTAGGTTTTGTGACTGGTCGTTATTCCCGTGTACTCTTCATTTGACTCGAAAGGGGATTCTTTCATTTGGTTCATAATGGACAAATTTTTAGTGTTCCTGAAAGCAACAATGGAACTCCTGTTTGAAGTTCAATATTTCGATCATTCAGGATTACTACAAAAATTTCTTCAAAAACTCAACATTTGCAGGGTGAGTCAAGCTGAACGCCTTGGGCTCTCGTGGCCAAATGGTACATTTTTCGGTTGAAGTATATGTTTGCCGATTTGCATTTCAAAAATAATGACTTTCATACAAGGAGTTTGAAAAGAGCGTGACATATCAAAGTCATGTTTTTTCAAATGGAATTTTTTGAATTGTAATTTTGAAGAGGCCAAAGAATGAATTTAGCTGAGAATTAACTTCGAATGAAAAATTCCCATTTGGAAATTGGAAGAAAACAATCATTATTCAAATCTAAGAATGTTTCTAGTTAGTTAGCCGAAGAGACTGATATTGGGTCATTCAGCATGAATTAGTTAATTTATTAGGTATATCAATCAGTGTTTATGTACAATTTATACAGGACGAGTCAAGCTGAACGCCTCGGACTCTCGTGGCCAAATGGTACATTTTTTCAGTAAACGGTCGGAGGAAGTATATGCAAGTCGATTTGGACTACATTTTAAAAATAATGACTTTCATACAAAAACATTTTTTTTAAAAAGGAACACCCTGTTTTTTCTTGCGTTCTTGAATTCTCTGAGGAAAAATTAGCGGACTTCGCAAATGTATACCTAACTCTCTCCGAGATATTCAATTATTTCTCAAAAAGTAATGTTGTCAAAGAAATTCAATATCATTGGAATTAGCAACGGCAGGTGTACCAAATTTTGTCCGGTCCCGTTAATCCCTTTCAGCTAGTTACTGTGCCTTGAGTAGACGATCAATACTATACAGTGTGTTTAATATTGCCAGGAACATTTACCGCATATTTGAACTCCAATAACTATGTTATTTCAAATGGAACACCCTATATTTTTCCACATGACAAGATTCGCCTTTTCATTTCCTATCGAACCATATATTATCATTTCCCTATATCCAAATGTGCTGCTACAGGAGTTATCGAAGCTTTTTCGAAATCCGATGAATTATTTTAATTAACATTGTTTCATCTACCTGAATCTACTATTTTGGGGTTACTGGTTTTCAATAAAAAAAATACAATTGCTGATGCAACAGGTATAGGTCAGTATAGTGTTAGCAGAATTATTGAAAGACATAAATATCATCCATATCACATTCAGCTGCATCAACTTCTGTATGCAGGCTACATTTCTGTTTATGGTATTTGAAAGATTTGGCGGAGATATTAACTTTTATGACCATAATCTATTCACAGACGAATCAACCTTCCATAACACTGGTCTGATGAATCTTCCTTCTTTAGTGTAGGCGAATCGCCTGTTTCCTTTCGTCGATGTTCTGCTTATACTCTCAAATTGTCGCTCCATCGTTTCCGAGGGCGTCCTAAACTTCTTCGACCCAATGGAGATTTGTCGCGCGCAATTCTGACCATTCTCCCTTCGTCCATCCTGCCGATGTGCTCATTCCATTCAATTCCTTTCGTCCCAGTACCCACTCATTTACCCCCTCCACTCTGTATGCTCTTCTTATACTTCCACTTCTTTCCCTGTCCAATAATGTTTTTCCAGCTACCCTGCGAAGTACCCGCATTTCTGTTGTCTCCAGAAGTTGTTTAGTCCTGGCTGTGTCGGGTCGAGTTTCAGCAGTGTATGTCATAGTCGGTCTTACCACTGCCTTATAGATTCTTGATTTTGTTTCTATATTGATTTTTTTATTTCCCCATATCCTGTCGCAGACTCTTGTTGCCCTCACAGTCTGATCCCTCACTTCCCCCTCAATATCACCATAGCCTGAGATTTCTATTCCTAAGTACTCAAACTTCATTTCTTGTTGGATAACTTTGCCTTCAACTTCCAGTTTGCATCTTAGTGATGTTTTTGATGTTGTCATGCATTTAGTTTTTTGGGTTGATATTATCATATTAAATGATTTGGCAACACAGTTAAATCGATGCACCAACCGCTGCGGATCGTCTTCACTCTCGGCCACCAGCACGGCGTCATCGGCATAGCACAGATTTGCTATTTCTCGGTCGCCCATCCTGTATCCTTTCAGTGATCGCACATTCCCTATGACCTCGTCCATAATGATGTTTATACTCGCTTGAATCCAGTTTTCGTGATGTTCCCAATGTTTCCGATGGTTCGAACGAGGTTATGCGGAATCTGTCTGTTGTAAAGTAGGTATAAACATTAGTATGGTGTTGCTCGTTCGCCATTCGTCGGGTACTCTATGATAGTGGATAATTTTTTGTATTAGTGATGTTAACTGCTGTGTCAAATATTGACCGCCATATTTGAGTAATTCGTTAGGAATGCCATCCTGTCCTGGGCTCTTCCTGTTCTTCCTTAGTTTCTGGAGTGCGGTAATTACATCGGCTGTCTGAATTTCTATGTTGTTGTTCTATACTATACTAAAATGGTAACTGGGTGGACCGGCCCGTGAGAATCTGTCCAGAAGTGGGTCCAGAAGAATATTAAAATCGCAGCGAAGCTGCGATACCGTGAGGAAATTTTTATACGATCGGAAAGAGGAATAATCGATTTATACGTGGGTGATTATCTAGGCAAAGTAGAAGTATTTTAAAAAAATTCGCAAAAATTTTTGGAATCTTCTGGAAAATGTTCCTTTGTATGTGAGACAGAAGATGTGGCTACAATTAGATGATGCTCCGGCACATTTCAAACGTGTTGTCAGGAACTATCTGGACAGAAAATTTACAGATAAATGAATAGGGAGTGATCCTTATAACTGTCCAGCGAGATCACCTGATTTTACACCGTTAGATTTTTTTATTGGGATACATCAAGAATATTGTTAACAGTACACCACTAACTACTCCTGATGATATGAAAGTGAGGATCAAAAATGCCTTCCAAACAGTTGATATTGTTTATCCTGATTACTCCTAGGTCTCCTGAGGGGACCCCTCTGAAACTAAAAGCTTTGTTACTGTGTCCTTACACCACCTTAGGCACAGCACTGTTAATTTTTGACCCAACAGTGAGAATGGTGGCCCCTATCGAGACTAGAAAATTTCTTTTCTAGCTCGGGATTGAACTTCGGACCTTTGGGTCCTAATTCCACCGCTCTACCACTGAGCCAAGGGCACTCATAAGTTACTCCAAATATTTTGAAAAATGTTAGAAGCTCATTCGAAAAAAGAATTACACGCTGTATTGAAGCAGATGATGGTCATATCGAAGATGTATTATGAATTTTTTAATTTTTCCTAAAACTTTAATCAGGGAATTTTTTTTAAACCAGTAACCCCAAAATAGTATATTCAGGTAGATGGAACGATGTTAATTCAAAAAATTCATCGGATTTCGAAAAAGGCTTCGATAACTCCTGAAGCTGCACATTCAGGTATAGAGAAATGATATATGGTTCGAAAGGAGATGAAAAGGCGAATCTTGTCATGTGGAAAAATATAGGGTGTTCCATTTGAAATAACATAGTTATTGGAGTTCAAATATGCGGTAAATGTTCTTGGCAATATAAAACACACTGTATACCTACTATTGATCGTCTACTAAAGGCACAGTAACTAGCTTAAAGGGATTTAAGGGAACGGACAAAATTTGGCATACCTACCGTTGCTTATTCCAATGATATTGAATTTGATGACATCTGGTCTTGGTTCGAGCATTTCGGCCAGCGTGGTTTATTAGATTTCGACGTTTCGCCAGATCGAGTGTCTGGCATCTTAAGGAATTATTTCTCTCTTGTACGGTGTACTGGAGCTATCCGATTATGACGAGGGCGCAGGCTATACAGGGTGAGTCTTTGACTTGTACATATATTTTAACTGAAGATTCCTCTCATCAAACGAAACACTTTTTTTCTATACCATTTTTCAAAATTCGGTTTGGTTTCGAAGATACAGGGTGTCGAAAATCGACGAAAAAAACACTTTATTGTCCATATCTTCATAACCGTTATTTCGAATGAACTGAATTTTGGTTGATTGGTTACTCTATTCATGGTGCATATTTCTCAATCGAAACTTATTCAATATCTCTCCTGGTATAAAAGTTACAGGGTAGTCGACTCATCAATACACGCAAAAACACCATAAAACCACTTCAAAAAGATAAACGGTTCATAGTTTCGAAAGAATCAATCATTTAAGAAACAAAAAGTATTCTTATGTTTTTTCAATAAAACGCGTCGTTTTCGAGTTATTTCCAATTTTACGCGATAAAATTTGACGAAAAACTCAAAAATCATAAGAAAAATCTAGATGCAACCCTGGAATTATAATATCACCGAATCGAAGATTTATTAATATTCTGTAATCGAATTCAAAATTAACAATGTTGTCAGAATGTTTTGTATAATTTTCATTTGGAAAGACGGACCTAATAAGTACTAAAATCTCTATGATGGATCTCTACATCGAACGCTTTCGATGTAGAGATGTGTGATAATGAAATTCCACAAATTTGGTAGATAAAATTGAATAGGTTGTAGCTGCCGACTCAGCTAATTGATTTTAATATATCATATTTTCATGTACGTATAAAATTGAGTTCTGAAGAGCAGGAAATTTCTCAAAGATCCTGATTGAAGTTCACAACCGATTTTTTTTTCGAAATTATACGTCCAGTTTATGAAAATTCATTCGTTTGTCCATCCTTCGAGAAAATATTGAAAATAAATGTTAGTGAAATAAAAAACTCAGGTATATGAATCATGAATATCGATACAAACCTGCACGTATTAAATTAAAAGTAACGGAAAATAAAATATTACTTTTATACTTAATTAATCAGTTGCGGTGTTCCTATCTGAACAATGTCCTCTGCCATAATTCGCAAAAATCCTAACTGGGACAATGAAACAAGAACCAACTAGGCTGAATTTTTCAGCCATTTTACACAAAACAACACTAGTAAGTAATAATGCACTCCAAATCAGCCTGCAGATATTTCCTCAAAACTTCCACGAAAAAAAGCGTTATCTAAAGTTCGTGCCCAAATTACACGTTGAAAATCGGGTCGTGTAATAAATACACCACCCAAATTAATCGTCATTTAGCTGACCGAATCACTAATCAGTTTTCATACCGAAATAAATTACGCGGGAAATGATGACTTCTGCGAAGCCACAGAAAATCACGAATAGGCGCTTTACGCGTGCGTCGTATATTTTTCCGTGGGAAGAAGGAATATGTCATTATGTTTCTATGGTTACCTCATTTGGGATTTCACTTTATGCTGCCGATTAACCAATCACAATACATATTTCATATCGCACATGCGCAATAGTTCTCCGGAAGTTTGGCAGAACCACAGCCTTCTCTGTAGCTTCTGCACAGTATAGAAATCACATGATTTCTATACTGTGGCTTCTGTTAGTTCTGTTGTGGCAGAACGCTTTCAAGGATTAAGTGCTATAGCTATGGCATCCTACTGAGTTTATGTTGAGAGTAGTAAAATGTCACAACACACTAGATCATGAATTTATTTGTGCACACGCCAATAAATTAGCTGTTTCCAAATGATGTCTGATCATATTCATAAGTGAAAATAATATTAATTCACTATTTATACCAGAAAGTTAGTCATGCTCTATCCCTATACTACATGAACATTTAAGAAATAAAACTGCTGTAAATCATTCGAAATGTTGAATAGGCAAAAAACAATTTTTTATAAGTTACTAGTTTCAATAGTTACCATATAAATGCTGATTTTGTTATGATAAAGTGATACTCACCTTACTAGTTTTCTTACAGGAATTAAAAAACGCACTGAATTAGGGACATTTTAATATCAAATTTAATTAATTTCAATCATTCTATCATGAATCTCAGGTTGTAATTCTTATATCTAATGTAATAACAATTAGGTATCCAGAAAGGGAGAGAAAAGTAGCTTCAGTCTATTGACGATCATCTTCCCCAAACCCAAGTAATGTTGGATTGCACAGAGCACATATTTCCCAAGTTTGTGCTTCTTCAAATCCCAATGAATGATCTCATTTAAAAAAATCCATATGTGTACATATGGATCATATTCCATGATTGTATGGCTGGATTGGCCTCTTTGGTATTTTTTAGGTCTAAGCAGGTTGGATGAACTTTTCAATCTTTTCTATCCACACAGTACACCAAGAAGGTATTATGCAATGTAGAGGATTTTCGCTTTTGCGGTATTTCATAGTTTATTTCTTCAAGCTACTTCAATTATCTTCAGTTTGATCGTATTGAAATTTCACAGCAACTAACATAATATGCATTTCATCAAAGCCTTCAATTTACTCAAAGATTCTAGATACCTCTTTGTTTTTACAGATATTAATCTGAAGCGATTACATCTATTTCTTTGGGCATCCTGAAGTAATACACAGTGCCCGTTTCACAATACTGAAAAGGAAACTGTTATTTGCCATATAAAAATTTCAATATTTGATTACTTTACCGTCTGTCAGATCTTTTGACTTGTGTATTCAGCTCATTTTCTTCGATATTGATAGTTGGTACACTAATTATCATTCAATGAATCAATCTCTGAATAAATTGACAACAGCGTTATCTCGTCCTCTAAAATATGTTTTGATATTGATACACCGTGTTTATTCCATCAGTTCCGGCAGTAATACATCATAATTCCGAGCTATTTCACAACTCAAATTAATATGATAATGCATAATGCAATTAATGCCTCACATACATTCTTATAACCCATTCTCTCGTTAGAGAAATTCTAATTTTTTCTAACCTCTAATTAGTTTCGACCAGAGATATCTCACGTCAAAGAGCAACCTCACGTCATAAGTTATGTAACAGAACTACCACAGATGATATGTGAAGTAGAAGAACTGAATAGAGGAAATGGTAATTTGAGAATTTTGAGATGGGTCGATTCCCCATCTAAAGGAAGGTGATCTATGGTGGAATTCATAGATATGTATTTATTTAGTAATGTCAGTAATGTTATCCGAAAAATTCCTTAGAATCAGAAATATTGGTAAACCTGGCAACGTACACGTCAAAGTTCTGTGAATTTTCCCAGAACATTTTATCGTTGGTATTTCTATGATTTTATTAACATTGTTTTGAAGGTTATAGCTTGATCAAACTCATTAATTGAATTGAAAATCACTATTTACAGGATATTTATGGGGATATGGAGAAAAATATGAACAAGTTATTAGTGTTTACAAACTAATCTTCAGGAAAATCGAAGAAGGAACTTAATTCGATAGAAGAAATTGGCTTTTCAATTGTAGAAGTAACCCTTCTAAACTAACTGTTTTTGATAAGAAATATCGTGTTTTTAACATTCTTATTCGAATAAGGTTAGTACTTGAGTATTTCCTAAATGTATCAACTCAATTTCAATCGAGAAATATGCTTTGCATCAATTCCAGAAGAGCTTTTCAGGAACGTACTGAGCCCAATTTTTTTTTTCAAATGGCTATATCTCTTTAACCGAGCCGAATTCGAAAAAATGGAAAATGAAAAAAAGGTTTCATTTGACCTCAAGAATCTTCAGTTAAAATATATGTACAAGTCAAAGACTCACCCTGTATACAGGGTGAGTCTTTGACTTGTACATATATTTTAACTGTAGATTCTTGAGGCCTAAAGAAGCCTTTTTTTCATTTTCCATTTTTCCGAATTCGGCTCTGTTAAAGAGATATAGCCATTTGAAAAAAAAAGTTGGGCTGAATACGCTCCTGAAACAATTCTCTGCAAACACCTCAAAGTTCATATTTTTCAATTGAAATTGATGTGATTATCAGATAGTCTGGGTGATACATTTAGAAAATACTCAAGCACTAACCTTATTTGAATAAGAATGTTACAAACACGATATTTCCTAGCAAAAACGCTAAGTTTTGTTCCATAATTTCTGCAATTGAAATTCCATATTTCTCACACCAAAATAAGTTCCTTCTTCGATTTTCCTGAAGATTAGTTTGTAAACACTAATAATTTGTTCATATTTGCCTCGATACCCTGAAACTATCTTATAAAAATTAGTTTCTCACTAACCTATCCTAACTCCATTAATCAAAGTCATATGATTCGAGGTCAATGACCTAACCTAATCCATTCCTCTGTGATATATCATAGAATTCTAGAGAAGACGATGCCAGATTGACGATTTACTCTTCAACAATGGTATAGGCGAACTCAAGAAAGCAGAACGTCCCCTATCGTTAACGGACGAACTATCACAGAGGCTTCTACGCATTGCTCTTTGGAAATGCCAAACGAGTAGTTCTGATTCTCGCCGATACAGCGCTACGATCTAAATTTAAGTGCGCTGCCGGCTGCGAGTGCGATGTAGCCGCCACGCAAGACAAGACAAGACGTTCTTCTGTGTCTCCAGAGTACAGTCTACAGTCTGTGATTACAATGAACGACGCCGCGATAACCTTTCTACATGGATTCGTTTTATTATTTATTTATTTACTTGAAGTTTGCAGAGAATAAAGCAAACAGGTGATGAATGTGATGTGAAAACAGTGTAGGGTCGATTAAAAGTTCCAAGAGGATATTGTTAAGAAGATAGATTTTCCTGAAGGACGGGTATCAATAAATTTTCAATAGAAACTTCTTATAAACTTTGTAATTTCATGCTTCTCGGAATTCAGTTGATAAACATTGACAACATTGTTAATTTGTTAAGAGACCAGAGAAGAAACAATATTCGATGATATTTAATTCAGGGAAGCATCCAGATTTTTTATGAAATTTATGATTTTTTCCTCAAATTTCTTCGTATACATTTAGGAATAACTCGAAAACGACGCGTTTTATTGAAAAAATATAGGAATACTTTTATTCTCTAAAATGGTTGATTCTTTCGAAAATATGAACCGTTTATCCTTTTCAAGTGATTTGATAGTGTTTTTGCATGAATTTATGAGTCGACCACCCTGTAACTTTTAAACTAGGAGAGATATTGAATAAGTTCCGATTGAGGAATATGCACCATGAATAGAGTAACCAATGGACCAAAATTCAGTTCATTTGAAATAACGGTTCCGGAGATATGAACAGGAAAGTGTTTTTTTCGTGGATTTTCGACACCCTGTATCTTCCAAACGAAACCGAATTTTGAAAAATGGTATGGGAAAAAAGTTTTTCGTTTGATGAGGGGAATCTACAGTTAAAATATATGTACAAGTCAAAGACTCACCCTGTATAGCGCTTGCGTGGGGGTCGGGAGAGTTAGGTATATGGATACATTTGCGAAGTCCGCTAATTTTTCCTCAGAGAATTCAAGAACGCAAGAAAAAACAGGGTGTTCCATTTACAAAAAAATGACTTTGTATGAAAGTCATTATTTTTAAAATGTAGTCCAAATCGACAAATATACTTCCTCCGACCGTTTACTGAAAAAATGTACCATTTGGCCACGAAAGTCCGAGGCGTTCAGCTTGACTCGGCCTGTATAAATTGTACATAAACACTGATTGATATACCTAAAAAATTAACTAATTCATGCTGAATGACCCAATATCAGTCTCTTCGGCGAACTAACTAGAAACATTCTTAGATTTGAATAATGATTGTTTTCTTCCAATTTCCAAATGGGAATTTTTCGTTCGAAGTTAATCCTCAGCTACATTTCATTCTTTTGCCTCTCCAAAATTACAATTAAAAAAAATCTTTTCAAATCAAAAATTTCAAATCAAATCAAATTCAATCAATCCTTTAGAGTACATCGATCTTCACAATTCAAAAATATCTCAGGCACAAAATGACAGTGCAGAGCATTATGTCTAGGCACAGCCTGTCTTGCCACGTTCTACCCGATCATATCTGCGAAAATTGTACAAATACACCTAATGCGAGTATTATAAAAATTCTCCAAAAAGCAAAAAAGCTATCTGTCCCAAACATGAAAAGGAACAAACAAAAACCAAAAATACACACACAAACGCCACTTTGCCGTTACCAAAGCACATAGAGTTGGCAGACTACTGTGACAATGTCACGAGGAATTGCTCCGAATTTTGATGGATAAATTCCTTAATCTCATCCTTGAATTTTCTTTGCTGAGCTGTTAGTTTTAACTCTCCGGGCAACATATTGAAAATCTTAGGTCCGAAATAGAAGAATGATCTTTGAGTAACGGATTTCCTGAAAAAATCTACATACAAGTCGCGATCAGCTAAGGAACGAGTCGCCCGGTCATTTCTTATATCCAAAACTTGATAAGTTTTATGTACCCTAATCAAGCATCGATGGATGAAGAACAATCTGTCCGAGAGAACATTTATCTCATCGAATAGCGCCCTTGTTGAATATCGTCTTCCCTTCTTGGCTATTATTTTTAGCAGAGTATTCTGTGTAACCTGTATAACCTTCATGGTAGTACTGAAAGCTCCACCCCAAGCTGGGATGCATCAACTTATGAGGGATTCTGCTAGAGAAATGTACACCATCAATAGGGTTTTCCTCGACAAAATCTCTTTCAACATATAAAATTTATGAATGAGCATTCTCAAACGCCGATTGAGATTCAAAATATGCTCATGCCATCGCAAACGATGGTCAACAATAATTCCGAGGTACTTAATGGAGGAAACTCTCCAACTCAAGGCACAGACAACGATCACCGTTGCAGAATGGAAGATGCAGACGTAGCCGACTTAAGGTTGGCTGATGAATAATATTAGGAGCGAAAATCAAATATTT